>OY720355.1:18585452-20985452 GCA_963082945.1 Cerastis leucographa
AGAATGATGTGGGTAGAAAGGTGATGATTGCTGAGATGACAAGTAATTTAGAAGTATGGAAGAAGAAGACATGCTACGCCGATCCCAAATAAATTGGGATAAGGGTAGGAAAATGATGAATAGCTCATGTTACGGTTAATTATAAAACAGCTAGCAAGATGATGACGGCCAGAATACAATTATTTGGTAAAATTAGGAAAAAAAGTCACCCACCTCATGTTCTGCAACACTACTTAGACTTTAAGACATCTGTCTGAAGTAATTGCCAACGCTGTCGATGTGGCAAAAATCTGGTAAAGGTTATTTAACTACATTTTTATGTAAATCATTGACAAAACAAAGAAGAAGGAGAAATAGAACGAAAAAATGCAGATAGTAGCAATAATTTAACAGAAAACGATTACTTTTCTCTCCTCATTGAAATAAGAAGAACGCCTGCAGAATGGATGTTCTACATTGACGGTACGTTTCCATTAAAAAATATTTCTTTAGTAACTACTAACACTGTCGTTATCCTGCAGTTCGCATTTTTATAGATTTAGCTTTTGGATGATGATCTTGATGATGACGACAAATAAATGAACTTAATCAACTAAATAAATGAACTTAATTGTCCCAGTACACAAAAAAAGTGTTCAGTTCAAGCTTCAAAAGATTATCTACATATTTAATGTATCTAATAGAATATTCAATTGAACTGCTTTTATTGAATTAGGCTTAATTTTTTCCTAAGTGGGTATGTTGCATGGAAAATAAAAAATTACAAAAAAAAACTTTATGTCCACTAATGATCACAAACGTTATATTTCTGCAAAAGATCGCCTTAAAAAAAAACAGAGTGATGGAATTACTCTCACAGTTTTGTTTCCTTTTTATGACCGTTTGACAACAAAGCGATTTAGAACCTGTACAGGGTAATAAATCGACAAGAAATTATACTGGAATTTAGCACAGATGTGTTGTATAGTTAAAGTGACGATTATGATTAATAAAAGTAAACAATACTTCCCTTGAATTATCCGTATAGATCCGTAATTACAACGTCAGCTGTTGGTTTTAGGTTACCGGTAACGTTAAATTACCGAAAACTGTATTAATTATCAGGAAATCAATTTTCCCGAATATTTACGCACTTATATTACGTTTGCACAAATAATTACACCTTAGTATAACTTATTTACTAATTAAATCTAATTTAGAAATACGGATCAAAAATTTTACATGTCATTCGGGCAGTGTTGCCACTTTTTGTCTGTTGTGGTGGTTCTTAATTCGCAAAAAATCTTCTTTAAAGGAATCGAGCTGAGACTGCCATAAGATGTGGGTTTCAGCCAGGTGTAAATCATTTGCTGTTATTCTCGCTGATACATTGAGATTATTGGGGACATTAGGAGAGGATGTGCAAGAGGGAATAAATGTACGTTGTATGATCGTTTGACATCCAGCCTCGCATCTCAAAGCCAGCATGAGAATGTACGTTGTAAATGTTCGCAGCCAGCTTGGCTGCTTCATGAACGTTGTCTAAACTAGTGATGCAGTCGTCCATGTAGTGATCGTGTATAATTACTCGAGCTGCATCGGGGTATGTATCCTGCCACTCTAATACATTTTTGTTTTTGATATGGATAGCAGTAAAGGGGCTGGACGCAGCGCCGAAAATCATGGATGACATGCGGTATGTACGTATAGGCTCATTCGGATCGTCGCGCTACAGAAATCTTTGAGCATCCCTATCATTTTCAATTACTTTGATTTGAGGGAACATTTCACGAATGTCAGCTGTTGGAGCGACTTTGCCCTCACGGAAGCGCATCAGAGTACCTAGTAGCAGATTGCGAAAGATCTGGACCAGTTAATAACATTGAATTTAATGACACGCCGTGGGACTTGGCGGCTGCGTCGTGTACCGTTCTTAACTTGTTAGGTTTATTTGCATTAATTACGCCAAAATGAGGAAGGTACCAAAACGGAGACCCCAAATTAAGAGGAGCTGAACACGGTTCAGCATATCCCTTTGATAGCATCATGTATATTCCAACGGTACCGTTCAGCATAGTCTGGATCCTTCAGCATTTTTTTTCTAAGCCAAGAAACCAAGACATAGCTAACTTGTAACTATTGGGAATATCCAGTTTATCAGCCTTCCACAATAGGCCTACTTCAAAGCGTCCACTGGGCAAGTGGCGCGCGGTGCGCTCGAGAATTTGCACGGCGCGATCGTCATCGGCACTATGAGCTTCCTGTTTAGAGATGCCGATTGAATCAATTTTAAACTGCTGCCTAATAAGACCTTCCAGAATCAACTGATCGTTTTCTATATCAGGTTCGCTAACCGTGGCGTGGTTGATAACGTCAACCAATTTAGTTTTGCTGCAACCGAAACCATACAAAACCCAGCCTAAATAAAGCAGTCAAAATAGCTACGGGTTGTGTCTTGATACCTTTGCGCGTAGCTTTAGCGAGAGATAAGTGCCAGTTGTCGATACCTATAATCAACTTGGGCTTAACGTCTTCGTAGCAGAATTCATTTGAAATGCCTGCCAGGTACGCATACTTTCGCACACTCTCAAGATGCGCTGACTGTCGCGCAGCGCCCAAGCCGCTCATCGACCTGGCTCGCTTAACAGAATGAATTTCATTCGAATGACGGCCTTTTATACTGAAATCTACGTACTGAATTTTGACATCCATACCTAGACCGCCGACATAGTCTAAATGGATGAGTTTTTCTTGGCCCATGCAACCAATTTGAGCCGCCTGCTGAGAATCTATAAAAGTGCCTGTGGAACCGTCGTCCAGCAAAGCGTACGTATCAACACTACCAGAAGGTCCAGTGACGGTCACGCCAACTATTTTCAACAACGGCCGAAGTGCAGGTTTTTGCGGCTGACAAGGAGGATGCATGAGCCAGAACATCGTGATCCGAATCGTCAGACGGTTGCGCGCCGGTCTCGTCACAGGCTGCGGGCGCGCTACACGGCATCGGCGCGCTGCACGTCGGGGGTGCGGCCGCACTGGATGTCGATGGCTCGGGTTCAGCGTCGTCTTCCACGTCGACGTGCGCGGTGACTGCACGCTCAAAGTTCGACCCGTGTAATAAAGCATGGTGACGCATGCCACAACCTTCTACCGAACACACTCTTTTAATAAAAGAAGTTTTATTTTTGTGCCAACCTTTCTTTAAACATCTATGACATATTTTATTTTTCTTAATACATTGCCAACGATCATTTACTGTCATTTTGACAAACCTGTCACAAAATTTTTCTGCTGAAATCCTACAAATTTGATGATTAGTTTCAGCTACAACGTTCACCCTATCCCTGAAGCCTCTGTTATCAGTGTTAGGACGTGCCACAGTAGGCAACGAGCAGTCAATGACACCACCGAACCTACACTGCAAGTTAGCTTCACGAGAGAGGAAATCGGCAAACATTTCGTTTCGTTTATTGGTTTTTTCTTGTTTCAAGAATAATTTAAAACAATACAAATTAAGATCACTATAAAGATGCACATTTAAATCTCAGTAACAATCGTTACGGTCATACAATTTAATCTATTTATTCGCACATCATACATACATAATATCACAACAAATTCTCACAGACCCACTAGTTACATGATTTACTTTTAGTTTATATAATTACCCTATTATTATATTTTCTTGACTCGTTATTTTACATTTTTAGGTTCTAAGCCAAAATAGAAAAAAAAAAAAACAAACTAATGTCATACTAATGTCATATAGTTTAACATCAAAATTTGTTTGTAGTTGGCACACCGTAATGTACTTAGTGCAAACTGTGTACGATTTAATTGTTTTCTTTCATAGGGGACCGGCACTGTATTCCTTAACACAGGTTATCTATTAACCTAGCTAGGAATACAGCACCTCACCCACCATTTAATTGTAGTACACTAATAATTGTACACTAATAATTGTATTACTGTAAATTGTGAACATGTACTACAATGTTTTTTTTGATGAATAAATTATTATTATTTCGATTTTAGACAAGCTACCATCGCACAAATGAGCGTGATCCAACCACCGTGGTCGTAATAGCGGTGGCAGCTTGCTCCATAGTGCCTGAAAAAGCTCGGGCGAGCGTAAATAGTCCGGCTGATTTAACAGGCGGATTACTTCCACACAGTTTCGAACTCGGCTGGCAAAAATTACAATATCTTAGCTATCGTAGCCTACCTTAGGCAGCGCACGTATCACAGACACTTCATGCATCACGACGAGCTCGGGGCCGCCGTAGCGCGCGTCGAGCGCATCGAACACCACACCGGGGGCGCGCGCTGACGCCAGCAGGCCTGCCACTGCGTCGCGCGCCGCTCCGCGCAGGGCGCGCGACAGCCTCGCTAAATTATCGGTTGCCGAAACATTTTGAGCTGTATTTTCGTACGCACTTTTTAAAGCTAGCCAATCTAAATAGGACTTGCCGTCGAACGTAGGCAAGTCAGTCTTCGTAGCAGTTTGCTTTTTAACTTTGTTTATTAATATTCCGAGCGAGTTGATTAAGCGAGTCACTCCTCCATCTTCATTACGATCTTGGTTGAGTTCGTGCGGAGTCGTGACAGCGTTTTCGCTGTGGGACGCTCTCATGCCCGGTGTCTCACACTGGACTGTATCGCCGTACTATTGGCCAAACTTAAGCATGCTCAGTTAAGAAAATAGTCCTGCGGAAGCGCAGATAGTGACAAACCACGCCCCTTCCTTGCTCCACCCAATTAGAGACAATACATATTTGTGTGAGTGCAGTAAGTGCGAGCGGCAAAAAATATTAACAAACATTAGCCAGTGCCAATTTGCATCTCGCTAATTGTTCACGCTTCCTGTTGTCATCGCAATTTTATTTTACGACCTGTTTATTTCTATCGGACTGATTGCCTGCCCAACTGTGACCTTTGCTTTGTATACCGGACTGTGATCGTGGAACTGTTTTTGACCCTTGCTCTTATCCTGGACTGTGTATCGTGCGTGACTACTGTGGGCTGTGTTTTGTCAATAACCATGACAACCCGAAACCTTAATGCAGAAGAAAGGAATGAAATCATTGTCTTGCATAGACAAGGATTGAATGAATCCCAAATTGCTCTGGAGTTAAATCTACAAGTAAGTTTTTTTAGCCAGAGAGAGAGAGATAATAAAAATAAATTAAGTGCATATTGGTTTCCTTTACTGAGCTATATTTTTATTGTTTGCATTATTAGATAGATTTTAATTTTTTTCTTCTGTTACCGTAAATCACTCAGTCTCACTAATCATCAGACTCAATTAAAAGTTATTGTTTTGCGAGCCGACGACAACGTCGCCGTCGGCCCGACAACAGAGCTTGAGAGATTTCATATTATAATTGAATGCCTCAAAAAAAAAAACCTACATGCATTTTTTATATTTCTTATATCTTTGTTGTTGTTATTAGAAATTTTATTCTAACGAAAGCGTGTATTATTGAGTTTCTGTGTACAAGAATATACAGGGTGTTTGGTGCATCGTTTGCCAAATCGAATAGGCCGAAAGGAGAGGTCATTTGCTATCTCATCACGCCTTATAACTCATTCCTTGCCACACCGGTTTTTTTATAAAAAAAAATTAAGTTAAATTTTGGAAAATGCCAAAATTCAACATTAAAAAAGAAAAAAAATTAAAATTTGTTTAGACTTAAACTTTCGATTTAATTTTGAAGTGTACTGTTGTATGATTCTATCAAATTCAAAATTACTTGCTTTATAACAATTACTTTCTTTTTTAATAGCTCTTAAAGTTTTTGTAAAAGAAAAATAAACTTAAAACTCAACTTTAAATGGCTATTAAAAAAAAACTAAAAGCGATCGGGATCTTCGAATACTTTTAAAAAGTTCCCTAGTTTGTCCCCTTTCCAAAAGTATGCAATATTTCCAAAAACAACTTTTAATACCTTTTAATTTTTAACTTTCTTTAATAGATTCAATCTCTTAGTACAATAAAATAAAAATAACAGTATTTACATAAACTAACTAACTACATATAAACTAAATTAAAAATAACAGGACGTTAAGGCGTCAAAATACTCCTCCACATCGCTGTCATCTGGAAACGTGCCCAGAAGACTGGCGGCATTGCCACGTTGAATGGCAATGCTAATTTTTAACTAAATGTGTAATCGAGACACTAGGCTGATATTCGAAATTACAGTAAGAACAGCAGTTTTAGTATAAATAACATGCCTCAAGTAAGTAGATAGATACTGTTATGTACTAGTGCGTAGTGTCCTATCTCTTTCTTAAACAGGAACTAACTTTTTAAGAATTTGAAATTTAAAAAAAAAAACTTTAATTCAGAAATCAAAAATCTTGTTCGAGTTGTCCGCCACTGTTGCGAATGCACGCGCGGCATCTTCGTCTTATCTCGACTGTAGTTGTGCGTAAACGTATTTCTGCTTTGATAGAAAGAGAAAGCTAGTTTAAGATAAATATTAATAAAATACATAACATATAATTTTGAAAAAATAAAATAAGAAATAACTTTTAGATATTCAAAATATTAATTTAAAAAGAGGTTTGTTTTTAACCCCCGACCAAAAAAGAGGGGTGTTATAAGTTTGACGTGTGTATCTATGTATCTGTGTGTCTGTGTATCTGTGTATCTGTGTGTCTGTCTGTGGCATCGTAGCTCCTGAACAGATGAACCGATTTTGATAAAATTGGTGTCGTTTGAAAGGTATTTTAATCGAGAGTGTTCTTAGCTATGTTTCGAGAAAATCTGCTCAGCCGTTTGAAGCTCATCACCTCTTTTCTACTTGATGAAGGGATATAAACAACTTCTACGGGTCTAATCGATTCGAAATTTGAATTCTTGTCACTTGTAACCATGGGCATCGACAGAGGGGGGAGGCTGCACACCCCCCTCACCCTAAGAGCTACAGATTTTTATTAAATTTATAATTTCTTTGTTTTCGTTAATTAGCGAGAATAGAATAGTCGCAACACCGAGAAAAGTGGAAGGAATGGGAGGAGACCTATGCCCAGGAGTGGGACAGTCAAGGCTAAGAAAAATAATTTAAGTTTAAAAAGCATGAAATAAAAATTAAATGAAAAAACCTCTAGAAAACCAAAAATAAAATAATCCAAGCGTCGTAGCGTCGGGGGACCGCTAAGTAGACCGCTCAGCCCAAACACTAAACAAGGGGTTTTTTATTTTCTTTCTTTTTTTAATATCGGCGCGTTCAAAAACATTGTTTGGACATTTTATGACCCGATAACAAATCTTTTAACACTTAAACAATGGCTCTTCATTTTAAGTCATCACTGCATTTTGAAATTTAATTACCGCACTTAGACCTGCACAAATTTGCTTGGGAAAGTTTTATACAATATTGGAATCGACTACAATGCCATTGTTATGTTATGCATCTGTTTGTGGTCTACTACCCATATTAAATTCAGATATTAATACCTAAAATAGATATGTAAAAAGTTAGGGTTTATTTGGCTCAGGCGCAAAATGTCTCTTTCGCAAAATGTCTACCGGTAGTAAAATGTCTCTTTCTCATAATGTCGTTTCCGCAGAATGACTCCTTCTCAAAAGGTCGCTTTCTCACAATGCCTCTTTCGCAGAATGTCTCTTTCGCAAAATGTCGCGTTAGAAACTTAGAAAAAAAATAGGCTGGTTTAAAAAAAGGGTGTTTTTTGTTCCAATTTCTTATTAATTATGTTTACAAGTTTTACAAGATATCAATCGTCGAGTCTGACTCGGCTGGGCAGACTTATGATTTGTTTCCATTTTTTGTAATTGAAGACTTATGATTTGTTTCCTTTTTTTTTGTAATTGAAGACTTATGATTTGTTTCCTTTTTTTTTTGTAATTGAAGATCTTTACGATTTGTTTACTTTTTATAATAATGACATACACGGTGTAAATCACCTCATCACGAAGCCGTCAACCAAGCATTCTGTTCATGAAACTAAGTAACTTCACACAAAAATTATTGCTGGGAAACGACTTTTTTTTTGGCGGTGTAAAATCATGTTTTGTAGTAGAACTCAATGTAACGCACTCAAAACATTGTGCTGATGGATGGATTAAATAGTACTGGGGTCGTGGAAGTGTTTAAAGTAAAAATCTTACATTAAAAACTTGTATTTAAAAAAATACTTGTCAAAAAGTTGGAACTTTGACCCTTAATATCTCCGTAACTAGAAGGTTCCCAGGTATGGTGTAGAACAAAAAAATGATCGCAATGATAGGGAGAACCAGTGCCTTTCGGCTTCGTTAAGAGGTGTTTTACACCCTTTATAGAAAAAATGTTTTACGTACCACTATACCAGATTTTGTAAAGAACTCATAATAAAAGTGTAATCTGTAAACTTATAAGTTGTTCCAAATAAACTTTATTATTATTATTTAGCCACGAGCTCTTAGCTCTTCACAAAGAACACACTCTCTAAATTATAAGTCTGTAGGACCAGCGGTGTAGGCTGTGCGTTGATATCTCAGTCACTTTGAATTTTATTAAGTACCTAACCTTACTAGCAGTTGCACGATTTCTTTTGACTGTCTTTTTATACACATTCGGGTCGAAAATTACTAGCATAGTTACCTCCTTGAATTTGACGAGGATGCAAAACAACACCTTGTATCAGTACATATAATATTCCTAATGGACTATTATCACTTAAGATAATAAACGACTTACATGATTAAGATTATGTTTACATAGTAGGTGATAATAATGACAATTAATCAGTTTCATTTGTGTTCGCATAACAAAAGTGAAATGACGTCTAGATTAACAGGGAAAAAACTTTTGAACAAAGGACCATGCCATCGTTTAACAGCTCCGTTGGATAACTTTGTTGACAAAGATGTTCAGTCTATGCTTTTGCCTTTTAACGTCATGCAAAATATTTTATTCAGTCCCAAATATCGTATTACGGATAACTTTATACACCCAAACAGCATTGCTTTGAAGTTAGTGTCATTGTGTGTCATGATATTATCCATTATTTTGTACGGTTACCGTATCTATGAGATTCATTTTGACGAAGCAATAAGAAATTATGTAAATATTTCGTACATCACTTCCTACGTCGACCTATTCCTGTACTCCATCGGATTGGTCTTAAATTATAGAATCAATGTTTTGGAAACGAACAGAAATGTTTCGTTTGTCTTGAAAATTCAAAACGTTCACAGATTTCTCAACGAAAATAATGTTTTCAAGCGCTTTATTATTTGGAATTGGATCAGTGTCATTACTATCTTTGGAATCAACATTGGCATTATCGTTTGTTATTTGGTTAATTTTGACCTTCCTGTCATTACCTTTTTGTATTGGGTTGTTCTCCATTGTTTTGATTTAAACTATACTTGCGCTGTCAGACTCATGAAGCTGCTATGTAACAAAGTTGATTTATGGAACATTCAAACTCAACATTTGCAACAGATTGATCGAAGCGAAAAAGAAACCTACTGCAAAAAATTGTTTCAGGCTTACGTTAATATATTGGAATGTTACCAGATCTACAAGAATTCCTTCCAGTACACGGTATGGCTGATTACATCATTGGTCGTTAGCTAAAAATTGTTAGTTACTTAGCAAAACTACATACGTAAAATTTATTTTAGATCGTGTTTCAAAGCATTGACCTGTTTATTCATGCTTTAAGCAGATTGCAAGCTGGAATTGTATTATTTAAACTAGCTGCACAATTCAACGGAATTGAAACCATATATGTGAGTAGCGTTTTGTTTTTTGTTATACTAAATCATTTGTAATTTAAAACTTTAAATGGAACGTGATTGCTTTAAATCAATCTTTGTTGCAGTTTGCAATACGCGTTTCTATCATTACCTTGTACACCTGGCTGTTAGAATCTTTTATATTAGAATTTATTTTGAGCGTGTATTGTGAAAAGTTCTACTTATCAATGAATAACGTTCAAATTTCATGCATTTATATTCTGACATCGGATTGTTCAGGTAATTTTAACGATTGTTTGGAAATAATGAATGTATCATAAGGTTTTATTTTGCCTCTCGAATGTTGTAAATTTTGAGAGAGTACCTCATGTTACGGTTATATGCGACTCCTGCATTCCCTTTAAACTGAAAAAGAAGATTTATAAAACCTTGAGTGGACCTGCTGTCTTTTATGGATGTTGGGCCACATTTATGTTGCAGATGCTGAGAAAAAAATGTGCAAGAATATTAAACGGCTACATCGAGCGACATTCGAGAAGATGAACGCCTGCGGAATGTTCTACGTTGACGCAACTTTTCCATTAAAAATGATTTCTTTAGTAACTACTTACACTGTCGTTATCCTGCAGTTCGCATTTTTATAGATTTAGCTTTTGTATGTAGTGATCTTGATAATGACGATTAATAAATGCACTTAATTATCATTTGTCGACAATCATTGCAGAAATGCGAACCTGAGTTCGTTGACAAATTAAAGTTCAGACATGGCATTAGTAATCATTAAGCGTAACGAGTTCTGGTATATTTAGAAAATATATGTAGTGTATTTCATATCGATCGAATTAACCTCATATTTTATTCAAATTGTCATCAAACTAAACTACAAAAATTCCAGTCTTAAAAATAAACAGACTTATTAATGTTTGTATAATTACGGTCGATACTTTTCAATATTTTTAATAGAACACTATTTACATAAAATGTCATACGTAACATCTCATTATTGACGCTTCGAAATTTGGCAAGAAGATAGATTTCTACCTGGGGAAAGACATAGGCTATATATCATCACGCTACGAACAATAGGAGCGGAGCAGCAAGGATTTTTTTTGCGAAAAATGGGAAAATATGACGCAGACGAAGTTGCGCGGGACAGCTAGTTTTTTATACATTTTTCTTATCATCATTAGCCCAACCTGAAGGAATGACATTGGAAGGCAAACCGACACGACCGGAAAATTTGAGGCGAGGGTTCCAACGACTTAACTTGCTTTCCGAGGCACGGGGGTATCATACCACCAACTTCCCAAGTACGGGCTCCTACGGAGAAAGTCCTGGTGGGGAAACCCAATATAACTTTTAGCCTCTAAACAGTACACTCTTTTATAATAAGTTGCCAAAGTCAGCTACAGAACAGCCCGATGGAAAGTTTAAAAATTACATCAAACGTGTCCTTATTAAAAAAGAATGTAACAAATTTAAGGACTAAGTTGAAGATAAAGAAGTTTGGCTCTCGTTCCTTCTTCTCATGCGGCTTCTCTGGTAGCTCATAAACGACACAAATGTGTGGATGTCTCCAACTATTCCCAATATGATGTTTTCCATTCTTTTGATTCATATTTTTACAATAGTTTTTCAGTCATTGCACCATTCGTTAAGAAAAGTTACAGCACTGAAAACAACATTTGTGTCAATTAATTGTTTAATTGTGTTCTTATGTTTTATTTTTACTTTTGTTTAGATTATTTTTCATTTACCTATTTGTTGTGAGTGTGAGGACATTGTAGGCTTTGTAAATTCGTAGTTTTTTTTTAGTGAAAACTTCTTTAGCGGCGTTGTGCACTTTTGTGATGGGTAAAAATGTTAAGTCGCGTTAGATCGTCAGGTCGTCAGATAGAAAATTCGTAAAACAGATTGACACTAGGTTACGCTGGAATTTGGATTTTATGACATCTCTCATTGAGTTTTGGTTTCCAAAACTGGAAAATTATCTTATGAACAAACAAACGGATTTTGTTTGACAAAGTGATATTGGACGATTGATTGGATAGTTCTGAAGTGTTAAAATTCATATGTAATATAAATTGTCATGTTTGTGTACGATAGCGCAAAAAATGAATATTGTATTTTAACACATAAATGATAGTACTTTTATACTGATATTAAAAGCAATTCGTGCAAAATTATTCCCTAACCATTCCAAACTCATTGTCGGGCCTACGCTGTCCTACCAAACTTAAGTAATTCCCTGTAACTTCAAATATTGTAAATTCAAATGATTTTAGAAGAGTAACTATGGAGGTCCTTGCCGGTTCTTCTCCGTAGGAAACGACCAACCCGACCCGTGCACATTATGTTGACGTTTTATAAGTGCCCATTAAGGCTACGTAATAAAGTAAAATATTTTGATTTGATGTTGCCCGACCTAGGAATCGAATTCAGGATCCACACAGCCGTCGCGCTTGCGACCAGGAGGCCAACGGAGCAGTAAGATAATGCAGAGCCCGAAATAGAATGCTTATGAATTGATGAGTATGGAAAAAAAGTGTATGAAAGCGCATTATTTTATGTGTGGAAACATTATCTAGTGAGCAAAAAGGTAACAGACAACAAATTCTATTCAGAAATAAATTCTCATTCAACACATTTAGGTTCCTAACAATCTAAACTAAAAAAAAAACGCGGCGTTATATACTTTTTCTAACCAAAATGAATTCTCTGGCTTCTCACTTTGAAAATCACAGACTTTTAGAACAACATTCTTAAACAGCGGTGTGGCAGCACCTTCACATGGGACTCACACATTATTGGCAAAATCTTATGCATTACCTTACCATGATCACAAGTGGAATATTGTATTTTTTTAATTTTTTTTTGTGACGCAAACGAGCAATTCTTTTTTATTGCAGGGATACGCTGTTCAGGCATTACTCTACGTGTTTGTGGCGAAGTGTTTGTTGCTACAAATCCTCATCTGCTATTACACGCATGCGTTTTACGATGCAATGCAGATCTCGCAGGACTCGTGCGTTTTGGTCCTAGCATCAAATTGTACCGGTAAGAATAAAAGTTGCAGTTATTTCGTGTTGATTAGATAGGAATAGATATGACACAGTCGAAACTGTTAATTAGTCAAAACCGTTTTAACAATAACTAACATTTACTTAGGCACACATATGGTTGTTTTTTTTTGTGACCATTTGAAAATCATCGTGTTTATGTTATTCTAGGTAATTATAATGTAAGCGTTCTCAAACAAAATACTTTTAATAGAAAAAACGCTATTTTACTTGTAGCGACGTTGAAAAGCAACTTACTACAAAAAGTACTACAGCACCATCTATGACACGACGGAAGAACTAACATCAATTTCCTACATCTCGCAAGCAAAGTTTACATCTACTTAACCTTCAGTTTATGAAACGTCTATCGAAGCGTTTCGATAACGTCATTAAGCACCGTAATCCCCTGATTACAGCGGCCGCCCGTTACGAACCCTCGCCAGACCACATAGAGAACTGTCGGGCAGTTGCCCACCAGACATATTATCTGTCTGGTCGGATGATCCTCCCTTTTCTATGGGGTATCGAGGAACATTATTATTGTTATTATTTAAACTTCACGTACATTGGTGGTACATAGGCGGACTTAATGCCACAAGGCATTCTCTACCAGACAACCTTTGGGTCAAATAGGACAGCAATGTGGTAGAGTACAAAAAAAATAAAAAATATGAAAAATACCATTTAGCTAACATAAACTGATATGCCTAAATATGAACATACTAATAAATATATATAATGATCAAATAAACGAATATATATTATAATACATACAAATAATCCCTAAAACGAGAAACCTTACAATAAATACTAAGACTGACAAACTAGGTTGCTTTAACTTTATTTACACCCTGCCGGCCTAGCATGACCACCGTAGAAACTGGCTATGTCTACGGAAGAATCGACAATTTGACAGATATTTCTATCATCCCAAGCATGGCGATATTAAGAATGTAGAAAAGAAATGTTTCTTTTCTTCAGTCGACACAAGTTTACAACGTCTAGCATGACGACCATATTTTCTTTTCTTTTGACATTTGGGTGTAGAAAAATTACTTCTGACAAATGTCAAACTAGTCTTATTAAAAACTAAATACGAGAAATACGTTTCGTGGTTGCGTTGAGTTCGTTCAAAAGGTTGAAATATTATGTAAAATATTTAGGTTTAATTTCGCGAAAAAGATCCAGGCCTGGATCCAGGATGCAGCAACACCATCCCGCCCACGAAAAATGAAAAACTCGTGCAATTGGCAACTTTTTTTTGTTAACTAAACGTAATAATATTCAGAGAATATAAACATTACGTGATAGGTTCCCGTTGCTATGGAAATAATTTCTGTCTATGTCTCCGTAGAAACGCGAGTCGACGGTGCGCGCCATGCTCGGGCAGAAGAAATGTCAAGTTGTATAGAAAAGATTTCTTGTCGTTTCTTCGTAGAATAGAGATAGAACGGTCATGCTAGGGGGGCTGCTCCTCATTTTACAGCTGAAGAAAGGGCATTGTGTAAGAACATCCGACGGTTGCACCGAGCTTCATACAGCAAGATGAGTGCGTGTGGCCTGTTCTACATAGACATCAGTCAACCACTGAGTGCCATGGCACTTCTTACTAACTACACTGTCGTACTGTTGCAGTTTGCATTGCTTTAATTCATTTTAAATGGGAACCGATCACTTTTTTGGTTTGGGAATGGTGTAGCGGGCATGTTTAAAACTCTGTAGACCTCATTCATAACCTGGATTAAAAGAACTGGAACTCTGAAAACAGCAGACGTTTAAATACACTACAATTTTTGAAATTCAAAGTTACAGTTTAGGGTAAGAGTGCAGCTTTTTTAGCAGCAACAGATGAACGCTGGAGCGAGAAGGTTCTCCATTGGTACCCTCGAGATGCACCACGCACCCGAGGCAGACCCAGGCGTCGGTGGTGCGATGATATTGTGGCCGTGGCCGGCCCCACCTGGACTAGAATAGCCCAAGACAGAGAGGAATGGCATAAGATGGAGGAGGCCTTCGCCCTTAAATGGGCACCCAATTTTAGTAATTGACTATGTAGCAAATTTATTTTATTCTATTCTAATCTATGAAATCTACCTATTTATTAAAAAATTGGAATATTATATTTAAATAATTAAGTGATAATTTAATTTTCATCATTAATTTAATAACTAATTTATTATGTTTTTTTTTTTTTTTTGTGTTTATTATTTGAATTATTATTAAAATGCATGCATTAGGGCGCGTTCACACGACACGCGCACGCTCAGCGCACGCCACCCGCGTCCGACTCGCATTGAAATTTGTTAAATAAGAATTTGAGTCTTATAATCCATCAATAGATCTCAAATAGCATTTAACGAGGTCTACACGCGCACGCCAAGCGCACGCCCCG
Source organism: Cerastis leucographa (assembly GCA_963082945.1). NCBI lineage: Eukaryota > Metazoa > Arthropoda > Insecta > Lepidoptera > Noctuidae > Cerastis > Cerastis leucographa. The sequence continues at coordinate 18,600,598 of OY720355.1, forward strand.
CGCCCGCCTCGCGCCAACCCTGCGCTCGCCCTACCCGCGCTCTACACCCTCCCCGCGTACGCCTGGGCACAAGGCGTACGCGGGGCGCTATGGCTAGTGTTGTATTCCTTTTATATTATAGTACTCTGTGCTGTGATCTCACTAGTAGTATAAGTGGGCGCGAGGCGTGTGCGAGGCGGATGCAGCGCGTGTGCGGGTTTAAGGCGGGCACAACGCGTGCGCGGGTGCTGTGCGTGATCGGCGCGTGTCATCTGAATACGCCCTTATTGTTAAACTGCATGTTCAGTTATCTTATCACGAATGAATTTATTAGTTATAAGAATCGAGTGAATATTTTTTTAAATTAAAACATCATGTAACTAAATTTAATTGTAATTGTTTGGGAAATAAAAGGCTTAAAAAAAAAAAGAATTAAACCAAACAAAATAAAATAAACCTTCAAATCAAATCATTATGCTTTTATTTCGAATGGCAAGATCTGTATAGGTTAGTGAAAGTATTCATATTTTAAAATCAAAAGTTCTTTTGGTGCGACATTTATTAAGACACGTAGGAACCACGCAGTCTGGCAGCGGCATGTAAACACGACAATCTCTTTCGTTGAGGGGTACTAATGGAGGAATCAATCGATGGTGTTACTGAATCCTGCATTTAGATATTGATATTGCTAGCCACTTATCAAAATATATTTGTGATACTACTGAGCATAAGAGATATTTATTGGGTTGTTCTATCAGGAATTTCTAAGTAGCTGCCAAGGAGTCTAGATTTCTGCACGCCCAGTTGATGGCATTAGGTTTACCCCGTATTACATAGGACTTAAACATAACTGGCAAAAGTTTGGTGCACTATAATAGGCACAATAGCCTAACAGTTCGAATCATACAGAATACTGCATTCAACGGATAAGAGTAACAACGGATAACCGCTACTCGAATTTGAATTTTAACGGAAAAGAGGATAACGAAAAAAAGATCGGATTGCTGCCTTCGGCCCTGGTGGAGTAAAGAACTTTGCTGAGGACTGCTGGAAGTTTGGCTGGATACCTAAGGGAAGTTGGTCTTTATAATTCTATCCACAATTGACCAATACACTTTCCCCCTCGAATTTGTATGCAGTTTGCCGCTTTGAAAGCGCTCATGAGATAGCATTTTGTGTGCACTACCTTTTTTATAATTTACGTTTTGGCTATTTTGAGGGTTTGTCCTATACCACGTTCTATAAAAACATTCTTATTTCTTTCTAAAATATAAATTTCATTTAGCCGATATAATTTAGATTTTGTGTTTCAGTTTAGAATTTCACCTTTTTTTCCGTTAACGACTTTTTCCACCCACCATTTCATAAGATTTGTTGTTAACTTGTACGCATTTATGCAAAATTCCAGATAACCTCTAAAGGAATAACCGAAACTTACATCTTTCGATTTCCATTCCGCTTTGCCAGGTACTAGGGTTGTGGTTAGCGAGCCTATCAAGCTATTGAGTGGCGACTGCAGGAAGGCGGTTAGGTCAAAATGCGAAGGAACCGTTGTTGGACTGGTTCGATCATTTTATTCTCTTGCCTAGTTCATTGTTCCCAATAATTAGTTATGGAAGGAAGAGACAGTTAAAAGTATCTTCTTAAAAAGCGTGATATAATAAAAAAAGGAAAAAAGGTAAATAATTATCTTTGCAGATTGATCATCATCTGCCTAGCCTTTTCCCAAACTATCTTGGGGTCGGCTTCCAGGCTAACCGGATGCAGCTGAGTCCCAGTATTTTACATGAAGCGACTGCCAATCTGACGTCCACAACCCAGTAACTGGGTAATAAGATACCCCATAGTAAGACTGGATCAGGACAGTCTTACTAAGTGTCTTGAAAAAAAGTCTTGTCAGACTTTTTGGCTTCTGACTACTTGTAACGACTCTCAAAGATCTACAAATGACAGCCGAGACCAACGGCTTAACGTGCTTTCCGAGGCATGGAGGAAACTCGGTATCTAATTGATTAATATTGGGTAATAAAATTGGGTATTAATTGAAAGTGGCGGGTAGCTGGTAGGTAATAATAGTAGGAGAGTGGGCTATAAAACTGATTTGAGTTCATACATCAGTACTAAAAAAAAAACCGTTTTGGGATGTGTTTGTGAGCCGCGGTAATAATATCTTTACATACTATTTGAGTTTTTTTTTTTTAACAAATCTGCAGACATTAGTCACCCGTTTGTGACAGCGACTGTTTTCGTACCGTATTTTGAAGCTTAATGTGCTGACGCCTGTATACACCAATCAGTTTTCTTATTTTATAATTTAGTTTTAATGTCAGTCTGTGGTTCATTGCCCGAGTTGCGCCGTTTTCAATATATTTGTGTTCGCTCTCAGTCTATCTGTCACTTAGTATTTTAGTACGCCATAATCAGTATTATTATTGACAGCCCAATTTTGAAAGTATAGTCGATCGTTTAAATACTACCCATAAATAAATATCATTATCTTACGTCAGCTTAGAAAATAGTGCCGGTGTCGTTTTAAGGTCAATTGAGTTTACCGCTGAGAACTATAAAAACGCATGGAAAATTGTATGTGACCGAAAAAACAGTAAAAACATTTGAATAAATTATCACCTCAAGTTATTAAGTATTGATCCAGTTGCGAGGCATCACATAACGATGAATAGAAAGAGACGCTATATAAATTGGTATGAGGGCAAATTAAGTTGATGGTGTCACTGCTAGAACTCTGTATGTTGACTGAAAAAAGAATTTTGGTCACGATATATGTTATTCATCATCATCAGCCTGTATTCGTCCACTGCTGGACATATATGTTATTGCATGCCATCTTTTGCTTGTTCACATTACCCAAATTCCTTAGGAACTCCCACAATCCGAGTGTTGCTAATGCCTGGTTAATGATGCGATTGGCAATTGATATTTTTATATTTTGACTTTTTGATCAGTAACTAGGGGTAAGTCTACTGACGATACGGAATGAATTCTCAAAGGTTCCGTGTAATTCACTTCTCTTTATTTGCCTTAAACTATTTTGGTGGTAGTATTCGTTTTATTTAACTTTAAAGTTATTTTCATTTTACTTCAAGGCTCGATTATTATTTGCTCATTAAATATTTTCATTGTACATGTTTTGTTATGCATAATGTGATTACTTAACTGAGAACATAGTACGGATCAGTTGGTACGAATGTTTTAATCACTATTAGTTATACTATACATATACTAGTGAACAGCAACCGTCTATTTTGGAATAGTATCATTTCATACAAAATGGACTTTAGAACTCGACGTGTCAATCCATTTTTGTATCGTTACGTTGACCAAGATGTGCAAACGATGTTTCTGCCTTTAAACCTGATGCAATCTCTGTCACTGAATCCGAAGTATCAAATCCAAAATAATTTCGTGAATCCGAATGATCTTTCAAATAACCTTAAATCATTTTGTGGACTACTTATGTATATATTCTTGTCTTTATATCGAATTTGTGCGATACTGTTCGATGAGAATATGACACGATACCAGACCGTCAATTTCCTTTACTTCGCAACTGTCTTCGACACCCTCTTCTACGCCTCTGGCTACGTCATGAACTTTATCCTCCACTTACTACATTCAAAGGAAAATGTTCAAATCTGTGCCTCCTGTGCTAAGTGATATAACTCGAGTTGTACCCTTTTTGTGATTTTCACATGAGCATTATCAAAAAAAAAAAACGTGTATTTTGGTCTAACTCACGTTCTTCTATCTGCTATAGTTTCGGAGATAATTTTGTGCAAAGTGATACAATTATAGGGATTTTGGCAAAAAATTCGTGACAATCGATATTTGTCAAGTTGTAACCCCAAAACCGGTCACTTAACACACTATATTTCGTGCTTCGTGATTTAAATGCTATTGTATTTAAATTCACATTTTATTTTTCAGTATATTTATCGTGAATTTTGATGTGACTAGAGTAATATCCCTTTGAACAAATTTTTTCGATATGCCTCTAGGATACAAATCGACATGGATCTACAAATCTGAGTTTAAGGTATGCCCTTTTTTTGTGAAAAGTGATACAACTTGACTTAAATCATTCTACACAAATCTGTTTTTATGTGTAAACAGATATAAATGTAGTTGTATCTAAAACTCCAACCAATTGTAAAAAAATATGATACAAAATAATAAATGTGCTAAGTGATACAAGTGCAGGTGGTGGGGGTTTGCGGGGGTAATCGGAGGTACGCGGGACGTAGAGCCGTATTAGCTCGCTCGTGCGCTCCGCAGTGTCGCTGCGACTGTAATGGAGTGTGGTCACGTCCGAATGCGCCATGGATCGATACGTATGTTGATAGATATATCATTTTACACGAAATTCAATAATATTGAGATTTTTGTTATTGTATTGAATTAAATCACTTTACACCAAATAACGAAGCGTTGACATAATAAAATTATGTTGCTAAGTTGTAAGTAGTGTTTGTAACTAGGAGGTCAAAGTAATTTTCTCTCGTTGTAATAAATCTAGACATTTGATTTTATTATATCTAGCTTTTGCCCACGACTTCATCCGCGTGGAAGTCATAAAACGTAAAATCCCATTTATTCCCTATCCCGTGGGAATTTTGAAAAATCCCTTCGGGTATACGTGTGCCCAATTTCAAGTCTCTAGGTCTAGTGGTTTAGGCTGTGTTTTGTCTGTCAGTGACTCAGTAACGGAAGAGTTTTATATATTATATTGATTGATATTATTTAGAGAATACCTATTGTTTTCTTACTCTTAATTTTTTTTTCAAACAAGGCTTTTTGCTACATGTGGCCGGAGTGCGAGGGGAATAGAGGTGCTAACGACATTGCTTCTTGTCTCTACGATTTTATCATAAATCAACTACCAAACGCTAAGAAGCTGATTATGTACTCGGACTCTTGTCCTGGGCAAAACAAGAATTCAATTGTAGTAACAATGTTAATGCTAGTTGCTAAACTGTCTCCACAATTGATATCTATTGAACATAAATTTCTCGTACCCGGACATACACACATGGAGGCTGACACCGACCACGCGTTGATTGAGCGCAAAAAGAAGCACACGAATATGGATATACACTTGCCCCGAGATTGGTACCAATTAGTGCGTACAGCATCAAACAAAATAGCCAAGTTTAATGTTATCGAAATGATATGTGAAATGTTTTATGATTTCAACATTTTTGCAAAGCAATGTTTTACCTTTCGAAAACGGATACAGCCAATGAAAAGTTTTTGTGGTCGAACGTTAGATCTGTTCTTTTTACCAAAGAAAGCATGTCTCGTTTTTATTACAAAAAAGCGTTCAGTGATGTTGAGTACATGACCATGGATTGTTCTAAACGTGGAAAAAGTTATGATATGATCACGATTAATACGGTACCGAAAGCTTACCACTCCAAACTTCCTATTTCAACTGAGAAGAAAAAGGATCTATTAAGTTTATTATGTTTTATTCATGAGAGTACTCATGAGTTTTACAGAAGTCTAAGCTGCAAAAGTGATGTCAAAGACAGTCCACCAGACAATGACAATGATTCCGATGATGAATAATTTCACATTCATTTAATTAATAGATGGAAAGACAATTTTTTTTCTTTACAATGTTAGTCTACCTACAGGTGGACATTTAAAAGGTTTTTAGGTTTTATTATAGGTTTTTGATTTAATTGTACTTTTTTTAGCCAACATTTTAATATTTTAGAAAAAACTATGTATCTCATAGAGTGAGATTATCTACCTCTAAAGAAAGTTAGAAGTTTTGTTTTTTTTTATTTTTATAGATTAAAACTTTATTGTGATACTTTGTATTACACTGAGTAGGTAAATTGCTTACTGTGATAGCTCATCAAAACTGATCTGTGCCATTACTTAGTTTTACGTTTCAAACTTTTGTTTATGATATGTTCCTTTTGAGAATGTTAACATTCGTATTGTCAGATTGTGATGATTAGATCTCCATTTAGTTTTATAAGAATTTTGATAAAAATGTGCCTTAACGACTGACTGTATTTTTAGGTTAATAAACGTTGATTTTTATTTTTCTAAAACTTGTATTTATTTACACATATCACTATCTTTTTTTGAGGGGTACATCTCGACTTACATCATTTAACATATCTTCTGAAAGCCTAGGATTTTAGTAAATTGATATAGTTCAGCTAAATTATATCAAGAGGTGAATGATAAGTAAAAAAAATAAATCTTAAGGGTTATATCTTCATCTTTTGTTTTAGCACATTTTGCTAGAATCATTATTCTAATGAGTTATTAGACGTTTTAACTTCATGTATATCAGTTTACACTAAGACAATTTGTTGGTGAAAGCTTGGTGCAACGTAATTTAACTGTACAAGTATCATTAATAACTTAATTTTAGCACATAAAAAACTAAGTAAAAGTTACAAGTCGCAGGTTTTTCATGAATTACTTCCAAAATTAAATATCTATCAAAAACTCTAAATTATATAGAGAAAGAAAATGTTTTGTTCTACAAAAGAGTGCACTGATATATAACATAGCCCACTTAATTAACGAACTAGATTTTTTTAAACTTGTTTTTGCTGTCCTGTAAAATGACGTTTTTTGACTTGTATCACTTATCACAGGAGGCACAGAAATTATTTTGATGTTTCAAAAAATTCATAGGTTTATTCAGAATTTTGCCAGTACCAAGAGCGTTATTCGTAGACATTGGTCGTTCTCTACTATCCTCCTCGTATTCTATATCACAACATGTACCTATGTGTACGTGGTTTACATGCATCCTCCATGGTACATCATTTGTTACGTGTTCGTGCTACTTACTGTCGACTGTAATGCAGTGTATGCTATTTGCTTCATTAAGTTACTAACGGAAAAAGCTGAACAATGGAATCAAAAAGTGTTAGAGTCCTTGAGCAATGGCAGCCGTGTAATGCGTTGCAACAAAATGGGTCACGCTTACGTACAAATATTGGAATGCTACAACATTTACAAAAAAGTTTTTCAAATACCTGTAAGTAGAAATTATAATAGTTAGACATTTCTCCCACTGTTTAACAAAGGTCTTCACAAAACGACTTGTAAAATGGCTTTCGGAGTACCGTTACATTGCGATGATAAACATTCGCAATAACGTAATTCGTCATAGCAAACTTTCGTTTATGTATACCTATATATATACATATACATCGATATTTGGAAATATTATATATTTTGAAATAGATATTTATATGTACATCGATATTTTGAACTTCGGAGTAAAGTAGTACAGTCCTTTTGGTATTTGTGTGGCCACTTCTTTTTAAAGAAAAAGTCGAGTTCGTCCCGCTATGAATGTTGATAGATGGAGAGGGAGAGGAAGGAAAAAAAAGATGGATGTATTTTGTAAGAAAGAGAAAGGACTAATGATACCGTAACATCTGACAAGGAAGAATGGAAGAAGAAAACGTGTTGCACTAAACCCAAGTAGAATGGGACAAGTGCAGCAAGATGATAATGATGATGATAAATGGAGTTCCTCCCGCCACCTTCTTTGTGACATTGCCTTTTGTTTAGGAACGCTTAATTGTTATGATTGTAATTTCCAGGTACTATACCACATAGCCGAGACCTTTTTCCTTGGCTTGATAAAAGTTCAAGTACTTATTGATTTTTCACATTTTTATTCCAAAAATCCTGATTCTGTAAGTATAATATTTTTTTAAGATCGTTACACTAGATAGATAGATGTTTTGTAATAAAATCAACTTTACATGGGCGTCTTGGCATATTAGACTAATTATATAGGTACTTTAATACTAAACCGGCGTTAAGTTATTTTTGCGAAAATTAACTTAACTAACGATAAATACTGAATGCTTAAAATTTCTTAAATGAGCTACTAGCAGTGGGAAACAGTTAATCAAACTAACAAATAAAATCTCAAGCGATCGAATCAAAAACTAAATCGAGCGAAAATAATACTGACTGAGCGAAAATAATACTAAGTGAGTGGACTATACAACCGATTTGAGTTATTGCATAAAGTCCTTCAAGAAATACCGTTTTGGGATATGTTTTTGAGCTGCGGAAATAATATCCTTACATAGTGTAATACTATTTCAGTTATTTTTTTTTCTATTCTAGCATTTATTCTTCTGAAAATAGCACAAGATTTGTTAGGATTGTACAAATTTAGGGGGCGGAGCGACCTAAAACCCCGCCATTAACTTCATGTGATATGGACTTTTTAAACCCTGCAGACAAAAATAGAAGCCCTAGGGGCTATGTCGACCAAGCCCATCACAAAATTTGGATCAGTCAAATAAAATGCTGTTTTCTTTAGATAAACTGTTGTATAGCATATAAAAAAGATGCCCAACCCGTTTGTGACCGCGACGGTTCTCGCTCCGTACTGTAAAGGTTACTGTGCGGTCGACTGTATTCACCAATCAGTTTTCTTTTTTGTAAGTTAGTTTTATTGTGAATTTTGATTCATTGCTCAACATTATATTTGAAACATCTCGATTAGGTTATAGCGCAGCACTCTTGAAATAAAATATATGCCAGATGTTAAATATAATCTGCAAAATTGTCGCTCAAATAGAAATTTGTTCGCTTAAAAATTATTATGCTGATCGTTTTGAATAACTTGTGCCTCAAATTCGTATTTTTAAGTCGCCCTTTTTTAATATTGTGTTCATTCTCAGTCTTTTGCTCACTTAGTATTACATATGCCATAATCAGTATTTTGACAGCCTGATTTTGAATTTATAGTCGATAGTTTAAATACTACCCATAGATAAATATCATCTCCATAAGTGTTTTTTTTTTTGCAGGGCATATTCGTCGTTCAGGGATTGCTCTACGTGTTTATGGTGAAGTGCTTGTTGGTACAAATCGTCGGCTGTTATAACACGCATGCATTTTACGATGCAATGAAAATATCGCAGGATTCGTGCGTGTTGGTTCTAGCATCAAATTGTACCGGTAATAATAATTCTTGTAATTTGTTTATCGTTATCACTCTTTTGCGCTCCAATTCTTCAAAAATCTCTGTACTTCTAATAGTTACTTCCGAGTGTGAATATATGTAACCTTAAGTCTTTTATTCCTTTATGAGTAACGCTGAATTTTAGGTTGCCGAAGTGTCATTTAGTTGTTTTTTTTCTATTACTAATGTTATTGGTGCTTTGCTCTCATGTAAATAAACGGGACAGAATTCTCCGCAAAACATGCTTATTAAAAATATATTTGTTTACCTAATAATTAAGCATCAATGTTTTTTTTTTATTACGTTTACAGCAGAAGAAAAGAAACTATGTAAGAACATCCGACGGTTGCACCGAGCTTCATACAGCAAGATGAGTGCGTGTGGCCTGTTCTACATAGACATCAGTCAACCACTGAGTGCCATGGCACTTCTTACTAACTACACTGTCGTACTGTTGCAGTTTGCATTGCTGTAATTCGATGATTGGTTAATAAATATTGTTTTTATTCGTTTTGTATTTGGTTTATTTTAACAAAACCTTTAATGTCAAAATACATTTGTTTGTTAACTAATTGTGAACTTCAAAAGTACAGTTTATAGTAAGCTGCCTGGCCTGAACTCAAAGTCAAACATCATCTGCCTAGTATAGCCTTTTCTTAACTATGTTTGAGTCGGCTGTCAGTCAAACCAGATGTAGCTGAATACCAGCATTTTATTAACTTGGAGCGATTGCCTATCTGACCTCCACAACCCAGTTAGTACCCAGCAGGTAATACGATACCAAAGAGCTTAAAGAAAAAGTAGAAATCCATGAAAAACTACTTTATTTTATGGAAAAACAGGCACGAGAAAGAAACATTTTTTCTTTGGTATACAAGAAAGAGAAACATCCTATGAGAACTTGGAAAGCAATATCATCATTTTTATTTAAGAGTTCCTTTCGGCGAAAAAAGACTACAGAGATATACAAGAGATGAGAAGAATTGGCAAAAAAGAAACGAAACCCCGCACCAGAAGTAACTTTTACAAATTGTAACAAACATGCTTGCTCCTCGTGATAAAAGAAGTAAACAGATTTGTACATTAAAAAAGGTTATTAGGGGAAAATGAATTTAATAAATGATATGAAGAATACAATAAATTATTAAAAAAGTGAAGGACAGGTTAACCGGGAACGTTTAAAATGTCTCTGCAAATCTCTGAGCGTGATAGTAACTGAAGACAAACATGCAGATGTAGAAAGCTGGCTTGATCAAGATGAGCTTGACCACGACGAACTTGATGCAGGGCGGCTTGGCAGGACCCACCAGCAGACACGTACCGCCCCAGTGCCAGGCTCGTCAGCTCGCAGAGCAGCTTCTAGCAGACACGTACCGAGCCCCAGTGCCAGTCTCGTCAGTTCGCAGAGCAGCTTCCAGCAGACACGTACCGAGCCCCAGTGCCAGGCTCGTCAGTTCGCAGAGCAGCTTCCAGCAGACACGTACCGAGCCCCAGTGCCAGGCTCGTCAGTTCGCAGAGCAGCTTCCTCACAGCAGCTAGCAGCAGCCACGGCAGCACCAAACGAAGACCACTCCTTGACTCCACTAGGCTGTGCTCAAAACTCAAGATATGACTGAGATCTTGACTCCAAACTCTAGACTTAGCTGATTTCTTAACTTCAGACTAAACTGATTTCTTGTCTCCAGACTGAACCAAACTCTTAACTCCAGACTAGAACCAGGGCATCCGTCAGAAATCCCTTTTATACCCTGATCCTCCGTTTCTTTCTTGAAATTTATTTCCAGATTCAAAACTGCTGCGTTAGTATGACGCAACCTGCCAGTATTAAAAACAGCCAGTAACAATGGTCAAAAACCCTGCACATAATATTTTTATAAATATAACTCAGAATATTTTTACACAGCAAATATTCGCAATTAACTATAAAATACAACAATTGAACTAACGAATTGATGATATTAATTTTTAGTAATATATAATCTAAATGAAATTTTCATAAAGAGTTTGGCTGGTAACAATAAAAATAAAAGTAAATGACATCTGACAAATTTGAAGTAAACATGTCACAACAAAGGATTAGAAATTGCGCAAATAGCGACTTGCCAATTTAAAAAAAAAAAAAAAAAAAAAGGATTAGAAAATATTTATAAAAATGAAATAAAAGTATGAATATGGATGATAAGTGTGAGTATAAAGTATCTGTAGTAAGCAGATACTATAAAATTTAAGCACCAAGATCAGATTTATTAAACAACAAAAGGCTGTCTAAACTCCATATTACATTAATGAAAACTACCCGCAATACTTGCTAGAAAAATGTTGTTTTTTCAATACTAAGGAGAAAGGAAATACAGCCATAATAAGATACGACAAATTAGTAATTCTAAAAATCAGTGCGTAGAGTCCTTCCACGCAGAAGAAGTGTAACTTCGTAATACTACACGCATGTCTTCGAGTGCCACGCATTCACTCTCGTTATTTTATTGGGCTTCTAAATAATATTTTGTTGTTTTCTTGTTGTACTATTTTTATTACATAATTATTCCATAAGTTTATCGAGGTTATTCTACTCATGGAAATTGAGCGAAGGCTGGTCACACCGAAGAGTCGAATGCATGATTGTTTGCACGCCATCTTGCGTAACTACGTAGTCACAAATCTTGTAATACTGGCATCAGTCTGTTAGTGAGTTATAGAAAAAATCCCCCTCCATGGTAGTGTTAAACTTGTTGGAATTCGCATAAGAAGTTTCACTTCAAAAATAGGTTGCTCACTATCATATCACTATTACTATATTAAATCACCATCAAAGATCACTTAGTATCTAATTCACCAAAAAAATATGTACAAAACCAGGATCGCAAAACCTTACAAGAGAACAAAAAGAACAAAACATTACATTTTCAGTCGTCGTCCCGGAGATCACCTAGTGTATCAGACGGAGTCATAAAACCAAACATGTTAAAATTCTTAATAAATAAAAATACCAACAAGACAAGAACATAATCGTAAATCATAATCATAATCATAAATCTTTATTTATCTCCACATCAAAACTTTAAGATGTTGGTTCACATTTGTAAATCTTATATAGAGAAAGGTGTCTAAGATGGGAAGATCCTGAGGTACAGATCACCTCTCGGGCTTAGAAATTAACATTTTAATGTTTGCAAAAATATTGGTAAAGATAAAAAAGAATTTAAATAGTAAAATTAAAATTAACAAGTTTTTTTAAATATAAACAAAAGTAAATCAAAATATGAATTGACATAAAACATAAAATTACTACACACAAATATCAACCAATGCCCCTCTCCACTAATAACCTCTAAACATATAGTACATTGTTACCCTTTTTTTTTTTTTTGCGGATGGGAAATCATCAAATGACTTCTCCCGCTCTGGGCGGAGCGGGAGGGAGCGTCAGACTTGTACTGACTAAAACCCAACCATGTTCCTTCTTCGCCCTTTGTGTTCCAGGGCCGCGGTATCTGTACATTGTTACCCTAGGGGTGAAAGTAACTTATTTTAGTTCGAGGGACTAAATAAGTCTTTAACCCGAGGTAAACACTGTGCTTTTCATTACGAATAGTACAAGGAAAGTAAAACTAAAAACATGAATTAGCTAAAGAAAAAATTAGTAAAACCGTTTGCCGCCTTCCCGCCTGTTTTGTTTTTTTTTTCTGTGGCCTGCCAGCTATTCAGCCTTTATTTTTCATTTTCATCATTGTAAAAATGGTATATATTTTGCCCAAATCTATGTTATTTTAAAGAAATTGTTTAAACTAAATTATAATAAAGTTATTAAAAAAATATAGATTCTTTAATCAATCAATCTTTAAGTCATTTCCATTTTACATCGTGGCTGCATAGAAAGTTGGAACATGGTTCAATAAAAATGTGAAAATAGAACTAGTTTTTTTATAATTTGGCATCTGTCAGTTGAAAGCGATTCTCCCTAGGGATGAAAAGTATTACTTTCAACCCGCTCCACAGGCAACTTCAGACCTACTTCCGAAAGTATGAGTAATGAAAAATTATATTCTCAAACTGAAGACAATCTTCATCTTCCAACCCGGCCAGTCACCGTGGAACGTTTTGATCTAAGCCCTCCAAAGAAGAGAAATAAAGACTCTTCAATAATGAAAACTTCTTCTTCTTCAAAATGAGGTCATAATGCAAATCGAGGATGGCGCAGAGATTGGATTTTCATTTTGACCTCACTTTCTAGGTCCAAAAACTTTAATTAAAAATACAGAAAGTCTCAATATCTCAAATGGGCAGTATATGAGCTCTGCGAGTAACTTAGTAATTTTAGCTCCAAAAGGAAACAACGGACCTAAACGTCATTAACAATGAGGTCCTAGGATAATTCATTTTGCCCCCCTCCCCCCCACCCGCCGTGAAATCAATGAAAGGCGGTGGTTAGCGACAAACTGTTTATTCGAGCCACAGAACCCGACACTGATATTAGTCTAAGCTTACCTAAGCATAGGTACTTCAATCATCACATCTCTCCTCACCAAGACCGTAACAACCAAAGATTAATCTAAACTCAAACAAAAGTATAATGTTACGTGAAATGTAAAAGTATACTAAATGAAACATAATGTAAGCTAATCTAATAACAAGTAAATCTTAACTTAATCATTAAAACGCTTAGCCCGATTGAACGCTCGCAGCGCTCGGGCAGATACACTAAGCGGTGTCAGTTCTAGCATAGGCGACTGCTTCGCTGACTTAGCCTCAGGTACCGGTCGTAATTCTGTCGGCGTATTCGCCACCTCCCTGACAGCACCTGATGCACCCTCCAACACATCATCGTCGGCTTCCTTCTTATCGACTATACCTTTTTGATAAGGACTCTGTTTTTCCTCGTTTACGGATACCCCCTTATTCGAGATAGAGAGTACCTGTCTTTGTTACTATTTCTTGAGATGATTTGGTTGGCATGGCGCCGCCATTCTACCCCGTCCCCAACATTTACTTTATATGATACAGGGATTTTGCTTCGGCCCATTTGTCCCCCCTTATCGAATAGTCGCGGGCTACTGAGCTCCCCACCAATCCTCAACCCTTGTTGCTTATTGACTAGTTTGACATGCAAACTAGTCAACAAGCTTCGGAGTGGCGCCTTCCAACTGAACCGAAACCAAAAAAACCACGCCAAAGTCGATCAAAAGTCAAAGTCATGCTGACCGTTTTCTTTGACTATCGCGGTATAGTGCACTCGGAATTCTTGCCGGAAAGTTAAACAGTAAACAAAAAATATTATTTGAACATTATACGGCATTTAAGAGAGCAAATTGAGAAAAAAGGCTGTGTGGAACGAAAATTCTTGGATTTTGCACCATGATAATCAGCCTTTGTGCACGGCCATCATAGTGACCGAAGTTTTGCCTAAAACCTCAAGAAATACCATCGAGCAACCACCTTATACACCAGAGATGGCTCCAGCCGACTTCCTTCTTTTTCCTAAACTCAAATTAATAGTTCGTAGCACCCGTTTTTATTCGGTAGCAGACATAAAGGAGTATTCGTGGAGAGAACTGAACTCAATTCCAGAAAAGCGTTTAATAATGTTTTGATGATTGTAATATTCCAATCATCAATCAATCATATCAAGGAGCATACTTTGAAGGCGATAAAATAACTTCTGATGAATAACTAACTTTTTGTGTATTATTGATCGTTTACCGGTACTTTCTTGACGGAGAAGTATAATAAAACAAAGTCCTCCGCCGCGTCTGTCTGTCAGTCTGAACGCGATAAACTCAAAAACTTCCGAGCAGATTTTCATACGGTTTTCAGAAATAGACAGAGTGATTCAAGAGGAAGGTTTTGTATAATTCATAAATGTTTTGTCTAAATAGGATGACATAGGTATTATGATAGTTGTTGAAGATGTCGGAGAAAATCATGTCAACTTAGGTTTACTCTGCTATCCGTGCGAAACCAAGGTGGGTTGCTAGTTTGAAGTAAAAGAATTCATAATAAAAAATTCATAATAAAACGGAAAATTTTTAATAGCACTGAATTACAGGAACGCAAACTGTAACAGCACAACACCGTACTTAGTGATAAGAGCCATCAAACGTAATGGATGACAAATATCTATGCAGAACAGACCACATGCATTCATCTTGTTGAATGTGCGATGCAGCCGCAGGGTATTTTTGCATAACTTCTTTTGATCTGGTAACAAAAATTATGATTATTTATTTGAGTGGAATTGTGAATAAAATATATTTCATTAATATAATACACAGACATTATTAGTATGCTTACAAACTTACTCGGCGACCTATCAAGGTATACAAAACCAGTTTATGCGGATCTCAGTGTACAGGAAATCTATACAAAGTGAGGCCATGTTATACTGGAAACGTATAGGTTGATGATTCGCCGTGTGAACATATTACAGAAAGTGTTATTGAAACAACTATCACAGAGAGCAACCATAACATTGTTAACAGTAAATCAGCTGATCTTTAAATTTATTTATCACAAACACTGCTAACATTACAGGAAATTCCTATTGCGGTAGCAATCAATTAAATTACCAAGGTAACACAATATACAATATTGCGTTACCTTGGCAAAAAACTGGATCTACGAAACAAAAGTCTCCGACTTCTAAAGCTAAAGTTATTTTAATTGTTTTGTGTTTATGAAGTCGGTTTTTGTGAATTCATTCAGAGAGCAGGAAAATAAACCGAACCTGTCTGCAGTGTCATTTAATGCGTTCAGGGCTGAAACTTATTTTAAAAGTTATTTCATAATAATTAGTATTATCTCCCTTTTTCAGATTTTCAATAATTGCATGTGAGCGATTTTTGTAGAAAATAAAAAAGACGTTATAAAATAACAAATATTAAAGACCCCTAGTAACATACTATAGGACAAGGGCGGAACGATGATTTATTAAGTAAATAAATCTTGGGTATCTACCTGAACAGTCTGAAACACAAATGAATAGGCATGAATCTTGTACGTGCTTGACAGTTTCATAAAACTTATCAAAATTCAGGCTTAACACGATTTGTATAACCAAAGACTTGAGCAGCCACAAGTTCACTATCATCGACACCAATGGAGTTTTTTGCTAAAAAAAAGCAAACGTTAAAAAAATAAATACACCGTGGAAAAAAATTCAAGGTACAGTTTCGAAGGCTCATCAGCAAACCGTAGCGACAAAGCCAGCAAACGGCTGCGTTACCACTAACCGGCTGCGTTACTTGTTTCTACACCTTGTAGATACAAGACAACTCTTCACGAAGCCGACAACCAAGCATTCTAAACATAAAACGAAGTAACACTACGCAGAAACTGCTCGGAAACATTTTTTTTAAGGCGAAAAAACACGATTTACTCAATGTACGCACTCAAAACGTTGTGCTGAAAAATCATTGAATAGGGTGGTCAAGGAAGTATTTAAAATTATAAAATTTAAAACTTGTTTTTAAAAATATATTAAAATTGGAATTTCAAAATTCCAATAAATATCGCAATGACGAGCTACCTGAGCTATTTTCGGCTTTTCCAAGAGTCTTTTTACACTCAGTATGTAATTCTATGGAACTGATTCTGTAGATGGCGGTATTACGTGATGAGGTGACCGCAGCCCGCAAATCAGTATTGCCACCATCAACAGCCATTCATTAGCAGAACGACATAAACTTTTTTGTTTTATTTTGATAAATGACTGTCGACATTCTGAAGAATATATTAGCTGCATTGTCGTCGCGTTACGTGATGTCATGGTCGAAATTGAAACAACAGTAGTTTTGTGTCATTAATACTCACATATTCGTAATAAAGAATACAAATCTCGATCATCACTTGAAAGTCAACTAAAGTATTAGAAAATGTCCCCATGGTATGAAACAGAATCTAAAAAATATAGTATTAACCTGTGAAGTACATATACACCAATAAAATTGAACAGAAAGATTTTGAAAGCGAAGCTTTCGAAAGCTTTGACAAAGTTATTTTTCTCGCCTAATACAAGCTGTTGTTTTGCATCCTCAACAAATTCAAGGAGGTAACAATGCTAATGATTCTTGATCCCAATCAAGAATAAAATGGGTAGGTAATTTTTATTTTTTGTTTCATTTAAAAAATTGGTAAGTGTGAACCACCCGTGTTTTAAACGTGACCCGTCTGATCATCGCCCTATAACCGCGCTTTCACATATACAAACAATCTCAAACGTTTATTCGATAATTTCTTATTCCCTAAACCACGATAAGGGGGTTATTATGAAATACTGTCAAATTTAAACAACAAGAAAAAGCAGCGTTTTTTAATAATTAACTATTTACCGTAATTTTAATTGATTATTTATGTCTTTTGTGACAACCTCCTGAATTTTGACGAAGATGCAAAACAAAACCTTGTAGACATTTTTACTAGTATATGTCGATAAAGACGGTATTGAAAGCTTTTAAAGATACATCTGTCTGGTCAAAGAAATTATCATGCCTATAGTCTGTAAAAAAGAAAAAAAGGCTAAACAAAAACGGTGTAACGCAGGGTAGTATACTTGACCATGCCATTTTTTTAAAGATTGTGCTGCTTGTTGTCTTGATGAAAAAGAGCAAGTTAAGGTTGCCTTTATGACATTATTTTGTTAAACATAAGGCTAGACTTACCGGTGTCTGGAAAACATCGTTGTAGATGCCAAAACACTTAAATATCTGCATGAAAACCTGCAACATCTTTTTGCATTCTGTTTCATTGCAGTCATTTTTAGCTAAGAGTAAAACTCGGTCATTCCAAAGTGATAGTTTGTCAGTCAATAACTGAACTAATCTTATTGCATATATTATATTTGTATCAATAGTTATCAATGATAGAAGATTAATAATACTAATAAACTGTGGCTTGATGTGAAATGAAAACATAAAGGTTGATAGGACAAAATAAAATGCGAAGATTATCGCGGGATGAATCCAACTTCTGATGACAGTCAGCTTCAAACTTTTCTCATCATAAAGATACCTGTGCACTTCTTGATACGTCAAAGCAAACGCGACATTTTTCTTCGATTGAACATTATTAATGATGAAGTTCAAGACAAAACCCACACAGAAGAAGATAGAGTTGAAAATGGAGGCAAAGTACAGAAAATTAATCAAACTGTAACGTTTTAAATTTTCGTCTAACAGCACTCCTAAGTCTCGATACAGGTAAGCCGATACATACAGTACTACCCCACACGATGACATCAACTTATTGAAACGATTATTGGGATGAATGACATTGTGCTTGATGTAATATTTAGGATTCAGCACTAGTATTTGCATGAGGTTTAGAGGTTGAAGAATCGACTGCACATCTTTATCGATTACGTTACTCAAAACTGATTCGATAGAAATACTTCTTTCAGGACGACAAAATGGTGTTGGTTCACTCATTTTGATTAAAGGCTTTAAAGCGAACGAACTATTTGAAGTGAATATCAAATATCGAGTAGAGGCTTTGAACAGGATGGAAATGGTGATAGCATAACCTTCCGAATGTTATTTTATTTCGTTTGCTTAAACTAACTGATAAGTAACGCTTTAATTTGACAAGTGACATTTGTTACTGAATATATCTTAAGCTAGATGTTTTGAGTACCTATTCGATGAAATTGAATGTTATTTTGTTACTTGTGATGCGGTGTGAGGTGCTCAAAATGAATACCTGACCAATTTAATTAAAATTATCAACTGTGCTGTTGTGGAGGATTAAAAGTACCTTCTTTTAGGGTTCCGTAGTCAACAAGGAACCCTTATAGTTTCGGTATGTCCGTCTGTGAGTCCGCGGTTTAGCTCAAAAACTGTTGGTACTAGAAAGTTGTAATTTGGCATAAGTATACACGTTAATGACGCCGAAAAAGTGGTAAAATAAAATTTTGAAAAAAACAATTATTTAGGGTACCTCCCCTACATGTAAAGTAGGGATGATAATTTTTTTCGTCCTTCCCATAGTGTGGGATATTGTAGAATAGGTCTTTTAAAAATATTAGGGGTTTGGGAAGACCGTTTTTTGATTAAGTAAACCGTTCGTGACTTATCAAGCTTTAAAGTACCAATTTTCATTAGAGTCAAGTGTCCCCCCCTCTACCAACTAAACGGTTGTAGTTAGAAATTCAAATGTCACGGCAATAGTTCCTATATATAACGAAATTTAAACGAAAACTATCACACTTAAGTGGGCTTTACAAGTTTACGAGTAATAGTCGACCAATTGTATTTGACTCGAAAATTTCGAACAACTCCATAGAAATGTCGATAGATGGCGCTAAGCGTCAGTTGTACTAAAAACGAGTTTCATTATTTGCAGATCATTATGGCGGTTTTTATAAATATTGGTACGGAACCCTTCGTGCGCGAGTCAAAACTCGCACTTGGCCATTTTTTCATCGTTCCATCATTACATTATTTTTTCATCGCAATTGTCAGAAACTATAGAATGCCTCCTGCGCAATGCTCTTCTTTGTTTTTTTTTATTTCTTAGATAACATTTTGCCGCATTGACAATTTTGTTATCTTTATATTGCCAGAATAAAAATGTCAAAGCTACAGTAGCATAATCAACATAACATAACGCCTATGATTTTCGAAGGGTAAAGCAGAGGTGTACCTAAATACAAGCACATTTCACAAGATAATTATGTTCTGGTATAATAGGTGATGAGCCCATAGCATAATCAATTTTAACACTACTAGGACACAGGCCTTTTCTCACCCCACCGTGGTTGGGTTGCTAAATGAAAATGACAGTAAAACAGATTATTGATTGCATGTCTTTATAATTTTCTTATAACAAAACAAAACAAAACTTAAAGAACTGATTACTTGTAAATGGCAAATTGTAGCAATACAACAGTATAGTTGGTGATTAACGCCATCATCTTCAATGGGAAAGTAAAATCGACATAGAACATTCCACAAGCATTCACCTTATCAAATGTAGCTCGATGTAGACGTTTAACATTCTTGCATAACTTTTTTTCTGCATCTGCAATATTTGTAAGAGTGTTTTTGATTCATCATCTGCCTGCCTTTTCATAACTATCTTGAGGTCGGCTTCCAGTCTAATCGGATGCAGCTGAATACCAGTATTTTACATGGAGCGACTGCCTATCTGACATCCACAACCCAGCTAGTACTGCGTAATACGATACCCCTTGGTAAGACTGGTTGTCAGACTTTTGGGCCACTGACTACCTGTAACGACTGCCAAAGACCGAAATAAATGGCAGCCGGAACATCGGCTTATTGTACTTTCTGAGGCACGCAGGAAACTTGGTACTCGCACTAACGGGTGGTCACCCATCCACACACCTTGGCAAGCACGGTTTAGCCTGAAGATGTAGCCGAGTTGGTATTATTATTTAGCCACGAGCTCCTCTGTGAAGTTTTTGATTGTAGAAACAAAATAGAGATATAAAAGAGTAATCAGTAAAAATGTTGATGGATACAGAGTGTAAAGGACACCAACGCACAAACTTTAATTTCATTTTTAATTTTTTAAGCGTTGCCCCTCACTAGGAATTTCTCCTGTATCGTGGGTGCTTTTACAAACATTTTAACTCACATAAACAAACAGCTAGACCCGGAACAACTACCTGTAGGCCATATAAAAATATTTGTTCCGCGCGAGGATCGAACCCGCGACACGCAGCGGAGCAGTCGATCGCTCAACCACTGATCCAACCGTGCCGGATGCAGTGAAAGGGGAAGACTAAAGAAAATATAAACGGATTCTATGAGAGATGATAAGGAAAAAAGTTGAATAATGATAGTGTGACGGCTGTTGAGACAGAATGGAAAGAGAAAAGAGAACCCGAAGTAACAAGAGCCAAGGATAGGAAGATGATAAGTTATGAAATCTTCATTGCTAGAGTATCAAAGCCTTACAATATAAATATTGGGACAATCACCTACCTGAACAATTTACATTCAAAATGAGAGCGCATGTGTCTGGCACTTCATTCATCGCTATGTAGAACTTTTCGCAGTACGAGCTCAAAATAATTTCTAGTATCAAACACTTAATCACCCAGAAGTACAGAGAAACGAACGTAAAATATACTAGTACCTGGAACATAAACATAACAAATCACGCGATGTTTTCAACGCGGAGTGATAAAAATATTTTGAAGTTGTTTTAATTGCTTACTGGATTGCGGTGAAACTTGTCGTAACAAAAAATACTAAGCATAATTTTCGTGCAAAAAATATCTAAAACTAGCTTTGGACCGCGGCTTTCCTCGCGTTTATTTAGAATTTGAAAATCAATTCGGGTTGTACTCTGCTTGTTGTTTGGCCATTGCAACTGGCGCCATCTAGTATCATGAGAACGTTTTTTTTTCCACGGTAACAGTTCTTTTATTTGGGATAAAAGGTACCTTATGACCGTTTTTGTTGACCTGACAACGTATATGCATAATTTCAGGATGATCGGTTCAATGATTTAGGAGTAAAAATGTAACAAACAGACAAACTTACTTTCATTACACATTTAGAATATTAGTTAGGATTAATACTTACATATTCGTTATCATTTACTGCATATTTAAACATTTTAATTGTTATTTGCAATTTAATTAAAACATGACAAAAAAACCCAACCGTATGATATAGCAACTGAAAATAAAAATGTTTACATAAGTAAACTAGCTAACTACCACCAATCACTAACTACTACTAGTAACTTTCATTTAATTCATTTATTCATTCAACTAAATAATATAAACTGTCGTACCATTTGCTGAAAACAAGACTGGTAGATGTCATAAGATTCCAAAATGTCTGCGTAAGCTTGGAACATTCCTTTGCAATAAGTTGCTTTGTCACAATGCTCCAACCGTTGTAAATGTTGAGCTTGGTTGTTCCACAAATTAACTTTGCATCGTAACAGCAGTATTAATCTTGTAGCATACACGATGTTTATTGCAAACAACATTGAAGCTAACCCGCAGAAAAATTCGTAAAGACGAAGCCTTAGCCTTATACCTGTATACGTTATACTAAAAATGTAGAAACTCGAAGCTGAAATGATACTAATCCAATTCATAATGATAAAGCGCTTGAATTTCTTCTTAACGTTAATAAATCTATGAAGGTCTTGAAATTTCAAGACAAACGAAATATTTCTTTTAGTGTTTAAGACATTGGCTAGGTAGTTAATGATGGATCCGATGGTGAACAAAACAAAATCAAAGTAGGAGAATATGTTAATGACATTACTGTATTTTCCTTTAACTTCGTCGAAATTCAGGTCGTAAATACGATATAAGAAAAGAGAACTGCATAATATCGTGCCACACAATGAAACCATACTCGTTATCAAACTGTTTGGTTCTATAAAGTTATTTTTAATACGATACTTGGGACTCAATAGGAGCAGCTCGTGGCTAAATAATAACGGCCGCCGGGTCGATCTTTAAGGTTAAGCCGTGCTTGCCGAGGTTGGTCCGTGGATGGGTGACCATAATTACATACCGAGTTTCCTCCGTGCCTCGGAAAGCACGTTAAGCCGTTGGTCCCGGCTGTCATTTGTAGATCTTTGACAGTCGTTACGAGTAGTCAGAAGCCAAAAAGTCTGACATCCAGTCTTACCAAGGGGTATCGTATTACCTAGTTACTGGGTTGTGGAGGTCAGATAGGCAGACGCTTCATGTAAAATACTGGTACTCAGCTGCATCCGGTTAGACTGAAAGCCGACCCCAAGATAGTTTGGGAAAAGGCTAGGCAGATGATGATGACTTGGGACTCAATTAAAATATTGTGCAAGAGATTTAAAGGCATAAGCATCCACTGCACATCTTCGTCAAGTGAGTTGTCCGTCATGACTGTCACTCTACAACTTTTTGTTTTCAAATATTTTTTCCTCTTTTGAACATAATTGCAGGTTTACTCTGACACAAATGTGCCATTGAATATTTCGAAAAAGTTATTGCCGACCGTGCAATTAATTAACGATTGCAAGTCTAGTGTAAAGTCCATTAGTATTAATTGCTCTAGCTGTTCGTATTTTTTGAAAACAAAGTGGGCACGGCAATTTCTTTCTTGCCGTCGTTTCGCAATAGTAGAGAATCAGACAAACTTTTTATGGACAAATTACTGACTGACGGCGAAAACTGGACAATATTTGTGTCCCGGGAAGTTTGAGACCACGATCAAACCTGTGCTTAATCAACCCGGTTCTTCACAGAATTTTAGACCAACGGGCAAAAATCTTCGTATATAGGATGAGTGGTAATAAGTGACCGATACTTAAACACGTAACTTTTTTTTTCACTCGTTCCCTTTTTATCACAATAACACAACAGCCGCATGAAATTCACGCACGCGTGCTCCTGCGACCTATCAGCTGTTAGCCGCGTTACGCTGTTGTCTTATTACTATCATTCTGTGCTACAGTGGGTCGGCAGAGCACCTGGCATATGGCTGTTGTGTTATAGTGATCAGAGTCAATGAGTATAAAAAAATGTTTCTTTGGAAAAGTTGTTTGTTATCATGAGTACAATCACTTGTTTAAGTATCGATTACTAAATATCAGTCATCCTAAATTATAGTTGACACTTTTTTACAACGCTTTGGAATAGGCAACTAGCTTGATCGGGCAAATGAGGTGAGGTAATGCGGATTCAGTCTGTTGCATCAGAATTTGGGTGTTGTTTAAGCCCTCAAACTAAAACAGCTGATGACTTATTTTAATCCAACTTTATTAATATTTAAAATGCCGATTCAATCGTTTTAGGAACAAAGGTTAAAGCAACGCAAACTGTAGTAACACAATAGTATAGTGACAAATTGAAGCTATCATTTTCAACGGATAAGTTGCATCTATGAAAAACATCCCACAAATATTCATCTTCTCGAATGTCGCTCGATGTAGTCGTTTAATGTTCTTACACACCTTCTTTTCAGTATCTGAAAATAAAATTTTCATTAGTCCATATTCGGAAATAGGACAAAATAAACTTTTAGAAAAATGGAACAAACTAAGTCTTTCCGAGTCGGCTAAAGTAATATTGAGTTCTTTCATTAGGAATTTCCATAATAACCGCCCAGAATCAGGTTGTATTTTCGGTCGATGGCAATGACCTTAAAACGTAAGTGTTTTTACACATCTGTGCACAATTCTTTGGGGAATACAGGCGTATTATTCAACTATTTAATTATAGGAATGCAAGAAAAGAGGGTCTGATGAGATGACGATTAAAAGAGAAGTGTTGAAGAAGAAGACATGCTGCGCCAACCCCAAATAATTGGGATAAGGGCAGGTTAATGATGATGAAGCAGCACAGATGCGTAAAGTGTCTAGGCGACCATGGTACGGCAGACTGCCCCCGTCCCAAAGACAAATCGCTATGCACGGAGCCACCGAGCTGTGTGCTTTGCGGCCAGTCGGGCCACCCGGCTAACTACCGCGGCTGCCCGAAAGCCCCCAAAGGCTCCTCCTCTAAACTGGCGAAGCGTGCAAACGCCCGCCAGCAGAGAGAAAGCCCATCGGTGAGGCTACCAACTGCACAGATGCCGGAGAGACTCAGCCCTCAGAGGCCCTCTCCCTGGACCTCGCTGAACCACCAGAGAGCCTTCCCGGCACTCGGCAAAGCAAAGTCCAGCCCCATTCCCGGGCTATTAGATGCCCCTGTCCCCACTCCCGTGGCCCAAGCGAGCGCACCGGCGCCCGCTCGTCCCGCGCCTCCCGGCCCCGCGGCCGCGGTCTCCTCTCCTAACGTAACTTTAGAAACGTTAGCAAAGTTAGTCACCCCCGAAGCAGACCGCATGGCGGCAGATCTCAGGGAGGCTAACACTGACGGTGATAAGCTTAAAATTATCCTCAAGTCCCTAATCAAGTTAGGCGAAGCCTTCAGCGGCATTAATCTTTGATTTCAATGGATAATACGAGATTAACGTGTACCAAACCCCGATCCCTTAAATTAGGGTACTTTAATGCCAATGGCATTAGAGGCCAGCGTGATGAAATCGCCACCTTCCTCCGTGACCATCAAATTGATATCCTCCTCATACAGGAGACCTTCCTCAAGCCCAGTCACCGCGATCCGAGAATTGCCAACTATCGCATAGTTCGCAACGATCGGTCACGTTGCCACAAGGGCGGTACTCTAATCTATTATAGAAAAGAACTGCACTGCATCCCCTTAGATCCCCCTCCCATGGAGTCTCTACTCGAGACTTCAGTGTGTCGACTAGGCATGACCGGTCATCAACCGATCACTATCGCCTCCGCGTACATCCCTCCCGGCGGCACGTCCGAGGAGCACACTCTGTTCACCAAAGACCTTGCCGTCCTCTTCGGCTTGAGTGACTCCGTTATCATAGCGGGCGACCTCAACGCCAAACACCCCGCCTAGAACAGCACGACGACCTCTGCCAGAGGACGTCACGTGTATAACCTGGGTGAGTCCCTCAACTTCGATCCCATCGCTCCTATGGAGCACACTCACTATCCCCACGACCCCGACCAACGTCCGGACGTTCTCGACATAGCGCTACTCAAGAATGTCAACCTTAAGTTGCATTCCATCGAGACTTTACATGAGCTTAACTCAGACCATCGACCAGTGCTCATGCACTTAGTTCCCCGCTCGGGTCCCTCTGACCCCAGCCAGCCCCCGCCGACCCAAGTGATAACCGACTGGAGGAAAGTCAGCGAAAAGCTGAAATCCACCACGTCGTCTCACCTGGAGTCCATCCCCGGCCACATAGTCTCAGTCGCAGACACGACGGCCGCCATCAACTCGTTTACAGAACACGTGCAATCCGTACTGAAGGATTGCTCACGAGAAGTTCCAGCATTGAGCGATCAACGCTGGATACTACCCGCTGACGTTCGTGAACTGATAACCGAGAAGAACGCGGCCATCCGTGCCTACAGCAACTTTCCCTGCGACGCGAACAAAGCTCACATGCGTCATTTACAGCGTGCTGTAAAGAAGCGCACTAGTGAGCATCGTTCAGATCAATGGGACAAGACGCTTAGCGAGCTTGAGCCTACCCACCTAGCCTTCTGGCAGCTGCAACGCAAGTTGCACTCCACCGAAGAGGCTTCGATGCCTCCCCTCACCCGACCCGATAAGAGCGTTGCATTCGACGACTCTGAGAAGGCCGAATGCCTAGCCGACAGCCTAGAGTCCCAGTGCTCCCCCAGCTCTCAACCAGTAGACAAGCGACATCTCGATGAGGTGAACGCATTCGTCGAACGTAGAGCCGCCCTCCCCCCTATAGAAGACCCAGATGATCCTCTGCCTCCGGTCACAGCTCACGAAGTGCAAGACATCATTAATAAGCTTCAACCGCGCAAAGCACCCGGCTCCGACGGAATCACCAATAGGGTGTTTAAACTCCTCCCCGCTCAGCTCGTCGTGTTAATGGCGGCCATCTTCAATGGCGCCCTGAGCAACAACGCTTTTCCCCAAATATGGAAAGAGGCCACTGTCATCGGTTTCGCCAAGCCAGGCAAACCCAAGTCTGAGCCCTCGAGCTACAGACCTATCAGTCTCCTGAACGCACTCGGCAAAATCTACGAGAGACTCATTTATAAGCGACTCAAAGACTTCGCCGAGGCTAAGAGTCTCATCCCCAACGAGCAGTTCGGCTTCAGAACCGGACACTCTTGCATTCAACAGGCCCATCGCATCGTAGAGCACTTGAGCGCTGGCTTCCAGCGTGGAGCGATGACGGGTGTGTTGTTCTTCGACATAGCAAAGGCTTTCGACAAAGTCTAGCACAACGGTTTATTATATAAGCTGTACAAACTGGGAGTGCCGGACCGTCTCGTGCTCATCTTACGAGACTTTCTGTCGGATCGCACCTTCCGCTATCGCATCGGGAAGGCACTGTCTTCCCCCCACCCCATTAGAGCCGGAGTCCCTCAGGGCTCCGTCGTCTCTCCCCTTATCTTTACTCTGTTCACCAGTGACATCCCCAAGAGCAAGAAGGCTCAGTTAGCCCTGTTCGCGGACGACACGGCCATTTATTACACTGGCCGCAGTCACGACGCTATCTATAGCACCCTCCAAACCTCAGCCAACGTCTTAGGCGCTTGGTTCCGGAAATGGAGAATCGAGGTGAACCCCGACAAGAGCCAGGCAGTTCTTTACTCTAAACAGCGTAAAATTAAGCCACCCGCGCTCAGCCCGATCACTATGTACGGTAAGCCTATCCCTTGGGAGAAGCAAGCCAAGTACTTAGGAGTCATACTTGACAACCACTTGTCTTTCGCGGCGCACATCAAAGCAGCTCGCGACCGAGCTGCATTTGCTATGGGTAGGCTTCATTTCATGATTTCGGCAAAAAGCAAACTGTCACTCAAGTGCAAGTTGCGCCTTTATACCGCGGTGATCCGCCCCATTATGACGTACGCTTGCGTCGTGTACGCTCACACCAAGCCTAAGTACATCCATAGGATGCAAATTTTACAGAACCGGTTCTTACGTAGAGTCACGGGTGCCCCTTTTTATGTCCGTAATGACCGTCTACACGTAGACCTTAGAATGCCCACCGTCCTTCAGTTTATGAAACGTCTTTCGAAGCGTTTCTTCGATAACGCCATTAAACACCGTAATCCCCTGATCGCAGCGGCCGCCCGTTACGAACCCTCGCGCATTAGTACAGTACGCCGTCCTAGGCATACCCTTGTCACTCCAGATGATGCTATCACCCTCCTCCAGGAGAGTAGCAAAGAGACTAGCACTCTTAAAAAGTTCCGACTCAAACCGCCGTCTTTCCGACCTCGCCGTCGAGGTCCGTCGCGACGTCCCGGTCCATCCCCTCCCCGACCCTCGCTCGAGCCAGCCCGCGATGCTGTGCCAGTAGTTTTAAATCAGCCCCTAAATAATTATACCATTCAGATCCAGCCTGTCCCCATGCAGTCCTCCCCCAGCGACGCTCTAAGCCGAGGTTCGTACCCCACAGGGGGTGCCCTTAGCGTGCAGTCGCTTAGTTTGTAAGTTTTTATGCCCTGGCTGGAGGCCTTACTCTAAAGGCACCCACAGGATAGTCCGGTTAAGCAGACGACAACCTCATAGGTTGAACTGCGAGATGCCATTCAAAAAAAAAAAAAAAAAGGAATACCTGGAAATATAAAATCCATACGGTTAAGAAGTATACCCGATGCGTTGGATATATTAGAACAAAAAATAAGAGGTCCTTGTTGCCACCAGGTGTAGGAGAAGCAGAAGTCACTGCATTTAGAACGAAACTAGAGCGTTTTATACAGGCACACAACTATGCTATGATCCTGCTTTCGATAAATTTGAACAAAAATACCTTTATAAAGGTAATGCTTACCATCAGGTGAGATAGTGGTCAAGCGCGAGCCTATTCATAATAATTAAAAAAAAAAGTCATTCACATCACCTAGATAAGACCGGCTATAACTACATCGATGATTCAAAGGAGATAATGAGAATCGAGCTTATATTCTCTGCACATTTTCAAATTAAAGACTCTCGTATCAGTGGAATAGAAAGAATAAAATGATCCCAATAAGAAACTACCAGAAATTTTCCTAATTTGCAAAGTTTGGATTCATTAGATCAGAGTATTAAAGGTTAAAGTCAAGTTGGTTGTTGTTAGCCAAAGAGCAGAGGACAGTAGAAGGTTTGACAAGTCACTTTTGTGCTCATGATTAGTCACTTGTAAAGAACGGTGAATCGAGTGAATAAGTTTTAGTGACGACACAGAATATGTATCTATAACACTAAAATTGTAGCAGGATATTTACCATGTTTGTTATTTGTTTTGAGTTCCCGATATTTCGGCGCTATTGCCAACGCCATAATCACAGATAAACTGAAGTTATTGTGGGTGGGTGTTTATGAGCACACAAATCGGTCTACCTTCTTCCTTGTTCGAACATAAGAATTTCAACCGGGAGGATTGAGGGCTGTGGAGCAGGACCGGCATTGAGCCAATTTGTAATAAGCTTGCTTACATAGTGTGCGTTTAATGCATGTTTTAAATTTCGTCTCGCTCAGTTCAAGAATACTTTGTGGAATTTCTTATCCCATGAAAGATGAGTCTACTTTAGCAAGTCTGAAGCCTGGCTGAACTAATTGGTCTCTATTTCGAGTATTGTAATTGTGTCTGCCACCATTTTTACTAAAAAGATACAGATTTTTCCTTACGAACATTATGTCTTAAATATATGCAATGAACCGTCGTGATTTTGATTTCCTTAAAGTTAGTGTTTTGTGGGCAAATCCAGTTTTGTTGTAGGAGTAATATCGGCATCATCTGTCCGAAGACTTTGCAAGCTTTGAGGCGTACATCTGGAGGGGACATAGGACAAGATGACACACGCGTATTAAACAATTGTGTTACGTACCGTTCTCTTTATGATAGGTATTAGGTACCTACTTTCTGTATTTAATCTCAGGAATTTAGATAGTCTTTCTTTTCATCCCACATCTAGTACTCAAGCCTTTGTGTGTAGTAAAAAGGTATGTGATTTGATTAATTTGCCGGCTTGCTCATCGTCTATTCGCTGAGCAATCCAATTGGTCTACGAAGGGCGACAGCAGCGCCGCGCTTCCGTGTGGATTTTCACTTGTACCAATCGACACAACTCGTAAAGTAACGTGCTCCACGCGAAAAAAACTTTCTTCTAATAAGAAGTGGTCCTTCAGTGTTTTGTGCTACAACCCCTCCAAGATACGAACAATAACATTAACCAACCCCTGTGGAAATAAATGTGAAGCGAGTTTTAGCTGGACGACTGCATTACGCCGAGCCCATGAGGTGCGCGAGGCAGTGAGCGGGAGTTCGCTGGTAAGTTCTTTCAAATTCACACCCAAACTCCTACACAAATTGTCTAGGTTTACTTCAGGATGTGGTCATTTCTATCGGAGGCAATTCACTGGTCGATTAAAGCTTACGAGCTCCGTAATCATTGGTACTTCCCAGCCGCGGAAATAGGGGGAGGAACCTATTGTCATTATTCTTATTGACACAAATCAAGACTCAGGCTGCTTATGACAAATCGTAGGTAAAAAAAAACTGCAATAACGTTTTAAAAGAAAAAATGAAATTAAAAATTTAAAAAACCTCCGACACAAAAAACCTCTAAAAAACCATAAATAAAATAATCCAAGAGTCGTAGCGTCGGGGGACCGCTAATTAGATCGCTTAGTATAAGCTCAAAACAAAGCGGACTATTTCATGCTTTTTAACCTCTCCAGCCCCGTGGTTCCCATATGGGAACGCCGAACAATTCGGTTGAACCCCGAGGTTCCCATATGGGAACGCCTCGTACAAGCAAACTTAAACCCTTATCGTACGTACAGTAAGGGTCTAATTCGTTTGTAAAAATTTACGTCTCTGGCCAACTAGAGTTCGATTAAAATGAAACCAAACAAACCAACCTAACAACTGCACAAAATTATTAAAAAAATAAAGAAACGCGTCTTTGTCGACTGTCAAAATGAGTCATGGCGGCCAGTGTGGAACGGTGGTGTTTTGTTTTGGAATGCAGTGAAATTTTTGTGTTTTGTGTTGTTAAACTTTGGTAAGTAAATGTATAGTATGTTATAAGTGTATAATGTAACTTTTTAGATAGTCATTTGCTGGAAAAAATATCTAAAAATTATGTTTTTGACCCAAAAATTTCTCCAAAAATTCCTTTGTTGTGAAGTTCGTCAGTCGAAATTGAAAATATGAATTTGAGTCTTTTACAATGAAATATGGTCTTGGAAACATTAGTAATAAGCGAAAAAATAGTGATAATTCATAATTTCATGCATTCGAGGCATATTTATTCATATTTATTGATATTTCAAGTATTTTCATGCATTGAACTGCGCAGTTAGAAAATGGCCGATTCTAATAAGACGTTTGAATTGGAATCTTGCATGAATAATTTATGTAGGACTCCTAAAAAACACTGTCATTAGATTACTTGTATATTTGTTATGTTAGATCTAAAGTTTCGTGTAAATTGATTCAGTAGTTTTACCAAAAAAAAACAAACTACGACAACAGTATGTTTGCGGCGAGCTCTCTGAATTCTGTGCGATGTTTATAATTCTCAAGTAGTTATAAAACAGTTGTTTATATTGTAATACATGGTCTCGTTAATCAAGAACCCGAAACTGTTTACCGCTTGAGATAAGAGCTAATAGAACTCGCGCGATAAGCTTTTTATGAGCGCAGGACACTTGACACGCTCGATGACGTCATTGTGAGGCCGGCTGGGTGTTTTACCATTTAGCCGCAAGGTTGGAGAGGTTAAACTTATATTATTTTATCTTAGCCTTGACTGTCTTGTTCTCGGTGTTTCGCCTATTCTCGCTAATTAAAGAAAACAACGAAAGTTATAAGTTAAAAAAAAACCGAGCTTTTAGGGGGGAGCGGGGGGGGGATGCAGTCCCCCCCCCGGCGATGTCCATGGCTACAAGTAACAAGATTTCAAATTTCGAATCGACCAGACCTTGACCTTGACCGGAAGTTGTTTATTTCCCTTCAACTAGAAAAGAGATGATAACCTTCAAACGGCTGAGCAGATTTTCTCAAAACATAGCTAAGAACACTCACGATTAAAACACCTTTCAAACGAAACCAATTTTATCAAAATCGGTTCATCCGTTTAGGAGCTACGATACCATAGACAGACACACAGATACACAGATACACAAACACACAGATACACACGTCAAACTTATAACACCCCTCTTTTTGGGTCGGGGGTTAAAAATCGAAAGGATCACGAAGATGACCGCGTGTGACCCGTTCTATGTAGACGTGGCGCTACCAATGTGCTTAATGGGACTTCTAACCTATTACGCCGTAGTACTATTACAGTTTGCTGTCTATGAAATATGTATTAATTTTGTGTATTCAGGTTGACTGGTAAAGTGCTTGTTGCCGCTCTGTGTGTTAGTAATAATAAAAAAATAAGGTTTTAGAAATTCCATCTAAAATTCGGCTAGTCATCCTCTAATTGATGTGTAAAGTGATTAATATTAACATGTACTGAAGCGTACCTTCTTTAGGCTCACCGACTTCCGCCTATGAGTCACCCTAAAAGTTTGTGTTCTTAGCGTGGCCCAGCACTTACAAATAAATTAATTTAGCCGTGATCATAAAAAATGCATATTGCCTAGCTTTTTAAATTATTAGTCATAGTGTACTTAATTAATTTATTTTATTTATTTATAATCATTTATTTCAGGCAAACATAACCCATATACATAAAACTACATTGGCATAAAATTAAACATAAATTATACAATATATTCATTAAAAAATTACAAAAATAAAATTACAATAATCAGATAACAAAAATAAAATTACAATAATAGAATTACAAATTTGCACCGGCATTAAATTATACATTACACAAAATTAAAATAATATCCTATGATTAGTCTGTACGTGAACCATACAGCAGTGGTTCACATACTGACAGTCGAAACGTTCAGCAAAAGCGTTCAGGATACTGTTGCGGCTGCCCCGCACCCTAGACACCAGGGATGTGCACCGCTTGCGCATGATTGTGTGGAAACAATCCACACGCGCCTCGGCAAACATCCCTGACGCACTGCAGAAGCGAGGCAGCCTCAAGAGCATCCTGAACGCGTTATTGTACTGGACGCGTAGAGCGCTGTACTGCTTCTGCGAGTAATCCACCCACAGACTGCCAGTATAAAAGGACGTACAAAATGCTCTAAATAAGGCTATTTTGACGCCCCTCGAACACCGAGCAAATCTGCGGGCTATCATATTCGCACGAACAGACAGCGCCCTACGTTCCCTTTCAATATCTGCATCGTCTTCTAGGTCAGAGTTTAATAATAAAATTAATTTATTAAATAAAATAAATAAATAAAAATAAATTAGTTTAATAATAATTTATTAATGATCAATACATTACATACACGCGATTGAAAAACATAGTGTCACCTACCATGGGACGGAGCGAGTTGGGTAATTTTTTCCGTAATAAAAATAATCGAGTCATGGCACTTAAAACAACAGATGTATTACGCAATAATCGTCTTCAAAAAGACGTGCAAAGAATGTTTTATCCTTTTGACATTCTACTGTCTTTACTATTCTCTGCAAAATACCGTATAAAAAATAACTATATTACAACAACCACAAAAAAGTCCTGTGTGCTAAAGATTTTAAGTATTTGTTTTGTGGTAGGTTGTACTGTTGATCGAATATATAGAAAAGATGTCAATCGTTTTACTCCTGATGACGATACTGGTATCATGTTGTTTCTTGGGTTCATCATTCCCGTAACCCGTTGCCTTGGTTATTTAATTAACTTCATACTAACTGTCGTGTACAGGCACAGAAACATTTACCTCATTTTGTTGATTCAGATTATACATAAAAACATCGATTTCAGTAAGAGTGTCCAAAGTTTTATAACATGGAATTGGATCTTAATTTTAACAATGTTTGCCATAAATTTGTTTTGTTTTGTTATTTTTGGTGCATCTTATAATTACTTCAACTTGTTGAAATGTATTGTTGAGTTAATATTTATCAGTTTTGATATTGATTTTATCTATGCTATTCGAATTATCATATTGCTCAATATGTATCTCGAACGATGGATCAAAAACGTTCGATTGATGAATGATGGGTGGGTAAATGATAGAATATATTATAGAAGACATTTTGAGACATATCAGAATATTTTAAAAGCTTATAACGTGTACAAGACCGTGTTTCAAGTTATGGTAAGTTTACCAATGATCCGAATTAATATTAATTATATCTTTCTATTAATACTTGACCACTGCAAACTGCTGACTTTAATCTAGTTCCCGCTTTTTGATTTGCAAGTTTGATAGTCGTGTCGGCCAATGGTCTGAGGAGACTCTCGCCTGGCAGCTGTATCGGGTTTGAATCAAACCGTTTGATTCAGAAAGCAGTACTTCTGGACATGGCACGTATTATTAGGAGGTTCTTTTTTCAAGAGCCCTGACCACCGGTGGCTCGGACCCAGTTCCCGATGCCGATGGGCTATACTGTTCTTTGTCAAAAATATAAAAAAATCATAATTATGTAAGTAGAATGGATAAAAAATTAATATTGCTTTTACAGATACTACATCGCACGTTCAATGCATTTTGTCGCAATTTATGTATTTTTGAGCTGATATTACGAGTATTATCATCTAAGGGACAGTCGCCGAAGGAAGTAAGTACATTTGATATTTTTTTGGTTTTTGATAGGCGCGGTTCCAGCCAAAGACTTGGGGGGGGGGGCGGGCACACAGGGCCGTAGCCAAGAATTTAGTTGGGAGGGTTACCCGGAATTAAAAAAGGCAGATGGCGGGGAAGAGATGATGGGGGTTAAACACTATAAGAAAGAAGTTTTGAGAAAGTTATCAACCATCTCTAGATTTATGTATGTATGTCGATTCACAGAAAGGGTAATTTTTTCGACTTATATGTATAGTAAAGCCTATCAACTGAGAAAATTCAGGATTAAAGAGCTCGTAAAATTTTAGCTCCGCTCCTTGTATAACATAGAGAGTTTTTTTTTTAATTTCCGCCTCGGATTGGTTGATTTATTTATAGTTTTCCGAGATTTCGGGGTTTGGGGTTTAGGAGTTCAAACCCTGTCAACGGTCAATGCTTAATGAGTAAGATTTTCAAGTTGCAGGATTCCTACCTATACAGAAACTGTGTTAGTTTAAAAATAATTTTTTCTGCGGTTAAATCATATTGAACACGCTGATAATTCCATTGATGAAGTCCTACTAGCCCCTTCACTCACAAACGCTCGTTCAGAGGTTTCGATTCAGTGAGTCTCGTCATCATCTGCCTAGCCTTTGCAAACTTTGTTGGGATCCAGTCTAACTGGAAAACCCACTAACTGGGTAATACGAAACCTCTTGTGAATAAGGGGTTATGTCAGGAATCATTGAGCTGAATTCATGGTAAAATTTTGAGACACGATATCCTTTGGCCTACGCCGTGTAATTTAGTCCAATCTTTTTTTTCAGTTTCCGGACACTCAGGTAGCAATGAGCGTTTTTTCAATACTTGGCATAGTTAAGGATATAATCCATGTGATTCTTCATTGCGTTTACTGTCAGAAGTTTTACATAACTGTCAAGAAGGCTGAGATAGCATGCATCAAGCGTATGAACAATATAAACTACACAAGTAAGCATTAAAGACTTATCCTCCTCTAATAATTACTCTCCTACAGTCATCCCATTAGTGCAGCATGAAAAGAATGTATCTATCTATCTATCTATCTATGTGTATATTATAGACCCAAACATTATCTCAGGGATGTTAAAAATCTAATTAAAATTACAATTTTTTTTACAGACTTAGAAGCAAAGCTTTACAAGAATATTTTGAAAGAAAACCGATTGTTTACCAAGATGACTGCTTGTGGCATGTTCTGTATAGACGCTGCTCTACCAATATCTTTAATGGGACTTCTTACTAATTATGCTGTAGTACTAATGCAGTTTGCTTTTCTTTAAAATATATATAAGGCTTCTAGTCAATCGGCTGTTTGTTTCGCACGGGTGCATCTGTAGTGCTATATTATTCTTTTGGCGCTAGTATGTCACTGTCAGGAGAGTTTTTTTTTCTGAAAAGGTGTTGAAAACATAAGATGGCTGCGTTAGATCCGATTAAGGCTACCAACTATGCAGCACTGACTAATTTAGTGATATGTTCAACTGTTGAGATTTCTGTGATATATCTAAGCTTATTACTTAATTTGTTTGAATTAATATTGTTGAAAACCGATCACATCAAATATAAATGTAGTAATAACGTATTATACAAGGTGTAAGAGACACCATCGCGAAAACGCGAGTACGTGGTGAGCGTTTTCGCATCGGTGTCCCTTAAACCCCGTACAGGTAAACCTTACAAAGGAACAGACAAAAATGTACGGGACGCGACCGACCAACTCATAAAGGCCAGACGTGTCATTGTAAAGGTCTTTTCGTAATTATGATTTGTTATTATGGGGGCCTGTCTCAATTCGCTTTCGGGAAAAAGTGTAACTGACTCGTTGTCTTGTGGTCGCAATCGCGACTGCTGAGCATGAGGATGATTGGATCGATTCCCAGGACGGCCAAAATGTTATTGGGTTTTTTCTATCAGAAATTTCTCAGTAGCAGCCTCGGAGCTCAGAATTGTGCCCGGTTGACAGCGGTAGGCTCGCTCTCTATTACGGGACTTAACATAACTGACGAAGTGTGGCTGTTCTATTAGGTACCTATACCTACCTAGGTATATGCCTGGCTGACCCTTCTAGAATCACATGCGTTATGTTATGATTGTTTTCCACAGCGAATCGAGTCTGACTCCTAGCCTATGACACGCTTCAGGTCGCTCTTGGTCGGTGGGTTCATTCCTCTTGTCCTCAATTAGAATCATTTCTAGTATAGACTGTGAAAATCAAGACTACGTACTTTTTGAATGTATGAATTTGTTTTTCTTTTCACTGTATCATGCAAAAAGAGTGTTGTAAGGTTCCGTAGTAGTTGGCACCTTACACTTGCAGTTTAAGTAAGAAGTAGCAAGTAACTAAGTAAGTACTTGGAGTTAGGTGAGTTGACGTAAACACACACAGATTTGGTAGCACTAAAAGTTTATTAGAGAACCGATCACAACTAAGTAAAAGTAGGTTGGATGCTAATCCGCGGTGTTCGCGTAAGTATGTAATTTGTCAACTAACTTAAAATTATATTAAACATTGTTTTAAATACGAAAGAGGAAAGTAGGTTGCTGCGTTTGCAGCTTGACGGTGTGTACGTAAACCGTACATGCTCCCGAGGGCAAAAGGCGAGATAAGCATCCAGTACATAACAAATATAAAAGTACGAGTCCGAAAACATAATACTAAAAAGTACAGACAGTATAAAAGTACATTAGGTGAGTAAGTAAAACGTAAGTAAAAATTTAACATATGCACATTGAAATAATAAGGTTTACTGCTCCTCAAAGTGAAATAGTTGTTTCGGCCTCGCGTCGCTGTATAGTGGCTCCGGCGGTGTCGAATGACGTATTTCTTGTAACTCGATTTCGACCTTGTTGTCGATTCCTGTAGGTTGTCTGGTAGTCGGCATTTTAGTTTTCTTAAGGCATAGTCTCTTAATCCAAATGTAGACAGCAAACGAAGCAGCTCCTCCCAACAGCAAAGAAGTCACAGAGTAAAGATATATGTCGTGACTCGAAATGTCTGTCCCTTGTGGTAGACGCGGTAGTCTTTCCTGCTCTTTCTGCTGAGTTATTTTCTTATCTATGTTTCTGATACTTATTGCCGATGTATCTAGTTCTGTCATATTCAGCTGTGCGTTTTTCCAACTTAGATCAAATAAATTGTTGATTGTGGTGTTAAGTGTAGGTACTTCAATATCCGCCTCCATGTAAAATTTGCTTCCTAAGTGGTTGTAAGTGAATATTGTCGCATCTTTCTTTTGTAGTATGCATTTTGGTTTCAAGGCAATCACCCCAGTACCGTTGATGACTGCTGGCGTAACTTGATCGCTACATATGACGCGCATCAGCTGTCTGTCGCATAATGTAAACAACCACCCGTTAGGTTTATGTAATTGGATCCAAGTTTCTTTGCAAGTTACGTTATTGATGTCACAAGATAATGACGTTTGTTGGCTGAATACCTTGGCCTCGCAAGGTGCGTCCTTGTCTTGTAAGCTAAATACCGGCTGACGTGAAATGCATGTGTACTCGTCTTCTCTGTAAGGCGTACATTGGCGCATGTCTTGCTCTTCCATGGTGATGTACGAATTTTTCACGAAGTTTATGGCGATGTAATTGGAGAAAGGCTGCACGATTTTCAACTGCCCTTGTTTCTGGAATGGTATAGGTATTACCCGGTATATTTTGTAGTCCTCATCGCTCAATAGTGGAATATGCAATTCGAAAAGTAGAAAATTGTTTGTAATCCGAGCCTTGACATGGATTAGTTCGTAGATGTCACGGAAATCCTTTTGTATGTCCTTTATCGGTAGGGCCATTCCCTGTGGTAGTTTTCCAGAGATGATGTTCAGCTGTTCTATTATTTGAGATGCAGGAAACAAGTGTGTATCCAAATGACCTCGGTAGATGTTGGTGAGAGCGTTCATTAGCATTTCTTGAATTCTATGCAAATCGCCCAAAATTAAAGTTGATGATAAAGCGGCAGAATTCACGTCATTTGCTGTGTATAATATTTGCGCTCTGTTTTCAATTTTTGTGATTACGTTGCAAGTCTGATTTATGTAGGTTTGTATGGCGTGGAATTGTTTGTCCATAAATTCCGTATTGTTTTTAATTACGTTGTTTTCAGCTTCTATAATTAAAGTTTGATTCTTCATCAGCTGTAGCAAATAATTATTGTTGATTTGCATGTTTTGGATATCTTTCTCGTACTTTCGCGCAAAGTCTTCATCCAAAACTCCAAAAAGTGTTCTGGCTAATTTTCCGATTCCATCAAAGTAGCCTCGTTTTTGTCGTGAATGCGGAGAAAGTAACATAGTGTTATAATTCTCAAGGTGATGCATTTCATGTCGTAGGTGGTTGACAACTGCTTCGCATGGTGTAAACTCGTGTGCGATTCTTTGACACTGTTTATC
Organism: Cerastis leucographa; assembly: GCA_963082945.1. Taxonomy (NCBI): domain Eukaryota; kingdom Metazoa; phylum Arthropoda; class Insecta; order Lepidoptera; family Noctuidae; genus Cerastis; species Cerastis leucographa. The sequence goes on from OY720355.1 coordinate 18,639,167, forward strand.
AATTTGGTTTATATAGTTGTTCATGTTATTCGCAGCTTGCCAGTAGGAAGTAAGGTTGTAATAGATCAGTAGTGTCCATTCATCATGTATAAGTTGCAGTTTTCCGGCTTCATCGAAGTAAATAGGTTGATTGTTGATTATAGAGGTCACCTTATAGTTGTTTGTTGCTGGTGACGATCGTGCCGTTCCTATCATTCCTATCAAAGTTATTAGAGCAAACGTTAAGAAACTGTACTTGTTGGTTCTCGTGCCCCTTTTTCTTTTTTGGTTCGCAGTTATCTCTGTATCTTCTTGTCTTTTGTTGCTTGTTGTTTCTTCAGTAGCCGGCCATTCTTCTTGTTGTGGTAATAAAGTTAGTTTGACAGTGGGTCGTTTTATCTCTCCAGTTTTTGTTTTAAGTGTGACCACTCGTACTAAACCATCCTTGCCGGGATGAGCTTCCATCACTCGTCCCATGACCCATTTACCAGGAGGTAAGTTTGTCTCTTTAATTAGTACAACGTCGTTTGGTTTGAGATTTTGTATAGTTTTATTCCACTTGCTTCTAGACTGTAAAGTGTTCAGATAATCATTGGACCATGCCTTCCAGAATTGATCCAGCATGTGCTCCGTTAGTTGCCAACGTTTTCTCAAATCCATCTTTCTGTCGTCTGGTTCCGGTTGAGGTAATGACAGCGTAGCACTGCCAGTTAGAAAATGACCTGGAGTAAGAGTACTATAAAATTCCTCCGGATCTTCTGTTAGCGGACACAGAGGCCTCGAGTTCAGGCAGGCTTCTATTTTCGCTAATAGTGTAGTAAATTCTTCCCAGGTTAGTTTTTGTTCCCCAAGAACTCGCCGCAAGTGATGTTTTAATGATTTAACGGCTGCTTCGAATATCCCACCCGCGCTAGGCCAAGCAGGGGCGTTGAAGTGCCACTGAATTTCTAATTTCCCAATCTCGTCAAAAAACTCATGAGAGAGCAGTTTTTTGAAGTTACTAAAATCCTCCTTCAGCACTTTGGATGCTCCAACGAAGTTCGTGCCGTTGTCTGAGTACATATGTGCGGGCGTTCCACGCCTCGCGCACATTCTTTGAAGCGCTGCAATAAACGCTTCCGTGCTTAGTTCTGAGACTAATTCGATGTGTACAGCTTTCGTAGCCATACAAACGAAAACTGCGATGTAAGCTTTGGACGTCTTCACTCCTTTTCCTTTGTTCAGTTTTACGTCTACGTGACCAGTAAAGTCAACACCAGTGTGTGTGAATGGACGACTTGGTGTTACTCTTTGTTTTGGAAGATCGGCCATTAGTTGAGCACTGTCAGTAGAGTTGTAACGATGACATTTCACACAACGTCGTATTCTTCCCTTTATCGCCCGATTTCCAGACACAATCCAGTATCGTTGCCGTATGTAAGTAAGAGTCAGCCGGGCTCCTCCATGAAGCGTCATCAAGTGTGCTTGGTCGATCAGTAGTTCCGTGAAGCGGCTGGAGTAGGGTACAACTGCGGGATTCTTCATATTGGCAGGAAGGTCAGAGTGCTGTAATCTCCCGCCTACGCGAATGATTCCCTTGTTATCCAGATAAGGTTTGAGTTTATAAATGCTGCTTTTAGGTGACACAGTGTTATTTTGTTTCAATTGTTTGTGTTCTTGCGCAAACTCGCTTTGCTGGACATATTTTATTATATATTCTGCTGCGTATTGTAGGTCAGTTGTTGTTAGGTAAGTAGCACATGGTCGTAATTTCTTCTTTAGTGATGCAATATATCGCACAATTCGAGCAGTAATTCTTGTTACTGATGTCAGCGAACTGTGGTTTTTTAGTAACTTGTAAACAATATTTTCAGTGTTGTAGGTTTTAGAACTGACGTCATTGGGTTCGTCCCTGCGTTCTTCGCTTGTAGTAAAGTGACAATTCACATTATGAGGTGTTTCAGATTCGGCGAATGTTTTCAGAAACGTAGGTCCGTTCCACCATAATTTGAACTCGACTACCTTGCTCGGTAGTAAGCCTCTCGAAGCGCAGTCAGCTGGATTAATTTCCGATCGTACATAACACCATTGTTGAGGTGCAATTACGTCCTTTATTTTCCCCACTCTGTTAGATACGTATCTTTCCCATCTTGAGAGGTCTCCCTGAATCCAGGCTAGGACCACTTTGGAGTCACACCAACCATAAACCGATATCTCATGTTCCGTTAGTGATTTCTTCACTTTTTCCATCAGTTGGGAGAGTAGTAGTGCCCCGCATAGCTCAAGTCTGGGCAGTGAAGTTTTTTGAGTAATCGGCACCACCCTAGTTTTTGACACTAGTAATGTGATCTTTGGGTCGCCTATTTCGTCGATTACTCGGCTGTATATGACGCAAGCGTATGCTTTTTCGCTAGCGTCACAAAATCCATGTAGTTGGATAGTTTTCTGCGTACTGCCAATCCATCTGTTTATTTTAATGTTTTTAATTAGATGTAGTTCTTTGTTTAGATGCCGCCATTCGTCTTGTAACTCAGTAGGTAGTTCAGCATCCCAGTTTATTTTAGTTAGCCACACCCTTTGGAATAGTAGTTTAGCTGACACCGTTATGGGCGCCAGCCAACCCAAGGGGTCGTATAGTTTTGATATTTGTGACAGCAGGTTCCTTTTAGTTAGTGGTTCGTTGTTGTAGTCGTCAATAGTCCAGTTGAATATGAAAACGTCATCTCTTGGATTCCAACCTAACCCCAACGTTTTCATTGATTCGTCGCCTTTAAAATCGAATGTACTTTTCGATATTTGATCTTCGTCTAAGTGTCGCAAAAGCTCAGGATCATTGCTTGACCATTTTCGCAGATTCATTCCGCCTCCCTTTAGTAGTTTAATGATCGATGTTTGAATTTCCTTCGCTTGTTTTGTCGAGTTGTGACCGCTGATTAGGTCATCGACGTAAAATTGATTAAGCAATATTTCAGCGGCCTTTGGGTATTTGTGGCCGTCATCGAAAGCAAGCTGTTTAAGTGTTCGCATTGCTAGCCATGGAGCACTTTTTGTCCCATATGTTAATGTTTGAAGTTGATATTCTTGTAAATTTTCTTTTGGTTTATTCCTCCATTATGATCTTTTGTAGATGTTGTTGAGCGGGATGGCACCATATAGAACGGTACATTTTTTCAATGTCTGCTGTGTAAACATATTTATAGCCACGCCATTGTAATATCAATGCTTGGATGTCCTTTTGCAGATTGGGACCTTTTTCCATGACGTCATTGAGGCTACATCCACCCATGGTTTTCTGTGAAGCATTGAAAACTGCTCTTAATTTTGTTGTTGTTGATTGTTCTCTCAGTACTCCATGATGCGGTAAGAAATTTGATTCTTTGGAGGATGTTGTGTTCGAAAGCTTCATGTGACCTAAATCGATGTATTCGCGAATAAAATCTTTGTACATTGACGCAAGTTTTGGTTTTCTGTCGAATCTTCTTTCCAGTTGTAGAAATTGAGAGATTGCGATCGGCTTAGAGTTTCCCAATTTTTCTTCATAACCAGGAATCAGTGGCATTTTCACAATGTATTTGCCGTCGCGATCTCTCTCAGTAGTCATTTTGTAGTAATTTTCGCACCAGTCGTCTTTTGATGTGTCTTCAGTATTCTGTATGATATCTTCAGTCTCCCAAAATCTCTTTAAGTCGTTAAGGTCGACTAGAGCAACATGGCAGTTAAAAGTTTCTAGCTTGCCGCATAAAATCCATCCTAAACGGGTTTGCTGAGCTGTCGGAGTTTGAGCATCTCCCTTTAGGACCCCCTCTAATATAACTTGCGAATAGATTTCCGCCCCCAGCAGCAAATCCACGCTCCTTGATAAGTTGAAATCAGGATCCGCTAGTTTCAGACCTTGTAGTTGAGGCCAGTTTTCTTTTTTAAATGTTTTGTTGGGTAAGTTGTTTGTGATCCTTTTCATTATTAGAGTGCTTACTGAAAATGCGAAGTCAGTGCATCGTGATTTACACTCCAATTCTAGTCGTCCTTTACAGTCTCCCGAAATAGTACCCACGCCGGAGATCGTAGCGTTCATCCTTTTTCTAGGTAGTTTTAGTCGTTGAGCTGCGTTCTCCGTGATGAGGTTTACTTGTGAACCTTGGTCAAGTAAAGCTCGCAACGTTATAAAGTCTCCTGTTGAAGTTCTAACTTGTAGTTCCACTGTGGTTAGTAGAATTTCCATAATGTAGTTGTTTGATAAATGGTTTGAACTATGTTGATTGGTTGATGTTGTAGGTTGCTGCCCCCGTTGTTGAGAGCGTTGACCCATATTGTTCATATTGGAACTTGGTGACAGATTTTGCGATGAGTAGTGTAACATCGTATGATGTGGTTTTTTGCACTCTTTGCAAGTTTTGTTCGATGTGCATTCTGTGTCGATGTGCTTATACAAACAGTTTTTGCATATTTGCAAATTCCTTACTGTGTCATTTCTTTGCCGTGTGTCCATTCCAATGAACTTTGGACACTGCATGATCACGTGAAATCCGTGGCACAGAAGGCATTTCCCGAATGACGCATGGTATATTCTTGATGCCTCCTTTCTGTGTTGTTCATATGATGGTTTCTTGAAGTGGAATTTCGTTTGGTTGCTGAATGTTTGTTTGTGTTGGTTTGATGCATCTTTTTGGTAAACTTTTGCTGCTTCTAAAGCCATGAATTTAGTCTCCAGGAACCCCAAAAATTCTCCCAGCTCCGGGACTTCTTTTGGATGCTTTAATTCCCTAGTATATTCAGTATAAGATGTTGAGTCCAACTTCTGTGCCATCAAGTACACGATTATTGGATCCCAGCTTGCTGTATTGAGGCCGATGTTTTGTAGGCCATTCATGCATTCGTTGATTACGTCATGCATTTTCTTCAAGACAGCAGCATCAGCCTGTCGGATGGATGGTAACTGCATCAAAGTATTCATCAAGTTCGCAAATTGGAGTCTTTTGTTGTCGTATCGCTGAACAAGAATATCCCAACAAGTCTCATAGTTTTCAGCGCCGACCAAATGTTGAACTAATCGTTCGGGCTCTCCTTTAAGCTTTGATTTTAAGTGTTGCATTTTCTGCGCTTTCGACGAGTTTGCATTGTTGTGAATTGTTTCCAGAAACATATCCTTGAACGTAATCCACTGACTGTAGCTTCCAGTGAATTCTGGTAGTTGTATCCTAGGTGCAACGTTTTGGTAATTAGCGCTTGTCCATATTTTCAAATTGAGGGATCTTTTTATAACATCGTATTGGCGTTCTTTGTTGCCAAACAAGTCGTTGTATACCTCGTTTGAACCTTTCAAAATTGCTTCAAGCTCCCAGTGACATTTCTCTACAGTGTCCCACTTGGTTTTCAGGATGCTTAGGTGATCCTCTAACTCCCATTTTTCGCTAATGGAGTCAATTTCTATTTTGGACATTGCCCGTTCAAGTGCTTTAATGTGACATTCCTGTCGATCCAGTAGTTCTTTGGTCTTAGTATCTACTCCCGTAGGATGCGGGATGACAACTTCAGCCTGTTTGCTTTCGCAGGCTAACAACCGCTGCAGTATATCAGCCCTGGTGGTTTCGTACATATGTTTTGTCTTTTCATAGACGTTACCAGTGAAATATTGGATTCCTTTGTCCTCTCGTTCAAGTAGTACATTGTGTCTATTGTTAAAGTCTTGCCAGTAATTTTCCAATGACACTAACCTTTGAGTCAAGTACTCCTTTCCTTTTCGAGACGCGCTGTCCTTTTGGTAGTTAGCACAGAGACGTCTGATTGACTCGAAGACTTCGTTCTGTGTAATGATTTCGCTCATCTTGATGTAATCGATTAGTTAATCGAACGTAAGTAAGTAGTAACCTAAGTAGTGGTAGTAGTAGATTAGAAGTAGTAGTAGTAGTAGGATGTAGTAGTAAAGTAGGTATTGAAGAACACGTAGTTTAGTGCCTTCTAGCTTGTAGGCTTTGGATTACCCGCAGTTCACGTCGCAGTCCGAAAGCTGTAGTAGTAGTAGTAGTCGTAGTAGCAGTAGTAGCCGTGGTAGTAGTAGTTGTCTTGTTGACGAAGTTGAGTCTTGTTTTTCCGCTTGATTCACGAAGAAGTTCCAAGGTATCCCCTCTTCGTTGATTGCTCAGAGCTCTTGCACTCTTTCTACGAATATGCGCGCTTTCTCAACTTGACTGGTGAGATCCGCTTGTGGAAGGCCAGCCAAGCCGATTCGCTGTCGTTTTCAAGAGATACAATTACCCCAAACCGTGAAATACTCGAAGGACCATTAAATGTAAGGTTCCGTAGTAGTTGGCACCTTACACTTGCAGTTTAAGTAAGAAGTAGCAAGTAACTAAGTAAGTACTTGGAGTTAGGTGAGTTGACGTAAACACACACAGATTTGGTAGCACTAAAAGTTTATTAGAGAACCGATCACAACTAAGTAAAAGTAGGTTGGATGCTAATCCGCGGTGTTCGCGTAAGTATGTAATTTGTCAACTAACTTAAAATTATATTAAACATTGTTTTAAATACGAAAGAGGAAAGTAGGTTGCTGCGTTTGCAGCTTGACGGTGTGTACGTAAACCGTACAAGTGTGTCGCAATATTCCTAGTTTCAAAAGTTTCCGTTAGTATTTGGGGAGTCAGTACCCTTCCAATTTGTTACATCCGTGTATTCTTTTCTGGCATCTAGTACCAGAGGTATGTCCGGGGCAGGAATTGTGTATACCATCATGAGGGTTGAGATTTGTACGAGATTGTCTGAAGAGGGAAAACTACAAAGTCCTGTCTTTGGCCCTCTTTATTATGAACTGCGATCTCCGGCATCAAAGAGCACAACGTGGTACAGTTGGTGGTTGCTTGGAGCTAGCGTCCAGACGTTAATTGCTTGCAAAGAGAGATGCAAATAACTTTGCTTTCTCATTTGCAGAGTGAGCCAGCGACCCATCAGGTTTCAGCATTGGTGGTAAAGTGAAACGACAGGAATTCGTTTCAACCGTTTTCGACAGGGACCAGAACTGCTTACCACCCGGAGGGTGCGATACTAGTTTTTCCCGGATAATTTTGGGACCGACTTCGTATATTTATTACATAGTAGGTTTAAATTCCTTCCAAGACCTCTTTTCCCGTGCCACCTCAAACCAGCCCTCGCGGTACACACTAAGTATCAAAATAAAATAAAATGTGGCAAAAAAAAACAAGTTCGATGTGTGTAACCTGTGCAAGAAATGGAGCAAGGCCTTTCCCTCGTTGTAGGGTTGTTTGTACGGGTTAGAGAATCAATTAATAAATAATGGTCGGTATATACAAATACAACTTTCCACGCATTTGCTAGCAATGAATTTTAATGTACTCCCGCGCTCATTTACGGTCGACCATTTTTCAAACTTATTCCTCAGTTCATAAGGGTGAAAAGTGGTCGACCGACAGTGAACTCGGTAATACTTTAATATATTATAAGGTCATGGTCATCATCACATGGTCAGTTCTACTCCAAAGTAACATAACTGCTATTATAACCAACAACATGAATAATTACATTGAGCAGGGTATTTCATACAAAACGCTACTTACGTAGGTATTAGATATCTACTCGATTATCGATAAATTTTCCTTTTCGATATCAAATAACATTAAACATCTTAATGTGTCGGACATGTTTTCTTATATTAAAAATAGTTCTAAATCAACCATCATAGTGGACCATGTTACAATGGATTCAAGTAACAAAAATCTACGTAATAATGTGATTGAAACAGACTTACAATCAGTACTAAGACCGTTGAATCTGATGCAAAGTGTTTTCATCTGCGCAAAGTATTCTATTCGTGACAACATTATCACTTCTAATACTAACATTTACAACTTTTTAAGATTGGTTTGCACGGTCGTATATCGATGTGTTTGTTTGCATAATCTTATCGGTATGTTCAACTATTCCCACAACAAACGGTGGGAAGCTAACAGTTTTATTTTCTGCTTGAGCTATTCTGTTGACTTCATCTTCTACTTGGTCGGGGATTTAATTAACTGCTTCTCAAACATCATACAGAGTAACTATAATATCTTGTTGGTCTTAAAAATTCAACACGTACTCAGAGCCCTACAAATAAATAAAAAAGACAAAGACCTCAGAAGTTTCATTGTCTGTAACTGGACCTACGTTATCATCCTTAATATTCTTAGTATCAGTTTTGTTATTTGTTACGCTTTTACTGTTCTTAGAACAATTAATGTTCTTTCCGTTTGCGAAATCAGTACGGCGTATGCCAGCATTTCTTTCGATATAAACGTGGTATACGCCTTGATTCTGTTGAAATTGTTGAAGAAGATGCTTCATGTTTGGATCGAAAATTTTCAAAAGTCAACATACACTCAAGAATTAGAAACAGAAGAGTACTGGAATACAGTGTTGGATGTATACATGAATATACAGAATAGTTACATTATCATTGAGAAAACGTTTCGGCACATGGTGAGTTTATTAAACAATTTGAATATGGCTTCACGATAAATAATGCAATTATTTAATACTGCGTGATTCATACTTCCGACTTGACGATACATACACGATTACGATAAAAATATAATGTATCACACCACTAATACTTAGACACTTGTACAATGCGTGTCAAGTGTCAAACTTATGAGAAACTATACGTAAAGATGTGGAATAGTTTTTAGCAAAATATCTGATGAACATAGTTTTGCGGTAGAAACTACCACATTTTTTTTGTTTCGGTTCCAGATTCTTTTTTATACGATATTTAGCGCGTACTTAAGTTTGCGGAGTGTGGCTTTGGTGGTAATTTTAGAAAACATGTCAAAACAGTTTCTTAATGCTCCTGTAAGTGTCAACATTATTCTGTATCTAATACATTCTTAATGATACTCGCTTATTTTGAATACATTTGACAATAATATTGTATTATTACCCGTTAACCGTTTAATTATGTCTTAAAATGTCTTTAAATGGCTATATCTACTAGAATTTAAATTTTCAGACATTGACTCTGGCTATAGTCGGTTATGTATGGAATTTCAAGAATATCTTTGTTCTTACTTACTTAAGCGTGGAATGTGAGAGATTCTATGCAGCAATGAGAGATGTTCAGACTACCTGCGTAATGATCTTGCAATCAAGAAATTGTTCCGGTAACGTTATAACATACTGCTAAATGCTAAAAGTACTTAAAAAACGACACATTTGTCATCTATGGAAACTATTTTCATAGAATCAGAAAGGAAATGTCACTGCGGTCTGTCAAAGTGATTGTCTGGCTATGCCGTTGTGGTTTGTCGCCTTTGCCGTCGGTACTGTACCTTACAACTCGATGCAAACTTAAGCACCTTTTTGTTTTTCCGAAACTCTTGTATTCCTGCTTAAAAAAAGTTCTTATTTGCAGAGTCAGCAATTAGGGCCTGCAAGAATATCCAGCGAAAACAAAGGACTTCATTCAAGAAGATGAGCGCGTGTGGTTTATTCCTCATAGACGCCCAGTTACCTCTACAATTATCATTATTTTTATCTACGTACACTATCGTTTTTTTACAGTTTGGGTTTTTGTAAGAATTGTCAAACCATTTTTCACTTTTCATCTATTGCTTTTCTTCAGGCAAATACAAAATACCTTCTAAAACATATTATTATAATCAATTCTACTTTATAAATCAATGTTATATAATACAGGGTGTAACGGAAAGGGTATATACATACTTAAGGGTGTGCTACAGACGATCGAACTGAACATGTTTCTCCAATGGACGAACATCATAATCGTAAAAAAAATCTGCTGCCCCATACATTTGGGTCGAATAGGTATTGCGATTTTGTAAGGGGCTGCAGATAATTTTTTCACTGAAAAACATGTTTTATGATGAGAAACATGTTCAGTTTGATGGTCTGTAGTACACCCCTTAGTATGTATATACCCTTTCCGTTACACCCTGTATAAGAGACAGAAATATTATTGAATAATAAACGGATGCCTATGCCGGATGCCGACGAACGGAACGTCACCGTCCACGTAAACATCAGCTCCGTAATTTAAAATCTTTTATAAATAAACAAACAATCATTAAGTGATGAAACAAAGTGAATTAGTGAAAGGACACTTCTGTACATATGTGACAATGTTATGAGCAAAAACTATTTACAACAAGTGAAGTTATAAACAATTTAAAAACCGTAAAAACAGACACTGATATTTTTTTTTACCATAAACTTCTTTAACATATATACTGTGCGCCTGTGTAAATATAAACTATTATTAGTGATATACTGCATGATTTTTGACCAAACTCAAGAAAAAACAGTGTTTCGAAACACGAAAGTAAACAGAAATATTTTAAATCACAACCGTTAGAAACGTACGTTCCTTAAAGTGGTGGAGTCTCCGCTGTACGCCCGTGGCCTTCTAACTTGTTATTTGATCTCGCAAAATTTATTATCGGCTGTAAACACGTCAAATTTTCAATAAAACCTAATAAAGGCGAAAATCCGGCGAGTGCGCAACTGTGCCAGTGCTACCAACATACCGACGAAATTTTTGGCGAAAGCGTTCCGGCGTCGAGCGTGGTGCGAGTGCGGCGCATTGCGAGGTCACGCGACTAGTGGCGCCACCCCGGCCATTCATCAAGGAACTATTTTACGACAACAAGCTACTTTCTTACCCGGATTGATAAGTTAAGTTATAATTATGAATTTTCTTGAGTATATTACTTTCCGCCGAAGCCGAGTGCGAACACACTCGGATCCTACCCCTCCACATGACGATAGTGACGTTATTTCACAAACATTAGAAGGCACCACTACACCCTACCAGATATTTCATGTGACGAAGATTGCGATCAAATAAGAACACTGAAATTGGAAATTTAATCTCTCCAATCGCAATTAATTAGTACTCATTCAGATATAGAATTACTAAACCAGGAAAATAGTAAACTTAAATTGGCAAATGATGATTTGAGTAAGAAAAATCAGGTATACAAAGTAATCACAATGGGTAGCCCTGCAAAGACTACGAGAAATCAGAGTACGCCAAGGAAAAGAAATCCAACTAACAGCAAAACAAGGGGAACACAAACTCATACTTCCGATATTATGAACTTCAGTATTGATAGCCATATAAACAAGTCGCAGAATATGAACAAAAAAATTGATGTGAAACCCCAACAACCTCCAAAAAAGAATAAGATATGTGTTCTCAGCACAGATACGAATTATCATGTCTTAACTACTGCACAAAGAATTTTATTGAACGATAAAGAAGAAATATGTCATTACCTAACCCCAAAGGTAGGATTAGAACATCTTCTTGGCGGAATTGAATCGAAGTTGGCAGATTTTACAATAAAAGACTATTGCATAGTCCTTATAGGACAAGAAGACTTTAAAATAACAAAAGATTATCACAAGATGATTAGTAACATTCGAAATGTTCTAAAAAACATTAAGCACACTAATGTAATATTGTGCTTTCCTACTTACATACTTAGGAGTAATAATAGCCTTTACAACGCTAGGATCGAAACATTTAACAACTTACTCTATTTAGATTTACTACTACACGAATACGCTTACCATCTGGACTCCAATAAGAACCTAACGGGGGATTTTAGTATGTTTAACAAAAAGACCGGATTAATAAATGATACTGCATTAAAGACAGTCTTTTAAGATGTCAAAGCGTTAATCGTTGACATAGACTTTATACACAATGAACCCAGTGAGAATATAGAAATAAAAGCTATAATATATGAAAATTAAAATAATAGTTTTACCGAAAATATGACAGGGTTTTTTCGTAACTAAATATATACACCTAATGCATCAAAACATCGCGGGATTATTAACTAAATCTGATGCAATGGCAGTGTGCTTAGAAGAGTTGGCAGAAAAAGGAAGCCCTGTGGACATCCTATGCATTACAGAGCATTTTATTATGGAAGGCTTTGAAAAGTATTTAACCATACCTAACTACCAGCTAGCAGCATGTTACAGCCGTAAAGAAAGTAAAAGAGGTGGAGCGTGCATCCTTACAAGAAGTGGACACCAATTTAGGGAATTAAAGCAAATTGCTAGAATATCAGAGACTGGTGTTTTTGAATGTTGCGCCATTGAGTTAATTAACTACAAGACAGTTATTGTTCGTGTTTATAGAGTCCCGAAAATTAATAATAGTAATATGTGCATGGAAAAATTACATTTAATTTTACAAGAACTTACTAAAAAGTCTTTCAAAAATATTGTCGTCGCAGGAGATTTTAACATAGATATCCTAAGAAGATCTTATCAAGCAGATTTTGAATGTTTGCTATTGAACTATAATTTAAAATTGTCCGTTAATGAACCCAACAGACTTAAAAGTAAAACATGTATAGACAACATTGCGCATAACTTTAACAGACCCTGTAAAACACAAATACTAGAATTTGCACTGTCAGATCACACAGCGCAATTAGTAAAGTTACCCGTGCAAAATCATTTACCTATTAGATATTGGCGTATAAAGAAACGTAATTATAGTGAAGAAAATATTATTAAATTTAAAGATTGTCTACGTAATTTGTCATTTTCTGATATTTATGATACAAATGACCCTAACATAGCCTATAACGCTTTTATAGAAACACTCTCGCTGTTCTATTGTTTGTGCTTTCCTAATGAAAATGTAACCATACACTCAACAAAAAAGTCATCGTGGATATCACGTGGGATCAAAATATGCAGTAAAAAGAAGCGACAACTTTTGTGGATATACAGACGAATTCCTAACGAAACAAATAAAATAAAGTTGACCCAGTACTCAAAACAATTAAAAAAAATTACAAAGCTGACTCAATTTTCCCAAAATAGTTACAAAATAAAAACATCAGATAACAAATCCAAGACCAGTTGGAAAATAATTAATGAATCTAAGCAAAACGTCCCTAGACATCCTATAACAAACATACAACATGACAGTAACATAATAACAAATCCTCAAAAAATAGCGGATGCTTTTAATAGATATTTTATTTAAAAAGTTGTCCCAATACCAGAATCAGGACATAACGTTACCTCGCAAATTCTAAATAGCGAAAAATCGACATAGAAAATTACAGACATATCGCAATTATCTCGAAAATCTATGAAAAATTTATATACAAAGATAAAGTAAATATTTAGAAAAAAATAATCTATTAGTGAACGAGCAGAAAGGATTTAGAGAACATCAAACTATTAGTATGGCACTTTATGACTTTTTACATAAAGTTATGCTAAATGTCGATAAGACCAACCTAGTTTGCACAATATTCTGTGATATGACCCAAGCGTTTGATTATGTTAGGCATGATATTCTCTTAGATAAAATGGAGGCATACGGTGTAAGAGGCAACGTTCTAAAACTATTTAAATCATATTTAGACTATAGAACGCAACTCACAGAAATATCCACAAGAAATACTAAAACTAAACGTGAAGAAATATTCCAATCACATGAACGTGTAATTAAGTATGGAGTTCCTCAAGGTAGTGTGTTGGGCCCTCCACTATTCATATTGTATATAAATGACCTACCTAAATCTGTTGATCAACCTGTGACCCTCTTTGCTGACGACAGTACCATAACAATACAATGCGATACTAAAGACAAATATAAAAGTGACATTAATAATTCTCTTATATCAATAATAAAATATTTGGATAATAATAATTTAAAAATAAACCTCAATAAAACGAATATTATGCATTTCAGTCAACGCTTACCAACTTTATCTGATCTTAAGGTCCAATATAATGACAAAATAATTGAAGAAGTCAACACTGCTAAATTTCTCGGTGTTATTATTGACAAAAAATTAAATTGGAAAGCACATGTTGAAACTTTAACCAAAAAAATTAGTAACTCTTCCTATGCCCTGTAGCGTTGTGAGGGTCTCAACTGAAATTAGTCGAGTGATCCTAAAATGTCATAATTAGTAAGTAACTAGGGACCTCACTAAAAACGCGGTACAACACTAGTTTTTGACAGGACGCTATGACTCTGCCATTTCGATCCCGCTGGCTTAGCTGAATCTATCTTCTGACCTCAAGATTCTTTGTGCCCCGACTAAGGGTGAGTTCCACATTAGTTAAGTAATTCTGCCTGTCATGCCTGATTCTCTGCGCTGGATAACCTATATGGATTTCATCACCTAAGTGATATCTGATTTTGCATGTGTCTATGCCACGTGTGGCTAGTAGTTGTCCAGCGCACAGGAAACTGTAATTGTGTATGTATTACTGCTGCATCGAGGTGTGTAGTGCTCCTTACTGTGTTATTTGTAAGTAATCATGTATACTTTATGCACATTAGATGTTCATACTTATCCTAACTTTTCATCTGTCATGGTGCTTGCTATGTTTGCCCACTTTTACCTGTAAACCGCTGCGATGTACTGAGCCTTCAGCTACAATGCTCCCCACACCGTCCCTTGGCCTACAAAGGGGTGAAGCTGGTACATCGCATGCGGCTTGCTGCCAACTGCATCGCAACGCATCTAACATGCGCACCCTACGGTGCTTCCAGGGCTCTTCGCTCAGGCTGAGGTCTGTGACGCTTACCTACTCCTGCACGCTGCCTACGCACTCCACCTATCAAGCTACCTACTGCTGTGTCCGGTGCGCAACTACCCTGCGCACGTGGCCTTTCGCTAAGGCTTGGCGCTGTGCCCGGTGGCCTACCACCACGTGAGCCGGTGCCTGCGCAGCCTAACCTGCGCGGCCTGTCTGTGCGCTGCCTGCGCAGCCTGACCTGCGCGGCCTGTCTGTGCGCTGCCCAGGCCTTGACCTGCCTACCGGTGGCCTACCGCTGAGCCGGCGCCGACCGGCCCCCACGTCTGCACGTGCTGCCAAGGGACGGTACCCCTTTTAATTAATAAGTGATAGTGAACGGAACAGAACATAGTGACAGTTACCCGCGACCTAGTTTAGCTCTTAATATATGTATTAACTGGTCCAGCTGTTTTACTTTACCTACCTACCTATTTGCTAACGGCCTGCGCAGCCTACCGTGCGCAGCTCTAACCGTTACAGCCCTACACAAGTTAGTTTCTGTGCTTAACACTGACGCATTGCTAATAGCTTACCATGGCCTAGTTTCATCGCATCTAAGGTATGGAATTATCCTTTGGGGTAATTCGACTGACAAGGATATACCTTTCAAAGCCCAAAAACGGTGCATTAGGACGATGTTTAAATTAGATTCGATGGATAGTTGTAAACCATTTTTCATTAAGTACAACATATTCACTTTACCGTCTCTGTACATCTTCGAAGTTGTCATGTTTGTAAAATGTAATCGGCAGTTATTTCCACGCATGGCAGACAAAGTCAGTCGCGTCAGACGCGATAACACTATACTTTGCTCCCATGTTTCTAAAACAGCATTGATGCGAAAAAGTGTATTCTGCATGGCGCCCTTATTATTTAATAAACTTCCAAAGGGATGGAGGGAACCAAGCGCACACATTCTAAAGAAGCGGCTACAAGTGTATCTAGTTGGGAAAGCATACTACAGTATTTTAGAATTTTTAAATGACAAAATGTAATATTAATATTTTTATAATTTTTGCAATTTATAATTACAATTTAATTTATGATTATAATATATATTTTTTTGTGTGAGAATTTAAAATAATTTGTTTGTAATGACTTTTCCTACCTATTGTATATTTGTATGCCACAAAGGCCGAACATGATGGATCTTTTTTGTTTATGAACAACCTGCATGCCTTGTATGTATACTCATGTTTCCACAAATAAATGTCTTGTCTTGTCTTGCCTATCTCTAAGCTCGTAAATTAAAAATCGAATACTTAGTTCATCTTTAATATGTCTCCTTTATTTAACCAGTCAGTTTCTATACTAGCTAATGTATTAATGCCATTAACAGAATTATTCAATCACATAACTCCGTCAGCTTGGAAGTAAAAAGACACCGAGTCAAGGTTAACTTTCGGTAGAATCATTAATTTTCACAGTGTGATATATTACAATACTAGCTGTTGCCTCGCGATTTCATCGATGTCCGTTTTGTATTTCATCGTTTTTAACACATCCAGGATAAAATGTAAACTGCGTGGGTCTTTCTCCAGGGGAAACTTCGAATCAAATTCCGAAATAATCGAAACCAATACACAATTTTTAGAACCAACCTGGGACAAAAGGAAGGGAGGGAGTTCGATACGAGATTCTCCTTCATTTTCCAAATAGCTGTTAAATTTCATAACGATTGTTTCAGTGGTTTAGGCGTGAATATGTAAAAGGCAGACAGACGGACAGAGCTTCTTTCTTTTGCATTAACAGTATCGATTTGAGATTGGACGGAACAAACAAAATTATATTAGTTTCTTACAAATCAAATAAAAAGCTTGATGTATCGGATTATCGAACCGACATTTGGTACACATACAGTCACACAGTGTATGTCTTACAGTAAAGGAGAAATTGTGAGCGGAATATAAACAAATTATAAAACAAAATAACATTTAAAGAAACATTTTAATAACCAGCAACAATCCATATATCTTTTGCCATATGATCTTCGTTTCCGTGTCCTACTCCATACCGCATTAAAGTCCCTCGTGGAACAGACATGTATTCATATTTACAAAACCGTTTAGAATCACAAAGAAATTACGTAATTGAGAGTGTACCATCGGTCTCATCTAACAAAATTTTACATAGTAATGTGATTGAAAAAGATTTACAATCGGTACTAAGGCCGTTGAATTTGATGCAAAGTCTTTTCATCTGCGCGAAGTATTCTGTGCGTAATAACATTATCACTGCTAATACTTTCCGTTACAACTTAATCGGAATATTTTACATGCTTATATTAAACTGTGGCTATTTGCATAATTTCGTCATCATGGTAGTGTCATTAAGAACTGAAAAAGGAAGTATTGGATGGTTGCTTTACTTAGGAATTGCCTTTGACTTCATCTTCTACCTGACTGGGGATCTAATTAACAGTGTCTCAAATATTATCCAGAGCCGCTATAACATGCTATTGGTCTCGAAAATCCAAAATATTTGTATTTCGCTCAAAATCCTTCAAACAAATAAGAACGAACTCAGGAATTTTGTTATTTACATCTGGATCTTTATTTTTATGTTACCGATGCAATACGAATTTTCGACATTATTACGGCTTACGCTCACCCTGCTAACTTTCACAAATGCGAAACCCGTCTTGCCTACCTGAAACGAACGCAAGCAAGGCGTGAGAACCAGTCTAGACCATTGCAAACCGTGGCGATCCAACATGCATCTATACCTGCTACTAATCTACTACCCTCACTCAAGAAACCTACATATGCTGGTGCCGTCAAAACCCACACCAATCACAATTATCCTCCTAACGAGTATTTGGACTTACCACCGGACGACCCCGTGACAAAAGAGATGTTAGAAATACTTGTTTGTTTTAAAAACCTTAAGCCTCAATTTTCTGCCTGTCAATCTATGCTAGATAAGGTGATGTTAGTTCTGACTCATCTTGGACACTATGTTTAATAATAGTAATGAGTTAAAACTGTTATCTTGGAACTCCGATGGAGTTCGCCCAAAGATACAAGAATTACTTGAGTTAGCAGTACGTACCCTATCCATTGATATAGTAGCTGTTTGTGAAACTAAACTCAATTGTAATACTCCCTTAAAGACACCAGGATTTAACTGTTATCGACAAGACAAACACCACAGTGGGCGAGGACAAGGTGTAGCCATTCTGACCAATGAAAGATTAGAGGTTGTACCGATCGCTGTTCCCAAAACTAAGCACATTGAAGCGGTTGCTATTAGTTTAAAAACCAGTGGGAAAGATTATATCTTTGTTTCAGCTTACCAATCTCCAAACTTGCAGCTCGAATGCAATGACTTAGATATTTTATTCTCCCTGGGTTCTCATGTTGTAATAATGGGAGACTTCAATGCTAATCATGGTTATTGGAATAGTAGTTATATCAACACCTGTGGTAATATACTGTTTCGCCATATGCTTGGACATGACTACGTGATACATTACCCTGACTCACCTACTCAGGTTAACTATAGACCTGATCTTACCGCTACAAATCCTGATCTGATTCTGACGCTAAATGTAAATAATATCCATGAGGTTCGTGCAATACCTGCCCTTTCATCAAACCACTTTCCTATACATTTTACAGTGAATTGCCAATTCTCTCTCAAACCAAATTCCAAACACTACCGGTATTGTGACGCTGATTGGGATAAATACCGCTCCTTTCTTGACCAAAAGATCTCGCTAAGCTCGAAGGTGTTTAAATCTGAACCTGAAATCGACTACGCTGTAAACTACCTACATCAGTGTCTAATTGCTGCTAGAGACAAATTTATTCCCAACAAAGTACACGTAAATTCTTGCATAAAACTACCTAATCACATTGCAAAAATGATCAAGTATAAAAATCAACTTCGTCGAAAGGAACTAAAAGTATCACTTGCGGAAAAAAGACAGTTACGATCAGCTATCAACAAATTACAACATTTGATAAATCTGGCTATTACGAAACATCAGGACAAAATATGGAACGCTAAACTTTCGAAAGTTGATAATCCTAGTAACGATATTTGGCGATTAGCCAAGTCATTAAAACCCAGATCACACTCAATACCACCACTTAAAACACCTGAGGGATCTCTTACAACTAACATCCCTGAACAATGTAATGCGCTAGCAGATGCTTTCGAGGCCAACATACATCTTACTCATGGCTGGATAAACGATAGTGTCGATAAGGACGTTCGGTCAGCCACCACTCACTTAAATAATCACGTCATAAATGAATTACATCAACCTGTGCGGCCAGCTGAAGTCTGGAAAGTGATACGTAAACTCAAGACCAGGAAAGCTCCAGGTGACGACGGTATACATAACATTATGCTCAAAAATCTGTCGCAAAAATCTGTTGTGTTTACCACAAAAATTTTCAATAGTTGCCTAAAATTAGGATATTTTCCCAACACATGGAAAACTGCAAAGGTTATTGCTCTTAAAAAACCTGGAAAAGACACCTCCTTACCAGTTAGTTACAGGCCTATTAGCCTTCTTCCTGTTCTTGGTAAGCTGTTTGAGGTCATGATATACAACCGCTTGCTACGTTGCTCTGATCAGCTCATTATGAACGAACAATTTGGCTTTCGTTCCTCTCACTCCACAGTACAACAATTGGCTCGAGTCTCTGAACACATTTCTTACCATATAAACCTAAAGCAGTCTACCGGTATGTTCCTTCTGGACATCGAAAAAGCCTTCGATACCGTCTGGCACGAAGGCCTGTTATACAAGCTCATCAGTTACGGAATTCCAATTGCGTTGGTAAAACTTATACAATCTTACCTTAATAACCGTAAGTTTGTGGTCCATATTGGTACTGAAAGGTCTTCGCCCCGGACGGTGTTGGCAGGAGTTCCTCAAGGCTCGGTGCTCGGTCCCTACCTCTTCATTATATTTGTAAGTGACATTCCTGTCCAGGTCCGTACTCATCTGGCCTGTTTTGCCGACGATACAGCATCGTACACAAGCGATGAGGACATCGACATTATCATAAGTAGACTACAGTTGTCGCTTGAACTACTTCAATCTTATTTCAACAAGTGGAAGCTGAAGCTAAATGAATCCAAGACTGAGGCTATACTTTTCACACGCCAACGTACCACCCCAAAAAGAAAATTAAAAATCGCTGGGCAACTGATTCCGTGGTCCAATGAAGTTCGATATCTAGGAGTTACGTTGGATAAAAAGCTCAACTGGACAAAGCATGTTAACAAATTACGAGTTAAAGGAGCTCAAGCACTCGGTTCTCTCAATCCTATACTCAACCGAAAAAGTAAGCTCAGCCCGAACACCAAACTACGGTTATACACTACTCTAATTAGACCTTGCATCACTTACTCGTGTCCGGTGTGGAGTAGCACCTGTCAATCTAATTATAACCTGTTACAAATAATTCAAAATAAAGCAATTAAAATTGCCTATAATACTCCGTTTAAAACTAATCTTAAAGCACTACACACAAATATAAAGTTACCTAGCATCACAAAATTCATCTTAAAATTAACTCGTAAATTTTACAACAAAAATAAATGTCATACAAATAAATTGATTGCTAAAATAGGTCAAATTAAGTTGAAAGACTTGCGACATATCGATGGATACGGTACATACAAGCTTCCCCATCACTACGTGTTGTTTGCGCACAATACTGATAACGCGTCGTAGCTAGGCCCGTACGATGCGCCCGCGCTTCCCCGCGCTCACCGTACACAGGTGAGCGCGCGGGAGGCGCGGTAGCTCGTGCGCCGCTAGTGGCCACGCGCGATCACCTGAGCTACCGCTTGCACCGGTCGCACTTACGCTGAGCGCGTAGTTAAGTATTTACAGCTACCCCCTCATTCTATAAATGAAATTATCACAATAATTTCATATGATAATTGTAAAACTTTAATTAATAAATGTCTCATGTTGTGATAAGTTTGTAACCATTATTATTATATACTTATAAAGGCGCTACTAGCCTGTAAAAGTGTTTATTAATTATTAGTGTTACTGTTGCTTTATTTATAAGTTCTACAGCTATGTATATTTTCATGTTAATAAAGAATTTTTCTAAACTAAAAACTAACGGCTTACGCTAGCATCGCTTTCGATGTCAATGTAGTGTATGCTTTGCTATTAGTGAAACTAATAGAAAAATTGCTACGCGTTTGGATTGAAAAAGTTGAAAACTCAACTATCATTCAAAACTCAGGGGAAAAAACTCAGGGGAAGAAGAGGAAGAGGAGTACTGGAATATGATGGTCGATGTTTACCTGGACATACTGGATATTTTTAAGCTTATTGAGAAAACATTTCAACAAATGGTTAGTTTATTTTTAATAGAGCTAGCGGACATACGATTAATCAAAATGAAAGAAAACGACTAGTATTTAAAAATGTTCCTATTTTATCAGGTTGTGCGTTGTTTCATCGCTAATTGTTTTATCGAATTTTGTTTCACATAAATTGTTTCTCATATTATCATTTCACAGAATAATCAATACGCAGAATACTTACTTTGAAGAAATTTAAATCATCGATTTTTGTTTCAAATAAAGTTTAATGTTAGAATATTCATATCATAGAATAACAAATCAAATATTATTTATCCACATATTGTTTGTTTCACATAAAACTTATTACGAAGAATAACATTTTAATCGACTGACAGTTTCTAAAACTCAAACCTTTGAAAAATGCATACCCTCCTACAAAATTACAACACCGGGTTCACAAAAATAATGCGGGTAAATTATTGTCAAGCAGGAAAACAATCTTGTTATTCTCACTAATGGTGTCCATGCCTGTTGCATGCAGCATGCAGCAAGCATGCAACTTGCAGCATGCATGCAAGCATGTAACAGGCAAGGTTTCTGTCACGGCTCCGGCGCTGCGGGGCTCCGGCGGCCCCACGCAAGTTTATCGTCGCAGATGGTATTAACGCTCACCACCGCAGCTTCGGCTTGCTGGCCGGCAAGCCGGCCAGCCTCAGCCGCGGCGGCGATCTTTAGAAACCACCTGCTCCTCAACTCGCGGGCCGCCTCATCCCTCCACGCCTACGCGGGCTTAAATTACACTCTAGGGGTAGGGCAAACAAGACTACGTGGAGTCTGTTTTGCAGCCATTCGTTTCTGCCACTAATTTTTGTAGTACAACATATTGACTTTTAAAGACAATATTTTAATTTAAGGTTAATAATTTCGTTGAAATAAAATACCATGGAAACATACATCGAACAAACAATATTCGTTGAAAAATAATTCTGCTGTTTGATGAGTTGGTCAAATAAAAAAATGTGATTGTAAAATTCTTTGAATTGTGTTTCTGTAAAATATTTTTCAGTCAAGTAAATAGTAGTCGAAAAAAAATAAATGAAATAAAAATACGGGGACTAAATATTATGTGAAACATTTTCTGGGAAACGAAATTCTGTCAAATTTCTGTCTGCGAAACAAGGTGACACCGGTTGTGCGTTGTTTCATCGCTAATTGTTTCATCGAATTTCGTTTCACATAAATTGTTTTTCATATTATCATTTCATAGAATAATCAATACGCAGAATATTAACTTTGAAGAAATTTAAATCATCGATTTTTGTTTCAAATAAAGTTTAAAGTTAGAATATTCATATCATAGATTAACAAATCAAATATTCTTTATCCACATATTGTTTGTTTCACATAAAATTTATTACGAAAAATAACATTTTATCGAGTAACAGCTTCTAAAATTCATATCTTTGAAAAATACATAACCTCCTAATAATTACAACACCGCATTCACAAAAATAATGCGGTTAAAGTTGCTTTGACTTAACAAGTAAAGCAGGAAATCAATCTTGTTATTCTTACTAATGGTGTCCATGTCTGTTGCATGCAGCAAGCATGTAGCATGCAAGCAGGCATGCAGCATGCAAGCAAAAATGCAGCGTGCAAGCATGCAGCATGCAACAAGCATGGTTTCTGTCACGGCTCCGGCGCCGGCGCTGCGGGGCTCCGGCGGCCCCACGCGAGTTCTTCGTCGCAGATGGTATTAACGCTCACCACCGCAGCTTCGGCTTGCTGGCCGGCAAGCCGGCCAGCCTCAGCCGCAGCGGCAAGCGACAGATACCACCTGCTCCTCAGCTCGCGGGCCGCCTCATCCCTCCGCGCCTACGCGGGCTTAAATTACACTCTAGGGGTAGGGCAGACAAGCCTACGTGGAGTCTGATTTGCAGCCATTCGTTTTTGTTACTAACTTTTGTAGTACAACATATTGACTTTTAAGGCTAATATTTTAAATTAAGGTTAATAATTTCGTCGAAATAAAATACCATGGAAACATACATCGAACAAACAATATTCGTTAAAAAGTAATTCTACTGTTTGATAAATTTGTTAAATAAAAAATGTGATTATAAAATTCATTGAAGTGTGTTTCTGTAAAATATGTTTCATTCAAGTAAATAGTAGTTGAAACAAAAATATTCGAAATAAAAATACGAGGACCAAATATTATGTGAAACATTTTCTGGGAAACGAAATTCTGTGAAACTTCTGTCTGCGAAACAAGGTGACACCATTTTATCACCTTTTTTTTTTCAGATAATATTTTATATAGTATTCACAGTTTACCTTACATTGCGGAACGTTTCTATGGTATTAATTTTAAGCAGAGTTCTAGGTACAGGTGATGGGGTAAGTTTTATTATTATTTTTTCAAACCCTCATTATTCTCTTCTCTGGAATCTTGAAGACGAACTCGATTTTGTTCTAGCAAGGTAGTAGCTAATTCATAACTAAAACACGTCAATCCACCTTCTGACCATCCATAAAGGCGGGGATACACATGCCAGTAAATCGGGAAAGTAGTTGGCATATAAGAGTAACTGGCATACTGCGCCTATATTTGCATGTAATACTGGCATGCAAGTCGTGCCCTTGCATGCCAGTATTACCATTGCGTACACGTGTATCGTGTATTGCGTCTGTTCACACGTGACATTTTGGCAAACCCTCGCGTCCCCTCCCTCAACGGGCATGCAAGTAAATCAAATGTTGTGCTAGCTACTTGTATGCCAGTTACAGGGATTCCAGTTAGCGTATACACATGACAGTGGCTGGCACGTGCAAGGAGCTGGTAAGCTAGTGTGCAAGCTACGGGCATATGTATCCCAGCTTTTACACCAACTTCTATCAGTGCTTTGGAAAGCAGAAAAGTTAAGTCGTTGGTCCCCTATGACATTAGTAGATTTTAGTAGTTTTTACGGGGCAGAACTCCAAAAGCTTGACAAGCAGTCTTATAGTCTTAAGTTTGGTATTACCTGGTGGGTAATTCAGTTATGGAGGTCAGATAGGCAGTCGCTCCATAAAAAACACTGGCATCTAGCTGCATCAGATTAGACTGAATGCCGTTATCATAGTTGAGAAAAGAGAAGGGAAATGATAAGATCGCGCAGATATTGAGGAAGTTTTTTTAGAACAACCAAGACTAAGGGTACTTTGCGAGATATCAAAAACACCTAAATAAATCATACTTGCTTTCTTTCCAGTTCGTGATTTTAGCCTTACTTTCTCAAATATGGAATTGGAAAAATGTCATCGTACTTGTATGTTTAAGCGTGGAATGTGAGAGATTCTATGCAACAATGAGAGATGTTGACAGTACGTGTGTAATGCTCATGAAGTCGTCAAATTGTTCCGGTGTGTATTATTTTTATTTCTTCACTCAAAATGCATCATCATAATTCTCCTGCCCTCTCCATTTATTTGGAGTCAGCGCAGGATATCTTTTCTTTCTTTCGTTGCTTAAAAGTATTTGCGCATTTTCTTTAAATTTCTCCAAGTTTATATTAAGTTTTGGTTGGTAACGTTCGGTAAGGGCGGGCAATTCATTTCTTCTTTATTTCTTACAATGAGCGGAATCATAACTGTGTTCTGAAATTAAGTTTTCTTTTGACAGACGTACAAAGGAGGGTTTGCAAGAAAATTCAACGTGTTCAAAAGACATCATTCAAGAAGATGTGCGTTTGCGGCTTATTCGTCATTGACGCCGAGCTACCTTTATGTTTGTCAAGCTTCATTACTTATCATGTGATTGTTTTTTTACAATTTGCTTATCTGTAATTAGTATGAATCAATCCCTATTTTATGCTGTTTTTATGTCCTACTATGTTAATTAAAAATATTATATTTTGATTTTAATCTTATAGGTACAGCTTAGAAAAAACAGGAACAGAATAGAAATAGAAATAATTTATTTTGTTTTGAATGTAGGTACATATATGAGTTATTACAGTAGTAATTATTTGTTCCTGGTACATTCTACCATTTGGCATACAAAAATGTATACTTATAAACATTAAACAGCTTCAATTTAAAGACTTTTACAACAATTCAACAAATTATCTTGTAACAAAAAATTAAATCAAAATAAGGTATCATAATAAATAATACAGCTATATTTTATCTGTTAGGAAATCTGATACAGAAAAATAACCTTTTAGCATTAATAAAGATAGAAGCTGTTTTTTAAAAATTCTCAAAGGTTGCTCCTCGATGCTGTTTGGAATCTTATTATAAATTACAGGCCCCATGCCTAAAAAACTTTTTTTTTTAATAAAGATGTTTTGTGAGCACCGGTACATAAGTTATATTTATACCGGTACATAAGATACCTGATTGTTGTACTTCGGTTTGTTGTGTCCTTTAAAGTAGGGAATAAGTGACTATTACTTTTAACAAAAATGGAAAGTTCTAATATGTAAAGACAGGGAAAAGTAAGTAGTTTATTACCAATGAAAAAAGTTTTGCAGCTGTCTGTAACTTTTTATTTAAACATTGCTCTTAGACAGCGTTTTTGGGCTTTAAAGATATTTTCTCATCCACAACAATTGCCCCAAAATATGATACCAAACCTTAAAATCGACACCACTAAGCCATGGTAAGCAACCAGTCTGTCCAAGTAAGTACTTCATATATGTAAGCATAATATAATAAATAATAACAGCCGCCGGGTCAATTTGAGGAGCACGTGGCTAAATAATAACAGCCACATGGATCGATTTTCAAGGTTAAGCCGTACTTACCGAGGTTGGTCCGTGGATGGGTGACCATAATTACATACCGAGTTTCCTCCATGCCTCGGAAAGCACGTTAAGCCGATGGTCCCGGCTGTCATTTGTAGATCTTTGACAGTCGCAGTCGTTACGACCAGTCAGAAGCCAAAAGTCTGACATCCAGTCTTACCAAGTGGTATCGTGTTACCCAGTTACTGGGTTGTGGGGGTCATATAGACAGTCTTTTCATGTAAAATACTTGTACTCAGCTTCATCCGGTTAGACTGGAAGCCGACCCCAAGATAGTTTTGGAAAAAGCAGGCAGATGATGAAATACAAGATGTAAACGGACCCTTCAGGAAGCCAACAGGCAGCAAGCATTCTGTACATCCAACTAAGTAACTCTACGCAAAAAGTATTGCTGGGAAACGACCATCACGTTTTAAGGTAGACAAACGTTGTAAGGGACTCAATGTAACGCACTCAAAAAAAGGTGATAATTTATAGAAAGTACGGGGACCATAGAGATATCTTAAGTAAAGTTATAACATTAAGATATTTGTGAAAGAGTTGGAACTTTGAACTCTAATATCTCCGTAACCAGAAGATTGAATGCGATGACAGGGAGAACAAATGCCTTTCGGCTTCGTTAAGGGTACTTTTCTCCCACTTTGGCAGTAACAGCTTATTATGTTCCCACTACTGTGACACAAGCCGCCTCTCTGATAGAGAAAGTTTGCCGAAATGCAGTTCACGAGCCTAGTGAGAGACGAACTATGACACTAGTCTTAGAATATTTGGTGCTAGAACATGCCGGTTTCCTTGCGATGTTTTCTTGCATCAATTTGAGAGAAGTGGTGATCAAATACATAAAATGCCTGGTAGGGTTCATTCTACGCTATAAATGCTTCGACCCAGGCCCAGCAGTGGACGTTAACCCTGGCATAGTGGAATGGAACCATTTAATTATGGGGCATTATTTTCCACAGATACTCAAGAATGTGATACGGGCTAATCTAAAATTCAGTAAGGTGACTGCGTATGGTCTGTTTTATTTAGACGCTACGCTACTAATATGCCTGATAAGAAATATCACGAATTATGTCATTATACTTTTGCAATACCGTTTTCGGTGAAATCAAAACTCTTACAGAAACCACGTTACTTTTTTTGTAAATAAATTAATGATTGAATTTATAATAATGGTAGATTTTTGCATCGAACGCAAAGTGAGTTACATAATGCACGAGTGTTATGTTGGTGCCCGATGGCAAGCGAGGGCACTAAATTAACACGAGTGCATTAGTTACTCACTTAAGCACGGTGCGTAATCTACTTTTCTTTCAACTACCGTGACAAAATATACCTACTCAAAATAAAAACTCAAGTTAATTAATTAAAGTTTCTGGAGTTGAATTCATACTGCTATCGCTGTCTATTTACATTTATTTAAACTTTTTTTCTAAATACGAAGTATTAAAGTTTTACAATGGTCCTTATTTTTTCAACAAACTTGGTTTTATTAAGCCAATTTTTATTTTCAGCCAGTATCGTTTTGATGTAATGCATACATTTTATGTTTAACTTAATGGGAGACATTAAACCCTCGTGGTAAATTAATATTGTAGCCCAGAATCCGGCAATTAGTAAAGTTGGCTGCACTGTACGTGGCAGCCAATCACACATCCGCCTCAACGGCCAATCAGGTGCGTTGAACGTTGGCGCCGAAAACACGCCACACGCGGAGCCCTCGCGCGCTACGGCCCGCGCGAGTCGTTACCCAACCTCTGTGCGCCGCGACACGGCTCGACTCGCGCTCGCAGAGCACCCCTAAAACTAAACCTTTAAGTTATGTGATATTGTGTACTGTGTCCCTCTTTAATAATTATATCGTTTACGTAGTATAAACGTATTTTCCTTGAAGAGATCCCGTCAACCCTTGAAGAAGGCCTAAACCCACACACCCGTCGGTTACAATATCTGTTAAAAAACAGTGCAGTAATGAGATTTCATATCTTATATGAAATCTCATTCTGCACTGTTTTGGTTCTAAGCAAAAAATACATCCTTTGTGATCGGTTTTGTAGTGATTAATGATAGCAATACTACGTAGTTGTAAGAAAAATCTTTTAAGAACAGGTTTGGTTCAAAAATACTGCCTTGGCCATACCACAAACTAATTATTGACAATACAAAGCTATAATATATAATAATTGACTTGATATTGTGTTGCACTGGGTTTTTTTAGTAGGATAGTTCTGAAAAGGGTCAGCCAAGTTAAACTGAAAAGACTTGGGAATTGAACCTAGAATATCTCTTCCAGCTGTCGCTTTTCCATTACCTGCCTACATTTAGTTAATCGATCAATAGTATTAAACAACCCAGAAATAAACTCATATGTTTAATATGTCACAATACTTCTTAGAGTTAATATTTATAATGTATAAACCAACAAGACAATTATTACGAAGAATATTCGATTCTTCAACTACTGTGTGAACACTGAACAGTCCATTAATATGTGAACATAATAGTATTGATCCGTTGTGTTGTAATACAGTTAAAAACGGTACTGGACACGTGGAGAAGAATTTTGAAACAGTTGAAACTGATACAGACAATGATGACACCAAAACCAGTATTCGTCTCAGACATCCCGTCCCGCCCATTACTCAGTAATTGTCTGGATAAAGATACCTATAGACTAGTGTATTCTTTAAACTACGTGCTTAATTTCTTCATGGCCTCGAAATATAATGTACGAAATAATCACATTTACCCAAGAGGCAGGGACTATCAAATAGTAGCATTCTGCTTAATGTTGCTTATGAATGCTTTGTGTATCTACAGGATGTTTACTGTAGAACTTACGAGAAAGAATGAGTCAAACTTAAGAAACAATATCGTGACGCTTATTTTTGCCATCTTTTTTTTAACTTTTGCTATCAGTTTCTCGATTATGTTTATTGTGGATGAAATGCATAAAACAAACAATGTCTTGCTCATTTTGAAGATCCAAAATATACACAGAAGCATCGATACTAGAATCGAGAGTTTAATACTTTGGAATTGGATCTCAATAACTACAGTTATCTGTATGGATATTATTTTTCAAGTTTTGTTTTACACATCAAATATATACCCCTTTTTCTTTGACCTTATATGCGACAACATGTGTGACTTAATGTACATCGCATCAGATATTAATTTAGTTATAGGCATCCGTATTATAATTTTGTTGCGAAAATACCTAGAAAAATGGATTAAAGTTATCCTGATTATGACCCACGAAAATGAGGAACAGTATGTGAAATTGTTTGGGATGTACTTAAAGATTGTTAAAGCTTACAATCTATATAAGACAACTTTTCAAGTGCTGGTAAGTTTCTCCATTTAAATTAGAGCGCTTTGATTTTAATCTTTCGTAATTAAACTTTAAAGATAATTTTTGTTTGACAGTTGAATTTATTTGTCCAAAAAAGTGTTCAGATTACATTATGATATAAGTGCGGTAAGTTGAAAATTACAACCGAGGCGATATTGCTAGCCCGAGCCGTAGGCGAGGGCTAACAAGAAAGCAGAGGCTGTAATTATCAAAGCGCACGTATGTCATACGACGTTTTATAACATATTTGCGAGGAAATAAATAAAAGTCGGACGACATTTTCAAATAAAAACAAAACAGCAAAAAGATAAAGCGCGCGGATAATTTTTACTTGTTCACAAATTATGAAATTAGCGCTTTTTTTTTAAGGCAAGGGCACAGAAACAGCCAGTATTACTAATAAAGTAATAGTACATTATGGTACTAGTGTGTAATGTTGGTGATTACCGCTGAGGCGCCATTGAGACCCGAGCCGTAAGGTGAGGGTCTTAAGAGAGCCGAGGACGGTAATCACCAATACACACGTGTATCATACGACGTTTTTCAACACACTTGTGAATAAAATAACAATAAAAACTCATTTTATTTAGTAGATAATAGATATTTTTCCTTGGAGTTTTCATGTAGTAGTAAGTAACTTTCCATAACGTTAAGGGCTTCACATATCGGGTTTATATCGGGCGGTGTACAACATAAATCATTTTCTTCGTTACTAGGTACTAGTTACTTGTAGACATTTTAATTAATAAATTACTAAAATTTCAACAGTGAAAACGAGTTTTGAAAAATGATTCGCTATGGTGGGAAAAATTAATCAGTTTTCCTATGCGCGCGCATTGCGATCAGCCACAAACTAAAGGGATGAGGTTTTTTTTATTTATTTTCCGCGCATAGGGTTTGCACTTATTCTGCCACGTACTATCGCGGCCATTGCCGCCTGACCATTTAATTTTTTTTCGCTTAAATCCTGCGGCGGCGGCAAGCCACGCTCCCTTAAACTTTTCGCCTATTAGGAAAGCGCTATCGCAATTACTATACCCAATATTTTTTGAATATCTTTGTTTATTTTATTAATTTAATAAAACTTATAAACTTTTCGTCACTAAAGGTCAAGGAGCGGGGCTAGAGAGCGCTTCTATTTATTAAGTGCAAGCAAAAATGAATCTAGTGGTGGTCAGGCGGAAGTGTCCGCGATAGTACAAAATGGGGAATTTAAAGTTTTCTTTTATTACAGAGAAAACAAAAGTTATATTTGAGTGAAAGCTTTATTTATTAAACACGAATGAGTTAAAATTATCTATTTAAATAAGAAGTTGCATGAAATGAGTAAGCAATAGATTGAACACGATCTTTTTTTTGAATAAAAACTTTTTTAACAACAAAGCACCTCAACCAATAAAATTAAAAAAAAAATCTATAACTCACTAGTGAGTTATAACAATGAAAAAGTCACAGTTTGATTATGGGTGTCATTCTGTGCCTAATTGCGGTGACCATAAAGACACTTTATGAGCAAGTGTGTTGAAAATTAATATTTTTGTGTTTTGTTACAGATAAATGGTTGTAATTTATGGTCAAAATTGATTAAATTAAAGAATTAAATGTTTATTTATTATATTTTATCTCCCAAGTTAATTTTATTCATAAAATGTTGACCACTTTTCTGACATAAAAACTCTTTGATAAGATTTAAAA
Source organism: Cerastis leucographa (assembly GCA_963082945.1). Taxonomy (NCBI): domain Eukaryota; kingdom Metazoa; phylum Arthropoda; class Insecta; order Lepidoptera; family Noctuidae; genus Cerastis; species Cerastis leucographa. Next base: position 18,669,830 of record OY720355.1, read on the forward strand.
AAGTACCGTTCGTTTTAGACGGAGCATTTTGATAAGCCGTGCGTTTTACTTTACATTACCGCACTAGTGCGTAATGAGATACATTACGATACTGAACTTGGTGCAATAAGAGACCCTTTACGAGCAAATGTGTTATAAAATATATTCTGAATGAGTTCATAATACCATTCAGTAAGTTATTGCGTAAAACCTTGACAGGTCTTAAGTTGTTTACACTTTTATCAAATAATTCCGGAATAGACCGTCATCCCTACAAGCTTCAGATTATGGGTATTTAGCCGCATCTAGTAGAAAGCCTGGGTTACTAATTGCATTATGTTTTGTTCGTAGACTTTGTATCATACATTTGGCGTATTTTACCGTATGCTGTGTTATGTCGACATAATGATTTTATCAATGAAATCAGGAGACGAAGTAAGTATTTTTTCATCACACTTGTAAACAGTTTTTTTTTTTTATTTATAGCACAGCACACAGGTCAAGTTCAAGCAAGGAGGCGACACGCAATTGAAAAGTTGTCTTAAAATGTTATCTAAACAGGGATTTCATTCAGTCTCTCTACATGTTACTTAATTACCCAACTAATGTTCTAAAATCTAAATAATCGATAGTTTTTTGTATCAAAACGTCGAAATAATTTATTTTTTTACACTCCGTCATGGCTGTATACTTAGGTAAGTATTTGACCTTAACTTTACTGAACGAAGCATTTATATAATCTGTGGTGTGGGCAAACAGCCCGCTTAAAAATCAGTTCACGTATTTTGTATTAATATTTGCGCTGATTTCATTTTGATTATTTTACTCGCAAATGTGATGAACATGTATTTTTAACGGGCGGTACGGGAATTACGAACCTCGACTCAGAAAGCCCTCAGTCTTCGACTTCGGGCTTCTACTAGAGCCTCGATCGTAATTTCTTACTTACCGCCCTTAATACACAATGTACTATAAAAGCCAAAACGGGAAGACGAACACAATCTTCTCCAATCAATGCCATATTGTCATCCAGTCCCCCAGTCTTTCACAAATTAATGTTTTTGTAATTGAATTTATGAATAATACTATAATTGATAATGATGAATATGAATTGTAATCTGTTATATTGGACAAGGAAAATAAATAATAAATTATAATTATAATATAAATGATTGAATCCAAGGTTCAACTGTAACTGATATTTTATGTTAAGGTGTAAAATCTTTAAAATCATTATTCATTAATAAAAATAATTTGTACCATAAATATTTGCACGCCATGAAAAATGGCAGACATGTCGTGCTTTTTTTAAAGGGGCGGATGCAGTGCATGTCACAGAGCATTTAACATTATAACTTATTATTTAGTTAATTCAATAAAACTTACAAAGAATACTACAATCTTTCTTAATTCTACCATTAGTAAACAATGAAAATATTTACAATTACAAAGGCTTTTAGGACAATACTCACAATTACGTAGGCGACAAATAAATATTCACGCCTTTTTTTCCGGTGGGGGTTGGCTAGGGAAACTACAGAATGCCAATTGTTGCGATCCCAAATACTCCAAAATACTCTCGCCTCGGCCACGTTCATGTCACTTTACGAAATATCTCTGGATATTTTAGGCGATTATCACACTGCCACGCATCATCATGCTGCATGTTGCGTGTCAACGCACCTACGCGTACTTGCGGGAGTGCAGATCTGCACAATCCTACGGGTTTTGTGGATTCACGGCAGCTCTGACTCGTTTCATTCAAAGCCGTTCGCTGTGGTGATAGTGCAATGCAGAGCCCATCCAAAATCATGCACGACACTGCGAGACTCGGTGTGACATGAGCGCATTTTTCTCGGCTTGTAGGCGCTTGATCTGAATGAACGCGCGTGGATGCATTTTCTGTGTGTTGGACTGTGCGTGTTTTCTATACAAGCGGAGATACTTGCAAGCAACTTTAAAATACGCATTCTCGCGCTACGCTGCGTGTTGCATGGCAGTGTGTTAATCGCCTAAATTACAATCTCTCTGAGATATAAATCACAAACCAGTCAATAGATCGTCATCTATTGACTGGTTTGTGATTTATATTCGCTATTCCAGCAATCATAGTGATGCTTTGTAATGATTGTCACAATATCCCGTAGATGGCAGGATCATCTTTTACAATGAAATAGTAATTACGATTACCATTAATTACTTATAATATATTATAAATACAGCAATGATCTATGCAGTTATTTGTTTTCGGCAACAAAAATATGAAATTACTCGTTTCCCCTGTGTGGGAGTTAAAATTAACCCACAAAAGCACTACCGGGATAAAAAAACATAAATCCGAGTCACGGTGTGTGTACCAAACATCAAAATTGTGAAGTGTGTTGAACCGTTATGTCCTGAAAGGATAACAGACAAACATAGTATTTTTAATATTAGTATGCACGCTTTTCGTTCTATCAGTTTTTTAATCACTGACTTGGTTTTTATGATTTTTGCAGTTACAAACATGATGAAATAATAAAACATCTTTACTTTCCAGAATGTGCAGGTCTGTTGTGCGATAATATGTTTGTTTGTAAAAAACATGGTACTTGTAATTGCAGTCAGTATATATTGTGAGAAGTTCTATATAACTGTTGAGGAAGCTGAGACGGCGTGTATTTGGCTTATGACGAACAGGAACTGTTCAAGTGAGAAGTTTTCATGTAATCCAATGATATTAAAGATACCCTATCTTTAATAAAATCATGTATAATTTTGACATTATTTTTACAGCAAGTCAGAAACATGTCTGCAAGAACGTGATACGGGTTAATAGAACGTTCAGTAAGATGACTGCGTGTGGCCTGTTCTATGTAGACGCTACGCTGCCGGTGTGTTTGATTGGACTTCTCACTCATTACATTATTGTACTGCTGCAAATGATTTCCCTGTGAAATGCGATGTTTAAAATTAGTATTGGTTGTTATAAATAGAAACACTTCTAACAATTCCATCTATATTCGTCGCTTTTAATTTCTGAACTTAGAAGTGGAGCCTAATAAAAAACAAAGACTTAAAACTACGAACCTGCTTAAATGAACTTAAAATTTTCAAGAGATTTTTATCTACAGATTTGGAGACTAACCATTACTTTTTTTGTGTACATAAATGGCTACAGGGGTGACGCATCAACCCCCATTTTTTTAACTCAAATAAAACAGCACTGTGTTGGAAAATAAAAGTTGTTTATTATGAGATCAATCACATAAGAGATTAAAAATATAAAAATAGTACTTATTGCTGGGAAACGATTTTTTTTTGGGTCAAAAATCATGTATAACGTTAAAACTCAATGTCATGAACTTAAACCATTGTGCTGATGGATGCATTGAATAGTAAACAGGTCATGGAGGATAAAGTAAAGTTATAAACTTAAAAACAGGTATAAAAAAAAAAGCGAAGAACTTGGAACTTAGACCTCCAATATCTCCGTAACTAGAAGGTTTCCAGATATGGTTTAGAACTAAAAGAATATCTCAATGACGGGGAGTGCACAAAGTGCCCTTCGGCTTCGTTAAGGGTTTATTTACACCCTTTATAATTTGGTGTTATTATTTTTTGACTTAATAGAATGGCATAGAGATTTATAGAGGAGGTCGGGGCTAAATAATAACAGCCGCACGGGTCGATCTTTAAGAGGGGACTCTAGCCCCGAGGAATTTGAAGAAACTATTGCCGTCACGCTGCGCCCGACCTAGCCACCGTAAAGTGCGAAAGGGACAACTGCAGCTCAGGATGATTTTACCTACAAAAATCTTGACCAAAAGACGTTTTGTATTACGCTGGTTTCTTCTTCAAAACTAAACTGATCTAAATAATTCTTATATCAAAATTTAGAAGAAAAGTATATCCATGCTTCAATTATTTTCTCTTTTGTTAAAAACTTATCTTATTTGTCTGATAGTCGTCTGAACGTGGCGGTAAAAATGAGCTTTTTTTCGGGTTTTGTGGATTGTCATAATTCTTTTAGTGATTATGTTATGAATAAAAGGAAATGATAGGGGCATGTATTAACAAGATCTAGATTTTTCGGAAAAATATAATTGATTTAGACACATTATCCACGAAAAAAACAACGGAATACGTTTGTATGGAGAAAGGCCCACTAGAGTCTTAAGGTTAAGCCATGCTTGCCGAGGTTGGTCCGTGGATGTGTTACCATAATTACATACCGAGTTTCCTCCGTGCCTCGGAAAGCACGTTAAGCCGTTGGTCTTGGCTGCCATTTGTAGATCTTTGACAGTCGTTACGAGTAGTCAAAAGCCAAAAGTCTGACATCCAGTCTTACTAAGGGGTATGATCGTATTACCCAGTTACTGGGTTGTGGAGGTCAGATAGGTAGTCGTTTCATGTAAAATACTGGTACTCAGCTGCAACCAGTTAGACAGGAAGCCGACCCCAAGATAGAGTGGGAAAAGGCAAGGCAGATGATGATGATGAGAATAGAATTTTCTTTATTCGAGTATCCATGGCATAAAAACTGTTAGTAAAACTTAAGACTATGTTAGTAAGCACTGATAAAAATAAACAACACACGGGATCACTGCTGTGACAACCCATGAGAAATCGAACAACAGCGACCCACATAAACACAGCCTAGGCGACTTGCAATCATGCTCAGGATACTGTTGGTGCTGCCACACAGCCTGCGCACCAGGAAAGCGCACTTTTTATGTTTTGTTGAGTAAAAACAATCCACGTACGCATCTGCGAACATCCCCGACGCACTACAGTAGCGGGGCAGCCCTCACCAGCAACCTAAACGCGTTAATATACTGAACGCGGGGAGCACTGTAAGATCTTTGCGTACCTCTAGCCCACAGGCTGCACTTGTAAAATGAAATACAGTACGCTCGAAAGAGCGTGACTTTGACTGGAAGTGAGTATCGTGCGAACCTGCGAACCAACATGTTCGCTCTAACTGATAATGCCCTCCGCTCACGTTCAATGTCATTATCGTCGTTAAGGTCAGAGGTCAATATATTTATTTATTTTTTATTTTTATTTATTTATTTTCTCCATCTTACGACTATCTTTACAGGTTTACCTAATGCGATAGTGTACACCATAACAATATTAAATTTTGTAACTAATTACAAACAATACATTCTTTGTGAACTCACTCAAAGAACAATTAAATATATCTACGTCTACGAGGTTGAGCGTGCGGAGCGCACGCGTCAGTGGGGCCTCCCCTAACAAATTGGTCCGCGCGCGCGGCACCGCCAGCAAGCGTGGCTGCCGACGTCGCCCCACGTACCTGTCCGGAACACACAGACCTATGTACCCTAAAATATCCGCATTATGTACCTTCCCTCTGAGTACCCTGAATATGTACGAGGTGAGTGTGAGATCCCTCCTGACCCTCAGTTCGTTATACCCAACCATACCCAAAACAAATAACGTTGGGTACATAAGCGGATAAAATGGGTATACACCATACAATTTCATATATAAATATCTCACAAACTTGTTTTGTACTTTCTCCAGCATGTACCTATATTTAGATTCATGTGGAGCCCAAATAATTGCGTTACACTCTAATTGACTTCTAACCAAGGCATTATATAAAGCTATAACCGCTTTTATGTTAGTGAATTTTCCCACCATACGGAGCATAAAACCTAAATTACGATAAGCTTTTTTGCAGCAGCTTATGACATGATCACGAAACGTCAGCCCCGTGTTGAATTTCACCCCCAAGTCCCTAACTTCCGTAGCCCTAGCCATTTGCAACCCATCCAAATTATAATTATATATAATAGGAGCACGCGCGCGAGAGAAAGTGATTGTTACACACTTTGAGGTGTTGAACTGCAAGAGGTTTTTCTTGCTCCAGGTCACCACTCTGTCTATGTCTCGCTGAAGCCTCTCGCAGTCATCCAATCCTCTTACCTCAAGTGATAGCTTGAGATCATCAGCGAACAGCAAACACTTAGCGTCTTCAACAACTTCTGGCAGGTCATTAATCACGAGAATGAACTGCAAAGGCCCAAGGTTGCTGCCTTGACTCACCCCAGACCTGGTAAAATATGGCTCTGACTTGCGCCCCGCATATTCCACATATTGTTGCCTACCGCTTAAGTAACTTGCAAAAAATCCCAGCAGATGAGGAGTGAAACCAAATACTGCTAACTTTTTAAGCAAAACATCATTATTAACTAGATCAAATGCTTTCTTGAAATCGAAGTAAGCAGCATCAGTTTGCCCCCCACTGTCCACCGATGGCAGAAGACTAACCATATGGCTCAGGAGATTGCTAGTAGTGCTTTTTGCCGGTCGGAACCCATGCTGGGCGTCCGACAACTGACCGCGGACCTGTTGAAATATATTTTTATGAATAGCAGCTTCAAAAACCTTAGCCGGGGTCGACAGCACTGCAACAGGCCTGTAACCATCCACAGTCACCCCTCCGCCTACTTTTGGCACCGGAACTACGCGGGTAATCTTCCACCTTTCGGGAAAAACAGCTCCATTCAGGCATTTATTATAAATATATTGCAACGGTTTGGCTAGCACCATTCGACAATCCCTAAAGATGTAAGGTGGGATGCCGTCCGGCCCCGAAGACCTTTTCGGTTTAAGTTGTCGAAGCGCGCAACATACGTCCGACAGTTGCAAGAGATCAAGATGTACCCGCGCCGCTCCGTTCTCCCCGCCCGCTTCCGCCATAGCTGCACTCACATCTAACTCGGCTTGCTCCGTACTATACACTGAATAAAAGTACTCAGCAAACTCCTGAACGCATTGTTCGTCAGTCAACGGCTCGCCATTCTTTAAAATCTTTTGCGAACTTCTACTACCTCTTCTAGATTTAGCATAATTCCAGAACGACTATGGGTCTTCCAGCATTTGATGTTGAACGCGATGCTCGTACTGTTCGCGAGCACAAATTATTAAATTTTTAACTTTTGTTCTACACTGAGCAAACGCTTCGTAATCAGACCTCCCCCCACTTGTTTTATACCGTTTATGTAGGACCGCCTTCAATTTTATGTCGCGAATTATTTCAGCAGTGTACCACTCAGGGTAAATATACCTTGAGCTTACACGACATCGCTTTTTCTTTGGAACGCAATCATTTAAAATGGTATTAATAATATTATAAAAATAGTTTAAACTCGTTTCTAATTCTAACTCATACATTGGAGCCCAATCTACGGATGCAATTGATGAGTACAACACAAAAAAATCGGCTTTATTGAAATTCCAGCCAACATGTTCATGGGTATCCGACGTTGGTGGTGATGAGCCCGCGCGCTGGCACTGACGCACGCGCAGACTCACCGACACCTCGAGCGGCGGGTGATACGCGTCCACCGGCACTAAAGGCGCCTCCGCCGCGCGCACGCACACACTCCCTTCCTCCGCGAATGTACTCAACACAAGATCCAGTTGTCGACCATTGCAATTATCTACTTTGTTACTCTGAGTGAATCCACAATAAGTTTCAAAACATTGAAAATAGTTTAGAATGTTAACATGACAAGAATTCAAGTTGAAGTCACCTATTACAATAGTGTCATTATAAGATTTACACACTCGTTCAATAATTCTAAATAGGACCATGTATTCGTTTTCGTTACTATTAGGCGGTATATAAACAACACATAACAAAAACAATAATCTATTCCGCTGGTACACTGACGCACAAACCAGTTCAAATACCTGATGATCGATGTTGACGTCGCCGGGCAGGGACACTCGCCGCAGCTCAAAACTCGGTGTGGCCACGAGACACGCGCCTCCGTGTTTGCGCCCATCTGCTCGATCACATCGTATAATGGAGTAACCAGGTGGAATTAATTCTGCGTCATGTATAGACTCATTGCAGCCTGTTTCTGTTATGGCAAATAAGTCTGCGCTTGAAGACAAAACTCCTCCATAAAAATCCTCCAATTTAGTGCGGAGTCCTCTGACATTTTGGTAAAATATCTGCACTAATTTACTCCGGGGGTTTTTGTGTATTGGTTGGTCTCCGAAACCACACCCATTCGCAGAACTCAATATTCACCGCCCAACTTTCTGGTTGACACAACACTTCATACTTGCTTTCCGGCACGCCTATAATGAAGGAAGCATAGTCTCTTTCTGTCTTGTGTTTTATTTTCTCTACTTTAATCGGAATTGCCTCTCCGCATAGCATCTTCGCGTGTTTTTCTACATTTTCCACAGTAGTTTCTTTTTGCAGACGCCATACATGCAAATATTTCTTTCGCTCCGTTCCCTGAATTTCAGAGGAACCCACGCTTCCTCCTTTCCTCACTTCGCTATTTGGATATCTGTTTTTTTTCCTATTAACTATAGTATCTGCTTACTACAGATACTTTATACTCACACTTAATCATCCATATTCATATTTTAATTTCATTTTTATAAATATTTTCTTAGTTTTCTTTGTTGTGACATTGTTTACATCGAACTTGTCAGCTGTCATTTACTTTTATTTTTAATTGTAACCAACCAAACTCTCTATGAAGGTTTCATTTAGATTATATATTACTAAAAATTATTATCATCAATTCGTCAGTTCAAATTGTTGTATTTTATAGTTAATTGCGAATATTTGCTGTGTAAAGATATTCTGAGTTATATTTCTAAAAATATTATGTGCAGGGTTTTTGACCATTGTTACTGGCTGTTTTTAATACTGGCAGGTTGCATCTTACTAGAGCGCAGCAGTTTTGAATCTAAAAAAATGATTGGAAGAAAAGAAACGGAAGATCAGGGTATAAAAGGGATTTCTGAGAGATGCCCTGGTTCTAGTCTGGAGTTAAGAGTCGGTTCAGTCTGGACACGAGAAATCAGTATAGTCTAAAATCAAGAAAACAGCTAAGTCTAGTTTGGAGTCAAGATCTGTCATATCTTGAGTTTTGAGTACAGCCTGGTGGAGTCAAAGAGCGGCCTTCGTTTAGTGCTGCCGTGGCTGTTGCTAACTGTCTGCTGGAAGCTGCTTTGCGAACTGACGAGCCTGGCACTGGGGCTCATTACCTGTCTGCTGGAAGCTGCTCTTCGAGCTGACGAGCCTGGCATTGGGCGGTACGTGTCTGCTGGTGGGTCCTACCAAATCGCCCTGCATCAAGTTCGTCGTGGTCAAGCTCATCTTAATCAAGCCAGCTTTCTACGACTGCAAGTTTGTCTTCAGTTACTATCACGCTCAGAGATTTGCGGAGATATTTAAAACGTTCTCGGTTAACCTGCCCTTCACTTTTGTACTAATTTATTGTATTTTTCATTTCATCATTTATTAAATTCATTTTCCCCTAATTACTTTTTTAATGTATAAATCTGTTTACTCCTTTCATCAAGGAATAAGCAAGTTTGTTACATAACCAATGTCCATTTTTCTTCTTTTCCTGGATCTTCATTTTCTTTTTCGATAACCGTAACTGGTCTATATAAACTCTTCTCTCTATTTGATTCTTGTTTTTTCCCCGTTATTACTATGTTTGCCGATTTCGTGGCCACACATTCCTTAATTGGTACAAAATTACCAACTACCTCCGGTTGACTTTCTTTGACTTTGTTAGCAAAAGACACAGTCACCGGCCTTTCAGATCCCTTTTCAGTCTCCCTTTTCTCCATATTTTTGGCAGTAAGACTATTCTCTAATTGTTCATTTTTCTCCATATATGACCAAGGTATTTTATGTTTTGGACTCTCTGCAAAGGTGTACCATACAATAGTACAGAAGGCATTCTGTTAGGGCTTTTACCCCCAGCCTTAAAGACCATGACCACAGATTTTTTATTATTATACGCCAAACCTTTGGCGTACGCCTTACACTGGGCAACCTATTTTCTCAGGCCACGGGCTGACGCACTCGTAGCACTATGTCGTCAGCATAACTACTGATATTACTGACACAGCTACCATCCACGTAGCATCCAACCTTGGTACTGCTGAGCTCCGCAATCACTTCGTTAATATAAAGGTTAAAGAGTGCTATCCAGTCCATAATGTTGATCTGGTTTCCATACCAAAACTTATAAATATTTAAAAGTTCTATGGGTAAATTAAGGTGTTCTAACTTATTCCATAACACATCATAGGAAACCAGATCAAAAGCCTTAGACAGGTCCAGGAGGCAGTCATAAATAGGCGTCTCACGCTTTGAAAAGTATGTGACAGCATGCTTAAGACACAACACTGCACTCTCAGTTCCCAACCCAGTCTTGAAACCAAACTGGTTGTCATGTATGGTTGTTCTTTTATTTAGTTGTGCATTAAGTATGCTGTCAAAACCTTTGATAGCACAGTAGCTAGTAAATATAGTTACTGCTCTCAGAGAGGTCACCAGCTTAATGGTGGTTTCCTATCACGATCACTCCAAAAATATTTTAACAAAATAATGTGGTTCGTGGCCAGGGCTGATCATCACCACGTATTACTATCATGCTCATTATGCATCCAGCAATCGTCAAGTTTAAATAAGATTTTACAAAATATTAAAATAAAAGTATCCAGATTTCTCATGCAAAGTATTATGCAACAATGGAGTTTCTTGTCGGTTCTTCTCCGTAGGAAACGACCAACCCGAACCGTGCACCTTTTTTCGACGTTTTATATGTGCCTATGTAAAATAATATATTTTGATCGACTGGACAAAGATATTAAAAAAATAGTATATTCTTTAAACTTTGTACTTAGTCTATTTTTGAGTCCAAATATAGTGTGCAGAAAGGGTGCGTCTCATATCATATAAAGTTATTTGGTATATTTTCATTTTAATAACGTTCACAAGATATAATGAACGTGAGTTATACCAACTGTTGATATAATTTCTTTAGATATAACATTTATATACTGTAAAACTTATTTCGTATAACGTTATTGGATATAACGTTTATTTAATCGAAAATCGTTAGGACTATAGTTTAAAATACATAATATTAACACCATCTTTATGGTTAACACCCCGATTCAAAGCAAGTCGACTTGGATGGGTTATTAGCTAAGAAGGTTAAAGCGGGAGCGGAGCGGAGTGCCAGGTTCCCTCTATGTTGGTGAATCATTTGGGTGCAGTCTAGTTAGAACAGTGAACATTATGGCGCTAAGGCGAACAAGTGAAGCGAGCGTGCTGCGGGAGCGGCGTGACAGAAACGAATCGCTGCAAAACCGACTCCACGTAGTCTTGTCTGCCCTACCCCTAGAGTGTTATTTAAAATCGCGCAGGCGCGGAGGGGCGAAGCGGCCCGCGCACGCATGGGTCCGCCGGAGCCCCGCAGCGCCGGAGCCGTGACAGAAACCATGTCTGCTGCATGTTGCATGCTTTCTGCACGCTTGCTTGCATGCTGTATGCTGCATACTTGCTTTGTGTTTTTTACTAGGCGTTTTATTATATTAGACAAAATAGGTTTTATATCTTTTGAGTGGTATATCAAACGATATTATTTTATTTATTCAATGTATGTTATGCTTATAAAAAATAGTTACTTTAAAATTATATCAATCGTTTATTATACAAACTGATCATTATATCGAATAAAATTATAGATTCAGTTGTTATATATTGTGAATGTTAGAGATTTTGTATTTTTTTCATATATTACTTACCCGTGCAGAATAGTGGTAAAATAAGTCATGTACTTTCGTTCTGCTGTATGATTGTTTTGAATGCATCTTGTGTCTATCGAATAGTCTTCATAGATGTTGGGGATATAAATGAACATTGTAAAAATTGGAGAGAGATTTCTTGTCAATGTTTTTTGCAAAAGCAGAAAACATTAAAAAAATATAAATAAAGATATTTCATCACCTTTATGTTTGGGTTCACCTTTATGTTTAGTGCATAGAAATAACAACGTTTTACTCATTTTGAAGATCCAAGCCATCTACAGGAGCCTTGATTAGTGTTTGTAGTCTGGAATTGGGTCTCAATACTCACAGTCTCTTTTGTCAATTTTTTCATACACACTACGTATTATGTAACGTGTTACTACCCCGATGTAATTGACTTAATTCTTGACGGTATTTGTGGCCTAATTTAAATATCTTTGGAAATTAATTCTTTATAGCCACCAGAATAGTAATATTGTTCTGTTACAGACAACAGAGATGGTAGATCAAGCTGCCGCTCTAGCATGACCGCCGTAGAAACGGGCTATGTCTACGGAAGAATCGACAATATGACAGATATTTCTATCGTCCTAAGCATGGCGATATTAAGAATGTAGAAAAGAAATGTTTCTATTCTTCAGTCTACAACGTCGAGCATGACGACCATATTTTCTCCACTTTTGACCTATGGGGGTAGAAACATTTCTTATAACAAATGTCAAAATAGTCTTCATCACATCGGACCTAGACATGATTCTTGAATTTGTGTTTATTGAGCTTTCGTGATTTTTAAAAATACATGTCGTGGTCCTACCGTTGCCAATGTTTCACTATTATTTTAATCATTCATCACGTATCAATAATAATCATGTTGGCCTATGTAAAATAAAATATTTCGATTTTGGTTTTGATGACTGACTTGAAAGACGTCATGGATTTTAACGTTGCCAGTTGCCATGAACGATAAAATCTGAAACGATAAAAAGCGTATTCTTACCGATCAATCGTTTGAACAAGATGGTATATCCATTTACATAATGACTCGTAATAACAATAACAACCACACAAACAGGATAACGATCTTAATACGTAGAACCTAACTAGAGACAGCTAGAATACAGAAATTCATCATTTCGATCTTTTAAACGCTATTGTCGAATGAATAAATATAACTCATTCTGACGTTGGATTCGATACTAATAACAATGTCTCAAGGCCAAAAAATCGTCCCAGAGGTGTCAGTCCAAGTGTTACTCAATAACAGACTGGATAAAGACGTCCACAGAATATTTTATCCCTTCAACTATTTACTCAGTCTTTTCTTGGCTTCAAAATATCGTGTGCGAAATAGTCATATTTATCCTAAAGAAAGAAAATTCCAAATATTTGCGTTCATAGTAGTGTTGTTTTTGAATGCATTGTGTATCTATCGGATTTTTACAGTGGACATTGGCAAAGGAAATAAAAATGCCTCACTTTTAGAAAATAGTTTCATGTACCTCTCTGCTGTTCTATTCTTTGTCGTATATTCGATCGGGTTCACGATGATGTTCATTCTGGACTTAGTGCATAAGGACAACTACGTTTTATTTATTTTGGACATCCAAACTTTACACAGAAGCATCGATTCCAGTCAAATTGTAAAGAGTTTCATTATTTGGAATTGGATCTCAATAGCATGTTTAATATGTCCTTCTGTAACTATACATGTTATGTTCTATCTTTCAAACCATTACTCTAATCTGTTCGACCTGGTTCTTGACAATATTTCTGGCATATTTTACATAGTTTTGGATATAAATTTTGTCCTAGCCATCCGCATAATAATATTGTTAGAGAAATATCTAGAAGCATGGATTGAAGATGTCCTGGTGTTGAATGATGAACGGGACGATGATGAGCATTGTCTTAAACTACTTTGGAGATACCAAAATATTTTAAAAGCTTACGATCTGTATAAATTAATTTTTCAAGTATTGGTAAGTATGACGATCATTTACTAGAAAACTATTTAAAACAACAATTTCTTCATGGGTAATTATGTGTTTGAGCCATTAGGGGTTGAAATATGGTCATGGGGTCCGAGTGCCTACCTTGTGTTTCGGGATATCGCCAAACGGTTCTTCGACTCTTCACGTGACCACAGAGCTGGTTTTTTTTTTGGCTCATGAATCAGAAAGCAAAACTGCCTAATCATCCACTGATGGTAGACAAAAAGTTCAAATTCATTGAACGTATAAAGGTTATTGATATACTTGGACGAGATTAACGTTTCAGATTATAATCATCGCAGCATTGGATATAACACAATTCACAATTTGGACGTATACAAAACTGAGGGTTGTACATTTGTCACAAAGTAAACTCGTCACATTTTTGTAAACTCCATACATAGAAAGTAAAATTCGCCACATACTTTAAAAATATTGTAAATTCGTCACAAGTCTTCATTGAAGGAATAATGTTTGATAAAATACTGGTAGCAAGCAAAGTTATTGGTTTTTAGCTTTTAGTCCTGGAGGCATAACGCTATACGGCGCGTTTCTTCCTGTTTATCTTTTGTTATCTCGGTTCACTCCTGCAAAGCGATGGCGAAATAGATAGGCGTGTTAAACACAGAAGTAATACTGGATTGGTGAAATAGCGGCAGGTCACGGGAACTATCTGCGACTCGTGCAATCCCCTTAGACTTGATGGTTTAAGATCCGGTATAAGAAATATATTCCCTGAGGTGTCATTTAATAAACACTATAATTATTATGCTAGATAATGATAACAATCACGTGCCGATGATGTTAAACAATAAAAAGTTTAATTAATTTTTTTTTTTACTAACCATTTGTTATTTATGAAATTCGAGCACCAGCTGAGAGAGAATACACCCCAAGTAGTTGAAAAAATAAAGGTTGCTTTTACTTTTCCAACATTTACTTTCCCTCAATACAACTATGCAGTTGCTAGTTATATACAGATATCCCATCTTATTAATCCATATTATGGGTAAATAAGTTATTTAATCGAATTACATATCGAATGATAAGGGGAATATTTATAAAACAGTGGTTAGACTTGCTGTCTTGTACGGATCAGAATGTTGGTTCACAAAAGGGATGAATGAAATGCATGTTGCTGAGATGAGAATGATAAAGAAGATGTGTGATGTGACGCGAATGGATAAAAAAAAAAATGAATAACAGGAAGTCTGAAAGTGGCGGTGACTGTAAATTTGTGTGGTAATCGGTTGTCATGGTATTGGCATGTGATGCGGATGAATGAGGAAAATTTCGTTAGGAAAGAAGACTTTTTAAATTATTGAAGATATCTTATACAAACTGTTGTTTTCCATCCTCGTCAAAGTTCAGGAGGTTGTCACATAAGAGATAAATAATCAATTAAAATTACGGTACCCAATTAATTATTAATAAACGCTGATTTTTTTGGTTGTTTATGTTTTTTAGTATTTCTGAATAACCCTCTTAACGTGGTAATATATAAAAATAATAATAATAATAGGGCGAGAATCAAACGGCCCACGTTTAAAACACGGGTGGTTCACACTTACCGATTTCCGTAAAAAAGAAAAAAAAAATTACCCATTTTTTTATTGATTCGGAACGAGAATCATTAGCATAGTTATAAGTACTTGATTTTTCTGCCAAAGGTAGGTTTCTGAAAAAGATATGTCAAAATAATAATAACTTCAAATTTCGCGCGCATTTATCAAGAATTCACGATGCGCGACTTTGCCGAAAAAAAATGAATATCTCCTATACCTACCGGCCGCTAGACTCTGGCTTGCTCCAACATTAAACAAAAGAAGAGTTCAAACTTAGTTCGCTATGGTCGGACCCTACGGTCCATGTTCGTTCGGATGCTCCCACTCGCACTCACTGGCTTCTGCATTTGACTTCTCGGACCTCTCAGTTTTTCCTAGTAAAATGTCTCTGTTTTGATAAAATTGATAGGTACTTATCTGGGAGTTAAAAGCTGGGCTTTTCTTTGAATGTGTGCGTGTATGTCAGTGTAAGGTTGAGAAAGAATGTGTGTTCGAATTCGAATTGATTTCAAATTTGTTCATTTTTTTTTGGAGTGATTACTGGTGCGTCTGTTTTTTGTGATATTATTTATTCACTTTCTTGTATTTTAAAGTTTCGCGATTCGTTTTTGCTGTAATTAACTTTGTTTTGCAGTGATTCATTTTTTTAAATACTAAGATGAATTTGAAAACGCATTCAAATTATTTTTTGTGAAGGATTTAAGTGTTTGAAATCGTTACTGGGCAAGGTAAATGTGTGAGAGTGTCTGTGTGCTTTGTTGTTTGTCTTCTGTTCGTGGTAAAGAAGCCAAGAACAAAGAATTATGGCTGTTTACGTTGTGATTAATCTTTATTGTATAGTATAAAACCAAGTCGCTTCCCGCTGTCTGTACCTACCTACGCAAGGAATTTTGATGTGGTTTTCATTAATATACAGAATACAATTTGACGATCAGAATTAATATGTTACGGATTTACATCATGAAAGAGCTGTGTCAAGTTTACACCTACTTTTTTCTGTGGCGAATTAACTTTGTGACGAATGTGCAATAACCCAAAACTGTAAAGACTTGATTTTGAACAGAATCAGCTATCAGCAGTGAACGAATTCCTAGTGGTTCAAGATAAATGAATGTAATAATTTAAATAAGAGCCATCTAGTAGGCCAATAATAAACAAAAAATCAAGTGTTATTGTAGAAAACTGCCATCTAATAAGTAGAAATTAAATCAGTACATCACATGGTATATGGGCGAAAAATACATCTTTGTACAAATGCGGTTCAAGTGTTCAGGCGGTATAAGATCCTACCTGTGGTGCGACAAGGCGAGCATTGGGATCCCAGATATTGCTAAACTTTGTGTTCAGTTTTTGACACAAGATTATTACTGAGATGAATTTCTTCGACGGTTTAAATGTAACGTTTAGGCGTCCCAGGCCTCGTACACAATCGGAATGGCCAACGATCGAAGACAGCGATAGTGTGATTCCTAACACACTAGAGTGTACCACCAGTAGTATGCCGGACATGCCTGATGACGAACGACGACCAGTCAAGATACAAAAGCTTGCAAAACAATTTGAGAGCGCTCATAAAAAATTGAACTATTATCGGTTGAAAATAGTACACTAAAGCCTGAAAATTATAATTTGCTAAGAAAAAATAACGTGTATAAAAACGTAGCCACAAATAGTCCAATTAAATCTAGCCAAAACACGCCAAGAAAAAAACTCAGAGGAACTGTAAAACAAAACAGACACAAATGGATATTCTAGAACTTGAAAGAACTGATATCACGACTAACAAGGAAAATTAACTAAAAACTACCAAAAATTAACAGGGGACAAAAGAACATAGGAATAATTCAGAAATATAAGAAATAAGAAATTGTAAAGGAATCAAAACCCAGACCGTGTTTCACCCTCCACTACAACCTAAACAAAACAAATTGTGCATTCTTAGTGCTAATAAACAAACCAATATCATAAACTTTTGATAAACAATAAAGATATTATCACTATTTAACAACAGATGGAGGACATACGTATTAGAAACAGAAAAGCAGTTTTTTCGTCACTAAATGCCTTTACGTGATGCATCAAAATATATAGTGGGGTTTTAAGTAAGGTCGATGCTCTAAATGTTTGCTATGAATTGTCAGAATAAGACATTAGTGTTGACGCGCTGTGTGTTACAGTTATTCATGATGTCAAGGTACGAGAGCCATTTCAATATACTCAATTATTCTTTAGCATCATTTTTCTGTGGGAAAGAAAGTAAACGAGGTGGGACTTGTATTTTGATTAAAAACGGGCATCAATGGGAAGAAGTTCCACATATAGCTGGAGCATCTATAACTAGTGTAGTTGAATGCTGCGGTGTGGAGCTCATACAATACAATATGATTATTATATGTGTCTACAGAGTACCGAAACGAAATAAACTGAATGTATTCTAACAAAAAATAGAAAAAATAGTACAAAACATTTGTAAAAAAGAGTATGAGCATATTATTATGGCGGGAGACTTTACGTTGATATAATGAAGAAAAATAATGTTGTGTTGGATTTTGAATGTATTTTACTAAATTTTAATCTTATGTTAGCTTTAAAGCAACCTAGCAGAACTCATAGCAAAACTTGCATTGACAATTTTGCACATTATTTTAGAGCCAAATGTAATTGACAGACGTTATTGAATTTGCGCTGTCAGACGCACAGCGCAAATAATAAAATGCCCGGTGAAAAAAACTTTTATGTTAAAATACTGGCGCACTGAACGACAGGACTTAAGCGTAGAGAATATGGTTAAAGTAGCAATGGATAAAAGCGCACAGTAATTCAATGGGTAACGATGCAGCGGATGAACTGGCCAAAAGGTGAGCGGAGACAACAACATACGGTTCGGAACCATTACTGCCCATACCCTAAGCCCAAATAAAATCATGTCTGCGTAAGAAAACCGAGGAAATACACCAAATGGAATGGAGAAACAGTGTAACCTGCAGGCAAACAAAGAGTGCAGTTCCGGAAGCATCAAAGAGACTTGCCCGCAGCATCACTAGACTGAAATGGGACAAAATTCGCAAGATTATAGGAATTATAACCGGCCACTGTCCCCTGAACAAACACCTATTTACCACAGGGTTGCCGGATAACCCTCTGTGCAGAGGATGCATGGAGGCGCAAGAAACACCACAGCACGTGCACATGGAGTGCAAAAACGTGGCAGATCAACCGGCACGGACTCTTCAATCGCCGGCATCGCTCCTGGAGGCCTGCATCAGCCTGAAAAGGCGGCTAACCAAAGCATTTTTCATACGTACAATGGCCCAATAAAGAAGCTAAGGGCGGAAATAGCCCGGCTAACCTAACCTAACCTAGTTAAAAAGGACTGCTTAAAATGTTTGACTGTTTCGAGATATCTAAAACTGACGATCCAAATATCGCTTTCGACGTATTTATTGACAATTTTAAACTCCTTTATGACGTTTGTTTTCCATATAAGATGACAACGATAAATGTAATTTAAAAAAACAAAATGGATCTCACATGGTATTAAATTATGCAGCAAAAGAAACGTCAACTTCTTTGGAATTGCAGATTAATACCAAATAAGACGAATAAAAACATTTTTAGAAATCACACAAAAAGGTTAAAAAAAGTTATGAGTTATGCTCAAAACAATTACTCAATTAAAACTGCAACAAATAAATAATATAATAAATCGAAACCGTTTTAACCTAAAGAATCTATACCTATATAAATGTCGATAAAATAAAGTAAATGACCCCTTAAAAATAGCTAACTCGTTTAATAATTTTTTCGTAGATAAAATTCTACCAAGTCAAGATTCGGAAAGTAAAGTAACAACGAATATCATAAAACGGAAAGACTCAATCTTTGTTGCACCCAGTACACGTGCAGACATTTTAAACATAATTAAATCGTTAAATGCCACAAATAGTACCTACAGGTTATGATGGTATTTCAACAAAGGTTGTTACTCGTAAGAATGTGTCTGAAACCATTTTTACCCACTGCCGTCCTATCACTAAAAAGCCGTTAACCCTCAAATGGTCAATTTTCACTTTTTGATGCTACCTGATAGAGTTCAAAATTCTCTATCTTTCTGTCTAAGAAACATTTTTATAATGTGAACAGTTCCAGAGATATAAAAACATCCGTTAAGTAACAGAATTTGTGACGATTCCATCACTTGAAAGCGTCTAACCCACATTTCTTCGCTAAATGTACGTTAAAATACCTTAACTGCCGGATCTGTCGATTATTTTCTGGACTTTTATTTATCTACAAATACGTTATCTGATTTTTCTTGACTATAAAGACGCTAAGGGACTATAACTACTTTGTGATTCAGTATTTTCTTATGCACAAGTTTTGAAAAGCTAGATTAGATGCAGTTATCCGCCCTTAACGGCGTTTTAGTTAAGTATTTAATACTTTGGTTGTAAATAACTCTTGCTTATTTGATGAAAACTGTGGAAAAAAGTAAATTATGCTTAGCTACAAAGCAGCTAAGCAGCATTACTTAGCTAAAAGGCAGTTTTCTGACTCTCGCGCTTCGTTCACGGTTCGGTATTCTACGTCTTATTCCAGATCAAGTTCTACCAATGTGCCGAATTAACTATGAAATCCGATCAGACGTAGAGGTGTGATGGATGAATAAACATCCTAAATCATCAATATCAAATTCTAAGAATTTAAAAAACATTCTAGCATACCTACTGATGGTGAATTGATGATGATGCCGTCCAGCCGATTTCGGCCACAGCGATTTTGTTCGACGTTTTTGTAGGTGTTTTGGTGTGATGCTCTTTCATGTGCTCTCAAGTTATTAGTATTTATCTAACTATGGGCGAAAAACTATGAGTTCAAAGCGGACATGTCAGAACACCATTGAAGCCTTTGTAAGTTATAGCTGTTGGTGGTCTAGCTTTAAGGTCATCACGTTTTATGTAACTTGCCGCTGCTCATGACGTCGAAATTAAGGCCCATTTCGTACCCACATTTTTTAGTAAATGTCTATTTTTAACTTTGAAAGTGAGCTGGACGAAGAAAGTCATACATAACGAAATCTTAAGACGAAAAGAGACCCCCAGTCATGCAGACCGTTAATCGAACAAGGGTTTCTAACCTCGGACAAGTTTTTCGGCACCAGAAGTGAGAAAACTAGTAAAGAATCGTAATGTCGATCGGAGAAAAAAGTTTTGACTTAGAAACATTTTCAAATGGACCGGAATCAGGAGCTGCTGCTGAGCTGTTCCACCTCGCACACGAGAAGCAGAAATAAATGGCTAACATTCAGTAATTGAAAGAAGAATTCTGAACATGCTTGAAGCTTAAAGGTACGATGAGAGACATCGTGAATTTTTGAGATGTACCCAAACTTAGCTGGCGTCTCCTCAACCAGGCCTTTATGCCAAGGACTTTGGCTCGCTTTCAGAGTTGCGCTCTTGCAAACTCTTGTAAGGGTCTGCCAGGAAGCACAGGTCATTAACGTACTTAGATAATCTTTGTATTGCCGGTATAAGAGCGGGGTTTTCGTGCGGCTGATACCAGTAAGGAAACGAATTTAAAGGCCTTCTGAAGTACGTTTTAAAGTTTCCTGAATAACGACAGCAAAGAGTGTAAACAAAAGTTGGTACCTCCTTGCATATATATAGTTTGCATCTTAAGACAAGAAATCGTCTTCCATGAGTAGTTTTATCATTACCAAGTTTTCAGAACATTCTTGTTTTATCAACAGCTTCTCGGGAAATATTATCAAAAGATTTTTCAAGATACACAAAACAGAGCTACCAACAGAAGTCGACTTTGTCCTTTTCTTTACACTTGAAGCTGGCGAATAGAGAATATAGCTTCAAAAGTTCCGCTTCCAAGACCAAAACCAAGTGGGTCTCTGGAAGGATTGATTCTGAATAGGGTGGTTGAGATGGATTTTTGCTCAATTCCACGATTAGAGTAACACTGATCGGTCGCGTTTGTTCTTAGTATATTATGCGCTTATTGGAGGTACTTTTAAAGTATGCGGTGCTCCACATGGCTCACCATGGCTCTACACGTTCCACATGGCCACGAAGAGATTCCTGATGACTTCATGAAATCTCTCACCCTCGTACTTAAGTAGTTCCTTTGGGACGTCATCTATACTAACCAATTTTTTTATAAGTTACACCTTTATATTCTTTCAAAGTACTTTTGTCTAGCCCAGTGGCTGTGGTAGTGGCAGCGTGGGCATAAAAATAACGTAATACAATATTTATTTAAACTAACTTTTCATTTACCTTTAAAATTTTGATTCATATTTCAGATTTGAACAAGAACTTGTCAATAAATCTCATATTTTCCTTAGTATTGCTAAACTAAAAAGACGTTAACCTACAAACGAAATACTTTTAGCCGCCTTTTAGTTAAGTAAGGTTGTTAAGATTTTACAAAACTTCCATATAAAAATGGCATAATTAGCTTAAAAGCAGTTAAAACCCCGTAACCTCTCTTAAGGAAAGTTTTTCTTACTTTAATCTGAGCGAATTCCATGGCTATAAAGCAGTTAAGATCACCTAACAACTTTTTTGTTAAGTATTTCTGCAAAACTATTAACAAATATTATGAACGTTAAAATTTTAATTAAATTACTTCACTAAAAAGCCGCTAAGGTATAGTTAACGGCCTTTTAGTACAGAAATAAGGTGCAATAACTAAATTATATCCTTAACTAAAAAACTAAAATTATTTTTAAAAGTAAGTAATAAGAGTTTCTGGACAGACATAATTCTTAACGACAAGCAGAAAGAAATACCAATCGATGTGTCCAAGAATCATTAACCTAAGTATCATAGTTTTTAAGAAGCAACGATTCGCACCTTTTTTGCCATTATCTTGAAAACTACTTTTTGGGCTTAACGGCTTTTTAGTGAAAGGACGGCAGCCCACTTAAGCTACCTAATAAAAATGTGCATCTGCTCAGGTTTATATCCGGATGCTCTAAAAGTGTGTAGTGTAAATACGATTATATAGTACTGTACTCGTACCTCAAAAAGAAAAACATCTTTATAGAAGAGCTAAGGGGGCTTTGACAAAAAATGTCTACCAGTACGGCCATTTATGACTTTTTATATACCGTTATGACAAATATGGAAAGGAGAATTCCGGTGTGTGCTATATACTGCGACATGACGCAAGCTTTCGACTAAGTTGACCAAAGCATCTTGCTACAGAAATTAAAGGCTTACGGCACATACTAAATCTTATTCAGTCATACCTAACTAATAGAAAACAATACACAGAAATTGAGAGAATTAATTTTAAGACAACGTAAGAGGGAATTTATGGTGTTCCTCAAGGCAGCGTACTCGGATCTTTATTTTTCATAACATACATCAATGACCTGCCTAGTGCCATTTAACACCCCATGACTCTCTTTGCCGACGACAGCACTATGACTATAGCATGTAAAAATAAGGACATAATATATGAAAGTGACATAAATAAATCTTTGACATACATAATTTTATGGTTAAACAAGAGCAACTTAAAAATAAATGTAGATAAGACAACTATTATGCATTTTAGACAACGGATCCAGGCTGTATTTTACCTTAATATCGCAATTTACAAGCACACCGTACTTAAAGTTGACGCCACAAAATCTCTAGGAATTATGATTGACTCTAAATTGAACTGGAAGGCACACATTGAATACCTAAGTAAACGGATGAGCTTCGCTGCTTACGCCTTATATAAACTGGCCCCAGAGCTGGACACAGATGCATTAGTAACAGCTGATCTGGTAGCGTCGTTATTGCGCTATGGTATTATATTTTGCGGGAATTCCACAGACAAAGCAATAACCTTTAAGGCCCAGAGGATGTATTCGTGCTATGTTTAATTCGAAGTCGACCGACATTTGTATGCCATTATTTAAAAAAAAAACACAAATTATTAACTTTACCGTCTCTGTATATTTTTGAAATAGCGGAATTTGTTAGGGTAAAGCAATCTATATTTCCACGACTAGCAGACACCATCCCCCGTAACAGACGTGACAATAATCAACTGTGTTTGCATACGTCAAAGACTGCATTAATGGGAAATAGCGTTTTCTGTATGGCTCCTAAAAATTATAATACAATAAAACATAACCACAATCATATAAAGCAATACTAGTAAAGTTAAAAAAAAAAACTTGAGAGGTGTCAAGGGACACCCGGATGGAACGAAGTTCCTTTCACGTACATAATATCAATACATTTTAGATTTAAGTTAGTGTGCGAAAAATAAAATATTTAATTTAAGGAAGATTAATCCTTAATTCGAAGCAATACGTCTTACTTAACTGCACAACCGAATTTGTACTTTGTAGTTCGGTCACTCAAAATAATAATCATATCTATCCTTACTCACATACACACCCCAATTGTACGTAATTTAAGGAAATTTCAACTTTATTTAAAAAAAAATTAAGCTTACAATAGCTTACTATAGCAAAAAGTGTCGTGACGACTTTTCGTAAGAATTTTTTCCGTCTAGCCCCCTTTCACAACGCGCGGTAAGGAACTTCGTTCCAAAAGATTCGACATTTATTAACAGACAAGTGTTATTATAATTTAAATTACATTTTGAATGACACTATTTGACATTTTACGATAAATTTATTTTATAATTATGACTTATCAGTGTATTACTGGCTTACTATGTACTTTTTGAAGTGCCTTTGTTATTTCGTTTTAATATTAGAATTGGTTTTTGTATTTTTTTGTAAATTTGTACTCCTTGCGGGTGAAACATGTACGTACTATTAATATTGTGACATCCCGCGTGCCTAATTTACATATATAGTAATGTATACGCATGTTTAGACAGTTAAATTTACCTTATGTTAAAAAAAAACCTCATGGTGTTACAACTCTGTTTTTTTTCTTTCCACAGGCTTTGTATTACACATTTCGCGGATTTCATCGTAATCTATTATATTTCCATGTCACGGTCGCTGCGTTGAGAATGTCTGCTGGATTGGAAAATGAAGTAAGTGTTCTGGGCAAGTCGGAAGGTGGAAATCTCTTTAAAACCGGAGTTATTTCTTTTTATTTTGCAGATATTTCCAAAAGGGTTGTTAGCGAGGATAATGCCTCCATACATTTGGGGCCCTAGCCTTGGTTAAAGATTCGAATAGGCTACAATGCAACGATCAGAACGCTCGCTAGTGGAAAGGAAATTCTTACTTCCAAGTTACTTGCCGCCTGTCAGGTCCACCTTATAATTACTGAGAGTTCCCACTGCTGTTGTTTCTTCTTGAGATAAACATTGGACATAAATTATCACAAAACAAGCAAACTTCAAAAGTTCTTTATTACATAGGAAGCATGCGCTTCGCCCGCATAATTATTTTTTTATGTAGAGAAAAAATTCATAAATATTATTGTTGGTGACAAGACAAACACACTTGACTTAGTTTTTTTAATATGCAATAAAAGAGTATGTTTCTAACTCTACAATAAACTGCTAATATTTTATCTTGCAGAGTTTTCTTCAATTATTGACGTTTTTTATTGCGCCAAAGCAATATATAATACTAGTATACGTACATAGTTTATACTGTGAGAAGTTCTATATAACTGTTGAGGAAGCTAAGACGGCGTGTATACAGCTTATGAAGAACAGGGACTGTCCAAGTAAGAAGTTTTAAGTACGAGTAAAAGTACCACAATGTGATGCGTATGACCTATGGAGTCAACCTGTAAATATTTTTTTCAGGACTTTATAATATGTTCTATTTCTGAATGTCATTGAATGTGGCACCGTTTTTAAGTTAAATATTTATAAATTGAATCAGTTTCTTCTTTACTTCATCGTTGTTTAAAAAAAAATATTTACAGATTTCTAAAAAAATATGTACTTTAGCTTTGACCAGTGTTTATCGGTTAACTTTGTGGTTTAGGATGGTGCTCTTTCTTTACCAAATTAAAAGTGATTTTTGATAAACATTTGCCCTTACAGAGAGACAAAAACATCTTTGCAAGAACGTGCTCCATGCAAACTGGAAGTTCAGTAAGATGACCGCATGTGGCCTGTTCTATATAGACGCTACGCTTCCAATACGATTGATGGGCCTAATCGCACATTACGTCATTTTACTACTGCAATTTAATTTTGTGTAAGTGTGAAATAAAATACTAACAATGACTAATATTTTTTCTTGTTTTTTCTCTTAACAACTATGACTGATGAATTCTCTCACGATATTCGCCTATATTATTCGCCTATAATGACGCCCAACTCGTAATTTTTATGTCTTAAACTAACACTATCGATAACCACATCCCTGCTACTACTAATCATAAATTATCACTTATAAAATTAACTATTAAAAATTTGCTATAATTAAAAAAAAAGCAAATTAAAAGTGTAATGACATGACACGTGATGCAGCGGCGCAGTTGCGCTCGGGCCCTCGAATTTCAACAATACTTAAATGTTGAGGAGGCATTCCAAACAATAAAGACCTGACTGACCCGAATAAAGCTTGTATAAAACTGTTGCCAAAGCTCTTTTTGGTCTGCTTTGACAAATAAGTGGTAAAGAGGGCGTCCTATCTGATAGACATATGTGAAAAAAATCTTTTTGCTATAAAACCCAATGTAGAAACGAAAACTAATTATAATTATCTATGGAGATTATCCTTTCAAAATCTAGACATTAGACACTGCTGACTTGTAACAATTTTAGCAAATCTGTATTTGTAAACTATTGAAAGTAACATACGGAGGTCTGCAATGAGTTTGTAAGTCATGCAAACATTACTTAGTCCAATGTGTTCTTCACAAATTCAAGAACCATGATTAATCTACTAGACAGTTCTGTTTACGAAGAATGTTTCATCTGTGTGCTTAGTGCGAGTGTCATACTAAAATTCGGGGAACGCCTCGAACGCGTAAATCGTGTTTAC
Source organism: Cerastis leucographa (assembly GCA_963082945.1). Classification (NCBI taxonomy): domain Eukaryota; kingdom Metazoa; phylum Arthropoda; class Insecta; order Lepidoptera; family Noctuidae; genus Cerastis; species Cerastis leucographa. The sequence goes on from OY720355.1 coordinate 18,695,914, forward strand.
GTCAAACGCATAAACGATCATCTGATTAGTACAGACATTCTATGTTAATCGCCGCTTTCACAGCGCCATGTAATATATATTGAAGAAGTGTGTGGGACGTGCGAAAAATAGGATACAGAAAACACAGGCACATGTATGATTCTTTGAGCATTGTCACCCGGCGGTGTAGTAGCTTTTCTTCGGGATCATCTTTAAGTGGATATCAAAGTAAAGCCATTGGGAAGTCTTCTTCAGCATCAACAACAGGTGTAGCTGGAGATATCTCATACACCTCATCGATAGCCTCGCGACGCTGTTCTGCAGCAGCTTCCTGTTCTAATCTAGCCGTCTGTTACCGAATAAAAGAAGAGACCGGCGCGTTGCAAACAATCTATTAAAATGAAGTAAATGTTTCGATGCTATATCTATACTTAATATTAAAAACTGAAGAGTTTGTTTGGTTGGACGCGATAATCTCGGGCATGAATGGTTCGAATTGAAAAATTATGTGTTGGATAGCCCATTTATTGAGGAAGACTAAAGTCTATCTTACATCATCATCATTATCGACGTTGCGCAGGTCAGCTAGGGGTCGATAGATTGAATTTCGACCCCCAGAAGGTTGCAGGATCGACTATTGTAGAAAAAGGTTGTAATGAAGAACTTTTAAATATGTTGAAGTTATTCAGAAGAAAACAAGGCATTCACATTAATTTTTATACGATCAATACGCATTGACACATTCGTTTTTCCCTCATCAGATCTAATTAATCATTTCAGGGCCAGGCATTCGTCACTGTACAGAAAAGCTACCATAGAGTACGGAGGCTCTTCGACGAGTTGCTAGACACCGCATTGCCAACACTTTTCATAAACCCAAGCGTGTCGTCTGTCGTTTACTCGCACTACGACAAAGAGAAGAATATATAAACTATTTTCTTTGAAAGCGATTCCTGACAGAAGTTCGAGTCAAACTTTATGGTGGCTCGGAACATCGAACGTAAAGCTGCGCAGTGACACAATTTTAGGTAACAGCGGGCCGTGCACCTTTTGTTGACATTTTAAAACTGCCCATGTAGGGATGTAAAATAAAATATTGCGCGCGCTATGCCCTCTATCTTGGAAATGTTTCGAGATATGAAAAAATGTTTGAACAAAAGTTGTAGATAATTTAATCCTCTACAATATTTATAATTATTTATTTAGGAAACGAGATGTTTGCAAGAAATGTGAAAAAACTCGATTTTTTTACCTTTGAACTTGGAATATCTGTAGTCGCGGACACCCTACGATAAGTAGGTTTTGAGACAAGTTTTAGGGTGTCAAAATAAAGGTTAATATACCCGTGGATTTTTACCGACTTTTTATTAAAAAAGACCCAAATTTTATACTCAATAACATTTAAAAAAAAAAACATAAGTCGTAGACTCTGAATTCATCATCAGTCATCTAGTCATCAACTACGTGAGTATTATACTACTGCGTCCAACGCACTTAATTGGGCAGGAATACTTTTAGAAGTGCCGTCTCTAGAAATTGCTGGCGCTTGGATTCCGAGCTCTGTGAAGCAATAAAAAAGTAATTTATTACTTCTGTTTTGAAATGAACGTTCTTCTTCGCATTAACTGTGTCAGGAACATTTATAGTACGATGATATTGATCCGTACTTATATAATTTTTTGTCATTATATATCATTCCTTGTGTTATTAAGTTATTATTGTAGCCGCATCATCCATCCAACAACACATAGCTACAGTTTATACAACATGTTTCTAATTCGAAAAATCTTTCCCAAGACCTCATTCATAGTTCAACTCAATAATCGACTAGACAGGGAAGTCCAAAAAATCGCTCATTCTTTGAACTTTGTTCTCAATCTGTTCCTCGCTTCGAAATATTCTGTACGAAGTAATCATATTTATCCGAGGGAAAAAACCTACCAAGTATTTGCATTCTGCTGTGTTTTATTGATAAATTCAATGTTATTCTATCGTATGTATAGTGTAGACATCACGGACATATACATGAAGCATTTGGAGACTAACCTCTTGAAACTCTTTGCTGTAATCTACTTCATCACCTTTTGGCTCGGATTCACGACGTTGTTCATTCTGGACTTAGTGCATAAGAACAACTACGTCTTACTAATTCTCGAGATCCAAACTGTGCACAGGGATATCGTTTTCGGTCAGAGTATCCGGAGTTTTATCTCTTGGAATTGGATTACAACCACATCAATTGTTTTTTTCAACGTAGTTTTAAGTGCTGTGTATTATTTTTTAGCCCATTACGATTATGTGATCGATATTGTTTTCGATTATTTTTTGGATTTAATGTTTACAACTTTGGACATCAACTTAATTATAGCCACTCGAATAATTATATTAGTAAGAAAATATCTAGATGAGTGGATTAAAGACATTCTGAAGATGTTTAATGAACACGAAAATTATGAACGTTGTCTGCAAATGTTTGAAACATACAAAAATATCTTAAAAGCTTATGACCTGCATAAGAAAATCTTCGATGTTTTGGTAAGATTGTATTAATAGTTTGATTACGTTCCCCTCTTATAATAATCTCCGTGATCTTGCTAGTTGAGGCTGTCTGAATCGCGTTGGTGACAATGTCGATCTCCCATTTGGTACCGACCTAGCAATCCTACTATCTACTCTGCTAATCTACTGTTGTGTTGTAAAGCTACTAAAACAGCTGTATTGCCCGTGGGTTAGGTGTAGTTCCTAAGTACAATATTTTGTCTTTCACAGATTTTATGTTTGACATTTAACGCAATATACCGGAGTCTTGTTATCTATCACTTAATGCTTTATACACTGAGAGTACATGCCGGTTCCAAAGTAAGCATATTTATTTATTGTTGTATGTCTTCTATTTTCTAAGTCCCGATTCTGTTGTCGTTTTTGACTGTCATAATTTTCACTTTCTAGCCTTGGTTCCGATGTGTTTCGACCATCATGTGGCTAACAAAAAATATAACTCTTATAACAATATACAGTATAAACTGTGAGAAGTTCTATATGACAGTCGAAGAAGCTGAATGTGCATGCATACACCTTTTGAAGAGAAAAAGCTATCCAAGTAAGATACTTAAAATTAGATTTGTATAAGGAAGTCATTGACAATCTCCTTAATGGTCATGACGAAGATTTTCAATCGGCGTAATATCCTACTTACGATTGAATTAGAAAACTTAATCTGGGATAAAAGTACCGTGACAAACAATGTTATTTAATTATTTATTATAATTTAAATAGTTAAATATAATATGGAATAGTAAAAGACAAGATGCATAATTTACGGCGTACTTTATGGAAGCATACTTGGCCAGCTGTTATTTCTTTATTATGAAATATGTCACGTTCCCAGAATACATTATTTTATTCTTACCATACCATATACATACCAACTTATCTAATGACGTAAATTAAGTTCACTTCATCACACATAAACGATGTGTTGTGTTTTCATCTTCCTGCCCTTGTCCAATCTTATTTGGGGTCGGCGCAACCCCTTTTTTTCCATTCTCCCCTGTCATTTGTCACGCTATCATTTTTCCTTCGTATCATTTCTCACACAATTTCATACAATCTTACCTATACTTATCGGCGACACGAATTTACCTCGAACCAACACATTTTATTTATATATTTATTTTTTTGTTGACATGATATTTCTAAGATACTCGTAACTCTAACAATACGTTTGGTTATTTAGTACTTTAAATTCTACCAGCTTCACCTTCCAAAACATTGTTTTCTGACTGGTTTTATGGTATATTTACAGAAAGTCAAGAACATCTATACAAGAAAGTAGTACAGTCAAAACGAACGTTTCGGAAGATGACCGCGTGTGGCCTGTTCTTTGTAGACGCTACGCTACCGATACGATTGATTGGTGTGTTCACTAGCTTTAACGTTCTCTTGTTGCAATATAATTTTCTGTAGACCGAGTATTTGTATGATGTTTATTTTTCTATCAGTATTCTAACTAATATTATAAATGCGTAAGTAAGTTTGTTTGTTACCTTTTCACGACTAAACAGCTGATCGGATCGTAATGAAATTTGGCAAGAAGATAGATTTCAACCTGAGAAAGGACATTGGCTATATGTTCGATCCTTGTCTAGTTTAAGGTAGTTTTAAGCTCCATTAGTTTTATGCCTTCTACCCTCACTTCTGGTGAAGTGACGGCGATGAGCAGCCATCTTAGTGCTGCATTGAGTCGACGTTCGACTACTGAAAGGGAAGCAGGTTCGCGTTGCCGTGCACGCCGGTGTGCCGATTGCCACCTTGTAAAACCTGACTTTTCGTCTATTATTGTGATATAGTGCCCTCTGATCGTATCAGAACAATCCCAGACATTAATTTGTGTGTGCCCACAATTCGCATCCCGAAAGACCTTCTAGAAGCCCATAGTGACGTCACATCAAACCACGCGGCAGCGAGCTGCTTCAGCAAGCTTGATCCAAGCCAGGACAAGGGTGAAGCATAAGGTTAGTGGAGTCAAATTACCTGTTCTAGTCAAGGATCTGAATCTCGGCCAGTTTTCACCATACTTATTTATTATTAAGTATCTCTAAAATCCCTCAATATCTCTCATACAGTCCACTACTCAAAAGTTTAAGGCCCACGTGCCACACTATATATCATCACGCTACGACCAATAGGAGCGGAGCAGCGATGAAAAATGTTGCGAAAACGGGGAAAATGTGACGCAGACGAAGTTGCGCGGGACAGCTAATTACTTATAAATAAACTGTTTTTATGAAAATTACAAAACGTTTGAATAAAATGACAAAACAATCTAGTAGGGATTTATACATAGTGAGGGCTTCATCAATTTTCGTTTCTTATTTTTTTGTTGGCAAAGCTAAGCCGTCGACCGTAGCCAAATGGCTAAAAACGGTACCCTTATATGTAGATTCGTCCTGTCCGTCATTCTGTCCGTTCGTATGTCACGGACATTTTACTCTGACATTGTTGGCACCACACAGTTTTAATACAGAGAGATGGTGTAGGAATTAGGGTAGGCGATCCATACTTATAATGAAAAAAATGTCAACGTGGACCGTGCAGGGTGTCTATCGAGAACTTTATAAAATTGATATCGAGGATCCTAAAATACTCTAAGTATCTTCTAAGTCAATGATTGATGAGATATTTGCTTCTAAAGCAGTAAAAGTGGTGCCCCCGAGAAAATTCGGAGTTGTATGATTTGGAATTGGATTTTAATAACAACAGTTTAGTGCAGTACACGGATTATCTGAAACTCTTTGCCCCAACAATTTGCAACTTATGAAGCTACTGAAGGTAACTGAAACTTTCAGTAGCGCCATCAGGATGGAATTTGGTGTAGACAAATAATATGCAGTCATGCATGTGAAGTGAGGAGAGATTATGGACTCCGTGAAAACTCAAATCTCGGATTCCGTACACCTTAGATCCGAGAGGGATCTCAACAGAAACCTATAAGTATTTGGGTATGTCGGAAGCATTAGGCATCAATACTGCTGACATGAAACAATGGTTGAGGGAATGTTTCTTTGGCCGCCTTCAACGGTTGGGTCATGCCGGTTTTGTTTTGATGTATTCTTTTGGCATACTCAAATGGACCCAGACAGAACTTGATGCCCTAGATGGAGATGGAGGGACTGCGTACTGTTGACCGCAAATCGGATGCATCACCCACGGTCGTCGATGATGAGACTGTCTCGCGGAAGTGTGAGTGTCGTGGCTTCTTAAATGCTGAGACCCTGCACAACCGTGAGGTATGCAGTCTCAGGGGATACTTCCTAGAAGCCGATGTGGGCATGCACTGAGATTTGGTATCAGTGGACAAGGGCCTTACCCCGTTCTTCTTGGCTAACGAGAACTGGCTCAAGCCTGTAGTATTAGACTCTTATGTCGCAGGGAGCTATGGCAGAGCAACGTGCTTCACAGGCGCTTCTACCGGGTTCTTCATGGGCCGGATGTAGATTTCCTAGCGTCCGTGTCCTGGCTTCGTTTCGGCGACTTTTTGGGGAAACTAAAGGGTTTGTCTGTGCGATTATGGACGAAGTTATATTGGCGAACAACTACCGTAAACATATTATGAAGGACGGAACGGTTGACGTGTGTCGGCATGCCACCATCCGGGAAATTCGATCCCACCCATTATTTCTGGGTGTTCTCGTCAGGCTAACGGAGAGTACTTGCATAGACACAACCTTGTTGCCAGGATTATCCACCAGCAACTTGCTTTGCAGCCAGCCTTGTGGAATCAGAAGTACCATACTAAAAGTGTATGCGCCCGACCTAGTTCTCGATGATGGTAACAATATCACGTTGTATTGAGATCGCCCATCACTGACAGGACTTGTTGCAATGATTGTCAACGGTACTGCATGACGAGAATCTCGTGAAAGCAGAGATTGATAAGCAATTCAAAAACCTAGATCTGGCTTGCGAGGTGTTCGACATGTGGGACGTGAGTACAGCAGTCATTGTGCCGATAGTCGTATCAGTCAATGGCTTAATAGCCAAAAGCCTCGACCAATATCTGAGGAATCTTTTGCTTGGCAGCTGGATCAAGAGTTTGATTCAGAAAGCAGTACTTCTGGCTTTACGGCTCGTATTAAAAGGAGTTTCCTCTCTCAAGAGCCCTGACCACCGGTTGCTCCGACCCAGTTCCCAATGCCGGTCGACTACTATTTTTATTAATATTATATTTTTTTTGGTGAAAATATTTAAAAATGTAAACTATATGTTGTGAAATGAATAAAGTAGATAATAATTCATTATAATAATAACATTGAACCAGTTTTTACATCAATTGGTTTCTACTTTCAACCATGCTTTGACTTCAGCTAATCATCTAAAATAACGCACATTTTTGACATTATGTCTGACATTCTTTTTGTACAAAAAAGTAAAATTTATACATCGCATTGTTTGACTCGATATTTTATTTTAATATAATGATGTATTTAATGTTCAACACAATGTTTATTGTTTGAGAATAAATGAAATGAAAACCTTCAGATATATCGGTTGGAAAAACACCCACTTTTAAAATAATTGTTTTTTAATTCCATACTAGTCTGAAGAACGACGCATAAAAACATATTTTAATAGTTTTTCACCATAATCAATTGACATCTACAAGCAAAGTTTTGTTAAATGAAGAATTTCTTAGTGTCTTCTATCCTTTTTACTATATAAATACTATATTGTGTGTGCGGAAATACAATATCGTCGATAATTGTGTGCGGGTCGTAAGATGGAAAAACATTATGTGTGCTGTATTCGTTAATTGTCTGATGCTCGGGTTTTACTACCTAGTCATAACATTCACCCGTTTTGGGCTGGCGCACAAGTTAGTCTTCTATTTAATTTACTTCGAATATGTATTCAATTTCGGAGCTGTGTGTTTCTTCAATTTATACTATAGTAGTAAAAGTGTGCGTTTGCTATCAATTCTTTATGAGATTAACAAAAGCCTTTATAGAGGCAAAGATATAAAGAAACTGAAGATTTTCACATGGGTGTCAACTGTCTTAATTCTATCCAACTGTATTGCCTTATCATTTTTCAAAGTCATTTACGACCTACACTGGTCTTTTATGAGAAGTATTTATGTATCAATATCTGCACTCATAGATATAGAATTATTACATATCACGACTACCGTTAATATGCTTGGTTATCAAACTAGAATCTGGAATACGATTGTGGAAAATACACTTTTTGGCAATGTTAATGATGACGAAATAACAGTAAACGATGAAACAGTGCTGGATGAAATTAATGATGCGTTAAAGTCTGTCAACGATGCTTGGAATCTTATAAGGAGTTCTTCTGGAATTATAGTAAATTATATCTTTTTTATTTCACTGTGAGAATTTTGATTGATTATTCGCCCTGTTGAGATGGAACTGATAAATAATATTTAATTATTTTGGTTTTAGATAGTCTTTCATTATGTTAAAACTTTTATACAAGCTATGTTTTACGCAGAAGTTCTTATAATATTATGGTTGAAAACGCATTTCGTAAGTATTTATTATAATTCAACGGTTAATAATGTTGTGTATACATTTATGGCAATGGTCATCTCAGTATTAAATTTTTTTTTGGTATTATCTTTAAAACACCTTTCGTGTATGCTGCGTTTGTCATTCATGTTCATTTTAATTCGTACAATAGCAACTTCGACAATATGATTCTAAGCCACGCTGTTGGTATGGTGCTTTTGCTATCCAGAGCATTCTTCGTGGAAACTCAATTAAGTATTGTTTGTGAAGGATTTTACAGAGAAATCACTACAGCTCATACTAATGTGATTTTAAAATTATCACAAGATTGTAAGTAGATAGGTTTTAGGTTCCTCTATAACATACTTGCACTGGCAAATTTCTATTATAAATACAACACAAACAGCGATTAAGTTTACTGAAAATTACTTAGTTTGATATACAGAATGCGTAGGAAGGAGCGCCCTTTCTAACGTTTCGAGAAAACTCGAAAGTAATGTAGGGTCTACGATAGTAGTAGTTCAACGATTGTTTCTTGATTTCAGTGCCATCTAAAAGGGTTTGGAAAAACTTGTATCGTATCATACAGGGGGATTTTGAGAAGCTCAGCGCGTGTGGATTATTTGTCGTAGACGCGGCAACACTGTTACTTTTCTGCAACCTTGTCACCACTTATAGTACTGCTGCAGTTTGCGTTTCTGTAATATTTAAATATTTTGAGGTCTGTATTTGGATCGTTTTTGTTTTCAATATTAATTGTTTGTTCATTTTGTGTCTTAACCATATAGTTCGGTACGGGCCCCCGAAGGGGCTCGACGCTCATACCTCCGCTGGCTTGGTATCGGCCCCGAAAGGGGCTAGCAATTAAGTCATTCGTCGTCCTCATTATTTATGTAAATATTTAATATTCTGATTATCAAATACTACGAGTGTGCGTTAATTAAGGGAGTTGGATAAAAATCTCATATATCAACGCCATTAAAACTTCTGTATTTAGCGCGCAAGTTTCTTAATTTGCCCTTATAAAATGCAAGTGCATAAATACGGTCATCGCCATTTTGGCGGCAGTGCCGGTCGAGGCTAAAAATCATAAAAATTGTGGTTTTCGAACATTCTATCTCCACTACATGGACAATAATGATCTCGTCATTTCATTATGGTGCGAATTCATCCATAGTTCAATTTAAATAAGCAGTGGTAATGATGAATTTTGATATCTAAAGCCGAAGTTTCGCGCCAATCGTGCGTGTTTACATTTTTATATTTCACATATAACACAAACACGTGTATAGATTCGATAACAATTATGACAAATATCATTCCAAATATTATAAACCACATGAAAATGCCCAGATCTTAGCGTTATTTACGAAAACAGGACCAATAACACGTAATATTCATTACCACCACTCAATTTGAATTTGAAATAGACGACCATTTGTTTTTTTTTTTAATTATTGTGATGTGTGAAAGCGATTATTCCAATCGATTATTTTTTTATAAACAACGATTTACTCGAGTAATTAAATTAAGGAATTTAATAAATCTATGGATGAAAATTAAAGTTAATTTATTTTGAGCGTAAATACAATAAATATTTATTATAATATTTTTTTTAAGCTTTATAATGGTAATCTTAATTGTTTTTCGTACATTCTGACCCAACAATAAACAGCACAAACTGATATTATGACTAAATTCGCGCCGATTTTTTTTCCATTTCAAAATTTAAATTAGGAATTCGTTCTCTGTTCCAATTTATTTTGTAGGTATTTAAATTTACTATTTATACGTTATTATTTCTATTTTTCTTATAGATCATTTATTGTGAATTTTGTTTTGAACTATCCGAAGGTTGGTAGAATGCCGAGGATCTCGGTAGGCATAGTAAAAATAATTATGTAGTTTGATTATTGGTTAGGAGGTTGGGTTGCTTAATGGGTATTTACTCTTTTATCAGCCTGCTCTGTCCCACTGCTGGTTAAAAGCGACCATGTCTTTCCAATTTTGTTTATCTTTTGCGTTCTCCGACCAATAATTTCAATCGATACTATTTTTTTGATACCTACTTAGATAAGCTTGGGTATAACAAACCCAAAAACTAAAAATACAATTTTAAACACAACTCTACAAAATATACGAGTAAGACTCATGTCCTGATGGTTCTGGTTCATATCACGGATGTTCACGGCCTATGATGGATAACCTGAAATTGGCAGATATAAAAAAAACGTTTTTAGACTGTACAGCGACCCGCTTTGAAAGAATAAACTAATCTTCCTTGAATCGGCTTATGCATTGCTGATTGTCAACCATCATCATCATCTGTCTGTCTAGCGTCTTCCCAACTTTGTTGGGGTCGGCTTCTAGTCTACCCGGATGCAGCTCCATACCCGTACTTTAAATAGAGCGACCTGCGACTGCCTATCTGACCTCCTCAAACCAGTTAATATCGGGTAGCACGATACCCCTTGGTAAGACTGGCTGTCATACTTTCGGGCCACTGACTACCTGTAACATAACAATAACCCAACCATACGATACACAATCTTGAAAGAATATAATTTATCTTTGGTGGATCAAAAAATTATTTACCACCTACCTACTAGCTGTCCCGCGCGCGTATTGCCAAACTGTATACTGACCCAGACTGGGGTTGCTCTGAGTTTGATCGCAGTTTGCCTTTTTAGTTGAAGAGCAAACTGTATACCTATTCAGAGAGTGTCTGAATCAATATACATTTTCCTTTAAAATTATAATACTAGAGCAAAATACATACGAGTCCAGACGGCGAATTTACAAAGGCTATTTGAGTGACCAGGCAGACTCTAATAGATGAGCTTTTGTTTATGCATATACGCTAAAACCTAATCTATCTCAGTAAAAAAATTTACTCAAATGGACTAGCTTTTTGCCTGGATATTTTCAAAGAAAGTGCACGGACAAAAGGGATGATGACCCCTTCGTGTTAGGTTACTGTAAACCCTGCAGAAAGAAACAGGATCCCCGCGTAGCGCGGCTACGTCGACTATGCTTTATAAGCGAATATAAAATGTTTTGAGGTGTCACAGTTTGCTTTACATATGCATACATTATCAGATTGCTTTGAGCTCGTATGTACTTTGCTCCAATTTGTTGCGAGCAAAATGCATACCTTCTCAGATTGCTCTGAGCTCGTATGCACTTTGCGCCAATTTATTTGTGATTTTAATAAGCACGATGTAGTTCAGTACAGACTACGGGTGTCTGGGTCAGTATACAGTTTGGCAATACGCGTCCCGCGCAACTTCGTCTGAGTCACATTTACTAGGAAGTAAGTAAATGTGACTCAGACGCAATTGGCATATATATATATATATATATATATATGCCTATATTACTTATAATACCTCCAAGAATATGTGTAAAAAGTTTCATGATGATCGGTTGAGGAGTTTTCGCGTGAAAGCGTAACAAACAAACTTACTTTCGCATTTATAATATTAGCTAAGATTCCTTCCAAGATCTTGGTCATTCTTTAACCAAACATCAGATATTACACAATCAAATTCTCAATAATTATGTGGTAAAATTAATACTTATTTTAAATTATGAGAATGGCGAGCGCACTCTTAATTTAAATTTTGAAATAGAAAATAATCGGCGCGAATTAAGCCTAAGGTGCTGTCTGTGCTTAAATTTGAAAATCATTCCGTTTTCTGGTTTTTTCTTTGCTTGAACTTCGAGACTTAATTTCTTGTTATATTTCACGCTGCTAGTTCAACGGAAAGTTTCTCTTATCTTTAAGTTTCTCAAAGAAAGAAAATCATCAAAATGTTGATTTGGTTTTTTTTTGTGTTTACAGACTTCTGTCGTTCTTTTTAGTAGTAAATCTCCTTCTCTTGAAGTCAACGTTCATTAATGAATTATATGATGCTTTCGATCTAATAATTACTTAATGAAATTGTAAAAAAAGATAGTATTTTATGACCTATTTCTACATTAAATAATTATTTAAAATTATACCAATGAGTATTTATTCAGTCTCAACTCTTTTTTCGAAACTCGATTTTATTACGATTATCGATTAGGCTGAATGCAACTTATTAATCGTAATTATGAAACCCGGGTTTTCGGTCAGCACTAAAAAGTGTTATGTAACAACATAGTTTTTAGTAATATTTGTCAATACTTAGATTGTGTTTTTATTTGAAATTGTGTATGAATAATGGCAAATATAAGAACGGAGATAGAATGTTACTGTTTTTATTTTGCCTTTTCGAATTCTTTTAGCATATGAGAAGCTTGCCTATCTACATTATTTCCAGCGCATGTAAGGTACCTACTTTTTGGAAGGGTGTAGTAATATGTATTTTACACATATTTCGCAATAGACTGACTCCGTTTTAGCGACTTCAACACGATATTGGAGATATTAACATAAAATTTATCGTATGAAACAGATCCCATGACATATTTTTCACAGTAAAATTGAATCCTGAAAGTTGATGAAAATTTCGTGAATTTCATGACAATTCGAATCACCCCGCCGAATCAGCTGATGTGTCATGTGTCAAAATCTTGTCGGGCATAGTGGTTAATAGTCAAAATAATTATTGCCTGATTGCGTTGTGACTGAGCAAAATAGGCTATTTGATTACGTTTTACTGAACGAATATTTTGTTTATTATCATAAAAGAATACTTGGCACAACTGCGTCGTTTAATTAGTTTTACATCACTGTTATAAATCAAATCAAAATTATTAAACAATAATAATACATCTGTGACCAACTGTGGGCTAATATAAAAGCAGGAAACGGAGGCAAGGTCGCGGCAGGCCACGAGGGAGATAGTTCTGTCAGAACTTGAAGGAGGATGTGCGTGTTTGCGAGAAATGGAAAGAGTGGAGGGAGGACTTAGCCCAGGAGTGACACAGAGCAGCCCAAGAAAAAAAAAACAATATGTAAAAAAAGCAATTGAAAAGAACGATATTCATATAAAATATTAAAATTTAAATATTCATCAAAGTGAACTTCGTAATGAATTTTAAAAACCCGATTTGTGTTCCCAAATTACCACTATATCCCTAAAATCGAACAAACTTTGAAAACGTGACAACACACATCCCGAGATCGGATTAAATTGGAAACGGATGACATCGATTTGTCACCAGGGATCCGTTTCAAACAAAAAAAAATAATGTCTACCCACTGTTTCGGGATCCGTGGCTAGAAGAAAAAAGTATATTATATTAAGAAACTTATCCCGGTTTACAAAGACAAGAAATAAAATATCATATTTTTCTAATCTGGTTTTTATTTCTATCTGATTTCCAAACGAAAAGAAGTTATAATTTAGAAATTATTACAACGTATATCAAAAATTTCATATATTAATCAACACTAAATTCTTTAATTGTTTAAAAAATCATCACATTAAAACACTCGTACCGATCAATGATTGCTAGTACAGTAAGTATTTACTTATAATTTATCCTCGGACGACAAAACTTTTTTGGTGGGTACATAATATACCTCTAATAAGTTAAAAAATAATATTATGACTGAATTTTTTTGAAATCATATAAGATTTTTATTTGAACAACATAAAACCAAACCAAACGTATTCTTCATTTACAAAAAGATATTATAATATCATTCGTTCATAATAAAGTCAAACTGATGATTGGATTCAGTTTTGTTTGTTTATCACAACAATTTAGATGGGTGAGCCCATCTAAAGTGTTGTTGTTGGTTACGATTTCTCGATATCGAACGAACAAAATACCAAGATTCTGAATGTATCGTCATGATACTCAGCAAGCAGAAATTCATTTAATTGCTTTTGTAACTTCTACTTCGTTCAAGTGCTTGAACCTACATTTTACTTACACCTGCTTTTTTTTTTTTTTCCTGATGGGAAATCATCAAATGACTTCTCCCCCTCTGGGCGGAGCGGGAGGCAGTGTCAGACTTGTACTGACTAAAACCCACCCATGTTCCTTCTTCGCCCTTTGTGTTCCAGGGCCGCGGTATCTCTTTCGAACAACCCGCAGCCCTGGCAGGCATCGGCCCTCTCGGACCCCTTCCGATTTGCTGACATCTCCTTGAGGCGCGCGTGGAACACGAACGCGCCGTCGGCACGTCCTGTCGTCGTAAGACGGACGGACGGTGAGCTAGCCCATTACTCACCATCCACAGGCCCGCGCCTACGGTGGTCGGGGGCCAGTGGGTGGCCCCCGACGCCCGGGGCGTCTCCCGCGGCGGCTCTCTCCCTCTCACGTTCCACCACCTCCTTTGCTAGCATGACTGCTTCGCAGAAGGAGGCGACGGCTTCCCGTTGTGGCGTGCCCTGCACGTGGTTGCGACAGTCGCTGTCTCCATGTCGCCATTTGATCGCGCCGGAGGTCTGTCCGCAAAGCGGTGATTTGCCGCGGCAGTGGAGTTTCCCCCCGGCGTAGTGCCTCCCCGCGCCATTCGTGCAGGCGCGCGAGTACTATCGCCTCCAGATCCCATGGCGCCAATACACTTGGCTTGGCATAAATGATTTTTGAAAAAACGGCGAAATATGTATGCGTTTATTTCTGCTGACGAGTTTTAATATTAAAAATTCCTTGTTACTTCAAAAATGATGGACCCCTATATGAACTTTCAACCACCGGGTTCTTCTAAGAACCCGGTGGTTGAAAATCGTTTTTGAAAATCTACCTCTAGGTAGATTTTCAAAAACGCTGAATAACATATTTATTTATTTCTAATCAGAAGCTTGTACATGAAATTTCATGCTTCTAACTTTAAAAATGACCGGTTTTCATAGTTGTTTATCCCTTATTTTACCCCTTTAGGATGGAATTTCGAAAAGTCCTTTCTTAGTGTACCTACTCTTCCTAAACAACACACCCTCCAAATTGCATGTCTCTAGGACCAGTGGTTTAGGCTGTGCGTTAATATCTCAGTCAGTCAGGACTTTGAATTTTATATATATAAAATGTTCAGTTGCATGTACCCGTCGTGCGTGTATAACCTGAAGAAGACATGGGAAAAGGTTTATTATGTGTATGTAAATATAGTAGGCAGCGTAGCAGATAGTTCTGTAGTTTTTGCCTGCTTCCGTGGCAAAGAGACGTCAGGTCGTTTATGTCTGTGCATATAATATTTATCAAACTGCGAACATCACTTACCATTAATATTACAAAAACGGGACCATAATCGACTAACTATTGTGTTTTATTTAAATTACAAAGCAATCATTTATTAAACTCAGGCCTTAATCATGTCGGAGTTGCCTTCTGCGGTAGACATGCCTTTTACTAACAAGGATAAAAGAAAATTAAAACAAAATGTAGTCAGTTTTGAAAATAGTCATGAAACTACTTCATCATTTAATTACAATCTTCTTGAAAAATACTTACAGTCGGCGCTAATGCCAATGCATATCATGCTAGTTTTATTCTTCTGTGCTAAGTTCAAGATTTGGAACCACAAAATAAGTCCAAACAGTGTTCACTACAGTATCTTTTCACTCTTTGCCACGCTGACAATATTGAGCGGCTGCTTTTATTTTATGATTGGATTTTCATTAACAGATTATTTAAAAGGTTTTCAATATTTTCAGTATTTAAATAAACTTTATGTCTATCTTTTACTTTTCTTCGGGAGCATTTTAAATTCTTGTATTAATATCATCCAGAAGCAGAATAACGTATTTCTTGTATTAAAAATCCAGAATATATTTAGAAATCTCAAGATCAATGAAGTTTTTAAACGTTTCACCTGTTCTAACTGGACTAGCGTCATAGTTTTGAATTCTTTTCATACTCTTTGGGTGTTTTATTCCTATTACAACTACGAACTCAATGTCGTTGGGATTGGTATTAGTATTATGTCTTATTTTTTCGTTTCCTTCGATATGACTATATTGTATGCTGCGAATATTATGAAGCTCTTGACAGAGCCTCTCAACAGTTGGGTCAGAATTGTGAAAATGTCTCGATGCACTAAACATTTAGAAAACGAGCGTTATTGGAATAAAATGTTTGATGTTTATATGGATATATTGGAAGCTTATGAACTCCTCGAAAAGACGATTCACCAGATGGTAACTTGTATTAAATTTTCCATTTCAAGCTTCATCAACATCATCTTTCTGTCCTTGTTCCATGTTATTTAGGGCAAGTATTTCTCTTCCATTCTTCCTCCTTCTCGGTCATCCGCCACGCTGTCATTTACTCCTGTTTCTTTCTTATCATTCCTCATTCAATCCGTCTATTTTTTTTTAACTTCCCGTTCCGCTCTATTCATCGAAATTTATATTTATACCTACCTCTTTTAGTCATAAGCGCTTCATCTCTCTTTATCACATTTCCATGCCAAGACAGACCCCTCCCTTTCAACTTTTCTGTTGCGTATCTTGTAAACTTTTTAAGCTAACATTATTATAATATTTTAGAAAATGTTATGCTTGTTTCAGGTATTATTTTATACTATACATACAACTACGAAATCTTTGTTTGCTATTGTGATACGTATCGAGATGAAAAAAGTAACCTCTGGAAGAGAAGCTATTGTAAGACAAACAACTGCTTTTAGTTAGTGACTTGTGCTGATGTTAACCGACTATTGTGACATCGCTAGAGAGAAGCCAGGAAAGCTAGAGGCTAGGCTCATTGGCTTCTCACCATAACGATGCTTGAGAAGGCCACCCTCTTGTGAGGCTCTACCTCTGCTCAAGCATATAAAGAAGCTTTTAATTTAGATTTTAGTGATAGTTAGCAGCATTAATTTCTTTTTGGAATATAACCTTGTACACATCATTTATTTCCTCGAATGTGAAATATAACACAACTTAAATTTTTTCTATTGATTTCAGTTTGCTTTGCTATCGTTCATATCTCTAACGTGGATTATTAAGAACATGGTGATACTGACATGTTTGACAGTGGAGGTTGAGAGATTCTATTCAGCTATGAGAGATGTTCAGAATATTTGTATACGACTAGCTAACTCGAAAGGTTGTTCAGGTAATGTTACAAGAAAAATTTCTCTGTATTAGTATAAAAATATAATAAAAGAAGTAAAATCGTTGTTTCATAATACAATAGCAGATCATTAAAAAAATAATTACTGTAAACAGTACTAAAGACTCAATAAGATACATACACACTGCGACACATCAAGCTTTCCAGTATAACATTAGAGTTCGCTTTGTAGAGATTTCCCATACAACGCGAGATCCGCATAATCAGTTGTATAGCTTGATTGGTTTCCGTGCGTACAGAAAGTCCACTATCCGAATTTCCATTGTTTCACCTACTGCGATAAATTTTTTGTTGCACCAGACATAAATCATTTACCTATGATAATGATTTTATGTCTGATTCGCTTCCTTTGAAGTGACTGTATGAGTGAGTGTGTGTGAGTGACCCTTTTCTTGTTTTAGGACGCTATTTATGTATTAAATATTTTTACAGAAAGTCAAAAAAGAATCTGTAAGAATATCCTCCGAGTTGAAACTACCACCTTCAACAAGATGAACGCGTGTCGCCTGTTCACTGTTGACGCTGAACTTACCTTGAGTGTGTGTACTCTCATCTCTACTTACACTATCGTTATACTACAGTTTGAGTTTTTGTAAATCTTCAACTTAGATCTCAGTTCTATCTAGATTTACATTTGTGTGTTAGCTGAGTTTGAGTCATCTGATTTGTTTGGGAAATTAATAAACAAATATTTAAATTCCAGAAAAGAGTTCAATTTATTCTCATCATCTGCCTTACCTTTTCTCAACTATGTTGGGGTCGGCTTCCAGTCAGATGCAGCTGAATATCAGTATTTTACATGGAGTGACTGCCCATCTGACCTCCACAACCCAGTTAGTACTAGGTAATACATATAGGTTAATATATATATACGGTTTGTAATGGGTGGTCACCCATCCACAGACCAACATTGGCAAGAAAAAAGTGTTCAATTAATTCTACCACTTTAAAAATATAAAAAATACCAAATGTTAGGGTTGGTTTGGATTTATTAGGAGTCGGGTTATTTGTAGGAATAAAAAAATATGATTCGATAGCTTTGGTATTGAAAATATGATTGTTCAGTTGGTCTTGCGGTCGCAAACGTGACTGCTGATAATAGGGTACAGTAGTTTTGTTGAGGCTGCAGAGGACAACATATTCAGCGTATATGTATCTGACGGGACTCCCACGGCCCTGCGGTAGCTAGTAAAATTTCAAAAAGAAAAGTGTGTTTGAAATTAGAATTTACATGAAAAAATGTTATAATATTGTTTATTATGTGTTTCACTACACACAATAAATACATACTTTTACGATTTCCTTACCTAGTTACAATCTAGTTAAAGATGTAGTTATATTGACAGAAAAGGATTCGGCTGCGGAATGGCACAACGCTTTCATCATTGCATAAACATAATAATATCTCCGGCAGGAGTATAATGCCCTGAAAAAATGTAGTGTAAGTGTCTGACGCGATGTTACCTAAAGCACTCAAAATTTATATGTATTACTTTACAATTTTTAACCGGGCTCTATCTAAGCCGATAAAATGTCGTCCCTCGACGACACAGTTAAAGCGCTTTTGCGCTTTTTCTTGCGCGTCTTCACGACCGACCCATATTTACAAAAATATGGGTCAGAAATTGTTGCCATTCAGCAAACCACCGATACCGTCACTGACTTCAGTGACGCGCTCGAGAGCCCCTTGTCACCGCCACCTGCCGACAGAGGCTTACCGCCAGCCGTCGCCGCCGCGATTAAGGCAACTCCAAGACCCATTGTAGTGAAACCCATTGTTTCGCAAACAAAGGTCCAGTCCGCACCTGCGTCCATTGTTCCCGTTTCTGAGAACATGGACAAAGGCTCACCGCCAGCCGTCGCCGCCGCGATTCCGGCTAACCCCGGACCCATTGTTAAGCAAACAATGGATCAGTCCGCACCTGCGTCCATTGTTCCCATTTCGGAGAAAATGGACACAACTGTGCCAGTCTCCGACTCGGAATCGGTTATAGATTCCTGCTCTGCTTCCTCGTCCTCTGAAGACGACTATCAAGTCGTCGGAAAGGGCAAGAGGAAAAAGGGCAAAAACTCTCAGGCCACCATGGCCAAAAAATTAGTCGCGCTCCCTCTCATCCCCTCTCCCGAGGCCTCCCGCCCCACCTCCCCGGTCCCCGCACCAAAGTCCGCCGCTGCTCATACCAGCAGACCATCCAGCCCTAAGGCTAACTCTTCAGCCGCTTCTTCAAAGAAGCTGAAGCCCCCTCCCCCGTTGTTCATTCAGGACAAAGGGAAATGGACAGACGTGTCCAAAATGTGTGTTGAGCGCCGCATTCAATACACTAGCGCAAAAAGCACCCAGCAGGGTATCAAAGTGGTAGTCCCTACGACCACCGACTTCAGGGAACTAACCCGTCAGCTGATCGGAAGGCACATAGCCTTCCATACATACTCCCTTCCAGAGGAGAAGCCCACCCGCGTGGTGATCAGGCGGATCCCGAAGGAAATCCCCACGGAGGACATCCTAAACGACCTCCAAGGCCAGGACATCCCGGTCGCAGCCGTCCACCGCCTTCATAAGGCGAGAGGTGGAGACCAGTACGATATGGTACTGGTCATCTGTGACCCAGTAGAAGGACACCACCCGATCTTCAAAGTGAAGTCGGTATGCTCCCTCACAGGCATCTCAATAGAGAAGCCTTACCGCTCAACCGTAGTAGGGCAGTGCCACCGCTGCCAGCTGTACGGACACAGCCAAGCCAACTGCCATGCGCCGCACAGATGCGTAAAGTGTCTAGGCGACCATGGTACGGCAGACTGCCCCCGTCCCAAAGACAAATCGCTATGCACGGAGCCACCGAGCTGTGTGCTTTGCGGCCAGTCGGGCCACCCGGCTAACTACCGCGGCTGCCCGAAAGCCCCCAAAGGCTCCTCCTCTAAACTGGCGAAGCGTGCAAACGCCCGCCAGCAGAGAGAAAGCCCATCGGTGAGGCTACCAACTGCACAGATGCCGGAGAGACTCAGCCCTCAGAGGCCCTCTCCCTGGACCTCGCTGAACCACCAGAGAGCCTTCCCGGCACTCGGCAAAGCAAAGTCCAGCCCCATTCCCGGGCTATTAGATGCCCCTGTCCCCACTCCCGTGGCCCAAGCGAGCGCACCGGCGCCCGCTCGTCCCGCGCCTCCCGGCCCCGCGGCCGCGGTCTCCTCTCCTAACGTAACTTTAGAAACGTTAGCAAAGTTAGTCACCCCCGAAGCAGACCGCATGGCGGCAGATCTCAGGGAGGCTAACACTGACGGTGATAAGCTTAAAATTATCCTCAAGTCCCTAATCAAGTTAGGCGAAGCCTTCAGCGGCATTAATCTTTGATTTCAATGGATAATACGAGATTAACGTGTACCAAACCCCGATCCCTTAAATTAGGGTACTTTAATGCCAATGGCATTAGAGGCCAGCGTGATGAAATCGCCACCTTCCTCCGTGACCATCAAATTGATATCCTCCTCATACAGGAGACCTTCCTCAAGCCCAGTCACCGCGATCCGAGAATTGCCAACTATCGCATAGTTCGCAACGATCGGTCACGTTGCCACAAGGGCGGTACTCTAATCTATTATAGAAAAGAACTGCACTGCATCCCCTTAGATCCCCCTCCCATGGAGTCTCTACTCGAGACTTCAGTGTGTCGACTAGGCATGACCGGTCATCAACCGATCACTATCGCCTCCGCGTACATCCCTCCCGGCGGCACGTCCGAGGAGCACACTCTGTTCACCAAAGACCTTGCCGTCCTCTTCGGCTTGAGTGACTCCGTTATCATAGCGGGCGACCTCAACGCCAAACACCCCGCCTAGAACAGCACGACGACCTCTGCCTGAGGACGTCACGTGTATAACCTGGGTGAGTCCCTCAACTTCGATCCCATCGCTCCTATGGAGCACACTCACTATCCCCACGACCCCGACCAACGTCCGGACGTTCTCGACATAGCGCTACTCAAGAATGTCAACCTTAAGTTGCATTCCATCGAGACTTTACATGAGCTTAACTCAGACCATCGACCAGTGCTCATGCACTTAGTTCCCCGCTCGGGTCCCTCTGACCCCAGCCAGCCCCCGCCGACCCAAGTGATAACCGACTGGAGGAAAGTCAGCGAAAAGCTGAAATCCACCACGTCGCCTCACCTGGAGGCCATCCCCGACCACATTGTCTCAGTCGCAGACACGACGGCCGCCATCAACTCGTTTACAGAACACGTGCAATCCGTACTAAAGGATTGCTCACGGGAAGTTCCAGCAATGAGCGATCAACGCTGGATTCTACCCGCTGACGTACGTGAACTGATAACCGAGAAGAACGCGGCCATCCGTGCCTACAGCAACTTTCCCTGCGACGCGAACAAAGCTCACATGCGTTATTTACAGCGTGCTGTAAAGAAGCGCACTAATGAGCATCGTTCAGATCAATGGGACAAGACGCTTAGCGAGCTCGAGCCTACCCACCTAGCCTTCTGGCAGCTCCAACGCAAGTTGCGCTCCACCGAAGAGGCTTCGATGCCTCCCCTCACCCGACCCGATAAGAGCGTCGCATTCGACGACTCTGAGAAGGCCGAATGCCTAGCCGACAGCCTGGAGTCCCAGTGCTCCCCCAGCTCTCAACCAGTAGACAAGCGACATCTCGATGAGGTGAACGCATTCGTCGAACGTAAAGCCGCCCTCCCTCCCGTAGAAGACCCTGATGATCCTCTGCCTTCGGTCACAGCTGACGAAGTGCAAGACATCATTAATAAGCTTCAACCGCGGAAAGCACCCGGCTCCGACGGAATCACCAATAGGGTGTTAAAACTCCTCCCCGCTCAGCTCGTCGTGTTAATGGCGGCCATCTTCAATGGCGCCCTGAGCAACAACGCCTTTCCCCAAATATGGAAAGAGGCCACTGTCATCGGTTTCGCCAAGCCAGGCAAACCCAAGTCTGAGCCCTCAAGCTACAGACCTATCAGTCTCCTGAACGCACTCGGCAAAATCTACGAGAGACTTATTTATAAGCGACTCAAAGACTTCGCCGAGGCTAAGAGTCTCATCCCCAACGAGCAGTTCGGCTTCAGGACCGGACACTCCTGCATTCAACAGGCCCATCGCATCGTAGAACACTTGAGCGCTGGCTTCCAGCGTGGAGCGATGACGGGTGTGTTGTACTTCGACATAGCAAAGGCTTTCGACAAAGTCTGGCACAACGGCTTATTATATAAGCTGTACAAACTGGGAGTGCCGGACCGTCTCGTGCTCATCTTACGAGACTTTCTGTCGGATCGCACCTTCCGCTATCGCATCGGGAAGGCACTGTCTTCCCCCCACCCCATTAGAGCCGGAGTCCCTCAGGGCTCCGTCGTCTCTCCCCTTATCTTTACTCTGTTCACCAGTGACATCCCCAAGAGCAAGAAGGCTCAGTTAGCCCTGTTCGCGGACGACACGGCCATTTATTACACTGGCCGCAGTCACGACGCTATCCATAGCACCCTCCAAACCTCAGCCAACGTCTTAGGCGCTTGGTTCCGGAAATGGAGAATCGAGGTGAACCCCGACAAGAGCCAGGCAGTTCTTTTCTCTAAACAGCGTAAAATTAAGCCACCCGCGCTCAGCCCGATCACTATGTACGGTAAGCCTATCCCTTGGGAGAAGCAAGCCAAGTACTTAGGAGTCATACTTGACAACCACTTGTCTTTCGCGGCGCACATCAAAGCAGCTCGCGACCGTTTGCTATGGGTAGGCTTCATTTCATGATTTCGGCAAAAAGCAAGTTGTCACTCAAGTGCAAGTTGCGCCTTTATACCGCGGTGATCCGCCCCATTATGACGTACGCTTGCGTCGTGTACGCTCACACCAAGCCTAAGTACATCCATAGGATGCAAGTTTTACAGAACCGGTTCTTACGTAGAGTCACGGGAGCCCCTTTTTATGTCCGTAATGACCGTCTACACGTAGACCTTAGAATGCCCACCGTCCTTCAGTTTATGAAACGTCTTTCGAAGCGTTTCTTCGATAACGCCATTAAACACCGTAATCCCCTGATCGCAGCGGCCGCCCGTTACGAACCCTCGCGCATTAGTACAGTACGCCGTCCTAGGCATACCCTTGTCACTCCAGATGATGCTATCACCCTCCTCCAGGAGAGTAGCAAAGAGACTAGCACTCTTAAAAAGTTCCGACTCAAACCGCCGTCTTTCCGACCTCGCCGTCGAGGTCCGTCGCGACGTCCCGGTCCATGCCCTCCCCGACCCTCGCTCGAGCCAGCCCGCGATGCTGTGCCAGTAGTTTTAAATCAGCCCCTAAATAATGATACCATTCAGATCCAGCCTGTCCCCATGCAGTCTTCCCCCAGCGACGCCCTAAGCCGAGGTTCGTACCCCACAGGGGGTGCCCTTAGCGTGCAGTCGCTTAGTTTGTAAGTTTTTATGCCCTGGCTGGAGGCCTTACTCTAAAGGCACCCACAGGATAGTCCGGTTAAGCAGACGACAACCTCATAGGTTAAACTGCGAGATGCCATTCAAAAAAAAAAAAAAAAAGCTCTATCTAATTAATAAGTGAATCTATGTCATATCCCATATGTGGTCCCCTTTGCCGTTTAACGTGTTAAATCAGCCCGTGGTCTTTTTAACACGTTAGAATTTAGTCATTTTAGTCGAGTACAGACAATAAGGTGGAACGAATTTTATAGTGGAATGCTTTTCGTCGGCGTTTTTTATTGAGTTTCTAGAGAAGTAGAGAAAAAAGTAAAAAAAAAAATTACGCCACTCGCGACTGTCTTTTAAAAAAAAATTGAATTTCCCTTTTTTCGTTAGTTCACCAAATTCATGTTGTGGCGGAATAGTGTGACCTGTGTGCATCCATTAAACTCGAATTTTGTTAGTTTCCTTGTTCATCGTGGTCGACGAAATTAGCGTATCAAGTTTTTTTTTGAAAATTTCTTATTTTATACATGTATTTCTAAATTAGCCGATTATTAGACTAAAATATATTTTGAAATATGTGTAAATATGTTCAAGAAAACTACATGACTGAGTGAAGTGACCAAAAATTCATTATTACCACTTCACACAATTTCTATCTAAGATTAGTTGCAAGCTTATGGGTCCCTGCGCCCCATTTAATATCGATACCGATACCGTTCCTAATACTTAACGATCGTTCCCTTTTTTCATGTTTTATTTTGTCAGCAGTAACTAATATTTAACAAGTACCCTTTAATATTTTTCTAGTTAATATACCTCATTAGGTAGCTACTAAAATGAGGATTTGAACCATAACTAGCACATTGAATTTCAAAAGAACATCGCGACAAAAATTGCCTTTATTAACATAGGCGATTTTCTGATATTTGGAAATTAAGTTTTAGTCATTACACTCATGAATGCGGTTTTCTTGGCATTTTCTTTTCCTTGGCATGAAAAGTTAGTTAAAAAAAATCGTTAATTTAGAAATAATTGAAGAAAAATAATTCGTAAATTAAAAAAAAAAAAAACTAATTCATCAACAACAATTACCAAATTGGCGTTTAACATATACATACAGGTCACACTAAAGTTGTTCACAAACTACTCTAACGGAAATTAAAAAAAAAAATGTCAGAGCAGCGGTGGCCCAGTGGTGGCAGCCGCGACTTACGAGCAGTAAGCCGTGGGTTCGAACCCAGGCTTCTAAGTTAAAACTAAAAATTCGAAGATATGTTACATCTACTAACCCGCACTGGGCCCTCGTGGTGGATTACAGCCCAGTCCCTCTCATAGAGAGGAGGCCTGTGTCTCCGCAGTGGGAACATTATAGGCTGGCAGACCTGTAATTTTGACTCCGAAGATACTGTGCTCCACGTATTGCAGAAAAACTGCAATTGGGGACTTTGGTGATTTGTGACTTGACACGATAGACGCTACGATGCCCATGAGCTTGTGTGCTCTCACCACAATCGTTACGGAAACCTTGGTTTTATCTGAGACTGTCCAGTTTGCGTGTCCAGTTTGCGTCTGTTTATTTGGTCCCAGTTATTAAGAATAATGAAAACTTTAAAAATCCGGTGTCAGTCTGGCAGCGTTAAATTAATTTAAACTGAACTTTAATCTACCAATAAAAAAATAAAAGTAAAATAGCCTGCACTTTTTTTTTGCGTATGGGATATCATCCAATGTAATAAGATGTCTGGGCGGAGCAAAAGGGAGGGTCAGACTTGTACTGACTAAAACCCATCCATATTCCTTCTTAGCCCTTTGTGTTCCAGGGCCACGGTTTCTCTTTCGAACAGTCCCGCAGCCCTGGCAGGAAATAGCCTGCCCTTTACTTCTTGTCAACAATGATCACTCGCACATGACGACAACCTCGTGTATTTAATATACTTATGTGGCAAGTGGGTTTCTAGGTAGATTAGAAAATGAAACCAAAGGTCACTTTACACGTATATTATAGTGAAAAACACGAGACACAGAAAATTAACAAGGTGTGGGTTCTAGGGTCTCTAAGGCACTTTGCACTGGCACTTGGTAGGTAGGTAGAAAGTTACTGCCCTGGGCTTAGGCCACGCTGTAGCACGTGGGCCGGCGTGAGGTCGCAGGTCAGGCAGCGGAGTGGAGAGGTGACCCCAGTGGTCACCTGGGCGTGGGCAGCACCACGTAGGTAGATAGGGCGACTGCGCTTCTGTCGCAGGCAGGTAGGCAGGCAGGCTACGCCTCCAGCTAGGCACTTGGTCAGCAGAGGCTAGTGGCCTCAACACGTGGCAGCGTGGGGTCTCGGCACCCACGTAAGTGCCACGTGAATGTAGGGTCCAAGCGGCGGTAGCGGCCGCGCAGATAGTGCGCGTGTCAGGTGTCTCTCCAGCGGTAGAGGCGGAGGCAGCGGGACGCCTGACAGCGGTCGAAGGGTTTGTAGCCC
This sequence comes from Cerastis leucographa, assembly GCA_963082945.1. Lineage (NCBI taxonomy): Eukaryota > Metazoa > Arthropoda > Insecta > Lepidoptera > Noctuidae > Cerastis > Cerastis leucographa. The sequence goes on from OY720355.1 coordinate 18,721,836, forward strand.
AACTGGAAGCGTAGCCCACGACTGGAAGCGCAGCCCTAGACTGGAACCCTGGAATCAGCGCGTGGCGGGTGCTTCCTTAAGCGTTGTGCCAGTGCGAAAGCAAGCCTCCGTCGATGCGTGCGTCTCCCAGCCTTAAGCCCAAAGCAGAATGGACGGAGGAAGACTCACCCATCGTGGCGGCTTACAATAATAGGTTATGCGCGCACATGCCCCTAGGCATTTAGAAGGTTCCTCGCCGCGTGGCCAGGCGATTTAAGCGAGCAGCTAGGCAATACGCGGCAAGGCAAGTATGATGCATGATAGCGAAGCATGTGGGCGCATTCACAAAGAGGTGCAAGGTGGCAGGAGATATGGCAAGGGCCAATCATAGTACATAGGTTATCTCGACAGTCATAGCTGGCTGCCGAGAAGAATAAATGCTGCCGGACTGCGCCGACAGAAATACACAGAAAAGAAATACAATATAGAAATATAATCACACTGAGCACTTACCCGTTTATCTCGGGGTTAAATATGTAGTGTTGGAGTTGAGAAAGGGCTTTGGAATGACTTGCGTGGGTTTATATAGTCCCTCACACACGCTCCCACTAAGCAATGACGTGTTCGTATTGAAAGATTTAGGGATGTCACTCGAAACTAGTGATGTGCGTTATAGTCGGTTTTTAAGAAATCGACTACAACGCTACACTTAGTTCATACATTTTCTTGATGTAACTTATTCTTGAACGAATTCTGTGTGTTACATTACTATTACTATGTATTAATCAAGTAGATTTTTAAACGAGAAAACCTACTAAGTATTACTATGGTCAATTTAATTATATTTACATTAATATGACGTTTACACGACTAAATAAACGATATATGTTTTAAATTAGAAATCTATTGATTTTTGGACGCATTTATTCTTCAAGTTTCGCCTATCGTAGTGTCATGTCAACATGTCGTCTTTAATCGTGGGTTCAGCAAGAAGAGAGATCAGAGATGGACAATCATCAAAAAGCAATGACTTCGTTATTGAAACCGAACCTACCGCGACCATTAAAAGTAATGTATCATCATCTAAATATTTACTCGGCAAAGACTTGCAATTAGCATTAAAGCCAATGAATATGATGCAAGCTGTTTTCTTCTGTGCGAAGTACAAGATTCGGGACAACATTATCATGACAAACAGTATTTTCTACACTATTGTTTCAGTTTTTGCTGTGTTTATAGTGACTTGGGGTAGCTATTATTTTACGTTTGGGTCTCTGTTAAGACATGACCTGATAGGTTTCAAATATTACCAATTTTTGGTAAGTGTTTATGTCTGTTTCGTAATTTTTATGGGTAGTTTTTTGAACTGCTGCTCCAATATCATTCAAAGACACAGCAATGTTTTGTTTGTCATGAGAATCCAAGCCATCTACACAAACCTCGAAATAAACGATGTTTTGAAACGTGTCATAATTCCCAGCTGGGTTTCAGTTATGGTGCTGAATTTTTATCATATTGCGTGGATTATTTTTTCCTACTTTGTCATTGATATCTTGGATATACAGATGGGCTTAAGTTTTACCAATTACGTTTGGTTAAGCTTCGATATCAATATTTTGTATGCCACGAGGATCATGAAGCTCTTGACAATTTCTATCAAAACTTGGGTGAAACAAGTTGAAAATTCAGAAAACGAGGGTTACTGGAAAACAATGTTTGGCATTTATTTGGAAATATTAGAAGCCTATAAATTATATGGGACGACTTTTCATCATTCGGTATGTATACATATTTATTTTTAAATAAAAACAGAGGCTTATAAGGGAGAGAGTTATAAGGGCTGCCGACAGATGTGAAAACTCAAAACAATAGAATTACTATGTTCTTATTTATTTTTTAAATAAATATGCGTCGCTAGCCTGGCGCAATACGTCACAAGCATGACGGTGACTCAAACCCATAGATTTTTCCTGGGTGTGTACAATTTGATATAATAACAATAGTTCTAATGATCACATGACCTAATTTCATTTTATATACTTTTTTTTTTTATTACAATGAAATTATAAGATAAATTATTGATATAATTACAGTTCACCTAATTTTATATGGTTTAATAAACATTCATAATGCACATTTGAACTAATATTCAGTTAATTTAGTATTTATTTAGTATATTATTCCTCATATATTCCTGCGTCTGATATCTATTTTATTATTAGTTTAGTTCCCTTCAAAATGGTTGAGTTGAATGATGGCTGATACATGCGTCATGTTCGTGAACGGGCGCTGTCAGTTTTGACTGGTCATCTCTTAGCTGCCACGGTTTATTTTAATTACTGATTTAATCTTTTACTCTGGACGCTCTTAACTTGCCCGTATTTCTACATTGTTCTCACATATTTGGAATTCTTAACATGAATGATGTAACCAAGAGATTTGTAACATATTTTGATTTAAAAGAGTGTCCATGGAGTTTCTTGCCCGTTCTTCTCCATAGAGATCTACGCTTACGGAATGGGCAACTACAGTACTTTCATAAGTTATTATGCCTTGTGACTGGGACTGTAGCTTCGCGTTTTATTTTGTTAAAGTGCCTGTAATGGTCTAATTGAAATAAATGCTTTGACTTTGACTATGGTTGTTGAATCATGTGGGTTAGGTTAGGTTAGAACAGCGGCGGGCTGCGCTGCATGGGTCGCGAATGTCATGTGTAGCAGTTCTCGTGGCCCATCCACCAAGGCGACAGTAGGCTCACGGTGGTGTTTTTTAGTGGGTGCAAGCCCAACATAACCAAACCGTCTCCCCGGACAGCGCGATAACCCTGATAACCCATCCACAACCTGACCTTGGCAACCGTAGCTTCACCTTAATCACCCACCCACATTGACTGACACTGACCTGGCCAAACGCTGCTTAACCTTGATCACGCATCCACATACTTACCTTGGCTACCGTTGCATACTGACTTTGGCAACCGTTGCTTTTGTTTTACTACTGAAAACTCAAAACGATGTACTTATAGTGTTCTCATTTGAATTTTTAAATCATCGGTTTCGCTAGTTTGGCGCAATACGTCACGAGCATTAAGGTCACGCGAATCCTTTTCCCCTACCAAAAACTGCTCAACGCGGCTAAATAAGTTTTCACTTCAATAATATAACTCTCTCCAGTGTACTTTTATAAATATCGCTGCTTGTTTCAGATTTTGTTCTACATCACAGTTATAACCTTCAAATCTTTGATCGGCATAGCGATGCGAATAGAAATGAAAAAAGTAGCAACTGCAAGTAACGGTTATGTAAGAGTGATTTAAGCTCACTATCTAATACTAGAACAAGACACTTGTCCCACCGACCGCCGTGCGTGGTCGAAGCCATAATTTTTAATTAATCGTATTTTACAAAATAAATACACTAATTATTATTTCTTTCTGTTTTAGTTCGCTTTGTTATCATTTATATCTCTTACGTGGATTATAAAGAACATGCTCCTCCTCATACTTCTGAGCGTGGAGAGTGAGAAATTCTTCTCAGCCATGAGAGAAGTTCAGAGTATTTGTACACGACTAACAAACTCAAGCAGTTGCTCAGGTTTGTAATATTATAATTTTAATATAAATGTTCAAGTGTTTATAAAGGAAGAAAGAAACAAAAGTATTTATAACGTTAATATCGAAAGATGGTGTGATACCACCCACGGAAGTCGAAAAGCGTTGGCTCTAAGGAATTCAAACACTAAACAGTTTTTTGCATTTGATATCTCGCATCAATTGAGAAAATTTAAATAACCTTTTTATACCCCTTTCGCCTTATACCTGTCCTTTCCATCCCTTTTCCTCCATTGAACTTTCCTCACTGGAAAATTATAATAAAAACCCGACAAGTGCGAGTCCACACTTGCCTGGGTTGGTTCGTGTATGGGTAACCATAACCCATTACATTTCCTCCGTGCCTTATAAAGCACGTTAGCCATCGTTCACGGTTGTTATGTAGATCTTTGACAGTCGTTACAGGTAGTCAGTGGCCCACAAGTCTGACAACCAGTCTTACCAAGGTGTATCGTACCTATAACCCAGCACTAACTGGGCCGTGGAGATGGGCAGTCACTCCATGTAAAATACTGGTATTCAGCTAATCCGACTCGACTTCAACTTAATAACGCCGAGCGTTTTAATCTGGACAGACAGACAGCGGACGACTAAGTGATCTCATAAGGATTATGTTCTTCCTTTTGAGGTTCCGCTGTAAGAATATGCATAGTTGTCTCATTTTGCATTTTTTAAGAGAAATCAATTTTTAAAAATTTCCTGTGTGTGTGTCAAAATTGTGTGAGTGGCAACAAATAGCAGTCAGATGGATAGATGACATTAAGAGAATCGAAAGATATAGTTTAGGGTGGGCGAGACCAGTGAAGAATATACAAAAGGGAGGAAGGAGGAAGCTAAACTCAGCAGTTGGTGGGACAAGGCTTCCAAAAAATATGAAGACAATGGTTTTCTTTTTTAATTAATTTTGACTGCCGCGTTGGTTTAGCGGTCGCAAACGCAGTCGGGCAAAGTTATGTTATGTTATGTTATCGGATAATCCCATCAGTAGTTTTTCAGTAGCAGCCACGGAACTTAGATTTGAGGCGGGCTCACCACATTTTACATGGCAATTAAAAAAGAAATACCTGGCGACTGCCCTTCGTGTGGGTATACATTAGGTTCACCTCTTCCTAACCCTTTCGGGATTACTAGCGTAATGTTATTTTCATTTATGTTTTTCCAGATACGCAAAAAAGAGTCTGCAAGAATATCCAACGAGTTCAAAAGACCTCGTTCAAGAAGATGCACGCGTGTGGCCTGTTCATCATAGACGCTGCGCTATCGTTGCGCTTGTGTGCTCTCATCACTACTTACACTATCGTTATTCTACAGTTTGAGTTTCTGTAACATTCTCACAAAGGTCATTGTATTAAATCATAATGAAGAATATTTTTGTTTATTTATTAGTTTCCCTTTTTTTCCGATTTCGGTGTTGAGTACATCCGCAAAATTGGGTGCGAACTTACGAAACAGTAAAATATGCCCTTTATGTCTCTGAATGTTGACAATATTGAACTCACTAAACTTAGAAATCAATAAAAAATATCTTCGTATAAAATTAATTCTTTTAATCTTCGTGTCGCTGGCACGATATACTTCAAATTATATACCATTGATGGTAGTGCAGAAGCTACTTTGAACAGGAATGCAGGTCCGGATAGCGGTACGGAACGGGGGGTTTGCTGCCAAAAGTTATCCGTTTGCACAGTTTTCAGTTTTCATTTAGTAAAAGTATATCAGCAAATTCATAAAATCTTGGTTTTATTTGTAAAACAGCCATGATCACATCTTTTGGACTTTTTGAATTTCCCTATATGACCTTTAGCCTGCGAAATGCCGGACAGACACTAGACAAGTGTTTGGAACATTTTTGTATGAAGCGTGGCCTGTCTAACTTCCGCCATTTTATTTTATTTTTAAAATAGCGGCCACACTGGTCCATATTAATCAATAGCTAGTAAATTAATTTATTTTTAAAACTAAATATTTACAACTTAAATAATAGCTCATATCAATACAAACAAGTATTGAATGACACAAAATCTTCTAAAGCGTCACGTTTTCGAAATATGAGCTATCAAAGTAAGTAATCTATTCACTGACGGCACTCTTTATATTTTAGGATTATCCATCTATAGTTCTTTACAATAATACAAGAAATAGGTTTGGAGTAAATTTTAAATTGATAGCAAAACAATATCTTCGTCGCAGCATTTGATCTCGCTACTTATTTTTCTCAGTTTTCAGAATTACTTGAACAAAGTCATTAAAATAAGCGATTACACTAATTATATTATAACAAGTAGTTATAACGTATAACCTAATGCTAACGTTATAAAGATCAAGTTTGCGTGTCTATATTATTATTGTATTTGTTCATCGAGTCCTCGTGCACTCATCTGATAAGCTCATATAAATTAAATAAACCTTAATGTTACAGACAGATGGTCCAAATTCGTTTGTTTTTAGGGTGGGTCAGATAATTTAGACAACAGACTGGTACATACACATCGACACGCTTGGGGAGCCCTTTGTTCAGGAGACGTTTTTCGGCTGATATAAAAATGATAATGATAAATGATGTTTTTTTTGCAAATAGGTTTTTACAAACACTTTTACACGTCATTTTTTTTAAAACTAGATGGGGCCGATGACGACATAACATACAAATAGATAGATAGAATGCTCTCCACGTATATACAGTACACTATACAAATTACAGGTATCAAAACAAAGTAGAAATTACATAAGCTGACACTATGACCGGTTTTCTAACTTTTTTTCAAATCCACTTACATTAACGCTATTGACATTTAAGATACTATTAATACTGGAAGCAAGTTCACATAATTAAATTAATATTACAATTTTCACCTAAAAAAACTATTGATCGACGACCGTGCACACTGATCAAACTTTAACGGTGTGTACACAATAACTGACATGCCTTCATCTCCTTACATCGTTAGTTTAACCATTGGAGATGAAAGAGATTTAATTGGAAACGATGTCATTATTGAAACGGAACCTACCGCGACTCGTGAAAATAATGGATCATCAACCAACAACATACTTGAAAAAGACTTACAATCAGCATTAAGACCAATAAATTTCATGCAAGCTGTTTTTTTATGTGCTAATTACAAAATTAAGGACAACGTAATTACACCAAATAGTGTTTTCTACAACATTATTTGCGTTTCTGCTACGTTTATATTTACCTGTTCCTGCTATTATTCAACATTTGGATTTACGTTCACAGATGATGTGACAGGTTTCCAATATATCCAGCATATGGCTCAGATCTATGTCTATCTTGTACTTGTCATGGGTAATTTTTTGGACTGCTGGACTAATATTATTCAGAAACATAACAATGTACTTTTTATTATAAAAACCCAGGCCGTCTTTACCAATCTCAAAATAACTGAATGTTTCAAAAGTTTCATTTGTCCTAACTTGATAAATGTTTTAATTTTGAACTTTTATCATATTGCTTGGATGATGTTTTCTAACTTCGTCATCGATTTTTTGGGTTTCGGCTGGACTATTACCAATCAGATTTGGGTAAGTCTCGACATGAATATTTTGTATACGACAAGAGTCATGAAGCTCTTGACGAAGCCTCTCAAAAGTTGGGTAAAAAATGTGAAAATGTCAGAAGGCGGTAAAAATTCAGAAAACGATGATTATTGGAAAACAATGCTCGATGTTTATTTGGAAATCTTGGAAATGTATAAAATATTGGAGAAGACTTCTAATCAATTGGTGCGTTAAACGTTTTTTTTTTGCTAAATGTTACCATCTATCGTAATGTAACCTTTTTGAGATATTTTAAATACTTTTTGTTTCAGATTCTGTTTTATATCGTGACTACAACCTCTAAATCTTTGATTTCCATAGCTATACGCATAGAGATGAAAAAAGTAACTGCTGGGAGTGACACCGGTGTAAGAGTAACCTTTTACCTTAGTCCTTAATTAACTCTTTTCTCTTAACATTATTCTCATTGAATTTGTGCAAAAGCTACCAATCGTTATTATTTTTGTTCTAGTTTGCTGTGTTATCATTCATTTCTCTAACGTGGATTATCAAAAATTTGCTCCTGCTTATATTTTTATGCGTGGAAAATGAGAAATTCTTTTCGGCCATGAGAGAAGTCCAGAGTGCTTGTGTGCAACTCGCAACCTCAAGTAGTTGCTCAGGTAAGCAGAACTTATGCCAGGTTTCACTAATACAATGTGACTAATATGATTATGGTATAGCAGTCTTTGGAAGAGTAGGTGTGTGCCCTACACCAGTAGGGCAACACCTACTGTGTTGCACTTCGGATAGTCCAGCATATGGGACATCGTTTGGTCAAGAGAAATGCATTTGTATTTGGTGTTAATAATCTACCATTTCGCCAGATTGCACTTGCAGCAGCCTACTAACATAATAGTATATTTCCTACCATCTGTTTACCAGTATTCCGGAGTGTAGATATGGGCCGTGCATATTCGTCCGTGCAATTGGCTCGTCCATTTAATACGCCTCTTTCCGATTTTGTCCCATTCTACTTGGGGTCGGCGTAATACGTGTTGGTCTACCATTCTCTACTGTCATACGACAGGCCATCATTTACTCCTTTTTTTAATATCACCTCAAACCATAAATGAGTTGTGAAATATATTTTTACAGACACGCAAAAAAGAGTCTGCAAGAATATCCAACGAGTTCAAAAGACCTCGTTCAAGAAGATGCACGCGTGTGGCCTGTTCATCATAGACGCTGCGCTATCGTTGCGCTTGTGTGCTCTCATCACTACTTACACTATCGTTATACTACAGTTTGAGTTTCTGTAATACTGAAAATAGTGTGTTTTTTCTGTCTCTAAAAATTATAACAAAAAATGTTTTTTTTTTTTAAATATATGTTTAAATTTTTCACCGGGTTTTATTATTTAGTTAAGTAACAGTAAAATATTACCATAAGTTTCAGTAAAAGGAAAAACCTGACCTGAAACTACAGAGAATTGCATAATATTATGAGACATGGATATTTTGAGGCTAGAACACTTTGAAACTTGAATAATTATTTTGAGCTGTAGGTATTATGCAACTTACTCGTTGAGACTTGGCTCTTATTTAGATTTGAACATTTTGCAAACGTTTGTTATATTGCAACGTCAATGTTTTGAGAATTAATAACACACGTATAAACGAGGGTCGAGTAGATGAGACTGAAATTAACTATATAGATGACTACTTGGGTCAGTTCGTATCTTTCAAAAACAGGCAAGAAAAGGAAATCGATTGAGTCAAAATCTACTGGTCCTTAAACGGTAATAAAGGGTGGTTTACCGATCTCCCTAAAGCAAAAACTCATGGACATGTGCATTATACCCATTCTAAATGATCTGACAAACTTTCATTCAAAGTAGAGCAGAAGAAACAGAATGTAACATAATAAAAACAAAAAAAAATTGTAATCTTTCCACTTTCATCTAATGTTCACCATGTTCATGTAGGCGTGGATTATCAGGAGAATGTTCAGGTAGGCGTGGATTATCGGATAAGGAGGCGATTTTCTAATAAAATAACGCTTGCTACAATCACTCTACTTATAATTCTGTATAGTTCAACTAAACGTTTCACAAAATGATTACAGATCGCTTAGACTAAATAAAATATAACGTCCACCAAGTACGTGGCTGAGCCCGGTGTTCATTTTTGGCGTAGACGTTTGTACAAGAGGCCAGTATTGATAGTCCAAAAAAGATGTCGCGCCAACACGGCCAACGCTGACAATCGCACGACCTCGTGCGCGTCGCGTCGTGCATCCATAGGCAGCGCTATTAGTTATTGGTATTAGTAATGTCACCTCATGAGTCATACACTATCTAGCCGTATCATATTTCACGCAGCTTTTCTTAAGACGTTTTCCTCATTTTTCTGCATCACTTACTCATATCATGCTACCGATTACTGCTCTCAGTAATTTCAAGACATGAAATATTTTTCGTATTCTTTGTCGTATCGATGACTCCTATAATTATCTAATTGAATAAGCTTCGACCATTTATTAATTACGTGTGTTTGTCATCTGCGGTTTGTGTGGTTTCAGGGCTCTCATACATTGAACCTTAAACCTATTTATTATTATTTCTAGATCCTATACCAAACTACAGGAGCCATCTGGCAAAGTTTGATCGATATTTAAATTGTGAGTGAATATAGCAAGATTGAGTATAATACTAAGATAGTAAGTGAATCGCTTTTGAGAAAATATTTTCATGAAGCGGCTGATGAAAACATTATTTAATATAGGTGCTTGTTTTTTTTATTCTTTTTAGCATGACAATCTTCTCTTATCGATTCAAATTTTGTGCTGCTTAGTAAAGAATTATACCATACAAATCTCACTCGGTCTGCAGCTGCAAGCATTCTATGAAACTGTGAAGTGTGCACAAGATTCATGTGAATTTATTTTAGCACCAGACCTTACCGGTGAACAACTTTTAGAGTTATTTATGTATTGTAAAGCTTTTTGGGTAATTCAATAGTACTGCAGTTAAATCAATTATTTATTTGTTTATAGATGATCAAAAGAACTAGAACTTTGTGGACTATGAGAAAGCCTTTGATTCGGTCGAAACATGGGCGGTGCTCGAGTCCCTCCAGCGATGCCGTATTGACTGTCGGTACATCGAAGTGTTAAAGTGCTTGTATAATAACGCCACCATGTCGGTCCGAGTACAGGAACAGACTTCGAAGGCGATTCCATTGAGAAGAGGCGTGAGACAAGGGGATGTTATCTCCCCCAAACTCTTCACAGCCACAATGGAAGACGCCTTCAAGCTCCTGGAATGGCAAGGACACGGCATCAACATCAATGGCGAATACATCACTCACTTACGGTTTACCGATGACATCGTAGTCATGGCTAAGTCAATGGAGGAACTCAGTACGATGCTCGAAGACCTCAATCGAGTTTCGCAACGGGTGGGCCTTAAAATGAACATGGATAAGACGAAAGTTATGTCTAACGCCCATGTTGTGCCCACCCCTAATATCAGTTGCAGGCTCGGTTCTTGAAGTTGTAGACTCGTACGTCTACCTAGGACAAACAGTCCAACTAGGTAGGTCCAACTTTGAGAAGGAGGTCAATCGCCGAATCCAACTCGGATGGGCAGCGTTCGGGAAACTACGCAACGTCTTCTCGTCAAAAATACCTCAGTGCTTGAAGACAAAGGTCTTCAATCAATGTGTGTTGCCAGTCATGACATACGGAGCAGAAACGTGGTCTCTCACTATGGGCTTAATGGAGAAGCTCGCAGTCGCGCAACGAGCCATGGAGAGGGCTATGCTTGGGATTCCTCTACGAGATCGAATCAGAAATGAGGAGGTCCGTAGACGAACGAGAGCAACCGCCATAGTCCAGCGGATTGGCAAGTTAAAATGGCAGTGGGCTGGCCACATAGTGCGCAGGACCGATGGCCGATGGGGCCAGAAGGTCCTGGAGTGGAGACCGCGGACCGGCAAGCGCAGCGTAGGACGTCCACCAGCTAGGTGGACCGACGACCTAGTCAAGGTAGCCGGAAGACGCTGGGCGCAGGCCGCTTCCAACCGGTCCTGTTGGAAATCCATGGGGGAGGCCTATGTCCAGCAGTGGACGTCCTACGGCTGATATGATGATGATGATGATCAAAAGAAGATGAGCAAAAATATCCAGCGTCTGCATCGTGTGTCATTTAGCAAGATGTCTGCATTTGGCTTGTTCTACATAGATGTTGGTCATCCATTTAGACTGCTGTCACTTCTTACCCACTACACTATTGTGCTGTTACAGTTTGCTTTCTTTTAAAAATAACGTAATGATTAAAATCTCAAATTGCATTAAATTAGGATGATAAAATAAACTCAAACACAAAAATTATAAATACTAATCAAGAAATCATCATCATTTTAATTTTACGCGGCTCTAATTATTTGGGTTCAGAGCAGCAAGTCTTTTTCTTTCACACTTCTCTATTAATCGTAAGCTGTTATGATCTCAACTAGATTTTTGTTTGGGTATATGTATATTCCCTATTACAAGAAGTAAAACAATGTATTTTCATGGAAAAGGCTGAGGCATCATTACTGCGTTGCGTTGTGTAGCGTCGTCGCTGCGTCAATGCTGTGCCGTTTTACACATCCGTATAATTTACTGACGTGCCACATTATGCGTTGCGTCGTCGCACGCTACGTTTCAACGGATCGACGCACGAGAGACGAAGCGGGGGGAGGGTGATGCGTTGCAATTTTGGAGCTCCGGTGCGACGACGGACATTGTCACTGCTAGAGAGGCAAACTAGACGTGCGTACACGAACGACTGCGACGGCGTGCGTCGCCCTCTTAAGGTGTGTACGGACTGCGCGTTCCTGTGTTACGCGTAGTCGGAATACGCAGTCCACGCATACATTGGATACGCGTACAGCTTCTGTACGGACCGCCGCGAACCTGAATGCGAGGTCAATCGCACTAGCTGGCGCGGCACGCATTCCCTAAGAGTGTACGCGTAGCTGCAAGAATGGACATGGTTCCAGGACACGCGTAACCGACTACGCGTACAAATGCACTCGCTGTACGTACACACCTTTACGCCATACAATGCGTAGATCATTTGCGACGACGCAACAACCGCACTAATGAGGCCTCAGCCTTACACACAATATCCGCTACCCTCGACACACATCTAGTCATCATGCTAAATGTTCTCATTGACATTTGAATAACGTTTTTATGGTCTATTAATACTTCCATTATTATTTTAAGTCGATCCTTTTTAGCCTGTAAGTGTAATTTGTCAACATCTATATCTCAATCTACACCAATTTCCCTGGCACGTGGCTATTCCATTATCACAATTGTTATTTACTTCTGTAACTAGGCAACGCATGAACTAAATACTTATTGTTTATTTTTCTCTGCACACATCATAATTTTTCCACAGTTCTGAGTGATGCTAGCGAAAAGGCTTTGAATTATTTGTCCTGACTAACTTACGTCATGTTATCTATCTATATCTATATATCAATAAAAATCAATTGCTGTTCGTTAGTCTCACTAAAACTCGAGAACGGCTGAACCGATTTGGCTGATTTTGGTTTTAAAATATTTGTCGTAGTCAAGGGAAGGTTTAAAAGGTGAGAAAGGTAGGGTAGGGTAGGTAGGTAGGGTAGGTAGGTAGGGTAGGTAGGTAGGGTAGGGTATAGTAGGTAGGTAGGGTAGGGTAGGGTAGATAGGTAGGTAGAGTAGGGTAGGGTACGGTAGGTAGGTAGGGTGGTAGGGTAGGTAAAAAGTGCATTGCAACGCATGCCGGGGACAGCTAGTTCTATTTTTAATAGCTGCAAAATGAATAGCTTACATTCTGGAAATGAGCTTTAGAAGATTGTATCTAATACAACACTTGGTTGTAATAATGCAGGCTTTTGATTGATACAGATTTAATACGCGGCTAATAAAATCGAAGTTGTACTGTGGTCATATCAGTGAATAGATTCTAACTTTGATAGCCTATATCTCTGAAACGTGACTGAGAGTTTGGAAGATTTTGCTTCCTAAAAAACCTTGTTTGTATCGATACCAGCTATTGAATAATGTAGGTTTTACACTTTAATGGTTGACCTTATTACCGCTTATGTAGAGTACTCTAACATTGAGTCCTAATTTCAATCATCTCTAATAATAATGCCATACAAAAGTTTAATATACTAACAAGTCTTGATAAAACAAACGACGACCATTATATTTCATTGAAATATATTGGTAGTTGAAACATTTATTACATGAGTGAATACATTTTTATTTTCGGGTGAATGCTACAAACTACTACTAACTTTAGTATTCTGTTAAGCGTTCACACGACTGTAAAAGTGAATTAGATATGAAGACAAAGTTCAAAACACATCCTATTACTGACAATTTTTTGGATAAAAATTTCCAAAAAATGCTCTTCCCTTTTCGGTGTTTACAGCACATGCTGTTCCTATCAAGATTCTCCATTGAGTATAATTGCATTAGGCCTCATCGTGCATCCTACTATATTGTATCGCTCATTGGTACTCTTGTATTTATATTTTTTCATATACAAAAACTTTTCATAAAAGATTTTGACGATGTAACAAATCCTTCCATCATTATCTTCATTAGGTTTAATACCATATTGTTGGTGATTCCTTTCTTTTTCTTTTACTTACTTAATATAGTTCAAAAAGACGATCACGTCCAAATTATTTTGAAGATTCAAAAAGCTTTTAAATTAGTCAATTGCAAGGATTACAAAAGAGCAATCTATAGGAGCTGGTTCGGAATTTTTCGTCATTTTTTATATTTCGTTGGCTGTGTGTTCATGACTCGTAACTTTGTAAAGTCTGTATACGTATATACCTTGATTTATTTTGACGTACACTTAACTTATGGTTTTATTTTAATCGCCTTGATAAGAGATGGAATCATTCTGTGGATATCTGAAGTCGAACACTATAGCAAACTGAGTTCAATATTTGGAGAAAATACATACAATGAAAACTTTAAAAAGCTCTTCCAGGCATACGTAAATTTGATGGAAGCTTTTGATATTTTCAAGAAAATATTTAAGTATTCGGTAAGGTTGAGAGAGATGAGATTTTGTGGCGTGTGTTTTAAGTTTTCATTTAATAAGGTAAATGATATTTCTTTCCAGACCTTATTTCAAGCATTGGACACATTCTTTCACAGTTTACTGTATCTCCAAACAATTATAGAAATACATAAATCTGGTGTAACACACTACGGCATGGTAAGCATTATACCTACTAATTTAATTGACCAAAGGAGGGTGGGCTTAAATGGTCCCAGCACCTCTAGCGACTAGGTGTGAATTTTCAGAAAGAGCAAATAATACTGAATCTTTTTTATAATAGCACTATCAAAATATATCCAAGAAGAATCGATCTACGTGTATCTAAAGTATTTTTCTTTAAGTTAAATTACGGACCGGTTTTGAGCCAATGACGTATTATAAATAGACGCGTCACCTATCGGTAGCTAGACAGCTACATAGACGCACGAAGAGAGGGAAGGAAAATTAAATGTCATTTACGGAATTCCTGTTGTTAGAGAGAGATAAATATATTTCTTTAACTGCATTGTCATTCTGTGCTCCATGCTCATTGGCCGAGCGCGTTTAAAAGCACGTGACTTACCTCAGGCGTCAGCCGCCATTAAAGGCATCGAAAAAAATAAAATAAAATACATTTTTACTTGATACTTACGTATGAAATGATATTATTTTATCTTTCACAGTTGCAGTATAGTTAAAACATTTCCTAAAAATACAAGACGGCATTTTCTTTTCTTATTAAGAGAACTTTTTCAAGTAAGATAATTGAATATCACGTACGGCCGCGGCGCTGGTTCGTACGTGACTAAATGTCACTCCGGCAAGTACCTTAGTATCATCTTGAAAATACAGAGCGCGGGCAACGTATCTATAGTTTATATATCATTGTTTTGAGCGCATTATTTTATATAATTTATATGATATGATAGTTTTGCATCTCTAATTCATCGAATATAAGAAGGCTGGAATTTATAGGACCAAAGTGAAAATATTAAAAAAATAGTTTTAATATTTTGAACAACGCATTGCTTTGGACTTGCATTACGCTAACAGATTGCGAGTTGGTTTTAACCCAGAAGCTTGAATAATCAAAATGTTTTGTTTTTTAGATTGTTGATCTAATGAGAGAAATAGTATTATTATTATTTTATTAATTCATTTTTATTTGATATGTCTAAAGGCTTATATGCACACCATCGGAATCACATATGATATGTGGCACCAGATTTAAATAAGATTCAGAAAACAGACGTCGGCGATCCGTCAACGTCTTGTTACCGGCGCACCTTCCTTGACAACTTCACAAGTCAATATGGCTACCCGCAACGACTTGACGTTCCGCCAGAGAGAATTATAGACCGTTTCTCTCTCGTCTGTGGTCACAGTTAGGTTTGCAACGTGAACAATATGAAGCCTTTTTGCAAAGGCGCCGTCATGTCTATATATTCATTGTCAGTTTTCTGAAAGAAACATGAGCCGTCCCCAAATAAAATGGGATAAGGCATTTTATTTGGGGACGGCTCATGTTTCTTTCTTGCGTACTTTTCTGTTAGTCTTCATCTCCACACAGTCCATCCATCGTTTCTTTGGTCATCCCCTACTCGTATAGCCATCTATGTTCATACTCAAAGCTTTCCTGACGCCAGTTTCTATCTATACATGGATATATGTAATTGCTAACCTAAGTTAAACTGACACGTTATTTAAACTAAACTGTTTTAAACGTATCAAAACTGTGATACGCCTAACCTAACCTAACATTGTCAGAACTCAACAACCCTGGGACCGATTTTGATGTCCTTTGAACTGACTATGGGTTGAAGTAATGTCTTTAAAACTACAGTGGTTTTAAATGTGGCGGTAGTGGGAACAGCTCCCATACATTTTTGTCAACTATCCTTTACTAGTAAGAAAGATAAAAAAGCTAAAGAAGTGGCGAAGAAAGTCATAGGTAGAGGCCTTTTTTAGGCTGTTGGATGTATAGTCACGTACTGAACTCAATAGTAAGCGTGTTTCATAAAGTCTTTTTTTATGTTTATTTTTGTAAAGTCTTTACTCGTTTTATACCACTTTTTTGTCACTATTTGCCATAATTTCCATAACTTGAATTTCAGTACGACGTCGGTACTTTTGTTTTGGTCATCATCCTATGGGCGTCAAAGAATATTACTTTCGTCAGTATCTTCAACACTCACTGCGAATTATTCTACATGACAGTATCTGATGCAGACGCTACTTGCTGTAGGATGCTGAGAAGTTTGCAAAGTACTGGTAAGACTGTACATAGAGCAAAGATAAAACGTTAGAGCCAAAATATACAAGGTGTTGTTTTGCATCCTCGTCAAATTCAAGAAGGTAGTAACTAAAGAAACCAAAGAAACATTTTATTTTTTATACTCATTCACTTTTATCACAATAACACGAAACTCATAATACGAATTTCGCACGCGCGCCTGTGACCTATCAGCTGTCAGCCGCGTGACGCTGTTATGTATTATTACTATCGTACCGTGTTACAGTGAGTAGGCAGAGCACCTGCAGGGCTCACAAACCCGAATTTCATATGGCTGTTGTGTTATTGTGATAAAAGTGAATGCGTTTAAAAATAATGTTTCTTTGGGAAAGTTGTTTTTTATCATGTGGACAATCACGTGTTTAAGTGTCGGTCAATAATTACCAGTCACCCTATATACGGAAATTGGTAAGTGTGAACCACCCTTGTTTTAAACGCAGGCCGTCTGATCCTCGCCCTATAACCGCGTACTATACAAGAAGTTGTTTTGCATCCTCGTCAACTTCAAGGAGGTAACTATGCATATGATTCTCGTCACGAATCACTAATAATATGGGTCGGTAATTTTTATTTTTTTTCTTTTTTACCAAAATCGGTAAGTGTAAAAAACCCGTGTTTTAAACGCGGCCCGTCTGATCCTGGCCCTATAACCACGCTTTCATACGTACAAACAATTTCAAACGTTTATTCGATAATTTCTTATTCCTTAAATCACGTTAAGGGGGAAATACTGAAAAACTCAAACAACCAAAAAATCAGTGTTTATTAATAATTAACTAGGTACCGTAAATTTAGTTGATTATTTATGTCTTTCGTGACATCCTCTTGAATTTTGACGAGGATGCAAAACAACACCTTGTATAAACATCTCAAACGTTTATTCGATTATTTATTTTTCCTAAACCGCGTTCGTCTATGTGCAACACACTCTGAATATTTACTACTGGGAGTGGATGAATTGCAATAGGGATGTCAATTACTATGATTATTACTGGCAAACTTAAACAACTAAAAAAATCAGCGTTTCTTAATATTCAACTAGGTACTATTATTTTAATAATTTATGTCTTTTGTGACAACCTCATGTATTTTGACGATGCAAAACAACACCTTGTAAAAGAAAACTTGTTTTGTGTTTAAATTCTAATAGAGGTCTTGTCGTGTATTTATATTATTGGTCTCTAGCCTTTGTTCTCATTCCCAAAGATCTTCCTTGTTTCCATTCCATAGTTAGTCTTAGCATAGAACTGTACAAATTCAATTGAAACATGATTTATCCAAAAACATTCCTTTTCATCATCAACTATTGCGAATCGATAAAAACAACAATTAAAGCTTTGTTTTCTAAAGAGTTTGCGGCAATTTTGATTAAAGAAAATATATTTTATATAGCCTGTATCAGAAAGATGTGGTCATATTTTAAGTGTGGAAAAGACCATCAAACTTGACAACTTTTTCTGGGGACCAATATCGCAAACAAGGAGAATAATCAGCTGCTTTATTTTTTACTTTTATTTTTACATTTGGGCCGACTTGATATTAAAGATTTGTATTCGACAGCTGACAATTTTTGCGTGATTGCGATGTTGGTCTCATTGAGAAAGTTGTTGAGTTTCATATTTGTACCTCACCTTTAAATGTGACCACATCTTTCTGTTACATGCCCGATATCTTATACTGTTCTACAGTTTTCTCTTTTTTTCAGTGGAAGCTAAAAGGTTTTGCAAGAATGTACAGCGACTGAAACGAGCAGCCTTCAACAAGATGACGGCTTGTCGGATGTTTACGATCGATGGATGTCTACCTCAGAAGTTTAATAGTCTCATGGTGGAGTACACTGTTGTGTTACTGCAGTTTGCCATGAACAGTTTGTTATGGATGAACAAAAATAATTAATAAAAATAAATATTAAAAATTAGGTTTTCTAAATAGAGGTTTTATAGCTTTGTTATTTATTTATTTATTTGCGTTTTTATTAAAAAAATTTCTTTGTTTTAGTTTTTAGTTTGTAGTGGTTTTCCTCTGATTCGCTTACTATTTCTGCTATACCAATCCGTTATCATTCTGGTCAAGATGTCTTTTACTTTTTGGCTCTTAGTTCCTATTTTCTTATTCAGTCTATCTTACAAATTCCTTTCATACTTCGGTATATTGCGACCAGGCTGAACTGCTTGTGTATGTATCGCTGCTACGAGCTTCTACCTCAGTGCTCAGCTTGTAGCAGGGATTCTCATAACTATTAGAGTGTTAGGTTTGATTAGTAATATTGTTATTAATAAATTATACCACAGTTACTAGTTAAATCTTACTTTATCATACTTACTACTATTAACTACTATTTAACATAAGGGGGCGTCCATCAATTACATGGGGCGTTTAGATGGAGAGGGTGTAGAGCCGAGTCTCACCCAATCTTACCAGGGAGAGAAGGGATATCTCGGTAATTATCACGTATTTTTTTTTCCCAAAAAAACAGTGTAACTTTTTTACAAAATTATATTCAATGGATATAATTAAGCGAATTATGTTTTTTTTTTAAACAATCCAACTCTATCAAGATTAACGTATTTACACCTAACTATGCATTTTGAAAAACAAAAAACGTGAGCTGATGGGGGTAGGGGTTATAGTCATATTTCACCAAGGTGGGAGGCGACCGAGCAATCGCCAGAATTGCTTCATGTACTACATTAATTAATGGACGCTCCTTAGAAATGCGGAACTTTGTGAGGATTGATGGATGGATGTTTGTTACTCTTTCACGCAAAAACTATTGAACGGATTTGGATGAAATTGGAACACATATAGTGTATAACCTGGATTATTACATAGCATACATCATCCCGGTACCACGATCCCGTGGGACTAATACCGAACTCCACGCGGGCGAAGTCGTGGGAGTAAGTATTTGCGCATTGCCACCTCTGAATGTACTTATAACAATAATGAATATTTTGTTTATTTTTATCTAATAAACCATTAAAGATATTAAGTAATTAGTTTCAACTTTGTCATTGGCCTACTATTTGTCAGTTCAAAAGTGCTTGTAATCATTTAAAGACACGAATATGAATATGTGATCTATGAATATGTCTCTAAATGATCAAGTTGTTTCAAGAGCCTTCTTGGCTTACCAAATGGAAAAAATACAAACTTATTGCATTGAAAAGGAAGTGCAGAAAATGTTATATCCTCTTAATTTAGTACTAAAATTCTTTTTTTGTTCTAAATACGAAATTAAAAACAATTATATTTCGCCGCTTTTAAAAAAGCGCATTGTGATATGGATTTTTATTGTGTCACTTAATGTTTTTGCGTGTACACACCGTTTGTTCATCGTGGACGATGATAATTTTAGGAGTTCCATGTTTTTCTGGTTAATTTTTGGATATTGCGTTTTTCTTTGCACCGGTTTTTCAATTATTTTCTTGATTGAATTTGTTAACCGTTATATTAACTTCAAGCTCATTGTGATGATCCAAGTCATTCATAATAGCATTGATTTCAGTAAGAATGTCACAAGCTTCATCAATAGGAATTGGATCTCAGTTTTTACTGCTGTGTCTATTAACGTTGTAATATTGTCAATATTTTATTCATGTCACGATAAATTTAATCCGTTGTTAGAAATTATTTCCGATGTTTCGTATATATTTATTGATATTAATTTAGTTTATGCTATTCGTGTTTTAATGTTGTTAACAAAGTATTTGGAAGAATGGATCAAGAGTATTCTAACAGTGGATGATGAGCAGGGGTACGATAATAACGATAGTTATTGTACGAAATTATCTGAGACGTATCATAATATTTTGAAAACGTACAATTTGTACAAGAAGCTATTTCAAGCACTGGTGAGTACTTTACTCTCAAACGGCGTGCGTGTTTGACCAGATGTATGAACGTGAACGAGGCGAAACGGGTATGTATGAATAACAGGTGTTAAATGTAGCTTTTGCCTACGTTCTTGGGAAAAAGGCGTAAGATTATGTATGGTAAGTATTTGAATCTCGTGACCTTGAGTGTTATGTATAAATCAACTCAACCTATCGGGTACACCACTGGAAATAGTCCCTTCTCAGTGCCGTGTACAAATAAGAACACAATATTTTTCAGCTGGCCTACCATGACGTCTTAAAGCAGTATTGTTTTACTCTTATTCCAATGTGAGAAAGAGACGGAGCTATACAGGATGTCTAGCGCTAGCTAGTCAACTATCTCACTTCTTTTTTTCTAATAGCCTGCTTAGTCCTTACAAGTCTGGATTTCGTCCTGGCCATAGCACTGTTTCAGCCTTACTTAAAATAACTGACGACATCCGACTGGCCATGGAAAACCGGCTCCTTACAGTGTTGGTTTTATTGGACTTTAGCAGTGCTTTTAATTCAGTTGATTTTGACATCCTCTTAGGTATCCTTTCCTCTCTCAACATATCTCCTCCTGTGACTGCTTGGTTTGATTCCTATTTTCGGGGTCGCTCGCAGTCGGTACGCTTGAATGAGGCTTACTCTGATTGGTGTGATCTTTCTGCGGGTGTTCCTCAGGGTGGCGTTCTTTCTCCTCTTCTTTTCTCTGATTTCATTAACGCTATCACTAAGATTTTAACTTCTCATTATCATCTCTATGCAGACGATTTGCAGCTATATCGCCATTTTTAACTAGAAGAGCTTCCAGGAGCCATCGATGCCATCAATAATGAATCAGTCTCCAAAACACAGTGAATAATCTTCAAAACATCAATCAGTGGGCTAAACATTTTGGTCTGTTAGTTAACCCAACTAAATCACAAGCTCTCATTATTGGTGGCAGATACTTCGTAAATTTATTGAGTCATCAGACCCTCCCGCCTGTTGTGTACGATGGTATCGATATAGCCTACTCCAAGAAAATAAGTGACTTAGGTGTATACTTGGACTGTAACCTATCTTGGCATGTTCACATTGCTGAAGTAAGCAGGAAGGTTTTTTGTTCGTATCGGTCACTTAAGCGTCTTCAAAAGTTCCTGCCGTTTCAAACTAAAATTACCCTTGCCCAATCTCTTCTTCTACCTCTCCTAGACTATGCTGATGTCTGTTTTCTTGATGCAACTGAAGAACTTCTTGATAAGCTCGAACGTCAGCAGAATTTGTGTATCCGCTTCATATTCGGGCTTCGAAAGTACGACCATGTGTCGGAATTTCGGAAGCAGCTGAAGTGGTTACCTATTCGGCAGCGTCGAGATTCTCACACTCTTTCTTTTCTTTTTTCTGTTCTTCATAACCCTAAAGCTCCTTCATATCTTCGGGAACGCTTCGAATATCTTGTTCCTCGAGGTAAACCCTGTCGCTCATCGTCATCTCTTCTCCTTCGCTTCCCTCCCCACTCCTCAAGTCGGTATGATGGATCATTTACTGTTCGTGCTGTGCGCCTTTGGAATTCACTTCCACACTCCTTGCGGGATAGCCCTTCGTTAGACGTGTTAAAGAGAAGAATTAGAGAACATTTCCTGTCAACATGATTATAGTATGTAAGTATATAGTATTTTATGTGTATGTTGATGTATATATGTATGACGTTTATTTTATCGTATGTATTAGTTTAGTTTATAAAATAAGTTGATTTAAGTTTTTATAGTATTGTTCGTGCACAAAGCTCTATCCTCTTTGGCAAATTTTCCTTTTAAAATAAGGTTTGCTGTAAGAAAACCCAATTCTGGGTTAAGCTTGCCGTTGTACATAAGCTATATATTATTTCTGTGTATATCTTGTAATTTTATGTGCAATAAAGAATAAGAATAAGAATGGTTCAGTCTTCAAATCGTTTTCTGTTACAGATTTTATATTACACTGTGGACACATTTTGCCGTACTTTATGTTACTTTGAAACCAGCATACAAATGCTTAAAATGAAAATAGAGCCTTTAGAAACGGTAAAAAACATAGCCTATTTTTTATTTAGTTATACGATTTTAAGCTCGTGGCTAAATAATAACAGCCGCACGAATCGACAAGTTGAAGCAGCGTTTGCCTAGGTTGGTCTTTGGATGGGACTATCCATTAGGTACATACCCCGTTTCCTCTGAGCCTCGGAAAACACGTAAGGCAATTGGTGCCGGCTGTTATTTTGGATCTTTGACTGACGTTATAGGTAGTCAGTGGCTCGAAAGTATGTCAACTAGTGTGAACCAAGAGATATCATATTACCCAGTACTAATTTGGTTGTGGATTTCAGATAGGCAGTCGCTCCATGTAGAATACTGGTATTCAGGTGCATCCAGTTAAAGCCAGCCATACACGTTAGGTTATGCATGACAGTTTTAAACGTGCATGCAAAACCATCATGCCAAACCTAGTTCCATTCCAAGGACAACTGTACAGTTGTTCCTACACACGTTCACGCATGCCTCTACAGTTTGACTGTACAGGCAAAACTGCACACGCATAACCCATCGTTTATGGCCGGTTTTAGACTGAAAACCAACCCTAGTTTGGAAAAGGCTAGGCAGATGATGATGATCTCTTTTACGATTTCATCGCAATTGGTTGTATCTTTCAGATCATTTTTGTCATGTTGACGACCTGTTTAAATCTTATAAAGAATATTGTCCTGTTGATTATACACAATATTTGTTGCGAGAAGTTCTATATGACAGTTGAGGAAGCTGAGACGGCCAGTATTTTGCTATTGAAAACACCGGATTGTCCGAGTGAGTTGAAACTAACAACTATGAGTTTCTAGGATTACAGACGCCAGCACATCGAGCTACAACAATCTGTCAAATTTCTTTAATAGATTTCGAACCATAATATTTAAGAATAAGGTTTAAGTTTGATTGGGAAATTTTTACAGTTTCGGGTAGCTTGACCTGCACAATTCCGGTCTATACCTAAACGATATTTTCATGACGAAAAGTCATACTTAATTTTAGAAACGAAGCTCAGACAGGCAGTCGTCCTTCTATAAATAAAATAGGTTGTTGTTTGAAATTTCAAAGGAACAGTTTTTTACTGAATGCATATGGTTTTGGTCATGTTTACTGGCAGATATAACTTAATCATGATGTCATAACTTAAACTACTTAGGTAAAAAGATTAGGGTTCCGTGCAGAACAATTGAAACCCTTGAAATTGTAAACAAAATCATATTCGAATAGGGAAGAGTTTTATAATAATTTTATGGAGACGAAGGTCGCGGGCAACAGCTAGTTAAAAAATATTGAAAGAAAAAATATTTATTGGTATACAGCTGTATCCGCTTAGACTGGAAACTGACCCCAAATAACCTCAATAGTAAAGACAAGGCCAGGTACTCGTAGATCTGTCTACGTATGGATTCCTTCCAACGTAAAAAAGTGTAACCATATCTAATAAAATTATAATTTTTCCAGATAATCAAAAACAGCTTTACAAGAGAGTGCTGCAGACAAATCGAACGTTCAACAAGATGACCGCGTGTGGCCTGTTCTACGTAGACGCTACGCTACCTATATGTTTGATGGGACTAATTAGTAGCTACATTATTGTACTGTTGCAGTTTGCCTTTTTGTAGAAGTGTAACTTTTAAAACAATTTAAAAAAAGAAAGCGTTTTAAATTCGAAGTTCTTAACTAAATCGGAGTATCTCGCCTGTTTTCTTATAGCGTAAGCCCGTAGCCAAACGCGAGGACCGCATAATTTACTCTAATTCTTTTAATCCTTGTAGCGGACAGAAAAAAAGGACTACAGCAACATAGTACAGAAAGTACTACAGCGCCATCTATGCGACAAAGGCATGCTTCTATTAAACTTCTGAATCGCGCTATTAAAATTAACCGTGTCATAAGTGTAATATACACTGGAAACAGTATTTAAATAAATAAGACGTGAACTGTAGCACTGGAGGTATTTATTATTATGTTCATTACAGCTAGCTAAGAAGAGGCATGCTATAAGTATGCGCCTGACCCAGTTTTCGATGATGGTAATATCGCGTTTTATTGGGATTAGCCTATCCTCACTGACAGGACTATTGTTGCCAATAAGCCTGACATTGTGTTGATAGATCGATTGGAGCGTCGCGCAATGATTGTTGATATAACGGTCCCGCATGACGAGAACCTCGTGAAAGCAGAGAAAGATAAGCAATTCAAATATCTAGATCTGGCTCGCGAGGTTGTCGACATGTGGGACGTAAGTACAGCAATCGTATCGGCCAAAGGCTTAGTAGCCAAAAGCTTTGACCAACATCTGAGGAGTCTTTCGTTTGGCAGCTGGATCAAGGGCTTGATACAGAAAGCAGTACATCGGGACACGGCGCGTATTGTTAGGAGGTTCCTCTCTCAACAGCTCTAACCACCGGTAGCTCGGACCTTGTTCCCAATGCCGGTGGGCTACTTTTTTACTGTAAATTATATGTTATGAAATGAATAAAGGAAATAACATGTTCTAAACGATATACCTCATAGTCCGACTCCTTAATCAAACCAAAAGGAAAATAAAGTTCACCTTGTCCGATCGATCGGACCAAGTGTTTTAAAGTAACGATAGACCTCGTGGTCTGTCCTTAATCGGACCAAGAGGAAAATAAAGTTCACCTTGTCCGATCGATCGGACCAAGTGTTCTAAAGTAACGATAGACCTCGTGGTGTGACTCCTTAATCGGACCAAGAGGAAAAAAACGTTCGCGTTGTCCGATCGATCGGAACAAAAGTGTTCTAAAATAACGATAGATCTCGGTAGACCAAAAGGAAAAATAAGTTCAGGTGGTCCGATTGATCGGACTGAGCAGTTGGACCAACTGTTCACAGGGCAATTGCGAGACATATTCTGTCTCTGCTCAACCGTTTCCACTAAATCTTAGTGGACACGAGAAGTGTAAATAACGAAAAGATAACTTCTCTCCTCTCCTCGCGTTTTTGTTTTGGTAGTCCGGCCCTGAGCTGGTGAACTGCGGGCATAAGTTAGTGAATAAAGTTTAAGTTTTTATTTGTCAATGTCAACTTCAAGGATGATACGATGAAATTATTTGTACTATATCTATCTATATATATTCGCCAAGAGAGTGCCCTTGCGCTTCGCTTGGCTCCTCCCTTGGCACCTACCTTTTCTCGAAGTGTTTCGCCGTTTTTTTTGAACCCTCATAGAGTTGGTTTCCGATGTACCAGATAGTTCATATTCTCAGGATATGATGTCAATAATAGACTAATTAAACATACAAAGTCTCATTTGAATAGCTTTAATACTTTAGATTTTATTGATATCTAAAATACACCGATTTCGGGGGTGTGTAATATATGCCATAATAACAGATAATATATTATCACTTGAAATAACGTTCACATGATATAATTTTCATATGCTATAAAAACAAATAGCCTATTATCATTTGATCTAATATTTCATTTCATATAAACTTCTTTTGCTCTAATAACACTTAGTATAACGTTCAGTTGATCTAATTTTCATTTGACCTAATTTTCATATTTACTTATTTTCTGCCCAAATTCTGTAGTGAAAAAGTAAATATTAGAAAACATCATACTGTTATATTCTCATCTAACCCAAACGGTTCACCAACAATAGAATGGATCTGGCGCTAATGGTCATGGTTCTAACCTAACCTAATCCCGATGGTTCACCCACAATAGGGGGGATCTGGCACTCGGCGGCCGCTGCCGCGGCACGCTCGCTATGCTCGCTCGCCTTCGTGCGCTAATGGTCATGGTTCTAACCTAACCTAACCCACATGATTCACCAACCATATAGCGGCTCTAATGCAGGAATATATGAGGAATAATATACTAACTAAATATTATACTAACTGAATATTAGTTCAAATGTGCATTATAGAAAATGTTTATTATACCATATAAAATTAGGTAAACTGAAATTATATCAATAATTCATTATATCATTTCATCGTTATACTAAAGAAAAGTTATATTAAATGAAATTAGGTCATGTGATCGTTAGAACTTTTGTTATTATGTCAAATGGTATGCACCCCGATTTCGGGTGATCGAAACTGACACACTGATGATCATCAAAATGTTTGGCTACTTCCTGAATTGCTAGAAAGCTGAAATTTGGTATGTTGGTTATATATTAAACTTAGTTAATATATAACCAACAAAAAAATTCATAAACTTATAACTTTCGCCACCCATCCCCTAAAACGGGGGGGTGGAAGTTTGTGTGAGACTTCAAAATGTTAGGGTACTTCCTGAAGTGCCAGAAAGCTGAAATTTGGTATGTAAAAAAGAAGAAAAAAATAAACACTTGAAAGACTGCCTAGCAACTTACAAAAAGAACTGCAACCCCACCAAAAAAAATTCATGTAAAATGTTGCTAAGACGACCACTTATGGTTTGCTCTGTGAAAAAAATATGAGATCTCATGTAGAGCCAAGCTTCTGAATCTTCACGGCCTAACTCTACCGACCCTAACTTCACAAATTCTACAAATCAGTAAAAATGTATGGCTTGGCTGTTTCGTTACTTACTTCAGAAACTAAATATTCGCATCACCTCCATGACGGTAGCGAAACGACGAAGCCAGACATTTTTACTTACATGTAGAATTTGTGTGGTCGTACTTATGTGGTCGTCTCGGCAACATTTTACATGAAATGTTTTTGGTGGGATTAAATAGTGGTTGAACTTCAGTTAATTACTTTGGTATGTCTGAATCAGAAAACTTGAATGTGTCTGTCTAGATGCTGAAATAAAGTTTCATTAAACGTGCTGTTAGGTTTTGATAGTATCTTAAGCTACCCTAGTTACTTGTTACTAAAAAAACTTCTACATAAAGATGTACTACAAATAATGTATCCTTTAAATTACTTTCTACTGCTACTTTGTTCCTCAAAATATGTCATAAAACGTAACACAATTGCTCCGAATGGAAAGAAAATCAAAATTAAAAATCATTTTTTCAAACTAGGCTGATAATCAGCACTTTTTGAACGTCAAAATTACAAGAGACAGTCCCCCAAATCGCCCGAAACACTATTTTCGGTTTTGAGCGTGTGCTTAATCGTAGGGATCTTTATACATATATCGTGTGTTTATCGAAAATGATCCGTGGCCGTGACCGAAACGTGGTCGCTCACAATCAATAATAGGTTAATTAATACTAAATAACTGAAAGTAACGGTAGATGTACACACGGTGACACATCAAACTATACATTTCCAGTATAACATGGCCTCGCTTTGTATAGATTCCCCTTACAATGAAAGATCCGCATAAACTTGTTTTGTGTAGCTTGATTAGTCGCCGTGTATAAATACATTTTTTTGTAATCTAACTTTCAAAACCATTAATGTGACTTATGTATCGTCAATCAAGAATATTAACGAACCGAAGACGCCTTTAAAAATATTGATCCAACACTTAGGTTTTATTAATAAACGTTATATTTCTTTAGTAGAAATCGTCTCATGATAGTATTATTACATACAATGAAATCGTAATCATCAAACAACAAAATTATTAATATAAAAAAAAAAAAAAAAAGTTGTTATTTTCAATGTCTGCAAAACAAGAAAACGTTGCAGAAATAACATCACAAGCTTCACTGAAGAATCGACTGGAAAAAGAAATACAAAGAACAGTGTTTTCTTTTAATTTCCATCTCAATCTATTTTTGTCTTCAAAGTATAATTTAGGAAATAATCACATTTATCCAAGTTCTTTGAAATATCGAGTTTTTGCGTTTTGCTATACGTTATGTCTGGATGCGGTGTGTATCTATCAAATGCTTATTACAGAGATCCCATTTATTAAAAATAATTTGGGATATGGCGTCCTCCAATTCCTTAATTTTCTAGATTATACCATGGATGTAATCGGATTCACATTAATGTTCGTATTGGACTTCGTGCATAGAAAAAACAACGTCTTGCTGGTTTTGGGGATCCAAAATATTTATAGAAGCATCGATTTTAGAAAGTGTATTCGCAGTTATATCATGTGGAATTGGATCGGATTAGCCACTGTTATATGTGTCAATATTATTCTTGAAATCATGTTTTACGCTACTTCTGACACTTGTGACATTGATTTAATATTTATTATCAGTTGTGACGTTTTCTGGATTGCATTGGATCTCAATTTTGCTATAGCCATCCGAATTCTAATATTGTTAAGAAAATACGTCGAAAAATGGATCAAAGATATCTTGATGATAAATGATGAGGAGGAAAATTATGAATGTACACTTAAACTACTAAGAATTTACAAACATATTTTGAAAACTTACAATATCTACAAGAAAGTATTCCAAATATTGGTAAGTTTTTGTTAGTAACGGGTATTTTTTTAAAGGCGGAATACAGAGAAATGTTTTTAATATCCGTAAAATTGGTTCTTAGATTTAGGGCCGATTGTTCAATCCTCAATTAAATAGTCGAATAACTATCAAGCGTTTAATATTATCTGTCTATTTATCAAGCGAATAAATAAAATGTTTGTTTTTTATTAAATAAATAAATGAATTAATTTCATCTTCAACTAATGAAAGTAGGTTATGGTATCATATTTCAAGCAAAATCTTCTCCAATATTCAGTGTCGTCTATGCGTTAAAATTATCAGACTTCTCTCGTAAAAGTCGGTTTTTCCTCTCAGGTGATTAAATAATTAAGGAATTCACGTTCTTCATCGATTTCTAAATCATTAATTGTCTAAACACATCCTTCATTACAAACCACCGTACCTAAGTCGTTTTAGGTACCAAAACGAATGAAACAATCCAACATAACCCAAATCATCACACTTATTGGAGAGATAAAACACTAACTGGCCCTTAAATTAGCAATTAACTTTATTCCTCCGTTAGAGGCTTTATTAGACAGTTAACTACTATCTGACCATTGAAAAACCAAAAATATTGGTTGTTTATCTGAGGATTGAAAAATCGGCCCTTAGACAGCAAATACCACACCTAATCTTTTTTATTTTTTTGTCACAGGTTTTGTTCTACTCATTTAGTGCATATTTCCGCACTCTGTGCTATGTCAGCGAAATAGTTAACCTGCTGAAACGGAATTCTTCAATGGACATCAAAGTAAGTGCGGAAAGTTGTTCAATGTCAGAAAACAATTGTTTTCTAAATCATTATCAATTTTTGAATTATTCCCAAATTCTTGAACAGTGCCAAAACAATGAAGCTCGACAAAGTCCCAAGAAACAGTTTAACTGTCTTGGCTCCCGCAACGAAATTCATCTGAAATGAATAGCGAAGGAGTAGGAAAATCACAATTTCCACTTCTCCACACTTCATTTGCCTAGCGTTTTCCCAGATATTTTGAGGTGGCTTCCAGTCGATTGCAGCTGAATACAAGGACCATTATTTAGTCATTGATTACTTTCACAGGTGTTGATTAGAACTTTTGGGCCGATTATATTCGTAACAAAGGATTTAACTCTAGTTACTATACTTAGTATATACTGTGAGAAGTTCTATAAAACTATTGAGGAAGCTGAGATGGCGAGTATACACCTTATGAAGAACAGGAACTGTCCAAGTAAGAGTGAACTCATACCACATTCTTCAGCTTTCAAAAGACAATTCGCCAACGCAAATTCCTTCTTGCTTAAACTGTAATTCATCATCGATTTGAATCTAATAATGCTTACGATTTTACAGAATTCCAAAAACGACTTAGCAAGATGGTGATGCTGTCAAAACGTACGTTTAGTAAGATGACCGCATGTGGCCTGTTCTATGTCGACGGTACGCTACCATTGTCTTTGGTCGGAGTTATCTGTCATTATGTTATTATACAGTTGCAATTCTCTTTTCTGTAAAATGAACAATAATGGGAAATATAAGTTTCTGTTTATTTTTTCTTGATATTATCTTGCCAAATAATTCAGTTTTTTTTGTATGAAAATAATATTTAAAAAATCATTTAAAAATATGAAAATAGTAACCCACCGGTATCGAAAACAGGGTCCAAGCTACCAGCCGGTCTGGGCTCTCGAGAAAGGGACCTCCTAACAATACGAGTCGTGTCGAGAATAGCTTTCTGAATCAAGATTTTGATCCAGCTACCTAACGAGAGCCTCCTCAGGTATTGTTCGATGCTTTTGGTAATCAAGCCATTGGCTGATACGACTATCGATACAATGCTCTCTAATCGATACACATCCCACATGTCGATAACTTCGCGAGCCAAGTCAAGATACTTAATATCGTTTTATTAACACAAGACTGAGGTATGAATGCTAAACGAAACGTGTGTAACAAAATATTATATAAATGTATTTATAGTGTCTGGATCTAATATTCTAAATCTAGAGACAAAGATTTGTAGACAAGGCATAAATCCTACGTGTCCCTCTCTATGGCTCAGAGACATGGTCTCTATATAAACCAGACATTAGGAAACATGCCACATATCACTTAATATGTCTGAGATCCATCCTAAATAGGAGACCTGGAAGAATATAAGTACAAGATTTGTTGTCAACTCGAAGTAGCATGAGACAGGGACATGAAGATGAAGTGCAGTACGTAAAAACTACAAAGTACAAACCAACAATTATCATTAAAGATTATGCTGATAAAAGCACTAATGATTAAAAGCCATTAGAAATATTAACTGCGTCTTTATTGATGGTGATACGATGACTATACAAATAAAACAGGTTTTTACATTCATTTATATTATCTTCCTTCCTAGGCTTCACAATATAACCCCCAGCATCAGTTAGTAAAATAATAAATAGTTCCTTAGCCGCTGTAATGTCCAGGTGACTATCAGTGGCGAAGGGTCAAAATTTTGTAAGGGGAAGCCGACGAAAAAAATGAGATCATTAATTTTGTTTTTAAAATGAAACTTTTATTACATCGTCTCAAACTTTTTCGTCTGTGTGTTGCATGTCGCGTGACGATCGTCCGCGGTCTACTCCGCGCTATAGTGTGAAAAAAAAAGTTTCACTTTTACCGTGGTTTCATAAAACCACACAATCCTTTTATTCGTCATCGCATTTTTTAAATTTCATTTTGATTGTCAGCGACCCCGAAAACCACGAAAATGTCACCCATGATGTATACACAAAAATTTTCGAAGGACCCAACTTGATCTTTTTTTCATAACTTGTTCTTTATGTATTGTAACGATTAAATGCACAGGAACTATAGAAAATATGTTTATTCATAAAAGTGAACGCGTATAAATACAATGTTTCATGTCTATGCTATTAACCGTTGAGGAGTTCCCTCATGAGAAGAGGACCCTGGCGGTAGGATGAATTCATGATACAAATCGTCATTATCCATCAAATATGAACACGTATGCAAAGTTTCGTGTCTGTGCTATTAAACGTTGAGGAGTTCCCTCGTGAGAAGACAATCCTGGCTGCAGGATGAGATCATGATAGAATTCATGTGTATCCATCACATATGAACTCGTATGCAAAGTTTCGTGTCTGTGCTATTAAACGTTGAGGAGTTCCCTTGTGAGAAGACGATCCTGGCTGCAGGATGAGATCGTGATACAAATCGTGATCATCCATCATATATGAACTCGTATGCAAAGTTTCGTGTCTGTTCTATTAAACGTTGAGGAGTTCCCTCGTGAGAAGACGATCCTGGCTGGAGGATAAGATCATGATAGAATTTGTGTTTATCCATCAAATATGAATGTGCATACAAATTTTCGTGTCCGTGCTATTTACCGTTTAGGAGTTCCCTCGTGAGAAGACAATCCTGGCTGCAGGATGAGATCATGATATAATTCATGTGTATCCATCAAATAGGAACTCGTATGCAAAGTTTCGTGTCTGTGCTATTAAACGTTGAGGAGTTCCTTCGTGAGAAGACGATCCTGGCTGCAGGATGAGATCATGATAGAATTCGTGTTTATCTATCAAATATGAACGTGCATACAAATTTTCGTGTCCGTGCTATTTACCGTTGAGGAGTTCCCTCGTGAGAAGACAATCCTGGCTGCAGGATGAGATCATGATAGAATTCATGTTTATCCATCAAATATAAACTTGTATACAAATTTTCGTGTCTGTGCTATTAAACGTAGAGGAGTTCCCTCGTGAGGAGACGATCCTGGCTGCAGGATTAAGTTATGTCTGTCATAAAAATGTATTGTTCTTAGAACCAAAGGTGTGCGCTAAATTTCAGCTCATTCGAGCATCGGGAAGTGGTTCTAATTTAGCTTCCTAAACATACAAACATTGAAAGTTCCCTGTCGTAACTCGAAAATCTTCGGCTTACCTAGTCCTTACAAAACGCTGCTGATAGCTGCGAAGTCACGTGTCCGCGTTCATACGAATTTAGTTCTGAATTCTGACACCCGAGCGTCGGCTTACTGGCGCCACATGTTGCTTTCTTTGTTGAAATGAAAAATGCTGGCATTTATGTAATGTTTTCAATCCTATGATGTATTTAATGTCTGTACTGTGATGTGATAACCTCAGATGTGTACATAATTTACTACAGTAGACACTAGACACTACGTATAGTGCCTTGTTCCCAAAGGGAAGCCGGCAGGAATCGGCTTCTTAGGAGCCTTCGGGCCTGGTGACTATAGTTACCCGTTGCGCGTGTCCACGCCCACTCGGAAACTTTGCTGCGCAAGCGCCCCCGGGCAGCTTCCCATTTAAAGCTTATTATCTCGTAAACTACTGCAGCTACACCAATATAAAAAATACGGTGTATAGCTGAAACTATACGGAATCTACATATGCCAAAACTATATCCAACAACTCGAGAGAATTACTTAGAAAAAAATGTAAACTTGAGAATATGTGTTGAATATCAGTAAAATATTTGTTCTTACTAAGTTTTTACCAATAATTTTGTAGTTTGTGTCAATAAAACCTATTTATAATGAAACTAGACTATATAACCTTTTTTTTGATACCCATATGTCCTTACTTGGAATGTTCTGAGTAGCACAATGAACCAAAACAATAGACCCTTTCCCTCATTGATTCGATGCCGGCGGCGGCCTGCGTATGTGTGCGTGAGCGTGTGTATGTGTGCGTGAAAGATGGCCGCCTAAGGCTAGTTTACAAAGGGATTGAATTTCATGTTGTGATTTGTGTTGAAATGAGACACTGATGGGATATTGTATTTATTTAATATTTTACAACAAAGTAGGTATTGAAAATGGAATGCTGTAATGTCCGCGTAACCATGGTTACCCAATATTTTTTCCGCTTAAATGTCCGGGTAACCACGGCTACCCAATAATTTTACACCGAAACGTCCAGGTAGACAAAGATTGCATTTCAATTTCAATTGGTATGTAGGGTAGGTAGGTAGGTAGGTAGGGTAGGGTAGGGTAGGGTAGGGTATGGTATGGTAGGGTAGGGTAGTGTAGGTAGGTAGGGTATGGTAGTGTAGGTAGTTAGGGTAGGATAGGTAGGTAGGTAGGGTACCCTATATGGTAGGTAGGTTGAGACTTGACCACTTTGAGACACCTGGCTAGGCCAGTGAGAGCAGCCTGGGGCTGGCTCATCTGCTGTAACTGGAGCTCCAGCTTCATCAGCTGTAACAAACAAACTTGTATTATAACCTCATTCTTACAAAGTCTTATTATGGCACAAACTCTATGTTGGCGATGGCGGGGAGATCTATAACAATCAAGACGTAAGTTACTAAGGATGATACAGTTAAAAAACTATTTTACTAGAAGAATGGGACAGCCTGGGCGTCTAAAGTATACCTTCGGCTACCGGTGGGCTAGCAGCAGCCATAATACATGGCTACCGTTCAGGAGATGGTTGTCCGTTAAACAAAAAAAAAACTGACAAACTTCTTTGCAGCTAGGATTCAGCGAATAGCTGGACAATAAAGAAAAAAATAAATTACCATGTTGCCCGCTTGCGCGGTTTGACATCGGGCATAAGCATCAGCTCAAGCTGAGCGCGCTGCTTCCACTCCTTAAGCTCCTGCCAGGCTTCAGCTGAGAGTGCATTCACCCGGTGTAAGAAGTGTAAAATATGCACATTTATCCACTGATAGTTACACTAATAGTTGACTCGCCAACGCACCACCGCACAGGCCGACAGTCCGACAACGACTGCCCCCCACTACACGGACCGGTATTAATAACCGAGCGACGTGCGCGCCCGAGGCAACGTTACAATACTGTAATCGGTTTGTAGTGAGATATATTGATATCTACATACACTACATCCCTTCCTTGTTTTAACTAGTTTTTATGAAACCGGAATATATCTCTAGCTTAACCAAATCACAGCACAATAAATATTTAGTCAATCACAATATGTTTTAATTTAATGTTTCCTTTTCCCCTTCTTTTTCTATTCCATTTTCTGATTCATTTACATCTTCTCCTACGTTAATTTCTTTATTTTGGTCACTTATAACTTCCCTTCAACTTTCTTCAAATGAACTACATTTCTTCGTGATGTACCTTCCCAGTTATATCGTTTCGAACACATAAGTGTCCACCTTT
Organism: Cerastis leucographa; assembly: GCA_963082945.1. NCBI lineage: Eukaryota > Metazoa > Arthropoda > Insecta > Lepidoptera > Noctuidae > Cerastis > Cerastis leucographa. The sequence goes on from OY720355.1 coordinate 18,756,730, forward strand.
ACTCTTTTCTACAGTATGAGAAGTTGGGTCATAATTTAGGCTTAGTTTATCTTTGACCATATTCTTGACGTAAACTTTATCCCCAGGCACTAGTTCACATTCACGCGCTCTTCTTTTCTTATCTGTATATTCTTTCCCAGTTTCTTTCTTTTCTTGATCTCTGTATCTAACATCTGAATCTTCTGGTTTAAGTGTATGTGTAATGTCTCCTGCCATAGGTATATTGCCACGGTATTGCCGTTTGAAAAATGATCTGTAGGAGTTTTACCTGTAACACTATACGGGGTACCGTTATACATAGCCAAATACATACTTTAACAAAGCTTCTTGCCAGTTTTTTCGCTCGACTTGACTAATTTTTTTTTTCTTTAGAATATCTCGGTTCTGACGTTCGACTTCTCCATTCTGTTGAGGCCAGTATGGTACCGTATTATGCGAAACTATATTCCTTTCAGTACAGTTTTTTTTTTTAACTCCTCTATGTAGAACTGTCTGCCATCTGGTTACCAAGTCTGCTAAAAATCTCTTATAGACATTTTATTATGTCAGCACTGGTAATTTTACGACAAATCTTTACCTCCTTGTATCCACTGAAATAATCGACAATTACTAATATGTAATCATACTTGGTAAAGGACCCAACAAATCAATACAAGTATCTACCCAAGGTTAACATGGTAATGCCCGTCGCTTCAATGGGTTTGGAGGATTTGGAGCAGAGACCAACGTTCAGCCTTTGCAGCATTTGACCAAGTTCTCAGTTTCAGTATCTAGGCCACTAAACTTTGGTTCTTAGTCTCGCGTTCATTAGGACTATTGGGTGCCCTTCGTAAGTAGCTGTCAGAACGTGACTGCGCATTTTTTTTTTTTTTTTTTTTTGGAATAACAATTCTAGTGCCTCTCAATAAAACTCCTTCGTAAAAGCATAATTCGTTTTGTAAGATTTTGTAATTTTTTACCTCTTCATCCCATTTGTTGTTATAAAGGCCTTCCCTTATTTTTAATATTTCCGTGTCTTTGATGCCTCCATAATTTCTTCCAGTGATACTGCTATTGGCCTGTTTTCTTCAACAACTTGGTGTATATAGTTTTCCGACTTGTCTTGTGACGTTTTATTTAATTTGCACAATCTTGATAAACTATCTGCTAAATTTTCTTTGCCAGGCCTGTATATTATTTAAAATGTATATGCTTGAAGGCGTAGTATCCACCTTTCTATTCTTGCACATGGTTTTGATTTAGGACCGAATATAACCTCGAGTGGTTTATGGTCGGTCACTAATTCAAACTCTTTTCCAAACAGAAAAACATAAAAATGTTCCACCGCCCCGACCAAAGCTAAGGCTTCTTTTTCTGTCTGGTAATATCGCCTTTCACAGTCTGTTAGTGTCCGGTGACCATACGCTACAATGCGAGGTCCATGATCATTAATTTGAACTAATACTCCTCCTAGTCCTACTGGACTAGCATCTGCTGTTACTATAGTCCGATCTTTGACGTCATAGTATCCTGGAGTAGGAATATTAGACAGGGTCAATTTTAATTCGTTAAATGCAAATTCCTGTTTACTGCCACAAAGATTTTTTAATTCTGTGGTTTTGGTCTATTTCTTCCTACCAGTTCTTTCAATGGTTCAGTAGTTGTTGCCAAATTTGGAATCCATTTTCCAACATAATTGATTAATCCCAAGAAGTTCTGAAAGCTCACCTATATTCATAGGTGGACGAAATTATTGAATAGTTGTCACGTACTTATCTAATGGTTTTACACCTCTGTGTGATAATTCGTGTCCTAAAAATTGAACCTTTTCTTCCCTGAATATGCACTTGTCTTTTCTCAGTACTACATTATTTTCTTCTAAAGTTTTCATTACTGTTTCTAATCTTCGATCATGTTCTTCCAAATCCTTCCCATAAAATTAATAGTGCCATTACATCCCAATAAAATTCGTTACAGGGTTTTTTGAAAAATTTCCGGGGCACAGTATATTCCAAACATTAGTCTTTTGTATCTGAATAGACCTTTACTTGTAATAAATGTTGTAATGTGCCGAGAATCGGGATGTAATTCAATCTGGTGAAAAGCATCTTTGATGTCCAGTTTTGCAAATTACTTTGCACTTTTTATTTTTGGTAGTGGCTTGTCCATAGTGGGCAATGGGTGATTTTCACGTAAAATTGCTCTATTGGCCCGCCTCATATCTACGCAAATGCGGACATCTCCAGTATTTTTCAAAACCGGCACTATTGGTGATACCCATCTTGAGGATCCTTGAACTTCCTCAATAATTCTTTCTCCAACAGTTCTTTTATTTTGTTTTCAACTTTTTCTTTCAGTGGTATGGGGATCCTTCTTAATGGTTGAGAAATTGGTTGTACTTTCTCATCGATTGGTACCTCCACTAAAAGATCCTTGAATTTAGGAAACTCTTTATTTCCTTTTGGTCGATTTCTAATTCGATTTTAAGAACACCCATAGCCATGGCAGTTTCTTTCTCAAGCAGATCTCTAGTTCCATCAGCGATGACGTAAAAAGTTGCATTTTCTAATCTATCTGCGATTTTTATTTTTGCGTCAAATGGTCCCTTTAGGTTGAGGGGGTTCTTACTTGCGTAACTATAAAAAGTCTTGTTGCAGCTGTTTGTTTGGTTACGAACCTGTACCTTATTTTATTTCATATTGTCCCAGGTTTTGTTTGTTGTTGTTTCCTTCATATTTTTTTTTATTCTCTCCACTCTGTTTATGTTCTCAGTTGATGTGCTGCTTCCTCCGAATTCTTCTATTTATCGACTTACAGCTCCAGGAGTATTCGCGTCAATAATTATATTTGTCAGTGTTATTGTGCTTCCTGTTTTTAGAATTCTCTTTCTAAGCTCTTTAGAACACTTTTCTGTAATTTGATCGATTATATGATCGTCTTTGCCCTTAAACTGACATTTTTCTGCTTGTTGTCTAAGCCGTACTAGGATTTTTTCAAACTTTTCATTTGCTTCTTGTTTTATCAAACGGAAAAGGTGACGTTCATATATTATCTTACTTTGTTTAGGTAGAAAGTATGCGTCGAGTTTGGTTATAGCCACTGCGAAGACGTCCACTTCATCTGCTGGTGAAACATTCGCATCTGGTATATTATAGAATATTTCCTGCAATTCTAGTCCAACAAAGGGAAGCGCGTTTCTTCGCACTACTCTCTATTCCAGCAACTTCGAGGTAGATCAACAGTACCCGCTTCCAGCGTTCCCATCTCATTCCTGCTGCACCGTTAAAATATTTGTCAATTTAATGACCAGTATGTTCATCAATAGTACCACTACCTGCTGAACAAATTTTTTGACTTATCAATTTAATGATCAGTATGTATATATATTCTACTGCTATAACCGTCATTATCTGATGACTTGTCAATTTAATGACCAGTAGGAATATTCTATTGCTATTACTGTCGTTCTTTGATGACTTTTCAATTTAATGACCAGTAGGAATATTCTATTGCTATTACTGTCGTTCTTTGATGACTTTTCAATTTAATGACCAGTAGAAATATTCTACTGCTATTACCGTCATTATTTGATGACTTTTCAATTTAATGACCAGCAGAAATATTCTACTGCTATTACCGTCGTTATTTGATGACTTTTCAATTTAATGACCAGTAGGAATATTCTATTGCTATTACTGTCGTTCTTTGATGACTTTTCAATTTAATGACCAGTAGAAATATTCCACTGCTATTACCGTCATTATTTTATGACTTTTCAATTTAATGACCAGCAGAAATATTCTACTGCTATTACCGTCGTTATTTGATGACTTTTCAATTTAATGACCAGTAGAAATATTCTACTGCTATTACCGTCGTTCTTAGATGACTTTTCAATTTAATGACCAGTAGGAATATTTTACTGCTATTACCGACGTTCTTTGATGACTTGTCAATTAAATGACCAGTAGAGATATTCTACTGCTATTTGATTTATTATTTTAGAACTAATCCTGTAGTATAAATCAAATAATTAAACATGTGGTCCTGGTTCGACTCCCAGGTCGGGCAGTGTCACTGAGTTTCTCCATTAGGAACCTCCCAATAACAGACCTGAGTCCGAGTTGGCGTCTGGTTAATGGCAACAGGCATGCTCAACGTTATTGGTGAAACGTGGTTGTAACACACATCTCTGCCTACCCCCTTGGGGAAAACAGGCGTAATGTTATATTAAATAATTTAATCAGTATGTTTTTTCCTTAACAACCAAGATAGCATTTAATTAGTTGCAAAACAATACATTAACGAACCACTTTTTGTTTTAGCCTTTACAAAAATTATTTATTAACAGTTAATATATTATGTCCAATGACAGATTCTAACGTATTATAAAGGGTGTAAAACACCTCTTAACCAAGCCGAAAGGCACTGGTTCTCCCTGTCATTGCGATCATTTTTTTGTTCTACACCATACCTGGGAACTTTCTAGTTACGGAGATATTAGGGGTCAAAGTTCCAACTTTTTGAAAAGTATTTTTCTTTAAATACAAAATTTTAATGTAATATTTTTACTTTAAACACCTCCACGACCCCCGTACTATTCAATCCGTCTATCAGCACAATGTTTTGAGTGCGTTACATTGAGTTCTACCAAAAAAACATGATTTTACAACCCCCAAAAATAAAGTCGTTTCCCAGCAATAATTTTTGCGTAAAGTTACTTAGTTTCATGTACTGAATGCTTGGTTGACGGCTTCGTGATGAGGTGATTTACACGGTGTATTCATAATTTGATTTTTGAAGTGTAATAGTAATTTGAATTTTTCTTTCCAAAATATGATTAGTTATCTCCCTGTAGGAGTGTACTTTTTTTTTTATATAAGTATAAAACTTACGGTTTTATCCTCGTCGCCAATGTAAAATATGCACATTTATCCACTGATAGTTACACTAATAGTTGACTCGCCAACGCACCACCGCACAGGCCGACAGTCCGACAACGACTGCCCCCCACTACACGGACCGGTATTAATAACCGAGCGACGTGCGCGCCCGAGGCAACGTTACAATACTGTAATCGGTTTGTAGTGAGATATATTGATATCTACATACACTACAAGAAGCCCTAACTGGAGCGAGCGGATCCTCCAGAACGGCACTGCCAAAAATTATATGCAACATTAAAACATAACAACATTAAACATACTAACTTGCACATATTAATTATCTTAAAAACACACTGAATAAGATACATACGGCTGCGCATCCACCTATGCCTCTCCCTCACCACTCTTTCTACAACGCCCCGGTCCCCGGGCTGGTGCTTCATCTAACGCCTGCCCCAAATCACGGCTTTCATCATGAGACCTAAAACATAGACATAGATTCTATAGTTTATTTTTAAAGATACACATGCACACACACAGGGCCACACACAAGTCTGAAGAACTGAAAGAAAATTTGAGTTTCAGGTAGCCTGACCTGCTGGAGTCTGTAATTCCATTTCGAAAATCATTGAAATTATTATTATTGGGTAGCTGTGGCTACCCAGACAATACAGAGGATAACAAAACACCAAATACAAGAACAAAAATCATAACCTTCCTTTTTCGTTCGCCGTAGTTAGGCAAACCAAAAGGCAGTTTTTTATGAGTAGTAAAACAGCCTTATTTATCGTATTTGTGTAAATACACAGTTTAAAACCGTTAAATCTGGTTTTTAAAAATGTTTTAAAAATTGCTTGGGGAACAAAATTTTTAACACATAAAATATTGCAAAATTTCGTTGTATTTTACTGTTTTATTGTGTGTCAATACTAATTATGAACTAATTTCCATATTACGAGCATTATATTAACGATTTTCGCAATAAATCCATTAAAAACAAATAAAAAACTTTACGAAAATCACCACGGTCAACATGGCGGATTTTTTTCACATTTTCATTTTAATATTATCGTTTCAACATACTTTGAACCTACGATATTTATAGTTAATTGTAAAGCTTGGATATTCAGGTTTATTTTGATATAATACACTATATGTATTGGGTTACAAATAAAATGATACTTACATTTCAAAGTCGGCGATCACTTTGAGTCGGAGCAATAAAATTTGACACTGAGAAATTGAAGTTTGACATTTTATTTCTCAACAAATATGCCGACTTGGACACTGGGGTTTTGAGCGTTTGACGCGTAATTTAATAGAGCAACACAGAGAATAAATTTGTCCTGATATTCTCGACAGCTGACATTTTTTAGAACGTTTTTTTGGAACAATTCGAACGCACTACAAATGGGTAACTATAGTTACCTGGACACTACAACGGTTAGTAAAATAATAAAATGTGTACAATGTAATATTTGAAATGCCACGAAAAGCCATCCCTGAGACCACAATCAACGTCATACCCAATAGTCGTTTGGAGATAGAATTCCAAAGACTAGTGTTTTCTATCAATTTCGTACTCAACCTGTTTTTATCCTCAAAATGTAATGTACGAAATAATCAGTTGTATCCAACTAGTACAAAATATCATATCTTCGTGTTCTGCTGTTTAGTATGCATCAATGCGTTGTGTATCCATCAAATATTTATTTTGGACGCTGCAAGTGTAAATAATTTAGGAAGCTATTTCTTTCGGATCTTCACTGTTATTAACTATGTGGTCTATTTGATCGGTTTCACGGTGATGTTCACTCTGGACGTAGTTCACAAGAACAATTATGTGTTACTTATTTTAAGGATCCAATCTATACATAGGAGCATCGACTTTAGTAAAAGTATCTGGGGCTTTATTATTTGGAACTGGATCTCAACAACAACAATTGTTTGCACTAATAGCTTGTTACTTTTTATGTACTACGTGAGTTTTAATCCCTATGACATTGGGTTAATTATTGACAATATTTGCGACGTTACGTCCATCGCACTGGATATAAATTTTGCTGTAGTCATCAGAATAATAATATTGTTAAGAAAATATCTTTTAAAGTGGATTGAAGAAAGCCTGATGATGAATAATGATCATGACAGTGACCACCATTGTATCAAGATGATTACGAAATATGAAAGTATTTTGAAAACATATGATTTGTACAAGCAAGTTTTTCAGGTGTTGGTAAGTTCATGATACACATACCTACTCGTAAATTTAGTATGACTGAGTGGCATCCGGGACTAAAATAAGAAATAATATCGTGGATAGAACCCAGATGAGATAGATTGTGAAAGAAACGAGTAGGGGATTTGCACAAGGGAAGAGAAGCCTATACCCAGTTGTGGCTAAATTGAGGCCACAAAAGGGAAGGGATTTGATGACAATTTCAAAGCAACTTAGCTGCAATATTATGCTTTTGAAGCAAAACATTTTATACTGTTTGCCATGGACACAATGAGAGAGGAGCTCATGGCTAAATAATGCCAACAGCCGCACTGGTCGATCTTCAAGGTTAAGCCATGCTTGCCGAGGTCGGTCCGTGGATCGGTGACTATAATTACTTACCGAGTTTCCTCCGTGCCTCGGAAAGCACGTTAAGCCGTTGGTCCCGGCTGTCATTTGTAGATCTTTGACAGTCGTTACAAGTAGTCAGAAGCCGAAAGTCTGACATCCAGGCTTATCAAGGGGTTTCGTATTACCCAGTTACTGGGTTGTGGAGGTCAGATTATTAGGCAGTCGTTTCATGTAAAATACTGATACTCAGCTGCACCCGGTCAGTATTGAAGCTGACCCCAACAGAGTTTGGAAAATCAACAGATATAATTATATTTTATATTGTTTTTGTTTTTCATAGGCATTGTACCACACATTTAATGCATTTATTCGTACCCTATGTTATGTCAACTTACTGCTTTACGATCTGAAAACATCAGAGGGAAACGAAGTAAGTATGGAAAATTCCATGTATTAGTTAGTTTCCATGTTTTGTTAGTTCAAAAATCAGGCCTTTTTAATTAATAATATATTTTCAATTATTTTCAAGCATTAATAAATGCCTGATTTTTGGACTGCGGCTTTAAAAAACAAGTATAGGTTTAAACCATCAAACAAGTGAGCTTTATTCCAACAATGACAAAGTTCTCAATACAGAAAACTAATTTGAACCCAAATTCGGCGGATTGATGTTCGAATTGAAAGAATCAGGGTTCCGTGCAAAAAAAATATCTATAAATTGTTAACAAATCCGATTCAAAAGTAATATTTTTATAATAATTTCTCGCGGACGCAGGTCACGGGTCTCAGTCAGTTTTAAATAAAATTTCGATGGGTCAAGTACGGAGTTCAATGTAGAGACAGGGAACCAGTCTGCTTAAGTTGAGCGTCCAGAGATGTACTTCTCAGGCAACAACGTGTAAAAAACCGGCCAAGTTCGAGTCGGACTCGCGCACGTAGGGTTTCGTACCATTATTTATAAAAATGAGCAAAAAAATCACTTATTAAATAGCCCCCTTAAATATTTATTTTATTCTGTTTTTAGTATTTGGTGTTATAGCATCAACAGAAATACATAATTTCAACTGGCTACCTATCACGGTTCATGAGATACAGCCTGGTGACAGACGGACGGACAGACAGCGAAGTCTTAGTAATAGGGTCCCGTTTGACCCTTTGGGTACGGAACCCTAAAAATTAGCTCAAGCTACTGACTCTAATCTCGGTGATTGAAGAGGACGCCAATGACTTATTGTCTTCATTGGCAATTCCGCTAAATTAGATTTATTTATTGGTGGCACACGCTGCAGGCAGCACCGCCTATTTTAGCCAAAATTTGTTGGTTCCTAGGCGATCCTCAGGAAAAATCTGCGAAAGCATCTTGTGCCACTACCACAGCAGGCGTCCGTGGCTTAAGAGACGTTACTCCCATCTACGATAAGCTCCCTAGAACCAAAAACTTAAATCGATTTTTGAAATCTTAGCCTCTTGTTTGCGACTTGATTTTAACACAAATCATTTGATAACCATGCCGTTGGCTGCATTCAGACATCATCCACACCGATACAAGTATCCTCCATATCCAAGTATATCCATGTAATAATCTATTCTTTTTGACATTTCAGGCTTTTCTTCGGGTTACTGGGACAATTTTATGGATAGTAAAGGACATAGCTCTCGTCATAACACATAGTGTCTACAGTGAGAAGTTCTACATAGCCGTTGAAGGAGCTACGATGATGTGTATACAGCTTTTGAGGAATAGGAACTGTCCAAGTAAGTGTACCTCAGTGTTTATAAGAAGAGACAGCTCTCAAGCTGGCAACAGTTCTTTGCGTTAAAATAGATTATTTCTCAATGTAATTAGTCTGAAAATTTCTTGTATTGTTTTTAGTTTATAACAAATACACGTTTAAAGTTTGACTCAAGTATTGTGTGTAATTTCAACTACTCATCTCCATAGTACCAACAATGAAGAACATCATGTCGCGCGGTTAGAGACTGGATGACAATATGGCGTCGGGTCAATATAGGGGATTGTGGTCCTCCGACTGGTTTCCCTGCCGTTTCATAAATATTATTATGTTACGTGTTCGTCCGCGTGGAATAAGATATTTTCTAAAATAGAAGTAGCATTGTACTACCCTATGTAAAATGCTTTTTGCTTTTATAAACGTTTTTCGTACATAATAAAAAATATTATATCCTACTCTTAGCAGTAGATGGAACAACTAGGACGGAGGAGCTCATGGCAAAATAATTACCGGCGCACGGGTCGATCTTTAAGGTTAAGCCGAGTTTGCCGAGGTTGGTCCGTGGAGACACATCCCATGGAACATACCGAGTTTCCTCCGTGCCTCGGAAAGCACGTTAAGCCGTTTTTCCCAGCTGTCATTTGTAGATCTTTGACAGTCGTTACGAGTAGTCAGAAGCCAAAAGTTTGACATCCAGTCTTACCATGGGGTATCGTATTACCCAGTTACTGGGTTGTGGAGGTCAGATAAAGCGGTCACTTTATGTAAAATACTGGTACTCAGCTGCAGCCGGTTATATAGACTGGAAGCTGACGCCAAGATAGTTTGGGAAAAAGCTAGGCAGGTGATGATGAGCAGTAGATGGAACAAGGCTGCCAATGATGGTTATCATGATTCGCTTTTTTATTGTGAAATCAAATTACCTACCCACCGCTTATAAAACTTTTATTTTTCAGAGAGTCAAGGACATCTTTGCAAGAACGTGCTCCAAGCAAATCGATCGTTCAGTAAGATGAGCGCGTGTGGCCTGTTCTATGTAGATGCAGCGCTGCCACTTCGCTTGATAGGAGTGATCACTCATTACGTACTAATACAGTTGCAATTCTATTTTCTGCTATATGAAACACTTTTGACAAAATAAGCCGAGAAACGAGTCCCTTCAAAACCTTCGATGAGTATCTCTGTTACTGGCTGATCACTTGTTTTTACATATTTAAATGCACGTATTTTTTCCCATGGGGGGTAGGCAAAAACTACATAATCCCACCTGCAATGATCCTTACATACTTCCAACGTACCAGGCTACAAACGGCTGCTGGCCTCCCTACTAGCACAGCACCAAACGCCACAAATCCTGATGGACCCCAAACAACTAGAAGACACCATAACAAAACTATCAGAATCAATAATCGAAGCCTACCACGCCTGCTGCAAGCTAAGAGATCCAAACACCAAGAACAAGGTTAACTCCTGGTGGAATGCGGAACTTAGTAAGCTCAGGCAAACCATGCGCAAGCAATTCAACAGAGCTAAAAACTCCAGACTACCAGAAGATTGGGACTCATATAAGAAAACACAATACACCTTCAAGAAACAAGTCAGGAATGCCAGTAACGCAGCCTGGCGGAAATTCTGTGAAGAAATTGAATCAAACAGCGAAGCCGCGCGTGTAAGGAAGATCCTATCTACTGATCAGAACCGCACCCTCGGCTCGCTGAAAACCTCAGACAACACCTACACCAAGTCGGACCACGAAACTAGCAAAGTCCTGAAAGAACCTGGGCGAGTGAACCAAGGCACATACCAAATGACCAAGACTGGGCCAGAGCCCACACCATAGTGACTACAGAGAAAATAAAATGGGCAATAAAGACTTTCAAACCATACAAATCCGCAGGCTTAGATGAAATCTTCCCAGCCCTGCTACAATGGGGAGTAGACGTCCTAATGCCAAAGAACATAAATTAGCAAAGAACCCTACCAAAACCGAACTCGTCCTCCTCACAAAGAAAAGGAAGCTGCCGACTTTACAGTTACCAAGCTTCTTTGGGACCACACTAAGCCTGTCAACTGAAACCAAATACCTGGGTATCTTTTTGGTCAAACAGCTGAACTGGGCGAAGCACACTGATTACATCACCACAAAAGCCAGTATAGCCTTGTGGCAATGCAAAAAACTGCTCGGGAGAAATTGGGGCATAAGCCCTAAAATCACCTACTGGCTATACACCACAGTTATCCGACCAATCATCACATATGGCTCTATAGTTTGGTGGCCCAGGACCAATCTTAGTACGGCACAAAAGGATCTCGAGAAAACACAAAGATTTGCCTGCGTGGCAATCACCGGTAGTATGAGAACTTCTCCCACTGCTGCCTTACAAGTGATGCTGGGGCTACCACCTCTACACCTCATCGTAAGAGAGGAGGCGGCCAAAGCGACTTTCAGACTCGAAGCATCCGGCACCTTAAGCAATGACTCCAGAATCAAACACACACGCATCAGAGTAGATGCCATTAAAGAACAGCCTATGATGGCATCACCCATCGACAGAACCCTGAAGTCCCACTGCTTCCAAAAACATTACAACATCGTACTCACAGAGGAGTCGTGTGACTACTCAGGTACAAACGAGCTAAGAATCTACACTGATGGATCAAAAACCGATGATGGGACAGGTGTCGGGGTGTTCTCCGACGTCCTAAATATAAAAATATCCAAACCACTTGGAATGCTCAACTCGGTTTACCAAGCTGAGTGTGTAGGTATTATCCAAGCGGCACACGCTATAGAGGCCAGAGAGGTTACATATACCAATATTCGAATACTTTCTGACAGTGCCTCAGTTCTCCAATTCCTAAACAGTAATCAGATCACGTCAAAACTAATACTAGAATGCCATAATGCCTTAGAACGAATCACGGTACTAAACCACAACACGGTAACACTACAATGGATCAGAGGACACAGTGGATCCCTGGGGAACGATGCGGCGGATGAACTTGCCAGAAGAGGATCCAGCACAAAACCCTACGGACCCGAACCCATTGTTTCCATTCCTTTCAAGTAGCTAAATAACTGGTTAAAGGATCACACTCGAACACAAGCGGAAAAATGGTGGACCTCGACACCAGGGTGTAGGCAGTCCAAGGAAGCTATGCCGTCCCTTGACGGAAAGCTGACGAGGCGCCTTCTGCGTCTGGACAGGGATAGCCTGCGTCTGGTGGCGGGGACCATCACTGGACACTGTTCACTGAATAAACACTTCTACACTCTAGGAATCACTGACACTCCCCTGTGCAGGGCATGCATGGATGCGGAGGAGACGGTGACGCACGTGCTGCTTGAGTGCACCGGTGTCACCAAGATTCGCGAGGCGACCCTGGGAACACCAAGATCCCTTGCGGATGCCCTGAGTAGACCGGGAAGTTTAATCTGCTTCTGGAGGGAGGTGGGCTGGTTGGAGTAACGGCCACTATGGCTCACGCACAATGGTCCACTGAAGGGACTGAGTGCGGAAACCAAAAACCCATAAAGAAAGAAGAAGAAGTAGAAGATCCTTACATACTCCTTTCCCCCCGTCCACGTTCTTACATCTGGTCACACACGCACGCCAGTTGCGAGTACTACGCACCTGACCTTTCTGAAGAACCTCACTAATAAGTATAATAAGTGTACGTCTACCTAGGACATCCCCTCCTTGTTAATACTTTTTGGTAGTCGCCTTACACTCATTCTCTCCACAAAACCAAACCATGTTAGCATACTCTTTTTAATTTTAATCACTACATCTTTTCGACCGCAACGTTCACGTGTAAACTCATTCCTCAAATTCTCATTCAGAGTCACGCATGCTTCATTGCAGGTGATTGGTGTAATGGAGAAGTCTATCTTGTTAGGTATAGAAAAAAAACCGGACAAGAGTGAGTCGGACTCGCCCACCGAGGATTCCATACAAATTCGTATTTTGTAAAAATATATTTTTTATGATTTAATTACAAACGACCAGACTACAAATGTTCAGTTTTCAGACTTTCCCCTGAACTTGAAGTCGTTATTACTTGCCAAATTTCATAGTTCTAGAACAATAGGAAGTACACTATACATTTTGATTCCCTAGACATTGTCGAAATATACTTTTTTTGCAGCACAAACGGCCGTATCTTTCTTTTACGTAAACTTAGAATTTTGTTTTTTTTTTCACAACTTCTTAGGACTGTAAACCTTAGGATATAGTTTTAATTTCAGCTTGATACCTCTACGCGTTCCGGAGATAGTGAGTCTTCACAGACAGACAGACGTACGGAATCCTCAAAAGGAAAAAAACGGTACCCTTATAGGATCACTTTGTTGTCCGTGTCGTCGGCGCGTTCGCCTCAATTATATGTGAGACTGTTCGAAAGAGATACCGTGGCCCTTGATCACAAAGGGCTAAGAAGGAACATGGATGGGTTTTAGTCAGTACAAGTCTGACACTTTCTCCCACTCCGCCCAGAGCGGGACGAGTCATTTGAAGAATTCGCATCTAAAAAAAAAGATACAGATCCCTAAAAAGTGAACATGTCCAAAAGATTGCCCGCTATTGTGTAGGTAACCATAAAATTAGCATTATTGCAATACCGTTGTGTTTTAATTTTGGTGTACAATAAAGCATAATACTATTTTGTAATGCATAATTTTAGTCAATTTAAGCTAAAACATGTAACTACTAGAAAAAAAAAGCTTTATGATATAAAAGACAGTTTAACCTCTCCAGCCCCGTGGTTCCCATATGGGAACGCCGAACAATTCGGTTGAGCCCCGAGGTTCCCATATGGGAACGCCTCGTACAAGCAAACTTAAACCCTTATCGTACGTACAGTAAGGGTCTAATTCGTTTGTAAAAATTTACGTCTCTGGCCAACTAGAGTTCGATTAAAATGAAACCAAACATACCAACCTAACAACTGCACAGAATTATTAAATAAATAACGAAACGCGTCTTTGTCGACTGTCAAAATGAGTCATGGCGGCCAGTGTGGAACGGTGGTGTTTTGTTTTGGAATGCAGTGAAATTTTTGTGTTTTGTGTTGTTAAACTTTGGTAAGTAAATGTATAGTATGTTATAAGTGTATAATGTAACTTTTTAGATAGTCATTTGCTGGAAAAAATATCTAAAAATTATGTTTTTGACCCAAAAATTTCTCCAAAAATTCCTTTGTTGTGAAGTTCGTCAGTCGAAATTGAAAATATGAATTTGACTCTTTTACAATGAAATATGGTCTTGGAAACATTAGTAATAAGCGAAAAAATAGTGATAATTCATAATTTCATGCATTCGAGGCATATTTATTCATATTTATTGATATTTCAAGTACTTTCATGCATTGAACTGCGCAGTTAGAAAATGGCCGATTCTAATAAGACGTTTGAATTGGAATCTTGCAAGAATAATTTATGTAGGACTCCTAAAAACACTGTCATTAGATTACTTCTATATTTGTTATGTTAGATCTAAAGTTTCGTGTAAATTGATTCAGTAGTTTTACCAAAAAAAAACAATCTACGACAACAGTATGTTTGCGGCGAGCTCTCTGAATTCTATGCGATGTTTATAATTCTCAAGTAGTTATAAAACAGTTGTTTATATTGTAATACATGGTTTCGTTAATCAAGAACCCGAAACTGTTTACCGCTTGAGATAAGAGCTAATAGAACTCGCGCGATAAGCTTTTTATGAGCGCAGGACACTTGACACGCTCGATGACGTCATTGTGAGGCCGGCTGGGTGTTTTACCGTTTAGCCGCAAGGTTGGAGAGGTTAAATATATGTAATACATGTTTATTTTTTATTTTTAAAGAGGTCATATTAATGTAAAATACTTTGGGCATAGCACCACATTATTTATTTATTTAATCATAGGAGAACCAACAGCTGTAACAATCTTTAATTTACTCTGTTTATTACTTTTTATCAACTTGAATAAAATTAATATTTCTAATATATGGACTATTAGGAATATTAACTGCGTCTTTTATATTGATCCGATCACCGGAACATAAATTCACTGTAAGAATTGATGATGTCAGTCGAAGTTAATTGTACAATCATGTCCCCGAAACGAAAAATCATTAAAGAGTCGTCCATTTCAGTGTTACTTAATAACCGTCTGGAAAAAGATATACGAAAAATTGCATACTCTTTTAACATTCCATCAATTCTGTTGTTGACTTCAAAATATAATGTCCGAAACAGTCACATATATCCGAATGGAAAAAAATACCAACGTTTTGCATTTTGTTCTATGTTATTCATGAACACGTTGAGTTTTTATAATATGTTCTTCATACTTAACTTTGATGTGAAACCCCGAAAACGTTTGATAGTTGTTCTAATGTCGTACGCCTACGTTGTGTACTTCTTAAGTTTTGCGATGTGGTTCACGATGAATTTTATTCTGTGGTTTATGAACAAGGACAACATCGTTTCACTTATTTTGACTATCCAAACTATACATAGGAGCATCGGCTGTAGTAATATCTCGAGTTATGTTACTTGGAATTGGATTTTAGTTTTTAGTATTATCGTTTTTGACTTGGGTGCCATTCTTGTGTACTTTTTATCATGGGGCTTCTACAGTGGCGATACCAATTTTAGTATTAACATTATTTGTGACATAATGCTAATCGTTTGCGATTTAGACATGATAATGGCCACCCGAATTATAATCCTGATTAGACACTATCTCAATGAATGGATAAGAGATGTCCTAAAGATGAATGAACAGGAAAATGTCGGTCATTGTTTAAATATGCTTCAGACATACCAAAATATTTTGAAAGCATATGATCTGTTTAAGATCGTATTTCATGCAGTGGTGAGTTGGTTTCAAAAATCTTTACATAATATAAAACAAAGTCGCTTCCCGCCGTATTTATGCTTAGATCTTTTAAACTAATCAACGGATTTTGATGCGTTTTCATATTAATGAAAACCGCATCAAAATCCATTGGGTAAGCAGAATTATTCATGAGAAAGAATTATATGTATAATTTATCCTTGAAAAACACAACAGAATTTTCACGCGAACGAAGTCGTGAGCATGAGCTAGTTATAAATAAAACTACGAAGGACAGAAAAAATATAATGCGTTTTATTTCTTTTATAGGCTATGTATCACACAGTCGGTGCATTTCTTCGCACACTATGCTATGCGATCTTAGTGATACAGCGTGCGCCGGTTGTGACTTTAGATTTTGGAAACAAAGTAAGAATGAATCATTTTTCGATGAATGAGTTTAACCTCCGATATTTGTTCTAGGACATGTTTCTTACGATTGAATAGTAGGACCCGTATTATGGGGTGTAAGGGACACCGACGCGAAATCGCTTACCACGTACTCAACACATTATTCCGAACACAAAGAGATTTTACATCGGTAATTTGCTTCCTACAAAAGTGCAATACCTACGGTCAAAATGTTTGGAACAGCAATTTCTTTTTTTTAATTACCGTTTTTTTTAAATTTTGCTTTAGAATGATGTACTGAATGCGTGCTAAACGTTTTCGCGTCGGTGTCCCTTACACTCTGTATGTAATAGTTAAAATAAAAGTAATAATTATTCTAATTTGTCAGGCTTTGCCGGAGAATTTGGCGATAGTCGTATGGGTAATAAAGAATTTGGGACTAATAGTATTACATAGCATATACTGCGAGAAGTTTTATGTAACGGTTAAGGAAGCTCAGACGGCGTGTATGCAGCTAATGAAGAACAGAGACTGCCCAAGTAAGAATGTAGTCATTTCAAACTTGGGTCGAATAAGTGAAGGGTCGATGTGAATAGACGTAACTACCATTGTGCGTTCTTCGTTTCGTTGCTAGAATTGGAGAACCTCGTTGATTCCAGTTTTGAAATTTAGAATCTAATTTTGCGATATTTCTTTCCAGAAAGCCAAATGCATCTTTGCAAGAACGTGCTACAAGCAAATCGACTGTTCAGTAAGGTGTCTTCGTGTGGCCTGTTCTACATGGACAGCACGTTACCAATACAATTGATTGGGCTTATAACTACATACGTAATAGTTTACCTGCAATTTTATTTTCTGTAAAATGCACGGTGAAGGGAAACATCGTAGGGAAATCGGCATGTCCTGGAACCAAAGATCGGAAAGCATGTTACGTCCACTAACTAACTGTGACTAAATAGAATAAAGTTCACCTAGTTTCATATGTGTTCTAGCAGTGAGAAACTTGTAGTCTGTTTAAGAACCACTTTTAATGTTATCGTATGAGAAATCAGCAGTTCTTCTCTCTTATTCTACCATAGAGACGCCATCTGCTGGTAGACAGGCACAGTTGTCTACGAACATCTGCATCGCTGATAATCACTGCCATTTTAGATAAAAAGCTGTCATTTCAATTATTTTGTAAAATTGACTGTTAGTAGCAAAAAAGCGTCTCCGTTTTGGCTCTGTATGGTAATGGCTCTATACGGCCTACCCCTTAATGTTCCTGCTGACGTATCGACAGAAGACTAGGCAACACACCCAAAATATTCATTAATTACATTATAAAATTTAGGTCGTGGGATGTCAACCAAGTCTCTTGTAGTAACCTGATGTCATTAGTTTCAGTCAGTTCAAGCACACATTCCTTTGATCGCTTAATCGATTTACAATTATAGTTCAGTATTGACATAGTGGATAGCTAATCCATTAAATTTATTAAATAAATTCCTACAGGTAATTCATGGAATCACCTAAACCTAACGCCAAAAATCAACACATAAAAAACTTGCTAGCCTACTTCTATATTGTATATTGTCACTTTAAAAGAAACAAATTCAGTCTCGTGTTTCTGAGTTAATACTTCCACTTTTACACAATTTTCAACCATTTCACTGAAATATGTTTGAATATCTCCCGAAGTAGTTGTTTTGTTCAACCTAAACACATAAACGGTCGTTGATAATTAAGCAACTTGTGGCTTATTCGAGCCTAAACCGGTGCCACTCATATTGGCTAACTTCTTCCGCTCCCTTTTCTCGACCAATATGAATTCATCATTATCATCCTTAGACTCTTAGATTTATCAACATTATTTGTGTGCGTTGTGTCAATTAATATGTGTTTGAATAGTGGGGTATGCGATAAGTCAGCTGTTGTTTGATAATGTATTACGCTTTATAACTTAGTATCTTTTATTATTCGCCTTTGTTTTGATTTAACAGTTTGAAATTCATCTGTAGGTACCAAGTATTACATTTTTAAAAATAATAACTGTTTAACATCGTACTATTCATGAATAGTCAATAAAATAATACAATTAAAATTACCTACCAAACTTTAGTTACTCATGGCATTTCAATCAAAAATTTTACTACACATTCATTGTCATTAATAACCTGTCTGTTTCAAGGATGAATATCACACTCAACAAGTTTTCCCTTTGACATTACAGTAATTTCAATAAGTTGATTAATATAGTTTCATTAGTACAGTAATCTTTGACAAAATCTGTTTCAAACAAAATAAAAAGATTCAGTTTATGACTTACGATTCAGCAGTGTTCAGTGTTTTAATTCTGTTTCCATTTTGATATTCCTGCGTATTATTATGTTAAGTCTCCTTATAGTTTACTTAATATATGCAATAATTCATTCAGTAAAACAACAAAATGAAGTCAATGAGAAGAAAAATACATTTCAAACGGCAAAATCATCGCGTGGAAGTTATCTTAAATGACTTCGTTGACAAAGATGTGCAATCGATGCTTCTACCTTTAAATCTGATGCAAACTGTTCAGTTATGTCCAAAATATCGCATTAAAAATAATTTTATAACTCCAAACGGCCGTCTTTCGAATTTCGTTTCATTTTGCGGCACGTTATGTTTTATCTCAGTTTTTATTTATAACTTTTACAACGACTATTACTCGACAGGATGGAAATATGTTCGTGTAACATCAATTACCTCCACAGTCAATTTAGTTTTTTTCATTTGTGGATTCTCAATGAATTTTATGCTAAGTGTGTCTCAAACAAACAAAAATATTGAGTTCGTTTTAAACTTTCAAGATGTTCACAGATACCTCAATAACCAGACCAGTTTCAAAAATTTTATCATCTGTTACTGGTTATCTGTCATCTTTCTCTTCGTATATTTTACAAGTGCTATTACTACTTTATGTGCATATTTGCGAGATCTTCAGCCATTATTCAAAACTTTCTTCTTAATTTGTTTTGATGCAAATATCCTCTATGCTCTTAGACTTATTCAGCTGTTAAAAAATAAAGTTGATCTTTGGAATATTCACGCTTTTCAATATCAAAACATGGAGGATAGGGACAGAGAGGATCATTTCGAGAGAATGTTTCAGGCTTACGTTAAAATATTGGACTGCTTTGACATCTACAAGGTTTCTTATCAACAGATAGTAAGTGAAAATCATGTTACTAATCGACGATGAAGTGACAAGAACTCCTAACTGACATTTTTGCGATTTAACTTTTTTTACGTAGATAGACTTTAAATAATTGTTTGCGTGAGCAGGCAATAGCAGCTAACTTTTAATCACATTTTTAAAAGAGTTATTAATAACTGACAATAACTATTAAGCAAATGTGCATCAAATTTGCTGACAATATCATCTAAGAAACTGATAACAATAACTACTAAATTACCCTAACGTAATTATTTCTATCAAGACCTCCTATCTTCACTCCTGCTAGATACGTCCTTACTTTCAGGCAGCTGCCCGCCGACTGAATGGTCCTGTTTGCGTCTAGGAAGGATAATTTCATAGATAAGCTACAAATGCGTGAGTGAGACAGATAGAAGGGATCATGCGATATTCGCTTACCTTTTTTCTTCTGTCATTTCGTTTGAATTCGGAGTAAGTTGCAACGTGAAAGTTTGCGGAAAGAGTGTTTTTGTTGTTGTTAAAGTTAATAGTGGGATTTTTGTTATACCAGGTAATTATGTTTTGCCTAATATAATGCTCATACAGTTAAAACTTAAACAAAAGTGTTTTCTTCTTGTTTTTTTTTTGTAATTGTTAAGGTTAATGAATACGTTTTTCAAATACTTAAGTAGGTATTTTAAAGTTGATGAAAACTTCTCGTTTTTTCCGAGCTATATTAATAAAATATACAGCTTTTGTTAATCATCTACTTAAATTAAGTTTTATACTACAATAATATCATAAGATTATTATGTTATCGTAAGTTTTATTGGTATGTTCCAAGAAGATAGAAGTTATTGTTCGAGTGTACAAATTTGATTTGTACATATTCAGTAGATAGAAGCAATTGCTTTTGTATTAGTATAGAACCACAACTTTTATTTCGTTCTAACAAAAAAATACTGATGTTTAGTCATTAATTACAATAATAATCTTTTTTATAGACCGACAATATTATTACTACCGCTATGGCTCGATTTCTACAAGGAGTGAGAAGCAAAAGGATTCTTAGCGAACTTCAACAAGATAATTTGGTAACAAACCTAAGACATTCTACTGCTGAGGAAAATGAACAGATATTTGGACATCAACACGAAATGGTAAGATATTAAAATCATGAGAAGGTTTTGTGTATACAGTTCTTCCGCTTTGCATAAATAGGAATCTACTTTGTAAGAACACCTTAACTTTACATTTAATAATGATTTATTTATTTATTTTTAGCCTGAAGACGACATCAACACGCCTTTTTCTGGCAATTGCTGTAGTCCTGAACAAAGCGATCTCAACCCTAATGCCAACCCAAAGGAAGCTTTCAACGCCAACATCGATATTTTAAGTCCACCAGAAGTCTGTAGCTTTGAACACACAGAAATCCTTGACAATAATGATTATGAATCTACTTCTTTATATTCAAGCAGTCGTCGTCGTCTCGTAGTAAGGTCTTGGTCATTATCTGATTTAACACATGATACAAACAATATGATTAGTTCCCTAAAAAAGTCGCCATCGGTTCCGGCGTTGTTGGACATTACCAGTAATCTTGATTTATTGATTGCGTTTAACAGACCGGATCAGATCGAATCTACATCGGATGATGTTTACCAAATTCCTGAAGAAAGAAGTTCTGCTGAAGTATTGGTGACTGAGGACCAACAAGATTATGGAGATATGGAAGAAGGTCGAAAACGTCGTCACAATGCCGATCCAAAATCTTGGAAAAGGAATAAGGCTTTTTTGAAGCGAATGCGAGGTGAAGAGTATCTAGGATATTCTAAACCAAAAGATAGGAAGTTCCAACAAGATACTGTAAGACAAGCAAGACGGCTAAGACCAACTTGCGTCTCCAATTTTTGTAAGAAGAGTAAGGTAAGAGGCTGTGATAGGTTCACTGAGGATTGTCGAAAGGGTATACATAGCAATTTTTGGAAGAAAATGACCTGGGATCAACGAAGAGTTTACGTTACGGGATTGGTGACACGATCTAGTACATCTCGTAAGACTAAATCGGCTAGTGAACCATCTAGGCGGGAGGGAACTCTATCATATTTTTTGCCGATTGAGAAAGACTGTTCAAATAAAGTACAGGTATGTAAACAAATGTTTTTAAACACCTTATCACTGGGATCGTTCACTGTTCAAGCATGGGTAAAAAAGAGTGAGTTTGGTATGACTTCAAACCATGATGCAATATACGATTCTAAAACAAAGACTCCAAGAGCAGAAGTAGAAACGAAACTTTCAATTTTAAACAATTTTTTTACAAGTTTGCCAAAATTGCCGTCGCATTACGCAAGAAAAGATACAGCTAAACTCTTCATAGAACCAATCTATCGTTCTCTTTCCGACTTATACAAAGCGTATCAGAAATATTGCACTGAAACTAGTCAACCTTATGTTAGTAGATTTACATTTGAAAAGAATTTTCATGACAAAAATTTGTCACTATTTACGCTTAAGAAGGACATGTGTGATACCTGTTCAAGTTACAATTCTGGTAATCTAAATGAATCAGATTACCAAATACATATAATTAAGAAAAACAGGGCTAGACAAGAAAAAGAAGAGGACAAGAAAAAGGCAGCTGCTGGAGAATTTATACTTTTGACTATGGATTTAGAGGCTGTGAAGGTTTGTCCTTACCTTACTGCTAGTGCTTTGTATTTCAAGACAAAGTTAACGTGCCATAATTTCACTGTGTTTAATTTAGTAACCAAGCACTGCAGTTGTTATTGGTTCGACGAAACTTCTGCTGATTTAACGTCTAGCACTTTTGCAACGTTTTTAATTGATTATTTAGAAAGACATTGTATTCCACATCAGTTACCAATTGTTATTTACTCCGACGGGTGCACATACCAGAATCGTAATTGTGTGCTGGCAAATGCACTGCTCCTTTTGAGCAAGAAAAATAACGTAATCATTACGCAAAAATTTTTAGAACCAGGTCACACTCAGATGGAGTGTGACTCGGTTCACAGTTCTATTGAGCGAAAACTCAAAAATCGGGAAATACATTTGCCCAGTGATTATGTCACGATTACTAAAGAGGCACGAAGCACTAACCCTTATGAAGCAATAAATGTAGATCATGAATTTGTTAAAGATTATGCCCGACCTGAAAATATGCTTTATAAAAGTATTCGACCGGGCCGCAAAGCTGGCGATCCACAGGTTGTAGATATCAGAGTAATAAAGTACAGTACTATGACAATCGAAGTTAAACTGGGTTTTGACGAACAGTGGATTCCTTTACCGCACAGACCTAGGTTACTAGCTTCGGAAGCAATCTATCCTCCACTACATCCTAACAAAATTCCAATTACTGTAACGAAGTACAACCACCTGCAACAACTAAAAGCAGTACTACCTAAAGATTGCCATAATTTTTATGACACTTTGCCATTTGTTTGAACCATTTGGTTCATTTAATAAAACATAATTTTTGAGACAACATAGTTGTCCCAACATCATCTTCCTGCCCTTGTCCGATTTTACTTGCAGTCGGCATAACATGTTTTTTCTTCCATTGTATTTGTTCCAATAATATAATTATAAACTGATTATTCTGTTTTCTTTTAATTAAGTCTCAAGAGCAATGTAGGCATTTTTATTTTCTGTCAGATATTTGATTGTAATAATTAATATGACAATGTTATTTTCTAACAATCTGAAACATTTTTGAAGTTAATTAAAAAATATTCTATGAAAACCATGCCTTTTCTTTAAAATATTATAGAATTTCCTTACTAGAAATATCTTCTATCTTTGCTATTATAATGTATATTTTCAAAGCCTAGATTGCAATATCACCTATCTACGTCTAAATCAAAAAGTTGTTTGTATATACACTAGTCGCACATAGCCCCCTATACCCGCTTCTTATTTAATATATATCCAATAATACTATTTTTCATACGTTGCGTTTAAAATAATTAAAACGTTTTTTTGGTTTCCTGTAAAATCGTGTTCTGGTAGATAAAGGTTCTTGTCACTTCATCGTCGTAATGTATCTTGAAGTATTGGATTTGAGCTTGTTGGGATGGGTGTTTGGAGTGACAATGATAGATGAAGTAAGAAATTAGCACATTTGAGGAAGTTTGAAACTTTTTGCTACAGAAAAGTTAAAAGAGAGTCGGCTGTCTTGTTATCGATATGTGATGAGCAGGGTTGAAACGCGTGTGACTAAAAGACTGCTTGAAGTAATGAGAAAACCTGTAATTAGGTTTTGATAAACATAAAATTGTACATTATTTGTTCCGAAGAAAATCTGAATGACAGACATGACAAGCAGGAGTAAAATTAGAGGTTGGCAAGGAAGGAGGTTGCAACTCTAAGCAAATAGATCATATCACGTCATTCTTCCACACTATAGTCTTCAAGATGTCGAGGTAGGTTTCGAGTTCTGCTCGATCTTCTAAGAACAGGATCTTCTACGCGTGGTGGAGTGGTGCTTGAAGCAGGAAACCGTTGTGTGGTATGTAGGACTTGTGCAGGGGAAGGACAAGGTTGTGGCGAACCAGGAGAGTGAGAGTTAGGATTAGAGGGGGCAGAGTTAGTGGTTTCTGCTGCACGAATTGGTGAGCTAGAGGAGGCTGAGTTGATGGTTTCTGCTGCACGAATCCGTGAGCTTGGTGGGGTCATATATTCTTCTTCTAGCATGGGCCCCATCTGTAATTCTTCTAGTCTTTCGCCGGTATTCTCCCCGATAAGGGCGAGTTGTCGATTTGATACCGTTGTCTCTCCTCCATCTTGTAATCGGACAAACGAGTATTCGGGGTTTGACTGTATTAGTTCGTCCTCCTCTACCAAGGGCTGATATTTTTTCTTACGATCAAATCTTTTCATTAGCACTTGATCTGAACTTGTGAGCCGTGTTGGTATCGTATTCCCATTGGGAGATCGGCGAGTGTGCATGAACATTCTTTCATGCGGAGTAAAGTTCGTCGCAGTACACAGCAAAGAGCGAATCGAGTGCAGGGCCACTGACAAGTATTGTTCCCAGTGTTCAATCGGCGCATTATGAGTTCCACAAACTAATTGTACTGCTTTCCATACAGTTGAGTTCAATTTTTCGACTTGAGCTTTACATTGTGGATTGTATGAAGTGGTGTTGCTTGTAGCTATCCCTTTAGAGTGTAGGTAATCTCCAAGATCAGTCGAACAGAATTGCGTGCCGCGGTCTGAATGAATGTATGCGGGCATACCAAAAATCATGAACAAGCTATTTAGATGCTTGATCACGGTTTTAGCACTCATATTGCTTCACGGGAAGGCGAAAGGAAAGCGAGAGTACTCGTCTATAACCGTGAAAATGTATTTGTTTTTAGACTTCGATGGGATGCCTTTTGAAATCTACGCTCAAGGGTTCTAATGCTGATGTCGCCTTATGTGTTTCGGTGAGGGAGTTGGATTGTTGAAATACCTCGGTTTGACCACAGCGCACAGTCGGCAATCTTGCGTCATCTTCCTGACTTCGTCGATTGAATAAGGTAGATTCTTACTCTTCAGCCAGTGGTACATTCTTGCCACTCCTGGATGACAAAGTGATGCGTGAAGAGATTGGAGTTTAGATGAGGTATTCGTTGTGCAAGCACATATGCGCGATAGGGTATATGCGATATATTATCTGCAGCTTTATTGTCCTTCCTGGGTCTGTATACTATGCCATAATTATATGGCGCTAACTCAAGCCGCCACCTTTGGATTTTCTCATTTTTGATTTTAGGCCGGCGAAGCAGCAATGATGGTAGAGCAATGTTCACATTCTTTTGGTGAGGTTATTGATGCACTAGTGTTGGGCTTCGATCGTACCATATCTTGCTAAAGTGACCTTTCTTGTTGCAGGATTTACAGACAGTGTATCTTGCAGGGCAGTTTCTCCTGGCATGCAGTGATCCACCACAGTACCAGCATTTGCGAGCGAATGAGGAGTTAGTGAAATTTGATGTCGTAGCGGCAGTTGTAGTAACAGTCTCGGGAGCAGGGTCGTGAATGACATTGTTTCCCGTTTCAGATGCTAGAGACACGGCATTAATAATGGGGTTGATAAAGGTTTTTGAATTTGTTTCCGCCATCTCTATTGATAGGGCTATTTTGTAAGTTTGATCCAGTGATAATAATAAGCTCTCTAGAAGTCTCGAGCGTGTACTTTGCCGGACGTCATGCCTACAATTATAAATGCACCGCGGATGGTGTCGTTTTTGTTAGTTTCTGCATAAACGCTGGTGAAATCGCAGTCTTTTGCGAGTTGTTTGAGGGATTGCATGAATATACATATCTAAAGTTTCACCTGCCTGCTGCTTTCTCGTGGTTAGTAAGTGTCTTTTTAACCTCATAACAACTTTGGTAGCTAAAATATCGTAATGGCTTCCCTAAAGATAGCAACGTGGAACCTAGACGGGTTATCTCCAAACGTGGAAGAGGTAGAAGTCTTTTTACATTCACACAACATAGACATTTTTCTTGTGTCTGAATCTCACCTGACTGACAACAATAGCATTCATATACGTTATTATAATATTTACACCACAAACCATCCAGACGGCACAGCACATGCGGGAGCTGCCCTAATTATAAAGTCAAATATTAAACACCATGAGCAAACGCAGTTCAAAAAACCTCACATACAAGCAGCAACTGTTGCAGTCAATGATCGAAATGGAACATTTAATGTGTCCGCCATATACTGCCCTCCGAAGCACATTATAAAAGAAGAGCAATATGATGAGCTATTCAATACACTCGGAATACGTTTCATAGCTGGCGGAGATTGGAATGCTAAACATGTTCACTGGGCCTCTAGACTTACCAGCACGAGAGGAAGAGAGCTCAAGAAATCGGTAGACAAGAATAATTTGACTGCCATCTCTACTACAGAACCGACTAATTGGCCGACTGATCCAAACCGCCTTCCTGACGTCATAGACTTTTTCATAGTTAAGGGTCTATTGAGGCTTTCTTATGAAATACAAACTAGTTTGGACTCTAATACCAACCACGTTCCGGTAATACTTAGTATCGGCAGTACTGTTCTCAACATGGAACAGAAAATAAAACTCTACAACAAGCGCACCGACTGGAACTGTTTTCGGGAATTGGTTCATGAGAGACTGGAAATGAAGGTAAATTTAAAAACCGAGTCAGAAATTGACAACGCCGTACGTAAATTAACATCGGTCATCCAAAGAAAGTTGTTAGATGTCCACGCCTGAAGACAGCGATCGTCCCCCTCAGAGTAAAACGTACTCTGATTCTGTACGACAAAAGATACTCGAAAAAAGGAGGCTACGTCGAGTGTGGCACATCAGTAGACACCCAAATGACAAAAGGTAATTGAACAAATCTATACGAGAATTGAAAACCCTCATCAAGGATGCTAACGACACGGCCTTGGGTGCCAACCTGGAAGGTTTATCAGCCACAAAAGCAACCAATTACTCATTATGGAAAGCCTGCAAAAACTTTGACAGACCATTACATCAAAAACCGCCTCTACGTACGCATGATGGCCAGTGGATTAGAAGCACTACTGACAAAGCTGAAGCCTTCGCAAGGCATCTCAGCCAAGTATTCACTCCAAACAACACAGCACTGAATGCGGACGAGACGGACATTGACTCGACTCTGAACCAAGATTTTCAACTTGACATACCCCTCAAATTAGTGACACCAAAAGAAATATACAGTAACCTTAAGTCCCTTAAAAACAATAAAGCTCCAGGGTATGACCTTATTGACCAAAAAGTTCTCGAAGAATCACCTCAAAAAGTAGCTGTATACCTAACAATGGTATTTAATGCAATAATGCGGGTTGGATACTTCCCAGACCTATGGAAAGTATCGAATATTATAATGATTCACAAGCCGGGGAAACCTATGCACGAGGTCACATCATACATTGGAGTCGCGCGCGCGCATCCCTGGGTGACGTGCGTGTTTACGATTGCCGGGCAGTGAGTGTTCTGCAAACTAAGAAAATGACGGATACAGTAAAATGTGTCTCGTGTAATATCGTGATTGATGAGTTGTTGGCTTACGTACAAAATAAGCTATCGCTCATTGATGAGGAGAGTTTAGTTAAAATATGTGTGTCGACGTTTGACAGTGAACAAATTCAAAAGTCGAAGACGTTATTATTTGAATCGATTCCAAGTGATTTAAAACGTAAACCAACACGTAAGGGGCAAGGCAAAGAAGATCGTACTATGTCGATATTATTAGTGTTTTTAAGGTCATGGACAGTGATGTGATGCCGATATTTGTGGCTCGTAATTTGGAGAAACTACCTCCAATAACCTTTGACCATCTGGACGTTTCTGATCTATTGAAAAAGATAGTGATACTGCAAGAGGAGGTGAAAAACTTAAAGAGTACTTGTGTCACAGTAAGTCAATTAGATGACCTTAAAAATGTATTGCTTGAGTCAAAGTCGCAATCTCCACCCACCCACCATAACGTAAATTTATAAAACCGTTTATACGAGAAGAGGTGCATGCAATTTGGATGAAAGTGACTCTAATCAATCTGGAACTCCACGTTGTGAGAGCTTGATAGTCTCGGAATTACCAAATAAGAAGAATGTTTCAAGCATAAATATGGTTAAGGCTTTATCAGCTGATATCAACGATAGTAGCAACATATTGCACGAAGTGACAACAGTGAGTCAAACTAGTAAACGTAGTCCGCGCTCGGTGTCGACGACGTTCGTTCCTAACGAGATAACAAACCGGTTTGCCGGTCAGCTGTTAAGTGAGCAGCCGCGTAAACAAACTGCGGCCGATGTTGTCAAACTAAGTTTCGGAGGAAATCGAGTTGATAGTGAAGGATGGACGGAAGTTAAAAAGAAAAAACGTTATAATTTGAACAACCGTTTAACGGGCATGAGGGGAATTGCGAATGATTCTGTCGACAGCTTTCGAGCTGCGGAGAGGAATGTTCCTATATTTATAACGAACGTGCACAAAAGCGCGACAGAGGCTGATATAGTAAATTATATTATGAAGAAAACGCAAGTGTCTGTTAAATTAGAGAAGATAAACGCCAAAAGACAGTCTGAACACTATGCCTGCAAATTCTTTGTGGCACAATCGAAAGTACACACATTCTTTGATGATAAGTTGTGGCCCCAGGGCATAATATTTCGGGAATTTGTACACTTTAAACCGAAGTCAGCAGCGCAAGCTAGTTGTACTGGAAACGGCACAATAAACACGAAAGTTAATGGATAGTAAGACATGCAAGTTGGTCACATTTAATTGTAAAAATGTAAAACGTTCGGCGGATTACATCAGAGACTTGTGCAGCAGCGCTGACATAATTGCACTTCAAGAAACCTGGTTGCTGAATGAGGAGCAGTCTTATTTGGACACCATTAGCTGTGAGTTCAGTTCGACGGGTACGTCAGGCATGGATTCAGCGTCACGACTAATACGTGGGAGGCCCTACGGTGGTGTAGCTATTCTATGGCGAAAAGTAATGTTCAGTAATGTGTCGGTTATTGAGTGTCATAATCCACGCGTTTGTGCTGTGAAGATCGCGCTAAGTAATAAGTCTATACTAGTGGTGAATGTGTATATGCCGACTAATGACGTTTTTAATCTGGCGGAGTTCGCGGATTGTCTAGGCACAGTGAGTGCGATTATTGACAATTGTAACTTAGAATGTTGTTATGTTTTAGGTGATTTCAATTCACACCCAACGGAATTATTTTATACGGAACTCTCAAGTTTTTGTGTTGAACAACAATGGACATGCATTGACACTGAATTGTTAGGTGTTGGTTCGAATACCCACACTTTTATTAGTGATGCTCATGGATCGCAACGGTGGCTTGATCATTGTTTAGTCACAAAGGCGGCTGTGCCTACTGTTCTGCATTCTTATGTAAAATATGACGTGCAGTGGTCAGACCACTTTCCGTTGTTTATTATGTGTGACCTTAGCTGTGTTCAGATTCATCAACCGAATGTTAGCATTAAAGTGAATAAGGTTATCTGGGGAGAAAGAAGTCAAGAACAGATTCGTGCTTATACCTTAAAATGTCATGAAAAATTGCGACTTATTGACTTCCCGGATGACTTTAGAGAGTTTAGTGGTCAGACTTGTAATGACCCGCGCCACCTTCGTGTAATAGATGCAATGTACGATAAAATTGTTAGTGCATTGTGCGAGTCGGCTACCGAGACAATATAGTGTAAGTCCTAGAAAGCGAGGAACAGTCGTGGGCTGGAACATGCATGTGAGTGGCGCTCATAGGGAGGCTAGGCGTAAATTTCTATGCTGGCTAGATAGTGGTATGCCGACGTCGGGACTTATTTTTGAAGAAATGCGTGAAGCTAGAAGGATATTTAAGTCTCGGTTGAAGTGGTGTCAAAATCATGAGACTCAGATTAAAATGGATATTCTGGCTTCACATCATTCTAAGAACGATTTGTGATCTTTTTGGAAGCATACGAACAGACTTAAGGGCAAGCCTGGCCTTCCTGTTTGCGTCGATGGCGTGAGTGATGCTAGACAAATAGCTGACCTTTTTGTCGACCATTTCAGTGTGCAGTCATCATTAGGCCCATCTAGGTCGATGCTCAATGTTGAGCCAGGGAAAGACCTAGGAGTTAATATAACTGCTAAAATGCTCTTAAACAAAATTAACGCGATGCGTCGAGGAAAATCTCCTGGTCATGACGGTCTCAGCATTGAGCATCTCCGATTTGCTGGTACGCATTTGCCAAGAGTCTTGGCTATGCTTTTTACTTTTTCTTTGGGTCATGCTTATATGCCGAGTGACATGATTAAAACAACAGTGGTGCCTATCGCCAAAAATAAGACTGGTGACATGGGCGATAAGAACAATTACAGGCCAATATCTCTTGCCACAATCATGTCAAAAGTGTTTGACAGTGTGCTTAACGCTCAACTTAAAAGTCATATACGTGTTCACGATAACCAATTTGGTTTCAGTTCTGGATTATCCACTGACAGCGCTATTTTGAGTGTGAAGCACACTGTTAAGTACTACACGGATCGCCACACTCCAGTTTATGCATGTTTTCTGGATTTGAGCAAGGCTTTTGACTTCGTTTCCTACGACATTTTATGGGGAAAAATGGAAGATGTAAATTTGCCACCAGAGGTAACAAATACTCTAAAATACTGGTATGGAAATCAAGTTAATAGTGTGAGGTGGGCTGGTGCCCTGTCTAGGCCGTATGGGTTGGAGTGCGGGGTGAGGCAGGGAGGATTATGCTCGCCTACGTTATTCAACCTATTGGCGCGCTTAGCAGCATGCGTGTCGGGTGTCATGTGGACGGCGTTTGTTGTAATAACATTAGCTACGCCGACGATATGGTGCTGCTGAGCGCTAAGGACACTCGTTGCCACTTGCGAGCAATATGCCAGACTACATGGTTTGACATATAATGTAAAGAAAAGTGTAGTCATGGTCTTTGAGGCCAGGGGTAAATACACAGAAGCAGTACCTTCCGTAAAAATAAACGGTATACCCCTTGTGAGGGTAGACCAATTTAAATATCTGGGTCACTTATTGACTACTGACCTCAAAGACGATGAGGATATTGATAGGGAGCGAAGGGCGCTGTGTGTGAGAGCTAACATGATTGCTTGCAGATTTAGGCGTGCCTCTAAAGAGGTCAAGCGCACTATATTTAGTGCGTACTGTACGTCTTTTTACGCTTGCAGTCTGTGGGTTAATTATACTCAAAAATCATTCAGCGCCCTTCGCATCCAATACAATAACGCATTCAGGTTGCTGATGGGGTTGCCCCGATACTGCAGCGCATCAGGGATGTTTGCTGAAGCTCACGTGGACTGTTTCTACTCGGTGATTCGGAAACGGTGCGCATCCTTGGTTCGTAGGGTGCGGGGCAGCGCCAACAGCATCCTATCTATGATAGCGAGCAGGCTTGACTGTGAATTTGTGAACCACTGCTGCAAGGTTTCGGCTGGGCCTGTCACCTTGCAGCAGTGATGACACAATCTGATTTTGTTCTTGTGTATTACTAACATAGTTTGTAAGTTCATTGTTACTAACACTATGAGTCTTGTTACTTGAAATAAATGAATAATAATAATAATACAGGCCAATCAGCCTGCTGCCCACAATGTCAAAGCTGCTTGAAAGGTCACTACTTCACAGAATGATAAAAGTCATAAAAGAAAATTCAATCATCCCGGAACACCAATTTGGGTTTAGGAAAGAACACGCGACTGTTGAACAAGTGCATAGAGTATGCAGAGAAATTAGAACGTCACTAGAGAAAAAAGAATACTGCTCATCAGTTTTTTTGGATATCCAACAGGCCTTCGACAGAGTGTGGCACAAAGGTCTACTGTACAAAATAAAATCAATATTACCACACACATTCTACGGAATCCTGAAATCCTATTTGTCAGGTAGAATTTTCCAAGTGTGCGAGAACGACTGTACCTCCAGCTTCTATGAAATATCAGCAGGAGTGCCACAGGGATCTGTGCTGGGTCCTGTCCTGTACACTCTGTACACATATGACTTACCACTAAGTCCAGGAGTTACAGTTGCAACCTTCGCTGATGACACAGCTTTACTCAGCTCGAACAAATGTCCAAATAAAGCATCTCGCGTCTTGCAAAACAGTCTGAATGAGATTGAAAAATGGTTAGCCAAATGGAGGATTGCCGTCAGTGTATCCAAATCAGTGCACATAACATTCACACTCCGGAAAGAAAATTGTTCTCCAGTCAGTTTGAATGGCGTTCAACTTCCACATCAACACACTGCAAGATACCTTGGCATGCACTTGGACCGTCGACTTACATGGAGGAAACATGTTCAAACAAAACGAGATGAAATTAACCTGAAATACAAGGGTCTCTATTGGCTTCTGGGGCGTAACTCAAAACTATCTTTGGACAACAAATTGCTCATATATAAAACGATCCTCAAACCTATTTGGACATATGGCATCCAGCTGTGGGCTCTGCTATCGCTTCTAACATAATGGTTATACAGAGAGTTCAAAACTACATACTAAAGCAAATATCAAATGCACCATGGTTTATAAGAATGACTGAGGTCCATGAAATTCTAAACATGCCCATGATTAAGGAAGAAATAGACACTCATGGTGCAAACTATAAATTAAGACTGTCCAAGCTCCCAAACCAGCTAGCGGGGCAGCTCACTATCCCTTAAACCATACTTCGGCCTTAAAAGCGGCGTGATATATTCGACGATTGGAGGGTTTGAGATCCAATAATGAGGAAGAAAGGGCTTGCTCCAATGGGAGCGGCGCTAAACGACAAAAAGCACCCACCTCATCTGTTTATAGTCTGAAATGACTGATGGCAAGATAGGACCACACAAAAAAAAAAAAAAAAAGTAAGTGTCTGGCATAGATGATATTATTGGGCTTGATGTATAATTTGTCGAGCGCAGCAATCGCGGAGTCATATGTTTCGTACTCACTAACATGGGCGTAAACCTTCGGCGAGGTGTGGTTGATCAAAAGTTGGAGTTTAATTTGAGGCCATTTTGCGGCAGCATCTTTATCCGCAGATAGTTCTGACTGAGCTAAGAAGTTGACGAATGTTTTTTGGAATGGGGGCGAAGTGGTGCAGTTCTTCAAAAAAGGTGATAACACTTTATTGAGGAACTACAGGCCCATTACGCTTCTGAGCCACGTTTATAAGCTGTTTTCGCGGGTCATTACGAATCGTCTCGAACGCAGGTTTGATGACTTCCAGCCTCCCGAACAAGCCGGTTTCCGAAAAGGCTTTAGTACCATAGACCACATCCACACGCTTCGTCAAATTATACAGAAGACCGAAGAGTATAATTTGCCGCTATGTCTAGCGTTTGTGGACTATGAGAAAGCCTTTGATTCGGTCGAAACATGGGCGGTGCTCGAGTCCCTTCAGCGATGCCGTATTGACTGTCGGTACATCGAAGTGTTAAAGTGCTTGTATAATAACGCCACCATGTCGGTCCGAGTACAGGAGCAGACTTCGAAGGCGATTCCATTGAGAAGAGGCGTGAGACAAGGGGATGTTATCTCCCCCAAACTCTTCACAGCCACAATGGAAGACGCCTTCAAGCTCCTGGAATGGCAAGGACACGGCATCAACATCAATGGCGAATACATCACTCACTTACGGTTTGCCGATGACATCGTAGTCATGGCTAAGTCAATGGAGGAACTCAGTACGATGCTCGAAGACCTCAATCTAGTTTCGCAACGGGTGGGCCTTAAAATGAACATGGATGTTGCTGATTGGCTGAATAATAATAGGATATATTTTTTCTAGTTTTACAAGAAAAAGAACATCTTTCAGTGCAACATTATAATGACAAGAGAAAAACAAAAAGAATATCAAAAATAGACAAAACGTGAAAAAGTAAAATTATAAAAGCATAAACAATATAAAAAAAGGCTCCAATCGGCCACATGCTCCCCTTTTTAAAGAGGAACAACTTTCCTTAATGACCGCCTTAAGATGCCCATTTGGGTCCGAATATCCACCACCCGTACCACCCCATCACGGCCCGGATGTAAAGCAACGATCACGCCTCGTGGCCAGGTTCCCCTCGGCAAGTTCCCGTCACCGATAAGAACCGGGTCCCCGACCTTAACGACGACATCTACTCCCGGCACGCGACGGGGCGCCAAATTGGGTAGATATTCGATGACCCAACGACGCCAAAAGTGATCACTCAGCCGGAGTGCCCTTCTCCAGCTGCTCCGACCGTCAGGTCTGTAGTTGGGAACGGATGGCCCGATGAGTCTCCCAGCAAAAAATGGTTGGGGGTAAGCGCCTCCGGGTAATTGCTCTCGGGGGAGATGTGAGTCAGCGGGCGTGAGTTTACCACCGCCTCGGCTTCAATCAGTAAAGTTGCCAGAATCTCTTATTTTGGAGCCTGCTCTCTCAGAGTCACCTTCAACGCTGACTTCACTGACCGAATCAACCTTTCCCAGGCCCCTCCAATGAAGGGCGCCGATGGGGGACTAAAACGCCATTTTATTTTTTTTATTTGCTGCAAACTGTGGAACGGCGGCATCGTAAAGAGCTCTCAGCTGTCGGTTTGCTCCCACAAACGACGTCCCGTTGTCGGAGAATAATTCGCTGGGCGTACCACGACGAGCGATGAAGCGTCGCAAGCACATAATGGCAGAGTCTGCTGATAAGCTGGCTACGATCTCTAGGTGGATAGCTCTGGTTACCATGCACATAAATAGGGCGACCCATTGCTTCTCCCGCCTGCGTCCAATAGAAATTAATACGGGGCCGAAATAGTCCACACCTGTATAGGTAAAGGCACGTCGATGATGGGCGAGTCTCGCCTCTGGCAAATCTCCCATGGGTGGTTGTAAGGTAGCGCTTTTCAGAAGCTTGCACAATTGACATCTATGGACCACTGACCGCACGGCGTTCCTCAATCCGAGGATCCAGTACGACTGCCGCAGTTCATTAATTACAGTTTCTGTATTGGCGTGAGCAAACTTGACGTGATAATGGCTGATCAGAAGACGTACAGCTGACTCCTAGCCACTTAGAATAATGGGCTGCTCATCGGAAACAGCAGAAGTTCTTCCTGCGAGATGTAAAAGTCCGTCTCTGAGTTTTGGGGATAAAATGGCTAAACGACTTTTCTTGGGAACGGGCTGCCCACGTGTCAGACAAAGAATTTCCTCTCCGAAGGCGCTAATCTGGCTCCTCCCCAAAACGTGCCGTTCCGCGCGGATGATGTCCTCTGAGACTAATGGCGCTGGAGCAGTGGAAGAAGAAGCATCAGACCACAAATCGCGTTCCGGCGCATTTACAGACTCACAAATTCCCCGAACCCAAAAATTTTGAAAATTATGACCCCGATGTTTGAAAATAGAGGCAATGAATTGATGAGTCCTGGCTGTTGCCCTTACCAGCCTAATCCAAGAACTAAAATGAGTGATGTCAGCTACAACTGGTAAGGGTAACAGATGTGAATTGATAACATTAATGCACTCTGCGATACGTGATGGATGATTTATTGATTTTGAATGACGAAGAGATGGCTTGAGTTCTTCCTCTGCAAGAATTATTGGCGTTGCGACTTTGGGCTCTAATGGCCATTCAGAAGCGGAAGCTAGGAGAAAATTTGGGCCAGATACCCAGCGTGGTTCAATACTGGCTTTCCCCCGCGTCGCATCGTCAGCTACGTTAAGTTCGGTTGGAACCCAATGCCATTCAACTATACTAGTGCATTCTAAAATCTCTCCCACGCGATGAGCTACAAAAGGTTTATAGTTTCTTGCATCGCTACGTAGCCACCCTAACACGGTCATAGAATCACTCCAGAAAACTCGTCGGTCAGGCTTAAAACGATGGGCCTCGCAAATCCTAGCGGCAAGTCGAGTGGCTATCAAGGCACCTTGGAGCTCCAGGCGTGGGATCGAAACTGCCTTCAAAGGAGACACACGTGCTTTGTTAGCTATAAGTGCAAGTTTCACGTCACCGTTGGGAAGCACAAATCTCCAGTAGGCAACGGCGGCGTGTGCCAGCTCGCTAGCATCACAAAACACGTGCAGCTCCAGTTCTGAGAAACCGCATAAATTGTAGCACCTTGGAACTCTCAGTTCCGAAATCGATTTAAGGCATTCGAACCATTCGAGCCAAGTTTCCTGATCAGCCTGTGATAGCTGCTCGTCCCAGTCAAGATTCTTACGCCATAAATTTTGAAACATAATTCTACCTCTCACTACAATGGGCGCTAAGATACCTAGCGGATCGTAGATTCGCATGACCTGGGCTAAGACTACGCGTTTTGTGAAATGGCCTGAAGTATCTTTGAGGCCCGGTTTGAAACCTATGATGTCCTGAGCTGGTTTCCAGATCAAACCTAAAGTCCGTGTTGAGGTAGCTGAGAATGGTAAACTACCCAACTCTACACTAGAACGATTGGCTAGTGAAACGTCAGACAACAGCTCGTTTGGCAATCGATTGAGTGCGCCAGGCTCATTCGAAACCCAACCGCGCATCTCGAATCCTCCACGTTTATGAATCTGTACAATTTCGACTGCCAAGCGAGCCGCGTCCTCCTTGGGGACATCTACACTTCCGATGAAGTCATCCATGTATGTATCGGATGTAATAGCTTCCACAGCTTGTGGGAACTCGCTTATAAATTCCGATGCGTTTCGGTTGACAATGTAAATAGCCGTTGATGGGCTGGAGCACGCCCCAAAAATCATAGAAGACATACGATAGGTCTTTATTGGTCCCGCAGGATCATCGCGCCAAAGAAATCGCTGAGCATCTCGGTCGCACTCTTGTATTTTCACCTGCGGGAACATCTCCTTGATATCGGCGGTCAAAGCAATTTTTCCCTCCCTAAAACGCATCAAAATTCCTAGTAGCGGTTGTAAAAAATCAGGACCCGACAGAAGCATAGAATTGAGTGATACACCCTGTACTTTAGCAGCCGCGTCGTGAACAATACGAATTTTCGCCGGTTTGTTGGGATTTACCACACCAAAATGCGGCAAGTACCAACAAACTGATGTGGGCGACTGTCCTCTGCACTCCTCAGCATAACCCTTAGCTAGCATTTCCTGAATATTAACCTTGTAACGTTTGGCGTATTTAGGATCCTTTGATATTTTCAGTTCAAGGCTTTTATACCTAGAAAGTGCCAATGGATAGCTCTCGGGAACAGCAAGGTCATTCGCCTTCCACAATAAGCCGACCTGGAAGTGCCCATTTGGTAGGCGTTGGACTGTATCCTCTAGAATACTGACAGCGCGCTGATCGCCTGCACTGCGAGGCTCATGTTTCGTGATACCGATCGCGTCTAACCTATATTGTTCCTTGATGAGGACTTCCAGGTCATGCTGCGGACGCTCACGTAAGGATACGTGGCAGGCAGTCTCCACTAAAGTTGTCCGGCTGCTTGTAAATCCAAACAAGACCCACCCTAACAATGTTTTGATGGCGACAGGTTGGGTCTTCGTGCCTTTCCGGACCTCGGATGCTGTTATCAGGTGCCAGTTGTCGATACCTATCAAAAGTGTAGACTTTGCTTCGGGGTAGCACATCTCCTCAACTATACCAGACAGGTAGGGGTAGCGACGTAAAGAATCGCGGGTGGCCGATTGGCTTTGCAGTCCTAAGTTTTTAATTGCCCTTGCCCGCTGGATTAAGAAACTTTGTGAGGCTGATCGGCCTTTTATATGAAAGTCTACAAACTGCACGCTGCTATCCCTAGATACTCCTCCCACACAATCCAAATGTAGGCTGCCCTCGGGACCCTCGGCACCAATTTTGGAGGCAATGTCAGCATCTATGAAAGTAGCCGTCGACCTGTCGTCCAGAAGGGCGTATGTGTCTACGCTCCCAGCCGGCCCGGAAACTGTGACGGGTGCTACCTTTAATAGTGGTGGAAGTGTAGGTTCGATTTGAGTATTGTTGACAGCAACGAGAACCTGTTCAGTTTGTTCAGCATCAGTTTTAGTCCTAGGTTCAGGTTTGACCTCCTCCTTCACATGAGCAAATGCTACAAATTTCTCATTATGCAAAATAGTGTGATGCCTACGAGTACAATCAGTTATTGTGCAACTAGCCTTATTTTTGTTACAAAACCTAAAATTGTGTGGAACTTTTCGAAGACAGCGATCACAGATTTTGTTGTCTTTGACGAAACGCCATCTGTCATCGACTGTCCAAGATTTGAATGTCGGGCAATTTGACAACTGATGTTCACCTTTGCAAAATAAACAAACATTTTCCTGGTCGGATGTTTTTGCAGGCTTTGGTTTGGAATTCCTAGGTGAATCTGAAGCCCCCACTCCAGACTCTGAAACGGCATGCGCTCGCTGTTTCTGTGAAAGAGTTGATGTAGATGATATCGCCTCGAATACGGCACCGAATTTCATCACCAAATCGACCTCTCGGTTTAGGAAAAGCGACAATAATTCCACTCGACCTACGCTTAGGTCCTCGTGATTAGCAGCGAAATCCAACCATCGCGCGCGCAATATTGGAGACAGTTTGCTAAGCAGCGCTCCAAATAGTTCAGGAGAACGTAAATAATCACTGTGCTGCAATAACTTAGCAACTTCAACACAATTGTGCACACGGGTGGTGAAAACCTGTAGATTTCTTACCTCCGGCCCAAATTTGGGCAGAGCCTTGATTGCGCTCACCTCCTGTAAGACAATTTGTTCAGGCCTGCCATAGCGACGATCCAGGGCTTCAATAACGTCGTTGGCGTGAGGTGCCAACACTAACAGCATGCTGACAGCTTCACGCGCCGCACCTTTTAGGGCTTGGTTCAGGCGTGCAAGGTTTTCCGTATCTGTGAAAGCACCTACCGTATCCTGAAAGGCCCGCTTAAACATAAGCCAATCAAGTGGAGATTTACCCTCAAAACAAGGAAGTTTTATAAAGTTTTTATTATTGTTGGGGCCGTTACTCTTTGCAAGTGCCTTTAGAGCCCCCACTAACTGCGTAACTCCAATTGAATTGTCTTCTCGATAAATATCAGTGGCAGCAGCCCTGTTACCCCCGCTCAAATTGTGCTGAGGTAATAGTGCAGGACTCTGTGCTGCGATACTCTGCGAAACGACGACATCGTTACGTAGTGGAAGTTCCTGAGAACACAAGATAACGGTAGCATTATTAGCCCCTACCTCACATCCATTGTTGGATTGAAAACCTTTCATAGATGGCTCTCTCTCTTGATGCGAAGGTATTTTAGTAGGAAGGGCCGTACTATCTAACCATTGTTTGACACTGGCGCGGCTCCACCCACTGTGAGAACCGTGGTTACTACAATCTGCCTCTATAGCGGCGAGCTCAGCCTGATATTCCGCTTCAGCAGCTTTGCGCTCTAATTCCGTCTGCCTAGCTTGTGCGCGCATCTCTGCCTCCATTTGGGCAATTTCTAATTGAGCTACGCGACGAATGTGTTGCGCTTCCGCAGCTGATTTTCTGGCAGCAACCATTACGGAAGTGCGACTGGTGCGGCTAGTGTTAGTGCCGACAGAATGAGCGCTCGAGCTAGGCTCTAACTCAGAAGAATGTACCTGTGAATTCCCTGTGGTAGTATGTGTAGAGGGTTCTGGAACGGCTTCACTACTCGACTGGGTAGGTATATTCGAGTCATTTTGTGGCAGTTTTGTCTGTGACCTCGGCACAACCATTTTTTTTACTGAAAAAAAATGCTGAAAAAGAAGACGAAAAAAGAAATTCCTGTGGACTAGTCTTTATACTAGACACTAGTTCGTTCGGTAGAAGGACCACTTATGTTGCTGATTGGCTGAATAATAATAGGATATATTTTTTTCTAGTTTTACAAGAAAAAGAACATCTTTCAGTGCAACATTATAATGACAAGAGAAAAACAAAAAGAATATCAAAAATAGACAAAACGTGAAAAAGTAAAATTATAAAAGCATAAACAATATAAAAAAAGGCTCCAATCGGCCACAATGGATAAGACGAAAGTTATGTCTAACGCCCATGTTGTGCCCACCCCAATATCAGTTGCAGGCTCGGTTCTTGAAGTTGTAGACTCGTACGTCTACCTAGGACAAACAGTCCAACTAGGTAGGTCCAACTTTGAGAAGGAGGTCAATCGCCGAATCCAACTCGGATGGGCAGCGTTCGGGAAACTACGCAACGTCTTCTCATCAAAAATACCTCAGTGTTTGAAGACAAAGGTCTTCAATCAATGTGTGTTGCCAGTCATGACATACGGAACAGAAACGTGGTCTCTCACTATGGGCCTAATGGAGAAGCTCGCAGTCGCGCAACGAGCCATGGAGAGGGCTATGCTTGGGATTTCTCTACGAGATCGAATCAGAAATGAGGAGGTCCGTAGACGAACGAGAGCAACCGACATAGTCCAGCGGATTGGCAAGTTAAAATGGCAGTGGGCTGGCCACATAGTGCGCAGGACCGATGGCCGATGGGGCCGGAAGGTCCTGGAGTGGAGACCGCGGACCGGCAAGCGCAGCGTAGGACGTCCACCGGCTAGGTGGACCGACGACCTAGTCAAGGTAGCCGGAAGACGCTGGGCGCAGGCCGCTTCCAACCGGTCCTTTTGGAAATCCATGGGGGAGGCCTATGTCCAGCAGTGGACGTCCTACGGCTGATATGATGATGATGATGGGGTTGAATTTCGAAAAATCCTTCCTTGTTCCTTGTCTACATTATAAAGGGAACCTCTGTGCAAAATTTCAGCTTTCTAGGTTCAAAGGTTTGGGCTGGGCGTTGATGAGTCAGTCAATCAGTCAGTCAGGACTTCTCTTTTTATTTATATATATATATATAATAGATAGATAATAAGTAGCTGTCCAGCGTAACTTCGTCTGCGTCACATTTTCCCCGTTTTCGCAACATTTTTCAATGCTACTCCGCTCCTATTGGTCGTAGCGTAAAGATATAGATAGCCTATAGCCTTTCTCGATAAATGGGCTATCTAACACTGAATGAAATTTTCAAATCGGATCAGTTGTTCTTGAGATTAGCGCGTTCAAGCAAACAAACAAACAAACAAACTCTTCAGCTTTATAATATCAATAATATAGTATATAGTATAGATATTCAAAATTAACAGGGTGCCGCATTCTACCGAATATCTATCTTGTTGTCTATACTCTACTTGTAAATCGCCTCTCGTCCTCAGGGCAGTGGCATAATATCACCCTTGGGGTTTATTTCCAGGTACAGTTTCAAGTCATCAGCATACAAGAGATATCTTGCATGAAACAGAACTTGAGGAAGATCGTTGGCCATAATCAGAAATCGTAAAGGCCCCAAAGCCTTTACTCACGCCGGAACGCGTGCGATAGGTACCCGAAACGTACATCAAAGCCTAAAAAACTGCTGTCGATCACGTAGGTAGTCCGCAAAGAAACGGAGGAGAGATGGTGCGAACTCAATTAAGCTAAGCTTCATTAGCAGCGTGTCATCGTTAACCCTATCAAACGCCTTCCGGAAGTCGAAATAAAGTAGGTCTACCTGACGCCCGCGGTCCAAACTAGACGATATATTATAATCTACAAGTGTCAGAAGATTAGTGTCAACTGATCTTTTATTTCTGAAACCGTGCTGTTCATTACAAAGGTAGGTACTTGTTTATTTGCTTATAGATAGCATTATGGAGCATGTTCTCGAAGACTTTCCCCGGGAAAGACAGGATTGCGATAGGGCGGTATTCTTCAACGGAACTTTTATTTTGGGTTTTAGGGATCGGTGTAATTCTAGAAGTTTTCAACTCACTGGGATATGTACCAGTCTGCAAGGCTAAGTTAAAGATGTGACAAAGAGTGTCAATGAAAATATTTCTTAAGTCTTTAACTATGAAGGGAGGGATGTTATCGGGGTTAATAGAACTATTAGGTTTAAGTTTATTTATGCCTTTAACAATGTCTGCACAGCACGGGGGGTTTATTTATGTGATTGCTGTTACAGGAATGACCATACGTACCGACGTGATCAGCATTAAACAGCGGAACGTCAGGCAGAAAAACAGCTGTGAAAAATTCAGCAAAAGCCTCTGCCCCCTAAGTACCCGATAAAGTTGAACCCTTGTATGTTATATTCGGTTCAATCCTAGCTTTGGAACGCTGGCCGGATATGTGTGACCAGAATTGACAAGGGTTATATTGTGTAATTTTGTTCTCTATATTTTGTCATGTATAAAGAATGCGTATCTGCAATACGGGTTTTAAGTTAGACCTGAGGCCAGCAGATACGCATCTTCGCATTTTGTTAGTTTCCAATTTTTATGGAGTTGTA
The DNA here is from genome assembly GCA_963082945.1 of Cerastis leucographa. NCBI lineage: Eukaryota > Metazoa > Arthropoda > Insecta > Lepidoptera > Noctuidae > Cerastis > Cerastis leucographa. The sequence goes on from OY720355.1 coordinate 18,799,114, forward strand.
ACTTGAGTCTTAGATCCTGGATGATATCGCTTGAAATACAGGATCATCGCCTGTTTGCCAATTTCCCTCTGCGGTTTTTAGGCATGCACACGTCAAAGAGATTATAGATAATACTGTAAAACTTGAAAGTAGCCCCATTTACATCCTTAGATTCCAAAACCTCGTCCCTAATGTTTTCATCAGAGAATAATAAATAGAGTTATTCGAAATCGCATTTGCCGAAGCTCAAATCATTGGCACTGTCTATATTACTGGGCTCAATTGACTCCAAGCAATGACGTACATTGACTCTTACCTCAATGAAGTCATTGAGACTACTTAATTACACAAAGAGACCTCTTTGGCGAAACCGAAGATTTGTCTGTGCAGTAATGGACGCAGTTATGCTGACGAATAACTACCGGAAACACATTGTAAAGGATTGGCATGGTTGACATATGTCGGGCATGCCACCGTCTGAATCGAGAATCGATCCGACACATTATTTCTGGGTGTTCTCGTTTGGCTAACGGAGAGTACTTGCATAGACACAACCTTGTTGCCAGGATTATCCACCAGCAACTTGCTTTGAAATACAACCTTGTGGAATCGGAAGTGCCATACTATAAGTATGCGCCCGACCCAGTTCTCGATACTGGTAATATCACGTTGTATTTGGATCGACCTATCGTCACTGACAGGACTAATTGTTGCCAATAAGCCTGACATTGTGTTAATAGATGGGTTGGAGCGTCGCGCAATGATTATTGATATAACGGTCCCGCATGACGAGAACCTCGTGAAAGCAGAGAAAGAAAAGCAATTCAAGTATCTAGATCTTGCTCCCGAGGTTGTCGACATGTGGGACGTGAGTACAGCAGTCATTGTGCCGATAGTCGTGTCGGCCAATGACTTAATAGCCAAAAGCTTCGAGCAACATCTGAGGAGTCTTTCGCTTGGCAGCCGGATCAAGGGCTCTTGCTGATTCAGAAAGCAGTCCTTTTGGACACGGCACGTATTGTTAAGAGGTTCCTCTGTCAAGAGCCCTGACCGCCGGTAGCCCGGACCAGTTCCCGATGCCGTTGGGCTACTATTTTTTATATTTTTAAATATTTGTGTTTATATTTTTAAAATATTTAAAAATGTATATAATTTATATATATAGATGAATAAACGAAATAATTCTTAATACTTAACGATTCACTATTTCAATTTAAGTCACCTAAAATTATAACAAGGCCTTTTAAATGATTTATAAACTCTTCTACTTTACAAAACCATCACATATACTCATCATCGTTTGCACTATTTTTAATATATACAACACATACGTGAACAGTATGTCTGCACCATGTAAAGTAAGCCCATAGATCCTCACCAGCATCCGTTTCTAGATCACGGTGGCGGCACAGCGCAATGGGCGCGCACGCGGCGAGCATTTCAATCCGCCGCACGGTTTTCCCCGGTCACGTGACATCACATTCCTATAGCCGGGCGCAAGCTCCCCATCTTCAATAATGGCATCAAGAAAGCTCTCTGTTGCGGCGATCAGAGTATGTTCCAGCTGTGACAAGTTCGTTCTCCACGTCGACAATTTGGTTTTAAGACCACGGACATTTTGATTTTGACGGACATCGATGTTTAAGTATTGTGAGGCTGCTTAGGCACGAAATGTCTGGTATGTTTGTTGGGCCGTATCAGATACCTTATAGTTTCTGATATGTCTTAAGTTTTCATAAGTAAACCACGAGTATACTCTCGCGTTTATTGCCCATGCTTCAACAAAAAGGCATCTTCCGTGATAAATAATGGGGACACCAACCTTGTACGACTTCTAACTTCACCTAGCTCGCAGCTCATCGACCGTGCATGTGCCAGTAGGGCACAGTTGTTGCAGATAGTCACGAATCTCATCTACATTGAACTCCATATTCCACAAGTGCAGATATTCACGTGCTGCTGCGACTGCTCTTAGGGTAGTAATGCTGGGCCCGGTAATACTGCATAATGACGTGGGTTTCCGGAATTTATTTTTCCTTACTTCCGTCCAGCTTTGATCGTAAGTAGAATAAGTGCATCCATCAAAGGTGGTGTGGCCGTCGGCAGAGAAGGTGTGGCCGGCATGCACATGCTCACTAATCAGTTCCAAGGTTTCTGTCGAATGCACTTCAAGGGTAGTTGGGTTACCCTTAACGACGACAGGCTGGTTAGAGCCGGTAGGGACAGGTTCATTAGAGGCAGCATTTTAGCTTTGGGCTTTTTTTTTGTTTTTTGGCACTTGCGTAGTTTGTGCCGGTGTAGGAGTATCCAGTGCTTGAGATGTGAGCTGAGCCTGCGCTGTTGAGTGGTTACAATGTGTGGCTACTAACTGATAACACAGTGGGTTTTCTGCTGGCCAACATCCACACAAGTTGCTAATAGGGCGTTATTTTGCTTTAGCTGGATGTTAACGAGGTCAATTTGGGAAGCATATATCCAGTTAATTAAAATTTCGAATTACGAACGTACGTAATTCGTAACAAAAGAAAAAAAAATACATACATTCGAATTGATAACCTCCTTTTGGAAGTCGGTTATAAATGGATAGACTGTTTATAAGAGCGATGGTTGAAAGGAGAGAATGGATATAGAAAACGTGTCGCCGATCCCAAGTTGCGTGGGACAAGGGCAGAAAGGTGACGATGAACTTAAAGCGGTGAATCATTCACTATTTTACTTATCATTTTTCAGATCGTGTTTGAAACTATCAAGTTCGTGTACCAACATTTCATAACTATACAAAAAGTTATTGAAATATTAAAAATTACGAATGGAAATTATGTAAGTATGTATATGACGACGCTGGAACCAGAATGATCTAGGGCACAATAGTATGTTTCTGAGAAAATGAAGGAAATGCGTTACGCGTTATTGTTTGAAATCTATGAGCTTTTTATTATTATTTTTTAGTTATTTGTACTTCATGTAAGTTTTAAATAATAAAATAACAATTTTTATCAGTATGAGTTATTTATTAAAACTAACATTCTTAGTTTTACAAAAAAAAAAACACTTAGATCACTATGGCAGTTCACAAATTTAAAAAAATGTGATAATAGTGTAAGTTTTCACTTTGATATGTTAAGAAAAAATCACTTTAATCATCACCAAATACAGCAGGCAAAAAATTATCATCTTGTGCTTCCTGATTGCCGCCTCTTCTAGGCACATGTGGTAGGGTCAAGTAAAACTGATGATGGATAGGAGGTACAAATTTTAGAGCTTTTCTTATATCTTGCATTTTTTGATACGATATTAGTCTAGTTTCAGGGGCTTTTTCTGGTATATAATTCTTTAGGTTACAAAAGAAAGTTTCAGAATCTATATCATTTGGTTTCAAATCAACCGTTTCATATGTTTCCGTGTAGTCATCATTGTAACTAAGTATACTTGAACCTTTACAAAACTTTTTCTTCCGTATGTTAGAAATTTTTGCGCCTTCTCTTAATACAACCTGATAATATTTGAATAGTGTTGCGAGGCTTTCAAAATCTAGAAACTTATTTTTCATATCTCGCACAGTAAAAGGTTTTTGTTTTCTGCAGTCTCGAACGAGCTTCATCCAATCTTCTGGTGTATAGATATCAGTCTTCTTTTTTAGTTCTAGACTTATAAAAGAGACGTCAGTGTCGTTAGGCAGGTAAGTATGGCCACTGACGAGATAATGCATGGTGATCGTTTCTAGATATGGCGATTTATTAACCAGAAACATCATAAAGTGTAAAACATTCCAGTTTCGGTTTTGACCGGAGCAACAGTCGCTAAAAAAACACAATGATTTGACAGTGTCCGGCACGGAATCTTCTAGAAAGTAGTGAAGTGACGACATAATTTCTTGCGAGCCTCTGGCCCCACAATGTTCTGGCCACATATTCATGAGAACTTTTTCTCCTTCCTTAGTATAAGCATGAATACCAAAGTTCAGCATTTGCAGTTGTCTTAAATAATAGACCTCACCAGTATTTAAATAAGGAAGAGGTAGAGTTCGTTCCAGATCAAAAGTAGCTACTAATAACGATTCATCAGTTTTGACTTTACCTTTACAGTCGTTTAATATGTTTCTTACTTCGCCTGCAAGTTTAATATGCTGATCTTTTTGTGCCCTTTTAGCTAGGCATGTTTCTATATCTTCATCCGCCTTTATTGATATCTCGAGCATATCACAGGTTTTACAAGTATCTGCCTTAGGGATATCGAAGTGTAAATTAAACTCGGTTGTAAATACTTTGACGTAGGCACTCTTTTTCAATATTGGTTTTCCTTCTGACTCGCATTTTGCTTTAAAAAGTTCATACATTTTGTTCATTGAAAGATCCGGGCGCAAATATTTTCGTGTTGATCGTCTTTCTCCATAGTGACTCACAAATTTCGGAAAACTATTAATGTGGTCTTTAATCCAGTTCAACTTTTCATCCGACAGCTTGTTAGCAGGTACATGTTGTCCCCTCTTATCTCCTTCTGCTATTCCAGAAACAGATTTTTTATTGCGTAATGCATAATCTAATCTTTTGTTAGATATTTGTATAACCTTTAAAAAGAAACTTTTGCAAACTCTTTTGTCCAACAGCATGAATTGGCGTACATAATTTATGCGGCTAGAATTTTGAGCATTTTGTCTTTGCTTACGGCGTTTTGGTTCTAAAGTCTTAATGACGCTGCACAACCATGTTGTTTGAGCATCCCATGAGGTGAGCTGATAAAACATTACGTGTATTGCTTCTTGATTTTCAGGTGGAACCTGCTCACTGCATTTGAACCTACAGTTGCATACAACAGGTGTAAATACTTTAGCCGGGACAATATTACCTCGTGCGTTGCGATATTCTTGGCCTGCAGTTCTTTTTCGCCTCCTTATATTATTTGCCCATTTGTCGAAATTTCGAACTCTTTTTCTTCCTCTGACAGGTTCATCGGAATCTGGATGATTTATTTCCCCCAAGTTACCTATAGGACCCTCTGGATCTCTTCTTTCTTCATTATCTGTAAAGAACGGTATAAGCTGTAACCCAAGCCCAAGCCAGACTCAAACATGCAGCAAAAACGTCACAAACGAGTATTTGCTTATAAAAATAGGTTATATTATGGAAGTAGTTTATTATTGTATAGCCTTCTTCGTGCTAATTGATAAAAAGAACATAAGCGTAAGCCAAGCATCAATTTTTGAGAAAAGCATGATTCTGAAATCGAACTGCAAAACTGCAAACAAAATAAAAGTAAAATCTCCCCAGCCCTTAATATTCGACAACAATACATACCTTCACTGTCTTCTAATTCTGTGGAAATTTCTACATTTTGCTCTGGATGGTAAGAAGAATGACTTGAAAAATCTTCATTTATTGAAGTCGATGAAGATGGCGGCGGCGAAGATAGCAATGCCATATTCACTATTCTTTTAGCTCTGTTTCTGTTATCCATTGCTTACGTAACAACCTTTCAATTAAAATGTTTAATAAAACAAAAGATAATCGCAAGCGCATGTGAATAAAACGAAATCAATATGATAAGTAACGTCAATTGATTTTGATTTTGTTGACGTGACTGTTTGTGTGGCCAGTTTAAAAATATTCAGTGTTTTTGTAAAAATGTCAAACCATATTTTTTGTTTAAGTATATATTCATAGATATTAAATTTTAATGAAAATTACGTAAATGATTTATGTATACGCAAATAATTTATATTTCTTTATTGCATTTAGATCAGTTTGGATATCCATAAAAGCCAGCAACTTGCGACCACAGTAATCTAAGTGCGCCTCATTACTTAGATCAGTCTGGCATGTCTTCATTTTGCAAATCGCACCGATTCTATAGTGAGATGTTGTGATTTCTCAAGGAAAATAATACTGGGAAGCACTTAGATCAGTATGGCATGAAAGAATTATGATTTTTCCATGCAATTGTGTAAAAAAACCATTTTTGCCAAAAATGTCACTTAGATCACAGTCACTCTGGTTCTATCATCGTCATATATCACGGCGGTGATTTCACGAGGTGGAACCCATAACCGAATATCGATGCCATATTGCCTTTCAGCCGATAACTATGGGACATTATTCTTCATTGTTGGTAGATCCTTAGATGGGCCCTAAGACGACCCACTAACCGTTCAGTACAGTTATTCATTACATAGTAAGTTTAGGTTTAAGAACAACTTTATTTCTCATAAGAATTACATAGATAATTCACTTACTGAGAAACACACTAAAACTAAGATTTATAACTAGAGCGCACAGATTATGTGGGTACACAGATAATTAATAACATAAACTCGATCTTATGTTTAACAAAACACAACATGGATTTAGGTTGATTTTTACTAGATGTGGCATTGAGGGCATAGTCTGTAATGAGCAGGTTTGTTACCATTTTGCTTTCAGTTAATTCTGTTCTATATAAATTTTTGGTGCATACATGATTTATAATATATTTTGAGTGGTTTTTTTTTAACTTATTTGTATGTTTTAATTGTGTGGGCTTTTAATAACTTTTTGAACCGGGCATAACTATGTTCTCCTTTTATTACTGATGGTAATTTATTATAAATTGTAACACCCTCAAACTCCAAATTTCTTCTTCCATAGTTAGTTCTAGGAGGGCGGGTCACTAAGTAACTAGCACGCCTTAAGTTAATCTTTCGTGTTTGTTGTTTTGTTACAAATTTTATATTGGAATGGATTTTATTATTTAATATTTTACGTATTAGAATACATGTGTAGTATATGTATGTTTGTTTTATATTCATTATTTTTGTTTCCTCGTATATCTTAGTAGTTGGTGTCCGAAATGGATAGTTGAATAAAATTTTAATTAATCTATTTTGAACTCGTTGAATTGGATCTATGTATATTAGTTTTCGCTGCAGTACCCCAGATTTCAATGAGGTAGTCGATATGAGGCTTAACCAGAGAATTATAAATAATATATCGCACTTTTCGAGAGAGACAATTTGTTATGTTGTGAAGAGCCCCTGTGAGTGGTCTTAGTTTAAGTTTATTTTTTTCTAGATGTGGATTCCAATTTAAGCTACTATCCTAAATAAGTCCGAGATATTTTTCTTTAGGTTTTCGTTCAAGCAGTTGACCATCTATTTTAAGTTCGAAATTATCATTTATTTTTTTATTGATTGCTGCAAAAATTATGTAATTTGTTTTTGTAATATTAATAGTTAAAAGATTTGACTGAAACCACTCATTTAAGAGATTAAGGTCATTCTGAGCGTTAGCTATTATAGCTTCGACTGAATGTCCAAAATAAAAGAGACTTGTGTCGTCTGCATAAAGGGAGATGTCCCCTTTGAAACCTAATTCACTGATGCTGTTAATATAAATAAGAAACATGAGGGGGCCTAATATTGATCCCTGGGGCACGCCAAAATTCAGGACACAGGAGGTGCTTTCATATTTATCTATTTTTACTATTTGTTTACGGTTCTCCATATATGATTTAAAAATTTCAAGTGCTTTGCCTGTAACACCGGTGAGTTCTAGCTTCTGTATTAATTTGTCATGATTGATGGTGTCGAAGGCTTTTTTAAGATCAATAAATATTCCTAAAACTACTTGTTTTTGATCAATTTTATTTTTAATTTTGGTTACGAGGTCAATTGTAGCAGCGAGAGTGTTTGACTGAGCTCTAAATCCATACTGTTTATGGTAAAAGAAACTTTTTGAATTAAGGAAAGACTCTAATCGGTTATAAAGAATCTTCTCAAAAACTTTAGAAATCACCGAGAGAACTGATACAGGGCGGTAATTGCAGGGGTAAAATTTACTTCCAGATTTATGAATTGGTACAACTTTTGCAACTTTTAACTCGTTGGGAAAGTTACCTCTTTCCATATGATAATTAATGCAAACTGTAAGTTCCGTCGCAATAATGTCTTTTACGCATTTTATTGATTTTGTACTAATACCATCAATGCCAGATGCAGTATTACAGTCCAAATTTTCAATGATGGTAATAACTTCCTTCGTAGTTGCTGGTTTTAGAAACTGCAATTCTGTTTTGTCAGTTAGTCTACACTCTTCAAAGACTTGACTTGCGTTTGATCTTTCGGAGATTATACTTGCTAGGGTTGAACCAATAGTCGAAAAATATGAGTTAAAACTTTCGCATATTTCTTTTTGGTCCGTAATAGTACCAGCTGCCGTTTCAAGTTTGTCCGGTCCGGTTCTGTCATGCAGTTTGTTTTTCGACAAATCATTTATAAGTTGCCACATTTTTCGTGGTTTACTTGAATTTTCTTCAAACCTCTTTAGGTAATAATCACTTTTCGCTTTTCTTATGTTTTGTGATACTCTGGCTTTTATATGTTCATACTCTTCTTTTAATTGCATGTCCTCTACATTTGTTTTATGTTTTTGCCATAGTATGTTCTTGTTATTTATATCTTCTAAGAGTTCTTTTTAATCCAGTCTTGCCGCGAAGGATTCAAAATTTTAGATTTTGTGATTGTGCACTTGTTTAAACAGGAGTGTAATTTGCATGCCAATTTATCATACTCTATATCTTCATGATTTTTAGGATATTCATCCAGGCATTGATAAAGTTTATTGAAATTTACTGCGTCGTATTTCTGTTTTAAGATAGGTGGTGGTTGGTATTGCTTCATCTCTAAAAGTATTTGTCTGTGGTCAGACATTGAAGATTCCATAGTGACAAAGTTTGTTACTACTTCCTAGAATTAATCCTTATTAGCGACACTATCGAATTCAAACTCTAACACAAAGTATTTATTTCAATTAGACCATCACAGGCACTTTTGAAAGACAAAAAACAAAAAAAAAAGTGAAGCTGCAGTCCCAGTCACAAGACATAGTAATTTGTGAAAGTATTAGTTACCCATTCCAAAGCGTAGATCTCTATGGAGAAGAATGGGCAAGAAACACCATGGACACTCTTTTAAATCAAAATACTTTACCAAATGTTGCTTACATTATTCATGTTATAAATAACATACACACATCAAAAGTGTCTAGGGATCAAGCATTTTTATGCGGATTTCTTGAGATTGAGATGTGGCTTTGTAATAAATTTATGATTTTATAAATTTATATGGATCCTTTTTGGTGCATTTCATAATTTGAATCAGGAACTGTGAATCAAATTCGAGTAAAAGATGAAAATCAGCTGTCAATATTTTCCCTATAAAAACATACAACGCATTGAAGACATTATTAGTGCTACTGTTTCCCTACTACTGATTAAAACCAACGTTATTATGGAGCGGCGACGTCATTTAAGCAGGGAAGAAATGCTCAGAGCCGTGGGAATGATAGAAGCTGGTTCCCGGCAACGTACTGTGGCTTTAGCTCTGAATACAAGTCAGAGTGTTATCAGTCGACTTTGGACACGTTACCGAAGCACTGGTACCGTGGCTGAGCGCCATGGAGGACGGTATCGCTGCACCACACGGAGACAAGACCGATACATTCAAATCTTAACTCGAAGAGCTCCAACAATAACCGCCATGATGTTAGCCGTGAGGCTTCATCACTCTTCAGGGAACTTAATTAGCGACCAAACAGTCAGAAACCGCTTGCATGAAGTGAACCTTCATTCCCGAAGACCGCTACGGGTACCACCTATAGCAATGCACAATCGTAGGATTCGATATCAATGGGCTCTTGAACACAGAAATTGGGCAGAAGAACAATGGCGTTTCGTGTGCTTTTCTGATGAGTCTCGTTTTGGTATGAGACCGGATACAAGACGTATACGACACTGGAGAACCCCTGGACGCCAACAGCGATTAAAATCCTGCCAGGAAGTCCATCCTTATAGTGGTGGAACCATCATGGTATGGGCGGGTATTTGGATCGGCGGAAGAACTGAGTTGATTTGGATCAGAGGCAACCTCAACACTCAAATTTATGCTGAGACGATTGTATCAGACGTCATCGTTCCTCTACAAGTGCAAATCGGTCCCTTATTTCAGTTAATGCATGATAATGCACGACCGCACTCCGCAAGATAAGACAGACTCTCGCCGCAGCTAACATCAATGTACTGCCCTGGCCTGCTCAGTCGCCAGACTTGAACCCGATTGAGCATGCATGGGATATGCTACAGAGAAGAGCTCGGAGGGTATCCAGTCGCAAGAAGACCTTTTTTTGTTGTTGCAACGAACATGGGCGGCCATTCCACAGCGTGATTTGGATGAACTCATTTTGAGTATGCCAAACCGATGTTCTTGTGTTGTTAGTGTTCGCGGTAGAAACACGGATTATTAATTGTTTAAGTTACCCAATAAAATTTTAAAGAAAACTGTTATTTCAGTCTTTTTTTCGAACTTTAATGTTAGTGGTTCAAATGTCAAAAATCCCTTTATTAGAAAATGGCAAATTTCTTTATTAATGCAAAGGTGCCTTGGTTTATCGTTACTGTGACAAACGAAAACACTTTATTTGATGAATCCTTAAAGAAAATTTTAATTAATATCAATCAGGAGAAAAGTTATTGCAAAAATATATGTTGATCCCTAGACACTTTTGATGTGTGTATATGTGAGAATAATGTAGAAATACGGGCAAGGTAAGAGCGTACAGAGTAAAAGATTAAATAGTAATTTAAAAATAAAGTAAATTAAATAAACCGCGACAACTAAGAGATTGATTGTTGTGACTGGTCACAACTGAAATAGCGCCCGTTCACGAACATGACGCATGTATCAGCCATCATTCAACTCAACCATTTTGAAGGGAACTAAATGACCCAACACACCCGCCACCATCAGCGTGACATTTAAGTGAGCATGACATTCACTCAATCACCAGGGTAACTTCGAGTCAATGAAATATGTAGGTATTCAGTAGTAGTAGTAAATGGTGGCTTTAAAGTACACAGTACTCACACATGTGCTATGCAATTATATATAATAAGAAGAAGAGTTCTAAGAGATTGAATCTATACAATACAAATATATTTTAACAATCTTCTGCAGCTTTCACAATAACTTCACTTGGTAATTCAGATGACTCAGATCCATAGCCATATCCATCCATCTAAATTGAAGCTCAACCGGACAGACTGAAACGTTAGCTTTTAATAAATCAAAGCAAGGTTGAGAAGTTAAGGTTTTGGTAGTTTTAAGTGGAATATTGGTAAAGAAATCTTCAAATTCCTGAGCCACTTCGTTTTCAGAGCTTAGAATAAATAAATCTTTATTCAAAAACAAAAAGCGGTTAAATACGCAATGTAGGTCTCACAATGTTTGATGCCTGTACTTGGATAATCCTGTATCACAGGCGGAAGGAGCTCCAACAATATACTACTTACACATTACAACAGATTTTTAAAACAATATTTAACATCTTAAAGTGATCTAATTAGAATCATTTGATATAGTAAACCTAATTAACTTACACACTAAAACACGTAATAATAACAGGGAAAAATACGCGTCAGCAGAAACATAAACTCAGAAAACTACATGAAGTCTCTAGTCATCATTATATCATTATATATTTTTTTTCTATTAGATTCATTATTGATAATTTTCCAAACACAAGATTAAGTCCGCCTATAACAAAAAATAAAAGGGTAAATGGATTTAGTTTTCATTATTAATGTAATATTGAACAATACGTGAACTACCGAAAATAATTCCTTATAAAATTGATTTACATTTCTAATAATATGGCTCGGAATGCCTTAATTACTAATTAAGTTCTTATTAAATTTATTCAAATTGCTGGGTGTTATTTGTTTAGAGTTTATCTGGATTTTTGTAATGGTATGTAGGACTCAAAAACAATGGTTTGATCGTTGTTGCTTTGAAGAGAAACCTTGAATATTTTGATTGAATAATTGCAAAGAATTCTGTTTAGCCCCTTTTTTACATGTAGCTATTTCATAACAAGAAGGTTGAACATTAATGTCACTGGTATCTTCTGGTATCTTACTAACTAGTTTAAATGAGCATCCGGAGTGAGTCCCGAGACTCCCGCGCCATCACTAGACAACAAGCTCCTATCACTAAAAGACCCTAATTTATAATTTTCCATGGTGGCACATGGAACCTCCTCCGTAAAATAATTGTAAATAGAAAAAAAAAAACCTATATTACTATGATTACTAATAGTCGCAGTGTTAATAATAGAACTAAACTCAGACATACTATTTATGTCTGTGTGAATATTATAAGCTAATGGCCTAGTTTTTAGTGTCTGCATCCAATAGGGAGATACACATTACCCCGTGTCGATCTAAGTTTATCAATAAGAGTGTTAATATCAAGAAATATAGGTAAGCTTCTCACTATAGTGACCTACTAAAAATGCATGGTTATTAAACATGTGAATGTAATTGTTTTTTCTATTACATACATTTTCAAAATATGGAATGGTGTTATAATACGTTGTGTGTATTTTTTTCCAAAATCAACGGTTTCAACTTCTTCTCAAAAATCCAGTGATGCAGTTTTAGGTTACATTAAAATCGGGCCCGAGACTCGTTTGAGTATTTTTACATTTAGGTCACAAAAACTGTGCGACTTATAGGACTTGTCAGGTGTAAAACATGTCAGGATGTACACACAAATTCTTGGTTGAAGTGCTAGTCTCGTAGCTACACCACTGAGTAATCTGGGTTGTTTGTTTTTGCAGGATAACGTATGGGTAACTGTACTGTGGTTGGCCTTCTGGTTAATTAAATCTTTAACACTACTAATCGCACTAAACCTACATTGCGAGAAATTCTATATGTCTGTAAATACCGTTCAACATTCTTGTGCACGTCTTTTAAATTCGGATCGTACAGGTATAATTTTTTTGTAATCTTTCTTTTTATTTCGTGGGGTAGGGCCTAACCTGTTTTGTGCCACAAAACAGGTTAGGCCCTACCCCGGTTAGGTGTTGTGGCTTCTGATTTAACTTTACATGTCGTCGTGAACTATCTCTCAGGTATGCTGGTTTTGTGTCCTCACAATGTTTTCCTTCACCGAAGCAACTGATAATTCATTTATATACAACACGCAAATGAATCCGAAAAATCCACCAACCTACACTGGGCTCGGTTGATGAATTATAGTCTAATCCCTCACATAAAGCTGTGTCCCAGCACTGGGAAAATTTTAAGCTAATCATGCAAACATTACAGATACCGAGAAGAGGTTATGTAAGAATATTAAACGCCTACATCGAGCGAGATTCGACAAGCTGCATGTCTGTCGGCTATTCTACGTGAATGCTAAATTCACCTTCGAATTGATAGCGTTCCTTGCCAACTATACTTTTGTGCTGCTCCAGTTTGCGATTCTGTAAGAGTCATGTCAGTATTTATAAATAAATGATTCTACTAATTTCATATATAATTATTGTCTTTTATTTTGATATACGATACTCAGATTTTGAATGGCTGAGACTGCTAAAAGCTGGAAAGGAGAAAAAAAGAATCCTCAAAATGCCATCCTTAAATCCCATCCTCACATATCCCTTGTTAAATTAAATTAAATTGTTACTTGTCTTCAACACTAATCTTTAGTTAAAATGTGGATAATTAATGGTGTGGGTTACATGTTTGTAAAATCTTAGTTTAGGTATACCTCTGTATTTTGTAGCATGTAACCGTTTTGTCCCTAGTAAATAAATAATCGCCAAGACGAGCCAAGCGGAGCGCAAGGTCACTGCTTACCTTTTCTCGAAGTGTTTCGTCGTTTTTAGGGTTCCGTAGCCGAATGGCAAAAAACGGAACCCTTATAGATTCGTCATGTCTGTCTGTCTGTCTGTCTGTCCGTCCGTATCACAGCCACTTTATTCCGAAACTATTAGGACTACACAGCTGAAACTTGGTAGGTAGATGTATTCTGTGAACCGCATTATGATTTTTGTACAAAATTAAAAAAAATATATAGATAAGGATATCCTCCCATACATGGAACTAAAACTAAAAAAAAAAAAAAACGATCAAACCTATACGTGTGGGGTGTCTGTAGATAGGTCTTTAAAAATGAGATTGAGGTTCCTAAAACCAGAAGGTGGTAGCCGTAAGGCTGATCCGGGGGTACCGCACGATCTCCGGCGAGGCGGCGAGCCTCTTGGCCGGATTGCCGCCATGGGATCTGGAGGCGATAGTCCTCGCGCGCCTGCACGAATGGCGCGCGGAGGCACTACGCCGGGGGGAAACTCCGCTGCCGCGGCAAATTGTTGCTCAGCGGACAGACCTCCGGCACGATCTCATGGCGACATGGAGACAGCGACTGTCGCAACCACGTGCAGGGCACGCCACAATAGTGGCGATAAGTCCCCTCTTTGAGGAGTGGCTAGAGAGGCAGCACGGCGCCCTCACCTTCCGCCTGACGCAGGTCCTCACCGGACACGGTTGTTTCGGGAGGTTCCTGCACCGAATCGGGCGGGAGGAAACGCCCGGGTGTTACCATTGCGAGGATCGGCCGGAGGACACGGTGGAGCACACCGTGGAGCTCTGCCCCGCTTGGGCTGAGCACCGCCGTGTCCTCGTAGCGGCGATTGGCGGCGGTGACCTCTCGCGTCCGGCCCTGGTTCAATCCATGGTCCGGAGCGAGAGGGAATGGGAAGCCGTCGCCTCCTTCTGCGAAGCAGTCATGCTAGCGAAGGAGGTGGCGGAACGTGAGAGGGAGAGAACCTCACGTCCCAGCCGCCGCGGGAGACGCCCCGGGCGTCGGGGGGCAACCAGTGGCCCCCGGCCACCGTAGGCGCGAGCCTGTGGACGGTGAGTAATGGGCTAGCTCACCGTCCGTCCGTCTCATGACGACAGGCCGTGTCGACGGCGCGTACGTGTTCCACGCGCGCCTCAAGGAGATGTCAGCAAACAGGAAGGGGGCCGAGAGGGCCGATGCCTGCCAGGGCTGCGGGTTGTTCGAAAGAGATACCGCGGCCCTGGAACACAAAGGGCTTAGAAGGAACATGGGTGGGTTTTAGTCAGTCAAGTCTGACACTCGCCATCAAACGTAAAAGTTTGGCGAGTTTAGTCTTAAGTAACACCTCTTTAATGTAATTACTTTAAATAAATAAAAAAAAAAAAAAAAAAAACTCCCTCCCGCTCCGCCCAGAGCGGGAGAAGTCATTTGATGATTTCCCATCCGCAAAAAAAAAAAAAAAAAGGTTCCTAAAACCATTTTTATTCAAAGTCAATCTTTTGAAAGATAGACACTTCCAAAGTAGTAAAAAGTGTATGGCTTGGCTGTTTCGTAACTTACTTCAGAAACTAAATATTCGCATCACCTCCATGACGGTAGCGAAGGAGCGAAGCCATACATTTTTACTTATATGTAGAAATTGTGAAGTTAGGGTCGGTAGAGTTAGGCCGTGTAGATTCAGATGCTTGGCTCTACATGAGATCTGATATCTTTTTCACAGGGCAAACCTTATGTGGTCGTCTCGGCAACATTTTACACGAAATGTTTTTGGTGGGATTATAAATAGTGGTTGAACTTTAGTTAATTACTTTGGTATGTCTGAATCAGAAAACTTGAATGTATCCGTCTAGATGTTAAAATAAAGTTTCATTAAACGTGCTGTCAGGTTTTGATAGTATCTTAAGCTACACTAGTTACTTGATAATAAAAAACTTCTACACAAAGATGTACTACAAATAATGTATCCTTTAAATTACTTTCTACTGCTACTTTGTTCCTCAAAATATGTCATAAAACGTAACACAATTGCTCCGAATGGAAAGAAAATCAAAATTAAAAATCATTTTTTCAAACTAGGCTGATAATCAGCACTTTTTGAACGTCAAAATTACAAGAGACAGTGCCCCAAATCGCCCGTAACACTATTTTCGGTTTTGAGCGTGTGCTTAATCGTAGGGATCTTTATACATATATCGTGTATTCATCGAAAATGATATAGTGTTTGGGCACCACATCATTTGATGCCTTTCCTGATTACCAAGCTCTATGTCATTTATTATTATTGTGGAATGGTGATAATTTTTGGTCTAAATTTCGTACACAAGTATGACAATGTCTTGCTCATTCTCATGAACTACCACAACGTGGTCGTGACCGAAACGTGGTCGCTCACAATCAATAATAGGTTAATTATTTACTAAATAACTGACCGTAACGGTAGATGTACACACGGTGACACATCAAACTATACATTTCCAGTTTAACATGGCCTCGCTTGGTATAGATTCCCCGTACAATGAGAGATCCGCATAAACTGGTTTTGTGTAGCTTGATTAGTCGCCGTGTATAAATACATTTTTTGTTATCTAACTTTCAAAACCATTAATGTGACTTATGTATCGTCAATCAAGAATATTAACGAACCGAAGACGCCTTTAAAAGTATTGATCCAACACTTAGGTTTTATTAATATACGTTATATTTCTTTAGTAGAAATCGTCTCATGATGGTATTATTACATACAATGAATTCGTAAATCATCAAACAACAAAAAATTTAAGTTGAAATTTGCAATGTCTGCAAAACAAGAAAACGTAGAAATAACATCACAAGCTTCACTGAAGAATCAACTGGAAAAAGAAATCCAAAGAACAGTGTATTCTTTTAATTTCCATCTCAATCTATTTTTGTCTTCAAAGTATAATTTAGGAAATAATCACATTTATCCAAGTTCTTTGAAATATCGAGTTTTTGCGTTTTGCTATACGTTATGTCTGGATGCAGTGTGTATCTATCAAATGCTTATTACAGAGATCCCATTTATTAAAAATAATTTGGAATATGGCGTCCCCTTAATTTTCTAGATTATACCATGAATGTAATCGGATTCACATTAATGTTCGTATTGGACTTCGTGCATAGGAAGAACAACGTATGCTGGTTTTGGGGATCCAAAATATTTATAGAAGCATTGATTTTAGAAAGAGTATTCGCAGTTATATCATGTGGAATTGGATCGGATTAGCCACTGTTATATGTGTCAATATTATTCTTGAAATCATGATTTATGCTACTTCTGACACTTGTGACATTGCTTTAATATTTAGCATCAGTTGTGACGTTTTCTGGATTGCATTGGATCTCAATTTTGCTATAGCCATCCGAATTCTTATATTGTTAAGAAAATACGTCGAAAAATGGATCGTAGATATCTTGATGATAAATGCTGAGGGGGCAAATTATGAATGTACACTTAAACTACTAAGGATTTTCAAACATATTTTGAAAACTTACAATATCTACAAGAAAGTATTCCAAATATTGGTAAGTTTTTGTTAGTAACGGGTATTTTTTTAAAGGCGGAGAACTATAAATTAAATTATAATATAGAGAAATATTTTTAATATCCGTAAAATTGGTTCTTAGATTTAGGGCCGATTGTTCAATCCTCAATTAAATAGTCGAATAACTATCAAGCGTTTAAAATTATCTGTCTATTTATCAAGCGAATAAATATTTTCAATTTTTCAATCGTATTTTATCTAGAGAATAGCTATCAGTGGTCTATGCTAGCCAACTTCACACTGTTGATGTGTGTATTGGTTCTTTGGTAGATGGCACAGGCCCTGGGAACCTTTATTTTATTTCAAGGAAGAGGGAAGACGGGGAGCACAAGTGATAGGCTTCAGTTCAGATCAAAGACAAATCTTTATTTTATAAACATAGACAATGACACGACATACCACAGACTATACAACATGCCCCTCTATAAAAGCAAAAATAAATTGACAGATGTCACTTGGACATGAAGTTTTTATTAGACATTGACAGCTAACCAATATTTACACAAAGCAAACAGTAGCTTGATTAAAATAAATACATTGACAATTATTATTCATTAAACACTAAAATACTTATAAATCTAACTTGTCTGGTTTCTTTATTATTCTTCCCCGTGAACTGTATCGCGGTTCGTCAATTTGTGCATTCTGCGTTGACACGCAAGGTAAGTTTTCAGTGTTTACATTTTTCTCACTATCTTCATATGACTGACACAAAGATTCATTATTTAAACTAGAATTAAGACTTGATAAAGATCTGAAGCTTTCGTTATGACTACTGTTATTGACATTTGACTCATTTGACTCAGAGCTAACATTTAATTCTCTTTCGGGACTAGACTGACATGATTTTAGTAAGTAATCTGGAATATTATAATAACATGTATAACCATCATCTCTCTCTTCCTCATTCTGCGACTGATTGGACTTGTGACTATGAGACACTGACTTTGACTGACAGCTTCTGTCTGTAAATACTAGACCATGCTGTTGTGATTGAGGATAGGGCTTATTCTGACTATGACTGGTTGACTGACTGACATTATTTGAATCAAACTTGACTTTATGACTAGGTCTCGACTCTGACTTTGATAAACATGACTTAAACAATTTAATATGTTGAGTGTTTCGCCTGTAGATTGTTCCATCTGAATTTTTGACTAAATATGACCTAGGATAATGAGTCTTTGAAACAATTGTACCCTTTGTCCATGACACATCATTAGGATTTTTTTTGAAGAAGACTGAATCATTCTCCTGAAATTCTTGTGGAGAAATTGCATTTTTATTGTAATATGACTCTCTTTTTGCAAAGATTTCTGACTTATTTTTAGAATGCTCTGTGACTGTTATGACTTTAGGCTTTAGACTATCCAGATTCGTAGGTAACCTAGTTCTTAGCTTTCTAGACATGAGTAATTCTGACGGTGATTTTAAATTTCCTCTAGCTGTAGTCCTATACTGTAATAGACCTAAATTGAAATCTGTTCCTGAGTCTTGACATTTTCTTAATATGTTTTTTATTATTTTTACAGAGACTTCAGCGAGACCGTTCGATCTTGGAAAATGAGGACTAGACACTATGTGTTCAATATCCCAAACGCCAAGGAATTTGCGGAAATCCTGACTATTATAAGGAGGACCACCATCGCTGACAAGTTGCAATGGGATTCCATGCCTTGAAAACATTGATTTTAAATGTTTAATGACATTTTGACTTCTACTGTCTGAATTTAATTGAGCAATTTCTATGTAATTTGAGTAGTAATCTACCACTAGTAGGTATTTCATATTGTTGTGTTCGAATAAATCTGTAGCCAACCTTTGCCATGGTAGGCAGGGTTGTTCATGTGACAATAAAGTTTCCTTTGTTTTATTTGGACTATATGTCATACAAGTTTCACATTGCCTGACTTTCATTTCTATGTCGTGATATATGTTAGGCCAAAAAACTAAACCTCGGGCTAAGCTTTTTGTTTTTTCAACTCCCATATGACCTTCATGTAAAATATCCAATATTTCGGAACGCAGTGACTTTGGAATGATTACCGACTGATTCTTGAATAAGATATCATCAATAGTATGGACTTCATCACGAATATTCCAGTAAGGCAATGTTATTGGATCACATTGAGTTTTACTATTTGGCCATCCATTTTAATAATATTCTTGCAATTTCAATAAGGTTAAATCTGACTTTGTATGATCTTTAATCTTTTGTAATTTATTCTGAGAGATCGCCAAATTGGATGTTAGTGATTTTACCTGACAGACAATATTACTTTCTAGTTCATTGGCATCAAATTTTTCTATACTCGTGTTTGCTAAAATTGGTGCTCGTGACAGGGTATCCGAAACATACATTTCTGTACCCTTTGTGTATGACACGCTAAGATCGTATGCTTGTAATGTAATCATCATTCTCTGTAGACGAGCTGGTACTTCTGACAGAGGTTTCTTGAACAGAGTGACTAAAGGTTGATGATCCGTCTCTACCTGTATGGCTTTACCATAAATATACTGATGAAACTTTTTACATCCGAACAGGATTGCAAACAATTCACGTTCAATTTGAGCATAATTTTGTTGAGTGGTTGTAAGCGACTTTGACGAGTATGCAATAGGACTTTTGCCATGAAAAATCACTGCACCGACTGCATCTTTAGATGAGTCTACTGACATTCTAATTGGTCTGTTTACATCATAATGCACAAGAAATGGTGCTTGACTAATTATACTTTTTAACTTGGTGAATTCTTTTTCATGGTTTTCAGTCCATTGCCATATATTTTGTTTTTTGAGTAAACTTCTGAGTAAATTAGTTTCATCAGCTAAATTTGGTATATATGAGCCTAGATAATTGACCATGCCTAGGAATCGTTGTAACTCTTTGACATTTTCAGGTTTTGGCATGTCGACTATGGCTTCGACTTTGGATTTATCTGCTGATATACCATGTTTATTAAAAACATGACCTACATATGTGATTTCTGACTTATCAAACATGCACTTTGACTTGTTGAACTTTAAGTTGACTTCTCGAGCTTTTTTAAGGACATTTTCTAACCTTTCATCATGCTCCTTTTGATTTGATCCAAAAACCAAGATATCATCGACAAAAATAAGTACTCCAGGCAAATCACTGAATATATCTGACATGACTTTGTGAAATATTTCACCACTAGAGTTTATACCATAAGGCAATCGAAGAAATTTATATCTGCCAAACTGTGTGTTAAAAGTACATAGTTTACTGCTTTCCTCATCTTACTGAACCATCCAATACCCAGAATTTGCATCTAATTTGGAGAATACTGATGCGCCTGCTACTTTAGAACGTAAATCATCTAATGTAGGTGTTGTAAATGCATACTATTTTGTAGCTATTAAACCTCTCTGGTAACATGTTCAGCTTAAGAAGAAAATACTAGTTTAAATATGCTTCTTATTCTATTCGTTGTAATGACAACTAGCAATAAAATTTTTTCACAACTTTTAAGCCGTATTTTCCTAGAAATTACAACACGTTATCAGCACGAGAATGTCATAGGAAATACAGTTAATCTTATTACAAATAGTGTGTAAAAGGTTATATTGTGAAGTTGAATTATTCGTAAAATTTTATTTTCGAGATGTTCAGTGGTGATTCTGGAGCGGTCAGATGGTCTTCATCAACAATACCCTCGCTTCTCCTATCTAATAGAGAAGGGTACCCTTCGTGGAAGTTTAAAATGAGGAACTATTTAATTCATGAAGATTTGTGGTGCACAATTGATGGGTACGATGAAGGAGATGCCACCTCGGAACAGGTAAAATCTCGAAATAATAAGAGAGCACTAGCAAAAATTTGCTTAACAGTAGATGGCTCTGCAATAACGCATATTAGAAGTGCAAAGTCTGCTCTAGAGGCCTGGAAGACATTGCAAGATGCTTATGAAGATAAAGGCATGGGCAGAAGGTTGACTTTAGAGAGAAAGTTATATAGGCTATCGTTGAATGATTTTCAAAATATTGAAATGTACATTAACTCTGTTTTGAGTACTGCACAAGATTTGGCTGACATCGGCAAGGTAATTGAAGATGCTTCGATTGCTGCGATCTTATTAGGAGGTCTTTCTTCGAAATACGAGCCTCTAATAATGGCATTGGAGAATAGCAATGTAGAAGTAAGTACCGAGCTAGTTAAAAGAAAGCTACTGAATGAAATGTCAAAGATTGACTCCACAGAAAGTGATGCAGCTTTTCAATTGAAAAATCGATCTGACATTGATGTTCATAAAACAAAAAAGAAGAAACCAATTGTATGCTATGAATGTAACAAGCCTGGACACAAACGGCCTGACTGCCCTCTACGTAATAAGGTAAAGAAAGGCGTTAGTTCATCAGACAAGGAGACTTCTTTTAGTGCTCTTGGTTCTTCGTGTTTGGAGATAAATAAGTGGTTTATTGATTCTGGGGCATCAAAACACATGACTCCTAGACGGGATTGGTTCAAGGACATCAAACCATTAGAAGGTAGCACTGTTACTGTTGCCAATGGTGAGAAGATCGACTGTGGTGGTATTGGAGACATATCTATTAACACTGTGTGTAATGTGGTAAATAGCATCAAAGATGTTGCGTATGTACCTAAACTTACTAATAATTTGATTTTTGTCAAGAAAGTCGTAGACAAAGGTTTTGTAGTACTTTTTGATAAAAATGGTTGTAGTTTTTATAGAGATAATGATTTTTCTTTTGAAGGTGAGGCGATTCTACATGGTTCGGCTAGTGGTGGACTGTACACTCTCGATTGTACAACTAATTCCCTCCAAAATCTGGCGTACGAAGTGCACTCTGACTCGTTGAGCAGGTACCTGTTATGGCACAAACGGTTAGGTCACTTATGTCGCATTGGTATGAACCAATTAAAGAATTCTCACGTAGGTATAGATTATACTAAAATAGATAAATCGAGTTGCGTTGCCTGTGTTGAAGGCAAGCAGGCGAGAAAACCTTTCAAGACGATTGCGTACAAGAAAGCTACCTCAAAGCTAGAATTGATCCACTCAGATTTATGTGGACCAATATCTGAGACATCATTCCAAGGTAATAAGTATGTTCTTATTTTCATAGATGATTTTTCGCGGATGATCTATCCGTACTTCATTGCTTCTAAAGCACAAGTTAAGGAAAAGTTTTGTATTTTTCAAGCATTAGTGGAAAGACAAACCGGCGCTAAAATCAAGAGATTGAGAACTGACTGTGGAAAGGAGTATGTCAATAAAGAGCTTGAGGATTACTTAGCTACAAGAGGAGTGACGCATGAGACTACAGTAGGGTATAGCCCTCAATCAAATGGAGTAGCAGAAAGGACCAATCGTTCCATCGTGGAAAAAGCACGGTCCATGTTAGCTCAGAGTTCGCTATCCAAAGCGTACTGGGAAGATGCCTTCAAGACTGCTGTATACTTAAAAAATAGGTCACCACATCGGGCTCTAGAAAGTAAAACACCTTTTGAAAAATGGAATGGGAATAAGGGTGATTTGACCCATTTGCGTGTGTTTGGGTGTAGAGCACTTATACAAGTTCCCGCTTGTCAACGGAAGAAACTTGATCTGAAGACTAAAGAAGTAATCTTTGTTGGATACTCAGAAGATCGAAATGGTTATTATTTCAGGGATTCTTCAAATCCAAGAAGCATACAGAAGTCGAGAGATGTAACATTTTTTGAAAATCATTTTTCACAATTAAAAGGAAATGCTGTTGAATCTGTGCAAACGGAACCAGTAATTTTGATTGATGAACAACAGCAGCAGGATGAGAATGAAGTTCGTCAAGAAAATAATTCTGTATGTAGTGATGATGAAAATGATTATAATTCAGCAGAATCAGAGGATCCTACAAGTCCTGAACGGATAGAGCGAGCTGTGGATCAGCAAGTAAGCAGATATCCTACTAGGATTCGTAAACAACCTGATTTCTTTACGTCTAAGGTATTTGCTGAAGAGATTATTGAACCGGAGAATTATGTCGAGGCAGTTAATTCAAATGATGCTGATAGATGGCATTTGGCAATGACTGATGAACACAATTCTTTGTTAAAATTAAAAACCTGGAAGCTTGTTGACCGACCCAATGGAAATAAGGTCATACCTTCAAAATGGGTCTATAAGTTAAAGATGGATGCTGACGGAAATATTATGAAGTATAAGGCAAGACTAGTGGTTAAAGGTTTCAGACAAGTGGAAGGTGTTGACTATAATGAAACATTTGCCCCTGTAGTTTGTCATTCTTCACTCCGTACATTGTTTGCTTTAGCTGTAGAAATGGACCTAAAAATGAGACACTTGGATGTTGATACAGCTTTTCTAAATGGAGATCTTGAAGAGGAAGTTTTTATGGAACAACCTCAAGGTTTCGTAAAGAAAGGACAAGAAGCTCAAGTTTGTCTGCTGCAGAAATCTTTATACGGGCTCAAACAAGCACCGCGAGCATGGAACAAGATGTTGGATAAAACACTGTTGAAATTAGGTTTTGAAAAAACTCCTTCGGAACCATGCGTATATAGGAAACTTTTTGGTAAAGAGTTAGTCTTATTGGCAGTTTTTGTCGACGACATTATTGTTTTTTACCAAAATGAAATGACATTTGACATTGTCATACATGACCTGAAAAATATTTTTTCAATAAAAGTTCTGGGAGAATTAAAATATTATCTCGGATTAAATATCCATAGAAGCGACGATGGTGAAGTAAAGGTTAGTCAAAAAACATTTATTTCAAGTTTGCTGAAAAAATTTGGTATGGATATGTGCAAGACGGTTGAGACTCCATCAACCCTGAAGAAGCTGAGTACTGGAAATGGAGAAGACGAGTATCCATTTCAAAGTTTAATTGGATCCCTTATGTTTTTGGCAGTAAACACTCGCCCTGACATAGCATTTGTGACGAGCTATCTCAGTCAGTTCAACACAAAGTTCAATAAAGAACATTGGCTAGCAGCAAAGAGAGTGTTGCAATATTTGAGAGGTACAATGGATTATGCTCTTACTTACAGAAAGAGTGGAGAGTACCTAAAGGGATACACGGACGCAGATTGGGCTAACTGTAGCATGGACCGAAAGTCATATACTGGCTACTATTTTACGCTGGCTGGAGGTCCTGTAATGTGGCAAGCTAAAAAGCAGCAGACGACTGCTCTGTCATCTACTGAGGCGGAGTATATGGCACTAACCGCTGCGGCTAAAGAGGCGTGTTATCTAAGACGATTTGTATCCGAAATAACCGGTAAGTCCGATACTGTTACTTTGTTTAACGACAGTCAGAGTGCACAAAGTTTAGTGCACAACCCTGTCCATCACGAGCGAACGAAACATATAGATACAAGATATCACTTTATACGGGAGAAGGTATCTGACGGTATTATAGATATTAAATACGTCAGATCAGATTTGAATTTTGCTGATATGCTAACAAAACCGTTAGGACGTATTGCACATAAAAGATGTGTAGCTGGTTTAGATTTAGCATAGGTTTTGATAATGTGGTATTCTTTTTTTTTTATTGGAGAGTTTTAATTGAGGGCGGATGTTGTAAATGCATACTATTTTGTAGCTATTAAACCTCTCTGGTAACATGTTCAGCTTAAGAAGAAAATACTAGTTTAAATATGCTTCTTATTCTATTCGTTGTAATGACAACTAGCAATAAATTTTTTTCACAACTTTTAAGCCGTATTTTCCTAGAAATTACAACAGTAGGGTAAGGAAAATGCGGTCGTTTTATGGCTTTATTCAATGGTCTGGGGTCTAGACATATGCGTAATTGACCGTTAGATTTTTCTATGGGAACCATAGCATTGACCCAGTCTGTCGGAGTGGTAACTTTCTCTATGACTTTTAAATCTTCCATCCTATCTAGCTCAACTTTAAGCTTTGGATGCAAAGCATAAGGTATTCTACGGACGGGACAAATCTTAGGCGGAACACTTGTGTCAACATGTAAATGTGCCTTCTGAGGCAGACAACCTAGACCTTCAAAAGTATCAGAGTAAGTGTCTAAGAGTGATTTTACTGACCTGTCATTATTGACTTTGTACACCCTCTTCACAAAACCTAACTCCTCGGATAGATCTGCACTCAGTATGGTCGAACATTCACAGTCCAGCACTGTGAAACAAATGTCAGCGTGTTTCCCATTCTCAAAAGTGCCAGACAGCGTTACTGTACCTAGATTTATTATTCGCTCGCCTGAAAATGAAAATATATTATCATGTGATCTTTCAATTTGTATTTTGATATTACTTGCCTTTTCTAAGCTTCTCAAAGTGTGTATAGAAATGACTGTCGGATCTGCGCCTGTGTCAAGTCGACAAGTGAGTGGATAATTATGACAATTAAAAATAACATTCCATTTCCTTTGTTTTGACTTTGCATAATTGACTCTATTATATAAGATTTACTAGAATGACTGTGACTATTTTGGTCTGTGTCTGAATCTGAACCATTATGACTATGACTAGAAATTTCACTTACTTTTTTATTGTTTTGAAAACAATATTGAGCAAAATGATTCGGCTTTTTGCAGACTACGCAGGTCTTGCCTTTCGCTGGGCATTTGAACCGATGAATCTGTCCGCACCTACTACAGGTTCTTGTACCTGTGCTGCTTCCTCTTGACTGGCTCTTCGTAGCTGGTGATTGGCTGCGATGTGGACTTCTGTGCTGTTTGTTCCTTGGTCTTGACGGCGTTCTAGGTCGAGAATTTTGTGTTCGAGCTATGGCTTGGACTTGCTGATCTTCTGTGTGCTGGTTCATCATGGATTTAGATCTTTTGTTTGATAATTCTAGGGTTTTAGCTATTATGACAGCTTCACTAACGTCGGCGATGTCTTCATTTTGAAGTAGTTTTTCTTTTATTAGGTTATTTTTTAGACCGATGATAAACATATCTTTAACGAGGGATTCCTTTAAACTGTCAAATTTGCACGATGCAGCTAAGTTATTTAGACACGTTACATATTCGTCTAGAGATTCTTCTTTTTGGTGTCTAGTAAAGAATTTGTATCGCTCTACCGTCGTGTTCTTGTATGCGTTAAATTTTTCATCGAATTTTGTCAAAATGGACGCCAGCGTTGTCTCTGCCCTGTCGACATTGAAGGAATCAAATATTTCTAAGCCTTCGTCACCTATTGTATTTAAGAAGATCGCCGCCTTTTTCTTCTCTGGAAGCCTGTCGAGGTCGTTCGCGTCGCAGAATATTTCGAATTTCTGTCTCCACCTTCGCCATTGTTCAGAGTTTGAGCATTCTGCGCCATCTTTGCTCAGTTGCAACGGCTTCATATTGTTGGCCAATATTATATTTTTCGTACCTGTCTCAGTCATTTTTCTTACTTCTTTTTTCTTCTGACACCATGTATTGGTTCTTTGGTAGATGGCACAGGTCCTGGGAACCTTTATTTTATTTCAAGGAAGAGGGAAGACGGGGAGCACAAGTGATAGGCTTCAGTTCAGATCAAAGACAAATCTTTATTTTATAAACATAGACAATGACACGACATACCACAGACTATACAACAATGTGCAAGCGAGATGCACAGATACAGTATACAACGTGTTAGACAAGAATAGCCACAAAACGTATTTAACACATGGGACGACATGAATAACATTTTGGAGAACTCGCTTGTAAAAAGAAAACAATGGTTAGCCTTTTATTATTGTTATTTAAAATATGCCAGTTGCATAGAATCGTCGGGTGATTAGTAGTTATTGTATTGATGTGTAAAAATTGAAAGATAACTATGATCTGATTTAATTATTGTAAACAACTATTCGGTTAACATTTGTTTGAAAAAAAAAACTGTTTAATTGTAATATTTAAGATATTATTATTATTAGTTTTTATTGTGTCATTGTTTGTTTTTCATTAAATAAATAAATGAATTAATTTCATCTTCAACTAATGAAAGTAGGTTATGTTTATATTTCAAGCAAAATCTTCTCCAATATTCATTGTCGTCTATGCGTTAAAGTTATCAGACTTCTCTCGGAAATGTCGGTTTTTCCTCTCAGGTGATTAAATAATTAAGGAATTCACGTTCTTCATCGATTTCTAAATCATTAATTGTTTAAACACATCCTTCATTACAAACCACCGTACCTAAGTCGTTTTAGGTACCAAAACGAATGAAACAATCCAACATAACCCAAATCACACTTATTGGGGAGATAAAACACTAACTGGCCCTTAAAGTAGCAGGTAACTTTATTCCTCCGTTAGAGGCTTTATTAGACAGTTAACTACTGTCTGACCATTGAAAAACCAAAAATATTGCTATTCAACGAATAAAGGCTATCTGGTTGTTTATCTGAGGATTGAAAAATCGGCCCTTAGACAGCAAATACCACACCTAATCTTTTTTATTTTTTGTCACAGGTTTTGTTCTACTCATTTAGTGCATATTTCCGCACTCTGTGCTATGTCAGCGAAATAGTTAACATGCTGAAACGGAATTCTTCAATGGACATCAAAGTAAGTGCGGAAAGTTGTTCAATGTCAGAAAACAATTGTTTTCCAAATCATTATCAATTTTTGAATTATTCCTAAATTCTTGAACAGTGCCGAAACAATGAAGCTCGACGAAGTCCCAAGAAACAGTTTAACTGTCTTGGCTCCCGCAACGAAATTCATCTGAAATGAATAGTGGAGGAGTAGGAAAATCACAATTTCCACTTCTCCACACTTCATCTGCCTAGCGTTTTCCCAGATATTTTGAGGTGGCTTCCAGTCGATTGCAGCTGAATACAAGGACCTTTATTTAGTCATTGATTACTTTCACAGGTGTTGATTAGAACTTTTGGGCCGATTATATTCGTAACAAAGGATTTAACACTAGTTACTATACTTAGTATATACTGTGAGAAGTTCTATAAAACTATTGAGGAAGCTGAGATGGCGAGTATACACCTTCTGAAGAACAGGAACTGTCCAAGTAAGAGTGAACTCATACCACATTCTTCAGCTTTCAAAATAAGATTCTTCAACGCAAATTCCTTCTTGCTTAAACTATAATTCATCATCGATTTGAATCTAATAATGCTTACGATTTTACAGAATTCCAAAAACGACTTAGCAAGATGGTGATGCTGTCAAAACGTACGTTTTAGATGACCGCATGTGGCCTGTTCTATGTCGACGGTACGCTACCATTGTCTTTGGTCGGAGTTATCTGTCATTATGTTATTATACAGTTGCAATTCTCTTTTCTGTAAAATGAACAATAATGGGAAATATAAGTTTCTGTTTATTTTTTCTTGATATTATCTGGCCAAATAATTCAGTTTTTTTTTGTATGTAAATAATATTTAAAAAAACATTTAAAAATATGAAAATAGTAACCCACCGGTATCGGAAACAGGGTCCAAGCTACCAGCCGGTCTGGGCTCTCGAGAAAGGGACCTCTTAACAATACGAGCCGTGTCGAGAATAGCTTTCTGAATCAAGATTTTGATCCAGCTACCTAACGAGATCAGGTATTGTTCGAAGCTTTTTGTAATTAAGCCATTGGCTGATACGACTATCGATACAATGCTCTCTGATCGATCCACATCCCACATGTCGATAACTTCGCGAGCCAGGTCAAGATACTTAATATCGTTTTATTAACACAAGACTGAGGTATGAATGCTAAACGAAACGTGTGTAACAAAATATTATATAAATATATTTATAGTGTCTGGATCTAATATCCTAAAACTGGAGACAAAGATTAGTAGACAAGGCATAAATCCTACGTGTCCCTCTCTATGGCTCAGAGACATGGTCTCTATATAAACCAGACATTAGGAAACATGCCACATATCACTTAATATGTCTGAGATCCATCCTAAATAGAAGACCTGGAAGAATATAAGTACAAGATTTGTTGTCAACTCCAAGTAGCATGAGACAGGGACATGAAGATGAAGTACAGTACGTAAAAACTACAAAGTACTAACCAACAATTATCATTAAAGATTATGCTGATAAAAGCACTAATGATTAAAAGCCATTAGAAATATTAACTGCGTCTTTATTGATGGTGATGCGATAAGTATACAAATAAAACAAGTTTATACATTCGTTTATATCTTCCTTCCTAGGCTTCACAATATAACCCCCAGCATCAGTTATTTCCTTAGTAAAATAATAAAATGTGAACAATTTAATATTTGAAATGCCACGAAAAGCCATCCCTGAGATCACAATCAAAGTCTTACCCAATAGGCGTTTGGAGATAGAATTCCAAAGACTAGTGTTTTCTATCAATTTCGTACTCAACCTGTTTTTGTCCTCAAAATGTAATGTACGAAATAAACATTTGTATCCAACTAGTACAAAATATCATATCTTCGTGTTCTGCTGTTTAATATGCATTTATGCGTTGTGTATCCATCAAATATTTATTTTGGACGCTGCAAGTGTAAATAATTTAGGAAGCTATTTCTTTCGGATCTTCACTGTTATTAACTATGTGGTCTATTTGATCGGTTTCACGGTGATGTTCACTCTGGACTTAGTTCACAAGAACAATTATGTGTTACTTATTTTGAGGATCCAATCTATACATAGGAGCATCGACTTTAGTAAAAGTATCTGGGGCTTTATTATTTGGAACTGGATCTCAACAACAACAATTGTTTGCACTAATAGCTTGTTACTTTTTATGTACTACGTGAGTTTTAATCCCTATGACATTGGGTTAATTATTGACAATATTTGCGACGTTACGTCCATCGCACTGGATATAAATTTTGCTGTAGTCATCAGAATAATAATATTGTTAAGAAAATATCTTTTAAAGTGGATTGAAGAAAGCCTGATGATGAATAATGATCATGACAGTGACCACCATTGTATCAAGATGATTACGAAATATGAAAGTATTTTGAAAACATATGATTTGTACAAGCAAGTTTTTCAGGTGTTGGTAAGTTCATGATACACATACCTACTCGTAAATTTAGTATGACTGAGTGGCATCCGGGACTAAAATAAGAAATAATATCGTGGATAGAACCCAGATGAGATAGAGTGTGAAAGAAACGAGTAGGAGATTTGCACAAGGAAAGAGAAGCCTATACCCAGTTGTAGCTAAATTCAGGCCACAAAAGGGAAGGCATATGATGACAATTTCAAAGCAACTTAGCTGCAATATTATGCTTTTGAAGCAAAACATTTTATACTGTTTGCCATGGACACAATGAGAGAGGAGCTCGTGGCTTAATAATGCCAACAGCCGCACTGGTCGATCTTCAAGGTTAAGCCATGCTTGCCGAGGTCGGTCCGTGGATGGGTGACTATAATTACTTACCGAGTTTCCTCCGTGCCTCGGAAAGCACGTTAAGCCGTTGGTCCCGGCTGTCATTTGTAGATCTTTGACAGTCGTTACAAGTAGTCGGAAGCCGAAAGTCTGACATCCAGTCTTATCAAGGGTTTTCGTATTACCCAGTTACTGGGTTGTGGAGGTCAGATTATTAGGCAGTCGTTTCATGTAAAATACTGATACTCAGCTGCACCCGGTCAGTATTAAAGCTGACCCCAACAGAGTTTGGAAAATCAACAGATATAATTATATTTTATATTGTTTTTGTTTTTCATAGGCATTGTACCACACATTTAATGCATTTATTCGTACCCTATGTTATGTCAACTTACTGCTTTACGATCTGAAAACATCAGAGGGAAACGAAGTAAGTATGGAAAATTCCATGTATTTCTTTGTTAGTTCAAAAATCAGGCCTTTTTAATTAATAATATATTTTCAATTATTTTCAAGCATTAATAAATGCCTG
Source organism: Cerastis leucographa (assembly GCA_963082945.1). Classification (NCBI taxonomy): domain Eukaryota; kingdom Metazoa; phylum Arthropoda; class Insecta; order Lepidoptera; family Noctuidae; genus Cerastis; species Cerastis leucographa. The sequence goes on from OY720355.1 coordinate 18,830,124, forward strand.
ATTTTTGGACTGCGGCTTTAAAAAACAAGTTTAGGTTTAAACCATCAAACAAGTGAGCTTTATTCAACAATGATAAAGTTCTAAATACAGAAAACTAATTTGAACCCGAATTTGGCGGATTGATGTTCGAATTGAAAGAATCAGGGTTCCGTGCAACACAAACACAAACAAATCCGATTCAAAAGTAATATTTTTATAATAATTTCTCGCGGACGCAGGTCGCGGGTCTCAGTCAGTTTTAAATAAAATGTCGATGGGTCAAGTACGTGAGTTCAATGTGAAGACAGGGAACCAGTCTGCTCAAGTATCCTCCATATCCAAGTATATCCATGTAATAATCTATTCTTTTTGACATTTCAGGCTTTTCTTCGGGTTACTGGGACAATTTTATGGATAGTAAAGGACATAGCTCTCGTGATAACACATAGTGTCTACAGTGAGAAGTTCTACATAGCCGTTGAAGGAGCTACGATGATGTGTATACAGCTTTTGAGGAACAGGAACTGTCCAAGTAAGTGTACCTCAGTGTTTATAAGAAGAGACAGCTCTCAAGCTGGCAACAGTTCTTTGCGTTAAAATAGATTATTTCTCAATGTAATTAGTCTGAAAATTTCTTGTATTGTTTTTAGTTTATAACAAATACACGTTTAAAGTTTGACTCAAGTATTGTGTGTAATTTCAACTACTCATCTCCAAAGTACCAACAATGAAGAACATCATGTCGCGCGGTTAGAGACTGGATGACAATATGGCGTCGGGTCAATATAGGGGATTGTGCTCCTCCGACTGGTTCCCCTGCCGTTTCATAAATATTATTATGTTACTAGCTGTGCCCGCGACTTCGTCCGCGTGGAATAAGATATTTTCTAAAATAGAAGTAGCCTAAGTTACTCTCTATTACTTGAGTTATCTGCCAGGGAATGTACCGTCAAAATCGGTCAAGCCGTTTCAGAGATTAGACGGAACAAACAGACAGACGGACAAACAGACAAAAATTTTATATTACAAACAGACACTTAAATTTTATTTATTTGTTTATGTATGTATATGTATAGATTGGTACAGCACAGATTAACTGCAGTATTGTCTTTGTGTAATTCATCTAAAGGACCTAAGCGATAGCTTTTAGCGATAAGACCGACCACTGTACTACCCTATGTAAAATGCTTTTTGCTTTTATAAACGTTTTTCGTACATAATAAAAAATATTATATCCTACTCTTAGCAGTAGATGGAACAACTAGGACGGAGGAGCTCATGGCAAAATAATTACCGCCGCACGGGTCGATCTTTAAGGTTAAGCCGAGTTTGCCGAGGTTGGTCCGTGGAGACACATCCCATGGAACATACCGAGTTTCCTCCGTGCCTCGGAAAGCAAGTTAAGCCGTTTTTCCCAGCTGTCATTTGTAGATCTTTGACAGTCGTTACGAGTAGTCAGAAGCCAAAAGTCTGACATCCAGTCTTACCATGGGGTATCGTATTACCCAGTTACTGGGTTGTGGAGGTCAGATAAAGCAGTCGCTTTATGTAAAATACTGGTACTCAGCTGCAGCCGGTTATATAGACTGGAAGCTGACGCCAAGATAGTTTGGGAAAAAGCTAGGCAGGTGATGATGAGCAGTAGATGGAACAAGGCTGCCAATGATGGTTATCATGATTCGTTTTTTTATTGTGAAATCAAATTACCTACCCACCGTTTATAAAACTTTTATTTTTCAGAGAGTCAAGGACATCTTTGCAAGAACGTGCTCCAAGCAAATCGATCATTCAGTAAGATGAGCGCGTGTGGCCTGTTCTATGTAGACGCAGCGCTGCCACTTCGCTTGATAGTAGTGATCACTCATTATGTACTAATACAGTTGCAATTCTATTTTCTGCTATATGAAACACTTTTGACAAAATAAGCCGAGAAACGAGTCCCTTCAAAACTTTTGATGAGTATCTCTGTTACTACAAGTGATCAGTTACTCTCTGTAACTGATCACTTGTTTTTACATATTTAAACGCACGTATTTTTTCCTTGGGGGGTAGGCAGAAACTACATAATCCCACCTGCAATGATCCTTACATACTCCTTTCCCCTCGTCCACGTTCTTACATCTGGTCACACATGCACGCCTGTTGCGAGTACTACGCACCTGACCTTTCTGAAGAACCTCACCAATGAGGTCAGTGTACGTCTACCTAGGACATCCCCTCCTTGTCAATACTTTTTGGTAGTCGCCTTACACTCATTCTCTCCACAAGACCAAACCATCGAAGCATACTCTTTTTAATTTTCATCACTACATCTTTTCGACCGCCACGTTCACGTATAACCTCATTCCTCAAATTCTCATTCAGAGTCACGCATGCTTCATTGTAGGTGATTGGTGTAATGGAGAAGTCTATCTTGTTAGGTATAGAAAAAAAACCGGACAAGAGTGAGTCGGACTCGCCCACCGAGGATTCCATACAAATTCGTATTTTGTAAAAAAAATATTTTTATGATTTAATTACAAATGACCAGACTACAAATGTTCAGTTTTCAGACTTTGCCTTGAACTTGAAGACGATATTACTTGCCAAATTTCATAGTTCTAGGTCAACAGGAAGTACACTATACATTTTGATTCCCTAGACATTGTCGAAATATACGTTTTTTGCAGCACAAACGGCCGTATCTTTCTTTTGCGTTAACTTAATTTTTTTTTTTTTTTCACAACTTCTTGGGACTGTAAACCTTAGGATATAGTTTTAATTTCAACTTGATACCTCTACGCGTTCCGGAGATAGTGGGTCTTCACAGATAGACAGAAGTATGGAACCCTCAAAAGGAAAAAACGGTACCCTTATAGGATTACTTTGTTGTCCGTGTCGTCGGCGCGTTCGTTTTCCACGCGCTTTTCAATTAGATGTGAGACTGTTCGAAAGAGATACCGTGGCCCTGGATCACAAAGGGCTAAGAAGGAACAAGGATGTGTTTTAGTCAGTACAAGTCTGACACTCCCTCCCACTCCGCCCAGAGCGGGACGAGTCATTTGAAGAATTCGCATCTGAAAAAAAAAACGGTACGGATCCCTAAAAAGTGAACATGTCCAAATGATTGCCCGCTATTGTGTAACCATAAAATTAGCATCATTGCAATACCGTTGTGTTTCAATTTTGGTGTACAATAAAGCATGTTTATATTTTGTAATGCATAATTTTAGTCAATTTTAGCTAAAACATGTAATTACTAGAAAAAAAAAGCTGTATAATATAAAAGACAGTATTTTTAAAGAGGTCCAACATGTTTTTTAAAATATGCTCCACACTATTAGCATAGCACCACATTATTAATCAATCTTTAATTTACTCTGTTTATTATTTTTTATCAACTTGAATAAAATTAATATTTCTAATGTATGGACTATTAGGAATATTAACTGCGTCTTTTATATTGATCCGATCACCGGAACATAAATTCACTGTAAGAATTGATGATGTCAGTCGAAGTTAATTGTACAATCATGTCCCCGAAACGAAAAATCATTAAAGAGTCGTCCATTTCAGTGTTACTTAATAACCGTCTGGAAAAAGATATACGAAAAATTGCATACTCTTTTAACATTCCATCAATTCTGTTGTTGACTTCAAAATACAGGAAGAATTTTTAGTCACCATCCAAATTTTGTTATATTAATCTTTGGCGAAAACCATTGAATACGTGTTTTTTCTTTTAGTATCACTCAATACAAAAATATTGAGATATCACATCACAAAGTTATCTATAAAAAGTTTATGCCGACTTGGGATGACGATAGATAATTATGTGTCGCGCAGGTGTAGCGGGGCGGGGGGCAAGCGGGGTGCGCGCTGCATTTTTCATTGAATGTTTGCGCGGCAAGTGTAGTATTTTAACGTTTAACTTAGTGAGCGGATAATTATTTCGAGAAAATGATTTAATATGAAAATTTTACGTAACGTTTTTTTTTCAAAAATGGAGTTAGTGTATGATACATAATGCCTAGAAAAAATTTGGACGGTGACTAAAAATTCTTCCTGTATAATGTCCGAAACAGTCACATATATCCGAATGGAAAAAAATACCAACTTTTTGCATTTTGTTCTATGTTATTCATGAACACGTTGAGTTTTTATAATATGTTCTTCATACTTAACTTTGATGTTCCCCGAAAACGTTTGATAGTTGTTCTAATGTCGTACGCCTACGTTGTGTACTTCTTAAGTTTTGCGATGTGGTTCACGATGAATTTTATTCTGTGGTTTATAATAATAATAATATTCATTTATTCAGATGACCAAGATCCATTAGGTTAGTAACAATATTCTTAACCTATGTTAGTACTTAACTAAAAACACAGACAGTGTACAGGTGACTAGCGACCTCACCAACGGACTGTCATACCTCCCGACTATGGCGCTCAGAATGCTGTTGGGGCTGCCACGAAGTCTATTTAGCAGCGAGGCCGCTTTCTTACGCCGCACAGCATCGAAACAGTCGGTACGAGCCTCAGCGAACATAGATGACGCGCTACAGAACCGAGGCAGACGCAACAGCACCCTAAACGCGTTGTTATACTGAATCCGCAGAGCATTGTAGGCCTTTTGGGTGTGGTTGAACCACAGGCTCCCCGAGTACAGCGACATGCAATATGCTTTAAACAACGTTACTTTGACTGCAGCTGTACAACGGAAAAACCGGCGTGCCAACATATTAGCCCGAACCGACAATGCTCTGCGTTCCCTCTCCATATCTGCGTCGTCCCTCAAATCGTCCGTCACCAAGTGGCCCAGGTATTTAAAAGAGTACACCCTATGTAGCTCCACACCGTTCAGTAAAACAGGAGGGACGGAGGAGGGACACCTGGTACCGGACTTGAAGACCATGTATTTTGACTTGCTTTCGTTGTATACAAGGCCATGAGAAGCAGCATATGACTCGCAAACATCGAGAAGCTTACGGAGCGCACCGACCGAAGGGGCCAGCAGCACCATGTCGTCTGCATAGCTTAGATTATTGAAACAAACACCATCAATAAAACAACCGACACGTGTGCTGCTGAGCCGCTCGATCAGTGCGTTCACATACAGACTAAATAGCAACGGTGAGGTCAGACCACCCTGCCTCACGCCACACTCTGGCCTACTTGGCTCCGAGAGCTCTCCTGCCCAGCGCACCCGACTCTCCTGCTTCATGTACCAGTACTGTAGAAGTGAGACAAGCTCCGGCGGCACGGCGGTATCAGACAATTTCTGCCAGAGGACGTCGAACGAGACAAGATCAAAAGCCCTGGACAAGTCTAGAAAACAAGCGTAAATAGGTGTTTTCCTGTCTGTGTAATACTTGACAGCATGCTTCAAACTAAGAATTGCGGTTTCTGTTGACAACCCCGGCCGAAACCCAAACTGGGCATCGTGCAGTTTGATGTGGGTACTTAAGTGAGAGTTAAGCACGCTGTCAAGTACTTTAGCTACGATGGTCGCCAAACAAATCGGCCTATAGTTTGACTTGTCCGCGACGTCTCCGGTCCGGTTCTTCACCACTGGTACCACCAGAGCCCGCACCATATCTGGAGGAAGGTATGAATGACCTAGGCACAGATTAAACAGTAGAGCGAGCACACGTGGCAAATGGATCCCACCATACTGCAAGTGTTCGATGCTGAGCCCATCGTGTCCAGGGGATTTGCCCCTTCTCATGCTTCTAATTTTTGTCCTGATGTCCTTTGCCAGAATGACCGTTGTTATTTCTGTAGCACTGTCCCCAGCATCGAACTCCCGGCATGGTGGCCCCAACCGCGACTTTACATCAAAATGCATTCTGAATAAATCAGCAACATCTTTCGAGTCAGAAACACCATTGACACTCACAGGCACACCGGACCTAGAATTAAACTGTTTAGTGCTCTTCCAAAAACCCCTAAAATCTGAATTCGAATGGCGTTTTGCTAACAAATCCATTCCAATCTGATCCTGGTTGTTTTGGCACCATTTAAGTTTACTCTTGAAGATCTTACGAGATTCTATCATTTCGTTAAATATGGCGCCGCAAGAAGGTCTACCATACCACAGCCACGTATTGAATTTAGTCTTAGCGTTCTTGTGAGCGTCACTTACAAATCTGTTCCACCCGGCCAACTGTTTCTTACGCTTCATGGACTTATACACATACGTATAACTCGCATTCTTACATAAAATGTCAACAATGTCCCTATACACGTTATTTATAATGTTAACATGATTAGGATCCCTACAATATCTACCACAACAATGTTGTAGCTCGACTGGCTAGTATTTATGAACAAGGACAACATCGTTTCACTTATTTTGACGATCCAAACTATACATAGGAGCATCGGCTGTAGTAATATCTCGAATTATGTTACTTGGAATTGGATTTTAGTTGTTAGTACTATCGTTTTTGACTTGGGTGCCATTCTTGTGTACTTTTTATCATGGGGCTTCTACAGTGGCGATACCAATTTTAGTATTAACATTATTTGTGACATAATGCTAATCATTTGCGACATAGACATGGTAATGGCCACCCGAATTATAATCCTGATTAGAAACTATCTCAAAGAATGGATAAGAGATGTCCTGAAGATGAATGAACAGGAAAATGTCGGACATTGTTTAAATATGCTTCAGACATACCAAAATATTTTGAAAGCATATGATCTGTTTAAGATCGTATTTCATGCAGTGGTAAGTTGGTTTCAAAAATCTTTACATAATATAAAACAAAGTCGCTTCCCGCCGTATGTATGCTTAGATCTTTTAAACTACTCACGGTTTTTGATACGTTTTCATATTGATGAAAACCGCATCAAAATCCATTGGGTAGGCAGAATTATTCATGAGAAAGAATTAAAAAACTCATCAGAATTTCCACGCGAACGAAGTCGTGAGCAGGAGCTAGTTATTAATAAAACTACGAAGGACAGAAAAAATATAATGCGTTTTATTTATTTTATAGGCTATGTATCACACAGTCGGTGCATTTCTTCGCACACTGTTCTATGCGGTCTTAGTGATACACCGCGCGCCGGTTGTGACTTTAGATTTTGGAAACAAAGTAAGAATAAATAATTTTTCCATGGATCAGTTTTACCTCGGATATTTGTTCTAGGACATGTTTCTTACGATTGAATAGTAGGGCCCGTATTATGGGGTGTAAGGGACACCGACACGAAAACACTTACCACGTACTCAACACATTATTCTGAACACAAAGAGATTTTACATCGGTAATTTGCTTCCTACAAAAGTGCAATACCTACACGGTCAAAATGTTTGGAACAGCAATTTCTTTTTTATAATTACCGTTTTTTTTTAAATTTTGCTTTAGAATGATGTACTGAGTACTCGCTAAACGTTTTCGCGTCGGTGTCCCTTACACTATGTATGTAATAGTTAAAATAAAAGTTATATTTATTCTTATTTGCCAGGCTTTGCCGGAGAGTTTGGCGACAGTCGTATGGGTAATAAAGAATTTGGGACTAATAGTATCACATAGTATATACTGCGAGAAGTTTTATGTAACGGTTAAGGAAGCTCAGACGGCGTGTATACTGCTAATGAAGAACAGAGACTGCCCAAGTAAGAATGTAGTCATTTCAAACTTGGGTCGAATAAGTGAAGGGTCGATGTGTATAGACGTAATTACCATCGTGTGTTCTTCGTTTCGTTGGTAGAATTCGATCAACCTAGTTGATTCCCTTGTTTGAAATTTGGAATCTAATTTTGGGATATTTCTTTCCAGAAAGCCTAATGCATCTTTGCAAGAACGTGCTAAACGCAAATCGATTGTTCAGTAAGATGTCTGCGTGTGGCCTGTTCTACATGGACAGCAGGTTACCAATACAATTGATTGGGCTTATAACTACTTACGTAATAGTTTACCTGCAATTTTATTTTCTGTAAAATGCGCGGTGAAAAGAAACATCGTGGGGAAATCGACATGTCCTAGAACCAAAGATCGGAAAGCATGTTACGTCCACTAACTTGAACTGTGACTAAATAGAATAAAGTTCACCTAGTTTCATACGTGTTCTAGCAGTGAGAAACTTTTAGTCTGCTTAAGAACCACTTTTAATGTTATCGGATGAGAAATCATCTGCTGGTAGACAGGCACAGTTGTCTACGAGCATCTGCATCGATGATAATCACTGCCATTTTAGATAAAAAGCTGTCATTTCTAACAAACAATTCACCAACTTAATAATTATTTTCCACTTTTTAGTGTTATAATTGGAAGTCGGCTACTCTTCTTTTAAGTTTTTGTTCGTTAAATGTTAATCTTTGAACGTATTGTATTTATAGTGCAATAAAGTGATACGTTGTTTAAATACTATAGTTCCGATTTGTCAAAATACGATGCGATTGCACTTTATGCAATCGTAGATTTAAAGGACACACCAATATTGATGATGCTCTAATGGGTATATTTCACACACTTTCCACATACACACTCAGTTTTTGAGTATAAATTTAGTTAATAAAACCTTCTTTAAACCTTCTTACTCTCACACTCATGTCTACAACAAAATAAATAAATACTGTAATATAAAAGGCCTAAGTGATCACTCAAGTAAAAAAGTGATCCAGAAACTGCTTCTCTCCTTACCTTACTATGAAACCGAAGTCATTATCAGTTAACAACACCTAATCTGTGCTGAACCTTCACCACACATACCCACTAACATACAGACACACACACACAGACACACACATCATTCCTAAACATTAGAATTGTTCTTATTTTTTTTTTTTTGTCTCCTAATTTTCTGTTAAATATCCAATTTCTGTTAATCAAAATATTTTGTTATTTTCCAAAATGTCTAATTAGCATAACTACAAATAAAGGTTTTTAATTTAAAGTTATCGCAACTCCGGCCCCCAAGATACAGGCAGAGCCTAGTTTGGGGTCCAAGTTTGTGCTCTAAGTTTGTTAAAATAAAACTTGTTACCGATATCCTTAATGATGTTAGACTAAGAAAATTACTGTAACTATGGTTTAATAAATTTATTCTTATTCTTTCTATTCCTATATCATAAAAAATACAATAAAAAGCACTCATTTGACGAAGCCGACAGGCTTGTTTTCCCCGTCGTATGCGTTGAAGTAGTACAAAAGAAAAAAAGAGAGATACGAGACAGATTTTACCTTATAAGAGTGAGATAACACATTTAATAAGTTTTTCAGGTATCAATTAAGCAAAAATATATTCTTTAAATCATAATTTAGTATTTTGTGACTCGATTCACAATTCTAGCGAATTCAGAAAGTTGTAAAAAGATTTTTATGACTTGTGGCACATCACTACCAAGAAGGTAGACTACAACAAATTGGATCATAGAATAGGTAGGTACAACATTAAATGAAACATATTAGAAAAATAAACAAGGCAAAACAAACTTTTTTTTTTAAGGATGGGAAATCATCAAATGACCCCCCCCCATTCTGGGTGGAGAGGGAGGGAGTGTCAGACTGGACTGACTAAAACCCATCCATGTTCCTTCTTAGCCCTTTGTGTTCCAGGGCCACGGTATCTCTTTCGATCAACCCCCAGCCCTGGCAGGCATCGGCCCTCTCGGAGCCCTTCCGATTTACTGATATCTCCGAAAGACAAAACATATTTTCATTATTAATTACAATCTAAAAGGCAAAGTCAACAAATTAAAAATAGAAAAAATCATAATTCATATAAAAATTATTCAATAATTATCATTTATTCAACATTTTAATTTAAAAAAAAAGGAAATCGTCTCTCAGGTCAGAGGTCACCAGATGCCCAAGGTATTTGAAGGTGTCAACTCTCTTTAGCGGTACCTTATTTAACTTTATGCTAGGGATACTATCTGGACATTTACCCCTAGCCCGGAAAACCATACACTCACTCTTCTTGGTGTTATAGAGCAGGCCATGACTGAGAGCATATTCCTCACAAATGCCGAGCAGCTTAGACAGGCCACAGACTGAGGCGCTCAGCAGCACCATGTCGTCCGCATAACTAATGTTGTTTACACAAACTCCACCAACATGACATCCGACACGCGTGCTGCTCAGCCTCTCGATGAATGCGTTTACACAAAGGTTGAAGTGCGTTGGTGAGGTCAACCCCCCTTGCCTCACCCCGCACTCCAACCTGTATGGTTCAGACAGTGTCCCCAACCATCGAACTACGTTGACCTGGTTCCCGTACCAATTTTTGAGAATACGAATGCACTCGTTTGGCAGGGATGTGCCATTAAGTTTATCCCAGAGGATATCATAGGAAACCAGGTCAAACGCTTTCGTAAGGTCGAGGAAGCAAGCATAGACTGGTGTTTTGCGATCAGTATAGTACTTGACAGTCTGCTTCAAACACAGAATAACTGTCTCGGTGGAGAGTCCCGATTTGAAACCGAATTGATTGTCATGTAGCTCGTGACAGCCACTCATCAGTGTGTTAAGAAGACTAGTACCTTAGACGGAATAGTAGCCAGAGAGATAGGTCTATACTTGTTGGCGTAGCTTATATCACCAGTCTTATTCTCCACAATCGGTACCACCACGGTCTACATCATAGCTGGAGGAAGACATGAATGTCCTAGACATAGGTAGTAAAACATAGCCAAAACCCTTGGAAGATGGACGCCAGCATATTTAAGATTAATTGTTACACGTCTTAATTTTAATTAATAATATAGGAAAGAAATAATAAATTTATCTATTTACATTTATCTACATTATTCACAAACTATATATAATTTATATATTATCTGCGGAAACTTGTAAATGGCCTTCAAATCCGTATCGTTTAGGAATATTGTTTTTACTAACTGTAAGTTTCCCAAATATCATAAAATAAAATAAACTAAAAAATTAGCTATTTACAATACTAACTAAAATATAAAACAAACAGAAACTAATAATGAACGCATCAAATCAGAATTCTGCACAGCTTCAATTTAACACCACGTTCGTATTAAAATAAGCGACATAATAAGCACCCAGGAACTGAAAATATCATTGGGTTTAGATTTCAGAGGATATCAAAGAAAACTACGTAAAAAAAAAACACATTTTTAATGCTCATATCGTATATATGTAACCGTTTTAGAACATTAATAAAAATAGTATTCATCATGATAACACACAATATAGGTTACATGCGCTAAAATGTTCGCATTCACAAACAACCAGTAAAAAAGAACTACAAAAATAAAAACAGGATTTGACAAAAAGGTAAGTCCCATGTGATACCCGGGAATGAAAATATTGATGAGACTAGAATGCCTAGACAGAGTGACATTCGATGAGTGATAACCATGATGGATAACTTAAAAATGGATTAGGTTGACATAGGGCTACCGAAAAACTTTTCAATCCTGTAAAAAACTTGTTGTAGAATTACGGAATGTTTTGAAACCGTCTGCCACTTGCCTCGGACATCTTCATAGTAACCTAGCTACTCGTATTATAACTACTGCGACGACGAGTAATTAGAAAGTATCAAAGAAGAGGACATACAATTGGAAAAAGCGCCGGAGAATGATGGTGATGTGTTTACAAAAAAGCAAACTGCAACAGGATAATGACGTAATTGGTGATAATCCCTATCAGATACATCGGTAACGTAGCGTCTACGTAGAACAGGCCACATGCAGTCATCTTACTGAACGACCGACTTGTACGTAGTACTTTCTTGCAGAGATGCTTTTGAGTTTCTGTAAAAGAATCATGCAATAAAAAATATTAATCCGTTTATGAATCAACAAACTCACATGGTACAGTCCTACTTATGAAAATAAAAATTGGCATGGCTGAATATCATATTATTATTGTTAAGACTAAATAAAGCGAGTAAAAACGCTTAGGGCCGGTTATCAAAGTCATTTATAATGTAAATACGAATATATGACGACTGTAATATTCGTCATAAATTTGCGAAATCCATGAAGCTCTAGTAATGATTTAACTTACTTGGACAGTTCCGTTGTTTCATCAGCTGAATACATGCCATCTTTGCTCTCTCTACAGCAATATAGAATTTTGCACAGTGGGAACAAAATACTATCAAGAGCGCCATAGTTTTGACCAGATATACAAGCGTCATAATGCTGAGAGCAAACTGAACACATAAAAAGTTAGAATCAAATAATAAAAATTGTGGGACAGTTCAGGCTAATAAAAAGTCCATTGTATATTATTAAAAAAAGTGGATGCCCTAATGTCACTTCAAAAGTGATGTCGTTAAATCATAATTAAAATATCACCCACGAAATCGAAATAGAAAAAGTTGTTTTTTAAACGCGGACAACGTAAGTTATCATTAAACTCGAAATTGTGCATACTTTTTTTTGCAGACGTTTTTGAGATGCTTCGTGTGAATCTTGGATTTTTTTCAGATCGACTACAGATTTTACGAAAAAGGATTTTATTAAAAACGAACAATGAATGAACTGAAAATATCACCCACCTTAATATTCACAGGGAAAGAGGATCATTATGCCAAAATTTAAGCTTTTCTTAATACATACGTCTAGATATACCCTTTAATACCAGTCCGAAAATTTACTAATCGTCATCTGCCTAGCCTTTTCCAAACTATGTTGGGGTCAGCTTGCAGTCTAACCGGTCGCAGCAGAATACCAGTATTTTACATGGATCGACTGCCTCCATAACCCGGTAACTGGTTATCACGATACCCACTTGGTGAGACTCATCATCTGCCTAGGCTTTTCCCAAACTTTGTTGGGGTCGGCTTCCATTCTAACCAGATGCAGCTGAGTATCAGTATTTTACATGAAGTGACTGCCTGTCTAAACTCCACAACCCAGTATCTGGGTAATACGAAACCCCTTGGTAAGACTGGATGACAGACTTTCGGCTTCTGAGTACTTATAACGACTGTCAAAGTTCTACAAATGACAGCCGGGATCAACGGCTTAACGTGCTTTCCGAGGCATGGAGGAAACTTGGTATCGTCGCTGCGCTTTCGATAATCGCTATGTGATTTTTACACACTTTATAGGAGCCGCAAAAAACTGATTTTCTCAGAAAATACCCTGAATATTCAAATAATTTATTTTTTCTTTAATGCATATAACAAACTTGCCTAGTTTTGGAATACTTTAGGATAGATAACATTATTAATAATGCCAAAATTAAACATAATAGGCAAAATTGACACATAGCGTTAATTATTTGAGTCGTAAATACTCGCTATGTGCACTTAGAACACATAACTACTATAAAATTCTATGGAATTTTAAAGAAACTGACTGTTCGGTGACACATAGCTATTTTTGTAGAGAGAAATAATTAAAACAAACTCAATAAAAACAATTTTTTTTTTTATTCAAAATTAAATTTCACGTTATTAAATCAAACAATTATAATCAAATCAAAATTAAGTAAAATCAAACAATAAGAGGAAAGTTACTAATGGTTTAAATTTTCGTAAAATAGGTGATAATCGCGGTGCATGTATTACTTTAGACTTTGGACATAAACTCATAGGTCCCTTATGGGTGCTGTGGTTGTCCTTCTCTGCGGCAAAGTGTTCCACTCTACTGTGTGGCGTAATTTATATTGCACATTACCGTTGAAATAAAGAAGACCTCTTATATCTGTCACGATTCGTTGGATCGCCTGTTTTCCTTCCAGGTCTGATGCTTGAAAGCCACCAGGTAAAAAAAATGTGTAGTGTAGATGATGGACGATGTAAAGTCGTGATGGTCTGGCATCTCTCATCCGCGATATATAGTCAGATGGAGAGTAGATGGGGCCTTTAAACTTTTTTTCTAATGTTGAATGTAAGCTGTGTGCCGGTTTGAGCGCCCTAGTTTGCAGGTTCTGATGTATTAGGGACCTTATCTCTTCGAACAGATGTTTATTCACTACTTTCTGAAATATTTATATTAGATCTAATCCAAACCTGAAACACATCTTTTTTTAAATCAAACGTCGCCAGAAACAATTCCTTACAAACACGAAACTTGTCACCGATACGATTGGTAAGACTTTATGGTCCACTGACTACCTATAACGACTGTCAAAGATCTACAAACGACAGCCGGGACCAACAGCTTAACGTGCTTTCCGATTAGGACACTCGGAATGTAATGGGTCACCTTTCCACGGACTAACTCCATCAAGTTATCATTACCACAATATACATAAAAGCGAAATACTCTCTCAGAATCTCGATTATGAACATTCTCGATTAAGTAATTCGTCCTAGCAAGTTTTCGGAGTACTTTACATTGCGATGATGACCATTCGCATTAACGTAATTAGTCGTAGCAAACTTTCGGAGTAACGTACATCGAAGTGACGAACATTATGAGTAAAGTAATTCGTCATAGCGTACTTTCTGACTAACTTAATTCGTACTTACGATCTTTATGTATACCGTACATCGGTATTTTGAACTTCGGAGTAATGTAATACAGTCGAACATGCGACATCCAAAAAACTCTCTATGTGACGCTCGACCTGTGCGTTTTGTGATCGAAAGAGTCTGAACTTGACCGAAAAAGTCGCTATGTGCAGTAAAACACATGTCGGGCGCAATTTTTGATTCCACTATAGTAAACTTATTTTAGCTATGTGAATTATAATACTTAGCGTATTTATAAGGAACTTTCTTTGTATGAATGTCACATAGCGATATTCCATAACTAGCAGTAACTCTTTAAATATTGCATCAATCACATAGCTGTTTTTACAGTATGTGCGTTTTGAAATAACGGTTAAAACTGCCTACAAAACCGAAAATCTAAAAAAAACACATAGCGACTTTTGCACGCGCAGCGACGGTATGTAATTATGGTCACCCATCCACGGATCGAACTCGGCAAGCACGGCTTGACCTTGAATATCGACCCGTGCTGCTGTTATTATTTAGCCACGAGCTCCCTTGGTGTGACTGATTGTCAGACTTTCAGGCTTTTTACTACCGCAAATAACCAATGTTTTTCAAATAAATTAAAAATGCAATATAATTTACCCCAATCCATTCGAACACTGCTAGAACTTTGAGTAATTCCAATACCATCACACAATAGCATATAGTGCGGAGAAACGTTTCGATCGTGAAATATAAAATCTGAAAAAAAATAAAAATAATTTACACTGCATGCAACTTATAATCATATCATCAGTCAACAGCTTGACTTTATCATCATCATCAGCCTATAATGTTCCCACTGCTGGGACATAGGCCCCCTCTCTGTGAGGGAGTGGGCCATCCACCACGCGGGCCCAGTGCGGGTTGGTAGATGTCGCATGTCTTCGAATTTTTAGTTCTAGGACATGCCGGTTTCCTCACGATGTTTTCCTTCACGGTTTTTGAGGGCAGCCGTGATGAAATAACATGCGAAGGTCCTTCTAGTAGTACAAACTGTACAAGTAGTCTCCACTGAGAAGAAATCATTGTTTCAGATAGTATATCTGATTACTTTCAAGCTTATTCTAGAGTCTTCGACTCTGTCTCCCTTATCCCTCCGTATTTTTTGGGACTTAACCGCGAAAACTTACACTGTGTGTTATAGCTAAGTATAATTGGCTTTTTGACTGATAACGCATTCAAAGAATATTGTATCTTTTATGACGACTTTTCACTAGATTGGCAGCTTCAAACCATTTAATCCAACGCATTTTTGATTTAACTGTTTTCGCTGATAGAATATAATTTTTTGGAGGACCTCTGGATAGGAGTCGAACAATTGACAAACGCAATTTTTCTTTTTTTGGTCTTAAAAAGGGAATACCGAACAGACAACAGACATTTGCAACTAGGCAGATGCCAGCAGACTGGGATACATCTTACTAAGTTTAATATTACGGCGCACTAAAAAAAACTTCAAACTCACCTGTACTCGAAAAACTATTGTGTACAATTTGTAAGCTTTCAAAATATTTTGGAACGTCTCAAATAATTCCACACAAGATTCATTGCTTTCCTGGTCATCATTCAGCTTTGAAATACTTTTGATCCACTTGTTAACATATTTTTTTAACAATAATAAAACACGAATACCATACACTAAATTCAAATCAAATGTCATGAACATGATGTCACTATTAACATCAAACCAATTGAAGCAATTAATGTTTATAGAACAAGCAATAATTAAGATATTAATACACAAAATGGTTAGAATAGATATCCAATTACCAATAATCAAACTACGAATACGTTTACTGCAGTCTACGCTCTTGTGTATCTTCTGAATCATGAGAATGAGCAAGACATTGTCATACTTGTGTAAGAAATTTAGAACATAAATTATCACCAAACCACAATAATAATAAAAGGCAAAGAGCTTGGTAATCAAGAAAGGCACCAAATGATGTATTATGTGCCCAAACTCATTTTCATTTTGGATAAACACACGGTCCCTACGACTAAGCACACGCCCAAAACTGAGAATAGTGTTGATTTCTTTCCATTCGGAGCAATTGTGTTACGTTTAATGACACATTTTGAGGAACAAAGTAGAAGTAGAAAGTAATTTAAAGGATAAATTATTTGTAGTACATCTTTATGTAGAAGTTTTTTTAGTAATATTTCTTGTCTGTTCGACGCCATAGTCACCCGACAGTGATACTAGGGCAGCTTAAGATACTGTCAAAACCTGACAGCACGTTTAATTAATGAAACTTTATTTTAACATCTAGACAGACACATTCAAGTTTTCTGACTCAGACATACCAACGTAATTAACTAAAGTTCAACCACTATTTATAATTTATAGTACAAACAATTTCAACGTATTACCCTTGAAGTTGACATTGACAAATAAAAACATAACTTTTATTCACTAGCTTATGCCCGCAGTTCGCTCGCTCAGGGCTGAAGTCAACCGAAGCGAAAACGAGAAGTGAGGATAGAAGATGTGTTGTAAACCACCAATAGTTCTTATTCCCTTTGCAATTTTCACCATTGGCCTAGTGAAACCTACTAATTTACATGTTAGCCAAGTCATTTTGTGATTTAAAATTTATTGTAATGACATTTGATCGAAACCTAGAAAACGCTGGCACGATGATATTTTTATAGGCGTTTATGTGTTTTGACCGGCCAATCTTTGGCCGGTCAAAACATGCGAGGAACCTTTTTTTTTTTTTTTTTCCGGATGGGAAATCATCAAATGACTTCTCCCGCTCTGGAGCGGGAGGGAGTGTCAGACTTGTACTGACTAAAACCCACCCATGTTCCTTCTTCGCCCTTTGTGTTCCAGGGCCGCGGTATCTCTCTCGAACAACCCGCAGCCCTGGCAGGCATCGGCCCTCTCGGGCAACTTCCTGTTTGCTGACATCTCCTTGAGGCGCGCGTGGAACACGTACGCGCCGTCGGCACGGCCATTCGTCATAAGACGGACGGACGGTGAGCTAGCCCATTACTCACCGTCCATAGGCTCGTGCCTACGGTGGCCGGGGGCCACTTTACCGGGGGCTTTATACTCCTGCCGGAGATATTATTATGTTTATGCAATGATGAAAGCGTTGTGCCATTCCGCAGCCGAATCCTTTTCTGTCAATATAACTACATCTTTAACTAGATTGTAACTAGTCATGTAAATTCTAATTTCAAACACACTTTTCTTTTTGAACTTTCACTAGCTACCGTAGGGCCGTGGGAGTCCCGTCAGATACATATACGCCTGATATGTTGTCCTCCGCAGCCTCAACAAAACTACTGTACCCTATTATCAGCAGTCACGTTTGCGACCGCGAGACCAACTGAGCAATCATATTTTCAATACCAAAGCTGTTGAATCATATTTTTTTATTCCTACAAATAACCTGACTCCTAATAAATCCAAATCAACCCTAATATTAGGTATTTTTTATATTTTTAAAGTGGTAGAATGAATTGAACACTTTTTTCTTGCCAATGTTGGTCTGTGGATGGGTGACCACCCATTACAAACCGCATATACAGTATGTTAGTTTAAACGAGGGACATATTCAAACCCATAATAGTACATGCTAACATGATACTAATAAAAATATAAACAAAAAAAAACACTGATAAATAACAGACAGAACCATACCAAAATTTTCGCAAATGACACGCAACGTGTATACACCCTTGCGCTAGCGACTTAATACTATCGCAGAACATGTGAGCGGGTCAATGACTCTTAGGTATAATCCAATTTCCCCTCATACTTTAAACTTACCTGGCTTAGGACAGTCCAAAATATCTAGGCACTAAACAAAACATTAAAAATTCTTCTATATACGTTATAGGTTTTTTACATATTTGGGACGAGAATCGAATACTGAATACCCTCCCTCAATATGTCCCTCGTTTAACCTAACATACTGTATACTAACCGTATATGTAGTACCCAGTACTGACTGGGTTGTGGAGGTCAGGTAGGCAGTCACTCTATGTAAAATACTGGTATTCAGCTGCATCCAGTTAGACTGGAAGCCGACCCCAACATAGGTTGGGAAAAGGTTAGGCAGATGGTGAGAATAAATTGAACTCTTTTCTGGAATTTTAATATTTGTTTATTAATTTCCCAAACAAATCAGATGACTCAAACTCAGCTAACACACAAATGTAAATCTAGATAGAACTGAGATCTAAGTTTAAGATTTACAAAAACTCAAACTGTAGTATAACGATAGTGTAAGTAGAGATGAGAGTACACACACTCAAGGTAAGTTCAGCGTCAACAGTGAACAGGCGACACGCGTTCATCTTGTTGAAGGTGGTAGCTTCAACTCGGAGGATATTCTTGCAGATTCTTTTTTGACTTTCTGTAAAAATATTTAATACATAAATAGCGTCCTAAAACAAGAAAAGGGTCACACACACACACTCACTCATAGAGTCACTTCAAAGGAAGCGAATCAGACATAAATCATTGTCATAGGTAAATGATTTATGTCTGGTGCAACCAAAAATTTATCGCAGTAGGTGAAACAATGGAAATTCGGATATTGGACTTTCTGTACGCACGGAAACCAATCAAGCTATACAACTGATTATGCGGATCTCGCGTTGTATGGGAAATCTCTACAAAGCGAACTCTAATGTTATACTGGAAAGCTTGATGTGCCGCAGTGTGTACGTATCTTATTGAGTCTTGAGTACTGTTTACAGTAATTATTTTTTTAATGGTCTGCTATTGTATTATGAAACAACGCTTTTACTTCTTTTATTGAAGTGAAACTTCTTATGCGACTTCCAACAAGTTTAACGTTTTCATGGAGGGGGAATATTTTCTATTACCCACTAAGAGATGGCGGTATTACAAGATTTGTGACTACGTAGTTCTACTAGGTACGCAAGATGGCGTGCAAATAGTCATGCATTCGACTCTTCGGTGTGACCTGCCTTCGCTCAATTTCCATGAGTAGAATAACAGATAAACTTATTTAATAAAAAGTGTACAACAATAAAACAGTGAAATATTATTTAGAAGCTCAATAAAATAACGAGAGTGAATGCGTGACACTCGAACGCATGCGTTTAGTTTTACGAAGTTTCACTTCTTCCGCGCGGAGGGACTCCACCCACTATTTTTTTATATTTTTTTACTAATACAGAGGAATTTAGTTTTTTCTTGTAACATTACCTGAGCAACCTTTCGAGTTAGCTAGTCGTATACAAATATTCTGAACATCTCTCATAGCTGAATAGAATCTCTCAACCTCCACTGTCAAACATGTCAGTATCACCATGTTCTTAATAATCCACGTTAGAGATATGAACGATAGCAAAGCATACTGAAATCAATAGAAAAATGTTAAGTTGTGTTATATTTCACGTTCGAGGAAAGAAATGATGTGTACAAGGTTATATTCCAAAAAGAAATTAATGCTGCTAACTAACACTAAAATCTAAATTAAAAGCTTCTTTATATGCTTTAGCAGAGGCAGAAGCATCGTTATGGTGAGAAGCCAATGAGCCTAGCCTCTAGCTTTCCTGGCTTCTCTCTAGCGATGTCACAATAGTCGGTTAACATCAGCACAAGTCACTAACTAAAAGCAGTTGTTTGTCTTACAATAGCTTCGCTTCCAGTAGTTACTTTTTTCATCTCGATACGTATCACAATGGCAAACAAAGATTTCGTAGTTGTATGTATAGTATAAAATAATACCTGAAACAAGCATAACATTTTCTAAAATATTATAATAATGTTAGCTTAAAAAGTTAACAAGATACGCAACAGAAAAATTGAAAGGGAAGCGTCTGTCTTGGCACGGAAATGTGATAAGGAGAGATGAAGCGCTTATGACTAAAAGAGGTATAAATATAAATTTCGATGAATAGAGCGGAACGGGAAGTTAAAAAAAATAGACGGATTGAATGAGGAATGATAAGAAAGAAAAAGGAGTAAATGACAGCGTGGCGGATGACCGAGAAGGAGGAAGAAAGGAAGAGAAATACTTGCCCTAAATAACATGGAACAAGGACAGAAAGATGATGTTGATGAAGCTTGAAATAGAAAATTTAATACAAGTTACCATCTGGTGAATCGTCTTTTCGAGGAGTTCATAAGCTTCCAATATATCCATATAAACATCAAACATTTTATTCCAATAACGCTCGTTTTCTAAATTTTTAGTGCATCGAGACATTTTCACAATTCTGACCCAACTGTTGAGAGGCTCTGTCAAGAGCTTCATAATATTCGCAGCATACAATATAGTCATATCGAAGGAAACGAAAAAATAAGACATAATACTAATACCAATCCCAACGACATTGAGTTCGTAGTTGTAATAGGAATAAAACACCCAAAGAGTATGAAAAGAATTCAAAACTATGACGCTATTCCAGTTCGAACAGGTGAAACGTTTAAAAACTTCATTGATCTTGAGATTTCTAAATATATTCTGGATTTTTAAGACAAGAAATACGTTATTTTGCTTCTGGATGATATTAATGCAAGAATTTAAAATGCTCCCGAAAAAAAGTAGAAGATAGACATAAATTTTATTTAAATACTGAAAATATTGAAAACCTTTTAAATAATCTGTTAATGAAAATCCAATCATAAAATAAAAGCAGCCGCTCAATATTGTCAGCGTGGCAAAGAGTGAAAAGATACTGTAGTGAACACTGTTTGGACTTATTTTGTGGTTCCAAATCTTGAACTTAGCACAGAAGAATAAAACTAGCATGATATGCATTGGCATTAGCGCCGACTGTAAGTATTTTTCAAGAAGATTGTAATTAAATGATGAAGTAGTTTCATGAGTATTTTCAAAAATGACTACATTTTGTTTTAATTTTCTTTTATCCTTGTTAGTAAAAGGCATGTCTACCGCACAAGGCAACTCCGACATGATTAAGGTCTGAGTTTAATAAATGATTGCTTTGTAATTTAAATAAAACACAATAGTTAGTCGATTATGGTCCCGTTTTTGTAATATTAATGGTAAGTGATGTTCGCAGTTTGATAAATATTATATGCACAGACATAAACGACCTCACGTCTCTTTGCCACGGAAGCAGGCAGAAACTACAGAACTATCTGCTACGCTGCCTACTATATTAACATACACATAATAAACCTTTTCCCATGTCTTCTTCAGGTCATACACGCACGACAGTTTCGAGTATATGCTACTGAACATTTTATATCTACATATACATAACTCAAAGGTGACCGACTGACTGACTGACATAGTGATCTATCAACGCACAGCCCAAACCACTGGACGGATCGGGCTGAAATTTGGCATGCATGTAGATGTTATGACGTAGGCATCCGCTAAATAAGGATATTGATCAATTCTACCCCCAAGGGGATAAAATAGGGGATGAAAGTTTGTATGAAATTGTCCATTTTAACCCGATCGGGCTGAGACTGCATGCATAAAGCTACTTTGACGTAGGCATTCCCTAAGAAAGTATTTTGATAAATTCCACCCCTATGGGGATAAAATAGGGGATGAAAGTTTGTATGAAACTTTTTCAATTTTAAACCGATCGGGCTGAGACTTTGCATGCATAAAGTTACTATGACATAGGCATTCTTTAAGAAAGTATTTTGTTAAATTCCACCCCTAAGGGGATAAAATAGGGGATGAAAGTTTGTATAAATCTTCTTAGATTTTCGACTGATTGAACTGAAATTAAAGATTGGAGCTACTATGATAAAGACGTCCGCTTATATAGGATTTTGATAAATTCAACCCCCATGGGGATAAAATAAGGGATGATGAAGGATGTAAATGTATTAGTTTGAACCTCAGTACCTAATGGAACGAATAAATTAAGACGAACAAAATAATTTTTAGTTCTAAATGTTGACAATATACTGCGTTAGTAGTATTTTAAAACGAGCTATCATTGTGTTTTCACTGAGTTACATATACCCGATGATGAGTGGCCGCCGTATCTAATAGTACATACTATACCTAAATATTTCTAGCGGATTGTATTTGACGATTTTGGCTGTTCTTTTCTTGGCCTTTTTGGATTACATTTGCTTTGTTTCGGTTTAGTAGTTTTGTTTATAGACTCTGCTTTGTATTTGGCATTTGTTGTTTTCGTTTGGTTTAAGTATATGTTTTGTCGGTCAGACTTTTTTTAAATGGCTATAGAAAATCTGAACGTTAATGGAGAAGTTGAAGAATGTACTGTCGTCCCTATTGTTGATGACGCTGCATGTTTGTTTCGTGCTCTCCCTTATTTAATGTACGGAACACAACACAATGTAGAGCGATGGAGGTGCGTTCAGAAATTGTCCAATATGTGGTTAATGACTGGAGCAAGTTTTCAATTATGACCCACGACAGGAATGGTGATAACTACGTAACACCTGAAGAATATTTTCCTGATATGATGAAAAATGCTACTTATGGCGGATTTTGTGAGTTAATAGCAGCAGGATTAATATTCCTATTTAAGTTTGAAGTTTATAGAAACCCACACACGCACACGCCGTGTGACACGTATGCACATGTGTGTACATACGTGTTCACTGAATGGCAATACTCTACGTTCATGTTCTTAATAGCACTGGATTATAAGGAACCACCCAACGATTATCTATTGTAACACCCTTGATGTTGACAAAGAATCCACCGTCGCGTCATCCAGAGAACGTCTCATGTACTGCGGATAACCATCATCACCGGTTTGAGTTTCCTTAATCCTTAAGCCTTAGGATAACGTTTGCTGCACAAATTATCTTTCATGCATGGAGAATTTCGGTTTAAACTTCCACAGGGACATCATCTTATCATATTACTTTTAACAATTTCGTAAACCTCAGGATCACGAACGGGGTTATAGCTTGATAGTTTTAGCGCTAAACAATTGTAAAGCCGCAAAAACTATACCTAATTAATAATAATACTTCCAAACGCGAGCAAAGCCGCGGGCAAAAGCTAGTATTATATAAAATTCAAAGTTCTGGCTGACTGAGATATCAACGCACAGCCTAAACCGCTAGTCCTAGAGACATGTAATTTGGAAAGTGTGTTGTTAAGGAAGAGTAGGTACACTAAGAAAGCATTTTTCGAAATTCCATCCTAAAGGGATAAACAACTGTACGAAGACCGGTAATTTTTAAAGTTAGAAACATGAAATTTCATATACAAGCTTCTGATTAGAAAAAAATAAATATGTTATTCAGCGTTTTTGGAAATCTACCTCTAAGAACCCGGTGGTTAAAAGTTCATATAGGGGTCCATCATTTTTGAAGTAAGAAGGAATTTTTATTATAAAAACTCGTGAGCAGAAATAAACGCATACATATTTCGTCATTTTTTCGAAAATCATTTATGCCAAGCCAAGTGTATTGGCGCCATGGGATCTGGAGGCGATAGTACTCGCGCGCCTGCACGAATGACGCGGGGAGGCACTACGCCGGGAGGAAACTCCACTGCCGCGGCAAATCACCGCTTTCCGGACAGACCTCCGGCGCGATCAAATGGCGACATGGAGACAGCGACTGTCGCAACCACATGCAGGGCACGCCACAATAGTGGCGATAAGCCCCTCTTTGATTAGTGGCTTGAGAGGCGCCACGGCGCCCTCATCTTCCGCCTGACGCAGGTCCTCACCGGACACGGTTGTTTCGGGAGGTTCCTGCACCGAATCGGGCTGGAGGAAACGCCCGAGTGTCACCATTGCGAGGACCGGCCAGAGGATACGGTGGAGCACACCATGGTCTGAGCACCGCCGTGTCCTCGTAGTGGCGATTGGCGGCGGCGACCTCTTGCGTCCGGCCTTGGTTCAATCCATGGTCCGGAGCGAGAGGGAATGGGAAGCTGTCGCCTCCTTCTGCGAAGCAGTCATGCTAGCAAACGAGGTGGAGGAACGTGAGAGGGAGAGAGCCGCTGCGAGAGACGCCCTGGGCGTCGGGGGCCACCCACTGGTCCCCGGCCACCGTAGGCGCGGGCCCGTGGACGGTGAGTAATGGGCTAGCTCACCGACCGTCCGTCTTACGATGACAGGCAGTGCCGACGGCGCGTTCGTGTTCCACGCGCGCCTCAAGGAGATGCCAGCAAATAGGAAGGAGTCCGAGAGGGCCGATGCCTGCCAGGGCTGCGGGCTGTTCGAAAGAGATACCGTGGCCCTGGAACACAAGGGGCTAAGAAGGAACCTGGGTGGATTTTAGTCAGTCAAGTCTGACACTCTCTTCCGCTCCGCCCAGAGCGGGAGAAGTTATTTGATGATTTCCCATACAAAAAAAAAAAAACACTGTATTAAGGCGTAAATAGCCTCAGTTCTAATTTTCTGAAATGCCGTTGCATACGATTTTTTTTTACGTAATATGAAATAAAAACCAGCTTTGAAAGCCGTTTATGGCTTTCTACTCCCAGTTGATTGCAAAATATGAAGATTTGGGATTATCGCTCGTCGAGGAACCACCAAAACGAGATTCTCACAAAAACATGTTTTACAAAATTCGCAGCAAGCAGGTGTAAGTAAAATGTAGGTTCAAAAACTTGAACGAAGTAGAAGTTACAAAACCAATTAAATGAATTTCTGCTTGCTGAGTATCATGACCATACATTCAGAATCTTGGTATTTTGTTCGTTCGATATCGAGAAATCGTAACCAACAACAACAATTTAGATGGGTTCACCCATATAAATTGTTGTGACAAACAAACAAAACTGAATCCAATCATCAGTTGTAAGCCAATTGATTCATCACGTAATAGATTAAATCATCGACGTCTTTGGTTTTCACCTGTAATAGTTGCATTTTCTTGTATGTATGTCCAAGTTGCAGAAGATGTTCTGAACTATAATTTAAAACTCGTTGATTATTATATA
The DNA here is from genome assembly GCA_963082945.1 of Cerastis leucographa. NCBI lineage: Eukaryota > Metazoa > Arthropoda > Insecta > Lepidoptera > Noctuidae > Cerastis > Cerastis leucographa. The sequence goes on from OY720355.1 coordinate 18,855,370, forward strand.
ATCTTTATATTAAACGAAACATATTGGTGAGATCTCTCCCTTAATAGTTTATTGAATATCAATTTGACTTTATTGTGGACGAATCATATTATAATATTTTTTTTGTAAATGAAGAATACGTTTGGTTTGGTTTTAAGTTGTTCGTTGTTCAATTCAGTTTCCAATTTAATACGATCTCGGGATGTGTGTTGTCACGTTTTCAAAGTGTGTTAGATTTTAGGGATATAGTTGTAATTTGAGAACAAAAATTGGGTTTTTAAAATTCATTACTAAGTTCACTTTCATGAATATTTTAATTTTCTTATTTTATTTGGTAATACCATTGTCCCTCTATGCCCCTTTCGGATCGAATATCGATCTTTTCAACATATTGTATATATCACGGCGGGGATTCTACTAGGTGGAACCCATAACCGAATATCGACGCCATATTGCCTTACAGTCGATAACTGTGTGACATTATTCTTCATTGTTGGTAGATTGGTAGTTAAAATCACACACAACACTTGACTCAAACTCCATAAGTTTATTTCCAATAAACCAGTTACAGGCGCTTAAAAACTTTCCATAGGTTGAGCCACCCATTCGCAAACATGGTTGATGTAAGAAGAAGAATGGGCCAAGAAACTCCTTACACACTCTTTTGGATCTGTCTTTCAATTGTTACAGTTCTTACTAACACAACTCAATATTGCTCACTTCAAAAAATACTTTCATTTAATTAATATTTCAATTCTCTAATCGCGAGCTAACTCGAACGAGACGTCCCGCTGCGCCTGCGGTTCTGAGTGGGCGGAACTCGGAAGTACCACACACACACACACTCAATAGTTCAGTACAGTTATTCATTACATAGTAAGTTCAGTAAAACAATACTAATAATTCACTATTAATTACTTTAGTAATTAAACAATACTAATATTCACAAATGCAAAGGTGTTATTACGTTAATGGTAAATTAGTAGCTTCGTTAGTTTTTACAACAATTGCTTGCTTATAACCATTTTCGGCATATCCAAAGATTTAATACAAAGAACAGGTTTTGCACTAATAAACTACTCTGTAAAATAATCTTATTATTTTTTAGTTTGTAATTAGTTCTAGAAACTGATTTAGTTGTTGTTACAAATTATAAATTGAATAATTAACTATTGGGCGCCACTTTCCATACAGTGGGATGCCGCCTCTTACAGACTGTCAAATTGCCATTGTTAAAATCCCAGTTGTCATAAAATATTTGCTAATCTTAATTTTAACTATAGTTCTAGCTACTGGCTTTTGTTTAATAAACTACTCTTTGATTTGTCGCAAAGGGGTGCGCCAAAGTTCACCTAAATTTTCAACTCCGATGATTGAAAATCCGAAAATGTTCTTCCTAACATTTTTCATCCTAACAATCACAATTCCTAACTACTCTGTCTCTAATATCCATAATACCGAAGCATTCAACTTCATAATATCAGTAGCAATAAACATCTATTATACTTTTATTTGTTTTCCTATATTTTCTCAACATAACCATCTTTTCACTATTATTCAAAGTCATATCTTTTTTAATTAAAGCGTCTTCTTTAACTTTATTTATAGCGGTGTGTACCTGCAAAGATATCCATAGGTTAGGTTAGGTTAGAACTGTGAACAACTACGCGCGAGCCGAGCGAGCGTAGCCAGCGGTGCCGCGCCAGCGGCCGGCGAGCGCTACCTCGAAATTGGTCCCGAAATTTTTCTAAAGACGGAAACATACTTACGTGTCGTGGCGTGTCGTGCCGCGCCCGAAGCAAATCGGTTTCATACATTCAATATGGTTAGGGGCATATTAGCATGGCGTGTCGTGTCGCAACGATGTATGAAACCGAATGCTTCTGGCGCGTCACGACACGTAAGTGTGTTTCGGCCTTAAGTATTTTTTTCATAGCGGGGGCACTATAACTATCATCTTCTACCCACATATATTTTTTATTACACTTGGTAAATGTTTCTTTCTGAGTATGAGTGAACATATTATGGTAATTATGTTTAGGGATAAAAGCGTTATGATAAAAAACAGTAGGAGTTTAAATATATTTACATTAATGATATTATTAATTACAGTTTTCGGAAATATGAGTGTTATGAACAACGCTGGTAGCACGACAAATAGTATGAATTGAAAACTTTATGATGAAAAATTTTAGGAAGAGTGATCATTCGGATTACAATTCCTTAGGAAGAACAATTTCGGGTAAAGAACTTTCGGTGAGCCAATATGGACCCGTCGCAAAGATTAATCATCTAAGCAGTAGTTAACACACACGCCAATAGATAGCGCTTAGTCTCTTCACAATCCATCCAAATATTTCTAGATTCTTTGTAATAATTGTTCTGCCTGCTCACAGATGGCATGGCAGGTTCATCAATATTATCACAAATGCGAATTATAAGTTGGTTCTTAATTAGATTAATGAATAGTCTTAGAGATAGACTCTTGCGGTGACATATATTTTTTTCTTGGGGTGCTCTGTCTCACTCTAAGTCCTCCCTCCAGTCTTTCCTTTCTCGCAAACACGCACATCTTCCTTTAAGTTCTGACAGATTTATCTCCCTCGTGGCCTGCCGCGACCTTGCCTCCTTTCCTGCTTTTATTTTGGCCCGCAGTTGGTCACAGATGTATATTATTGTTTAATCATTTTAATTTGATTTATAACAGGGATGTAAAACGAATTAAACCACGCTGTTGTGCAAAGTATTCTTTTATGTTAATAAACAAATTTTTGTCCAGTAAAACGTAATCACATAGCCTATTTCACTCAGTCACAACGCAATCAGGCAATAATTATTTTGACTATTAAAACACAAAATGAACAAACAATTCAAGATATATAGACCTCAAAATATTTAAATATTACAAAAACGCAAACTGCAGCAGTACTATAATATAAGTGGTGACAAGGTTGCAGAAAAGTAACAGTGTTGCCGCGTCTACGACAAATAATCCACACGCACTGAGTTTCTCAAAATCCCCCTGTATGATACGATACAAGTTTTTCCAAACCCTTTTAGATGGCGCTGAAATCAAGAAACGATCATTGAACTACTACTATCTTAGAGTGACATTACTTTCGAGTTTTCTCGAAACGTTAGAAAGGGCGCTCCTTCCTACGCATTCTGTATATAATAGTAAATTTCGGTAAACTTAATCGCAGTTTGTGTTGTATTTAAAATAGAAATTTGCCAGTGCAAAGATGTTATAGAGAAACCTAAAAACTATTTACTTACTATCTTGTGATAATTTTAAAATCACATTATTATAAGTTCTTGTGATTTCTCCGTAAAATCCTTCACAGACTATACATAATTGGGTTTCCACGAAGAATGCTCTGGATAGCAACAGCACCATACCAACAGCGTGGCTTAGAATCAAGTTGTCACCCCCCTGCAATTGTACGAATTAAAATGAACATAAATTACAAACGCAGCATACACGTAAGATGTTATAAAGAAAACATACCAACAAAAAATTGAGTACTGAGATGACCATCAACAGCATTGTTTACACAACATTATTAACAGTTGAATTGTAATAAATACTCACGAAATGCATTTTCGACCATAATATAAGAACTTCTGCGTAAAACATAGCTTGTATAAACGTTGTTACATAGTGAAAGACTATCTAAAACCAAAATAATTAAATGTTATTAATCAGTTCCATCTTAACAGGGCGAATAATCAATCAAAATTATCACAGTGAAATAAAAAATATGTAATTTACTATAATTCCAGAAGAACTCCTTATAAGATTCCAAGCATCGTTGACAGACTTTAACGCATCATTAATTTCATCCAGCACTGTTTCATCGTTTACTGTTATTTCGTCATCATTAACATTGCCAAAATGTGTATTTTCCACAATCGTATTCCAGATTCTAGTTTGATAACTAAGCATATTAACGGTAGTCGTGATATGTAATAATTCTATATCAATGAGTGCAGATATTGATACATAAACACTTCTCATAAAAGACCAGTGTAGGTCGTAAATGACTTTGAAAAATGATAAGGCAATACAGTTGGATAGAATTAAGACAGTTGACACCCATGTGAAAATCTTCAGTTTCTTTATATCTTTGCCTCTATAAAGGCTTTTGTTAATCTCATAAAGAATTGATAGTAAACGCACACTTTTATTACTATAGTATAAATTGAAGAAACACACAGCTCCGAAATTGAATAAATATTCGGAGTAAATTAAATAGAAGGCTAACTTGTGCGCCAGCCCAAAATGGGTGAATGTTATGACTAGGTAGTAATACCCGAGCATCAGACAATTAACGAATACAGCACACATAATGTTTTTCCATCTTGCGACCCCCACACAATTATCGACGATATTGTATTTCCTCACACACAATATAGTATTTATATAGTAAAAAGGATAGAAGACACTAAGAAATTCTTCATTTAACAAAACTTTGCTTGTAGATGTCATATTGATTATGGTCAAAAACTACTAAAAGATGTTTTTATGCGTCGTTCTTGAGACTAGTAAGGAATTAAAAAGCAATTATTTTAAAAGTGGGTGTTTTTCCAACCGATATGTCTGAAGGTTTTCATTTAATTTATTCTCAAACAATAAACATTGTGTTGAACAATAAATACATCATAATATATTACAATAAAATTGTCACACGCAAAACAATTTGTACTATTGATAAAATAAAATATCGAGTCAATCAATGCGATGTATAAATTTTACTTTTTTGTACAAAAAGAATGTCAGATATAATGTCAAATGTGCGTTATGTCAGATGAACTGAAGTCAAAGCACGGTTGAAAGTAAAAACCATTATCAATACGAGCCGTAAAGCCAGAAGTACTGCTTTCTGAATCAAACCCTTGCTCCAGCTGCCAAGCAAAAGATTCCTCAGATATTGGTCGAGGCTTTTGGCTATTAAGCCATTGACTGACACGACTATCGGCACAATGACTGCTGTACTCACGTCGCACATGTCGACAACCTCGCAAGCCAGATCTAGATATTTGAATTGCTTATCAATCTCTGCTTTCACGAGATTCTCGTCATGCAGTACCGTTGACAATCATTGCAACAGTCCTGTCAGTGATGGGCGATCTCAATACAACGTGATATTGATACCATCATTGACAACTGAGTCGGGCGAATACTTATAGTATGGCACTTCTGATTCCACAAGGTTGTATTTCAAAGCAAGTTGCTGGTGGATAATCCTGGCAACGAGGTTGTGTCTATATAAGTACTCTCTGTTAGCCTGACGAGAACACCCAGAATTAATGTGTCGGACCGAATTTCTCGGATGGTGGCATGCCGACACACGTCAACCGTTCCGTCCTTCATAATATGTTTACGGTAGTTGTTCGTCAATATAACTTCGTCCGTAATCGCACAGACAAAACTTTTAGTTTCCCCAAAAAGTCGCCGAAGCGAATCCAGGACACGGACGCTAGGAATTCTACATCCGGCCCATGAAGAACCCGGTAGAAACTCCTGTGAAGCACGTTGCTCTGCCGTAGCTCCCTGCGGGATAAGAGTCTAATTCTACAGGCTTGAGCTAGTTCTCGTTAGCCAAGAAGAAAGGGGTAAGGCCCTCGTCCACTGATACCAAATCTCGGTGCATCCCCACTTTGGCTTCTAGGAAGTATCCCCTGAGCATACCTCACGGTTGTGCAGGGTCCCAGCATTAAGAAGCCACGACCCCCACACTTCCGCGAGACAGTCTCATCACCGACGACCGTGGGTGATGCATCCGATTTGCGGTCAACAGTACGCGGTCCCTCCATCTCCATCTAGGGCATCAAGTTCTGTCTGGGTCTATTTGAGTATGCCAAAAGAATACATCAAAACAAAACCGGCATGACCCAACCGTTGAAGGCGGCCAAAGAAACATTCCCTCAACGATTGTTTCATGTCAGCAGTATTGATGTCTAATGCTTCCGACATACCCAAATACTTATAGGTTTCTGTTGAGGTCCCTCTCGGATCTAAGGTGTACGGAATCCGAGAGTTGAGTTTTCACGGAGTCCATAATCTCCCCTCACTTCACATGCATGACTGCATATTATTTGTCTACACCAAATTCCATCCTGATGGCGCTACTGAAAGTTTCAGTTACCTTTAGTAGCTTCATAAGTTGCAAATTGTTGGGGCAAAGAGTTTCAGATAATTCGTGTACAGCACTAAACTGTTGTTATTAAAATCCAATTCCAAATCATAAAACTCCTAATTTTCGCGGAGGCACCACTTTTACTGCTTTAGAAGCAAATATCTCATCAATCATTGACTTAGAAGATACTTAAAGTATTTTAGGATCCTCGATATCAATTTTATAAAGTTCTCGATAGACACCCTGCACAGTCCACGTTGACATTTTTTTTCATTATAAGTATGGATCGCCTACCCTAATTCCTACACCATCTCTCTGTATTAAAACTGTGTGGTGCCAACAATGTCAGAGTAAAATGTCCGTGACATACGAACGGACAGAATGACGGACAGGACGAATCTACATATAAGGGTACCGTTTTTAGCCATTTGGCTACGGTCGACGGCTTAGCTTTGCCAACAAAAAAATAAGAAACGAAAATTGATGAAGCCCTCACTATGTATAAATCCCTACTAGATTGTTTTGTCATTTTATTCAAACGTTTTGTAATTTTCATAAAAACAGTTTATTTATAAGTAATTAGCTGTCCCGCGCAACTTCGTCTGCGTCACATTTTCCCCGTTTTCGCAACATTTTTCATCGCTGCTCCGCTCCTATTGGTCGTAGCGTGATGATATATAGTGTGGCACGTGGGCCTTAAACTTTTGAGTAGTGGACTGTATGAGAGATATTGAGGGATTTTAGAGATACTTAATAATAAATAAGTATGGTGAAAACTGGCCGAGATTCAGATCCTTGACTAGAACAGGTAATTTGACTCCACTAACCTTATGCTTCACCCTTGTCCTGGCTTGGATCAAGCTTGCTGAAGCAGCTCGCTTCTTGCGTGGTTTGATGTGACGTCACTATGGGCTTCTAGAAGGTCTTTCGGGATGCGAATTGTGGGCACACACAAATTAATGTCTGGGATTGTTCCGATACGATCAGAGGGCACTATATCACAATAGTAGACGAAAAGTCAGGTTTTACAAGGTGGCAATCGGCACACCGGGCGTGCACGGCAACGCGAACCTGCTTCCCTTTCAGTAGTCGAACGTCGACTCAATGCAGCACTAAGATGGCTGCTCATCGCCGTCACTTCACCAGAAGTGAGGGTAGAAGGCATAAAACTAATGGAGCTTAAAACTACCTTAAACTAGACAAGGATCGAACATATAGCCTATGTCCTTTCTCAGGTTGAAATCTATCTTCTTGCCAAATTTCATTACGATCCGATTAGCTGTTTAGTCGTGAAAAGGTAACAAACAAACTTACTAACGCATTTATAATATTAGTTAGAATACTGATAGAAAAATAAACATCATACAAATACTCGGTCTACAGAAAATTATATTGCAACAAGAGAACGTTAAAGCTAGTGAACACACCAATCAATCGTATCGGTAGCGTAGCGTCTACGCAGAACAGGCCACACGCGGACATCTTCCGAAACGTCCGTTTTGACTGTACTACTTTCTTGTATAGATGTTCTTGACTTTCTGTAAATATACCATAAAACCAGTCAGAAAACAATGTTTTGGAAGGTGAAGCTGGTAGAATTTAAAGTACTGAATAACCAAACGTATTGTTAGAGTTACGAGTATCTTAGAAATATCATGTCAACAAAAAAATAAATATATAAATAAAATGTGTTGGTTCGAGGTAAATTCGTGTCGCCGATAAGTATAGGTAAGATTGTATGAAATTGTGTGAGAAATGATACGAAGGAAAAATGATAGCGTGATAAATGACAGGGGAGAATGGAAAAAAAGGGGTTGCGCCGACCCCAAATAAGATTGGACAAGGGCAGGAAGATTAAAACACAACACATTGTTTATGTGAGATGAAGTGAACTTAATTAGATAAGTTGGTATGTATATGGTATGGTAAGAATAAAATAATGTATTCTGGGAACGTGACATATTTCATAATAAAGAAATAACAGCTGGCCAAGTATGCTTCCATAAAGTACGCCGTAAATTATGCATCTTGTCTTTTACTATTCCATATTATATTTAACTATTTAAATTATAATAAATAATTAAATAACATTGTTTGTCACGGTACTTTTATCCCAGATTAAGTTTTCTAATTCAATCGTAAGTAGGATATTACGCCGATTGAAAATCTTCGTCATGACCATTAAGGAGATTGTCAATGACTTCCTTATACAAATCTAATTTTAAGTATCTTACTTGGATAGCTTTTCCTCTTCAAAAGGTGTATGCATGCACATTCAGCTTCTTCGACAGTCATATAGAACTTCTCACAGTTTATACTGTATATTGTTATAAGAGTTATATTTTTTGTTAGCCACATGATGGTCGAAACACATCGGAACCAAGGCTAGAAAGTGAAAATTATGACAGTCAAAAACGACAACAGAATCGGGACTTAGAAAATAGAAGACATACAACAATAAATAAATATGCTTACTTTGGAACCGGCATGTACTCTCAGTGTATAAAGCATTAAGTGATAGATAACAAGACTCCGGTATATTGCGTTAAATGTCAAACATAAAATCTGTGAAAGACAAAATATTGTACTTAGGAACTACACCTAACCCACGGGCAATACAGCTGTTTTAGTAGCTTTACAACACAACAGTAGATTAGCAGAGTAGATAGTAGGATTGCTAGGTCGGTACCAAATGGGAGATCGACATTGTCACCAACGCGATTCAGACAGCCTCAACTAGCAAGATCACGGAGATTATTATAAGAGGGGAACGTAATCAAACTATTAATACAATCTTACCAAAACATCGAAGATTTTCTTATGCAGGTCATAAGCTTTTAAGATATTTTTGTATGTTTCAAACATTTGCAGACAACGTTCATAATTTTCGTGTTCATTAAACATCTTCAGAATGTCTTTAATCCACTCATCTAGATATTTTCTTACTAATATAATTATTCGAGTGGCTATAATTAAGTTGATGTCCAAAGTTGTAAACATTAAATCCAAAAAATAATCGAAAACAATATCGATCACATAATCGTAATAGGCTGAAAAATAATACACAGCACTTAAAACTACGTTGAAAAAAACAATTGATGTGGTTGTAATCCAATTCCAAGATATAAAACTCCGGATACTCTGACCGAAAACGATATCCCTGTGCACAGTTTGGATCTCGAGAATTAGTAAGACGTAGTTGTTCTTATGCACTAAGTCCAGAATGAACAACGTCGTGAATCCGAGCCAAAAGGTGATGAAGTAGATTACAGCAAAGAGTTTCAAGAGGTTAGTCTCCAAATGCTTCATGTATATGTCCGTGATGTCTACACTATACATACGATAGAATAACATTGAATTTATCAATAAAACACAGCAGAATGCAAATACTTGGTAGGTTTTTTCCCTCGGATAAATATGATTACTTCGTACAGAATATTTCGAAGCGAGGAACAGATTGAGAACAAAGTTCAAAGAATGAGCGATTTTTTGGACTTCCCTGTCTAGTCGATTATTGAGTTGAACTATGAATGAGGTCTTGGGAAAGATTTTTCGAATTAGAAACATGTTGTATAAACTGTAGCTATGTGTTGTTGGATGGATGATGCGGCTACAATAATAACACAAGGAATGATATATAATGACAAAAAATTATATAAGTACGGATCAATATCATCGTACTATAAATGTTCCTGACACAGTTAATGCGAAGAAGAACGTTCATTTCAAAACAGAAGTAATAAATTACTTTTTTATTGCTTCACAGAGCTCGGAATCCAAGCGCCAGCAATTTCTAGAGACGGCACTTCTAAAAGTATTCCTGCCCAATTAAGTGCGTTGGACGCAGTAGTATAATACTCACGTAGTTGATGACTAGATGACTGATGATGAATTCAGAGTCTACGACTTATGTTTTTTTTTTTTAAATGTTATTGAGTATAAAATTTGGGTCTTTTTTAATAAAAAGTCGGTAAAAATCCACGGGTATATTAACCTTTATTTTGACACCCTAAAACTTGTCTCAAAACCTACTTATCGTAGGGTGTCCGCGACTACAGATATTCCAAGTTCAAAGGTAAAAAAATCGAGTTTTTTCACATTTCTTGCAAACATCTCGTTTCCTAAATAAATAATTATAAATATTGTAGAGGATTAAATTATCTACAACTTTTGTTCAAACATTTTTTCATATCTCGAAACATTTCTAAGATAGAGGGCATAGCGCGCGCAATATTTTATTTTACATCCCTACATGGGCAGTTTTAAAATGTCAACAAAAGGTGCACGGCCCGCTGTTACCTAAAATTGTGTCACTGCGCAGCTTTACGTTCGATGTTCCGAGCCACCATAAAGTTTGACTCGAACTTCTGTCAGGAATCGCTTTCAAAGAAAATAGTTTATATATTCTTCTCTTTGTCGTAGTGCGAGTAAACGACAGACGACACGCTTGGGTTTATGAAAAGCAATGCGTTGGCAATGCGGTGTCTAGCAACTCGTCGAAGAGCCTCCGTACTCTATGGTAGCTTTTCTGTACAGTGACGAATGCCTGGCCCTGAAATGATTAATTAGATCTGATGAGGAAAAAACGAATGTGTCAACGTATTGATCGTATAAAAATTAATGTGAATGCCTTGTTTTCTTCTGAATAACTTCAACATATTTAAAAGTTCTTCATTACAACCTTTTTCTACAATAGTCGATCCTGCAACCTTCTGGGGGTCCAAATTCAATCTATCGACCCCTAGCTGACCTGCGCAACGTCGATGATGATGATGATGATGTAAGATAGACTTTAGTCTTCCTCAATAAATGGGCTATCCAACACATAATCTTTCAATTCGAACCATTCATGCCCGAGATTATCGCGTCCAACCAAACAAACTCTTCAGTTTTTAATATTAAGTATAGATATAGCATCGAAACATTTACTTCATTTTAATAGATTGTTTGCAACGCGCCGGTCTCTTCTTTTATTCGGTAACAGACGGCTAGATTAGAACAGGAAGCTGCTGCAGAACAGCGTCGCGAGGCTATCGATGAGGTGTATGAGATATCTCCAGCTACACCTGTTGTTGATGCTGAAGAAGACTTCCCAATGGCTTTACTTTGATATCCACTTAAAGATGATCCCGAAGAAAAGCTACTACACCGCCGGGTGACAATGCTCAAAGAATCATACATGTGCCTGTGTTTTCTGTATCCTATTTTTCGCACGTCCCACACACTTCTTCAAATATTACATGGCGCTGTGAAAGCGGCGATTAACATAGAATGTCTGTACTAATCAGATGATCGTTTATGCGTTTGACGTAAACACGATTTACGCGTTCGAGGCGTTCCCCGAATTTTAGTATGACACTCGCACTAAGCACACAGAAGAAACATTCTTCGTAAACAGAACTGTCTAGTAGATTAATCCTGGTTCTTGAATTTGTGAAGAACACATTGGACTAAGTAATGTTTGCATGACTTACAAACTCATTGCAGACCTCCGTATGTTACTTTCAATAGTTTACAAATACAGATTTGCTAAAATTGTTACAAGTCAGCAGTGTCTAATGTCTAGATTTTGAAAGGATAAGCTCCATAGATAATTATAATTAGTTTTCGTTTCTACATTGGGTACTATAGTAAAAAGATTTTTTTCACATATGTCTATCAGATAAGACGCCCTCTTTACCACTTATTTGTCAAAGCAGACCTAAAACAGCTTTGGGAACAGTTTTATACAAGCTTTATTCGGGTCAGTCAGGTCTTTATTGTTTGGAATGCCTCCTCAACATTTAAGTATTGTTGAAATTCGAAGGCCCGAGCGCAACTGCGCCGCTGCCATTGTCATGTCATTACACTTTTAACTTATTTTTTTGTAATTATAGCAAATTTTTAATAGTTAATTTTATAAGTGATAATTTGTGATTAGTAGTAGCAGGGATGTGGTTATCGATAGTGTCAGTTTAAGACATAAAAATTACGAGTTGGACGTCATTAAAGGCGAGTCATCCAATATCGTGAGAGAATTCATCAGTGATAGTTGTTAAGAGAAAAAACAAGAAAAAATGTTAGTCATTGTTAGCATTTTATTTCACACTTACACAAAATTAAATTGCAGTAGTAAAATGACGTAATGTGCGATTAGGCCCATCAATCGTATTGGAAGCGTAGCGTCTATATAGAACAGGCCACATGCGGTCATCTTACTGAACGTCCAGTTTGCATGGAGCACGTTCTTGCAAAGATGTTTTTGTCTCTCTGTAAGGGCAAATGTTTATCAAAAATGACTTTTAATTCGGTAAAAAAAGAGCACCATCCTTAACTACAAAGTTAACGGATAAACACTGTTCGAAACTAAAGTAGGTACGTGAAATCTGTAAATATATTTTTTTATACAACTATGATGTTAAGAAGAAACTTATTCAATTTATAAATATTTAATGATGATAACTTAAGAACTGCGCCACATTCAATATATTATTCAAAAATAAAAAATGTTATAAAAGCCAGAAAAAAATATTTACAGGTTAACTGCATAAGTCATCACATTCTGGTACCTTTACTCGTACTAATTTAAAACCTTCTTACTTGGACAGTCCCTGTTCTTCATAAGCTGTATACACGCCGTCTTAGCTTCCTCAACAGTTAAATAGAACTTTTCACAGTATAAACTATGTATGTATACTAGTATTATATTCTGTTCTGGAGCAATAAATGCCGTCAATAATTGAATCAAACCCTGCAAGATAAAATAAAAGCAGTTTATTGTAAAATTAGAAATCGACTCTCTTATTGTATATTTAAAAAAACTAAGTCAGGTGTGTTTGTCTTACAGGAAGGGGCCCGAGAGGGCCGATGCCTGCCAGGGCTGCGGGTTGTTCGAAAGAGATACCGCGGCCCTGGAACACAAAGGGCTTAGAAGGAACATGGGTGGGTTTTAGTCAGTCAAGTCTGACACTCCCTCCCGCTCCGCCCAGAGCGGGAGAAGTCATTTGACGATTTCCCATCCGCAAAAAAAATAAAAAAAAAGGTGTGTTTGTCTTGTTCATTTATTTTTTCTCTACATAAAAAATATAGTTATGCGGCCGATGCGCATGCTCCCTGTATAATAAGGAACTTTTAAAGTTTGCTTGTGTTGTGATAATGTATGCCCATTGTATATCGATTGATCTTCAGTGTCTTTAAGTTTGGCGTGACTTGCCAAGACCACTTACTTCATCTTCCAATCCAGCAGATATTCTCAGCGCTGCGACCGTGACATGGAAATATAATAGATTACGAAAAAATCCGCGAAATGTGTAATATAAAGCCTGTGGAAAGAAAAAACAGGGTTGTGACACCATAAGGAATCTTTTATTTCATTTGGTAGGTACTTCAGACTTGGTTTGCAATCTTAAATTTTGAAGCCAATCAGTGACTTCATATTATTATGCTTTTATTACTTCATAACAGCTATGTACATCATTTACAAACAGGCCTAACATAATAGTAAAATATGTACAAGTATTCAAATTACAGGGCGTCAAAAAAGTCGTCCACATCGCTTTCAATAGAAAAAGTGCCCAGAACGCTAGCCGCATTGCCACGTTGGATGGAAATTCTGATTCTTGGGCCAAAAAAAAGGCCAGCCCTCTGGTCACGTGAAGCGTCGACCAACCGTTTGGCGATATCCCGAAACACAAGGTAGGCACTAGGACCCTATGACCCTAGTGGTTAACCCCTAATGGCTCAAACACATAATTACCCATTAAGTTTTAGCTATTGATGGTTGTTTTAAATAGTTTTCTAATAAATAATCGGCTTACTTACCAATACTTGGAAAATTGATTTATACAGGTCGTAAGCTTTTAAAATATTTTGGTATCTCCAAAGTAATTTGAGACAATGCTCATCATCGTCCCGTTCATCATTCAACACCAGGACATCTTCAATCCATGCTTCTAGATATTTCTCTAACAATATTATTATGCGGATGGCTAGGACAAAATTTATATCCAAAACTATGTAAAATATGCCAGAAATATTGTCAATAACCAGGTCAAACAGATTAGAATAATGGTTTGAAAGATAGAACATAACATGTATAGTAACAGAAGGACATATTAAACATGCTATTGAGATCCAATTCCAAATAATGGAACTCTTTACAATTTGACTAGAATCGATGCTTCTGTGTAAAGTTTGGATGTCCAAAATAAATAAAACGTAGTTGTCCTTATGCACTAAGTCCAGAATGAACATCATCGTGAACCCGATCGAATATACGACAAAGAATAGAACAGCAGAGAGGTACATGAAGCTATTTTCTAAAAGTGAGGCATTTTTATTTCCTTTACCAATGTCCACTGTAAAAATCCGATAGATACACAATGCATTCAAAAACAACACTACGATGAACGCACATATTTGGGATTTTCTTTCTCTAGGATAAATATGACTATTTCGCACATGATATTTCGAAGCAAAGAAAAGATTGAGTAAATAGTTGATGGGGTGAAATATTCTGTGGACGTCTTTATCCAGTCTGTTATTGAGTAACACTTGGACTGAAACCTCCGAGACGATTTTTTGGCCTTGTGACATTGTTTTTAGTATCGAATCCAACGTCAGAATGAGTCATATTTATTCATTCGACAATAGCGTTTAAAAGATCGAAATGATGAATTTCTGTATTCTAGCTGTCTCTATTTAGGTTCTACGTATTAAGATCGTTATCCTGTTTGTGTGGTTGTTATTGTTATTACAAATCATTATGTAAATGGGTATACCATCTTGTTCAAACGATTGATCGGTCAGAATACGCTTTTTATCGCTTCAGATTTTATCGTTCATGGCAACTGGCAACGTTAAAATCCATGACGTCTTTCAAGTCAGTCATCAAAAACAAAATCAAAGTATTTTATTTTACATGGGCCTACATGATTATTATTGATACGTGATGAATGATTAAAATAATAGTGAAACATTGGCGACGCAGACAATAAATAAACATACAAACAAATTATTCCTTGCGCCGTAAAAACAGACTAAATTTGCCCCCTTCCCGCTTTAAATTAATTAATTAATTAAATTTCTCTACGCTGCGAGACATCACGTGACAACGTATTCTGAATTCTCACAACGAAATGTGTATCTTTTCGTGTAGAAAATAAAATTATATTTTGAATCGCACTTTACAAGTGTGCGCGAAGCGTCGCGTCTCGGTGTGAGCTGACCCTTAGTGCCCTCGCATGCGCTCGGGCACCAATATAACACTCGTGGATTATATAAATCACTTTGCGCTAGATGCAACAATCTACTATTATTTTAAATTCAATTATAAATTTATTTATAAAAAAAGTAAAGTGGTTTCTGTAAGAGTTTTGATTTCATGGAAAACGGTATTGCAAAAGTAATGACATAATTCGTGATATTTCTCATCAGGCACATTGGTAGCGTAGCGTCTAAATAAAACAGGCCACACGCACCTTACTGAATTTTAGATTAGCCCATATCGCATTCTTGAGTATCTGTGAAAAAAAAATCCCCATAATTGAAAGGAACGCCAGGGTTAACGTCCACTGCTGGGTCTGGGTCGAAGCATTTATAGCACGGGATGAACCCTACCAGGCATTTTATGTATTTGATCACCGCTTCTCTCAAATCGGTGGAAGAAAACATCGCAAGGAAACCGGCATGTTCTAGCACCAAATATTCTAAAACTAGTGTCATGGTTAGTCTCTCACTAGGCTCGTGAACTACATTACGGCAAACTTCCTCTATCAGAGAGGCGCCTTGTGTCACAGTAGTGGGAACATAACAAGCTGTTACTGCAGGTGGGAGAAAAGTACCCTTAAGAAAGGCATATTTTCTCCCTGTCAACGCATTCAACCTTCTACTAACGGAGATATTGGGGTTCAGAGTTCCAACTCTTTCACAAATATCATAGTGTTATAAATTTACTTAAGGTATCTCTACGATCCCCGTACTTTCAATACATCTATCACCGTTTTTTGAGTGCGTTACATTGAGTCCTACCTTAAAACGTGATAGTCGTTTCCCAGCAATACTTTTTGCTTAGAGATACTTAGTTGGATGTACAAAATGCTTGGTTGGCAGCTTCGGGTCCGTTTACACCTTGTATTTCATCACCTGCCTTGCCTTTTCCAAAACTATCTTGGGGTCGGCTTCCAGTCTAACCAGATGAAGCTGAGTACCAGTCTTTTATATGAAGCGACCGCCTATCTGACTTCCACAACCCAGTAACTGGGTAATACGATACAAACTTGGTAAGACTGGATGTCAGACTTTTGGCTTCTGACTACTCGTAACGAATGTCAAAGATCTACAAATGACAGCCGGGACCAACGGCTTAACGTGCTTTCCGAGGCATGGAGGAAGCTCGGTATGTAATTATGGTCACCCATCCACGGACCAACCTCGGCAAGTACGGCTTAACCTTAAAAATCGACCCGTATGGCTGTTATTATTTAGCCACGAGCTCCTCAGACTGACCCGTGCGGCTTTTATTATTATTATATTGTGCTTACATATACAAGGTGTTGTTTTGCATCCTCGTAAAATTCAAGGAGGTAAATATGCCACTAATTCTTGTCCCGAATCAATAATGAAATGGGTAGGTAATTTTTTTTACGGAAATCGATAAGTGTGAATCACCCGTGTTTTAAACGCGGGCCGTCTGATTCTCTCCCTATAACAGCGCTATCACAGCGCTTTATACAAACAATCTGAAACGTTTATTCGATAATTTCTTATTCCCTAAACCACGTTAGGGGGGTTTTTCTGATATACTGACAAACATAAACAACCAAAAAAAAAACTGCGTTTTTTTATTTTTATCTAGGTATCGTAATTTTAATTGATTATTTTTGTCTTTTGTGACAACCTCCTGAATTTTGACGAGGATGTAAAACAATTAACACCTTGTCAGAAGTACTTACTTGGACAGTTCCTGTTTTCCTAAGCTGTCTAAGATCAAAATCAAAATATAATATTTGAAATAATGAACAAAATTGTTTTCCTAAGCTGTATAAGATCAAAATCAAAATCAAAATATTTTTATTTCACATAGTAGGACTATGTGAAATAAAAATATTTTGATTTTGATTGGTATGGGCACTTATACGACTTGATTGGTATGGGGACTGAAAAAAAAAAGTGGCAACACTGCCCGAATGACATGTAAAATTTTTGATCCGTATTTCTAAATTAGATTTAATTAGTAAATAAGTTATATTAAGGTGTAATTATTTGTGCAAACGTAATATAAGTGCGTAAATATTCGGGAAAATTGATTTCCTGATAATTAATACAGTTTTCGGTAATCTAACGTTACCGGTAACCTAAAACCAACAGCTGACGTTGTAATTACGGATCTATACGGATAATTCAGGGGAAGTATTGTTTACTTTTATTAATCAGCAGCACATAATCGTCACTTTAGCTATACAACACATCTGTGCTAAATTCTAGTATAATTTCTTGTCGATTTATTACCCTGTACATAAAGGTTCTAAATCGCTTTGTTGTCAAACGGTATATGAAACAAAACTGAGAGTAATTCCATCACTCTGTTTTTTTAAGTCGATCTTTTGCAGAAATATAACGTTTGTGATCATTAGTGGACATAAAGTTTTTATTTTTTTGTTATTTTTTACTTTTCATGCAACATACCCACAAAAAAAATTAAACCTTAATTCAATAAAATCAGTTCAATTGAATATTCTATTAGATACATTGAATATATAGATAATCTTTTGAAGCTAAAATAGCAGCCTACCTCATTTAATTTCATAACTAAACACTTTTCCCTGTTTTTGTTTTTTCCACTTTCATCATTAACTTTTCTTTATTGCTCTAATCTAGTAGTTCTCACCGTTTCTTTACTTCTTACTTTCAGTAACCAATCCTGAAACCATGCCTGTGATGACCCGTAGGGCTACTGCTCAAGACATGGAGCTAAAGTTGAGAACGGCTCTCCAAGAACTTAAAGAATCGAACCTCCAAGTCCAACAACTGTTACAGGAGAGAGAAGAGAGTGAGGTGGAAGTCGTTAAGGTTAATGACAAAAACTCAAGCTTAAAGCGGGAGCTCATAGTCCTACATCAACAATACTTGGACGTTGTTGATGAACGGGATCAACTGAAGGCGGTCAAGGATGGTTTTAGTAGTTGTAGTAACTTGTATGAGGAGGCTTTAATTCATGCCAATGGTTGTATCATAAAGTTACAGAAAGAAAAAGAATGTACTCAGGTTAAAGAAACTAACGTCTTGTATAATGAATTATTAAATAGTAATTGTAACCGCCCCTCCTTAATAACTATTGATCTGACTGAAGATTCCATAATTAAACCGAATTATACAGTTAGCAATAAGAAAATTAAAAAATATGCAAAATTGAATAGAATAATTAAAAAATGTTGTCAATTTAGGAAACAATATAAACACTTTTCCAAATATATTCCACTGAGGAAAGAGCGTGTTGATTTAGTTAATAAGTTAAAAAATTATGAAATAAAACTAGAAGACAGTATAAACATTTATGAAATTGATACTCAGCATTTGCAGTCTGAAATACAGGCACTTCAGGACTCACTTAGTTCTCTTTCCAGTAGGTATGTGAGTTCTCAGAACCAGATTAGGGAACATATTCTTGCAGCAAATGAGTTGGTAATGTGTCAATGTAGTTGTCAGACTAGTACCAAACATGATACTGTCGAGCCTGAGGTAATGGAGGACCCATCCCAGGCTGAGAATTCATCTCAGGATTGTATGCTTAACCAAGAAACTACTAATATTACACAAGATTGTTTACAAGTTTTACAACCTGAGATGAATAGTAGTTACGATTGTTTATTCTCAATAATGTTCTCAGATAGTATAGGAAGAGGTGTAGGTAAATTAGTTTGTAATAACCTGAGTTGTTCCAATCAAAATCATTGCATGCCAGGGTCAACATTAAACTGATTATGGCATCAGTTACTAGAAATGTTTATAATAATAATACTGATATAACTATATTTGTAGGAAATAGTTCAAAAATTAAAAAAGAAGACATCACAGACAGTGTTACTGAGTTGTTAAAGTTGAATTGTCGTAGAATAATATTATGTGCTTTTCCATATTTTGAAAATTTGGGTGATCGAAAGAACAAGTATATACACATGTTGAATAAACATTTGCACTTTTTAGTCGGTCACTATAGTGACAAACTTATTTATTTGGATACTAACACTTTTGTAGGTAAACTTAGGTCGACACGGGGTAATGTGTATCTACCTATTGGATGTAGACACAAAATAGCTAGGCTATTAGCTTATAATATTCACACAGACATAAATAGTATGTCTAAGTTTAGTTCTATTATTAACGCTGCGACTATTAGTAATCATACTAATATAGATTTATTTTCTTTTTACAATTATTGTACAGAGGAGGTTCCTTGTGTGAGCATGGAAAATTCTCAATTAGGGTGTATTAGTGATAGGAGCTTGTTGTCTGGTGATGCCACGGGAGTCTTAGAACTCACTCCGGATGCTCATTTAAACTAGTTAGTAAGACAACAGAAGATACCAGTAACATTATACCTTCTCGCTATCAAATAGCTAAATGTAAAAAAGGGGCTAAGCAGAATTCCTTGCATTTATTCCATCAAAACATTCAAGGTTTCTCTTCAAAGCAATTAGAGATTGAATTATTTTTAGAAAAAACAAAGTTTGAAATTGTTTGTTTCACTGAACATTGGTTAAAAGACTATGAAATGCTAATTAATTACGCAAATTACAGTGTGGGCAGTTGCTTTAACCGAAAATCGAAAATGCGTGGGGGTTCATTAATCTTAGTTAAAAATTGTATTAAATTTAAGTGTCGAAGCGATATTGTTGATCTATCGGTTGAGCATAATATTGAACTGTCTTGTGTTGAGCTGGATAAGCATATAATAGTGTGCGTTTACAGACCAAAATTATTAAAAAAATAAAGAAACGCGTCTTTGTCGACTGTCAAAATGAGTCATGGCGGCCAGTGTGGAACGGTGGTGTTTTGTTTTGGAATGCAGTGAAATTTTTGTGTTTTGTGTTGTTAAACTTTGGTAAGTAAATGTATAGTTTGTTATAAGTGTATAATGTAACTTTTTAGATAGTCATTTGCTGGAAAAAATATCTAAAAATTATGTTTTTGTCCCAAAAATTTCTCCAAAAATTCCTTTGTTGTGAAGTTCGTCAGTCGAAATTGAAAATATGAATTTGACTCTTTTACAATGAAATATGGTCTTGGAAACATTAGTAATAAGCGAAAAAATAGTGATAATTCATAATTTCATGCATTCGAGGCATATTTATTCATATTTATTGATATTTCAAGTATTTTCATGCATTGAACTGCGCAGTTAGAAAATGGCCGATTCTAATAAGACGTTTGAATTGGAATCTTGCAAGAATAATTTATGTAGGACTCCTAAAAAACACTGTCATTAGATTACTTGTATATTTGTTATGTTAGATCTAAAGTTTCGTGTAAATTGATTCAGTAGTTTTACCAAAAAAAAACAAACTACGACAACAGTATGTTTGCGGCGAGCTCTCTGAATTCTATGCGATGTTTATAATTCTCAAGTAGTTATAAAACAGTTGTTTATATTGTAATACATGGTCTCGTTAATCAAGAACCCGAAACTGTTTACCGCTTGAGATAAGAGCTAATAGAACTCGCGCGATAAGCTTTTTATGAGCGCAGGACACTTGACACGCTCGATGGCGTCATTGTGAGGCCGGCTGGGTGTTTTACCGTTTAGCCGCAAGGTTGGAGAGGTTAATTTGTTAAACGTGTTTTCGGAACCAACCCGAATTACTACAAATACTGCTACATGTATTGATAATGTTTTTTGTTGTTGCGACTACTTACATAAATCAATTGTAAATTACCTCCCTTCTGATCACAGTGGGCAAACCGTTGTTTTCGAGTCATACACACCATTACTAAAAATCCAGATAAACTCTAGACAAATAACGCCCAGCAATTTGAATAAATTTAATAATAACTTAATTAGTAATTTAGGCATTCCGGGCCATATAATTGAAAATGCAAATAAATTTTATGAGGAATTCTTTTCGGTAGTTCACGTAGAGTTCAATAATACATTAAAAATGAAAACCAAATCTATTTACCCTAAGTTTATGTTCAGTGACTGGGCCACTAAGGGTATTAGGATAAGTAGGGAGCGATTGTTTGAGTTGTACGGCCTTAAGCCTTACATCAACTCGGGAACTTTTAATAAATATGTTGCAACCTATTCAAAAATCTTTAAAAACACTTGCAAAGTAGCCAAAGCCTTATTCATTAGCAACAAGATTAAGTCCGCCGATAACAAAATAAAGACGGTTTGGAAAATTATCAACAATGAAACTAATAGAAATAAAAAATGTAATAATGATATCAGACTAGAGACTTCACATGGTCTTCTAAGCTCTAAAAACGAAGTAGCTCAAGAATTTGTAGATTTCTTTACCAATATCCCACTTAAAACTACCGAAACCTTAAATTCCTCACCCTTGCTTTCTATTGATTTATTAAAAGCGAACGTTTCAGCCTGTCCGGTTAAATTTCAATTTAAGCATATAAACCCCATAGCAGTCATTAAAGCTTTTAAGGAAATCAAAATCAAATTAACAGAAGATCTATGGGGATTGTCTATTAAAGTGTGTCAAGCTATTATTGACACTATAGCACCGTACTTGGCTTTAATTTTTAATTTGTGTGTGGACCAAGGAGTCTTCCCAGACCTTATGAAATACAGCAAGGTAATTCCCCTTTTCAAATCTGGGGATAGTAAAGATACGAATAATTATAGACCCGTATCCGTGCTGCCGGTTTTCAGCAAGGTGTTTGAAAAGGAAATGCTTAATCAAATGCTCACCCACTTTAACACCAACAAAATCTTACACGAGACATAGTATGGTTTCACCAAGGGACGTTGTACAACTGACGCCGGTGTCACTTTATTAAAACACATATATACTGCGTGGGAAGAGGCACAAGATGCCATAGGAATCTTCTGTGACCTCTCGAAGGCATTTGATTGTGTAAATCACCAAACCTTGCTCTTGAAACTTGAGCATTACGGCTTAGGTAAACTTGCGCTCAGTTTAGTAAAATCGTATTTGAATGATAGACAGCAGCAAGTACAGGTAAACGGTGTAAATTCAATGGCTTTGAAAGTAAAAATGGGTGTACCACAAGGTTCGATATTGGGTCCTTTCCTCTTTTTAGTATATATTAATGACCTTCCCCATTTATTTAAAAACCAACCACAATTGGTGTTGTTTGCGGACGATACTTCGTTAATATTTAAGATAAACAGACGTGCCACAAACCTTGACGATGTAAATAACGCTCTAATGCAGGTCCATAAATGGTTTACCGCAAATAATTTAGTATTAAATGGGAAAAAAACTAAGTGCATAAGATTTTCTCTACCAAATGTCAAAAGTAGTGACTGTGACATAGTATTGAATCAAGAGAAACTTGAATTTGTCGATGAAACTGTTTTCTAAGGGATCACGCTCGACTCAAGGCTACAATGGGGTCCTCATTTAACATCTCTTGCAGGACGGCTGAGTTCAGCAGCATATGCTGTCAGAAAAATCCGTCAATTTACTGATGTAGATACCGCGAGGGTAGTGTATTTTAGTTATTTTCATAGTATTATGTCATATGGTATTTTACTATGGGGACGAGCTGCAGACATCGAGTCTATATTTATTCTGCAGAAAAGAGCTATCAGAGCCATATATACTCTACGTAGGCGCGATTCTCTAAGAGAACTGTTCAAGGAAATTAACATCATGACGGTACCTTGTCAATACATCTATGAAAACATCATGTACGTTAGAAAAAATCTGCATTTATTTAGTAAAAGAGGTGACCGGCACCACTATAATACTAGAAACAGAGACCAACTAGTTCAGCCAGGTTTCAGGTTAGCTAAAGTAGACTCATCTTTCATGGGGTACTGTTTAAAATGTTATAATAAAATACCTCCTTGCATTCTACAACTGAATGAAACGAAATTTAAATCTTGCATAAAACGCACACTATGTAGGCAAGCATATTATAAGTTGGGGGATTATATTGATGATAAAAATGCTTGGCTCAATGCTGGTCCTGCTCCACAACCATAGGGGCAATCGGAATCATCAGAATTAGAAAGTGAAGTTATTGTGAAAGCTGCAGAAGATTGTAAAAATATATTTGCATTGTATAGATTCAATCTCTTAGTATTATATAATTGCATAGCACATGTGTGAGTACCATGTACTGTAAAGCCACCATTTAATGAGTACCTAAATCTTTCATTGACGCGAAATTACCCTGGTGGTTGAGTGAATGTCATGCTCACTTAAATGTCACGCTGATGGTGGCGGGTGTGTCGGGTCGTTTAGTTCCCTTCAAAATGGTTGAGTTGAATGATGGCTGATACATGCGTCATGTTCGTGAACGGGCGCTGTCAGTTGTGACTGGTCATCTCTTAGCTGCCACGGTTTATTTTAATTACTTTATTTTTAATTACTGATTTAATCTTTTACTCTGGACGCTCTTAACTTGCCCGTATTTCTACATTGTTCTCACATATTTGTAATTCTTAACATGAATGATGTAACCAAGATTTTTTAACATATTTTGATTTAAAAGAGTGTCCATGGAGTTTCTTGCCCGTTCTTCTCCATAGAGATCTACGCTACGGAATGGGCAACTACAGTACTTTCACAAGTTATTATGCCTTGTGACTGGGACTGTAGCTTCGCGTTTTATTTTTGACTTTCAAAAGTGCCTGTAATGGTCTAATTGAAATAAATGCTTTGACTTTGACTTTGACTTTATAAACCGTCGACAAAAAAGCGCAAGCGTTCTGAGCTTCCTCAACGGTCATGTAGAACTCCTTACAGTATCTACTATACATTATGACTAGTATACAATTCTTTCGAAAATAGTCAAAAATGTCTGTAGATTAAATACAATCATCATTTTTAGTATTGATCATTTTACTAAAGAATCTTGGGCGACCAAAGGATCAAATGAAAAGTAATTACACCTGGAATGAGAATGAAAAAATGGAAATGGAATTGTGTGTGGTGTTGACCTAACGTCGAACTTTTGTATCTTCGACGTTTTGGCTTGTTCTACGAGTATGTAACGTTACTTCGAAGCTGGCGATAAGAACCATAAATAAACAAGGGCTTGATGTCTCTCGCTTTTATTAATGAATAACGAAAAATATGAATATTTGCTTATGGCAAATACTTAAACTGTAGTAAAATGATGGTATATGTAGTAATAAAGCTTGACAACTGTAGAGGTAGCTCGGCGTCTACTATGAACAAGCCGCATGCCCTCATCTTCATGAATGATGCTTTCTGTACACGTTGAATGTTCTTGCAAACTCTTTTTTCTGGATCTGTTTTAAAGAATGATTCACAGTAGGTACCAATTTATAACGAAATGATTGAAATCATTCTCAGCAATCATACTCCTTAGTTTATTCTATACACATAATATACTTTTTAAAATATTTATCTATAAATGAATATAACAAAAACAACATAACACAAAAAAATAGTAGTCCGCCGGTATCGGGAACAGGGCCCAAACTACCGGTGGTCAGGGCTCCAGAGAAAGGAACCTCCTAATAATATGAGCCGTTTCCAAGAGTACCGCCTTCTGAATCAGGCCCTTGATCCAGCTGCCTAACAAGAGCCTCAAAAGGTATTGGCAAAGGCCTTGGCAATTCAGCCATTGGCTAATCATCACAATCAAGGCATAGTCCACAAACCCCATGTCGACAACCTCGCGAGCCAAGTCAAGATACTTGATTCGCTTATCTTTCTCGGCTATTCAAATCACAGTTTTTATATTAAAATTTTTACTCACCAGAACAATTCCTTGAATTAACGAGCATTATACAAGTACTCTGAACATCTCTCATTGCTGCATAGACTTTCTCACATTCTACGCTCAAACATATAAGTATGATGACATTCTTTATATTCCAGATTTGCGTTATGTACAGTAGGATGAAAAACTGAAACAGTGAGTTTTATTCATGTTTACGAAGTCTACTGACCATATTGAGTGATATATTTAAGTTATATTTTTATAACTAACAAAGATTAAACTATGAACAACATGTTTATGAATATTTCAGTTTTAACATATACGGAATTTTTAAGCGATTTTTCTTTAACACACTATCTCCACAAACGTATCGCCTTCCTGTATAGCAAGCATGATACGATAAATAAACTGCCACGTAAGCATTTTTGACCCTACTTAAAATATATTTAAAAGTAGCTAGTGGCAATGTGGTTTAGGGACTCTACACACCAAAACCGCCGACATGCAGGGCAACATTCAAGTTGCAGTAAGAAAAAATACATTAAACAGAAGAAAACAAACCTTGGCGTAAATGAAAACGAAAAATAATAGTTTTCTTAAAAGCTTTAGCCGAGTGCAATTAGTTCAAAGATACGAAAAAGGTGGAAAGTAGTTTATAGTGGATTTTCATGGGACTGTATTTTCATCGTAACCAAAGATGTGTTCAATATTCCAGCTCAATCGCAAACCAGGAAAAGTGCCAAAGGACCATGGGCATTATTAGGACTTCAATTTATTCTAAAACAACAAGTACCTAAGTCACTGGGAACAGCAATAGAGCCATTTGAAATTGGAGTTTTTAGTATTTTTCATCAACACTTTGACTTATTATTGAAATTAATATAATAATCCTAGTTTAAGGAGGGGGGTTATGAAACACAGCCTCTACCGGCCCAAGTCGATTCTAGGACTACATGGGCCTAGCACAGATTTGACTACTCTGTTACTTACTTACCTATACCAATTTTTTTTCGAGATAATCTACTTGGTATCCGTCAACTTTGGTACATATTGCAATAGTACCTACGAATTGGAGAACTTATTTTGAGCTATGATTTTAGATAAGTTTTTAAATCTGTAGGACTTACGCCCATGACCCTTTAGCTTGCAGAATTTCTTTACAGAAATCGGGACAGGTAGAAGAACTAAATTAAAACTTGTAAAAGTTGCACATCTATTGTCGCCGAAAAGTTTTCTAATTTCCAACAGTATTTTTTTTCCGTTATTCGTTTTGCAATTGAAGCCGTCAACTAAATCGCCGACACATGTTTGCGGGTTGGCAGCTTGTGTGTCAAGTCCCTAAGCCACACAAATATTTTGCTATGGCATCAGTTTAATTATGATAAAAAGTTGTATGATTAATCACTGTTAGTCATTAAAGTACTTACAGAAGGATAATCACTCAATGTTAGTAACATAGCCACATTCCGTAAGCTGAGGTAAGCAGTGGCTATTGCATAAAATGCAATCTGGAAAAACAAGGTAGGTCTATACTACAATATTAAAAAAAATAGGTAAAAAAACTTTTTAAGTTAAACGGTTTTATGTTAAACATACATTGCAATGTTTAAGATAAGACTAGACTAAAATAAAACCGTGGGGCACGTCAATTGTCTACAATCGTTGATTAAAATGTTTGTTTTGTAATTGACGTGCCCCACGGTTTTATTTTAGTCTAGTCTATGCATATGTTTATAATTCCCACGACTGTATCTATTTTATTATTTTTTGGTTTTTAGTACATTTATCTTAAACATTGCAATGTATGTTTAACATAAAACCATTTAACTTAAAAAGTTTTTTTACCTATTTTTATTTTCTAGTTTTTAGTTTTTTTACCATTTTGTTCCCACGAGTAATGGACATTTAAACGGTAGACCCCCCCAGAGGTCCAATAAAGGGGCAAGGCTATGTACAACAAGATGCGCCTGAGTTTTGAGGGGAAAACGCTAACGACATAATATCATTTTTATCCACCCTAATGCCATACAGTTCTCGGCGCGTTTTAACCTTTCACCTTAACTTGGGTGGTGTACCGCTAACGACGTATCATTTTTAGCCACCCTAACACACACAGTCCTCAACACGATACAAAATCTTGACTTGGGTGGTGGATTCAGGCTGGATTAATCAGATACCTAAATTACAGATTCAATTCTAAATTTAAATCTTATTATTATACGCCATTTGGTGGCTGCGCCCATCTTAAATATTGAGGTTGTATAGTGCACTGTATTCTTCTTGTCAAGCCCTTTTATTTGATACCCATATTGGTGGGATTGATAAAAAATTGTTATCAGCCATTTGGTAGCGGCGGCCATCTTAGATTTCAATTTTGCATAGTAAATTGTATTCTACTTGTTGAGACCTTTCATTTGATACCCATGTTGATGGGATTGATAAAACCTAAGTTATCCGCCATTTTGTAGAGGCCGCCATCTTGGATTTTAATTTTATATAGTACATTGTATTATACTGGTTGAGCACTTTCATTTGATACCCATATTGATGGGATCGATAAAACCTACGTTATCCGCCATTTTGTAGCGGCCGCCATCTTGGATTTCAATTTTTTATAGTATATTGTATTCTGCTTGTTGAGCCCTTTCATTTGATACCCATGTTGATGGGATTAATAAAACATAAATTATCCGCCATTTTGTAGCGGCGGCCATCTTGAATTTATAATGATAATGAATAAACATAATTGTATTGTCACCAAAATCCAAAGTGTATACAAAATTTCAGATTAATCGGTTGACAGGAAGAGGGTGAAATTTGAATTACTAAATATGACCCAAGAAAAATAAAACAAACGGGGTGAGCTAAATAAAACCGTTTAAAAAGAGGTATTTTTTTGTAAATTCCAAAAAATTCTTTTACTAACGGGAAGCTGCATTATCTCTGAGTGGTGTAGTACATTTTAATTTCCGTACATGACGGTAGAAGTCCGTACGTCCCAGAAAAAACTATTCATTTATTAACAGGAAAACCTAGTCAAAAATACATAGTTTCGAAGATATCATCAATCACTAATAAATAAATCAATCTAAGTTTGATAAATACGAATAAATCATTTTCATATAAACTAATCATTGATATTTAAAGCTAAGAAAAATGCGATGATGTCATTAATACGTTCATTAATAATCGTGATCGTCGAATTATTTTTTATCAAAAATAAATACAAATAATAGAAAAATAATTCATGTGCCAGTTGATTTTTTGATATGGTCTCATTCATACATTGTATATTATGTAAGTATTTGTCGTAGCTTTGTAACTAAAGTGGGTTTGCTGTAGGACTATTTTACGCGCTTCAAACTGGCACGAAATTTTAAAGACACTTACCAGTTGTCGAAAGGTCGTCTCTATAATCATATAAATCTGTAACATATTCACGTAAACATTAAACATCAACATCCAATACTCTTCTCTTTCTGAATCCTCGCCTTTTTTTTCCCTTTGTACTTTTTCGATCCACACACGTAACATTTTCTCTAATAATTTCATTAGTGCCAAAGCATACACAACGTTAACATCAAAACTGACGCAAGAATACATCGCTATGATATCAATAACCGCTAGGTTAGGGAAAACACAGTAAAAAGAAATCATGTAAGTCACCCAAATAATATTGAGACTTATAACCCAAATCCAGTTGCTGACGGTGAAATTTCTGAGTTTAATGCTATGAATTTGTAGGACTCTAAGAACGTGTTGGATTTTCAAGACTAACAAGATATTGTAGCGGCTCTGGACTACGTTTGAAAGGCTGTTCATCAAATGTCCGAATAAGTAAATCAATAAGTCAAAAGTACTGCTGGTACAATAGAACAATCTGTAAATCCCCCACTGATCACTAAACTTGATGAAAGTACTGATCATGTGATAGAAATCGCAGCACCAGAATATGAGTATACACAACACAGTCAAGAAGTTGTAAAGATAAGAATTGGAAGTTATATTATTGTCACGAACAGAATACTTTGCGTATAGAAAAGCATTTTGCATTAGATTCAGCGGTTTTAGTAGTGTTTGTAAATCTTTTTCAATCATGTTGTTACTTAATACTTCGTTAGATGAAACATTTTCGAATGTAGCAATGTTTCTATTTGATTTTGAGATTTTTAAAAACGAAAACATGTCTTTAACATTCCACAGTTTGATGTTGACTAATATGAAATGCGAACAAATCGATAGACGAGTAATTTACTAAAACCTTAATAGCTCATTTGATGGCTTTTAAATTTTTGGGTGTTATTCATTTAGAAATTTTCTTGACATTGCAACAAATGTTGATTGCAACAAAACTTGATAAGTATAACTAATTTGACGTCACTTTTATTAAATATACGATAATTAAAAAAAAAGGTGTCTTGAAAAGATTGGTTTTATCAATAAGACCGCCCTTTGTCTCACCCGATATAAAATGTTTTCTTTTTATGTAAATTAAAATTTGTATGTTGTACATAATTAAGAATATTCTATCTATCATAAAAGGGGTCGTTAGATAAATAATAAGTTTCAAGGACTCGCCTTTCAAACTTATTGTATTTGATCATCTAGCGTGTTTATGCAAAGTTTTGGTTGGGTACATCGATTGAGTAGTCCTAGTAGATCACATGTTAAGCTTAAATTAAGTTAAACATTTGATAAAATATTTTTAGAAAATATTATATTGAGTGATTAAAAAAAAATCGTTTCCGTGAATGTGTCAATTTTTTTAAAATAATTGATGGATTAATCACCTAAAAAAGAATTAGGGCCAACCATTCCATTTTAAATGAATTAGGATAACGGCAGGAGAACGACGATGAAAACTGTAATTATAATAATTTAAACTAACCATAATAATTATGTTTAAATTATGTATCTATAATTACGAAAGTCTCTAACTATGCTACCTACTTTTGATTCGAAATACCTCTAGAAATAAGAATACATTTTGTTGGTTTAAGCAGGACGTTGATTGCCATAGAAACCGAAAGTCGATAAAATGGAAAATTAATGAATGTAAATACTGTTATTTTAGGTAGCCTTCAGTGTAATGTTTCTAATGTATACTATATACACTGTTTATATTTAGCTCTTAACAATAGAAGTTAAAATTCTGTCATTATCATCATCATCAGCCTGTATTTGTCCACTGCTGGACATAGGCCTCTCCCATGACACGATACTGAGCACGATCCTCGGCCACTCTCATCCAGCTCTTGCCAGCCGCCTTGCAAAAATGTACCTGTCATTATAATATTAAATAATTGAACAGCAACAGCAGCTCGTTACTTAAAGGTCGTATCATTCTTCAGTTTCCATGTCATGTTGGATTTAGTGAATGATCTTTACTTTGATAACTCTATATTTTTCTTTATTTATTACAGAAACACAAACTGTAAAATAACAATAGTAAAAGAAGTAATAAAGCTTAACAACTGTAGAGGTAGCTCGGCGTCTATGAGGAACAAGCCGCACGCGCTCGTATTCTTGTCAAATGCCCTTTTTACACGTTGAACGTTCTTGTAAACCAGTCTTTCTGTACCTTAAAGTGTATAAACTAATGTTATTTGTTACAAATAGTCTATTTTTAAACGAAACTTAACAGTATTTATCCTACTTTATTTCCGTTTCAAATTACTGTACCCTTATCAATAAAATACTACATAAAGGTGCATATACAAAAAGGTGTTTATAACTTCATCCTTTAATTTGACGTACTCAAAAATATCCTTACAATGGGTGTAAAAAGTAATTACAAAAACTAAAAATCTCGAATTCTTCTAACAAAGCCGAAAGGCACTATTATTTATTTATTTAAACTTCATGTTCAGTAGTGGTACATGGGCGGACTTAATGCCCACAAGGCAATTATTCACTCCGTCATTGCGATAATTTCTTTTGTTTTGAACTATTCCTGGGAGCCCTCTAATTACGGTGGTACTGGAGGTCAATTTTCAAAGGGTCTTGGTCAAAATGAGCCTAAGACCAACAGAATTAAAATTGAACTGAAATTATAACTCGCAATTCGTTTTTTTTAATTCATGCGTCGCCGGAGACCAGAGCTACGGCCAATTGAAGTTAATGCAATACCACGTATATTAACGAGGATTTATGCACGACTGACGTGCATACATCCTCGTTAAAATACGTTTCGTTTTTACATTTTTTATTATGAAAACATTGCACTAAAGCTAAAATACACATAGAAAGGAATCTGAGCTAGACTAAGACTGTTGGTCTTACGCCCAGAGTTTCTAGAAAAATACCCACGGCCCTTTCTAACTTGTTATTTTTATTTCACAGCTAACTTTATTTTTTAAATACCTTCATGACCCCTGTTACTATTGTATGCATTCATCAGCACGATGTTTTAAGTGCGTTACATTGAGTTCTGTCGTAAATCGTAACGGAGAATGCCAAAAAGCAGGTTGTTGCTGCGTCTTTTCCATTTCTATATAATAATATAATAATAATTTATAATCCTCTTTTGAATTATCAATACAGAATGTTTAGTCGATGGATTCGTGAAGGGTCCAGTAACATCTTGTATACTCAAAATAAAAATTGCAAGTTAGACTTTTAAAGAAGGTTGCGTGTTCAGATCACGTCGGGGTCACCAGTTTAGGGGTATGAGGAACAGGGTGTAAAGTTCCTCGATACTCCTTAGAAAAGGGAGGATCCTCCGGCCAGACAAGTGTTATGTCTGGTGGGCAGTTGCCCGCCAGACATAACACCTGTCTGGCCGGAGGATCCTCCCTTTTCTATAGGGTATGACGAACTTTACACCCTGTTCCTCATACCCCTAAACTGGTGACCCCGAAATGGACGTCAGCGCAGCCTTCGAGCAACGTGACGTCATCATCATCATCACTTCCTCCAGCTTTCGAGCAGCGAGTCACACAGCCAGCCAGCTTCAACTGGGTAAACCTGACCACCAGCATGCAGCGGAAGCGCATTCCTGGTCAGCACCTTCAGCCTCTCATCAAGCGACCATGGCACAGCACACTGCACTTTCGGCCGGTCGAGAGCTTCTACCTCCCGGTCGACACCTCTGTAGCTGTCTGCCACATCGCGGCGCTGTACCACGTCCGACACACCGGAGCAAACGCAGCGCCGGCCCCGACTCACTGGGGTTCGCCTCACCACCGCAGACTGTTCCGACTCACCGTGAACAATGCGGCAGCAGCGTGCTGAATGGGCAGCGGAAGCCATTGTTGACTACTACACGAGATGGGGGTTAAAGTGTAACGTAGGGAAAACAGAGTGCATCATGTTCTCGAAAAAGAAAAAATATCAGCCAACAGTGAAACTGAAACAACAAACGTTGCACTACCAAAAGCAGATCAGATACCTCGGTGTCATCTTCGACAAACACATGAAGATGAACCAGCACACCGAAAAGGTTGTCAAGAAACTGAAACAAGTCAGAGGAGCCCTCGGTACACTAATAGGATACAATGCGAAGACAGAAATAAATACGAAACTGGCCATCATTCAGGCCTGCATTTTACCGCTGATGGACTACGGAGTAGTGCAACTACTCTCAAGGTTTAGCGCAACGAACCTAAGCAAAATCGAACGCCAATACAGACTGGCACTGAAAGGTGCCGCACAGCTACCGAGACGGACACCCACAGAAGTGATCTGGGAGATGGCTGACATAGAGGCCTGGCACCTGCGGGCCGAGGATCTTAACACCAAGATGTTGGAAAGCGTTGCAAGATTAGAAGTGGAAGGTCTTGAATCCCCTGGAGACGCCTACCAGGCACACGGTGAATTTAACCCCCTCAGGGTTAATCACAGAATGGGTGATATATTGTACGACCCTAAAAAGAAAGGATTCAAGCGGTGGCCTATCGACAGAACGAAGGCTCCGCGTCCCCTGAAAATAAAGTAAACCTCAGTAACTGTAAGCACACAACAAATGGAATACGTGATCTGTTTGAGTAATCTCACACATTGCGAATTAGCAGAGCACAGCGAACACAGATCCATTAGGACATAAGTTAGCTGACACACCTCTGGACGGCTCACCGGCCACAGAGACATTTTATAATACCAAAAGTAGGCAAATAAATGTTATTTTACTCTTATTCTTATTCTTAACAATGCGGCAACAGGCTTCCAACTGGCACGGCTAAATACTAAAAAACAATACCGTTTAAATGCCGGTGTAGCGATGACCGCTACACGTTAAAAAGCATTGTTGTGAAAATAATGTTTACCAGAAACGATTTTCGATATCATGGCCAAAACGCAGGTTCTCTGAACATCTCTCATTGCTTCATTAAAATCTCGCAAATTGCATACTCAAACTTATCAATAAGACGATATTCTTAACATTCCAGAATTGAAATATTAATAGTAGCATGATATACTGAAACATTTCATTAATATATTATATACTGAAACAGCCGCGACCAAATATTTTAATAAACAAGTTTGATGGAACCTCTGATAGAGATCTTGCTACTTACCATAGTTTCAGCCATTGCTACATGGACTTCTAAAAATAATATCAAAACCAAGTTCCGAAAATTGAGTCAAGCTGTAAACATTGTATAGAATAGAATCTGGAAATGAGAAAAAATTAAAAAGTTCTTCTAGTCTTCTTCAATCATGTGATCAAGAAAGATGTCGTGAAGGGAGATTGTTGGTACATTCCATCATCATCATCATCATCTGCCTAGCCTTTTCACAAACTATCTTGGGGTGCGTACAGTCTAACCGGATGCAGCTGAGTGCTAGTATTTTACATGAAGCGACTGCCTATCTGACCTCCACAACCCAGTAACTGGGTAATACGATACCCCTAGGTAAAACTGGATGTCAGACTTTTGGCTTCCGACTACTCGTAACGACTGTCAAAGATTTACAAATGACAGCCGGGAGCAACGGCTTAACGTGCTTTCCGAGGCAGGGAGGAAACTCGGTATGTAATTATGGTAACACATACACGGACCCACCTCGGCAAGCACGGCTTAACCTTAAAGATCGACCCGTGCGGCTTATATTATTTAGCCACAAGCTCCTACTGTTGTTATATTCTATGTCATTGCAAAATTTCTGATGGAATTAAATGATAAATGATGTTTATTTTGCAAGTAGGTTTTTACAAACACTTTTACACGTCATTTTTTTTTAAGCTAGATGGGGCCGGTGTTTCGTACCTGACTACTCTGAGAAGAAACAGCCGAAACAAACTCAGAGGTTCTCTGTTAACTTGTTACTCTTTTAAAGTCCAGACATTGCTCAATTTACATGAGGACTATGCAGATTAGTATCTGAAATGGTCTTTTGAAGAAAAAGCCACACAGATTTGAGTGGACCTGTCCAGTCAGTGCAAGCATTTGTCAGTTATCGTGTAGCTCGACTTATAACTCAAGGAGCTCAACGAAACGACGAACAATACCAAAGAAAGGACATTTGGGTAGGTCGCTTAAAGTACTCAAACTGCCAGATAGTGGTGGGAGAAAAATAATGTAACCTGCATGGTCCTCACATTCACAATAAATTAAATATAATTAATAATAATTTACGAAATTAATTTTAAAAATCACGAATATCAATAAATGTCACAATTATAATAAAAAAGTAAATATGCATGTCAAATCAGTAAATGTCACATAAAAAATAATAAAATAAAAAGTAAAAAAATAATAATAATAAAATACTGAAAAAAGTATTCATGTCACATCGGTAAATGTCACTTAAAATAATAAAATATAAAAAAATGTAAAAAAATAAGGTAAAAATAAAATAATAAAATGTCACAGTGTATAAAATAAGGAATTAACAATGAACAAGCGATGTCAGAAATTTCGACATTCACAGAGCAAATTTAATTGGAGCAGTTTAATCCCAAGCCTTTTTATCTTCGAGATAGTGATTAAAATGATAGTAGGCTTTCAGGCATAGCTTCCGTTTTATAAACGATTTGAATTTATTTAGGCTTAGTGCTTGAATATGGCTCGGAAGCTTATTATAAAAACGTATACATTGGCATCTGAACGTTCCCCCTACTTTTTTGAGCCTCGTTGCAGGAACAACAAATTTGTGTTTGTTCCTCGTATTTACGTTGTGGATATCACTGTATTTTTTAAACAAATTAATATTTTTATGTGCGTACAAGAGGTTTTCATAGATAAACTGAGAGGGCACAGTAAGAATATCAATCTCTTTAAATTTTTCTCTGAGGGAGTATCTTGGACTTAATTTATAATTTGAACGAATTGCCCTTTTTTGCAAAACAAATATTGTCTGAATATCGGCGGCATTGCCCCACAAGAGAATACCGTACGACATCACGCTATGGAAATAACTAAAGTAAACTAAACGGGCTGTCTCTAAATCAGTCAAACCACGAATTTTCCTAACGGCGTATACTGCAGAGCTAAGTTTTTTTGACAATTTGTCTATATGCGGGCCCCACTGAAGCTTGGCATCCAGAGTTATGCCCAAGAACACTGTGCTATCTTCCGGTTTCAACTCTTCATCCTTGATTAGTACCCTAGTTTCTACTTGTCTTACATGGGGTATCGTAAACTTAATACATTTGGTTTTTTTCTCATTTAGGAGTAGATTATTAACATTAAACCAATTAACGACTTTTGCCAGGGCGCTATTAACCTGGTCCGTAACTATCTGCTGACGTTTGAGTTTAAATAAAAGAGAAGTGTCATCTGCAAACAAAACTATGTCATGATTATCCTTTATGAGGTAAGGCAAGTCATTTATATAAATAAGATACAAAAATGGGCCAAGAATTGAGCCCTGGGGGACCCCCATTCTTACAACGGATCCGGGAGATTTTTTTCCATTAACATCAACTCTCTGAATCCTATCACTCAAATACGAAGTAAGAAGATCCAGAGAGGCGTTACGGATTCCGTAGTGGTGTAGTTTTCTGATTAATGTTTCATGAAGAACGCAATCGAAAGCCTTAGACAAATCGCAAAAGATGCCCAAAGCATCGCATTTGTCCTCCCATGCATTATAACATATAAAATAAATACAATATGCAAACATTGTCTCATTTTATTTAACACAAATCACAAAATTAAATAATTGCAATTAAATAAATCACCCGCAATCTCGTGCATGGGAGGCCTTACGGCGGCCATCTTGCCGTAATTTCACGCACACATACACGCTCACGCACACATGCGCAGCCCGCCGCCCGGCATCGAATCTATGAGGGAAAGGGTTGATTGTTTTGGTTAATTGTGCTACTCAGAACATTTCAAGTAAGGACATATGGGTATCAAAAAAAAGGTTATATAGTCTAGTTTCATTATAAATAGGTTTTATTGACACAAACTACAAAATAATCGGTAAAAACTTAGTAAGAACAAATATTTTACTGATATTCAACACATATTCTCAAGTTTACATTTTTTTCTAAGTAATTCTCTCGAGTTGTTGGATATAGTTTTAGCATATATAGATTCCGTATAGTTTCAGCTATACACCGTATTTTTTATATTGGTGTAGCTGCAGTAGTTTACGAGATAATAAGCTTTAAATGGGAAGCTGCCCGGGGGCGCTTGCGCAGCAAAGTTTCCGAGTGGGCGTGGACACGTGCAACGGGTAACTATAGTCACCTGGACATTACAGCGGTTATATGTGGCCTAAAAGTTCAACACCTGCATCAGTAGTTGAACGACCCCTTGTAAATCCGAACTGTTTATTATGTAACAACATATGTTTATTAAAAAAATGTTGCAATTGTTCTAAAATTAGCTTTTCAAAAATTTTACTAATTGTGGGTAGTACTGAAATGGGTCTATAATTAGTGGGGTCTGATGTACTACCCGATTTGTAGGTCGCTTAAAGTACTCAAACTGCCAGATAGTGGTGGGAGAAAAATAATGTAACCTGCATGGTCCTCACATTCACAATAAATTAAATATAATTAATAATAATTTACGAAATTAATTTTAAAAATCACGAATATCAATAAATGTCACAATTATAATAAAAAAGTAAATATGCATGTCAAATCAGTAAATGTCACATAAAAAATAATAAAATAAAAAGTAAAAAAATAATAATAATAAAATACTGAAAGAAGTATTCATGTCACATCGGTAAATGTCACTTAAAATAATAAAATATAAAAAAAATGTAAAAAAATAAGGTAAAAATAAAATAATAAAATGTCACAGTGTATAAAATAAGGAATTAACAATGAACAAGCGATGTCCGAAATTTCGACATTCACAGAGCAAATTTAATTGGAGCAGTTTAATCCCAAGCCTTTTTATCTTCGAGATAGTGATTAAAATGATAGTAGGCTTTCAGGCATAGCTTCCGTTTTATAAACGATTTGAATTTATTTAGGCTTAGTGCTTGAATATGGCTCGGAAGCTAATTATAAAAACGTATACATTGGCATCTGAACGTTCCCCCTACTTTTTTGAGCCTCGTTGCAGGAACAACAAATTTGTGTTTGTTCCTCGTATTTACGTTGTGGATATCACTGTATTTTTTAAACAAATTAATATTTTTATGGGCGTACAAGAGGTTTTCATAGATAAACTGAGAGGGCACAGTAAGAATATCAATCTCTTTAAATTTTTCTCTGAGGGAGTATCTTGGACTTAATTTATAATTTGAACGAATTGCCCTTTTTTGCAAAACAAATATTGTCTGAATATCGGCGGCATTGCCCCACAAGAGAATACCGTACGACATCACGCTATGGAAATAACTAAAGTAAACTAAACGGGCTGTCTCTAAATCAGTCAAACCACGAATTTTCCTAACGGCGTATGCTGCAGAGCTAAGTTTTTTTGACAATTTGTCTATATGCGGGCCCCACTGAAGCTTGGCATCCAGAGTTATGCCCAAGAACACTGTGCTATCTTCCGGTTTCAACTCTTCATCCTTGATTAGTACCCTAGTTTCTACTTGTCTTACATGGGGTATCGTAAACTTAATACATTTGGTTTTTTTCTCATTTAGGAGTAGATTATTAACATTAAACCAATTAACGACTTTTGCCAGGGCGCTATTAACCTGGTCCGTAACTATCTGCTGACGTTTGAGTTTAAATAAAAGAGAAGTGTCATCTGCAAACAAAACTATGTCATGATTATCCTTTATGAGGTAAGGCAAGTCATTTA
Source organism: Cerastis leucographa (assembly GCA_963082945.1). Lineage (NCBI taxonomy): Eukaryota > Metazoa > Arthropoda > Insecta > Lepidoptera > Noctuidae > Cerastis > Cerastis leucographa. Next base: position 18,893,534 of record OY720355.1, read on the forward strand.
TATAAATAAGATACAAAAATGGGCCAAGAATTGAGCCCTGGGGGACCCCCATTCTTACAACGGATCCGGGAGATTTTTTTCCATTAACATCAACTCTCTAAATCCTATCACTCAAATACGAAGTAAGAAGATCCAGAGAGGCGTTACGGATTCCGTAGTGGTGTAGTTTTCTGATTAATGTTTCATGAAGAACGCAATCGAAAGCCTTAGACAAATCGCAAAAGATGCCGAAAGCATCGCATTTGTCCTCCCATGCATTATAAATGTGGCCTAAAAGTTCAACACCTGCATCAGTAGTTGAACGACCCCTTGTAAATCCGAACTGTTTATTATGTAACAACTTATGTTTATTAAAAAAATGTTGCAATTGTTCTAAAATTAGCTTTTCAAAAATTTTACTAATTGTGGGTAGTACTGAAATGGGTCTATAATTAGTGGGGTCTGATGTACTACCCGATTTGAACAATGGTATTATTTTACTATTTTTCATTAGATCAGGAAACTCACCACGGTCAATACAATCGTTAAATATTACAGCTAAAGAAGGAGCTACAATGTTTATAATAGACTTAGCAACGTCCACGGAATGACCCCATAGATCGGCGATCTTTTTAACATTTAAGGTGTGAAAAGTTTCAATTACATCTTTACAAGTGACATATTAAAAATTAAATTCGGAATTACAGGCTGGAACGCTTTCCTTAAGTAAAGACTCGGCAGCAGCAGGTGATGAGTTTAGCGATTTGGTAGTCGATACAGGAATATCCGCAAAGAAATTTTCAAAGGCTGTGGCAACTTGAGTGTTTGAATTTAAAATTGTATCGCCAATAGCAAGGCTGTAGTCACTATTTTGGTTGCAAGACCTTCCCGTTTCGCTATTAATAATGTTCCATGTCATTTTAATTACATTATTACTGTTTTTAATCTTTGTACTCAAGTAACGTGACTTTGCTAAAAACAAACTTTTTTAAAAATTTTAGAATAATTCTTAACATATTACTTAAATTCTAAAGTGTTTTTATAGGTCCGCTCTGCATACAGCTCATAAAGACGTTTTCGACTCTTATGAATACCAATAGTGGCCCAGTCATTGAAGGATGCGTTACTATTAACCGAGATTGTCTTAGGAATAAACGTGGTATTAAACTGTGTGCAAAAAATTCTGAAAAAATCGTTATAATGTTGATTGGGATCATCATTAGTTGGCAATAGTGGTAATTTAGACAACAGCTTAGTTTTAAAAGTGTCCAGGCGAGTTTTAGTTTTTGGATTAACAGTGATATCCTTTTTAGTGACTTTCTTGTCTACATTTGGAATTGTGATCAATTGCCCACAATGATCTGAATCTAATAAGTTAATAATTTCTTTGTGGGTAGGTATAACATCTGTATAAATATTATCTAGGCAAGTGGCACTAGTTGGGGTTATTCTAGTGGGCTCAGAAATTTGTTTTCAAGATTTTATAAATGAAACAGGCTTATAATTTTAGTACTTAACCCAGAATTTTCTAACAAATTAATATTAAAATCACCGCAAGTTATAATAGATTTCTTAGAATTACAGATTTTATGGAACACTTCATCCATTACCTTTTCAAAACAGTCATACAATCCTGAAGGAGGCCTATACACACTTAATATGATAAACTGTTCTAATTCTATACAGGCTATTTCAACTGTTCGCTCAACAGATAGGCTTACAATATCCTTACGGTCTTTAAATTTAAGCTGATTATTTACTAGGATAAATGCGCCGCCATGTATAGCATTTACCCTGCTGAATGAACTACCAACCTGGTGATTACTAAAATTAAACATTAATTGGTGACATTTGAGCCAATGCTCCGTTATACAAAAAATATCTATGTTGTTACAATTCATAAAAAGTTCTACTTCTAATTCTTTGTTCAAAAATCCTTGAATATTTTGATGAACCAGGTTGATACTATTAAAATTCTCAAAACATTCGCCCGATTCACTATCTGGCTTCCTTATAATAGTGCAAGAGGTTGCCTTTGTTGTCTCAATTTCTAATTTAAATGATTCACTGATTCATTCATTGTTGACAAACTGTTGGCAGAGTAATTTAACTTAATATTGCATTGATCAACAAAGGCAACTGGATTAGCCAAGTTCTTGGCTGTTATAGAAAAATAATATGATGGCGACATAGCTACCTGTCTTTTACAATAGTTTGGAAGATAGTTCCTGTCTACACAATATCTATCTTTTGTCAAATAAAAATTTCTGCCAATATAATTGTTGATGTCAATTAAGTGAATTGCATTACTACTGTATGTCAAATTATGCAATGTGTTATTAATCTTGTATCTATAGAAATTTTCTTCCTGTGGCAAACTGTTACTGGGAAATGTAAACAACACAATTTTTCTTAAATTTAAGTTTGTCAAAGTTCTATAATACTGGAGCAATTCTCCTTTGTTCACCTTTCCTCTATTACCTATTAAAATTAATAATATGGTGTCCTGTTTAAACTTACATTTAATAATTTGTTTCTTAATATGATTTAGAGAACATCCGGGCATACAGTTGTTTATTACTGAGTGTCCTGGATACTCATCTGTTAACAAATTACCTAGGTCTTTTCCAATCTCATCACAAAATATTACTATGTCATTATTTATACTTTGTAATTACAACAGCTTTTGAAATACGGAAACATATTTTTACATTGAGTAGGTAGTTTCTTGTAGTAGAAGTTGTTTCGTTACCGGTGTAATCGATAGGAATATAATCAACTAATAGTCAATAGAATTTAATATTAACCTATCCTGTTAAAAGGTATTAGTTTACTGAATTTTTAACCCTCGACCAAAAAGAGGGGTGTTATAAGTTTGACGTGTGTATCTGTTTATGTGTCTTTCTGTGGCATCGTAGCTCCTAAACGGATGAACCGATTTTGATAATATTGGTTTCCAAGCCAGACATCAATTAAGTTCCTACAATCAAGGTACTACTGAAATAAATGTAAAACATAATCAGAACAATGTCTGAACATGTCACAGGTACTCTGAACATTATTATCTCATTGCTACATAGAATCTCTCACATTGTACGCTCAACAAGCATGTGAGTTACATACTGATAGTAGCATCACCATCATCAGCCTGTAATGTTCCCATTGCTGGGACACAGGTCTCTTTTCTATGAGAGAGAGTGGGCTGTAATCCACCACGCGGGCCCAGTGCATGTTGGTAGATGTCGCATGTCTTCGAATTTTTAGTTCTAGGACATGCCGGTTACCTCACGATGTTTTCCTTCACCGTTTTTGAGGGGAACGGTAATGGAATAAATTACACAAAGTAATGCGCCTACCTGGGAACGAACCCACGGCTTATTGCTCGTAAGTCGAGGCTGACATCATTGGCCCACCGGTATAGTATAGGTATACGTAACTTGGAAATCAAAAGCGATGCAGAGGTAAACTCTGATAACATCGAAATATTGGGGGACTATCATAATACTTAGGCAAATACACAAAGTGTTTTCAATATATAATAGTCTCTTTGGGTCTTTTGGCCAAGAACCCTAATTCCCTGGGAAAACTACATGACAAGCATTAGCCGTTCGGATCTATGACTTCTTTACCTACCACCTACCAACTATGAATGCGTACAATATGTTTTTCAAGCGGATAGCAAGATGAAATGCTGTTTACAAAAATACGAAAAAGCATTAGTAATGAAGCATTTGGTCAGATTACAGATACGCAAATTGTAAAAAAACAATAGTGTACGAAGCAATGAAGCTGGAAAACTGTACTGGTAGCTCGGCGTTTATGGCGACGCCACATGTGCTCATCTTGTTGAATGATGCTTTTTGTGCACGGAGGATATTCTTACAAGATCTTTTTTCAGTATCTAAAAAGTGAACAAGACTCATAGTTTAATAATATTTTACAATAAAAAAAACTGGTAGACGACTCAAGCATTGCTTTGATAACGTCAAAAAGTGTAAGTTAATGTAAAACCCATACCCGAGCAACGTCTTGACTTCATGATAAGAACACAGATACTCTGAACCTCTCGCATTGCAGCATAGAATCTCTCACATCGAATACTCAAATATATTAATACGATGATACTCTTTATGTTCCACATTAGAGATGTGAATAGCATTGTGATGTACTGAAATTCAAAACTAGCTTAGCTTAAAAATTAAAAATAAAACTTAGACGTAATTGTGTAATGAACGGAAAGATTTTTTGTTTTCCTTGGGCCTGCAGAGTAGCCCCACTATGATACAAATTAGATATTTAAGCAAACCAGATCTTTTGAATGAAATGTAAGTAAGTAGTAAGAGAATTTCTTCTTTGAATGACGCTTACCCAATAAGGAATCTCACTCAAAAATCTTATTTTTTTTACCAATGGTCATTTTATTTATGTCATTACTAGCTGTGCCCGCGACTTCGTCCGCGTGGTATTTAACAAACAAGTTATTTTATTCATTTCTTTTTTTTTTGTTTTTGCCTTTTTATTGTTATTTATTTTTCTAAAATAGAAGTAGCTAAAACAGTTACTCTTTATTACATCAGCTATCTGCCAGTGAGAGTCCCGTCAAAATCGGACCAGCCATTCCAGAGATTAGCCGGAACAAACAGACAGACAAAAATTAAAAAAAAAAAACATTTTAGTTTATGTACCGTATATACATTTATATGCATGTAGTAAAAAGCGGTTATTTTAATGTTACAAACAGACACTTCAATTTTATTTATTTGTATAGATGTATAGATAATGTAAACACCGCTACAACAAACGTGAACCATGAAACGCTTTTGGTCAAACTTGATGCTTACGGTATACGAGGGAATGCTCTACGTCTTATAAAATCGTATCTAAGTGGACGTCTCCAATATACTGAAATCTCTAAAATATGCGTCAAATCAAAACGTGAGGTCAAATATTTATCTGATCCTAGGGAAATTAAATATGGCGTGCCGCAGGGCAGCGTTCTAACGCCATTATTATTCTTGCTGTATATAAATGATCTGCCCCGTCACATCCCATACCCTTGTGTGTTATTCGCCGATGACAGTACGATCCTTATAGACTGTCTCAACAAAGAGCTATAAGAAGATGAAATAAATAATTCTCTAAAATTAATAATAAAGTGGCTCAACGATAATAATCTTATTATAAACCTCAAAAAAACAAATATAATGCATTTCTATCAAAAAATTCTTCCTTCAAACCTAAAAATTAATTATAAAGGACAAACAATTGATAGCGTTACCATAGCTAAACTTTTGGGTATATTGATTGACAGTCAATTGACTTGGAAACCGCAGGCTGAAGAAGTTTGCAAAAGATTAAGCACGTCTGCGTATGCTCTTTACAATCTGTCCAAGAAAGTTAACGTTGATACATTAATGGTTGCATATCATGGTTTGGTGGTCTCTGTTCTCAGGTTTGGTGTAGTATTCTGGGGTAACTGTTCCGAAAGAGAGTCTATATTTAAAGCCCAAAAACGGTGCATAAGATCCATTTTTAATCTCAAAGTTACAGATAGTTGCATTCCTTTTTTCAAGAAACACAAAATACTAACTTTTCCTAGTATATACATTCTTGAAGTAGCTATATTCGTTAAAACTAACAAGCATCTATTTCCGACATTAAATGATACGAGGATGCGAACTACTACCATGAGATCAAAATATCAGAGCCTATTGTGTACTGGTAGATATAACACTGCTTTGCTTAAAAAAAACATTATTGGTATGGCACCTATTATATTTAACAAACTGCCAAATTGTATTAAGGATCAGCCTTTAATAAAATTTAAGAAACTCTTGTCGTCGTTGCTGATAGAGAAATGTTATTACTCGGTTACCGATTTTATAAATGATGAATTGTAATATTTGCTTCACTTTATCTCACTTATTATGTAAATAATTTTATAGTTAGCCGATCCATGATCTCATTTTGAATTTAAGTACCTAGTCTCTAAGTTATCTGTAAGTTTAACACTATATTTTTGTATGCCAACAGGCAGAATGTACTGGGAATATTATCTGAAACTAACACCATTATTGTAACACCTGCATTCTATACAAATAAAGAATTATTATTATTATTAATCGATTAGTATTTAAATTGCACGATTTCATTGATTCCCGTGAATCCAGGTACTTACTGTAATTTCCCCATTTGACACCTTATGTTTGAATGTTAATATCGTAGCCACGCCCCTTAACCAAAGGAAAGCCGTCAATATTAAATGAAAGGTAATCTGTAGATAAAATAAAATAATATCAGTTCAGTAGTTTCTCTTTCAGTTAGATTTTCAGTCTTCCTGTGAAAAATCCTAGATTAAATCATTTGAAGCCAATTTGAAACCATTTACGCGCAATAGAAAATTTTCGACTGTACTGATATTTTATTATAGTTAATGACGTAGCAGATCTTTGTTAATAATTAAAAGTTAAAAAATAGTCAAGAATAGGATTCAAAACTAAAAATCTTACTCATAAACAACTGTATTTTTATAAAAAAATTGGTGACGTAATTGTTTGCATTGTAACCTACCATGACGTCTTGCAAGTGCTACAACGAGTTACCAGCAACTGTGCGGAGCGGGAGGGAGTGTCAGACTTGTACTGTCTAAAACCCATCCATGTTCCTTCTTAACCCTTTGTGTTCCAGGGCCACGGTTTCTCTTTCGAACAGTCCCGCAGCCCTGGCAGGCATCGGCCCTCTCGGACCCCTTCCGGTCACATCTTTGCTGACATCTCCTTGAGGCGCGCGTCGAACACGAACGCGCCGTCGACACGGCCTGTCGTCATGAGACGGACGGACGGTGAGCTAGCCCATAACTCACTGTCCACATGCAAGCGCCTACGGTGGCCGGGGGCCACTGGTTGCCCTCCGACGCCCGGGGCGTCTCCAAGTCATGATGAGGCTGACTTGCCTTTGAGGGTAAAAGCCTCCAATAAAATATGAAGTTACAAAAAAAAAAACATTTACAAACTTACCATTTTTTGAAATATCGTCTTGACAATCGTGTAACACTCCTGTATTTTCAGGTACACATCAAGCATTTTATTCCAATACTCATCTCTGTCAGAATTGTCGTGGTTCCTCGAGTTTCTAACTTGTTCTGTCCACACACGAAGCATTTTCTCTAATAATATCAGTATAGAAGAAGCATAGACAACGTTCAAATCGAATGCAATGCAGGCGTATCCCGCCATAACATCGACAAGACTCACATTCATGATATTTAAACAAACGACCAAAATAATGCCATAAATATTAAGAATAGTAAACAAAGTCCAATTTCTAACAATGAAATATCTGAGTTCGATCTTATTCATTTGTGGAACTCTGAGTACGTATTGGATTTTCAAAACCAACAAGACATTGTCGTAGCTGTGTATGATGTTTGAGACGCTGTTCATTAAATCTCCGATAAGAAATAAGATGTAATCAGAAGCAGCGCATGAGCAATAGAATAAACTGCACACCGCATTAAAACTGTTAATATATAAATTAATTGAAATTATTGTAGCATGCAGATAGGCAAATAGAAATCCGAGCATGCAAAACACTTTTATTAAGTTGTAAATATATGTATTAGAAGTGATAATATTGTCACGAATCGAATACTTGGCGCACAAGAAAAGACTTTGCATCAGATTCAACGGTCTTAGTACTGATTGTAAATCTTCTTCAATAACATTGCTCATAATTATTTCAGTAGATGAGACTGTTGGCAAATTTTCGATTATAACAGTGTTTTTGTTCGATTTGGTATGCCTCTCCAAATATGAGAACATGTTAGTTTCGGACCGCTGTTTAAGTCAATTAAATATACGAATGTAAAATAATTAATGATGATGACTGTATTTAAGTAAATGGCTTTAAGTAATTTATTACGCTGTTTGTTGTCGTATTCTTTTGTACAGATACTTTATGTAACATTTATTTTATGTTAAAATATATAATAACATTATGTTGTATGTTGTCAACAACAGACATCGGTCAAACTGGACATAATATTACAGAAACACAAATTGAAGAAATACATTTGTATAAGAAGAAATAAAGCTTAACAACTGTAGAGGTAACTCGGCGTCTATGATGAACAAGCCGCACGCGCTCATCTTCTTTAATGATGCCTTCTGTATACATTGGATGTTCTGGCCAAACCACAAAGGTTACAATTAATTATCTTTGTTTAGATCAAGGAAGGATCCTTGATCTAAACAAAGATAATTTGTAACCTTTAATACCTTATATTATTAAAGTATACTAGCTTCTGCCTGCGGCTTTGCCCGCGTGGAGTTTGGCTATTTCCAACATGTCCGTTAACCCCGCAAAAAAATGTCGAAAATAAACATATAAATGTTAGAGATCAGCGTTTCCAAATTTGTGGGTCGCGACCCGGCACCGGGCCATCAAAATAAAAAACCAGCCAAGTGAGAGTCAGACTCGCGCAAGAAGGGTTCCGTACCATTATTTATAAAAACGAGCAAAAAAATCACTTTTTTGTTTGGGAGCCCCCTTAAATATTTATTTTATTTTGTTTTTAGTATTTGTTGTTTTAGCATCAACAGAAATACATAATCTGTAGAAATTTCAACTGGCTACCTATCACGGTTCATGAGATACAGCCTGGTGACAGATGGAAAGACGGACGGACGGAAAAGATATTAATTTATTTATTAAAGTTAATGCACTAGTAAAAAACTGTACTGTGTACTGTGTATAAAGGCGGGCTTATTACCTTGGGCATTTTCTACACATAATAGCCGATACCGATCTATTTTAATTAAAGTAATCAGCGGGGGAAGAGGTCACTAAGAGCCAGTGTGACATTTACCGGGCCATGCCAGAATAATGTTTGGGAAACACTGTTATAGATAATAGTTGTTGCCCGCGGCTTCGCGCGCACGTCAGTGTAAGTAAAGGATAAATATTGTGTAAAAGTCTGATTTTCAAAGTAAGAAACCAGAGAATTCATTCTGGTTAGAATAAAGATATACTTTTTTTCTTTTTACGGCGTAGCTCAAATGCCCCGTCATTCATCCACGCCTTTTGATTAGTTAATGATGTAAATGAGCTAGCTTACTACTTTTTTTATTTAAAAATACTATGATTGTTATTATTAGATTACTTTAGTTGTTTCCATAGCGTGATGTCGTACGGTATTCTCTTGTGGGGCAATGCCGCTGATATTCAGACAATATTTGTTTTGCAAAAAAGGGCAATTCGTTCAATTTATAAATTAAGTCCCTGATACCCCCTCAGAGAAAAATTTAAAGAGATTGATATTCTTACTGTGCCCTCTCAGTTTATCTATGAAAACCTTTTGTACGCACATAAAAATATTAATTTGTTTATAAAATACAGTGATATCCACAACGTAAATACGAGGAACAAACACAAATTATTTTGTTGTTCCTGCAACGAGGCTCAAAAAAGTAGGGGGTACGTTCAGATGCCAATGTATACGTTTTTACAATAATCTTCCGAGCCATATTCAAGCACTAAGCCTAAAAAAATTCAAATTGTTTATAAAACGGAAGCTATGCCTGAAAGCCTACTATCATGTAAATCACTATCTCGAAGATAAAAAGGCTTGGGATTAAACTGCTCCAATGAAATTTGCTCTGGGAATGTCGAAATTTCGGACATCGCTTGTTCATTGTTAATTCCTTATTTTATACACTGTGACATTTTGTTATTTTATTTTTACCTTATTTTATTTCATTTTTTTCTTATTTTAAGTGACATTTACCGATGTGACATGAATACTTATTTCGGTATTTTTTAATTTTTTTTTACTTAATATTTTATTATTTTTATTTGACATTTACTGATTTGACATGCATATTTACTTTTTTATTATTATTGTGACATTTATTGATATTCGTGGTTTTTAAAATTAATTTCGTAAATTATTATTGATTACATTTAATTATTGTGAATGTGAGGACCATGTAGGACCTGCATAGGTCACATTATTTTTCTCCCACCACTATCTGGCAGTTTGAGTACTTTAAGCGACCTACCCAAATGTCCTTTTTTTTGGTATTGTTCGTCGTTTCGTTGAGCTCCTTGAGTTATCAGTCGAGCTACACGATAACTGACAAATGCTTGCACTGACTGGAAAGGTCCACTCAAATCTGTGTGGTTCTTTCTTCAAAAGACCATTTCAGATACTAATCTGCATAGTCCTCATGTAAATTGAGCAATGTCTGGACTTTAAAAGAGTAACAAGTTAACAGAGCACCTCTGAGTTTGTTTCGGCTGTTTCTTCTCAGAGTAGTCAGGTACGAAACACCGGCCCCATTTAACTTAAAAAAAATGACCTGTAAAAGTGTTTGTAAAGACCTACTGGCAAAGGCCTCCTTTCCCTCCTTCCACTTTTCGCGATCTGTTGCGATTGTAGGCCAATCCTTAGTGAACGAGTCCAACTCATCCCGCCATCACCTTCTCTGATTATTTTTGCCTTGGTTGTGATCCGCAACGCCAACATACCGAAAGTAGTAGTAGAACGGCAATCACAGTTCAGCAAGAGACGGGTAAGAAAGTGAGCCAAAGCATAGTAAAAAAAAAATTGCTAGAACTGTCGAGATTTTTACATTTTGTTCATGATAATCTTCAAGGATATTTAAACATAAGTAATAGTAATAAAAACAGGACAAAATAGGGATTTATTCACACTAATTACAGATAAGCAAATTGTAAAAATACAATCACATAATAAGTAATGAAGCTTGACAACCGTAAAGGTAGCTCGGCGTTAATGACGAATAAGCCGCAAACGCTCATCTTCTTGAATTATGTCTTTTGAACTCGTTGAATTTTCTTGCAAACCCGTCTTTGTACGTCTGTCAAAAGAAAACTTAATTTCAGAACACAGTTATGATTCCGTTCATTGTAAGAAATAAAGAAGAAATGAATTGCCCACCCTTACCGAACGTTACCAATCAAAACTTAATATAAACTTGGAGAAATTTAAAGAAAATGCGCAAATACTTTTAAGCAACGAAAGAAAGAAAAGATATCCTGCGCTGACTCCAAATAAATGGAGAGGGCAGGAGAATTATGATGATGCATTTTGAGTGAAGAAATAAAAATAATACACACCGGAACAATTTGACGACTTCATGAGCATTACACACGTACTGTCAACATCTCTCATTGCTGCATAGAATCTCTCACATTCTACGCTTAAACATACAAGTACGATGACATTCTTCCAATTCCAGATTTGAGAAAGTAAAGGTAAAATCACCAACTGGAAAGAAAGCATGTATGATTTATTCAGGTGTTTTTGATATCTCGCAAAGTACCCTCAGTCATGGTTGTTCTAAAAAAACTTCCTCAATATCTGTGCCATCTTATCATTTCCCTTCTCTTTTCTCAACTATGATAGGGTCGGTATTCACTCCAATCTGATGCAGCTGGATGCCAGTGTTTTTTATGAAGCGATTGCCTATCTGAACTCCTTAACTGAATTACCCACCAGGTAACACCATAAGACTGCTTGTCAAGTTTTTGGAGTTCTGCCCCGTAAAAACCACTAAAATCTACTAATGTCATAGGGGACCAACGACTTAACTTTTCTGCTTTCCAAAGCACTGATAGAAGTTGGTGTAAAAGCTGGAATACATATGCCCGTAGCTTGCACACTAGCTTACCAGCTCCTTGCACGTGCCAGCCACTGTCATGTGTATACGCTAACTGGAATCCCTGTAACTGGCATACAAGTAGCTAGCACAACATTTGGTTTACTTGCATGCCCGTTGAGGGAGGGGACGCGAGGGTTTGCCAAAATGTCACGTGTGAACATACGCAATACACGATACACGTATACGCAATCAGTATTACTTGCAAATATATGCGCAGTGTGCCAGTTACTCTTATATGCCAACTACTTTCCCGATTTACTGGCATGTGTATCCCCGCCTTTATGGATGGTCGGAAGGTGGATTGAAGTGTTTTAGTTATGAATTAGCTACTACCTTGCTAGAACAAAATCGAGTTCGTCTTCAAGATTCCAGAGAAGAGAATAATGAGGGTTTGAAAAAATAATAAGAAAACTTACCCCATCACCTGTACCTAGAACTCTTCTTAAAATTAATACCATAGAAACGTTCCGCAATGTAAGGTAAACTGTGAATACTATATAAAATATTATCTGAAAGAAAAAAACGTGATAAAATAGGAACATTTTTAAATACTAGTCGTTTTCTTTCATTTTGATTAATCGTATGTCCGCTAGCTCTATTAAAAATAAACTAACCATTTGTTGAAATGTTTTCTCAATAAGCTTAAAAATATCCAGTATGTCCAGGTAAACATCGACCATCATATTCCAGTACTCCTCTTCCTCTTCTTCCCCTGAGTTTTCAATGATTGTTGAGTTTTCAACTTTTTCAATCCAAACGCGTAGCAATTTTTCTATTAGTTTCACTAATAGCAAAGCATACACTACATTGACATCGAAAGCGATGCTAGCGTAAGCCGTAATAATGTCGAAAATTCGTATTGCATTGGTAACAAAAATATAAAAAATAATGAAAGTAATGCTCGATACATTTAACATAAAAATAAAGATCCAGATGTAAATAACAAAATTCCTGAGTTCGTTCTTATTTGTTTGAAGGATTTTGAGCGAAATACAAATATTTTGGATTTTCGAGACCAATAGCATGTTATAGCGGCTCTGGATAATATTTGAGACACTGTTAATTAGATCCCCAGTCAGGTAGAAGATGAAGTCAAAGACAATTCCTAAGTAAAGCAACCATCCAATACTTCCTTTTTCAGTTTTTAATGACACTACCATGATGACGAAATTATGCAAATAGCCACAGTTTAATATAAGCATGTAAAATATTCCGATTAAGTTGTAACGGAAAGTATTAGCAGTGATAATGTTATTACGCACAGAATACTTCGCGCAGATGAAAAGACTTTGCATCAAATTCAACGGCCTTAGTACCGATTGTAAATCTTTTTCAATCACATTACTATGTAAAATTTTGTTAGATGAGACCGATGGTACACTCTCAATTACGTAATTACTTTGTGATTCTAAACGGTTTTGTAAATATGAATACATGTCTGTTCCACGAGGGACTTTAATGCGGTATGGAGTAGGACACGGAAACGAAGATCATATGGCAAAAGATATATGGATTGTTGCTGGTTATTAAAATGTTTCTTTAAATGTTATTTTGTTTTATAATTTGTTTATATTCCGCTCACAATTTCTCCTTTACTATAAGACATACACTGTGTGACTGTATGTGTACCAAATGTCGGTTCGATAATCCGATACATCAAGCTTTTTATTTGATTTGTAAGAAACTAATATAATTTTGTTTGTTCCGTCCAATCTCAAATCGATACTGTTAATGCAAAAGAAAGAAGCTCTGTCCGTCTGTCTACCTTTTACATATTCACGCCTAAACCACTGAAACAATCGTTATGAAATTTAACAGCTATTTGGAAATTGAAGGAGAATCTCGTATCGAACTCCCTCCCTTCCTTTTGTCCCAGGTTGGTTCTAAAAATTGTTTATTGGTTTCGATTATTTCGGAATTTGATTCGAAGTTTCCCCTGGAGAAAGACCCACGCAGTTTACATTTTATCCTGGATGTGTTAAAAACGATGAAATACAAAACGGACATCTATGAAATCGCGAGGCAACAGCTAGTATTGTAATATATCACACTGTGAAAATTAATGATTCTACCGAAAGTTAACCTTGACTCGGTGTCTTTTTACTTCCAAGCTGACCGAGTTATGTGATTGAATAATTCTGTTAATGGCATTAATACATTAGCTAGTATAGAAACTGACTGGTTAAATAAAGGAGACATATTAAAGATGAACTAAGTATTCGATTTTTAATTTACGAGCTTAGAGATAGGCAAGACAAGACAAAACATTTATTTGTGGAAACATGAGTATACATACAAGGCATGCAGGTTGTTCATAAACAAAAAATATCCATCATGTTCGGCCTTTGTGGCATACAAATATACAATAGGTAGGAAAAGTCATTACAAATAAAACATTTTAAATTCTCACACAAAAAAAAAAAAATTATAATTGTAAATTAAATTGTAATTATAAATTGCAAAAATTATAAAAATATTAATATTACATTTTGTCATTTAAAAATTCTAAAATACTGTAGTATTCTTTCCCAACTAGATACACTTGTAGCCGCTTCTTTAGAATGTGTGCGCTTGGTTCCCTCCATCCCTTTGGAAGTTTATTAAATAACAAGGGCGCCATGCAGAATACACTTTTTCGCATCAATGCTGTTTTAGAAACATGGGAGCAAAGTATAGTGTTATCGCGTCTGACGCGACTGACTTTGTCTGCCATGCGTGGAAATAACTGCCGATTACATTTTACAAACATGACAACTTCGAAGATGTACAGAGACGGTAAAGTGAATATGTTGTACTTAATGAAAAATGGTTTACAACTATCCATCGAATCTAATTTAAACATCGTCCTAATGCACCGTTTTTGGGCTTTGAAAGGTATATCCTTGTCAGTCGAATTACCCCAAAGGATAATTCCATACCTTAGATGCGATGAAACTAGGCCATGGTAAGCTATTAGCAATGCGTCAGTGTTAAGCACAGAAACTAACTTGTGTAGGGCATAGGAAGAGTTACTAATTTTTTTGGTTAAAGTTTCAACATGTGCTTTCCAATTTAATTTTTTGTCAATAATAACACCGAGAAATTTAGCAGTGTTGACTTCTTCAATTATTTTGTCATTATATTGGACCTTAAGATCAGATAAAGTTGGTAAGCGTTGACTGAAATGCATAATATTCGTTTTATTGAGGTTTATTTTTAAATTATTATTATCCAAATATTTTATTATTGATATAAGAGAATTATTAATGTCACTTTTATATTTGTCTTTAGTATCGCATTGTATTGTTATGGTACTGTCGTCAGCAAAGAGGGTCACAGGTTGATCAACAGATTTAGGTAGGTCATTTATATACAATATGAATAGTGGAGGGCCCAACACACTACCTTGGGGAACTCCATACTTAATTACACGTTCATGTGATTGGAATATTTCTTCACGTTTAGTTTTAGTATTTCTTGTGGATATTTCTGTGAGTTGCGTTCTATAGTCTAAATATGATTTAAATAGTTTTAGAACGTTGCCTCTTACACCGTATGCCTCCATTTTATCTAAGAGAATATCATGCCTAACATAATCAAACGCTTGGGTCATATCACAGAATATTGCGCAAACTAGGTTGGTCTTATCCACATTTAGCATAACTTTATGTAAAAAGTCATAAAGTGCCATACTAATAGTTTGATGTTCTCTAAATCCTTTCTGCTCGTTCACTAATAGATTATTTTTTTCTAAATATTTACTTAATTCTTTGTATATAAATTTTTCATAGATTTTCGAGATAACACTTATAATTGCGATAGGTCTGTAATTTTCTATGTCGATTTTTCGCTATTTAGAATTTGCGAGGTAACGTTATGTCCTGATTCTGGTATTGGGACAACTTTTTAAATAAAATATTTATTAAAAGCATCCGCTATTTTTTGAGGATTTGTTATTATGTTACTGTCATGTTGTATGTTTGTTATAGGATGTCTAGGGACGTTTTGCTTTGATTCATTAATTATTTTCCAACTGGTCTTGGATTTGTTATCTGATGTTTTTATTTTGTAACTATTTTGGGAAAATTGAGTCAGCTTTGTAATTTTTTTTAATTGTTTTGAGTACTGGGTCAACTTTATTTTATTTGTTTCGTTAGGAATTCGTCTGTATATCCACAAAAGTTGTCGCTTCTTTTTACTGCATATTTTGATCCCACGTGATATCCACGATGACTTTTTTGTTGAGTGTATGGTTACATTTTCATTAGGAAAGCACAAACAATAGAACAGCGAGAGTGTTTCTATAAAAGCGTTATAGGCTATGTTAGGGTCATTTGTATCATAAATATCAGAAAATGACAAATTACGTAGACAATCTTTAAATTTAATAATATTTTCTTCACTATAATTACGTTTCTTTATACGCCAATATCTAATAGGTAAATGATTTTGCACGGGTAACTTTACTAATTGCGCTGTGTGATCTGACAGTGCAAATTCTAGTATTTGTGTTTTACAGGGTCTGTTAAAGTTATGCGCAATGTTGTCTATACATGTTTTACTTTTAAGTCTGTTGGGTTCATTAACGGACAATTTTAAATTATAGTTCAATAGCAAACATTCAAAATCTGCTTGATAAGATCTTCTTAGGATATCTATGTTAAAATCTCCTGCGACGGCAATATTTTTAAAAGACTTTTTAGTAAGTTCTTGTAAAATTAAATGTAATTTTTCCATGCACATATTACTATTATTAATTTTCGGGACTCTATAAACACGAACAATAACTGTCTTGTAGTTAATTAACTCAATGGCGCAACACTCAAAATTACCAGTCTCTGATATTCTAGCAATTTGCTTTAATTACCTAAATGCATAGGATGTCCACAGGGCTTCCTTTTTCTGCCAACTCTTCTAAGCACACTGCCATTGCATCAGATTTAGTTAATAATCCCGCGATGTTTTGATGCATTAGGTGTATATATTTAGTTACGAAAAAACCCTGTCATATTTTCGTTAAAACTATTATTTAATTTTCATATATTATAGCTTTTATTTCTATATTCTCACTGGGTTCATTGTTTGTAAAGTCTATGTCAACGATTAACGCTTTGACATCTTAAAAGACTGTCTTTAATGCAGTATCATTTATTAATCCGGTCTTTTTGTTAAACATACTAAAATCCCCCGTTAGGTTCTTATTGGAGTCCAGATGGTAAGCGTATTCGTGTAGTAGTAAATCTAAATAGAGTAAGTTGTTAAATGTTTCAATCCTAGCGTTGTAAAGGCTATTATTACTCCTAAGTATGTAAGTAGGAAAGCACAATATTACATTAGTGTGCTTAATGTTTTTTAGAACATTTCGAATGTTACTTATCATCTTGTGATAATCTTTTGTTATTTTAAAGTCTTCTTGTCCTATAAGGACTATGCAATAGTCTTTTATTTAAAATCTGCCAACTTCGATTCAATTCCTCCAAGAAGATGTTCTAATCCTACCTTTGGGGTTAGGTAATGACATATTTCTTCTTTATCGTTCAATAAAATTCTTTGTGCAGTAGTTAAGACATGATAATTCGTATCTGTGTTGAGAACACATATCTTATTCTTTTTTGGAGGTGGTTGGGGTTTCACATCATTTTTTTTGTTCATATTCTGCGACTTGTTTATATGGCTATCAATACTGAAGTTCATAATATCGGAAGTATGAGTTTGTGTTCCCCTTGTTTTGCTGTTAGTTGGATTTCTTTTCCTTGGCGTACTCTGATTTCTCGTAGTCTTTGCAGGGCTACCCATTGTGATTACTTTGTATACCTGATTTTTCTTACTCAAATCATCATTTGCCAATGTAAGTTTACTATTTTCCTGGTTTAGTAATTCTATATCTGAATGAGTACTAATTAATTGCGATTGGAGAGATTAAATTTCCAATTTCAGTGTTCTTATTTCATCGCAATCTTCGTCACATGAAATATCTGGTAGGCTACTAGTGGTGCCTTCTAATGTTTGTGAAATAACGTCACTATCGTCATGTGGAGGGGTAGGATCCGAGTGTGTTCGCACTCGGCTTCGGCGGAAAGTAATATTCTCAAGAAAATTCATAATTATAACTTAACTTATCAATCCGGGTAAAAAAGTAGCTTGTTGTCGAAAATAGTTCCTTTGGCCGGGGTGGCGCCACTAGTCGCGTGACCTCGCAATGCGCCGCAGTCGCACCACGCTCGACGCCGGAACGCTTTCGCCAAAAATTTCGTCGGTATGTTGGTAGCACTGGCACAGTTGCGCACTCGCCGGATTTTCGCCTTTATTAGGTTTTATTGAAAATTTGACGTGTTTACAGCCGATAATAAATTTTGTGAGATCAAATAACAAGTTAGAAGGCCACGGGCGTACAGCGGAGACTCCACCACTTTAAGGAACGTACGTTTCTAACGGTTGTGATTTAAAATATTTCTGTTTACTTTCGTGTTTCGAAACACTGTTTTTTCTTGAGTTTGTTCAAAAATCATGCAGTATATCACTAATAATAGTTTGTATTTACACAGGAGCACAGTATATATGTTAAAGAAGTTTGTGGTAAAAAAAAATATCAGTGTCTGTTTTTACGGTTTTTAAATTGTTTATAACTTCACTTGTTGTAAATAGTTTTTGCTCATAACATTGTCACATATGTACAGGAGTTTCCTTTCACTAATTCACTTTGTTTCATCACTTAATGATTGTTTGTTTATTTATAAAAGATTTTAAATTACGGAGCTGATGTTTACGTGGACGGTGACGTTCCGTTCGTCGGCATCCGGCATAGGCATCCGTTTATTATTCAAAATCAGATTTTCTGTCTCTTATACAGGGTGTAACGGAAAGGGTATATACATACTAAGGGGTGTACTACAGACCATCAAACTGAACATGTTTCTCATCATAAAACATGTTTTTCAGTGAAAAAATTATCTGCAGCCCCTTACAAAATCGCAATACCTATTCGACCCAAATGTATGGGGCAGCTGATTTTTTTTACGATTATGATGTTCGTCCATTGGAGAAACATGTTCAGTTCGATCGTCTGTAGCACACCCTTAAGTATGTATATACCCTTTCCGTTACACCCTGTATTATTATAACATTGATTTATAAAGTAGAATTGATTATAATAATATGTTTTAGAAGGTATTTTGTATTTGCCTGAAGAAAAGCAATAGATGAAAAGTGAAAAATGGTTTTACAACTCTTACAAAAACCCAAACTGTAAAAAAACGATAGTGTACGTAGATAAAAATAATGATAATTGTAGAGGTAACTGGGCGTCTATGAGGAATAAACCACACGCGCTCATCGTCTTGAATGAAGTCCTTTGTTTTCGCTGGATATTCTTGCAGGCCCTAATTGCTGACTCTGCAAATAAGAACTTTTTTTAAGCAGGAATACAAGAGTTCCGGAAAAACAAAAAGGTGCTTAAGTTTGCATCGAGTTTTAAGATACAGTACCGACGGCGAAGGCGACAAACCACAACGGCATAGCCAGACAATCACTTTGACAGACCGCAGTGACATTTCCTTTCTGATTCTATGAAAATAGTTTCCATAGATGACAACTGTGTCGTTTTTATGTACCTACTTTTAGCATTGTAACAGTATGTTATAACGTTACCGGAACAATTTCTTGATTGCAAGATCATTACGCAGGTAGTCTGAACATCTCTCATTGCTGCATAGAATCTCTCACATTCCACGCTTAAGCAAGTAAGAACAAAGATATTCTTGAAATTCCATACATAACCGACTATAGCCAGAGTCAATATCTGAAAATTTGAATTCTATTAGATATAGCCTAACCATTTAAAGATATAATTAAACGGTTTTAGTGACTATTGATGTAATAATACAATATTATTGTCAAATGTATTCAAAATTAGCGAGTATCTTTAACAATGTATTAGATACAGAATAACGTTGATACTTACACGAGCATCAAGCAACTGGTTTGACATGTTTTCTAAAATTACCACCAAAGCCACACTCCGCAAACTTAAGTACGCGCTAAATATCGTATAAAAAAGAATCTGGAACAAAAAAAATATGGTAGTTTCTACCGCAAAACTATGTTCATCAGATATTTTGCTAAAAACTATTCCACATACATACATATAATACATTATATATTTATCGTAATCGTGTATTTATCGTCAAGTCGGAAGTATGCATCACGCAGTATTAAATAATTGCATTATTTATCCTCAAGCCATATTCAAATTGTTTAATAAACTCACCATGTGCCGAAACGTTTTCTCAATGATAATGTAACTATCCTGTATATTCATGTATACATCCAACACTGTATTCCAGTACTCTTCTGTTTCTAATTCTTGTGTGTATGTTGACTTTTGAAAATTTTCGATCCAAACATGAAGCATCTTCTTCAACAATTTCAATAGAATCAAGGCGTATACCACATTAATATCGAAAGAAATGCTGGCATACGACGTACTGATTTCGCAAACGGAAAGAACATTAATTGTTCTAAGTACAGTAAAACCGTAACAAATAACAAAACTGATACTTAGAATATTAAGGATGATAACGTAGGTCCAGTTACAGACAATGACACTTCTGAGGTCTTTGTCTTTTTTATTTATTTGTAGGGCTCTGAGTACGTGTTGCATTTTTAAGACCAACAAGATATTGTAGTTACTCTGTATGATGTTTGAGAAGCAGTTAATTAAATCCCCGACCAAGTAGAAGATGAAGTCAACAGAACAGCTCAAGCAGAAAATAAAACTGTCAGCTTCCCACCGTTTGTTGTGGGAATAGTTGAACATACCGATAAGATTATGCAAACAAACACATCGATATACGACCGTGCAAACCACTCTTAAAAAGTTGTAAATGTTAGTATTAGAAGTGATAATGTTGTCATGAATAGAATGCATCAGATTCAACGGTCTTAGTACTGATTGTAAGTCTGTTTCAATCACATTATTACGTAGATTTTTGTTACTTGAATCCATTGTAACATGGTCCACTATGACAATAGAACTTATGGTTGATTTAGAACAATTTTTAATATAAGAAAACATGTCCTACTCATTAAGAAGTTAAATGTTATTTGATATCGAAAAGGAAAGTTTATCAATTGTCGAGTAGATATCTAATACTTCCGTATGTAGCCTTTTGTATTAAATATCCTGTTCAATGTAATTCATATTGTTGGTTATAATAACAGTTATGTTACTTTGGAGTAGAACTGACCATGCCTTATAATTTAGTTCACTGTCCGTCGACCACTTTTCACCCTTATGAACTGAGGAATAAGATTGAAAAATGGTCGACCGTAAATGAGCTCGGGAGTACATTCAAATTAATTGCTAGCAAATGCGTGGAAAGTTGTATTTGTATATACCGACCCTTATTTATTAATTGATTCTCTAACCCGTACAAACAACCCTACAACGAGGGAAAGGCCTTGCTCCATTTCTTGCACAGGTTACACACATCGAACTTGTTTTTTTTTGCCACATTTTATTTTATTTTGATACTTAGTGTGTACCGCGAGGGCTGGTTTGAGGTGGCACGGGAAAAGAGGTCTTGGAAGGAATTTAAACCTACTATGTAATAAATATACGAAGTCGGTCCCAAAATTATCCGGGAAAAACTAGTATCGCACCCTTCGGGTAGTAAGCAGTTCTGGTCCGTGTCGAAAGCGGTTGAAACGAATTCCTGTCGTTCCACTTTACCACCAATGCTGAAACCTGATGGGTCGCTGGCTCACTTTGCAAATGAAAAAGCAAAATTATTTTGCATCTCTCTTTGCAAGCAATTAACGTCTGGACGCTAGCTCCAAGCAACCACCAACTGTACCACGTTGTACTCTTTGGTGCCGGAGATTGCAGTTCATAATATGGAGAACCAACGACAAGACTTAGTAGTTTTCCCTCTTCAGACAATCTCGTACAAATCTCAACCCTCGCGATGGTATACACAATTCCTGCCCCAGACACACCTCTGGTACTAGATGCCAGAAAAGAATACACATATGTAACAAATTGGAAGAGTACTGACTCCCAAATACTAACGGAAACTTTTGAAACTAGGAATATTGCGACACACTCTTTTTGTATGATATAGTATCTCAAAGAAAAGAAAAACAAATTCATATATTCACGAAATACGTAGTCTTGATTTTTACAGTCTATACTAGAAATGATTCGGTTGGAGGACAAGAGGAATGAACTCACCGACCAAGAGCGACCTGATGCATGTCATAGGCGTCTCTCGATTCGCTGTGGAAAACAATCATAACACAACGCATGTATATACCTAATAAATAGGTGGGTGTACATCCACATTTCGTTAGTTATGTTAAGTCCCGTAATAAAAAGCGAGCTTATCAACCGGGCACAATTCTGAGCTCCGTGGCTGCTACTGAGAAATTCCTGATAGAAAAACCCAATAACATTTTTGCCGTCCTGTAATGTCCTGTATGGAATCGAATCCAGGATCATCCTGTTACACTTTTTCCGAAAGCGAACTGAGACAGGCCCCCATAATAAGAAATCACAATTACGAAAAGACCTTTACAATGACACGTCTGGACTTTATGAGTTGGTCGGTCGCGTCCCGTACATTTTTGTCTGTTCCCTTGTAAGGTTTACCTGTACGGGGTTTAAGGGACACCGATGCGAAAACGCTCACCACGTACTCGCGTTTTCGCGGTGGTGTCCCTTACAACTCGTATAATATGTTATTACTACATTTATATTTGATGTCATCGGTTTCAACCATATTAATTCAAACAAATTAAGTAATAAGCTTAGATATATCACAGAAATCTCAACGGTTGAACATATCACTAAATTAGTCAGTGCTGCATAGTTCGTAGCCTTAATCGGAACTAACGCAGCCATCTTATGTTTCTACACATATTCAGAAAGAAAAAAAAAACTCTCCTGGGTGTGACATTCTAGCGCCAAAAGAATCATATAGCACTACAGATGCACCCGTGCGAAACAAACAGCCGATTGACTAAAAGCCTTATAGATATTTTAAAGAAAGGCAAACTGCATAAGTACTACAGCATAATTAGTAAGAAGTCCGATTAAAGATATTGGTAGAGCAGCGTCTATACAGAACATGCCACAAGCAGTCATCTTGGTAAACAATCGGTTTTCTTTCAAAACATTCTTGTAAAGCTTTTCTTCTAAGTCTGTAAAAAAAAATGTAATTTTAATTAGATTTTTTAACATCCCTGAGATAATTTTTTGGTCTATAATATACACATAGCCCCTCTTTTCATGCTGCACCAATGGGATGACTGTAGGAGAGTAATTATTAGAGGCGGATAAGTCTTTAATGCTTACTTGTGTAGTTTATATTGTTCATACGCTTGATGCATGCTATCTCAGCCTTCTTGACAGTTATATAAAACTTCTGACAGTAAACGCAATGAAGAATCACATGGATTATATACTTAACTATGCCAAGTATTGAAAAAACGCTCATTGCTACCTGAGTGTCCGGAAACTGAAAAAAAAGATTGGACTAAATTACACGGCGTAGGCCAAAGGATATCGTGTCTCAAAATTTTACCATGAATTCAGCTCAATGATTCCTGACATAACCCCTTATTCACAAGAGGTTTCGTATTACCCAGTTAGTGGGTTTTCCAGTTAGACTGGATCCCAACAAAGTTTGGAAAGGCTAGGCAGATGATGACGAGACTCACTGAATCGAAATCTCTGAACGAGCGTTTGTGAGTGAAGGGGCTAGTAGGACTTCATCAATGGAATTATCAGCCGCGTTCAATATGTTTTAACCGCAGAAAAATTATGTCATTGTACTTTATCCTTGTTAAAAGTTTGTGGTAAGATGTCCCCACACCATTTATAATTTAAAATCTAAATATATCTTTCTTCTATTCTCATTCCTGTATGTATTAACTAAAATAACGTAATTTATCCGAGCAGATATGCAAAAATATTCGATCTCGCGTCGGTCGCTCTTACATACCCTTGCTAATCAATAGTTTTTTGCTGTAGTCGTCTAAGTACCTACATAACTCTTGCATGTATGGTCAGGAGAAAATTTAACCTACCCGATGTGCACCCGATATGAATGTCAGAGCGAGCTCGAAATTTGTAATTTCGAGCTCGCTCTGACATTCTGCGTTCTTTTAATTTTTTGTTTTAAACTTACACGATTTCTGTATAAGTAGGAATCCCGGAACTTGAAAATCTTACTCATTGGCCGTAGACACGGTTTGAACTTCTAAACTCTAAATCTCGAAATCTCGAAAAACTATAAAGAAATCACCCAATTCGAGGTAGAATTAAAACAAAAACTCCCTATGTTATACAAGGAGAGGAGCTAAAATTTTTTGAGCTCTTAAATCTTGACTTCTCTCATATATAGGCTTTTCTATACATACACGGTGTAAAACACCTCATCACGAAGCCGTCAACCAAGCATTCTGTACATGAAACTAAGTGGCTTTACGCAAAAATTATTTCTGGGATTCGACTTTTTTTTGGGGGGTGTAAAATCATGTTTTGTGGTAGAACTCAATGTAACGCCCTCAAAACATTGTGCTGATGGACGGATTGAATAGTACGGGGGTTGTGGAGGTGTTTAAAGTAAAAATCTTACATTCAAAACTTGTATTTACAAAAATACTTGTCAAAAAGTTGGAACTTTGACCCCTAATATCTCCGTAACTAGAAGGTTCCCAGGTATGGTGTAGAACAAAAAAATTATCGCAATGACAGGGAGAACCAGTGCCTTCGGCTTCGTTAAGAGGTATTTTACACCCTTTATAAGTCGAAAAAAATACCCTTTGTGTGAATCGACTTACCTACACACATAAATCTGGAGATGACTGATATAACTTTTTCAAACTTGTTCCTGTAGTCTTTAACCCCCATTCTCTTTTCTCCGCCATCTACTTTTTTTATTCCAGGTAACCCTCCCTACTAAATTCTTGGCTACGGCCGTGTGATCCCCCAAAGTCTTTGGCTGGGACCGCGCCTAATTGGGAACACAAACACTGTTGTCTGCCATCGCGTTCGTAAATATACGTGAGACCTGACGTGGCGGGACTGTCCGAAACAGATACCGTGACCCTGGAATACAAAGGGCTAAGAAGGAACATGGATGGGTTTTAGTCAGTACAAGTCTGACACTCCCTTCCGCTCAGCCCAGAGCGGGAGGAGTCATTAATTTGATGATATAATATCCGTAAAAAAAAAGACCTGACGTACTGTGATGACGTTTTTAGCAAAAATATCAAATGTACTTACTTCCTCCGGCGACTGTCCCTTAGATGTTAATACTCGTAATATCAGCTCAAAAGAACTTAAATTTCGACAAAATGCATTGAACGTGCGATGTAGTATCTGTAAAAGCAATATTAATTCTTTATTCATTCTAACACTTACATACAATTTTTTTTTAATATTTTTGACAAAGAACAGTAGCCCATCGGCATCGGGAACTGGGTCCGAGCCACCGGTGGTCAAGGCTCTTGAGAAATGAACCTCATAACAATACGTGCCATGTCCAGAAGTACTGCTTTCTGAATCACACCCGATACAGCTGCCAAGCGAGAGCCTCCTCAGATGTTGGTAGAGGCTTTTGACTATTAAACCATTGGCCGACACGACTATCGGCACATTGACTGCTGTACTCACGTCCCACATATCGACAACCTCGCGAGCCTGATTATTATTATGTGTGCACAATTTGTAAGACTTTCGACGAATTGTATTATTTTAAAGGGTGTAAATAGACCCTTAACGAAGCCGAAAGGCATTTGTTCTCCCCGTCATTGCGATATTTTTATTGTTCTGGACCATACAAAGTTCCGCTTTTTTTTATACTCGTTTTGAAGGTCGCAAATTTACTTGGAATACTTTCATGACCCGTTCACTATTCAATGCAGACAGCATATCAGCAGAGTATTTTGAGTGTGATTACCAGCATTTTTGCGTACAGTTATTTAGTTTGATCTACAGAATGTAGTTGACGGCTTCGTGAAAGGTCTATTTACAGCTTGTATGTAATTTTGATTTCTATTTTTAGTTCAAGTAGCGAAATGTTACACTTGTAACGGGTCTCTATTCAAAACAATGATGTGATTACGTAAAGACACCAGAAAATCAAAAGGGTAAAAACATGAATCTTGCACGTTTTACCCGATTGCGCGAGGCACAGGAGGATGTGCATGTGTTTTTCAGCCCATTAATGTATCTACGTTTGTTCTAATGTAGCGCCAAAAGAAGGGCCAAACTTGCAAATCAAAGGGCGGGAACTCGGTTATAGTCAGTAGTTTGCACTGGTCAAGTATTAATAGAAAGATATAATATTGATTCAGTTCATTGGTAAACTTACCATAACTTGAAACACGGTCTTGTACACATTGTAGGCTTTTAAAATATTCTGATATGTCTCAAACAGTCTTCTATCATATATTTTATCATTTACCCACCCATCATTCATCAATCGAAGGTTTTTGATCCATCGTTTGAGATACATAGTGAGCAATATAATAATTCGAATAGGATAGATGAAATCAATATCAAAACTGATAAATATTAACTCAACAATACATTTCAACAAGTTGAAGTAATTATACGATGCACCAAAAATAATAAAACCAAACAAATTTGTGGCAAACATTGTTGAAATTAAGATCCAATTCCATGTTATAAAACTTTGGACACTTTTACTGAAATCGATGTTTTTATGTATAATCTGAATCAACAAAATGAGGTAAATGTTTCTGTGCCTGTACACGACACTTAGTATGAAGTTAATTAAATAACCAAGGCAACGAGTAACGGGAATGATGAACCCAAGAAACAACATGATACCAGTATCGTCATCAGGAGTAAAACGATTGACATCTTTCCTATATATTCGATCAACAGTACAACCGACCACAAAACAAATGCTTAGAAAGTTTATAACACAGAACTTTTTTGTGATTGTTATAATATAGTTATTTTTTATACGGTATTTTGCTGAGAATAGTAAAGACAGTAGAATGTCAAAAGGATAAAACATTCCTTGCACGTCTTTTTGAAGACGATTATTGCGTAATACATCTGTTGTTTTAAGTGCCATGACTCGATTATTTTTATTACGGAAAAAAATACCCAACTCGCTCCGTCCCATGGTAGATGACATTATGTTTTTCAATCGCGTGTGTGTAATGTATTGATCGTTAAGTATGTGCACCATGACTAATAATCTAAAAAGCTAGGCAATATACATTTTTTATGATCACGGCTAAATTAATTTATTTGTAAGTGCTGGGCCACGCGAAAAACGCAAACTTTTAGGGTGACTCATAGGCGGAAGTTGGTGAGCCTAAAGAAGGTACTATTAAAGTCCAGGGAATTAAAACAATTTGTCAAAATATCACTCACACCATTTAATAAGTTTTCTACAAAATCCCTTAACACTTGTGTACACTTCAACTGTTCGGCGTCGACCGACTAACCATCGTGCGCACTACTTCCCACCACATGCTATCTTTTACCGGAAACAGCATAGGTTGACATTTAAAATAAAACGTGATAGTACAACCGGAAGTAGTGCGTGCGATAATACTTAATTCTATTATTAATGTAAACATTATTTAAATATTATTATTAAATTTAAATATAGATAATAATTTAAACATAATGAATGTCTATGATTGATTAAATTAAATATCTAAAAATGATTAATCGATTCCGGAAATCCGACTATAGGAGAATGAGTTTCTAACAGTCGGCCTTTCCTGATACATTTCCCGTCCCGGGAAAACTAACTATATATAAAAAAAAATAACTTTAACAATAATAAAATATATTTAGCGTATTCCTGAATTTTCTTATGGTCTAAACTTTAGACGATAATTGAGATGTTAAGGCCTCAGAAATATACTTAAGACCTGTCTTAGCTGAGACCTGAGACACATTCTCAGATAAGCCACTTAACTTAACTTAAGATGTTAAAGCCTCAGACATATCCTTAACACCTGTCTTAGCTGAGACCTCAGACATATTCCCAGATAAGCCACTTAACTTAACTTAACTTAAGATGTTAAGGCCTCAGACATATCCTTAACACCTGTCTTAGCTGAGACCTCCGACATATTCCCAGATAAGCCACTTAACTTAACTTAAGATGTTAAGGCCTCAGACATATCCATAACACCTGTCTTAGCTGAGACCTCAGACATATTCCCAGATAAGCCACTTAACTTAAGATGTTAAGGCCTCAGACATATCCTTAACACCTGTCTTAGCTGAGACCTCCGACATATTCCCAGATAAGCCACTTAACTTAACTTAAGATGTTAAGGCCTCAGACATATCCTTAACACCTGTCTTAGCTGAGACCTCAGACATATTCTCAGGTAAGCCACTTAACTTAAGATGTTAAGATCTCCAACATATTCTTAACATCTGTCTTAGCTGAGACCTCAGAGATATTCTCAGATAAGGTATTAGACTTAACTTTAATATAATAGCATCATTACCAATCAATTTTAAATTAGTCTGTGTTGTCATTTTCCGGCACGTCAGACTCTGAATCTGATCTGTTAAAAACTACCCAGGGGTGAATTTTATCTACGGAAAAGATACCGTTAAATTTTCTATTACCCTTTTTAGATAGTGGTGTATCTTCAATTACGTATCGGTCGTTATCAAGAACTTTTGCAATACGATACGGACCTCTAAGTTTAGGAACTAATTTCCTACTTTTTCCTACTGATGGAACATCTCTTTCTACTCTTACAAGTTCTCCTATCTTATAATTGACTTCTTTCCTAGCTTTATCGAAACGTTCTCTTTGTTTCTCTTGGTTTTCTTTAATATGTTCTGAAATTTCTTTCCTAGTGTCCTCTAACGAAGTGACTGAACTTTCTGTGTCGTTTGTTACGTTAAGCTGTAATAATGCATTTGAAGTACTCACTAAATTAAGACCAAACAGTGCTTGAGCAGGGCTTTTCCCGGTACCTTTGTTTAGCGTGTCATTAAGTCCCCACTGAATTTCAGAAATATGTTCATCCCATTCATTTTCGGGTTTCCCATAATTAGTAGCTGTCAATGCTGTTAAAACCGTTCGATTGTATCGTTCGACTTGGCCATTGGCCCGCGGAGTCGCTACAGCGTTCATTACATGTTTAATACCTAAAGAACTTAAGTAATCTTGAAAACTTTTAGAAGTGAATGACGTACCTCTATCGGAAATAACACGTTTTGGAACACTAAATGTGTGAAAATAGTTTTTAATAGCTCTGATGGAGTGGACAGACTTAGTACTTTTAACGGGAACAATTATCACAAACTTCGTAAAAGCGTCAACAATTAATAATAAGTATGCATTTTTGTGCTTACTTCGAACAAAAGGACCTAAATGATCAATATGTACAGTATGGAATGGTTGTTCAACCTTTTCAATGGGATGCAATTTGCCCGACTTTTTCCCGGTTGGTATTTTAGAGTGGGCACATTCTAAACACGACTGAACATACTTTTTAGTGAATCGTCTCATCTTAGCAAACCAGTAATTACTTTTCATTATTTCTAATGTTTTATCAAGACCGAAATGTCCAATTTCATCATGGTTTGATTTCAAAACTTGCCATCGAACGCCTTTTGGTACAACCCAACGATCACCAAATTCCGTTTTCCTGTATAGTAGTCCCCTTTTAACAACAAAATTATTTTTAATTTCTATAATATTGTCATTTTCATTATCATTTAGTATAGCAATAATTCTTTGCAATTCAGGATCGTTTTGTTGTACCGTGGCTACCCAATCTGTATCAATTCTTCTTACTTTTAACTCTATTATTTCTGATGAAATGGGATTCCGGCTCAGAGCATCTACATGAGCCATACCTGTGCCTGGTTTATAAATTATTTGAAAGTCGAATTCTTGTATGGTGCTCCACCATCTTGCCACTCTTGGCAGTATGTCCTTCTTTTCAAAGGTTGCACGGAGAGAATTGCAATCGGTAACAATTGTGAAGTGAATCCCTAACAAATATACTCTAAATCTCTGAAGCGACGTTACTACAGCCAGCGTTTCTAAGTCATAAGATGTGAATTTGGCTTCTTCAGGGGATGTCTGTCTACTGTAAAATGCTACGGCAATAAAAGAAACCTCTTTATTTGGCCTCTGCATCAAGATTCCGGCAACCCCGACTTTAGAAGCGTCTGTATGCAACTGTGTTTCGAATTCGGGATTATAAAATGAGAGAATGGGCCGTTTAACTAATTCTGTTTTTAAATGAAAAAATGCAGATTCTTCTGCGTCTCCCCAACGCCATTTAGAGTCCTTTTTTAAAAGCTGTGTTAGTGGTTTTGCGATAATTGAAAAACCTCTTATAAATTTTCGAAAGAAACTCGCTAATCCCACAAACTGCCTAATCTTATGTTGGTCTATTGGTCTCGGAAATTGGTCCACGGCTTCGGTTTTCTTTTTGCCTGGTTTTACTCCGGACTCACTAACTTCAAAACCTAAATAATCTATGGATTGTTTCAGAAAGTTACATTTTGATAAATTTAGTGTGATGCCGGAAGAACGGAAAAGGCTCAGTATGTCATGTAGTCTTTGCAACCCTTCTTCTATTGTTCTGGATGGTATAATTACGTCATCCATGTAAGCAAACGCCTCCTTGAATCTCGCGTTCCCCAGAACACTATTAACAGCTCTTTGAAATGTTGACGGCGCATTAACTAGCCCAAATGGCATGCGGTTAAATTCATAATGACCATCTGGGGTCACGAAAGCTGTCAAATGCTTTGCCGATTCTGCCATTGGAATCTGATAATACCCGGATGCGAGATCGAGGGAAGTAAAATATTTATGACCTGACAGATTATCTAACTGATCATCTATACGGGGTAGGGGATAGTGTTCTTTGACAGTCTTTTTTTTTAGTGCCCTAAAGTCAATACAGAGACGATAGTCACCGGTCTTTTTGCGTACTAATACGATTGGGGATGCGTAATTTGATGATGACTGTCTAATTATTCCTGAGTCAGTCAATTCATTTATCATTTCGATATGGTCTGTACACCACAGGCGTGGTATCACTAAGGCTTATGTTCATTTCTGTACCACTTATACACCCTAACTCTTTAACTGAAAAGGCAAAACAGTCCCTAAACTCATTAAGCAACTCAGTTAATTTGGTTCTATGATCAGATCCAATATTGTCATCCACCTGTATCATGCAATCTTTTATTTGGGGTGTTACTGTATTATCTGGACAGTGTTCTATTCTGCCAATATTTAGTGTCTGTACTTCACCTAAAGGAAGGGCCCGGAGCAGTAAAGTGTCTTTCAGCAATTCGAACCCAGAGTTTAAGCCCTTATCACTTGTACTACACTTTGAATAATCTCATATTGTTTATGATTATCCTGACAAAAACTAAGTTCAACAAATAAGTCGCCTGAATATCTTGGTTTAGTATAAATACTGACTGGGGTATACCCATGTATAATAAGTGAGAGACCCATGTATAAAAAGTGTTTGTAAACCTACTTGCAAAATAAACACCATTTATCATTTATCATTTATCATTTATCATTTATCATTTATCATTTATCATTTATCATTTATCATTTATCATTTATCATTTATCATTTATCATTTATCATTTATCATTTATCATTTATCATTTATCATTTATCATTTATCATTTATCATTTATCATTTATCATGTATAATAAGTGAGTTTTCAACGTACACCAATACGTTTTTATTTATATTAGTGGTTATCTTAAGCTGGTTATTAGTTTTTAGAACTACAATATGTTCTTGTTCTGTGAATGTCTGTCCTAGCAGTAAAGGAACTTGTAATAATTTATCAGGAACGATAAGAGTTTCTACCGTAGCAGTGACTGAATCTACTTTTATCTCAACGTTGCATTTACCTAAGCAATTGACAACGCTGTCCCCAAAGCCTCTCAACACAGGTAGTTCCGATACCGACCACGAGTTAACTAATTTCTTAGCTGCAGATTCTTGGAGCATAGAACATTGACTCCCGAAGTCTACGAAACAATCAAAATTCAGACCATTCACGACTGCGGTTTTAAAATATTTGAAGTCACTATCTGGTTCCTTTGATATTCTTAAAACAGTTTTATTATTAGTAGATTCTTTAGGGCCTGGACAGCTATCAACTAAGTGCCCTACTTGATGACATTTACCACAACGCTTGATTGGTAGTTTGCATTTGAAATATGGGTGCCCCTCTTCACCACAATTAAAACATTTTGTAAGCCTATAGTTCCTATTGTTCCTACTATCATGATCATTTTGAGCTCCTTTTAATGTCTTAGATTGTTTGCTATCAGCGTTGCCCGCACGCAGGGATGAATTTGGCTTGTTAAACTTCTTTGTAGTTCTTATATTTCTGAGATAAACTAATAATTTATCAGGTTCCGTGAACTGTGCGGCTTCGGCACTTGTTCTGACAGACCTGTCCTCAATTCCAAACAAGATACAATCTATTGCATTTTTACCAAGTATATTACAGCGGTTCAATAAAACAACGTTTTGGTAAAAATATTCTTCTAAAGACTTGCCAAACTCAGCCCTACACGCAAGCATTTCCGTTAATAGCTGACCATAGTAACAGTTCTGGTCACTTGGAAACGCCAATTTCAATTTGCTCTGCCATTCAGCCCATGAAAACAGAAGGCTAGGTAGGCCCTGATACCATTTCTGAGCCAATCCCGCTAATTTAGGAAGAGCGTAGTGGACAGTCTGCCTTTCGGTCCAATTATAAATCTGAGCGCATTCATTAACTTTACTTATCCATGTTTCTATTGTTTGAGTTCGTTTACTGGGATCAAATTCTGGTATCACATTAAAAACCGGAAAACGTTCACTACCCCCGTCTGCTTTCATGGTCTGCATGAACTCTTTAAAAACCGAAACTAAAATGTTAGTATTAGGATCGGTGTCTTTGATACAATCAATAGAACTCACCACTGCTGCTGGTGTAGTGTCCGCACGCGATGCTCTCGCTATATCTTGACTATGTCTTCGCGATATGTCACGATTGCACGATGCGTCGCGACCATGGGCCACCTCCCGAGCTGACGATACATCGCACAACAGTGGCGCATCACGCGATCGCGACGCATCCCGCGTCCCATCACGCGACGCGTCATGCATCCGCGAAGCCTGGCGCGATCGCGACGCATCACGCATCCGTGAAGCCTGGCGTGATCGCGACGCATCACGCGATCGCGACGCATCACGTGATCGCGACGCAGCACGCGTCCCATCACGCGACGCATCACGCATCTGTGAAGCCTGGCGTGATCGCGACGCATCACGTGATCGCGACGCATCACGCGTCCCATCACGCGACGCATCACGCTTCCGCGAAGCATAGCGCGATCGCGACGCATCACGCATCCGCGAAGCATAGCGCGATCGTGACGCATCACGCGATCGCGACGCATAACGCATTCGCGACGCATCACGCGATCGCGACGCATCACGCATTCGCGACGCATCACGCGATCGCAACTCTTCACGCGTTGCATCTCGCGATGCATGACGCGTAACTTCACGCGTTGTATCACGTGTCGCGCCACGGCGCCTTGAACCAGGACTGCTGCGAGGTGCATTGCGATCTCTCGACTCGCTTGTTCTCGATTCACTCGACTCGTCACGGCTGCGGCGAGTTTTACGACGTCTCCGCACAGAAGGCTCAGAGCCACTTGGTGAAGAGTCGTATGACTCCCTTGTATGTTGTCGAGACTTTCTTTTGCGAGTTATGATCGCTAGAAATATATAAAAAACAAAAAGTTAATGTTCTTTAATTTAATATTTACCCAAGATAATCCTACCAATATTTCTCATATTTTAATTATCTTTAATATGAGACAGAAGAGAAGAGAAAAAAAAAATCTATCACCAGTACAACTAGAACCCTATTAATCACTCATTCACTAGCGATCAAATGTTCTTCTTTTTAGCCATAGTTAAGTAAAGAAAAGCATTTCCATTACCTTTTATGGGCGATCAGTTCTTCACCGAGGGCGATTATCGACCGCTATCCCGATTATATCCCACTTCTGAACTATTAAAGTCCAGGGAATTAAAACAATTTGTCAAAATATCACTCACACCATTTAATAAGTTTTCTACAAAATCCCTTAACGCTTGTGTACACTTCAACTGTTCGGCGTCGACTGACTAACCATCGTGCGCACTACTTCCCACCACATGCTATCTTTTACCGGAAACAGCATAGGTTGACATTTAAAATAAAACGTGATAGTACAACCGGAAGTAGTGCGTGCGATAATACTTAATTCTATTATTAATGTAAACATTATTTAAATATTATTATTAAATTTAAATATAGATAATAATTTAAACATAATGAATGTCTATGATTGATTAAATTAAATATCTAAAAATGATTAATCGATTCCGGAAATCCGACTATAGGAGAATGAGTTTCTAACAGTACGCTTCAGTAAATGTTAATATTAATCACTTTACACATCAATTATAGGATGACTAGCCGAATTTTAGATGAAATTTCTAAAACCTTATTTTTTATTTTTCAGATATAGCACTAACACACAGAACGACGCTTGGATTAATTTTATTTTTGGTTTTTTAGAGGTTTTGTCCGTCGGGGGGTTTTTTTTCAAAAGTGTGTTTGCATCGGCCTACTTGGTTTGGCAATCGATTAAGTGCCTAGTGCCTACCGTAATACAGGATGACAGGAAAACTCATCTATTCCTTAAAAGAGGTTAAATTAGAGGTCGTTAGCAACAAATTAAGTCCAGTTAACTTTTTTGCCGCGTTTGTAATAAGCTTGCTTACATAGTGTGCGTTTAATGTATGTTTTAAATTTCGTCTCACTCAGTTCAAGAATACTTTGTGGAATTACCCATCCCATGAAAGATGAGTCTACTTTAGCGAGTCTGAAGCCTGGCTGAACTAATTGGTCTCTATTTCTAGTATTGTAATTGTGTCTGCCAGCATTTTTACTAAAAAGATACAGATTTTTCCTTACGAACATTATGTCTTAAATATATGCAATGAACCGTCGTGATTTTGATTTCCTTAAAGTTAGTGTTTTGTGGGCAAATCCAGTTTTGTTGTAGGAGTAATATCGGCATCTTCTGTCCGAAGACTTTGCGAGCTTTGAGGCATACATCTGAAGGGGACATAGGACAAGACGACACACGCGTATTAAACAATAATTGTCTAGGTCTACTTCAGGATGTGGTCATTTCTATCGGAGGCCATTCACTGGTCGATTAAAGTTTGCCAGCTCCGTAATCATTGGTACTTCCCAGCCGCGGAAATAGGGGGAGGAACCTATTGTCATTATTCTTATTGACACAAATCAAGACTCAGGCTGCTTATGACAAATCCCTGGCGGAAAAACCAAAAATATATAAAGTATATTTATTTTATTGTTGTTAATAATGTTTTTGCCATGTTGTACAGTGTAGCTAGCCTTGTATCTGCCACGATCAAGCGATCAAACTACATAACAAGCTTTACAACAAATGACACTCAGAAGCTTATTGCTAAAACATTGAGGGATAATTTTCTTACACTGGAAGGAAATTAACAAATAAGAATAGATTAGAATAGAATAAAATTTTATTGTGCATCAAAAATTAAACATAACGGTGTAAATACTGTCAATTTTATTACAAGTACAAAAACTGTAATAAAACAATAGTATAAGAAGTAATAAAGCTTGCTAACTGTAGAGATAGGTTGGCGTCTATGATGAACAAGCCACACGCGCTCATCTTCATGAATGATGCTTTCTGTACACGTTGAATGTTTTTGTAAACCATTCTTTCTGGATCAAACACGTTGTTCCATATTAGATTATTATAATAAGGCGAGTTTAATCCAATTGAAAATTTGTCAAAAAACTCTTACCTGAACAATTTCTTGTCTTCATAAGCATAACACAAGTTCCCTGAACATCTCTCATTGCTGCGTAGAATCTCTCACATTCTACGCTCAAGCATATGAGTAAAAAGATAAACTTCAAGTTCCATGATTCAGTTACAAATATTCGAATGCTATACTGAAATAGTGAAGGGCATATTATTGGTTTAGTTACATCTCATCCGCCATGTCGATACGCGAAACAAATGACATCTACAAATATATAATGACATCTGTTTACGCTTGGCCTGGATGTATACGTCAAGCATCTCCACATAAAACACAAAGTAAAATGCTTTTAGTTACAAATAAAGTCATTTTTATTTTACACAAATTATAATGGGATTTGGGTAGAATAAGAATAAGAATAAGAATAAGAAATTTTTATTTGTATAGAATGTAGGTATTACAATAAGAAGTTAACAAAAGTTCAAGAGTCCTTGTACATTCTGCCTTTTGGCATACAAACATTTGTGGGTAGACACCAGTTCATACATAAGACATTGCAGGTTATCAGCTAAGAAAAAAAAAAAATACGAAAATATGTTCCCATATACTATCACAAATCATCATTCAAAAAATCGGATATAGAATAGTAACATTTTTGTAACAATAAGTCAGTTAGTCGTTTTTTGAATATTCTAAATGGTTGTTCTTTTATGACTTCAGGTAACTTATTGTATATCTTTGGCGCCATACACATAACGCTTTTCTTTAACAGTGTGGTGTTATAGCTCCCTGTGTGCAATAAATTTTTATACTGAGATCTCATACAATTTGTCCTCTTTCGTATCTCACATAACGATGGAAAAAGATGCGGGTTGCTTTTCACAAAAATGGCTATTTCTAGAATGTACAAACATGGGAAGGTTAGTAATTTATGTAATTTGAAAATAGGAACACAGCTGTCCGTAACCTGTAAGTTAAAAATTGACCTAACGCATCGTTTTTGGGCTTTGAAAATGTTTTCTCTTTCACTACTATTACCCCAGAATATGATGCCAAACCTCAACGTAGAAATAACTAGGCCATGGTAAGCAACAAGGACTGTATTGGTATTGACTTTTTTAGATAGATTGTATAACATATAGGCGTAAGTACTTAACTTTTTACAAATATATTCAGCTTGAGGTTTCCATGTTAATTGATTGTCAATTAATATTCCCAAAAATTTAGCTACCTTAACATTTTCAATCTCATGACCATCATAATTGACGTTTAAGTCTTTGGGATTAATTCGTTGGTAAAAATGCATGATATTAGTTTTTAGTATATTTATTTTTAAATTATTGTAATTAAGCCAGTTTACTATAGATTTAAGAGTGTTGTTAATATCATTTTCATAGTTTTCTTTACTTGTGCATTTAACTAGTGCTGTACTGTCGTCGGCAAACAATATGATTGGATGGTCTATTTGAAGTGGAAGGTCGTTGATATAAATTAAGAATAAAGGCGGCCCGAGAACGCTTCCTTGAGGAACGCCATATTTGATGTTTCTATAAGATGATCTGAATTTTATTTCACGTTTTGCATTTAAACAAATATCAGAAATTTCAGTATATTGCATACGACCAGTAAGATAAGATTTAATTAAATTTAATGCATTTCCTCGAATTCCGTAAGCTTGAAGTTTGTTTATAAGTGTCTCATGATCTACGTAGTCAAAGGCCTTTGTCATATCCGTGAAAATGGCGCAAACTGGTGTTTTATTGTCTACGTTCACCATTACAGTTTTTAATAAATCGAATATAGCCATGTTGATGTTTTTATCTTTACGGAAACCTTTTTGTTCGTCACAAAGTAGGTTAAATTTTGCCAAAAAATTGTAAATTTGTTCATATATAATTTTTTCTATTACTTTAGAGAACACAGGAATAAGAGCAATGGGTCTGTAATTTGACATATTTTCTTTATCGTTTTTTTTATGAAGAGGTTTCACAATTACTGTTTTGAGACTCTTAGGAAATACCCCGGAAGATATACTTGCATTAATAATATGACTTAAAGGACCAGAAATCACATTAGAAACGAATTTTATGACTTTAGTGCAAATGCCGTCGTAACCAAAGCTCTTTTTATTTTTCAATGATCTTATTACCCTTGATACGTCTTGCGGTACAACTGGGGACATAAAAAACGAATTTGGATTATGATCTATTTCCTTTACACGATGAGAAGCAGGTTTCGGTGAATCCGAGACTTGATCGACGAAAAAATCATTAAATGATTCAGCCATATCTTTAGGGTTAGTTATTATGACATCATGATTAATTATCTTAGAGATTGGTTCATTAATATTATTATTGTTGTTTATTATATGCCAGGCTGTCTTTGATTTATTTTTCGAGTTTAATAGTAAGTGGTTGTTTTGAGCTGTTTGAGTTAATTTGACGATTTTTTTAAATTTTCTGGAATAATTACGAAATTTTTGTTTATTTTCCTCTGTAGGTTTTATTCGTTGCTGCCACAGTAGAAAGCGCTGTCTTTTACTGCATATACGAATACCCCGTGATATCCATTTAATTGATTTTCCAAATTTAACAGTTGTGTACTTTATGGGGAAGCACAGATTGTATAGTAAAAGAAACAAATCCAAGAACATATCATATGCTAAGTTTGGGTCTTCGCTATTATATACTTCTGAAAAAGTTAATGATAGCAGATGGTTTTTAAATTTGAGTAGATTTTCACCCGAGATATCTCGTGTACTTTTACGCCAAGATTGTATCTGAAGTGATTTATTAACTTTGATTTTTAGAATTTGCGCTGTGTGATCAGACAATGCTAAGTCTATTACTTCCCATTTACATTTTTGTCTGTAATTGTGAGCAAAATTATCTAGACAAGTGTTACTGTTAAGCCTGGTGGGAACATTTATTTCTAATTTAAGGTTATAGCTCAGGAGAAAGCATTCGAATTCCAATGTAAATCTGTTTCTCAACATTGTATTTATGTTGAAATCACCACACAATACTATTTTAGAGCCATTTTTAGTACATATAGTTTTTAAAATACTGTCTAAATTTTCATAAAATTTGCTTAGGTTACACATTTTAGGAGGTCTATATATACATAGAACGATGACATTTTGTTTAACAAGTTTTATGGCACAACACTCAATTATACCTGTTACAGAGTATCTCATTATGTCTGGTAGTTCCTTGTATTCAAGCCCTTGTTTTATCAATATGCACGCTCCTCCGCGCTTTATGTTATTTCTAGAGTAACATGCTGCTAATTTATAATTTGGAATGCGTAACAGTTTCTCTTGTCCAGACATTATAAAATGCTCCGTTATACATAAGATATCAATATTCATTTGTTTGGACAGTAGTTCTTGAATGTGAACTGTTAATATATCTGATTTATTTAAAAGACCAGCAATATTTTGGTGCATGATATAAATGTGATCAGACACGAAAAAAATCCGAGTTTGTGTTTACAATGGGGTCATTATTAAGGTTAAGTTCTGATTCGATATACATACAAGATTCTTCTCGGATAATGGTAGTTAGCATTAGTACATTACTCATTATATTTCTCATACCATGATTATTAAGTCTTCCAGTATATGTTGAGAACATAGTGGCATCATAGGATAAATTAAGATTAGAGTCCAGTAGCGTAGCATAGTTGTACGTATGAATGTCCAAATAAAGTAGATTACTAAACATCTCAATACGGGAATTAAACATTACAGAAGATGTAAAGAATTTAAATGTTGGTAAGCAAATAATTATATTTGTGTGTTGAATTTTTTGTAAAGATGATCTTATCTCTAAAATTAAGTTTAAATAGTTCATAGATTTTTGAAAATCCTCTTCTCCGATCATTATGACACAGTAGTCATTTTTTGTAAAATCCACTAATTTAGTATGTAAATCACTAAATAGCTGCAAAATCCCGCTGTCTGGAAATAGATAGTGACATATCTGTGAGTTGTTAAAGGTTTCTTCAGCAATAGGTAAGATTTTATTCGTTTTGTTAGCACTGACAATGCATAATTTTTTTATCTTTAAGGATTGGCTGCTTTCAGTTGTGCCAGGCATCCCTACATCACTATGAGGCGAAGATGTGATTTTTTCTTTGTTTACTTCTTTTGGTGAGTGAATTTCTTTTAAGACCGACTTTGTTTTCTTTTTAGACTTGTTACGTGGGGTCGAGATTTTAAGACTTTTGCAAGGACTGACAGTTTCCATAGTTAACTCTCTTGATGCTTTTTTTAGAATTTCATGTTTGGACATTATATCATTTAAAGTTTTTTTAAGTTCACTATTTTCGATAGATAAATTATTGATTTCTTCATGTGCAGAGTTCAGTTGCAAAGTCAGTTGTTCAATTTGTTGTTTATATTCTTGGACCTGAGTAAAGTTTTCATCTACCGATGTGTTTGGTAAGCTACTAGTGGTGCCATCTAGGTTTGAATGGTTCATACTATTATCAGACGACATCGCTGTTTCAGATAGTGTGCGTGTTTTTCTAAACGTTATGTTTTCGAAGAAATTCATTGTATCTTCAAATTATTTCCTTAAAAAACTTTAGAAAAGAATTTGTCGTCACTGGGGTTTGAACTCCCGGTCGCTATGCGCATGGGTTGCCTACCAGTCTTTTGGCCAACTAGACCAGCTGATAACTCTTTTAGTTGACGAAATTATACTTCGGTTGGTTATACTTATAAATTTAAAATCGGGTATGTCGTTAAAATTCGAATATTTTTTCCATTGACAGTTATCAATTTGTAAAATTTTGATACACTTTTTTATCACTTTTCGGTGCTTTACACTGTTAATAGTTAGAGAAAACACTATATTTGGAGATGAAATGTAGTTATTTTGTTGTTTTGATGAAGTAATCACAGCAATGACAAAGTTGAAATCTTTGTCAAGTGTCAGCACTTGTTCACTTGAAATGCTTAAAGCTTTTTAATATCCATATATTAGCACTGGATAACACTGTCACTTAGTTATTGAAGTTCACTTTAACTGTTGAACTGTTTAAATTACTTAATAACTTCTAAAGACTATTTTTAAAACATAAAAAATACGGAGTTGATGTTTACGCGGCAACTAGCGCCACTCCAACGTCTTCCCCTCCCGACAACTCCAACGTCTTCCGTAGCTTTGTATGAACCAGTGGCATGACTTTTTTTTACCGAGGCTACAAAGATCATTGTTGCTAACGTAAAGTGGAATACACAAGGTGGAAACATCAACATCAACCAAGCATTCTGTACATCAAAATACGTCACTCTACGCAAAAACAATTGCTGGGAAACGAAAAAAGTCGTTTCCCAGCAATTGTTTTAGCCACGAGCTCCTCCAAAACCACAAGAAGATTGTATTTAACGGAAATAAGCAACGTGACAAGGCCATTACCAGCACCAATTGATGTGATGATTAAGAATCAACGTACGTTAGGTCCGATTTTGGTGAGTATTAATGTTGAGGGAGGTTGAGAAAAAAAGCAAAACTGGTTAAAATTTAGCGGCTGTCAGCCAAATTAAAGTAGAGAAGAGAAAATAATAGAGAAAGACGTTTTTTGCTGAACCAGAGTAACTAAGTTTAAGAACAACTCGGTACAACAGAAGAATTACCCGAATACTTACCAGGATGGTTTCACTTCGCAAAGTTAATACTAATGCTTCATTTTGCAAACTAAGGTAAACAGTTAATATTGTATAATATACAATCTGAAAATGAAGAACTTTGTAAAAAAAATTGTGTACCAATCGCTTTGTATACATAAAATATGAAATTTATGAACACGTCGAGTTTTGTGTCCAAAATTAAAGACAAGATATTAAAAAAAACCAGCTAAGTGCGAGTCGGACTCGCGCACTAAGGGTTCCCCGCACAATTGTTATATTTCTATTTCCCTTAAATATTTATTTTATTCTCTTTTAATTTTTGTTGTTATAGCGGCTACAGAAATGCATAATCTGTAGAAAATTCAACTGGCTAACTATCACGGTTCTTGAGATACAGCCTGGTGCCAGACGGACGGACGGATGGACAGCGAAGTCTCAGTAATAGGGTCCAGTTTGACCCTTTGGGTACAGAACCCTAACGCTTCTGTATCTAAAATGTCATTGGTTCACGGCAGAACACGTAAGCACATAATATTTTCGACTGTCTACTTGCTACTCTCTTTTTATACTATTCAGTATTTTTTAAATGCTTATTTGTCAAATTACTAACCATTTGCCGAAACGTCGTCTCTATAATCTCGTAAATATCTTGTATGATCAGGTAGACATCAAACATTAAATTCCAATATTCTTCTCTTTCGGAATATGTGCTGTTGCTTGAGTTTAGAACTTTTTCAATCCATACACGAAGCAGTTTCTCTAATAATTTTAATAGTGAAAAAGCATATACAATATTCATATCGTATACAATGCAGGCGTAGATCGTTACGTGGTCGAAAACATCGAAGTTGTAAAAAACAAAAAAGCTAAGATTAAAACCAATAAATATAATATTTAGAATGATAACCCGAATCCAGTTGCAGACGACTAAATCTCTTAGTTCTTTGCCTTTCAATTGTAGGACTTTAAACACCTGTTGGATTTTCAAAACCAACAAGATATTGTAGTAGCTATGCATGATGTTCAAGACGCTGTTCATCAAATCACCGATCACAAATACGAAAAAATTAATGGTGGAAAAAAAGAAACCGTAACTCCTCTTCTTTTGATATTTATCTATATTTAAAATAGAATTATACAAATAGGCAAAACGAAATATGAGCGTAAAAAATATTCTTACGAAATTATAAATATAATTATGAGCAACTATAATATTTTCGCGGATACAATACTTCTTGCAGATGAACAACTTATGCACAAAATTCAACGGTCTGAGTACTGATTGTAAATCTTTATGAATCACGTTATTAAGTAATGTTTCGTTAGAGGAGACTGTTTGTAAATTATCCTCGATTGTAACGTTTCTGTTTAATTTTGAACATTTCTTGAAATACGAAAGCATGTCTGAAATCAGACAACGTGTACGTTAAGGCGGTCTAACGTTAACTTAGTCTAGAAAAGTCAGTCGATAAGCAATTAATTTTGTAATACTTTGTAGTTTAATATTCTTATTCGAGATATATATCTGATCTATATTTTGTATAGGTTAGGTTACAAACCGGTTAGAGCGGCGGTGGCCCAGTGGTGGCAGCCCCGACTTAAATTCAAATTCAAATTCATTTCTTCGCTAACATGGGTAATTACATAAAGTTGTTAGAATAGAACATAGTTCAGCCATATTACGCCTTGAGGCATGCAAATCTCAAGTTTTGTCTGTTTGACAACATTAATATACAATTCATTGCTGATTCTTACGAGCAGTGAGTCGTAGATTCGAACCCAGGCAGGCGCATTACTTTGTGTAATTTATTTCATCACCGCTGCTTTCAAAACGGTGAAGGAAAACATTGTGAGGAAACTGGCATATCCTAGAACTAAAAGTTCGAAGACATGTGACATCTACCAACCCGCACTGGGCCCGCGTGGTGGATTAAAGCCCACTCCATCTCATTGAGATGAGGCCTGTGTCCCAGCAGTGGGAACATTATAGGCTGATGATGATGATGATGATGGGGTTACAAACGATCATTCGTTCGATGCGTTAAATATACAGTATGTATCAGAAAGGTGTGGTAAAGAAAAACCTTTATTGGGGTTACCTATGTTTCATCGAAAAGAAATTGACAAATTATCACTTCCCAAACAATTTTCCGCATAATTTTATTTGCCAAATTATTACTCAGCAAAAAATCTCTTCACAAATAATTGTAACGAATACCTAATGTTTGGCAAGTGAACGTTTAAACAATAACTTGTTTACCAACTAGTATTTTTACCAAATTTTTATGTAGTCAAATATTTCAGTTGGAATAACACATTTTACGCAAAATAAAATAAGGCAAATATTTAGTATCGTCAGTTTTCAATTTAACATTTCTATTCAGTCAATTGCTTAGTAAATGATAAAAAAATTGCATATATGTCAGTTGAAAAGAATATACAAATTAAATTTCAATGTGTACCTACTGTTAAGTGGGTAGATCGTAAATCATAAATGTCACTCAATGTGGGTTATTCATGCAAGACACTATCACTGTGTTTTCCATATTTCTTTCCTAATGCCTAACCTAACCTAAAACCTAACCTAACCATTTTTCTTTTAATAATTAACCCCGTCTAACTAGTTTGGTTTTCGATAGCCTGCTAAAAATAATCTCGTTTTTCTCCATATTTTTCTAGGCCTTTCTGGCACTCGCTCGGCTCGTACGGCAGTGGTGACACCGTCCGGCTTCCTGTAACCTAACCTAACCTAACTTATGGTTTTTAAAAGTTCCATAAATAACACTATTATCAGTGTAACTAGTTCATCCTAGTAACCATAAATTTGACTTGTTTCAGACAAATTCAATCTTATTTTTGCCTTTATATTTTTTGTCATAGCAAATAATTTGACCTAACGTTTATTGTACAAAGGTTGTTTGCTGTATAAATCATTTGATTAAAGACTAAATTCCATAATGCCATTATCTTTGGTAATATTCTGCCACCAAACGAAAAAGTGCGTACTAAAATCATTCCAAATTTTGCATTGGTATAAAAAAGGTTGCTTAAGTTTGTTTGGGTAGTGAAATTTTGTCAAAATCTTTTCGGCAAAACGGC
Organism: Cerastis leucographa; assembly: GCA_963082945.1. Taxonomy (NCBI): domain Eukaryota; kingdom Metazoa; phylum Arthropoda; class Insecta; order Lepidoptera; family Noctuidae; genus Cerastis; species Cerastis leucographa. The sequence goes on from OY720355.1 coordinate 18,937,814, forward strand.
AGGCTCCCCTTTTATTGACACATGCCACAAGTACACAAAATATTTAAAAAAAGCAAAAATAAAATAATACTGTAGCGACCTACAAAATGCAACTTACAACAAAAAGCACTACAGCGCCAACTATGACACGACGGAAGAACTGACATCAATTTCCTACATCTCGCAAGCAAAGTTTACATGGACTTAAGACTATATAAAAAAACCTGACAACAACTGTCGGGCAGTTACCTACCAGACATAATACCTGTCTGGAACATTCATACAAACATTTACATTCTGGTGAAGAGAGATCCTGTGAACAACATTTCAATGATACCACATATCGTAATTCTGATGGGCGATTTGTTGTAAGTATTCTTTTCAAAGAGTCACTGGACGTATTGGGTGATTCATACATAATGGCAAAGCAGCGATTTCTATCTCTTGAACGTCGTTTGGATAGAGATCCTTACCTTAAAAGTCTATGCATAAACTTCATTAATGAGGACATAGGACTGGGCCACATGTCTGAATCAACTAGACGCCCACTCGACTCAAAATGCTCAAATTATTTATCATGGCTTTCTAAAGGAATCAAAAACAACCACCAAATCAAGGGTAGTTTTTGACGCTTTCGCCAGAACTACATCAGGTATTAAACAAAATACAGATGGTTGGTGCCCCTATACAAGACGATTTATTGTCAATATTGCTTCGATTCCGTCAGCATAAAATTGTCATAAGCGCGGACATTGAAAAAATATATCGACAAACTCTTGTTCAAGACAGTAATCGTCCGTTACAAAATATTCTTTGGAGGGCAGAACCAGCTCATCCGTTAAAGGAATACACGCTTAATACCGTAACATATGGCACAGCATCAGCACCCTTTTTAGCTACCAGATGTTTACTTAAACTGGCTGAGGAGTGCTCAGATCCTGCAACTAAGTTTTCGATAGCACGTGACTTCTAGATGGATGGTTACTTGTATTAAGTAAAATCCTAACTAATATTATAAATGCGAAAGTAAGTTTGTTTGTTACGCTTTCAGGCAAAAACTACTCAACCGATCATCATGAAACTTTGTACACATACTTTTGGAGGTATTAGTAGTAACATAGGCTATATATCATCACGCTACGACTAATAGGAGCGGAGCAGCAATGAAAAATGTTGCGAAAACGGGGAAAATGTGACGCAGACGAAGTTGCGCGGGACAGCTAGTATTAATTAATTTACACAAACTTTTACAAAATTGTACTATAAATGATGTTTTTTTTTTACTTGTATTTTTAGAATAGTCTTATATTTTATTTGTAATATTATTCTTACTATTATTTAGATTCGTGGCTCAATTTTGACTTTCGATACGGTAATGGCGGCAAAATGTCGGTATTAGTCAGTTGAGTAGGGACTGCTGGGAATTTGATAATAATCTTTGAGCTACGGAGCTAGTTGTTCTTGGTTATCACCTTGTATACCAATAAAGTTATTTTGAAGGAGAACAGATTTTGGATATTTAACACAATTGTGGGATGCTACTATCATTGGATTCAAAATGAATGGCGTAAGGCAGAGCAATTAAGCCAAAAAAAAAATATGAACAAATAATAGTTGGGCTGAGTCCAGTATTGCCCTGTTTCAAAGTAACGCGATGTAATATGCATGGGAATATATCAGGAATGAACGTACAGAAGCAAACCCGGAAATACCAAAGTTTATGAAATACATACAAAGAGGCATTGATTAAGAAAAAATAAATACGTCAACGTTCTGAACGAGTTAGGACAGCGTCGCCGCACCAATAACGTATTACAATCATGGCACGAGGATGAAGAGACGTTTGAATAAAAACTCGATGACTACTTCGAGTGTTAAACGTCCTCTTGATCATTGACAAACACCGTAATATTGTAATCATATATTTATATTGTATTTGTGCCGAAGGGCGGCCGTTTTGGGGGACTGCCTCTTGTAATTTTGACGTTCAAAAAGTGCTGATTATCAGCCTAATTTGAATACCTAAATGACTCTTGATTTGATTTAAATTAAAAAGAATGGTAAAAGTAATAGAAATTAATATTTGCCATTTCGTGCTGTGGATACACAGTCCTTACAGGGGGAAGCATATTATCTCCCAAAATGCTGATATAGTTCACGGCATTTGCACGAGGCGGTAGTTGAATAAGCTCGCCTACACCTTTGGAGCTCAGCCAACCCACGTATTCACATTTATCCTTCCCGATTCCCTTTTTGGTATGACGTGATCTACATCATACCGTGTATTATTATATCGCCATGAATGTACGCGACCATTGTCGCTTCATTGGAATGACTTCTCATCACTGAAAAAAGTTAAAGTTCAATCGAAATTTACAAATCGGAGTATTCGGTTTGAGTTCGTGTTTAATCGTGTAATCTCGTGAATTGAAACTGCCAAATTGGAAAGTTTGAAAGTGGCTCATCAATAAGTCCGTGACTGTTCTTAGGATCATTCATTACTCCTTTCTCTTTCAAAACACTCTTCACATAATCGATCCATGTTTTCTTTGACCTTCCTCTCCCTCTCCATCCTTCAACTCATATCCATCACTCTTTAAGTCACAAAGGTTTATTTTTTATTAATTAGCGTAGTTTGTTAAGTAATCCTAACTTAATATTATAAATGCCAAGGTATGTTAGTTTGTTTGTTACCTTTTCACATCTAAATCACTGAACCGATCATCCAGAATATTTGCATTTACGTTGTCAGGTGTACAGAAACAGACATAGGGTACCTTTCATCCCGAAAAAAAATTCAGTTTCCGAGGAAAGCAACAATAAGGTCTTATGATAATAGATGACACAACGCGAGCAAAGCCACGGGCAAAAGCTACTTCCTTATAATTTAATAGAATAAGTTTCACCAACAAAAAATTGTCCAATTTATCATGGACTTTAAGATAGTTGCTGTAAAAAATATTTACGAAACGTCAGCATTGAAGAAATATAGAAAGATTAACAACTAGACAAAGAATATAAAACACTATTTCATAAAGAACTAGGTAATGAGTTACCCATCGATTGACGTTCTGGCATTAAATTAATTGACTCTAAACCGTCACGTAGCAAACATGTTTTCGTATTTCAAAAGCTATTTTATATCAAATAAAGACGCGGTTATAATCGGTTACATACCTAATGTCTCATCTAGTGAAATAATACGCAATAACGTGATTGAAAAAGATTTACAATCAGTACTAAGACCGTTAAATCTCATGTGCAGACTTTTCCTCAGCGCGAAGTATCCTATTCGTGACAACATTATCAGTTCTAATACTTACTTTTACATTTTTATTCGAGTATTTTGCATGTTAACATATCGGAGTGTCCTTTTGTATAAATGGATCGGATTCATCATCGAAGTTTGTGATCATAGTTGGGGGGACCACAGGCTATTTATTTCATTGAATGTCATCATTGACTTTATTGTCTTATTTATTGGGGATGTGATTAACTTCGTCTTAAACATTATACATAGTTCCTACAATATCTTATTGGTCTTAAAAATACAACATCTTCTAAGAGTCCTAGAAATAAATAGTAATGAACTCAGAGGATTTCTTTTGTGCAACTGGATTTGGGTTGTTATTTTAAATATTTTTTACATAGGATTTACCATGTTTTCCCATTTTGTTTTCGACTTGGATATTTTCGATATGACATCAGTTTTCTTCCTAATAATTTTCGATATTAATATAATATTATGCGTTCCCATTTTTTAAAATAACTGAGAAATTGCTACGCGTTTGGATTGAAAAAGTCCAAAACTCACGAGACATCGTAGATTCAGAGAGAGCACCATATTGGAACAACATGTTTGATGTGTACCTGAATATAATGGAGACCTACGTGCTAATAGACATGACTTTACGACATATGGTATGACAATAATTTTATTAAAGTTAGACGATTGTAGAAAACGAATTAATAATTGAAAAGAAACGTATTTTATAATAATTTCATTTTTTTCCAGATAACATTTTATGTAATATCTTCGACTGGTTTATGTTTGAAGAACCTAGCACAGGTATTAGTTTTGTTAAGGAGTTATATTGCAAACGGTGAAATGAAAGTAAGTGGTTGTATGACTAAACTTGTTATAAAAAATCTAAAAAATCCTAAACCTATCATCAACCCTGACAACCTTGTTCCAACCGCGTACACTTATGTTTATGGCTGCCTGCTGTTCAAGCCACGATGCTTTGACTGTGCATTCACGACCTAGTTTTTCTAGTCTGTTTCCAAGCTTAAACTAATATATTATTATCTGTTTCACTTGACAATGTTTCATCATTTGTCCAACTTAACTCTATTTTAGATCGAATCATGTCGTCGAGGCCGCAGCGGTACATACATAATAGCTTAGCTTTTTGGTTTAGTAGGAATCTAAACAAAAAAGCTAAGCGACTATTTACCGCTATTATAAACGTAATAAAAGATATGTCTGTTCCATTGCAGCATTTATTTGTTCTACTTGCAACTCAAATATACAGTTTAAAGTTTATCATCATAATTATATGTTTGAGCGTGGACTGTGAGAGATTCTATGCAGCAATGAGAGCTGTTCAGAGTACCTGTGTTCTGCTCATGAAGTCAAGACAATGTTCTGGTTAGTAGTTTATCTGAGCTTAAATATTAAGATGTGCTTCAGGGGTCTAAAAAGGTCACTTTAAAAAATTCCTCTAAAAACGATTAATTACCTGAATTTTCATATTCCCCTTTTAGACATCGCAATGAAGCGACAAAAAATTGGTTGATTTACAATATATACAATTTACAAGTAATACTAGTAGTAGTAACATAAGTAGAACAACAGATTATGTAAGAATAACCACCTCGCATTGACCAAATTTCTTCTAATTTGTTTAAGATATAGACCGTACGGTTTGCAAGAACATACCACGTATACATAAGGCATCATTTAAAAAGATGAGCGCATGCGGCTTGTTCATCATAGACGCCGAGCTACCTCTACAGTTGTCAAGTTTTATTATTGCTTACACTGTTGTGTTATTACAGTTTGTTTTTTTGTAATATCATTTTTTGCTTCTAGTATTTAAGTTAGTATAGATTGCAAGAGATATTTGACGACATCACAAATTGTTATGTTTTACTGCAACTAACATAAAACACAACAAAAAATAGGTATGCGAATGACAACAAACAATAAAGTTAATATTAACGCCACTTGTCTAAGTAGAATTTAATGGCTTGCCAATCGATTGCTTGTGTGTATTACTTTAATAGACAAGAAACTGTCACGTAGCAGACATGTTTTCGTATTTCAAAACCTATTTTAAATCAAGCAAAAACGCTGGTATCATTGGGAGCATGCCAGCAGTTTCATGTAACGAAGTGTTGCGTAATAATGTGATTGAAAGAGATCTACAATTAGTACTAAGACCGTTAAATCTGATGCAAAACCTGTTCGTCTGCGGGAAGTATTCTATTCGTGACAACATAATCTCTTCCAATACGTACATTTACAATTTCATACGGGTATTTGTTATGTTTACATATCGCTGTGTGCTTTTAAACGAATGGGTGAATTATATGATAGAAGATTGTCATCAAGATTGGGGGGATTACAGTACATTCTACTCTTCGATTCTTGTTATTGACTTTGTGTTGTTTTTTATCGGAGATTTGATGATCACGGTCTTAAACATGATGCACAGCTCATACAATATTTTGTTGGTCGTGAAAATCCAGCACATGCTCAAAGTCCTGCAAATAAATAGCGTAAAACTTAGAAGTTTCGTTATCTGCAACTGGGTTTGGGTTTTTATTTTAAATATTTTTTATTTAGGATTCATTACTAGTTTTTATTTGGTTTTCAACTTAGATGCTCTCGACATAATAGCTTTTTATACATGCATTGCTTTCGAAGTGTTAATCGTATATGTTATGCAATATTTGAAAATAATTAAGAAAATCCTCTGTACTTGGATTAAAAGAGTTGGAAACTCACAAAATGCTGAATATTCAGAAACCAAAGAACATTGGAACACACTATTTGATGTTTACCTGAACATAATAGAGACCTACATGATTATAGAGAAGACTTGTCGCCACCTGGTACGTTTATTATTAAAATATAGATAATAAAGATTTAAGTAATCAAATCCATATCACATTTTAATACGTCACTTCTGTTTCCAGATTATTTTTTACATTATATTAACAGTTTACTTCAATTTTAAAAACCTCGCATTGGTGGTAACTGTATTAAGGGATTTAATTGAAAAAGGTGAAATGAAAGTAAGTACTCTGATTACTGATTTGAATGGAAATATTTGCATGAGACTAAATACACAGATCTCAGAGTCGCTATTTGCGGATGCGTGAGGTGAACACTTAAGGTGACACTTTTCGACATTTTTTCCATAGAAACTTCGGGGGGGTTTTACTCCACTGTTTGACACTGCGGCAAAGTTAAACATGATATGGTATTGTGTCATTGTTAATTTTGTCTGTACGGAAACAGAATAGGAAAATAAAAAGCCATTAAAAAGAAACGAGCTATCAAAGATTCGTTTTTATTGCAAATTACTAAATTAACGCACCTTTGGTCGTAAATTAGTAATAAAAGAAGTGTCAAATTTCCAAAACTAAGTCGGTACTGACACAGCAAAATTATCAAAGTATTCAATACAAATTTTATTTATAATTGATACACGCAGTGGTTTTTTCATAAAACACTATCTTCCAAAGGCCTTTTCGTATTTTTTAACGCGCGCCTTACGTTTCGGAACGCTGTGTGTGTGCGTACAAACTAGATGTGCGTGAAGACTAGCGTCTAAGTGCTCATGACTGATACTATCTGATACTATTTCTGTCGGGCACGATGCCAAGTGAGACAGCGTGCTTTTCGGCCAAGGCCACCAGTGAGTTCGAGCCCGCGACTAGTTGAACCTTAATAATCTAGCTCAATCGAGAAAATACAGAAATATTTACTTAGGTTGTGCTCATAAAGGAATACAAAGATTCTAGAAACACTACCACACAATTGAAATTATGATAACTGGTGTAATTACCTAGTTCTTATTAAGGTAAATATAAAATAATAAGTTTCTCTCTCTCTCTTACAAGATGTGCCTACACACCTACGTAGTGACAGCTAGGTACAGCAAGATATACAATCTCAGCAGATAAACGCAGTAAGCGATTTAATCCTAGTCAGCGAGTTAATTTCAATCAGCTAGTAATCTAGCAGTTAGCAAAGCTATCATTTGTTAGCGATTCAGCTTTATCAGTAGCTCAATATCGTCAGTTAGCGGAACGAAAGTCCCTTGGCGTCCGAACCCGGGGAAGATCCAGGGCTCCACACGAAACACGTGTCCTTACCTGGAGCGATGACGGGGCCTCGAACGAGGGCTGGATAGGTGGAACCCTCCTATAAGCGGAGATGGCACACTGCCAGCCACGCGTCGGATCTAACCTCCAATGTGCTCATCAAAATTCTACGCACCAGATGTTGTGTTCATAATTATTCGTTCTTGTACAGCTTTAGGCTAATACAAACAGCCAGACCTAAAACAAATCCCCCCAGTCAGAACAAGAAACCTAGGGCCGGGGGGATCCGTTTGCATCTTTGGGTACGGAACCCTAAAAATAGACCACAGATAACAATATCTAAAGGCCGTGTACACACTTCCAATCGACTATGACCCCTAGAATTTAGTTATAAAATAAAAAGATTATATCAAAATAACTGATGCTCAAATGCAACGTCACAATGGAACTTAAATATAACTGGCGAATGGGAAAATCTCTGCCTAACCCCTGGCCAGATGATATGTATAAAACTAATTATGCTGTTATCATTGCAGCATATCCTTCTGCTAATTACATTTCAATTATGTAACATCAAGAATATCTTCCTACTCGTTTGCTTGAGCGTGGACTGTGAGCGATTCTATGCAGCCATGAGAGATGTTCAGAGCACATGTGTAATGCTCAAATCAAGACATTGTCATGGTTAGTATTAAATTTAAGCTCTGATATCATAGACCAGAGCCAATAATTTTTAAAGCAATACGCATTCTCAGCAGTATACAAGTTGTCGAAAAATGTAATGTGTATAAATAATGAAGAAAAAATCGACCCGACTGAAAGAAAAGAAAGTTTAGCCATATACTTCCATGGCTAAACTTTCTTTTCGAATTCGATCGAAAAAATTGTCAAACATACAACTAAACAATCTAACTTTGTTAATGGACATTATTTACCAAAACAAAACAAAATGATAATGAAAAACACTAATAACTATTGTTTGTTTTGTTTTTAATTTACATCTCCGGAAAAAAAATTAAATAAAAATTGTTTGAAACTTGGTGAAAAAGTTGTTTTTATTACAAGTGTTTGAAACAAACCGTTTTTTTTTAATCAAAAATGTTTATTTTTGGATTTTTTAGAAAAAATAATAATTTAAAAGACCCAACTTTTAGTGTTCATTTCCTTCGTTGAAACATCGACTTTAACATAAAATAAAAACAGCTTTATTTTCCATCTACAATTATGTTTGGCTTAACTAATGATTAAAAATGTGTGTTAAATGTTAGTAATACATGTTTCTTGATTTATGTTAGTACCGTTAGCAGTAGCGGTGAAAGCCTCCTCCTCCTTCGTTGAAACATTGACTTTAACATAGAGATATAAAAATAATATTCATTATGTAAAAAGGTGAAAAATCAGGAAAAAAAATTGTCAACAGACGCATTTCGAATTACAGTACACAAAAAAAAGAAATGTTGAAGGCCGAGACAAGCCAATACCCCAACGTGCAAGCCGGCGCAGGGTATTTTGCCATGGACAATCTTGTGAAAAGAAACAGTGGCCAGGTTTAAATAAAATTACTTGTTGTATTATATGACAAATACCATTTTTCATAAATTAATGATTTTCGACAAATCGATTAATAATCAGTAGCTTTACGGTTTTCCTTTTTCTTAACGTCATATTTCGACAACAAAATTATATTTTAGCTCTATTTTAAACTTGATATTTCAACGAAAAAAAGAGCACTGGCAAACTTCAAAAATCGAAAGTTCGGGAAGCAAATTTTTCGATGGAAAATTGGGTTTTTTTCATAAAACATAGCAAAATAAATATTTTGCTTCGAAAACAAAACGGCTTCTTTAAACATAAAAAGAACATTTTCACAGAGTATCGTATTTTTTTTTTCAATTTGTGAGTAAATAATGTCCAACACCGGAAAGCAGCGGTGGCCCAGCCCCGACTTACGAGCAGTAAGCCGTGAGTTCGAACCTAGGCAGGCCATTAATTTGTGTAATTTATTTTATCATCGCTGCCGTGTGGAAACCGGCATGTCCTAGAACGAATAATTCGAAGACATGTGACATCTACCAACGCGCACGGGGCCCGCGTCGTGGATTACAGCCCACTCTCTCTCATAGAGAGGAGGCCTGCGTCCCAGCAGTGGGAACATTATAGGCTGATGATTAATGTCCAACAACAAAGTTTTAGATTTTTTTATTTTTTCCTTTCCTATGCATAGTTTAGCCGCAAATCGCAAAAAAAACGAACATCCACCTCTCAAAACGTATACAGGTTGTAAGACGCGAAAACGCTTACCACATACTCAGTATATACAGCAAAATTTTATTTGTACCTCGGACCGCTACTCTATAACAGGCTAAATGAAAATGGGAACATGTACTCCCTAAATTATAGTAACTGCAAAAAATTCCATAAGGAAACTCTTCAAGCTATGTCCTATGAAGATACAGAGAAATTATTACTTGTGCTAAAGTAAATACTGTTCGTATTAGTGTTATTTTGTTTTTTTCAATTAGTTAGTAAGTTTAGTAATTAAAATTTTATACACCTTTTTACATATTTACCAATAAGAATAATATGCTATGTGATTATTTGATCAATTAATTTTATCTCCATTCGCCTGAAACACAGGATTACCTAGTTCAGGCACAAACCGTTAGTGAACATGACATAGATTTAAGAAAACTTGTATTTAATGTATACTTATATTATTAAATACAATTTATTATTATTTCCTTTATTCATTTTAATACAAATTAATTACATTTTTAAATATTTTTACAAAAGTAATATAAAAAAAAATTAAAAATATAAAAAATAGTAGCCCACCGGCATCGGGAACAGGGTCCGGGCTACCGGTGGTCAGGGTTCTTGAGAGAGGAACCTCTAACAATACGCGCCGTTTCCAGAAGTACTGCTTTCTGAATCAAGCCCTTGATCCAGCTGCCAAGCGAAAGCCTACTCAAATGTTGGTCGAGGCTTTTGGCTATTAAGCCGTTGGCCGACACGACTATCGGCACAATGACTGCTGTACCCACGTCCCACATGTCGACAACCTCGCGAGCCAGATCTAGATACTTGAATTGTTTATCTTTCTCTGCTTTCACGAGGTTCTCGTCACGGGACCGTTATATCAACAATCATTGCGCGACGCTCCAATCGATCTATCAACACAATGTCAGGCTTATTGGCAACAATAGACCTGTCAGTGATGATAGGTCGATCCCAATACAACGTGATATTACCATTATCGAGAACTGGGTCGGGCGCATACTTATAGTATGGCACTTCCGATTCCACAAGGTTGTATTTCAAAGCAAGTTGCTGGTGAATAATCCTGGCAACAAGGTTGTGTCCATGCAAGTACTCTCTGTTAGCCAAACGAGAACACCCAGAAATAATGTGTCGGATCGTTTCTCCCGGACGGTGGCATGCCTGACATATGTCAACCGTGCCATCCTTTACAATGTGTTTCCGGTAGTTATTCGTCAGCATAACTTCGTCCATTATTGCACAGACAAAACCCTCAGTTTCCCCAAAGAGGTCACCGAAACGCAGCCAGGATACGAACGCTAAGAATTCTACATCGGGCCCATGTAAGGCCCGGTAAAAGCGTCCGGGAAGCTCCTTGCTCTGCCATACCTCCCTGCGGTCATTAGTGTCTAATACTACAGGCTTGCGCCAGTTCTCGTTAGCCAAGAAGAGCGGGGTTAGTCCCTTGTCGACTGAGACCACATCTCGGTGCATCTCCACGTCGGTTTCTAGAAAGTATTCCCTGAGACTGCATACCTCACGGTTGTGCAGGGTCTTAGCATTTAAGAAGCCACGACCCCCACACTTCCGCGGGATATACAGTCTCATCACCGACGACCGTGGGTGATGCATCCGATTTGCGGTCAGCAGTACGCGGACTCTTCTATCCAGGGCATCAAGTTCTGTCTGAGTCCATTTGAGTATGCCAAAAGAATACATCAAAACCGGCATGACCCAACCGTTGAAGGCACGCACCTTGTTTCCGCCTGACAGAAGACTGCTTAGCACCTTATTCAGGCGGCCAAAGAAACGTTCCCTCAACGATTGTTTCATGTCAACAGTATTGATGCCTAATGCTTCCGACATACCCAAATACTTGTAGGTTTCTGTTGAGGAGATGGATCTAAGGTGTACGGAATCCGAGAGTTGAGTTCCCACGGATTCCATAATCTCCCCTCGCTTCACATGCATGACTGCACATTTGTCCACACCAAATTCCATCCTGATGGCGCTACTGAAAGTTTCATTATTATTATTTCCTTTATTTATTTTCTAACATATTAATTACATTTTTAAATATTTTTACAAAATCATTAGTAATAAAAAAACATTAAAAAATATAAAAATAATCATTATTATTATTATTATATTTTATCATCCTGAACCCCCCACATGTTTTTTTTTCGTGATGTTTTGTGGGGGGGTCCAAAATGATGAGTCATTTTTGCGTCGATATCTCTTACACCCCGTATAGTACTCCCTTCCGGAACTTTCACTAAGTCGGGTCAATTTTTCCTCTATTACTTACACCATAAACAACGTTTTTCGACCACTCGCATACTGTTAAGAATAATTTATCTCCTATTACGGTATTGAAAACGGTCAGCCCCCCTAGCATGACCATTCTATCTCTATTCTACCAAAAAACGACAAAAAATCTTTTCTATACAACTTGTCATTTCTTCTGCCCGAGCATGGCGCGCCCATGCCCTTCAGAATGTAGAAACATTTCTTTTCTACATTTCTTAAAATCGCCAGGCTTAGGACGATAGAAATATCTATCATATTGTCGATTCTTCCGTAGTAGACATAGCCCGTTTCTACGGCGGTCATGCTAGGCCGGCTGGGGCCCTGGTCTATTAAGTATTTCAAACTTTGTTTGTGATCCATTGAATGTGTGCACTAATACTCAAGTTGTTTTTTTGCACCCTCATCAAAATTCAAGAGGATGTCTCAAAAGACATAAATAATCAATTAATATTCCGGTGCCAAGTTAATGATTAATAAACGCTGTTTTTTTTGGTTGTTTAAGTTTGTCAGAATAACCTCCTGAACGTGGTTAAGGGAATAAGAAATTATCGAATAAACGGTTCAGATTGTTTGTATGTATAAAAGCGCAGTTATAGGGCTAGAATCAGACGGGCGGCGTTAAAACCACGGGTGGTTCACACTTACCAATTTTCGTATATAGAAAAATACCTAGCCATTTTATTATTAATTCGGGACGAAAATCATTAGCGTAGGTCCCAACTTGAATTTGACGAGGATGCCAAACAACACCTTGTATATTCCTCATAAATGAAGAGAAGAAAGTTTGTCGATGCACATCATTATCGTCATTTCATCTTGAACATGTTCATAGCCGAGCATAAGTCTCGTCCATTCGTTGCAACTTCGAGTCGAAGTTGCAACAAATGGACGAGGCTTCATTATAGTTCGCGTTCATTCTAAGAATGATTTAAAAGCATTGATGATTTTGTCTTTGTCATTGCATGATGAAATGATTTTAAAATATCGATGATTTTTACATGTGACATGATATCGGACTCATCTCTAACTTCGACCAGTCCTGAGCTGAACTGAACAGGTAACCGACAGTTCAGCTAGTTTTTCTGCTTTTTCCCGGCAGTTACAACTGCCGTTTTGAGCGAATAAAAACCTCACATAGAATAACGATGTTTGAATTTGTTTTAGAGCGCAGACTTAGCAAGAACATCCAACGTGTGCAGCAGGTATTTTTTAAGAAGATGAACGCGTGGGGCTTATTCTTCATAGACGCCGAACTACCTCTACAGCTGTCGAGCTATATTACTACTTATACAATAGTGGTTTTGCAGTTTGTGTTTTTGTAGTAGATACGTGTTATGTAGTTAAGTAGCATAAATTTATAAGGTGAATGATATTAAAGTGACCAGAAAAAAATAAACGTTGGTTCAATATATTCACCCACGGGTTAGATTAGACATGTGGTCTTTGGATAGACATGTACCGATAATATTTGTAAATGACTATCTATAAGAAAATTGCTTGCCTTTGATTGCTTGTCTACGTACCTATTTCAAAAGCTGGTTGAAATCCAACACGAACGATATTTTAATCAAGAATGTATCCACACTATCGTCTGATGAAATATTTATCAATAACGTGATTGGAGAAGATTTACGATCAGTCCTAAGACCATAGTGTTTTCTCGCAATCGATGTATTCCATTCGTGACAACATTATCACTGCTAATATGAATTTCTACAACTTCATTCAAGTGTTTTGTACGCTCGATGTGCCTGTTATGGGAAATTGATCGTTTTCTTTATCCAGAATAGATTTAATTGGGGAGTTCGCAGCTTACTATTTTCTCTGACCATGACTACTGACATCAGCTTCTACTTGATCAGGGATTTAATAAACACTGTTTGAAACATTGTGCTCAGTTACTATAATATCTTGTTGGTCGTGAAAATCCAACACGTGCTCAGAGTCCTAAAGATAAATGGCAAAGAATTCAGAGGAATCGTGGTCTGGGTCTGGACTTTAGTTGGTATACTGAATATTTTTTGTATTTGTTTTAAAGTATACTTCGGTTTTATTTTTGTTAAGTAGATTCATGATTATTCGCCGCTTTAAACTAGCCTAGTGTTTGATACAAACGTTACATATCCTATAATAGTTAAAAAAATGTTTCGTGTGTGGATCGAAAAAGCACAGAATTAAAGAAACACTGCGAGTTCAGAAAAGGAGCAGTACTAGAATTTAATGTGTGACGCAAACCTGAATTTACTGGAGTCAAACACAACTCTACTGACAAAATTTCGATGAATGGTAAGCACTTTATAACATTACTTGTGGTAGGAAATATTACAGCCGCGTGGGTCGATCTTTAAAGTTAAGCCGTGCTTACCAAGGTTGGTCCGTGGATGGGTGACCATAATTACATACCGAGTTTCCTCCGTGCCTCGGAAAGCACGTTAAGCCGTTGGTCCCGGCTGTCATTTGTAAATCTTTGACAGTCGTCACGAGTAGTCAGAAGCCAAAAGTCTGACATCCAGTCTTACCAAGGGCTATCGTATTACCCAGTTACTGGTTTGTGAGGTCAGATAGGCATTCGTTTCATGTAAAATACTGGTACTCAGCTGCATCCGTTTAGAATGGAAGCCGACCCCAAGATAGTTTGGGAAAAGGCTAGGCAGATGATGTCTGTGGGTGCGCTCAATGATTTCTATGTGGTTTTATTCCGTCATCCTGGTGTGAGTACATTTAATAGGATTGTGCGTTGTTTCATCGCTAATTGTTTCATCGAATTTTGTTTCACATAAATTGTTTCTCATATTATCATTTCAAAGAAAAAATCAATACGCAGAATATTTACTTTGAAAAAACTTAAATCATCGTTTTTTGTTTCAAATAAAGTTTAATGTTAGAATATTCATATCATAGAAAAACAAATCAAATATTCTTTATCCACATATTGTTTGTTGCACATAAAACTTATTACGAAGAATAACATTTTATTGAATGACAGTTTCTAAAACTCATGCCCTTGAAAAATACATACCCTGCTATAAAATTACAACACCGCTGCACAGCATTCACAAAAATAATGCGGTTAAATTCTTGTTAAGCAGGAAAACAGTCTTGTTATTCTCACTAATGTTGTCCATGCCTGTTGCACGCAGCATGCAAGCAAGCATGTAGCATGCAACATGCAGCGTGCAACAAGCATGGTTTCTGTCACGGCTCCGGCGCTGCGGGGCTCCGGCGGCCCCCACGCGAATTTATTGTCGCAGATGGCATTAACGCTCACCACCATAGCTTCGGCTTGCTGGCCGGCACCATCCCTCCGCGCCTACGCGGGCTTAAATTACAATCTAGGGGTAGGGCAGACAAGACTACGTGGAGTCTGGTTTGCAGCCATTCGTTTTTGTCACTAACTTTTATAGTACGACATATTGACTTTTAAAGACAATATTTTAATTTAAGGTAAATAATTTCGTTGAAATAAAATACTATGTAAACATATATCGAACAAACAATATTCGTTAAAAAGTAATTGTACTGTTTGATAAATTTTTTAAATAAAAAAATGTGATTATGAAATTCATTGAAATGTGTTTCTGTAAAAGATGTTTCATTCAAGTAAATAGTAGTTGAAACAACGAGGATCAAATATTATGTGAAACATTTTCTGCGAAACGAAATTCTGTGAAATTTCTGTCTGCGAAACAAGGTGACACCGTTTAATAGACATGTAAAAGCTGTCACACAAATAGTTGAAAGTGACGCGTATCCTGGATAGAGGCTGGTTTTGATGGGAGCTTTTACTTTAATGTTTTTGTTGTGACAACACAAAAAAATCAGCCATGCCATGTAATTTAAGAGCTACCTACTGCATTGATTAACCACCTCATTGTTCATTCAGTTCATGGTTTATGGTTCAAGGAGCTCTTCTGCAGAAACAATAACTATCCAGTAGCTATACATTATAAATAGTGCATTCCATTCAAAGTACCTTTGAGATGTAGCTCATTAAACATAAGGTTTAATATCGATTTTAATATCAGATTCGATTTCATTCTGCATTAGACTAATATTTGCATTTCTCTTACAGTAAATTATGAGACAATTAAAAATCACTTGTTGGCACATGAAGTTCATAATTTTACCCATATGATTGAGCGTGGAATGCGAGAGATTCTATGAAGCAATGAGAGATGTTCAGAACACCTGTGTAGTGCTTATGAACTCAAGCCATTGTTCTGGAAACTATTCTTTTCTTAATATTTTGTATTGTACCTATTCTGTCACGGCGAGTCCGATGGGACGGCAATCCGAGGCGACCGGAAAGAGGTCAGGCGCAAGACGAACGGCTTAACGTGGTTTCCGAGGCGCGGGGTTACTATATAGGTACCCCAACTTTCAAACTCCGGGTTGATACTGAGAAACACCTTATTAAAAACCCAATAACAATGGTGTACGGAATACTGAACATAAAAAGAGCTGACAGATTAAAAAAATTAAAGGTCATTGATGCAAATTGTACCAAGAAGTCCACAAAACTTCGTTAGAGATCGCTCGTCATTCAAAACTGTCGCTAAAACTACTTCGGTTGAGTTTAGTAAAACCCAACATAATTTCCCAACGGAATAAGAAAGAAAGACGATTAAGAATGGTTGTGGTATTTTTTTTTAAGTTTCAAAATTACCTATTCAATCAATATAATATTATGTAATTGCTGTGTTTATGTATTTCAAAATAATTATCATGTTGTTTTTCCTTTTTCGAGATTACAGATATAATTCAGTGTTATAATTCATATTTACCACACACAGAGACCACAGACGAGAGAGAAGCGGTTTACGATTCTCTCAGGCGGAATGTCAAGTCGTGGCGGGCAGCCACATTGACTTGTGTGGTTGTCAAAGTAGGTGCCGCGTAAAAAGGCGTTGACGGATCGCTGACGTCTGTTTTCTTTATCTAATTAAATCTGGTGTCACATATCATATGGGATGGGGCAGGCAGGAGCTTTTATATTTTTCGTATGGTTTTGAAATATTCGAATACATTGGTAGATGGGTGTCAACGACCTTTATTTTTTTCTGATCTGGCGGAGACTATAATTATACGGGGGTGGGGGGGTATGACCCCGATCAGGAATACCACCCATCACCATGTGACCCGCTGAATTTTCATCCTATAGAGTATAGAGGAAATGTACATCCTTACAGACCTCCTGGAAGAAGCGGTGGACCCCTCCACAGAGACCATCCTAGCCCAAATAAACTTGGTAGGTGCCATTAACTTAAGTGACAAGACGGCACTCTTAACTCAGTATCAGATCTTTACAAGGGCTACTATGTTGAACTGGCCGATCATCAAAAGAACACTAATAGAAGCCTGCCGTGTCAGCTACCATGCTTTACTCATCAATCTAAAAAGCATGAATCAGGTGTACCAGATTCAGGTGTACCAGATTCAGGTGTACCAGATTCAGCTTTCAAAAGCTTTTAACAATAATATAGTTTTGTTAGGCCATTTTGTTGATCAATTTAAGGTCAACTCCAATCAGGCCCGTAAATAAATTGAAATGGACTGGGAATTTCAAAAAGGGCTGACCAATCAGATGAACTCTTTTACTCGAAGTATAGCTGAGTTATCTGAAAAACTTGATTCTAAGACCCTTGAATTCTCAAGACGAAGGAATACTTAAACCCAAACTCCCGGAGTCTGCTGTAGGAGGGGTCCTACAACCGACTCCGCTAGCTCCTTCCATTCACACGACACTTAAGTCCTTCCATTTAACTGTCCACAACTGTCCCAAGAAGATGAGCGCTTGTGGCTTGTTCTACAAAGATGCCGAGTCGTTTTTGTTTTTACTGACAAGTTTTTTTTTAAATACAAGTTTTTAATGTAAGATTTTTACTTTAAACACCTCCACGACCCCCGTACTATTCAATCCGTCCATCAGCACAATGTTTTTGAGTGCGTTACATTGAGTTCTACCACAAAACATGATTTTACACCCCCAAAAAAAAAGTCGTTACCTAGCAATAATTTTTGCGTAAAGTTACTTAGTTTCATGTACAGAATGCTTAGTTGACGGCTTCGTGATGAGGTGATTTACACGGTGTATATTGTAGAAATACACAGTGTTTTTTTGCATCCTCGTCAAAATTCAGGTGGTTGTCACAAAATACATAAATAATCAATCAAAATTACGGTACCTAGTTAATTATTAAAAAAACGACGAATTTTTTTATTGTTTATGTTTGTCAGTATTCCAGAATAACCCCCTCAACGTGGTTTAGGGAATAAGAAATTCTCGAATAAAGAGATTGTTTGTACGAATGAAGTCGCGGTTACAGGGCGAGAATCAGTTGGGCCGCGTTTAAAACACGGGTGGTTCACAAACATCGATTTCCGTAAATAAGAAAAAATAAAAAATTACCTACCCATTTTATTATTGATTCGGGACGAGAATCAGTAGCATAGTTACCTCCTTGAATTTGACGAGGATGCAAAACAACATTTGTATAATGCGAACAAATATGACATTTGAATTTTTTTATAAGAAACATTAGTGCTACATTTCACAACGTAATGAATTCAGAACAGTGTATCATTCTATGTAAAATCGAGAGAAAACCAGCAAGTCACCCCGGCAGCCTACATCCGATGGTTTTTTAAAGATTCATTTCGTCAACCAAAAAAGAACCATAATTAACAAAAGTAAGCCCACACAATCGTTACCACCGTTCAACCATACTTAGACATCAACAGGACTTACTTTAGTAAGCTCGCCTTTTAACAAAATTACTGTTGTATACGTGTGATCAATATAATTATACTGTTCATTATAAAGTCAGTATTCGAACACGTTCGTTTCAAATAAAAGTCGTTTTCCTATTTAATTGTGATATTGACTTATGACCGAATAAGTCTACAATATTGTTGTGTCAGAAAAGTTTTTAAAAATGTTCAAGAAGCTTAGAACCTTGCCAGTTATATCAACTTACCCAGTAGAAGTATTACAAAAAAATAGACTAGACAAAGAACTCCAAACCATGATTTTTCCTTTCAACTTAATATTGACTTTATTTCTGTCTTCGAAGTACCGTGTACATGATAATTGTATTTCTGCAAGCGAAAAAAAGGCCTACATACGACAGATATTGGGTGTTAGCTATTTGATAGTGATGTCTTATTATGAGGTATACAAACATCAGATGGACAACGTTTTACAACAAGATGCTGCTAACATTAGTATCATCATAAAAATCTTTTCATCTGTGATACCCATCCTTCGATGTCTTGGTTTTGTAATGAATTTTGTTCTTAATATAGTATATCGCCGTAAAAACGTCTTACTCATTGTTTTGATCCAGATGATAAATACGAATATCGATATTAGTAAGAGTGTCCGAAGTCTTGTTGCATGGAATTGGATCTCAGTTTCAATAATGTTTGGTATCAACATGTTTATCCATTTTGCATATTATGTAGTGTTTGGTAACTTCACTGTTGCAATATTTTTTTATGAATGGTTATTGATCGGCGTTGATATGGATTTCATTTATGATCTTCGATTTCTTATATTGTTAAGAAAATATATCGAAGGATGGATTAAAAATGTTCGAACGATGAATGCTGGGCAGGAAAATGATGAAACTAGTTGCATGAAATTGTTTGAAACGTATCAAAATATTTTGAAGGCTTTCGATGTGTACAAGACGGTTTCCCAAGTATCGGTAAGCTTACGAACAAACTGTTGCCATTCAATAATACTTTTAAATTATGTTCGGAAATTTTGTCTAACCCTTCTTGAAATCTATTTTACAGTTACTAACTCGCACGGTCAATGCTTTCGGTCGGAATTTATGTGTTATTGAGGGTTGTTTACAAATATTAAAACAACGCAGTCGTGAATATGGGCATGTAAGAAGTACTTTGACATTTCGCTCTGTTAATTAAATTTGCACCTAATAACCATAATTATACTTTTCAGTCTTCCTTCTCGAATTTCTTTATTGGCATCATGACAACTATATGGATAATCAAGGACGTACTGCATGTAATAATTCATTGTGTGTACTGTGAGAAGATCTACATAGCCATCGAAAAAGCTGAGCTATACAAGTAAGCATCTTATTTTAATATATCAATAGAAGAATAATCTAAAGAAGGAGCAATTGAATCTGCAAACTCTCCTGAAGGTTTAAAATCTCAACTATGTTGTTCCAATCGTATGTGCTTCAGCGGAATGAAGAAAATGTCGTCAGGATAGTTTTATAAGTGAGAATGTGGATGAATAATGATGATAAGAATATATGGCCCATAAGAAATGTGATATGGCTAAATAGACCGTGACTTCTCATGCGATAGAGGGTGACAAATACAAAAAGTATGGTAGAAGATACTGTGTAGATGCCAAAGAAATGAAGATAAGGCAATAGAATGGTGATGATGTTTACGTACTGATAGATAGCACTTTCTTACAGAGAGTCAAGAACGACTTTGCAAGAACATTCTAAAGAAAAAAAGGTCGTTCAGTAAGATGACCGCGTGTGGCCTGTTCTACGTAGACGCTAAACTACCTATGTGTTTAATGGGACTTCTTACTAATTACGCCGTCGTGCTATTGCAGTTTGGTCTTCTATAAATTATATTAAACCTAAATAATGAATATTGTATATCATGTATGCATTAGGTATTTTAGTAATAAGAGGGAGCAGGGTCTGCGAGGAATCTGAAAAATAGGTATTTGAAGAAACTATTGCCGTCGCATTGTTATTGCATGTCCCCTGAGTGAGTGTGGGCATCACAAATCTTTTGACGAGAACGACGTTTCGTATTCCCCTTTTTTCTTCTCGAAAACTGGGCCGATTCGATTATTTCTGTTAAAAACTTTTCAAATTTGTCTGGTAATCCTCTAACCAAGGCGGTAAAAATGGGGCATTTTATGTAATTTTTTGTGGGTAATTTTTAGGGTTCCGTACCCAAAGGGTCAAACGGGATCCTATTACTGAGACTTCGCTGTCCGTCCGTCTGTCACCAGGCTGTATCTCATGAACCGTGATAGGTTGCCAGTTGAAATTTCTACAGATTATGTATGTCTGTTGATGCTATAACAACAAATACTAAAAACAGAATAAAATAAATATTTAAGGGGGCTCTCATACAATTAAGTTTTTATAAAATAATAATGGTATGGAACCCTTCGTGCGCGAATCCGACTCGCACTTGGCCGGTTTTTTCTTTATTTTTAAATTACTGTAAAGAAGATGTTGAAAGCAAAGGCTGTAATTATCAAAGCGCACGTATGTCATACGACGTTTTATAACATATTTGCGAGGAAAAATATAAAACTCGGACGACATTTTCAAATAAAAACAATACAGCGAAAAGAAAAAGCGCGCGGAATAATTTTTACTTGTTCACAAATTATGAAATTAGCAATGCGCGCGCATCAGCGCTTTTTTTTTAAGGCAAAGGCACAAAAACAGCCAGTATTACTAATAAAGTAAAGTAATATTTTAATGTTTTGTTACAGATAAATGGTTGTAATGTATGGTCAAAATTGATTAAATTAAAGAATTAAATGTTTATTTATTATATTTTATCTCCAAAGTTAATTTTATTCACGAAATGTAGACCACTTTTCTGACATAAAAACTCTTTGCTAAGGTTTAAAAAAGTACCGCTCGTTTTAGACGGTGCATTTTGATAAACCGTGCGTTTTACTTTACATTACCGTACTAGTGCGTTATGAGATACATTACGATACTGAAATTGGTGAAATAAGAGACCCTTTACGAGCAAATGTGTTATAAAAATAGTAAATATGTTTAGTTTTGACATGTGTCATGCTCACTCAAATGTCACGCTGATTGTGACGCGTGTCGGGTCATTTAGTTCCCTTCAAAATGGTTGAGTTGAATGATGACTGATCTATGCGTCATGTTCGTGAACGGGCACTGTCAGTTGTGCCTGGTCGTCTCTTACCTGCCACGGCTCATTTCGAACTAATTATTTTATCTTTTAATTGTTCTTTTTGTTTTTAATGAGGACACTTTTAACGTGCACGTCTTGACATCATTCTCATATAATGTACCATCTCAACATGAATGATGTAACCATGATTTTGTAACAAGATTCTGATTTAAAAGAGTGTCCATGGAGTTTCTTGCCAATTCTTCTCCATCGAGATCTACGCTTTGGAATGGGACAGTACTAGATAAAGGAAATGCTACAGAAATCGAGAATTAAACTAAGAAAAATAAAACAAGTAAAAATTGTTAAATGTGTAATTAAACGAAATCGTGAACATAATTTTCATTGACACCTCTTGGGACCGTTTAGACCAATGCGATTCCAGAGAAGAAACGAAGTTTATAGCAGTTTTCCTGACGACCTTAATTTAAGAAGTCTGCCTTGTGGTCCTAGTGGTCTCGGGCGCGACTGCTGTGGATGGGATCCTAAGGTCGGTTCCTAGGTCGAAAGTGTTATGGGTTTTTCCAACAGGAATTTTTCAGTAGCAGCCATGAAGTCTAGATTTGTGCCCGGTTGATGGCAATAGCGACACTACTACATCATCATCATCATCTGCCTATCCTTTTCCCAAACTATCTTGATGTCGGCTTCCAGTCCAACCAGATGCAGCTGAGTACCAGTATGTTACATGAAGCGACTGCCTATCTGACCTCCACAACCCAGTAACTGGGTAATACGATACCCCTTGGTAAGACTGGATGTCAGACTTTCGGCTGACTACTCGTAACGACTGTCAAAGATCTGAGGCATGGAGGCACTGAGGAAACTTGGTATGTAATCATGGTCACCCATCCACGGACCCACCTCGGCAAGCACGGCTTAACCTTAAAGATCGACCCGCGCGGCTGTTAATATTTAGCCACGAGCTCTCCTAATACCGACCCCCTACTACACGGGACTTAAAAAACATAAGTGGCGAAACTTGGGATAACTATAAAGTGCACCTCTGCCTAACCCTCCAGGGATTGCAGGCTTGATGTTATGTTATCTTCAATTGAAATAGTGACGGTGAATAAATCATTGCAGGAAAGCGAACTGCAGTAACACCACAGTATAAGCAGTGACGGTTCTTATGAACTGCACCATCAAGGCAGCATCAACAGGGAACCCGCCACTAGTAGTCATCTCTTGAATATCTGTGTCTAAGACTCGTTGCATGTTGAGCCATTTTCTTTTGAACGTAACTGAAATCAAATAAAAATAGCTGAGGCGATGATAATACTTTTAGGAATAAAGAAATGATCGTGAGGATTGAGTACGAATGTGGATATCTATACAAGGCATTGAGTGAATGCCATGCTCACTCAAATGTCTCGCTGATGGTGGCGGATGTGTCGGGTCATTTAGTTCCTTTTGATTAATATTAAAGGGAACTAAATGTTACGTTCCTAAATGACGGTGGTTTGTCGATAAAAAATATGCGTTTCCATAGCTTCAAAACTTGATTTAATTAAAAAGCGTTGCAAACAATAAAAGAAACCTTAACTAACTTAATGTAAATTAACCTAGGCCTTAACTACTTAAACCTAACTACAACTGAGAGGGCGCCAGGAAGATTTTGGCAGGTGTCCAGCTCATGGAACCTTCCAATCTAATAAAGAACGGCCGGCTGGCGTAGGTTCTCACCAGTAATGTGGTGGCAATTGTTTTAACAATAAATATAAATTTACATACGGTTGTGCGGCATGTTCACTTAGGAAAATTCCCAAAAATCCTCAACAACTCAACCATAATTGGTTCAGTTGAACGATGGCTGATACATGCGTGAACGAGCGCTGTCTGTTGTGACTGGTCATCTCTTAGCTGCCACGGTTTTTTTTAATAACTTTATTTTTAAACTATATATTAAATTTTAACCTTGGACGCATTGTTCTCACATATTTGTGATTCTCAACATGAATGATGTAACCAAGATTTTGTAACAATATTTTGATTAAAAAGAGTGTCCATGGAGTTTCTCGCCCATTCTTCTCCATAGAGATCTACGCTTTGGAATGGGCAACTACAGTACTTTCACAAGTTATTATGCCTTGTGACTGGGATTTCTTCGCGTTTTTTGTTTGTTTTTTTTACTTTGATAAGTGCCTGTCTTGTTGAAATAAATGCTTTGAGTTTGAGTTTTGAGGCGTAAACGGACCCTTCACAAACTGCCGTCAACCAAGCATGCTGTACATCAAACTAAGTAACTAAAAAACTATTGCTGGTAAACAAACGACTACTTAATGGTTAATTGTACGATGGCAAAAGTTGATAGACCTCCATTATAATAAGAGCATATTTTTTTATGTTTCATTTATTTATTTTAAATTAAGACACATCCCGGAGGAAGGAATTGGAGCAGGCCTTTGTCTAGCAGTGGAACAGTACATGCTAGAAAAATGACTACACCTGCAGATGGGTGGACGTCCTAGAGGCGATCGCGAAAAAGTCCTTTATTGGACTCACATATACCAGGGAGGTGTACACTCAGCCCAAAAGGTAGTAGCCGTAAGGAAAGTTCGGGGCTAGTCCGAGGCGGCGAGCCTCTTGGCCGGATTGCCGCCATGGGATCTGGAGGCGATATTCCTCAAGCGCCTGCACAAATGGCGCGCGGAGGCATTACGCCGGGCAGAAACCCCGCTGTTGCGGCATATCGCCGCTCAGCGGACAGACCTCCGGCGCGATCTCATGGCGACATGGAGAGAGCGACTGTCGCTACCCCGTGCGGGGAACATCACAATAGTAGTTATAAGTCCCCTCTTTGACGAGTGGCTGGAGAGGCGCCGCGGCGCCCTCACCTTCCGCCTGATGCTGGTGCTCACCGCACACGGTTGTTTCGGGTGGTTCCTGCACCGAATCAGGCAGGAAGTAACGCCCGGGTGTCAACACTGCAAGGATCGTCCGGAGAACACGGCGGAGCTCTGCTCCGCCTGGTCTGAGCACCGCCGTGTCCTCGTTGCGGCGATTGGCGGAGGCGTCCTCTCGCGGGGCTCTGAGAGGGAACGGGAAGCCGTCGCCTCCATCTGCGAAGCAGTCATACTAGCGAAAGAGGTGGCAAAACGTGAGAGGGAGAGAGCCTCACGTCTCGGGACGGGCCCGGCGGGCGTAGTGGCCCTCGGCCACCGTAGGCGCGGGCCTGTGGACGGTGAGTAATGGGCTAGTTGACCGTCCGTCCGTCTTGTGACGACAGGCCGTGTCGACGCCGCGTTCTTGTTCCACGCGCGGCTCAAGGACATCTCTTCAGCAAATCAGAAGGGGTCCAAGAGGGCCGATGCCTGTCAGGGCTGCGGGACTGTTCGAAAGAGATACCGTGGCCCTGGAACACAAATGGCTAAGAAGGAACATGGATGGGTTTTAGTCAGTACAAGTCTGACACTCCCTTCCGCTCCGCCCAGAGCGGGAAGAGGCATTTGATGACATCCCATCCGTAAAAAAAAAGTTTTCCTCTCAGCGGAGAATTAGGTAGGAATAAAGACGAAGTGTGTTTAATTCATACTCACCGTCTTGTGATAACTTTAATATAATAATACTTTTCGCTCTTGTGACTTCAGAATAAAATTCTTCGCAACTCCAGGATAGTGCCATTTCAGCCACTATCATCTTAGGTATCATGAGAGATAGTCCAACTGTGTGGCTGATAGCTAGACCACGAGTGAACTGAAATTTAACATGCTCAAAATGTCACATATGTTCTAACATAAAGAAAAGAAAGGAAATCGGAGGCCTATGCCCAGCACTTGGACACGATACAGGCTATAAAAAAAAAACTTACAAATCTCCCTTTTAACCAAAATGTCATAACAGTCACGTACACCAAAGTCAGTAAAAACGTTGTAACAAAATGAAGCATCACCTGAAATTAATGCAAATACATAAATTTATGACAATCTTCATCTCATAATAAAACTGGATTTATATAGTTAAGCTCAAGCTCGTGCTTAATAATAACAGCCGGTCGGCTCTTGGTTCGATCTTCAGGTTAAATCGCGCTTGCTTAGGTTGACCCGTGGATTAATGACTAACCATCACATACCGAATATCTTCCGTGCCGCTGAAAGCACGTTAAGCCGATGGACCCAGCTCTCAATTGTAGATCATCATCAAGCTGGACTGGAAGCCGACTCCAACGTTGTCCTGCAAAGGCTAGGCAGATGATGATTATGATGACTTCGAAATTATTTCGATTGTCGCTGTTGAATATTAAATTTTTAATGTCCTCCTTTCTTTGTTTCAACAAATCAACATCATCATCCGCCTGGCCTTTTAACAAATACATAATTGTGCTCTTGGTGGGTAGGCCTTATAATACCGAATGCAGTTGAATTACACTTCCACCAAGACCCCTTAACTGGGTGAGACGATACACGAGAAGCTCGAAAGTCTGACAAACAGCCTTTTGGCACACAACCTTGTGTCTGTAGTTTTTACGTGCAATATTAATATCTTTTGTATTTACTTTTAATCCAGAAGTCTCAGTCATCAGATTCCAAGCTTCAATAAGTAAGTTTAGCGCATGAAACATATCTTCCAAATTTGAATCTATATCAATCGTTACATCACCATTATCATTTCGACGATTTATATTTCCAGCCTCATCGTTCCATTTCTTAGTTTTGCAAGTTAATATATAAATGAATAGTACAAGAAAAACTATTTCTATGTCTAATAATAGTATTACTGTCACGAATACAGATCTCATCCAAGACCAGTGTATATCAAAGAAAAGTTTGAAGATAAAGAAAGTGAAACTAATCAAGACGATAGCAAAAACTGCTACTTGAGCAATGAGCTGGAACTTCTTCGAATCCCTTCTGCAATATAGTCTACGATCGATCTCATGGTATAAAGACAGTAAACGGACACTAGAAGCACTGTAGTACAAATCCATTACACAAACTGCAAAGAAATATAAAAGAAATTCGCTGTACATAAGTATGTAAGTAATAACGTATTGTCTCATACTAAAATTGGTGTATATCAAAGTTGAGACGCAGAGGTAAAGCATAAAACAATTCGCGGAAATGGTGCAAAGGATATCTTTAAAAGAAACTTTATGAATACTATTGACATTGATGTTATAATCGCGCACACATAAGATTGTTCTGATATAGTGAAAAGGGTAGCAAATGTTCAAAAGATCTTTGTTTATCACAACTTTTAGTGAATCTTTCATTTTATTGACGAGTAGACTTTTATACCCAAAAGAAGTTCAGTTGGAATTAATCTAGTTAGTGACATGAAGTGATTCACTTAATAATTATTTGGGGAATTCAATCAATAAGGCCATTTTAGACACAATGCGTGATGAATAATTTATTATTATAACTCGTTATTCCAACCGCAAGGAACGACGCACTTAATAATATTATTATTAATACAAGCTGACCGCGTACCGTGTTCGGATGCTCTCTCTGTTTCAGGTGCTTGAAACAGCTGTCAACGTGTCGGCGCAACGATTGTCGGATCAGGTGAGGGTCATACAGCGTAATCGTATGTTAGATGACACTTGATCGCTTGCGAACTGAAATGCAGAGTAGCCACGTGATTGTCCCTCCGTCGCAGGCTGTGGTTCCACCACAGTCCAGTCAGACCGCGCTGAGGTGAGTAATGACATGGCTACTAATGTAAGTACCCAGTGCAGTGAGGAAATGACAATATCGGTACAGACAGCGTCAGTATTTCCAAACCTCTCAAGTTTTAAAATGTTACACTGCTACAACATTGAATTTTGTTTCGAATAATCTAAAGAATACTTTCAAAAAGAACTCAATGTTTCCACCCGACGAATACCCAATAATTATGTTAAGGGCATCTGCTGATAATGAGGCTCTGGGGTCCCCAGGTTGCCCGTAAAAAGGTCGGCATTATTTCAAATAAATGCTATGAATTAGTCAAAGACTTTCTCATAAAAAAACCTTAGAGGCAGCCCTTAACATGGACTCAATAGGAATGCTCCAAATATATCTGTTTTGCGAAATATAGTTTTACTGACAATTACTTTGCTCATTGTTTGTGTCACAGGATCCAAGGTCCTAACAACTTAAGCGAAGGTCATTACGGGATGATAAGATCTCTAGTCTGACCTTACTTGTCAGTAAGGAAAGCTAGCTGCTGTTACTTTCCCGCCTACGACTCTTAGCAAACACTAGGCTAACAATAATATTGACAAAAGATGTTTTTTTTCACGATCGATTTGGCTAATGGTTTACAAATAATAAAAGTTGGTTAGTAATAGTAGTAAGAAGGTCACTTGTCAGTATTGTTTTTTTTTTTTTTCAGAAATACATAACATCACGTCTGTAATTCTCGAGAGGTTAAGCAGAAGCGCCATAATAATAAATCTGCACATTAAACTTCTATGGTTTAAAGGAGAGTCTGTTGTCCTCAAACGATCACACCACCAGACTCTCTCTTAAAAATTTCCTGTAAGAAAAATCCAATCAAACTTTGACTAACCTGGGAATCGAATCGGATACTTCATGCTCAGCAGTGGTGCTTTGCGACAACCACCAATGAAACAGGCACCATTGAGTCTTTTTATAAGCAAGGTCAGTGCGAGTAAGCCATGTTGAAAAGGTAGTACAAATATTTTTTGGTTGGCAACAACATGCTTTTCATTATAATTTTCCTAGACGACCTTGTTTAAGATTCGTCACTTTTTCATAATCGTTTTAAAGGTTACAGGGCCAGACTTATTCTTTTAATGGTCTTTACTTTCAATTTCACCTAGATTCTACTGTCTTGTTAGTTTAACACAACGAATTATTACAAATTCTGTTTTTTGTCATTCGTGTCTTCAGAACTTAAACGAAATGAAGTCTTTAAGATTACAAAAACATTATAACAGAAGAAAAAACTGTCACTTTACGGTTCCGCTGGACAATTTCATTGACAAAGATGTGCAGTCAATGCTTTTACCTTTAAATGTAATGCACAACGTATTGTTGTGTCCCAAATATCGCATTAAGTATGACTGCATATATCCTAACAGCCTAGCTGTAAAATTTTTGGGATTGTTTGGCGTAATTATACCCATTTTTCTGTTCGTGAATCGCGCCTATGAGCTCTTCTTTGACAAGACTATTAAGAAATACATCAATTTAACAGTTATCAACTCCATCGTTGATGTTTTCTTGTACAGTTTCGGCTTCACGGTCAATTATATCGTCAATGTGTTGCAAACGAAAATAAGTATATCTTTCGTTTTGAAATTTCAAGACGTTCACAGATTTCTTAACAACAAGAAGAATTTCAATCACTTTAACATTCGTAATTGGGTCAGTGTTGTCTTCGTCTTAGGTTTTAACATTTTCATTGTCACCTTCTTCTACATAAAACTCAAGCTCGCCAGTTTCTACCTCTTCTGTGGTATAGCTATTATGTGTTTTGATGTTAACATTATTAATGCTATCAGGCTAATCAAGATTTTAAGCGAAAAAGTTAGATTATGGAACATTCGAGCTGTGAATTGTCAAAAGACGGGCCATAGTGCCAGTGACCACTATTATTGCAATAGAATGTTTGAAGTTTATGTAAATATTTTGGAGTGTTATGATATCTACAGGACCAGTTATCAGCAAATGGTAAGTGCTTTAGTTTTACATTATTATATAATTTCACCTTTGATCTATCTATCTATCTATCAAACTAACGTAAGTTTTATTTCCGTTTACTTAAGATCGATGTTGGGTTGATGGCCCGGACAAGTCTGTGAACATTGTTTTTACAGTAAAGTTGTTTTTGGGTATCTTTGGAAATTAAATTGACAAATATCTTCTTTTATTTTCAGATTGTTTTTCACAGTATAGAATTTTTCTACCACTCTTTAGTGAAGTTGCAAATATCACTTAAAATTTTTCAACTAGCTAAGGTAATGGGAAAATCTGTCAATGTAAGTATCTATTTAATTAATTGTGTTAATGATTTTGATTTAATTTTGGGAGTTTTTCTGTTTCTTAGAGAACATTTTTTTTTCAGCTTGCTGCGTGGTATTCTATCATTTTTTTTTACATCTGGGTCGTTAAAAGTTTCATATTGGAAATTATTTTGAGCTCATGCTGTGAAAAGTTCTACATACAAATGAAAAATGTTCAAAACTCATGCGCGCTCATCTTGAAATCAAAATGTACAGGTAAATGTAAGAATTAGATATTCTTAGGTCAGTAAGTGTTTCAAGAAAACATGTTATGTGGTACTGTACATACAACTTTTGGTATTGTAAAACGAGAGACACACTGAAATATGTACGCAAGACTACACATCTAACTATACATTTCCAGCACACATGGCCTCACTTTGTTTAGATTACCCGAACACTAACAGCCAGTTTCTTCATCAAAAGCAACGGCCAAAGTAACGTCATAAAGTAAAAGTAACGGTTAAATTCGTTTCTTCACAATTTTTGTTGGTGGTTTAACTGTTACTTTTGCCTTTAACTGTTACTGCTCAATAGGGTGCTGCTAAAGCAAAAGTCACTGTCATTTTGTCAAAACTATAGCACGTTTCACTGCAATTGTACTTAGATTTTATTTTAGTAGGTATTAAAATGTTATCACGATATTCGTCCAGTGAAAGTTCAAGTTCATCAGACGATGAACTTATCGTAAGTTACTTAACGCGTAGGCGTAAAAAGTTTAATATTCGCAAAAACCATTTCTTATGGGACGACGCTGATTTTCTGTTCCGATACAGAATTTCAAAGGAAACAGTTACATACCTCAGCATACTGTTACAAGATAAACTGACGCCGAGCACAGAAAAGTAAGTTTATCTTCAGTTTGTATTTTATGGGACTACGAGTACTTAACGAATGCACCTATTTTAGGAAAGCAGGCAGGTCTTATGTAGACAAAAAATCTCTCCATGGAATTAATGTCAACAATAGTGTTAATTCATTACCTTTTGATGATTTACAGGAATAAAGCTCTATCTGTGAAAGAACAATTATTGCTGGCTTTACGATTTTATGCAACTGGATCAATGCAACAAGTTGTAGGCGATATAGCTGGCGTTCATAAAAGTACCGTATGTAAATGTGTTTTCAAAGTATCACACGCTATAGCTTCTTTATCAGGGATGTTTATACAAATGCCAAGAAATGAAGAACTAGAAAACATATCTTGTAAATTTTATGAGATAGCCAGATTTCCAAAAGTAATTGGAGCTATTGACTGTACCCATATAGTGATTATGTCACCTGGTAGGTACCTAATATTTAATGTCAACCTACACTATAACTACTTAATTTGCCATGGTTATAGTATCTTATATATTAATAGGGGACATGGTCTGCATGTGCCCTTTTAAAACAACTCCTTAATCAATACAAATCCTAACATCTTTACTAACTGGCACATTTCACAAAATATGCATTAAGTATTACAAATATAATTTGTTTCAGGAGGTGAAAGGGCAGAGCTATATAGAAATAGAAAAGGTGTATTTTCATACAATGTCCAAACAATATGTGATGCAAAGCTAAAAATAAGAAATATAGTCTGTCGCTGGCCTGGTGGATCCCATGACAGTACTATTTTTAACAACAGCAATGTTAAAGAGTTATTTGAGCGTGGCCAGTATAGAGACTATGTTTTGCTAGGAGACTCCGGCTATCCGGCGGAGAGATATTTGTTGACACCCCTTAGAAATCCTACAACCCCAGGAGAAATATTGTATAATAAGAGTCACATTAAAACAAGGAATACAGTTGAGCGTTCATATGGAGTATGGAAACGACGATTCCCATGTATTGGCTCAAAGCTCAGATTAAAACAAAGCCGCATAGAAGCTGTAGTTGTAGCCACAGCTGTGCTTCATAACATATGTCGGGAACGAAATGATCCTGAACCAGATTTACCAATTCAGATAGAACTAAGGAATGATGATAGTAATGTTCCTAACTCTATAGATAATAGGAATGGGCAAACTATTATCAGTAATTTAATTGAAAACTACTTTGACAGGTCAGTCAAATAATCTACTACTTAAGCTATAATAAATCTCAATAAATGTTTATTATAAATAATGCACATACACTATTTTTGAAATCACAATATTATTTCTAGATTAGCGGCACATTGAAGACGGGGTGATGAACCAAATTTCAAATAATAATTTCTATTTGTCTGCTGTAAACTTCTATCAAGATTACTTAAAAGATTGAAATATGAAAAAATTAAAGAACCATAAAATTATATAAAAATAAAACTATTAAAAACCATTATTCTGTTTTCTTCCTTAAAATATCAATTTCTAACTTAATTTTAACCACTTCCAAGTCATGAAGCTCTTGTTTCCTATTTTCATCGTTTTCGAAGATTTCCTTATCAATTCCATCTCCAATCGAACTTTTTCCTCTCTGAGATGAATTAAAGAACTTTCACGTTTGCTCTCAATGTTTCTGGTCTTAAGTTCAACCAACTCTTTTTTCTTTTCAGCCAATTCCAAAAATGACTGTCTTGTGTGATGTGGCGTGGCATTTATAGTTTTTCTTACTGCTTTATTTTTAGAACTTACAGGAGTAAATACTTGTTCAACATTTTCGACAATGTCAACTTCTTGTAGTTCAACCAAATCAGTACTGACATCCATCACATTGACTGCGGCATAAACTGGTGTTGGAGGTTGTTCAACAACTATGTTAGAACATATATCTCCATCATAGTGAGAGCCAAGTCCAGAAGCCGACTCTTTTAGGATGCCAGCCACCCATTCATTGGTTGTAGATAATGGAGGTGGCGGTGGGCCTCCACCAGTCTGCCGACGCAAGCGGTTCATTTTGCCAGCCTCCTTTCTTGCACTTTTTTTTAGGTATTCCCACTTACTTCTTAATTGTTTGACACTGCGGTAAGTGTTGCTTGAGGCGTTAAATTCATTACAAATTAATTCCCAAGTTTCTTCTTTTTGTTTTATTGCTAAGCCATTGGTTTTTTGTTCAATATTACTTTTGCATATTTATTTATTAATTTCTTCAAATTTTCAATATCATTGTTAGTGAAATTGGAAGATCTGTCACTGTAAATAATAAAACATTTCAATTAGAGATCTTTAGAAAAAAGACAACTATAAAAAGACATAACAAACTTCTAACTATATTATTATTATAGCTAGCCCATTTTGTCCCACTGCAGGGCAAAGACCAGTCAAAGACTAAGTTTGTGCACCATAGGTCAATATGTGGTGAATACACATGTCCATTAGCTTTCGCTTCAGACATATAGTTTTGATATAAAATTCAGGTCCCCTAGAGTAAATAATAAAGACAACATACCTGGTAGTCAAGTTAATATCCAAATGTTGTTCATTAATTCCAAAAAGCTCCATTTTAAAGTAATATAGTCGATAACAATTTAGTTTCAATAAAAACAGTCGTTCGTTTTTAAAGAACTGGGCATTTGACGTTGACGTTTGGCACTACTTGACAGTTATATTGCGATGTTGTCATGTGATAAAAAACCTCCCCACGATTTTTTGGGGTAATTATGACGTTTGCGTTATGGCAACCCTATTGACCTTTAGTTTAGCTGTTACTTGGATGAAGAAACACATTTGCTTTATGATCAGAAATGGTCAAGTAAAAGTTAATACTTTTACTGATTGCTTTAGCTGTTGATGAAGAAACTGGCTGTAAGAGATCATCATAAACTGGTTTTGACAGCTTGATTGGTCGCCGTGCGTATATCGAAATGTTTTGGCACAATAGTTGATGACGAGGAAGATTTACTATTTATAATATTGAGTATTGTAAATAGTAAATTCATAAATATT
Source organism: Cerastis leucographa (assembly GCA_963082945.1). NCBI lineage: Eukaryota > Metazoa > Arthropoda > Insecta > Lepidoptera > Noctuidae > Cerastis > Cerastis leucographa. The sequence continues at coordinate 18,971,456 of OY720355.1, forward strand.
CTTCGAAAAAAATACCTAAATCGCTTATGGTATAAATGGAAGCGAAAACCCTGAACTGTGCACCAGTGTACCTAAGAAAAGTAACCATGGAGTTTCTTGCCCATTCTTCTCTATGAAATCTACACTTTGATATGTGTAACTATAGTCCATCCTGTGGCTGGACTGTGAGTAGCTTATTTTTGACTATGCAAAAGTGAAAAGTGTCACGTCACGGGTCTAGATATAATCGTACACATTTTTGGCTCATACGATGATGATGATCATTATCATCTTCCTGCATTTGTCTCCTCGTCTGTTCCACATGAGGTCGATCTATTCTTCACGTTTTCTTCTTCTATTCTCCCCTGTCAAACGTCACGGTATCATTTACTCCTTTTTATTTTATATCATTCCTCACATAATCCATCAATCTTTTCTTTGGCCTTCCTCTCTCCGATGATAATAATGATTTTTAAAAATAATATTATGTTTGCATTACAGAAGCAGAGAAAAAGTTATGCAAGAATATTATGCGTCTGCATGAAGCGACATTCGACAAGATGGACGCCTGTAGAATGTTCTACGTTGATGCCTCTTTTCCTTTAAAAATGTTGGTTTTACATAGTAACTATACCATTGTACTGCTTCAGTTTGCGTATTTATAATAATATACATAGGGTTCTATTTTTAGTAAACAAAAAAAAAACATTGTAGGTCTATATAGGTTATGTTGAATGTCTTGTGGTTTAGCTGTTTGAACAATGTGTATTTGAACAACCCGATATTGAAAATCGAAATGATATCAGTAAGGTCCGAAAGTTTTCGCATTCAACTATCAAATTAAGGATTATTATCCGAACAAAAATGGATTGAAATAAAGAAGGACTATATAAAAATGAAATATTACTTTTTTAGTGTGGGTAACTAGTTAAAACTTCAGTAATTTAGTGACATGATAGTTTTGTATCTCTGATTAATCTGATGTGTGAAGGTCGGAAACTTTTGTACCTAAAACCTACTTATCATTGCACTTGAACCAGCATGCCTGAGAGATATTTGAGGACGGCATGTAAAGCCAAGTCAGAGGCCTATGGGCGGCAATGCCATTAAAATATAACGAGCCAACTAGTGAATTGCACGTAAGAGCGGTAAAAAACTTGTGTATTTTGTAGTGCGTATTAGCTGTACCGGTTTACGCATGCCACATTACATGCTTACAAGTGGTTATTCGATGTTGGTTGATTAAAATGTCAGCTGCCAGGATACGCGACGACTTATCTCGCGACTAGCACTTGTACAGGCTTATACGCGCGTCAACGCTCGTACGAGTTCCGTGTGTCGCAAAAGGACCCGGTAAAAATACGCTACTCTGAAACCGCCCTTACAATAATTTTAATTACTACGAATGAATTTTAATTACCACGCTTTGTCGTTTATAACACTTTTTGAGCACGTCATTGAAGTCGTAAAATACAGCTGCTAGTGCGATTAAAGTGAGAAAAAATAAAACACTATGCTAATATAAAAAAAAAACATTAATGTGTATTAAGTTGTTTTGTGTATTTAGTTAGTTTTAAAATGTCATGTTTTTGTTAAAAAAAAAGAAATAAAATAATTTATCGCAATTAATTACCATTTTTTTCTTTTTTGCCAACTGAGCCGTTATTGATTATGTTGCCAGAATCCTTTATTTAAATAACATTTAACTAACACTTTTGATAGTGATTTCCGCCTCGTGTATCTGTGAAGTCCCTGACATACTATCTTATAGAATGCTAGAACAAATTAAAACAATAACGTAACGACATTATCATCGATCGAAAGCCTATTCAAATAAATGGTGATATAATTATAACACCATTTAATTTGAATAGGCTTTTTCTGTTTCTTGCGATAGCCCTTAGCATAATCATCTAATAATGGTTCCCAGCTATGTACAAAAACTTCTGCGATCTTTGGAACCATATGATCGAGAAGTTGTGCAGTCCGTCCGGCCCTGGAGATTTCCAGTAAGGCAACGGACGGACTGCACGTGCTACGTCTTGGGTATTAATAATGATTGCTATATTTCTGGTATTGGATCACATGCTTGTTCAACTACCCGGTTCCAATCGCCCTCAGTGTGACTGACAGGCACCGACCAGATGCTGCATCATCCGACAACGAATACATGGCGTCATCATCCGGCAGACGCATGTCAGTCACCCCTCGGTCCGGTCGCTCCCAAGCCCCTTTCGTCGCTTATGGGATATGCGATTCTGAGTATCTCGCTCCACTCACCGCTTGTACCTACAAATACGGCTTGCTCATGCACAGATCTTCTGCTTCAGGAAGTCGATACACAGGCCAGATGGCCTGTGTCACAGAGCGTATGTGCGATGTGCGATCATTTAATCACGAGAACTAATTTCAGTTCGGAACGCCCTCCCTGAAGCAGATTAACTTGCCGATGAGTACTCTAGCCTCACAGATACACCGCTCAATCCTGCACTGCCAAACTGGAACAGCTAATTTTGGTCGTGTAGCTCGGTCGTTGTTAGGAAATTTTATGTGAGATACACGACATGCCGCTACAGCTGCGCAGTACAGTTTTGAGTGGGTATTGGCGAGGTCTTTGCTGTTGTCAAAACAGTTTGACAGCTGCGAATCTAGAGTACACACCAGCACCTTGTTTTTCTTGTGCATAGGCAAACGAGGTAGACGTGGTCTAAGTTCAGGCGGTGTGGAGCGGTACTCCCGGAACGCACCCTACAAAGCGCGCGTTTCACTGGCTACTCACGGTTATAACTTTGTTATCATCACCACCGCGATCGGACCGCGTGCACCACCGCGATCGGATCGCGGCGAAGCACTGGATACATTTGGCAGCTGCGCCGCGATCATTGGCGAAGCAGACGTAACTGGACTGGTTACTCCGTGATTCAAGGTGCAGTCGATCAAGTACATTGTCATCCAACATATGGTTAGGCTGGATGACCCGCACCTGATCCGACAGTCGTTGCGTCGACACGCAGATAGCTGGCTCAAGTACCTGAATTAGAGAGAGCATCCGACGATGGTACGCAGTCAAGTCACTTGCCTCAGTAGCCCCATAATATGCGCGTAATAGATTATCTAAATTATAGGTATTGTTGTTGTTATTATGAGTAATCCTTTTACTGTTAAAACATGATAAAATAAAAACTTATAACAAGTATGTAATACCTTATTTACATTATTCAATAAATATTTAATTATTTCAGTATGTCTGTAAACCTAAAATATAGTTAAAATATTAAGGAATTATGTAGCAAAGCATAGAAAATATTCGAACCGGACACCCACCTTTTATGTCGTTGATATTTTGGATGACGGTAGTCAGAAACGTCAAAGTTGTTTGTTCACGACTATAAAAAGGGGGAGCTCGGAGTGTTAGAGACCTTCCAGAGGAGAAGCCCACCCGCGTGGTGATCAGGCGGATCCCGAAGGAGATATCCACGGAGGACATCCTAAATGACCTCCAAGGCCAGGACATCCCGGTCGCAGCCGTCCACCGCCTTCATAAGGCGAGAGGCGGAGCCCAGTACGATATGGTACTGGTCATCTGTGACCCAGTAGAAGGACACCACCCGATCTTCAAAGTGAAGTCGGTATGCTCCCTCACAGGCATCTCAATAGAGAAGCCTTACCGCTCAACCGTAGTAGGGCAGTGCCACCGCTGCCAGCTGTACGGACACAGCCAAGCCAACTGCCATGCGCCGCACAGGTGCGTAAAGTGTCTAGGCGACCATGGTACGGCAGACTGCCCCCGTCCCAAAGACAAATCGCTATGCACAGAGCCACCGAGCTGCGTGCTTTGCGGCCAGTCGGGCCACCCGGCTAACTACCGCGGCTGCCCGAAAGCCCCCAAAGGCTCCTCCTCTAAACTGGCGAAGCGTGCAAACGCCCGCCAGCAGAGAGAAAGCCCATCGGTGAGGCTACCAACTGCACAGATGCTGGAGAGACTCAGCCCTCAGAGGCCCTCTCCCTGGACCTCGCTGAACCACCAGAGAGCCTTCCCGGCACTCGGCAAAGCAAAGTCCAGCCCCATTCCCGGGCTATTAGATGCCCCTGTCCCCACTCCCGTGGCCCAAGCGAGCGCACCGGCGCCCGCTCGTCCCGCGCCTCCCGGCCCCGCGGCCGCGGTCTCCTCTCCTAACGTAACTTTAGAAACGTTAGCAAAGTTAGTCACCCCCGAAGCAGACCGCATGGCGGCAGATCTCAGGGACGCTAACACTGACGGTGATAAGCTTAAAATTATCCTCAAGTCCCTAATCAAGTTAGGCGAAGCCTTCAGCGGCATTAATCTTTAATTTCAATGGATAATACGAGATTAACGTGTACCAAACCCCGATCCCTTAAATTAGGGTACTTTAATGCCAATGGCATTAGAGACCAGCGTGATGAAATCGCCACCTTCCTCCGTGACCATCAAATTGATATCCTCCTCATACAGGAGACCTTCCTCAAGCCCAGTCACCGCGATCCGAGAATTGCCAACTATCGCATAGTTCGCAACGATCGGTCACGTTGCCACAAGGGCGGTACTCTAATCTATTATAGAAAGGAACTGCACTGCATCCCCTTAGATCCCCCTCCCATGGAGTCTCTGCTCGAGACTTCAGTTTGTCGACTAGGCATGACCGGTCATCAATCGATCACTATCGCCTCCGCGTACATCCCTCCCGGCGGCACGTCCGAGGAGCACACTCTGTTCACCAAAGACCTTGCCGTCCTCTTCGGCTTGAGTGACTCCGTTATCATAGCGGGCGACCTCAACGCCAAACACCCCGCCTGGAACAGCACGACGACCTCTGCCAGAGGACGTCACGTGTATAACCTGGGTGAGTCCCTCAACTTCGATCCCATCGCTCCTATGGAGCACACTCACTATCCCCACGACCCCGACCAACGTCCGGACGTTCTCGACATAGCGCTACTCAAGAATGTCAACCTTAAGTTGCATTCCATCGAGACTTTACATGAGCTTAACTCAGACCATCGACCAGTGCTCATGCACTTAGTTCCCCGCTCGGGTCCCTCTGACCCCAGCCAGCCCCCGCCGACCCAAGTGATAACCGACTGGAGGAAAGTCAGCGAAAAGCTGAAATCCACCACGTCGCCTCACCTGGAGGCCATCCCCGACCACATTGTCTCAGTCGCAGACACGACGGCCGCCATCAACTCGTTTACAGAACACGTGCAATCCGTACTAAAGGATTGCTCACGGGAAGTTCCAGCAATGAGCGATCAACGCTGGATTCTACCCGCTGACGTACGTGAACTGATAACCGAGAAGAACGCGGCCATCCGTGCCTACAGCAACTTTCCCTGCGACGCGAACAAAGCTCACATGCGTTATTTACAGCGTGCTGTAAAGAAGCGCACTAGTGAGCATCGTTCAGATCAATGGGACAAGACGCTTAGCGAGCTCGAGCCTACCCACCTAGCCTTCTGGCAGCTCCAACGCAAGTTGCGCTCCACCGAAGAGGCTTCGATGCCTCCCCTCACCCGACCCGATAAGAGCGTCGCATTCGACGACTCTGAGAAGGCCGAATGCCTAGCCGACAGCCTGGAGTCCCAGTGCTCCCCCAGCTCTCAACCAGTAGACAAGCGACATCTCGATGAGGTGAACGCATTCGTCGAACGTAAAGCCGCCCTCCCTCCCGTAGAAGACCCTGATGATCCTCTGCCTTCGGTCACAGCTGACGAAGTGCAAGACATCATTAATAAGCTTCAACCGCGGAAAGCACCCGGCTCCGACGGAATCACCAATAGGGTGTTAAAACACCTCCCCGCTCAGCTCGTCGTGTTAATGGCGGCCATCTTCAATGGCGCCCTGAGCAACAACGCCTTTCCCCAAATATGGAAAGAGGCCACTGTCATCGGTTTCGCCAAGCCAGGCAAACCCAAGTCTGAGCCCTCAAGCTACAGACCTATCAGTCTCCTGAACGCACTCGGCAAAATCTACGAGAGACTTATTTATAAGCGACTCAAAGACTTCGCCGAGGCTAAGAGTCTCATCCCCAACGAGCAGTTCGGCTTCAGGACCGGACACTCCTGCATTCAACAGGCCCATCGCATCGTAGAACACTTGAGCGCTGGCTTCCAGCGTGGAGCGATGACGGGTGTGTTGTACTTCGACATAGCAAAGGCTTTCGACAAAGTCTGGCACAACGGCTTATTATATAAGCTGTACAAACTGGGAGTGCCGGACCGTCTCGTGCTCATCTTACGAGACTTTCTGTCGGATCGCACCTTCCGCTATCGCATCGGGAAGGCACTGTCTTCCCCCCACCCCATTAGAGCCGGAGTCCCTCAGGGCTCCGTCGTCTCTCCCCTTATCTTTACTCTGTTCACCAGTGACATCCCCAAGAGCAAGAAGGCTCAGTTAGCCCTGTTCGCGGACGACACGGCCATTTATTACACTGGCCGCAGTCACGACGCTATCTATAGCACCCTCCAAACCTCAGCCAACGTCTTAGGCGCTTGGTTCCGGAAATGGAGAATCGAGGTGAACCCCGACAAGAGCCAGGCAGTTCTTTTCTCTAAACAGCGTAAAATTAAGCCACCCGCGCTCAGCCCGATCACTATGTACGGTAAGCCTATCCCTTGGGAGAAGCAAGCCAAGTACTTAGGAGTCATACTTGACAACCACTTGTCTTTCGCGGCGCACATCAAAGCAGCTCGCGACCGAGCTGCGTTTGCTATGGGTAGGCTTCATTTCATGATTTCGGCAAAAAGCAAGTTGTCACTCAAGTGCAAGTTGCGCCTTTATACCGCGGTGATCCACCCCATTATGACGTACGCTTGCGTCGTGTACGCTCACACCAAGCCTAAGTACATCCATAGGATGCAAGTTTTACAGAACCGGTTCTTACGTAGAGTCACGGGAGCCCCTTTTTATGTCCGTAATGACCGTCTACACGTAGACCTTAGAATGCCCACCGTCCTTCAGTTTATGAAACGCCTTTCGAAGCGTTTCTTCGATAACGCCATTAAACACCGTAATCCCCTGATCGCAGCGGCCGCCCGTTACGAACCCTCGCGCATTAGTACAGTACGCCGTCCTAGGCATACCCTTGTCACTCCAGATGATGCTATCACCCTCCTCCAGGAGAGTAGAAAAGAGACTAGCACTCTTAAAAAGTTCCGACTCAAACCGCCGTCTTTCCGACCTCGCCGTCGAGGTCCGTCGCGACGTCCCGGTCCATGCCCTCCCCGACCCTCGCTCGAGCCAGCCCGCGATGCTGTACCAGTAGTTTTAAATCAGCCCCTAAATAATGATACCATTCAGATCCAGCCTGTCCCCATGCAGTCTTCCCCCAGCGACGCCCTAAGCCGAGGTTCGTACCCCACAGGGGGTGCCCTTAGCGTGCAGTCGCTTAGTTTGTAAGTTTTTATGCCCTGGCTGGAGGCCTTACTCTAAAGGCACCCACAGGATAGTCCGGTTAAGCAGACGACAACCTCATAGGTTGAACTGCGAGATGCCATTCAAAAAAAAAAAAAAAAAAAAAAAAGTGGTAGAGACCATTCTGATTCGAGACATCGGCCAGAACGGAGCTCCAGCCTACAGGTAAAAGTTAAGTTATTTTATTGTATTCTGATTACTATTTTTAAATGTTTGTTGTTTTACTATTGTTATTATGTTTGATTGTTATTTTAATTATGTTTGATTGCTATCGTTATTATGTATGATGGAATAATGATTATGGACCATCATTTACATAAATAGATCATTGTTCTGGTATATAATATAAAATGTTCAGTACAAATTTAAATATGTGATGATTAAACTATTGTAAGTTATTTAATGGCTTATTGACTTAATACCCTTGCTAAATCCTTTCATTTCTAAAAACACTTAATATGAGAATCAAATTATTAGGCCAGTAGGATAGCTTTGACTTTCTCATTTTCTTAATAGTACCTTAGGTTTTACCTTGGCTTCTAAAGGAATAGTTTCCTCTAAACTATTACGCGCATGACGTTTTCATTAATGAACTCAGTCCATCGCATGCACGACACATTTCTACCGGTAGCGGGAAGCCTGTTCGGGCCCTGTTGGCCCCGAGGTCCCAAGCCCGCTGGTGGCCGTCCTCTTCCTCGTCGTCGTGGTGGCGATTATTAAAAATGACGGATTCCCAAAATGAACTTTCAACTCCTATAACACCCTCTCAGGGGTAGGTTTTCAAAAACGCTGATATACGTAATTATTTATTTCAATTCTATTTATTTATTTTGAAATGGACCCGTTTCCATACAATCGTTCATCCTTTTTTATTTTTTTGACTCCCCGGTCTGACCCGGTATACCCACTAAAACGACCCAGCGGCATTCCCGCTTCGTCCTAGTGGCGGGGGACTGGGAAACCGGCACAGCCTTTACTTCCAGTCCTCCGCCGACGATGACCCGCACAGCGGACCTCACGCCCTCCCCGTGGGGGGGGGGGCGGGCCCGGGAATGACAGACGAAGGTGGTGACGGGTGCAATGCGGGCGAAGGCGCCCCCGCGCCTGTCGCCCGCCCGTCGCCACCATGAAGAGGGAGAAGACCGCGTCTTCTCCGACCTCTTCTTCTTCTGCGGAGCGGCGCTGCGAGAGGGTTCCTCCCGCGCGCGCTCCGCCGCCTCCTTTTGCGAGACTACGTCCTCGCAAAAGGAGGCGACCGCTGACCAGGCCCCCTCGCTCCCCAGCATGGCGTTGACCACACCGGGAAGCGAGAGGTCCTGTCCAATCTCCGCGATCAGACTGCGGCGCGGCTCGGACCAAGCTGGGCACACTTCGAGGGTGTGCTGCGCCGTGTCCTCCGCCGCGCCGCAGTCGTGGCACGCCGGGGCTTCCTCCCTCCCGATCCGGTCAGGTCGTTCCGAAGCAGCCATGCCCGGATAACACCTGCACCAGACGGAACGAGAGGAAACCATGGGACCGCTCGAGCCAGGCCCGGAGGACCGGACCGAGCGCGTCCAACGTCCGGCGGCCAAAGGTGGCGGTGGCGAGGTCCTCCGTCCAATGGAGGACGATGGCGTCCCTCGCCTCCCGCCGCAATAGGTTTTATGTCTTTTGAGTGGTATTTCAAACGATTTTATATTAAATGTATGCTATGCTTATAAAAATTAGTTGTTTTAAAATTATATCAATCGTTTATTATATTAACTGATCGTTTTATCGAATAAAATTATAGATTCAGTTGTTATATCTTGTAAATATTAGGGATTTTGTAATTATATCATATATTACTTACCCCACTAAGATAGGGTTATTCGAAATACCACTCATAAACTGATGAAATAATGCATGATCGATTTTAGCGGCGGCGAACTCTCGCGTCCGGCCCTGGTTCAATCCGTGCTCCGGAGCGAGAGGGAATGGGAAGCCGTCGCCTCTTTTTGCTAAGGAGTCATGCTAAAGAAGGAGGTGGTGGAACGTGAGAGGGAGAGAGCCTTACGTCCCAGCCACCACGAGAGACGACCCGCGTAGGCGCGGGCCTGGATGGAAATAGGCTAGTTCACCGTCCGTCCATCTTATGAGGACAGGCCGTGTCGACGGCTAGTTCGTGTTCTACGCGAACCTCAAAGAGATGTCAGAAAAACGGAAGGGGTCCGAGAGGGCCGATGCCTGCCAGGGCAGCGGGACTGTTTGAAAGAGATGCCGTGGCCCTGGAACACAAAGAGGTAAGAAGGAACATGGAAGGGTTTTAGTCAGTACAAGTCTGACACTCCCTTTCGCTTTGCGGCAGGGGTCATTTGATGGCTTTGGCTCGGTCAACTTGTAAGAACGAAATAGCAATATACAAAAACATGTAATAAGTCTGACTAGTATGTACAGTCTGTTGTCAAAATTATCTGACCCACCCTAGAAACAAATGAATTTGGACCCTATGTCTGTAATTTTAAGGTTTATTCAAATTATATAGCTTATCAGACACGTTGCTCGAGGACTCAATGAACGAATAAGTAGTTATAACATAAAACCTAATGCTAACGTTATAAAGATCAAATTTGCGTGTCTGTAATATTATTGTATTTGTTCATTGAGTCCTCGTGCACTCGTCTGATAAGCTCATATAAATTGAATAAACCTTAATGCTACAGGTAGAGCGTCCAAATTCGTTTGTTTTTAGGGTGGGTCAGATAATGTTGACAACAGACTGTACAACAATATTTTAGAAATACAATAATTTTAATGTACCTGATTACATGGCAACTGAACCATTTTTGTAAAGTAATAAACGCTTCGATTAAACGATCCATTTGTGTCTCCGTAGCCTTACTCAAACAATGTTTATTCGGGGAAGAAATCTTTGGAATATAAAAAATGGCCGCCGTGAAACAGTTCCTTTGGACAATGCGGTTGACAAAGATGTGCAGTCAATGCTTCAACCTTTAGATTTAATACACAATGTCTTGTTGTTTCCCAAATATCGTATCAAGGATAATTTCATCAATTCCAACAGCTTTGTATCTTATATTGTTTCATTATGTTTTATAATAATATCCTCTGCTGTATTTATTTATCGTATCTACAGTCTACATATCGATGAGGTTATCAGAAAAAGGTTTAATATGATTTACCTTTGCTCCTACTTCGACTTTTTTTGCTTCAGTGTCGGAGCTATCTTAAACCTTAGCGTCAATGTCATACAAACGAAAAGATATATATTGTTTGTTTTAAAGTTTCAAGATGTTCACAGAGTTTTGAATGAAAACACTAAATTTAAGCGCTTCTCCATTTTAAATTGGATTAGTGTCATCTTGTTACTGATTTATTACATTTGCCTTCTTATCTTTTGTCATAAACAACTTCAGATTCCAAATTATGAATTGTACTGTGCGCTAGCTGCGCTGTTCTTTGACGTAAATTTTGTGTACGCTATTAGACTTATTGCATTATTACGAAACAAGGTTATTTTATGGAGCATTCAAGCTAAACGTTTAAAACTAATGGATCACAGTAAGAATGAAAACGATTGCAAAATAATGTTTCAAGCGTATGCAAATATTTTGAAATGTTATAACATCTACAGGGTTTCTTTACTGCAAATGGTAAGTCAGCTTAGATTGTATTTAATAATTTCGTGATGATTATTATCCTCCCACTAGGTGGACCGATGACCTGGTGAAGGTTGCGGGGATTCGCTGGAGGCGAGTCGCACGGGACCAGTCCATGTGCCGAAACTTGGGGAGGGAGGCCTTGGAGAAAGACGTCCACTGATAGACATAGTGAACGTCTTTCGGCTGAAATAATGAGGATATAGCAATTATTTATGTTTCCAGGTCACATTTCAAAGGCAATAATGAGTCTTCTTAGTACAAACGTGAGTATTAATGCTTAAAATATTATAATACAAAATAGAATACACTTTAAAGGGTTGAAGATCTACAGCACTAGTTCATTGTGCTGAGGTGGAGCTGTCGCTGCGGCACCGGAAAGCCTTAAGCGTCGTAAATATAGTAACTTTATTGGTAATTATATTTTCGAGTCGTTTGGGATTGAATCTCTAGAACCGTGGGGTCCGAGTGTTCACAGCCTTTTCAAGGAAATGTCAAAACGCTTAGTAGAAACTTCCCGTGATCCAAGGGCTGGCTTGACGTGGCAACGCCGCCAGTCTCTTGGGAACGTTATCAGTTGGACAGAGTTGAGGAGTTTTTTGAATTTTTAAAATTTAATATGAACTTGGTAACTTTGGGTTATCTTAATTTATTGACGTATGTGATATTGATAATTATTAAAACAATTACAAAACAAAAAGTAAAAAAAAAACACATCCAGCAAATTAATAAAAATATTTCTTTATAATAAATATTAGTTTTAAGATACTTTGGAACGGTTATGATAATAATCAATCTAAACTTCGGGAATATCACTTGGTATTTTATTTTTACAGTTTAAGTCATGTATAGCAATCACATGTTGGTACGTTTGGACGATGAAGAGTTTGTTAATTGTTATTATTTTGAGCCTGTACTGTGAGAAGTTCTACAAAGCGATGGATATTATACACGATACATGCGCACTTATTCTGAAATCCAATTGTACGGGTTCGTATCACAACAAAGATTTATTTTTGACTGCGTTATTCGTCTCTCTTAAGAGCTAATTCTTCTTCTAAGCTTGTCGGCGCAGAACTGACCCACTTATTTGGCGCCCTCTGTAGCGTCTATCAGTTCCTGTAATGAACAAACAGCAGGACACGATATTAAGTGTCCCATCGTATGTGGAACAGCACCACACTTACACTCTAGGACAGAGTCATAATATGCGCTACTGCTGAGCACGAAGTCCTGAAATCGATTTCCGGGTCGCTTAGTTTTAGTCTTTCACCTCAGTAGCTGCCTGAAGTTTGAATTTGTACCCAGCTTGCAATGGTATTAGGCTCACCTTCTATAACATGGGACTTAAACGTAACTGGAGCAATGTCAGTGAGAGGGTTAGGCAAAAGTGTGCCCTATTACTATAGGGCACACCTTTGCCTTTGGGGAGACAGGCTTGAACCAAATGTTATATTATACTAGTCAGACAGGTTTCGTCAAATTAATGTAATATTTTCTCATGCTAAAATTACAGATGCTGAGAACAAGCTATGCAAGAAAATAAAACACCTACATCGAGCTAAATTCGACAAGATGAATGCTTGTGGAATGTTCTACATTGGAGCTACGTTTCCATTTAAAATGTTGACTTTACTTACCAATTATGCCGTCGTACTCCTACAATTGCCCTTTTCATAATCAACATTTTATTTTAAATTGTTTATCTACTATAATTACATACCTTATAATTAAAAGTCTTGCTTCATTTCGGTTATTTATTTGTATAAACATTTCCTATATTTTTAACATATTTCTTAAAAGAGAATATAAAAAACATTTAAAAATATAGAAATAGTCGGGAGCAGGGTCAAAGCTACCGGTAGTTATGGCTGCAGAGACAGGAACGTCCTCACAATGCGGGCTGTATGGAAGAGTACCCTTGATCCAACCACCAAGTGATAGCCACGACAGATGTTCAAGCAAAAAAACAAACAATCTCTTCAGCTTTATAGTATTAATAATAGTATAGATAAGATTATTTTGTGTATTTATCTATTGGCCTTAGTTGCCTGAAATAAATAGATTATTATTATTATTAAAACTCGAGAACGGCTAGAACGATTTGGATAATTTTGATTTTGAAATATTTGTAGAAGACTAAGGAAGGTTTAAAAGGTGAGAAAAGCATGTAGGGCATGTATCCTGCAATGTTCTCGAACGTATGGAGATTTCGGGCGTGAAAATTCAGATATTTTCCGATTTTTTTACGCAAAACAAAAGCAATGTTTTTAAAACACAAAAATGCAGCCAGTTTACTATTTTTTGTTGTCTTTATTTATGTATAATATTAATTAAGTGAATGCTGATTTACGCCAAAGTTATCAAAACATGCACGTTTTTAATGAAGTTCAATTATTTTTTAACAATTATCTATTCGGTTTATCCTCAATCCAATTTTTCCAGCTCCTGGTGAAAATCTTAAGCTACCCAGACGTTTTCCCGTGGTTACTACTTTAAGTTTTCTATATAAAGTTATCAAAATCCCATACCAGGATTTCCTATTACTGCCCGTTAAATTCAGTTCGTAGACGTTTTTTGTCTGATTATAATTTTATGTTACCAATATAATTTGGGCAACTTGTTTTTTTTTACATCATTGTATGAATCAACTAGTCTACTATGTAGCATTTTGCTCAGTCCATTTTGTTTATTTTTCTTCATTCTCAAAAAGTCATCATCTCCAATGTAACGTTCTCTTTAGTCATATCCTCTTCACAATTCATTCATGGTTTCTTATAAGTTAATAATACGATGCCCAAAACGTTCCTCACAGCATCGATATGTGTTAAAAGATCAATATTTTCAAGTTATTTTAATCGTGGTATTAATAATCTTAATGTACTATTAGTCACATTTCAACGATTAAAGGTACCTTGACAGTTTATTTGTATGATGAAACTAATCTGTATGGGTGGATACAATAATTGTGCGTTCAGTCTTGCCTGCGTAATTTATATAAAATCATGTATATTAGAGGAGAACAACAGAATTTCCATAAGAATTGTTTTAATACCGTCCCATTTAACAATGTGGTTGACAAAGATATTCAATCGATGCTTTTGCCTTTGAACCTAATGCAAAACGTTTCGTTCTGTCCCAAGTATCGCATTAAGGATAACCTAATACACGCTAACAGTTTTACATCGAAATTGGTATCATTTTGTGGCATGATGATATTTATACTTTTGTTCTCCTTTCGTGTCTACAAGCTGTGCCAAGATGAATATTTAAGAAAAGATTTAAATTTGATGTACATTGCCTCTTACTTCGACTTCTTCACGTTTGGGATGGGATTCGTTGTAAATTATGTCGTCAATGTGCTTCAAACGAAAAGAAACATTTTTATTGTCTTGTACATTCAAGACATTCACCGATTTCTTAACGAGAAGATCTACTTTAAGCGTTTTATCATTTGGAATTGGATCAGTATCATCTTAATTACAGTTTCTTATTTGGCGTTTATCATCTTCTACAGCGTAATGCTTCAGCTTCCTATCTACGAATTCTTATGCGGTATGTCTTTATTCGGGTTTGAAATAAACTTGCTGTACGCTATCAGATCTATTAAACTCTTAAAAAGAAAAATTGATTTATGGAACATTCAAGCCGAGCATTTGCAACGGATGGATCAAAATGGCAAAGAAACTTATTGCAAAAGCATGTTTCAAGCTTACGTTTATATTTTGGAGTGTTATAAGATCTACAGGTCTACTTTCCAGTATTTGGTATGTACTCCTTTTTGAAGTTTTTTTTTAATACTGAATAGGCCAATAGTCGCCTGATGTGGTTAACAGATTAAATAAGTAGATCTAATTTTTTTTCGTTATTTTCAGATCGTCTTTCACACTTTTGAGTTATTTTGCCACGTTATCCTCAAGTTCCAAATAGCGCTTGACACTTTTAAACTTGCAGCCCGTATTGGCTCGTATGTGAGTATTTTTGAAACCTATCAAATCCTAACAAGTCTAGATGTATATAGGTACATTAACCCATATTTTTTCAATTAGCGATGAAATTTTGTATGTTCATAATGATGAATCAATTACGCCGTAAGCGTTTTCGCGTCGGTATCTCTTCCACCTCCTTTGTATAATCAAGAAATCAATAATATCAATGTCGGTCTGCGGTTAAACAATGAGTATGAGCAACAGCGAAAGTTTCGGTTTTCCAAAGATTTGTTTTTTTTTCCAGGACAAGGCATATTTGATGATAGGCTCTTTGTACATTTGGACGTGCAAATGTTGGATACTTGACATTATTTTGAGCTCATGCTGTGAAAAGTTCTATAAAGCAATGAAAGATGTACAAAACTCATGCGCGCTCATCCTGAAATCAAATTGTACAGGTGATTATGAAGGGTATAAATAGACCCTTAACGGAGCCGAAAGACACTTGTTCTCCCCGTCATTGCGATCATTTTTTTGTTCTGGACCATACCTGGTAACCTTCAACTCCTTCAAGTTACGGAGATATTGGAGGTCAAACTCCCACCTTTTTCACAAGTATTTTTTTAAATACTAGTTTTTCAGGTTATTACTTTACTTTACGATACGACCTTTTTTCGATTCAATGCATCCATCAGCACAATGTTTTGAGTGCATTACATTGATTTTTACCGTAAAACGTGATTATTCGCATTAAAATAAAAAGTCGTTTCGCAGCAATAATTTTTGCGTAGGGTTACTTAGTTTGATGCAGAATGCTTGGTTGACGGCTTCTTTAAGGATTTGTTTACACCTTTTATTAGTCTAATGAATTTTGGTTGGTAAGATGTGATGCTGCTTCATCATCATTAACCTGCCCTTATCCCAAATTATTTGGGGTTGGCGCAGCATGTCTTCTTCTTCCACACTTCTCTTTTAATCGTCATCTCATCAGACCCTCTTTTCTTGCATTCCTATAATTAAATAGTTGAATAATACGCCTGTATTCCCCAAAGAATTGTGCACAGATGTGTAAAAACACTTACGTTTTAAGGTCATTGCCATCGACCGAAAATACATCCTGATTCTGGGCTGTTATTATGGAAATTCCTAATGAAAGAACTCAATATTACTTTGGCCGACTCGGAAAGACTTTGTTTGTTCCATTTTTCTAAAAGTTTATTTCGTCCTATTTCCGAATATGGACTAATGAAAATTTTATTTTCAGATACTGAAAAGAAGGTGTGTAAGAACATTAAACGACTACATCGAGCGACATTCGACAAGATGAATATTTGTGGGATGTTTTTCATAGATGCAACTTATCCGTTGAGAATGATAGCTTCAATTTGTCACTATACTATTGTGTTACTACAGTTTGCGTTGCTTTAACCTTTGTTCCTAAAACGATTGAATCGGCATTTTAAATATTAGTAAAGTTGGATTAAAATAAGTCATCAGCTGTTTTAGTTTGAGGGCTTAAACAACACCCAAATTCTGATGCAACAGACTGAATCCGCATTACCTCACCTCATTTGCCCGATCAAGCTTGTTGCCTATTCCAAAGCGTTGTAAAAAAGTGTCAACTATAATTTAAGATGACTGATATTTAGTAATCGATACTTAAACAAGTAATTGTACTCATGATAACAAACAACTTTTCCAAAGAAACATTTTTTTATACTCATTGACTCTGATCACTATAACACAACAGCCATATGCCAGGTGCTCTGCCGACCCACTGTAGCACAGAATGATAGTAATAAGACAACAGCGTAACGCGGCTAACAGCTGATAGGTCGCAGGAGCACGCGTGCGTGAATTTCATGCGGCTGTTGTGTTATTGTGATAAAAAGGGAACGAGTGAAAAAAAAAGTTGTTTGTTATCATGAGTACAATTACGTGTTTAAGTATCGGTCACTTATTACCACTCATCCTATATACGAAGATTGTTGCCCGTTGGTCTAAAATTCTGTGAAGAACCGGGTCGATTAAGCACAGGTTTGATCGTGGTCTCAAACTTCTCGGGACACAAATATTGTCCAGTGTTCGCCGTCAGTCAGTAATTTGTCCATAAAAGTTTGTCTGATTCTCTACTATTGCGAAACGACGGCAAGAAAAACATTGCCGTGCACACTTTGTTTTCATAAAATACGAACAGCTAGAGCAATTAATACTAATGGACTTTACACTAGACTTGCAATCGTTAATTAATTGCACGGTCGGCAATAACTTTATCGAAATATGCAATGGCACATTTGTGTCAGAGTAAACCTGCAATTATGTTCAAAAGAGGAAAAAAATATTTGAAAACAAAAAGTTGTAGAGTGACAGTCATGACGGACAACTCACTTGACGAAGATGTGCAGTGGATGCTTATGCCTTTAAATCTCTTGCACAATATTTTATTGAGTCCCAAGTATCGTATTAAAAATAACTTTATAGAACCAAACAGTTTGATAACGAGTATGGTTTCATTGTGTGGCACGATATTATGCAGTTCTCTTTTCTTATATCGTATTTACGACCTGAATTTCGACGAAGTTAAAGGAAAATACAGTAATGTCATTAACATATTCTCCTACTTTGATTTTGTTTTGTTCACCATCGGATCCATCATTAACTACCTAGCCAATGTCTTAAACACTAAAAGAAATATTTCGTTTGTCTTGACATTTCAAGACCTTCATAGATTCATTAACGTTAAGAAGAAATTCAAGCGCTTTATCATTATGAATTGGATTAGTATCATTTCAGCTTCGAGTTTCTACATTTTTAGTATAACGTATACAGGTATAAGGCTAAGGCTTCGTCTTTACGAATTTTTCTGCGGGTTAGCTTCAATGTTGTTTGCAATAAACATCGTGTATGCTACAAGATTAATACTGCTGTTACGATGCAAAGTTAATTTGTGGAACAACCAAGCTCAAAATTTACAACGGTTGGAGCATTGTGACAAAGCAACTTATTGCAAAGGAATGTTCCAAGCTTACGCAGACATTTTGGAATCTTATGACATCTACCAGTCTTGTTTTCAGCAAATGGTACGACAGTTTATATTTTTTAGTTGAATGAATAAATGAATTAAATGAAAGTTACTAGTAGTAGTTAGTGATTGGTGGTAGTTAGCTAGTTTACTTATGTAAACATTTTTATTTTCAGTTGCTATATCATACGGTTGGGTTTTTTTGTCATGTTTTAATTAAATTGCAAATAACAATTGAAATGTTTAAATATGCAGTAAATGATAACGAATATGTAAGTATTAATCCTAACTAATATTCTAAATGTGAAATGAAAGTAAGTTTGTCTGTTTGTTACCTTTTTACTCCTAAACCATTGAACCGATCATCCTGAAATTATGCATATACGTTGTCAGGTCAACAAAAACGGTCATAAGGTACCTTTTATCCCAAAAAAAAGAACTGTTACCGTGGAAAAAAAAACGTTCTCATGATACTAGATGGCGCCAGTTGCAATGGCCAAACAACAAGCAGAGTACAACCCGAATTGATTTTCAAATTCTAAATAAACGCGAGGAAAGCCGCGGTCCAAAGCTAGTTTTAGATATTTTTTGCACGAAAATTATGCTTAGTATTTTTTGTTACGACAAGTTTCACCGCAATCCAGTAAGCAATTAAAACAACTTCAAAATATTTTTATCACTCCGCGTTGAAAACATCGCGTGATTTGTTATGTTTATGTTCCAGGTACTAGTATATTTTACGTTCGTTTCTCTGTACTTCTGGGTGATTAAGAGTTTGATACTAGAAACTATTTTGAGCTCGTACTGCGAAAAGTTCTACATAGCGATGAATGAAGTGCCAGACACATGCGCTCTCATTTTGAATGTAAATTGTTCAGGTAGGTGATTGTCCCAATATTTATATTGTAAGGCTTTGATACTCTGCGGCGGCGACCTCTCGCGTCCGGCCCTGATTCAATCCATGGTCCGGAGCGAGAGGGAATGGGATGCCGTCGCCTCCTTCTGCGAAGCAGTCATGCTAGCGAAGGAGGTGGCGGAACGTGAGAGGGAGAGAACCTCACGTCCCAGCCGCCGCGGGAGACGCCCCGGGCGTCGGGGGGCAACCAGTGGCCCCCGGCCACCGTAGGCGCGAGCCTGTGGACGGTGAGTAATGGGCTAGCTCACCGTCCGTCCGTCTCATGACGACAGGCCGTGTCGACGGCGCGTACGTGTTCCACGCGCGCCTCAAGGAGATGTCAGCAAACCAGAAGGGGTCTGAAAGGGCCGATGCCTGCCAGGGCTGCGGGTTGTTCGAAAGAGATACCGCGGCCCCGGAACACAAAGGGCGAAGAAGGAACATGGGTGGGTTTTAGTCAGTACAAGTCTGACACTCCCTCCCGCTCCGCCCAGAGCGGGAGAAGTCATATGATGATTTCCCATCCGGAAAAAAAAAAAAAAAAAAAAAAAAAGGCTTTGATACTCCAGCAATGAAGATTTCATAACTTATCATCTTCCTATCCTTGGCTCTTGTTACTTCGGGTTCTCTTTTCTCTTTCCATTCTGTCTCAACAGCCGTCACACTATCATTATTCCACTTTTTTCCTTATCATCTCTCAAAGAATCCGTTTATATTGTCTTTAGTCTTCCCCTTTCACTGCATCCGGCACGGTTGGATCAGTGGTTGAGCGATCGACTGCTCCGCTGCGTGTCGCGGGTTCGATCCTCGCGCGGAACAAATATTTTTATATGGCCTACAGGTAGTTGTTCCGGGTCTAGCTGTTTGTTTATGTGAGTTAAAATGTTTGTAAAAGCACCCACGATACAGGAGAAATTCCTAGTGAGGGGCAACGCTTAAAAAATTAAAAATGAAATTAAAGTTTGTGCGTTGGTGTCCTTTACACTCTGCATCCATCAACATTTTTACTGATTACTCTTTTATATCTCTATTTTGTTTCTACAACCAAAAACTTCACAGAGGAGCTCGTGGCTAAATAATAATACTAACTCGGCTACATCTTCAGGCTAAACCGTGCTTGCCAAGGTGTGTGGATGGGTGACCACCCGTTAGTGCGAGTACCAAGTTTCCTGCGTGCCTCAGAAAGTACGATAAGCCGATGCCGGCTGCCATTTATTTCGGTCTTTGGCAGTAGTTACAGGTAGTCCGTGGCCCAAAAGTCTGACAACCAGTCTTACCAAGGGGTATCGTATTACGCAGTACTAGCTGGGTTGTGGATGTCAGATAGGCAGTCGCTCCATGTAAAATACTGGTATTCAGCTGCATCCGATTAGACTGGAAGCCGACCTCAAGATAGTTATGAAAAGGCAGGCAGATGATGAATCAAAAACACTCTTACAAATATTGCAGATGCAGAAAAAAAGTTATGCAAGAATGTTAAACGTCTACATCGAGCTACATTTGATAAGGTGAATGCTTGTGGAATGTTCTATGTCGATGCTACTTTCCCATTGAAGATGATGGCGTTAATCACCAACTATACTGTTGTATTGCTACAATTTGCCATTTACAAGTAATCAGTTCTTTAAGTTTTGTTTTGTTTTGTTTTGTTATAAGAAAATTATAAAGACATGCAATCAATAATCTGTTTTACTGTCATTTTCATTTAGCAACCCAACCACGGTGGGGTGAGAAAAGGCCTGTGTCCCAGTAGTGTTAAATTGATTATGCTATAGGCTCGCTCCCCATTATACCAAAACATAATTATCTTGTGAAATGCGGGTGTACTATTTAGGTACACCTCTGCCCTACCCTTCGGAAATCCTAGGCGTTATGTTATGTTGATTATGATACTGTAGCTTTTACATTTTTATTCTGGCAATATAAAGAAAACAAAACTGTCAATGCGGCAAAAGCTTATCTTAGAAATTAACAAAATCAAAAGAGAGGATTGCAGCAGAAGGGAGGCATTTTGTAGTTCCTGAGAATTGCGATGAGAAAATAATGAACTGTGTATGTATGAAAAAAAAAGGGTGCTTATAATCTTCTACAACAACACAGTTGATAGTTTTAATTATAATGGTCAGGTATTTTAGCACCTCACACCGCATCACACTAGTAACAAAATAACTTTCAATTTAATCGAATAGGTACTAAAACTATCTAGCTTAAGATAATATATTCAGTAACAAATGTCACTTGTCAAATTAGAGCGTTACGTATCAGGTAGTTTGAACAAACAA
This sequence comes from Cerastis leucographa, assembly GCA_963082945.1. Classification (NCBI taxonomy): domain Eukaryota; kingdom Metazoa; phylum Arthropoda; class Insecta; order Lepidoptera; family Noctuidae; genus Cerastis; species Cerastis leucographa. The sequence goes on from OY720355.1 coordinate 18,992,630, forward strand.
AATAAAATAACATTCGGAAGGTTGTGCTAACACCTTTTCCATCCTTTTCAAAGCCTCTACTCGATATTTGATATTCACTTCAAATAGTTCGTTCGCTTTAAAGCCTTTAATCAAAATGAATGAACCAACACCATTTTGTCGTTCTGAAAGAAGTATTTCTGTCGAATCCGTTTTGAGTAACGTAATCGATAAAGATGTGCAGTCGATTCTTCAACCTCTAAACCTCATGCAAATACTAGTGCTGAATCCTAAACATTACATCAAGCACAATGTCATTCATCCAAATAATCGTTTCAATAAGTTGATGTCATCGTGTGGGGTAGTACTGTATGTATCGGCTTACCTGTATCGAGACTTAGGAGTGCTGTTAGACGAAAATTTAAAACGTTACAGTTTGATAAATTTTCTGTATTTTGCCTCCATTTTCAACTCTATCTTCTTCTGTGTGGGTTTTGTCTTGAACTTCATCATTAATAATGTTCAATCGAAGAAAAATGTCGCGTTTGCTTTGACGTATCAAGAAGTGCACAGGTATCTTTATGATGAGAAAAGTTTGAAGCTGACTGTCATCAGAAGTTGGATTCATCCCGCGATAATCTTCGCATTTTATTTTTCATCACACTTGCACGTAAACAGTGTCATAACATACAGGTTAACTTGGCTGTAATGCCCCATATAAAACCCTAGGGCGGTAAGTATTTTTTTTTTAATTTACAGCCCAGCATGACAGCACACAGGTCATGCAAGTTCAAGCAAGGAGTTTACACGCAATTGAAAAATTGTCTTAAAATGTTATCTAAACAGGAATTTCATTCAATCTCGCTACATGTTATTTAATTACTCCATTTTCAACTCTATCTTCTTCTGTGTGGGTTTTGTCTTGAACTTCATCATTAATAATGTTCAATCGAAGAAAAATGTCGCGTTTGCTTTGACGTATCAAGAAGTGCACAGGTATCTTTATGATGAGAAAAGTTTGAAGCTGACTGTCATCAGAAGTTGGATTCATCCCGCGATAATCTTCGCATTTTATTTTTCATCACACTTGCACGTAAACAGTGTCATAACATACAGGTTAACTTGGCTGTAATGCCCCATATAAAACCCTAGGGCGGTAAGTATTTTTTTTTTAATTTACAGCCCAGCATGACAGCACACAGGTCATGCAAGTTCAAGCAAGGAGTTTACACGCAATTGAAAAATTGTCTTAAAATGTTATCTAAACAGGAATTTCATTCAATCTCGCTACATGTTATTTAATTACTCAACTAATGTTCTTAAATCTAAATAATCGATAGTTTTTTGTATCAAAACGTTGAATGTTTTTTTTTTTAATACTCCGTCATGGCTGTATACCTAGGTAAGTATTTGCCCTTAAAGTTTCTGAACAAAACATTTGTATAATCTGTGGTGTGGGCAAACAGCCCGCCATCCGCAAATCAGTTCACGTATTTCGTAATAATATGTGCTGACTTGTGTATATTCATAATTATTAACTCGCAAATGTGATGAAAAACATTGTATGTTTCACGGGCGGTACGGGAATTACGAACCTCGGCTCAGAAAGCCCTCAGTCTTCGACTTCGGGCTTGTACTAGAGCCTCGATCGTAATTCCTTACTTACCGCCCTTAATACACAATATACTATTGTCCTATCAACCTTTATGTTTTCATTTCACATCAAGCCACCAGTTTATTAGTATTATTAATCTTCTATCATTGATAACTATTGATACAAATATAATTTATGCAATTAGATTAATTCAGTTATTGACTGACAAACTATCACTTTGGAATGACCGAGTTTTACTCTTAGCTAAAAATGACTGCAATGAAACCGAATGCAAAAAGATGTTGCAGATTTTCATGCAGATATTTAAGTGCTTTGGCATCTACAACGATGTTTTCCAGACACCGGTAAGTCTAGCCTTATGTTTAACAAAATAATGTCATAAAGGCAACCTTAACTTGCTCTTTTTCATCAAGACAACAAGCAGCACAATCTTAAAAAAAATGGCATGGCCAAGTATACTACCCTGCGTTACACCGTTTTTGTTTAGCTTTTTTTCTTTTTTACAGACTATAGGCATGATAATTTCTTTGACCAGACAGATGTATCTTTAAAAGCCTTTAATACCGTCTTTATCGACATATACTAGTAAAAATGTCTACAAGGTTTTGTTTTGCATCCTCGTCAAAATTCAGGAGGTTGTCACAAAAGACATAAATAATCAATTAAAATTACGGTAAATAGTTAATTATTAAAAAACGCTGCTTTTTCTTGTTGTTTAAATTTGACAGTATTTCATAATAACCCCCTTAGCGTGGTTTAGGGAATAAGAAATTATCGAATAAACGTTTGAGATTGTTTGTATAAAGGGTGTAAAACACCTCTTAACGAAGCCGAAAGGCACTGGTTCTCCCTGTCCTTGCGATAATTTTTTTGTTCTACACCATACCTGGGAACCTTCTAGTTACGGAGATATTAGGGGTCAAAATTCCAACTGTTTGACAAGTATTTTTTTAAATACAAGTTTTTAATGTAAGATTTTTACTTTAAACACCTCCATGACCCCCGTACTATTCAATCCGTCCATCAGCACAATGTTTTGAGTGCGATACATTGAGTTCTACCACAAAACATGATTTTACACCCCCCAAAAAAAATTGTTTCCCAGTAATCATTTTTGCGTAAAGTTACTTAGTTTCATGTAAAGAATGCTTGGTTGACGGCTTCGTGATGAGGTGATTTGCACGGTGTATGTGAAAGCGCGGTTATAGGGCGATGATCAGACGGGTCGCGTTTAAAACACGGGTGGTTCACACTTACCGAATTCTTTATATGAAACAAAAAATAAAAATTACCTACCCATTTTATTCTTGATTCGGATCAAGAATCATTAGCATTGTTACCTCCTTGAATATGTTGAGGATGCAAAACAACAGCTTGTATACGTCGAGAAAAATAACTCTGTCAAAGCTTTCGAAAGCTTCGCTTTCAAAATCTTTCTGTTCAATTTTATTGGTGTATATGTACTTCACAGGTTAATACTATATTTTTTAGATTCTGTTTCATACCATGGGGACATTTTCTAATACTTTAGTTGACTTTCAAGTGATGATCGAGATTTGTATTCTTTATTACGAATATGTGAGTATTAATGACACAAAACTACTGTTGTTTCAATTTCGACCATGACATCACGTAACGCGACGACAATGCAGCTAATATATTCTTCAGAATGTCGACAGTCATTTATCAAAATAAAACAAAAAAGTTTATGTCGTTCTGCTAATGAATGGCTGTTGATGGTGGCAATACTGATTTGCGGGCTGCGGTCACCTCATCACGTAATACCGCCATCTACAGAAATTACAGTCATTTCATTGTCAATTTTGAAATTCCAATTTTAATATTTTTTCAAAACAAGTTTTAAATTTTATAATTTTATATACTTCCTTGACCACCCTATTCAATGAATTTTTCAGCACAACGTTTTGAGTGCGTACATTGAGTCCTATCGTAAATCGTGTTTTTTCGCCCCAAAAAAATGTTTCCGAGCAGTTTCTGCGTAGTGTTACTTCGTTTTATGTTCAGAATGCTTGGTTGTCGGCTTCGTGAAGAGTTGTCTTATACCTTGGTTCTACAAGGTGTAGAAACAAGTAACGCAGCCGGTGAGTCGTAACGCAGCCGTTTGCTGGCTTTGTCGCTACGGTTTGCTGATGAGCCTTCGAAACTGTACCTTGAATTTTTTTCCACGGTGTATTTTTTTTTTTTATGTTTTCTTTTTTTTTTTGCATAAAACACCATTGGTGTCGATGATAGTGAACTTGTGGCTGCTCAAGTCTTTGGTTATACAAATCGTGTTAAGCCTGAATTTTGATGAAACTGTCAAGCACGTACAAGATTCAAGCCTATTCATTTGTGTTTCAGACTGTTCAGGTAGATACCCAAGATTTATTTACTTAATAAATCATCGTCCCGCCCTTGTCCTATAGTATGTTACTAGGGGTCTTTAATATTTGTTATTTTATAACGTCTTTTTTATTTTCTACAAAAATCGCTCACATGCAATTATTGAAAATCTGAAAAAGGGACATAATACTAATTATTATGAAATAACTTTTAAAATAAGTTTCAGCCGTGAACGCATTAAATGACACTGCAGACAGGTTCGGTTTATTTTCCTGCTCTCTGATTAAATTCACAAAAACCGACTTCATAAACACAAAACAATTAAAATAATTTTAGCTTTAGAAGTCGGAGACTTTTGTTTCGTAGATCCAGTTTTTTGCCAAGGTAACGCAATATTGTATATTGTGTTACCTTGGTAATTTAATTGATTGCTACCGCAATAGGAATTTCCTGTAATGTTAGCAGTGTTTGTGATAAATAAATTTAAAGATCAGCTGATTTACTGTTAACAATGTTACTCTCTGTGATAGTTGTTTCAATAACACTTTCTGTAAAATGTTCACACGGCGAATCATCAACCTATACGTTTCTAGTATAACATGGCCTCACTTTGTATAGATTTCCTGTACACTGAGAGATCCGCATAAACTGGTTTTGTATACCTTGATTGGTCGCCGAGTAAGTTTGTAAGCATACTAATAATGTCTGTGTATTATATTAATTAAATATATTTTATTCACAATTCCACTCAAATCATAATTTTTGTTACCAGATCAAAAGAAGTTATGCAAAAATACCCTGCGGCTGCATCGCACATTCAACAAGATGAATGCATGTGGTCTGTTCTGCATAGATATTTGTCATCCATTACGTTTGATGGCTCTTATCACTAAGTACGGTGTTGTGCTGTTACAGTTTGCGTTCCTGTAATTCAGTGCTATTAAAAAAAAAAAAAACCAGTATTATGAATTCTTTTACTTCAAACTAGCAACCCACCCTGGCTTCACACGGATAGCAGAGTTAAGCTAAGTCGACGTGATTTTCTCCGACATCTTCAACAACTATCATAATATTTCATCCTATTTAGACAAAACCTTTATGAATTATACCTACCTGTAAACCTCGTGAATGACTCTGTCTATTGCTGAAAACCGTATGAAAATACGCTCGGAAGTTTTTGAGTTTATCGCGTTCAGACTGACAGACAGACGCGGCGGAGGACTTTGTTTTATTATACTACTCCGTCAAGAAAGTACCGGTAAATGATCAATAATACACAAAAAGTTAGTTATTCATCAAAAGTCATTTTATCGCCTTCAAAGTATGCTCCTTGATATGACTGATTGATGATTGGAATATTACAATCATCAAAACATTATTAAACGCTTTTCTGGAATTGAGTTCAGTTCTCTCCACGAATACTTCTTTATGTCTGCTACCGAATAAAAACGGGGGCTACGAACTATTAATTTGAGTTTAGGAAAAAGAAAGAAGTCTGCTGGAGCCATCTCTGGTGTATAAGGTGGTTGCTCGATGGTATTTCTTGAGGTTTTAGGCAAAACTTCGGTCACTATGATGGCCGTGCGCAAAGGCTCATTATCATGGTGCAAAATCCAAGAATTTTCGTTCCACACAGCCTTTTTTCTCAATTTGCTCTCTTAAATGCCGTATAATGCTCAATTTTTTTTTTTTTTACTGTTTATCTTTCCGGCAAGAATTCCGAGTGCACTATACCGCGATAGTCAAAGAAAACGGTCGACTTTGGCGTGGTTTTTTTGGTTTCGGTTCAGTTGGAAGGCGCCACTCCGAAGCTTGTTGACTAGTTTGCATGTCAAACTAGTCAATAAGCAACAAGGGTTGAGGATTGGTGGGGAGCTCAGTAGCCCGCGACTATTCGATAAGGGGGGACAAATGGGCCGAAGCAAAATCCCTGTATCATATAAAGTAAATGTTGGGGACGGGGTAGAATGGCGGCGCCGTGCCGACCAAATCATCTCAAGAAATAGTAACAAAGACAGGTACTCTCTATCTCGAATAAGGGGGTATCCGTAAACGAGGAAAAACAGAGTCCTAATCAAAAAGGTATAGTCGATAAGAAGGAAGCCGACGATGATGTGTTGGAGGGTGCATCAGGTGCTGTCAGGGAGGTGGCGAATGCGCCGACAGAATTACGACCGGTACCTGAGGCTAAGTCAGCGAAGCAGTCGCCTATGCTAGAACTGACACCGCTTAGTGTATCTGCCCGAGCGCTGCGAGCGTTCAATCGGGCTAAGCGTTTTAATGATTAAGTTAAGATTAACTTGTTATCAGATTAGCTTACATTATGTTTCATTAAAGCCCACTCCCTCTCATAGAGAGGAGGCCTGTGTCCCAGCAGTGGGAACATTATAGGCTGATGATGATGATGATGTTTCATTTAGTATACTTTTACATTTCACGTAACATTATACTTTTGTTTGAGTTTAGATTAATCTTTAGTTGTTACGGTCTTGGTGAGGAGAGATGTGATGATTGAAGTACCTATGCTTAGGTAAGCTTAGACTAATATCGGTTTCTGTGGCTCGAATAAACAGTTTGTCGCTAACCACCGCCTTTCATTGATTTCACGGCGTGTGGGGGGGAGGTGGCAAAATGAATTATCCTAGGACCTCATTGTTAATGACGTTTAGGTCCGTTGTTTCCTTTTGGGGCTAAAATTACTAAGTTACTCGCAGAGCTCATATACTGCCCATTTGAGATATTGAGACTTTCTGTATTTTGAATTTAAGTTTTTGGACCTAGAAAGTGAGGTCAAAATGAAAATCCAATACGGCGCCGAAGAAAATTCTCATTTTGTTATCAGCGACCCGGAAAACCGCGAAAACGACACCTATGAAGAAAAACAAAAAAAAATCTCGGCGCCATCCTCGATTTGCATTATGACCTCATTTTGAAGAAGAAGAAGTTTTCATTATTGAAGAGTCTTTATTTCTCTTCTTTGGAGGGTTTAGGTCAAAACGTTCCACGGTGACTGGCCGGGTTGGAAGATGAAGATTGTCTTCAGTTTGAGAATATAATTTATGTTTAGAGGTTATAAGTGGAGAGGGGCATTGGTTGATATTTGTGTGTAGTAATTTTATGTTTTATGTCAATTCATATTTTGATTTACTTTTGTTTATATTTAAAAAACTTGTTAATTTTAATTTTATTATTTCAATTCTTTTTTATCTTTACCAATATTTTTGCAAACATTAAAATGTTAATTTCTAAGCCCGAGAGGTGATCTGTACCTCAGGATCTTCCCATCTCCGACACCTTTCTCTATATAAGATTTACAAATGTGAACCAGCACCTTAAAGTTTTGATGTTGAGATAAATAAAGATTTATGATTATGTTCTCGATTATGTTCTTGTCTTGTTGGTATTTTTATTTATTAAGAATTTTAACATGTTTGGTTTTATGACTCCGTCTGATACACTTGGTGATCTCCGGGACGACGACTGAAAATGTAATGTTTTGTTCTTTTTGTTCTCTTGTAAGGTTTTGCGATCCTGGTTTTGTACATATTTTTTTGGTGAATTAGATACTAAGTGATCTTTGATGGTGATTTAATATAGTAATAGTGATATGATAGTGAGCAACCTATTTTTGAAGTGAAACTTCTTATGCGACTTCCAACAAGTTTAACGCTACCATGGAGGGGGAATTTTTCTATAACTCACTAACAGATGCCAGTATTACAAGATTTGTGACTCCGTGGTTACGCAAGATGGCGTGCAAACAATCATGCATTCGACTCTTCGGTGTGACCAGCCTTCGCTCAATTTCTATGAGTAGAATAGCCTCGATACACTTATGGAATAATTATGTATTAAAAATAGTACAACAAGAAAACAACAAAATATTATTTGGAAGCCCAATAAAATAACGAGAGTGAATGCGTGGCACTCGAACACATGCGTGTAGTATTACGAAGTTTCACTTCTTCTGCGTGGAAGGACTCTACGCACTGATTTTTAGAATTACTAATTTGTCGTATCTTATTATGGCTGTATTTCCTTTCTCCTTAGTATTGAAAAAAAAACATTTTTCTAGCAAGTATTGTGGGTAGTCTTCATTAATGTAATATGGAGTTTAGACAGCCTTTTGTTGTTTATTAATCTGATCTTGGTGCTTAAATTTTATAGTATTTGCTTACTACAGATACTTTATACTCAAACTTATCATCCATATTCATACTTTTATTTCATTTTTATAAATATTTTCTAATCCTTTGTTGTGACATGTTTACTTCAAATTTGTCAGATGTCATTTACTTTTATTTTTGATTGTTACCAGCCAAACTCTTTATGAAGGTTTCATTTAAATTATATATTACTAAAAATTATTATCATCAATTCGTTAGTTCAATTGTTGTATTTTATAGTTAATTGCGAATATTTGCTGTGAAAAAATATTCTGAGTTAAATTTATAAAAATATTATGTGCAGGGTTTTTGACCATTGTTACTGGCTGTTTTTAATACTGGCAGGTTGCGTCTTACTAACGCAGCAGTTTTGAATCTGGAATAAAAATTTCAAGAAAGAAACGTAGGACCAGGGTATAAAAGGGATTTCTGACGGATGCTCTGGTTCTAGTCTGGAGTTAAGAGTTCGGTTCAGTCTGGAGACAAGAAATCAGTTTAGTCTGAAGTTAAGAAATCAGCTAAGTCTAGAGTTTGGAGTCAAGATCTCAGTCATATCTTGAGTTTTGAGCACAGCCTAGTGGAGTCAAGGAGTGGTCTTCGTTTGGTGCTGCCGTGGCTGCTGCTAGCTGCTGTGAGGAAGCTGCTCTGCGAACTGACGAGCCTGGCACTGGGGCTCGGTACGTGTCTGCTGGAAGCTGCTCTGCGAGCTGACGAGCCTGGCATTGGGGCGGTACGTGTCTGCTGGTGGGTCCTGCCAAGCCGCCCTGCATCAAGTTCGTCGTGGTCAAGCTCATCTTGATCAAGCCAGCTTTCTACATCTGGATGTTTGTCTTCAGTTACTATCACGCTCAGAGATTTGCGGAGACATTTTAAACGTTCCCGGTTAACCTGTCCTTCACTTTTTTAATAATTTATTGTATTCTTCTTAACATCATTTATTAAATTCATTTTCCCCTAATAACCTTTTTTAATGTACAAATCTGTTTACTTGTTTCATCACGAGGAGCAAGCACGTTTGTTACAATTTGTATAAGTTACTTCTGGTGGCCAGGGTTTCGTTTCTTTTTTGCCAATTCTTCTCATCTCTTGTATATCTCTGTAGTCTTTTTTCGCCGAAAGGAACTCTTAAATACAAATGATGATATTGCTTTCCAAGTTCTCATAGGATGTTTTTTTTCTTGTATACCAAAGAAAAAATGTTGCTTTCTCGTGCCTGTTTTTCCATAAAATAAAGTAGTTTTTCATGGATTTCTACTTTTTCTTTAAGCTCTTCGGTATCGTATTACCTGCTGGGTACTAACTGGGTTGTGGAGGTCAGATAGGCTCCAAGTTAATAAAATGCTGGTATTTAGCAACATCTGGTTTGACTGACAGCCGACTCAAACATAGTTAAGAAAAGGCTATACTAGGCAGATGATGTTTTACTTTGAGTTCAGGCCAGTCAGCTTACAATAAACTGTACTTTTGAAGTTCTCAATAATTAGTTAACAAACAAATGTATTTTGACATTAAAGGTTTTGTTAAAATAAACCAAATGCAAAACAAACACAAACAATATTTATTAACCAATCATCGAATTACAGCAATGCAAACTGCAACAGTACGACAGTGTAGTTAGTAAGAAGTGCCATGGCACTCAGTGGTTGACTGATGTCTATGTAGAACAGGCCACACGCACTCATCTTGCTGTATGAAGCTCGGTGCAACCGTCGGATGTTCTTACATAGTTTCTTTTCTTCTGCTGTAAACGTAATAAAAAAAAAACATTGATGCTTAATTATTAGGTAAAAAATATATATTTTTAATAAGCATGTTTTGCGGAGAATTCTGTCCCGTTTATTTACAAGAGAGCAAAGCACCAATAACATTAGTAATAGAAAAAAAAAACAACTAAATGACACTTCGGCAACCTAAAATTCAGCGTTACTCATAAAGGAATAAAAGACTTAAGGTTACATATATTCACACTCGGAAGTAACTATTAAAAGTACAGAGATTTTTGAAGAATTGGAGCGCAAATGAGTGATAACGATAAACAAATTACAAGAATTATTATTACCGGTACAATTTGATGCTAGAACCAACACGCACGAATCCTGTGATATCTTGATTGCATCGTAAAATGCATGCGTGCTATAACAGCCGACAATTTGTATCAACAAGCACTTCACCATAAACACGTAGAGCAATCCTTGAACGACTAATATGCCCTGCAAAAAAAAACACTTATGGTGAATAAAAATCCACAACGGTAATCCTGGCAGGGTATACAAGGTGTTGTTTTGCATTCTCGTCAAATTCAAGGAGGTTAATATGCTAATGATTCTCGACCCGAATGAATAATAAAATAGGTAGGTAATTTTTATTTTTTCATTTAATTACGGAAATCGGTAAGTATGAAACACCTGTGTTTTAAACGCGGCCCATTTGATTCTCGCCCTATAACCGCGCTTACAAACATACAAACAATCTCAAACGTTTTTTTAATAATTTCTTAATCTCTAAACCACGTTAAGGGGGTTATTTTGAAATGTTGACAAACAGAAAAAAACCAAAAGAATCCGCGTTTAATAATAATAAACTAGGTACTGAAATTTTAATTGATTATTATTTATGTCTTTTGTGACAACCTACTGAGTTTTGACGAGGATGCAAAACAACACTTTGTATATGTGTGCATTAAATATACCCACATTTTGCCAATTATGTGTATGTCCGATGTAGTATGGGGCGAGCATATTGCCGCTAACCAACCACGATTGATGGGTTGTGTGAGGAATGATATGAAAGAAAAAGGTGAAAATGATAGCGTGAAGAGAATGGCAATAAAACGTTTTGTGCCAACCCCAAGTACCATGAGAAAAGGGCAGGAAGATAAAGAAGAAATAAATAATATTTATTTGTCAGGGACATGACGTGCACACAAAATTACAAAAAAAAATAACATACAACGCATTACAAATATTTATAATTACAACAAGACAGAACAAAAAAAAAAGTCGACCGCTTGCACTTCCGGGCCTATAGCACAGAACTGGTTTTCAGTGGTCACTCGTGGAAACAAAATATAAGAGATGTTGTTATTGCCACTACCCGAGCACCGTGGAACTGAGACATAGTCCAACCTAGGAATCGGACCCTGGACAGCAGTAGTGTTAATCCCGCAGAAGTGCTTAACCTACTCCACAAACGCGAAACGAAACGAGAGACAACAAAGATTGTAAAAACTAATGTTAAATTGTCAGAGGTTTAAAAAATATATTGGAACATAAAAGACACGCATCCGTCACAACAACAGGCGTAATTTAAAAAGGGTGGTATTTAAACGATCGACTATGTATTCAAAATCAGGCTGTCAAAATACTGATTATGGCATACTGAAAAACTAAGTAAGCAAAAGACTGAGAGCGATTACAATTATTAAAAACGGCGACTTAAAAATACGAATTTGAGGCACAAGTTTTTCAAAACGATCAGCATAATCATTTATTTGAGCGACAATTCTGCAGATTATAGGCGCAGACTAACTCTGACGAGTTTAAAAAGGCCTAACATGAAGTGAAAGGCGGGGTTTTAGGTCACTCCGCCCCCTAAAGTACAATCCAAATAGATCCTGTCCGCTATTTTCAGAAAAAATAATTCTAGAATAGAAAAAAATATTAGCTCAAAAAGTATTACAGTATGTAAAGACATTATTACCGCAGCTCACAAACATAATATATATTTATTCAAATCGGTTGTATAAATAGTCCGCTCACTGAATATTATTTTCGCTCAGTCAGTATTTTTTTTAGCTCGATTTAGTTTTTAATATAACCTCAAAAACGTTGTCATTTGTCCACGGCTTTTTTACTGCTCTTATTTGTAAATCGTAAAATTTTCTTATCTCACTATAAATGTCTTTAAAACAATACTTTTTTGTGAAAAGTCCTTTGAACACGTAGAATTTGCACTGTTTTCATTATTTTTCTGTGTCACAAAACCACTATTCGACGCCATTTTTCTAGTTTTGATAAGCAGCGCCGCGCGTGGTAAAAAAAAAGAATTAAATAGTTCAATTTGCCGCGGCATTTTGTAAACGTCGATTGAATTGTCTATCAAATGTTGTGGCATCTTACAAAGTGACCAGGCAATTTACAGTTTGCCTTCGGCATATTTTAAAACAGCTAACGTTTTTAAACGGACGACGCCGTTTGTAAAACGCGGTATTATACAAATTGCCTGCGACATATATAAAAGTTTACTAGACGCTATGTAAAGTTGATTTTATTACAAAACATCTATGCCCGTGTAACGATCTAAAAAAAATATTATACTTACAGAATCAGGATTTTTGGAATAAAAATGTAAAAAATCAATAAGTACTTGAACTTTTATCAAGCCAAGGAAAAAGGTCTCGGCTATGTGGAATAGTACCTGGAAATTACAATCATAACAATTACAAACATAACAATTAAGCGTTCCTAAAAAAAAGGCAATGTCGCATAGGAGGTGGCGGGAGGAACTCCATTCATCATCATTATCATCTTGCTGCACTTGTCCCATTCTACTTGGGTTTAGTGCAACACGTTTTCTTCTTCCATTCTTCCTTGTCAGATGTTATGGTATCATTAGTCCTTTCTCTTTCTTATCATTCCTCACAAAATACATCCATCTTTTTCTGCGTTTCTCTCCCTCTCTATCTATCAACATTCATAGTGGGATGAACTCGACTTTTTCCTTAAAAAAAGTGGCCACACAAATAGCAAAAGGACTGTACTACTTTACTCCGAAGTTTAAAATACCGATATACGGTATACATAAAGGTCATAAGTACGAATAACGTTAGTCAGAAAGTACGCTATGACGAATTAATTTACTCAGAATGTTCGTTTCTCTGTTGTACGTTACTCCGAAAAATTGCTATGACGAATTACGTTATTGCGAAAGTTTATCATCGCAATGTAACGGTACTCCGAAAGCCATTTTACAAGTCGTTTTATGAAGACCTTTGTTAAACAGTGGGAGAAATGTCTAACTATTATAATTTCTACTTACAGGTATTTGAAAAACTTTTTTGTAAAGGTTGTAGCATTCCAATATTTGTACGTAAGCGTGACCCATTTTGTTGCAACGCATTACACGGCTGCCATTGCTCAAGGACTCTAACACTTTTTGATTCCATTGTTCAGCTTTTTCCGTTAGTAACTTAATTAAGCAAATAGCATACACTGCATTACAGTCGACAGTAAGTAGCACGAACACGTAACAAATGATGTACCATGGAGGATGCATGTAAACCACGTACACATAGGTACATGTTGTGATATAGAATACGAGGAGGTTAATAGAGTACGACCAATGTCTACAAATAACACTCTTGGTACTGGCAAAATTCTGAATAAACCTATGAATTTTTTGAAACGTCAAAATGATTTGAACATTTTCCTTTGAATGTACCAAGTGGAGGATAAAGTTCATGACGTAGCCAGAGGCGTAGAAGAGGGCGTCAAAGACAGTTGCGAAGTAAAGGAAATTGACGGTCTGGTATCGTTGCATATTCTTATCGAACAGCATCGCACAGATTCGATATAAAGCCAAGAGTATATACATAAGTAGTCCACAAAATGATTTAAAGTTATTTGAAAGATCATTCGGATTCACGAAATTATTTTGGATTTGATACTTCGGATTCAGTGACAGAGATTGCATCAGGTGTAAAGGCAGAAACATCGTTTGCACATCTTTGTCAACGTAGCGATACAAAAACGGATTGACACGTCGAGCTCTAAAAACCATTTTGTATGATACTATTCCAAAATAGATGGGTTGGTGTTCACTAGTTAATAGTATAACTAATAGTGATTAAAACATTCGTACCAACTGATCCGTACTATGTTATCAGTTAAGTAATCACATTATGCATAACAAAACATGTACGATGAAAATATTTAATGAGCAAATAATAATCGAGCCTTGAAGTAAAATGAAAATAACTTTAAAGTTAAATAAAACGAATACTACTACCAAAATAGTTTAAGGCAAATAAAAAGAAGTGAATTACACGGAACCTTTGAGACTTCATTCCGTATCGTCAGTAGACTTACCCCCAGTTACTGATCCAAAAGTCAAAATATAAAAATATCAATTGCCAATCGCATCATTAACCAGGCATTAGCAACAATCGGATTGTGGGCGTTCCTAAGGAATTTGGGTAATGTGAACAAGCAAAAGATGGCATGCAATAACATATATGTCCAGCAGTGGACGAATACAGGTTGATGATGATGAATAACATATATCGTGACCAAAATTCTTTTTCAGTCAACATACAGAGTTCTAGCAGTGACACCATCAACTTAATTTGCCCTCATACCAATTTATATAGCGTCTCTTTCTATTCATCGTTATGTGTTGCCTCGCTCGATGCCTTGTAACTGGATCAATACTTAATAACTTGAGGTGTTAATTTATTAATATATTTTTACTGTTTTATCGGTCACATACAATTTTCCATGCGTTTTTATAGTTCTCAGCGGTAAACTCAATTGACCTTAAAACGACACCGGCACTATTTTCTAAGCTTGACGTAAGATTATGATATTTAGTTATGGGTAGTATTTAAACGATCGACTACACTTTCAAAATCGGGCTGTCAATAATACTGATTATGGCGTGCTGAAATACTAAGTGACAGAAAGACTGAGAGCGAACACAAATATATTGAAAACGGAGTAACTCGGGCAATGAACCACAGACTGACATTAAAATTAACTTATAAAATAAGAAAACTGATTGGTGTATACAGTCGTCAGCACATTAAGCTTCACAATACGGTACAAAAACAGTCGCTGACACAAACGGGTGACTAATGTCTGCAGATTAGTTAAAAAAAAAAAAAACTCAAATAGTATGTAAATATATTATTACCGCGGCTCACAAACACATCCCAAAACGGTTTTTTTTTTAGTACTGATGTATGAACTCAAATCAGTTTTATAGCCCACTCTCCTACTATTATTACCTACCACCTACCTACCACCTACCTACCACCTACCTACCACCTACCTACCACTTTCAATTAATACCCAATTTTATTACCCAATATTAATCAATTAGATACCGAGTTTCCTCCATGCCTCGGAAAGCACGTTAAGCCGTTGGTCTCGGCTGTCATTTGTAGATCTTTGAGAGTCGTTACAAGTAGTCAGAAGCCAAAAAGTCTGACAAGACTTTTTTTCAAGACACTTAGTAAGACTGTCCTGATCCAGTCTTACTATGGGGTATCTTATTACCCAGTTACTGGGTTGTGGACGTCAGATTGGCAGTCGCTTCATGTAAAATACTGGGACTCAGCTGCATCCGGTTAGACTGGAAGCCGACCCCAAGATAGTTTGGGAAAAGGCTAGGCAGATGATGATCAATCTGCAAAGATAATTCTTCAACCTTTTTTCCTTTTTTTATTATATCACGCTTTTTAAGAAGATAATTTTAACTGTCTCTTCCTTCCATAACTAATTATTGGGAACAATAAATTGAACAATGAACTAGGCAAGAGAAGAAAATGATCGAACCAGTCCAACAACGGTTCCGTCGCATTTTGACCTAACCGCCTTCCTGCAGTCGCCACTCAAAAGCTTGATAGGCTCGCTAACCACAACCCTAGTACCTGGCAAAGCGGAATGGAAATCGAAAGATGTAAGTTTAGGTTATTCCTTTAGAGGTTATTTGGAATTTTGCATATATGGGTACAAGTTAACAACAAATCTTATGAATTGGTGGGTGGAAAAAGTCGTTAACGGAAAAAAGGTGAAATTCTAAACTGAAACACAAAATATAAATTATATCGGCTAAATGAAATTTATATTTTAGACGTTTAACGTGGTATAGGACAAACCCTCACAAAAGCCAAAACGTAAATTATAAAAAAGATAGTAGGTGCACACGAAATGCTATCTCATGAGCGCTTTCGAAGCGGCAAACTGCATACAAATTCGAGGGAGGAGAGTGTATAGAATTATAAAAATTATGGATGGAATTATAAAGACCAACTTCCCTTAGGTATCCAGCCAAACTTCCAGCAGTCCTCAGCAAACTTCTTTACTCCACCAGGGCCGAAGGCAGCAAATCGAACCTTTTCGTTATCCTCTTTTCCGTTAAAATTCAAATTCGAGTAGCGGTTATCAGTTGTTACTCTTATCCGTTGAATGCAGTATTCTGTATGATTAAAAGGTCACCAATTGTTGGAAATATGAAATTAAAAATGACTCGTTTGTATAACAACTTAATTTAATGCAGCACGGACCGCACGGTACACCGTGAGGTCCGCACCTCACTCGCGCGGCCGGTGGCTCGATCAGCTGTGCGACCCTTTCGCCCGCGCGTTCCCGCATTCTCCACACAACTATTCTGTCACTTCGTAAATCGTTCTACTACAACTAGTACCAGTACGACTTCTGGTTATACATCTACACCGGTTTTGAGTTCAGACATCACGCCTAAAATCTCCGAACTGTTAGGCTATTGTGCCTATTATAGTGCACCAAACTTTTGCCAGTTATGTTTAAGTCCTATGTAATACGGGGTAAACCTAATGCCATCAACTGGGCGAGCAGAAATCTAGACTCCTTGGCAGCTACTTAGAAATTCCTGATAGAACAACCCAATAAATATCTCTTATGCTCAGTAGTCTCACAAATATTTTTTGATAAGTGGCATATCAATATCTAAATGATTCAGGATTCAGTAACACCATCGATTGATACCCCACAATCAAAGAGATTGTCGTGTTTACATGCCGCTGCCAGACTGCGCAGTTCCTACGTATCTTAATAGATGTCGCACCTGAAGAACTTTAAAATATGAATACTTTCACTAACCTATACAGATCTTGCTGTTCGAAATAAAAGCATAATGATTTGATTTGAAGGTCAATTTTATTTTGTTTGGTTTACAAGGCGAACAAAAAGCTCAGCACTACTACCATAAACTGTAACTTTGAATTTCACAAATTGTAGTGTATTTAAACGTCTGCTGTTTTCAGAGTTCCCGTTCTTTTAATCCAGCTTATGTATGAGGTCCACATCGTTTTGGACATGCCCGCTACATCATTCCCAAACCAGAAAAGTGATCGGATCCCATTTAAAATGAATTAAAGCAATGCAAACTGCAACAGTACGACAGTGTAGTTAGTAAGAAGTGCCATGGCACTCAGTGGTTCACTGATGTCGATGTAGAACAGGCCACACGCACTCATCT
Source organism: Cerastis leucographa (assembly GCA_963082945.1). Classification (NCBI taxonomy): domain Eukaryota; kingdom Metazoa; phylum Arthropoda; class Insecta; order Lepidoptera; family Noctuidae; genus Cerastis; species Cerastis leucographa. The sequence goes on from OY720355.1 coordinate 19,009,949, forward strand.
TGCTGTATGAAGCTCGGTACAACCGTCGGATGTTCTTACACAATGCCCTTTCTTCAGCTGTAAAATAAAAAAAAAAATATGTAAAAAGGAGAATCAGACGACAAGAATCCTCGATGGCTTTTAATAACGAACGGATAGGTATTTTTAAGGAGGCCATTTAAATAACGACTATGTTCAAAATAAATCCATGGTTTTGGAGTTATACTGTGTCGAAGCAGTGATCGCAATCTCTCCACGTAACATAAACATTTATCTTAATAATCACGAATGTTCTACTTTTTTTAAAGCGCCATCAAATTGTAACAAAGCCTAAAAGTTGCACCAACATTAACTTAGGTTTAATGATACATTTTGCGAGGTAAAATATTCTTTGCTCCATCAGCACACAAGCCGGGTGGCAAAATCTAATTTCTGCCGCTTAGTTTTGCCTAATCACGCAAATCTGGTTGGACCGTTATAGTATCTGCCTACTACAGATACTTTATACTGACACCATCCATATTGATACTTTTATTGGGTTTACATTAGCATTTTACGAATCGTTTCATTTTTATAAATATTACAAACCTTTTTATTCTTAGTATCCTGTGTTGTGACATTTTTTCCTTTTTTTTTTTCGCCCTTCGGGCAGGCTATAGTTTTTCAATCATACTGCCTAGTCTTTCGTAGGTATTTTTTTCTTACGTAGTAGGTTTAGTTTGTCGTCTTTCGTTTTTTAAAATCATGTAGTATTCATTTTAAGTATGTCTTTGATTAGTAGTCAAAATCATGATCATATACAATTCCGTTTTTATTTTATTTTATGTCGATTCCGAGGAAAACGTCGTGTCCATTTTAGAAGACATTTTTTACATCAAACTTGTCAGCTGTCATTTACTTTTATTTTTAATTGTTACTAGTCAAATGCTCTATGAAGGTTTCATTTAGATTATAAATATATTACTAAAATGATTATCATCAATACGTGAGCTCAATTGTTGTATTTGTTAGATAATTACGAATATTTGCTGTGTAAAGATATTCTAAGTTATATTTATAAAAATATTATGCGCAAGGTTTTTGACCGATTGTTGCTGGCTGTTTTGAATACTGGCAAGTTGCGTCTTACGTGCGCAACACCGTACATGTCTGTGCCAAGCCTTTTTATATTAAGTGAAATCCATTATTGACTGCTTCATTGTATCGCAAGCGTGACTGCCTGGGGTCCAGCGTTCGATTTAGGGAAAGTGTTATTGGGTTTTTCCATTAGCAATTTTCTCAGTAGCGGTCGCAGAGTCTGGATTTGTGCCCGGTTGACGGCAATAGGCTCGCCCCCTATTACATGGGGATAAAGAATAACTTGCGAAATGTGGGCGTACTATTAGGGTACACATCTGTATTACCCTTTGGGGATTACAGGCGTGATGTTATGGTGTACATTATTGAGGATCATTCAGCCTTCAACAAAGACGTCTCCTTTCTCTAGCTAAGCACAATATCATACAAGGTCACGTATAAATAACTAGAGAAACTTCGCACAAAGTGGTGGGTTACGATAGTTTTAATGATATTTCTGTTTTATCGATTAATGTAAATTATCTGTTACAGTCAAAACTGTTAATCGGACAAAATCACTTTTGACCTGTATCAGGCGAAACCCTTGTTAAGTAAAATGGCATTTTCTCTATTAAAAGTATTTTGTTTGAGAACGCTTCTGTTATAAATACCTAGAATTACTTAAACAATGATTTTCAAATGGTAAAAAAAAAACAACCAGTGGTAAGTAAATGTTGGTTATTGTTAAAACAGCTTTGACTAGTTAACAGTTTCGACTGTGACATATCTATTTTTATCAAATCAATACGAAGTAATTACAACTTTTATTCTTACCGGTACAATTTGATGCTAGGACCAAAACGCACGAATCCTGCGAGATCTTCATTGCATCGTAAAACGCATGCGTGTAATAGCAGATGAGAATTTGTATCAACAAACACTTCGCCACAAACACGTAGAGTAATGCCTGAACAACGAATCCCTGCAATAAAAAACAGTTGCTACTTTGCGCCACAAAAAAAAAGATACTAATAAACACAATAATCCACTTGTGATCCTGGTAAGGCATAAGATTTCGCCGATATGGTGTAAGTCCCATTTAATAGGGGCCAAGCCTATTGCCGTCAACCAATCCGATATTGATATAAACAGTACAAAAGCGACATTGAACAGCCAGCGTTCCAATATTAATACTTTAATTGGTCACTTATCAGTTACCCTAGATTAATTGGAAGTTAGTAGTAGGGTGTGGTAGGCCGCACGTCAACTTATAATAATATTCTTTTCGAACAGTGTATTGAGCTAGGCCAAATTAAGCCCAAAATGACCATTGACGTGAGGTCTAATGTGGCAAAACACTCAAACCTAGTAAAACGATTATAACACGTTTTTTATACTCACACACTCCGGATTTTTGGAATGATAATGTAAAAAATCAATCAATACTTGAACTTTTATCAAGCCAAGCAAAAAGGTCTCGGCTATGTGGTATAGTACCTGGAAATAACAATCATAACAATTGAACATTCATTTAAAAAGGCGATGATGAGGAGATAGCAGGAAGTTTTTTTTTTTAAATTGCCACGGTTAGTTAAAACAAGTAAGGAAAAAGGATTTTTTTTCTTACAGTGGGAGAGAATTAATGTCTAACTATTATGATTTCTACTTACAGGTATTTGAAAAAGTTTTTTGTAAAGGTTGTAGCATTCCAGTATTTGTACGTAAGCGTGACCCATTTTGTTGCAACGCATTACACGGCTGCCATTGCTCAAGGACTCTAACACTTTTTTATTCCATTGTTCAGCTTTTTCCGTTAGTAACTTAATTAGGCAAATAGCATACACTGCATTACAGTCGATAGTAAGTAGCACGAACAGATTACAAATGACGTACCATGGAGGATGCATGTAAACCACATACACATAGATACATATTGTGATAAAGAACACGAGAAGAATAATGACATAAGACCAATTTCTAATAATCACACACTTGGTACTGGCAAAATTTTGAATAAACCTGTGAATTTTTTGAAACGTCAAAATAAATCGGACATTATTCTTTGAATGCACGCAGTGGAGGATAAAGTTCATGACGTAGCCAGAAGCGTAGAAAAGGGCGTCGAAGACAGTTGCGAAGTAAAGGAAATTGACGGTCTGGTATCGTTGCATATTCTCGTCGAACAGCATCGCACTTATTCGACTAAAACCCAAAAACATAAACGTAAATAGCCCACAAAATGATTTTAGGTTATTTGAAAGATCATTCGGATTCACGAAATTGTTTTGGATTTGATACTTTGGATTTAGTGACAGAGATTGCATGAGGTTCAAAGGCAGAAACATCGTCTGCACATCTTGGTCAACGTAACGATACAAAAACGGATTGACACGTCGAGTTCTGAAATCCATTTTGTATGATAGTATTCCAAAATGTATGGGTTGATGTTCACTAGTCAGTAACTAAAAGTGATTAAAACATTTGTTTCAATTTTTGGTACCTTGTTATGACTTAAGTAATCACATTTCGAATATATGTTCAGTGAAAATGTTTGATGAACAAATAATACTACCAACAAAAGATAATACGACCAAAATACATTAAGAGATCAATGTAGATTATATGATAAAGAAAAGAAGCGAATTAAATAGAGGCTTTGATAATTCCTTACGTATCGTGGAGATACCCACCCCCAGTTTCTGGAAAGAAAATTAACAACGCGTCAAAATAAAACAATAACCAATCGCTTCACTTTATAGACTTTCGTTTTTGATAAGCGGACACAAATGAGTCATTACATACATATAAATGAAATTAAAGCGATGGATGGAAGTTAATAATAGCCCATTTAAGAATATTAGTTTTCGACCACAATTATAATGTCAACGACGCAACATCATAATTATCATTTTAATGAGGTGACAGGCAACTGTGAAGAGTTTCCTTTTTGCATAAATGGCGCATATAAACATTATTTTTTTCAGTACAGATCCTTTTATGATCGAAGAGAGAACCAAGTTTAAAAAAAAAAATCTATAGTGTATTTGCCATTATTAAATCAAATTGGGCACACGTCTTGTATTATTCTAACTTAATACTTTTATATAATATGTATCATAAAAGTAGATTGGCAGCCGCTCCATGCTGCGTCCTGTTAGACTGGAATCCGACCCCGATATAGTTGGGAAAAGGCTGGGCAGAAGATGATGATCGTAAAAGTTATTTCCTCAGCAATGAAAGTTGATAAAAATTATCAATGTATATTCATACTATGTAATAACATCAAGACAATACGATAAGTTAAGTCAATTATACAATTAGAATGATAAAATAGTAAACTGCAGCAGAACGATGGTATAGTTAGTAATTAAAGCCGAAGTTTTAGTAGATACATTTTTTTTTACAAAAAAAAATAACCGCCTTCGTTAGTCCTGTAACTGCCTTTGGCAACTTATTATAAAAGCGTATACTTTAGAGGCAAAAAGTGATATTGGGTTTCCCCACCAGGAATTTCTCCGTAGGAGCCCGGACTTGGGAAGTTGGTGGTATGATACCCCCGTGCCTCGGAAAGCAAGTTAAGTCGTTGGTCCTACGCCTCATATTTTTCCGGTCGTGTCGGTTTGCCGTCCAATGTCACTTTGTCAGGGACAAAGTGACATTCGTTCAGGTTGGGTTAATGATGATAGAATAAATGCATAAAAATCGATGGCATCATGGCACATAAAGACACCAACTTCGTTGTAAGGCTGTTTAGATGTATAAAGTTATCCTTGATAAAATATTTGGGGCAGACCACAATGTTTCGCATGAGGTTAACAGACAAAAACATCGATTGAACATCTTTGTCAAATAAGTGACCCATTTAAGTTTCGCTGTGCAGACACAAACAGAAATGACCGCTATCACGGAAAAAACATTTACAATAAGTACCTAAGTAAACATTTCTTGAAGCGTTAATAATGAGATGTTACTTATTATGACATTTTATGTAAATAGTGTTCTATTAAAAATATTGAAAAGTATCGACCTTAATTATACAAACATTAATAAGTCAGTTTATTTTAAAGACTGGTATTTTTGTAGTTTAGTTTGATGACAATCTGACCTCTTTATATATGCTTGCCTAACGGTAAAACTCCCCGCGGGCCCCTCAGTTACGTCATCGCCTACATCATGCGGACGGCTCACACAAAAACACTTATCGCCGAAGTTCTATTTCCGCTTATCTTAAACGGTAAACAGTATCGTGTTCTTGAAGAACGAGACCATTGTATTACTATTTAAACAACTCGAAAGAAATCAGAGAGCTCGCTGCAAACATACTGTTGTCGTATTTTATTTTTGTTTGGGAAACTACTGAATTAATTTACACGAAACTTTATAACTAACATCACAAATATACAAATGATCTAATGAAAGTGTTTTTTAGGAGTCCTACATACATTATTCTTATAAGATTCCAACTCTTCTTCAACTAATTAGAATCGGCTATTTTAGAATTGCGCAGTTCAATGCGCGAAAATACTTGCAATATCAATAAATATGAATAGATATGCCTCGAATCCATGAAATAATGAATTATCACTATTTTTAACATTGCTACTAAGGGTAAGTACTATATGATATAATTACAAAATGTCTCTAATATTTACAAGATATAACAAATGAATCTATAATTTTATTCCATATAATGTTCAGTTAATATAATAAACGATTAAAATAATTTAAAATAACTAATTTTTACAAGCATAACATACATTGAATATAAAATCGTTTGATATACCACTCAAAAGGCATAAAACCTATTTAGTCTAATATGATAAAGCGCCTAGTAAAATACACAAAGCAAGCAGGCAGCATGAAAGCAAACATGCAGCATGCAAGCAAGCATGCAACATGCAGCAGGCATGGTTTCTGTCACGGCTCCGGCTCTACGGGGCTCCGGCGCGGCGGTCCCATGCAAGCTTATCGTCGCAGATGTGTTTCACGCTAAGCCACCTGCTCCTCAGCTCGCGGGCCGCCTCGCCCCTCCGCGCCTACGCGATTTTAAATAACACTCTAGGGGTAGGGCAGACAAGACTACGTGGAGTCGGTTTTGCAGCGATTCGTTTCTGTCACGCCACTCCCGCAGCACGCTCACTTCACTCATTCGCCTTCGCGCGTTAATGGTCACTGATCTAACCAAACCTAACCCAAATGATTCACCAACATAGAGGGGACCTGGTACTCCGCTCTGCTCCTGCCTTAACCTTCTAACCTAATAAATCATAAATAAATCAATTTAAATCATAAATCAATTTATTGACACACACAAGTTACAAATTATACAAACAAGAAAATTGAACATAGTTATTAAAGTTAAAAACTAGAGGAAGCCGTGGGCCCCAAACTAGGCACAGCCTGAATCTTGGTGGCCCAATATAGTCAGTAAAAGCAAATTGAATAACCGACTGTTCAGCGTGATACAGCACAACAAGACATTAGTAACAGGCAATTTTGAAAATTATAATAAATAACATAGGGAAACTAAAAATTAATTAAAAATGTATAAAATTAATATCAGTGTCAATCAATAAAATAAAATGAAAGACAAAATGAACAGTATGAACATGCATAATTTAAATAATTCAAGTTAAAAATCAGCAGTAAGTATAATAATATAACCCATCCGAGTCGGATTGCTTTGAATCGGGGTGTTTACCAAAAAGATGGTATCAATATTATAAGTTTTAAACGATAGGCTTAATGATTTTCGATTAAATAAAATTATAAAAATAAAGTAATTAAAATAAACCGTGGCAGCTAAGAGATGACCAGTCACAACTGACAGCGCCCGTTCACGAACATGACGCATGTATCAGCGACACACCTGCCACCATCAGCGTGACATTTATGTGAGCTTATGCTCACATAAATGTGAATGTCATCATTCACTCAACTACCAGGGTAATTTCGCGTCACTGAAAGATGTAGGTACTCATTAAATGGTGGCTTTACAGTACATAGTACTCACGCATGTGCTATGCAATTATATAATAATAAGAGATTGAATCTATACAATGCAAATATATTTTTACAATGTTTTGCAGCTTTCAAAATAACTTCACTTGGTAATTCAGATGATTTAGATTGCTCCTATGGTTGTGGAGCAGAACCAGCAATCAATATCATCAAAAAAAAAAGTATGCTTGACTACATAGTGTGCGTTTAATGCAAGATTTAAATTTCGTTTCATTCAGTTGTAGAATTGGGTGAAGTATTTTATTGTAACATTTTAAACAGTACCCCATGAAAGATGAGTATACTTTAGCCAACCTGAAACTTGGCTGAACTAGTTGGTCCCTGTTTCTAGTATAATAGTGGTGCCGGTCACCTCTTTTACTAAACAAATGCAAATTTTCCCTAACGTACATAATGTTTTCATAGATGTATTGACAAGGTACCGTCATGATGTTAATTTCCTTAAACAGTTATCTTAGAGAATCGCGCCTACGTACACACGTTCACAGTCATAAATTTACAACAAGTTCGTAATCGTTATTCGCGGACAATAGATTAGCGGATTCACGAAAGAGTACTTTGCGCGTAGGCAGCGGACTGGCGCACGGTGGGTTGATTTATATACGTAGTGGACTTAGGACATTAAAAAAAAAGTCATCTTATTTTTACTGATTAATGATGCAAATTTGTTCTACTATCTAATACAGTAAATTATTGTTCTATGACTTTTTATTTTACGCATTGTTTTTAGTACTACAATTTTTTAAATATTTTTTTGTATAGAAAAAATCATAAAATCTAAAGAATCTCAAAAATCTGAAAACATCTCCAACTGCGATGTATATATTAAAATAGTACTATTTATTAGCTTATTTTTACAACTAGTCAGCTACTGCGCTTTGCTGCGATTTAGGAGAATTTTTTTTTTAATTTTTTTTCTTATTAAAATCGCATTTAAGTCTACAAAATCTCAAATTTCTTCCAATTGTTGGATAAGTATTTTAATAGTACAATTTATTTGCATCTAATCGTCTACTGTAGTTTACTGTGACTTAGTAGGTAGTTAGACTTTTTTAGATTTTTTTGAACGAAAATATCTTAAAAGTCACCTAAATCTTAGAATACTTAGCAGTGATAATTATTGTATTCTCTATTCCACACCACCCCAGAGGTAGAGAACTAGGCGCGTTTTTTTTATCAGTGGTCTCCCCAATAGGCCTAATCCACGACTACAAATCTGTGTTCTGTATGTGTGAGACTTACAAAGACAAATTCAAAATTCAAATCATTTACCAATATTTTTAGGAGGGGCCTGCACCATGCTCAACACCATGCTCTGACAATAACGGGTCTTCAGTTAAAACCCCTAAATTTTCTTGATCATCATCGTCAACAAATGTATCCTTAACGATCAACAAAGCTGTTGCTTCTTCTGAAAAGGCTTTGTGTTTTCGCACCAGTTTGTGTCGTATCTTTGAAATATGTGGATCAGAGCTGATTAACAAATTGTTCAAAATATCTTCATTAGTAGCTTTTCTACAGAATTTCCTCGAATTATGAGCACGATATCTCCGAAAATCTTTGTTGCGTGCTTCAGCTGCTTCTTCGGATAATTTTCCAATGGGCACTATACCCAAGCTTTCAATAATAGCTGCTCCGTGAGCTAAAACTTTGTGAACACTTGCAGGCATGTAAAACCAATTATATAATTCAATGTATAGTTCCATGGTGGTTTCGGTATAATCTTTAAACTTCAATATATCAATACGGTGCAGGTGACCCGACGAAATTGCTTCTAATATAGTTTTAAATCTTTTTATTAATTCTTCATTTACTCCTGTGATCGAAGCTGCAATATCGGGGTTTTCGAAAAATCTCCTCGCAGTATTCCCATCATTTGTTGTACCATGACCCTGTTTCACAACATCAATTAAAAGTCCTGTTTCGGATTTAAATGCTTCCTGAATATTTCTCTTTTTGCTCTCCATAATAGCTTTACTGTCACCTTTCACCATCCATGTCTTCAAATCTAATCTGTACGCTATATGAAGAATGCATTCCATGAATCGTATCCAGATGTGTAACGACGATAAACCATATTTATATAAATCGACATCAATTTCTTTTGCCAAAACCAAGGACAAATCATTCATTTCCTTTGGAGTAGCTTTACATATGTCACATCTTTGTGTTGATGTATCGCAAAGAACTGCAGTCGCTTTACCATCTATCATGGTTAGTATTAGGTTGTGCGAGATGGTCAAATCATCAACCACTGTCTTAACTAAATTGTTAATCTCTGCCTCAATCGCATTTTTTTCTTGCAAAATGCTGAATTTGTTTTCCTTCATGAATTTAAAAAACAGCGGACGACACCATAATGAGGAATTTGGGGAATCATTTTCCCATATAACTCTGTCACCAGACACTAATTTGATAGGAATCAAACTACCCATAAATACGCTAGAATCGTCAAAGTCCTCATCTTCTTCATTTTCTCTTCCAACTTTCTGCTTATAATTGGCTTGATTCGAAGCTCCGTCAAATCCCCATTTACTAATCAGTGTCAAATCTTTACAAGTTTCACTAATTTCGTTTGACATTATAATTCTCTTCACAGTAATATCCAATAGTGCCTGCAATTCTATCATAGCCGTTTTATCTGTTACTACAATAGCAGTTTTAGGTGGATAACATTTAATTTTTTCATTTTGCAGTGCGTAGTAAGAGGGATATACGTTGGTACCAGTTACTTCTGCGATACTTTTTCGTAGCGTATTATATTGCCATTTTGACAATTTCAAAGACAAAAACAAGCCTAAAGCTTCATCTGGAGAGAATACTGATTTCTTTTTATTTCCAAAAAGACAATCTTTTACTTTTTGCACGTCCTGTGGATGCTTGAGCAGATGCTGTAATATGTCAGCAACATCTTCCTTTCCTTCTGCTTTTAAGTTAAAAACATGGGCATGTGACAACTCCTCTGAAGCAATAGTTTGCGTAGTAAGTTCCGTACGTCTCTTTTTTTGTTTAGGACCTAATTCTGTAAATGGTTTTCTCGGACTTACTTGAGTTGATGTACCAACAGACACCTTTTCATGAGATGTAGTTGATGTGCTAGGAACTGGTTCGTCGTCGTTTTTTGCAAAATCTTTCATAAACTCAGGCCAAACTATCTCCGATGCCAACCAATCACTGTATTTACTTCTAAATGTATGTTCTTTTCGTTTAGCATTTTCCCATTTTTTATAAGTATTATAACAATACTTTGCGCAGAATTCCTTTAGCAAATTATCATTATCTTGATTTAAATCACACAATTTTGACTTGATAGCACTGTATAAAAAGTTATGATCCTTAATACTACCACTTGATTTCAATTTCACAAACATATCAACATTAGTAACTAAATCACTAAACATTTTCACAAAATTCTCGAAAATCAACTTTTAACAAAAATCAAGTAACGAGCGGGTAGTCCGTATGTAAAGGGTGGTTACAACGAACTGATATCATTGTTTTCAACTTGCTACCCCAAATATTTTTTACCTGCAAATTTACTGCCCTCTGATTGGCGCACGTCACTAATGACGACTCGTCTACTGATAAGAAAACCGGTTTTGGTGTTGTGGAAAGAGTGGTGTGGAATGCAGTTGCACAAAATATTTACAACAAACTAATAATAATAATCCTAATAATATGCACCATGCATCGAATTCTTTGTTTTATTCATACAAATTAAATCTCTGAAATTTTAGGGTAATAACCTACTTTAAAAAAAAGTTCCAAAACATAAAAGTATGGTATAAGTATATACAATGCAAATATATATTTAAAAATCCTTAAGTCCCAACTTCGCGATTTCAGCCCACCGTGTGGCGGCCCCGTACGCTTTACCTACACGCTTTCAAGGGTCGTACGGGAAAGAGACAGCGATGACCTTATTCGGTCTCGCGGTCGCGTTCCAATACCATTATGGTACTGGCACGCAAAGTTATTTTTACAATGAAACTTCCAAAGATCAAAATGATATTGATCCAGTTACAAATAATGAAGCGCTGGAAAAGATTACTTTTGTTAAGAAATCCGTGAACAAATGTTTTTCTTTCGGTTATGATTTGGTTCAAATACAACACATCCTTATTTGACTGTACCAGAACCTAGATTTGTAACCCTTAATAATTACTAAAACAATGTTTGAAATTAAATTTCTCTTAGATATCAGCTTTGTTCTTCTGCAATGATGGTCGACAAAAGACAACATAAGTTCATTAATTTATCGACTTAACGTCGAGATCATTACAATATCTAAAAGCAAAATCTATAAAAATGCGAACTGCAGGATAACGACACTATAACTTGTTATTAAAGACATGATTTTAAATGGAAAAGTAGCATCAACGTAGAACATTCTGCAAGCATTCATCTTGTCAAAAGTCGCACGATGTAGCCGTTTAATATTCTTGCACATTTTTTTCTCAGCAACTGCAATGTAACACGAACATTTACGGGAATTTGTTTCCATTGATGGAAAGTTGAATAAGATTTGACCAGAACTCTGCTAGACCAAAATCGTTAGCAACGGCATCGGTCACGTCCTTAAAAGTGTTATAGGTGCAACTTTACTCATAATTTAAACAAATAAATAAATTCCTCCCGTCATCATCTAGCGGACTGGTGCATATTTTACCAAAATAAAATATTTTAATTCACACATCAGAATTAGGACATTTTCATTGGAAGTTCATACATAAAACTAAATTTATAGCACTCGTCAACTCCAAAAAATAAAGTTAAAGTTACCTGAACAATCTGATTTCAAAATAAACGTGCATGAGGTTTGAACGTTCTCCATTGCTATGTAGAATTTTTCACAATACACGCTCAAAATAAGATTGCAAATCAAGGTCTTGATAACATCGATGTACAAGACAATAGTAGTTAGTTGCGCCAAAAACTGCAACAAAGATTGATCATACGCATAATAATGCGAAAGTTCTGTAACATATTAAAATAAAATGGTTTAATTAATTCTATTAAAGAAAGTACTCACTGATGCCCGATCTTTTTTTTTACGTTGAAATAATTTAATAAATACTATTGCAGTTTGCAATTTGAATAAGGAACAGCAAAAAATCGCTATGCTCTGAAACACGATCTAAAAAAAACGTTTGCACTATATATTTTGAACAGGATTATTTTAACGAACGTCTAAACTAGTAATCAAACATACCGTATATTGGAAAGAATTCTTACAGAACTCATAATACTCCAGAATGTTAACGTAAGTTTGAAACATTCCTTTGCAGTTAGTTTCATTGTCCCTAAAATCCATTTGTCGCAAACATCGAGCTTGAATGTTCCACAACTCAACTTTATGGCTTAACAGAGTTATAAGTCTGCTTGCATAGTTAAAATGTAAATACATAATAAATGTAAACAAAATATAGCGGAAATACCAAATAAATAAAGTCTATAATGGAAACGTCAGAAGTAACAATCCAATAAGTGATATTTACAATGGAACTTCCGAAGATCAAAATTACACTGATCCAGTTACAAATGATGAAACGCTTGAAAAGATTATTTTCGTTAAGAAATCTGTGAACGTTTTGAATTTTCAAGACAAACAATATATTTGTTTTAGTTTCCAAGACATTGATTTTATAATTTATGACAAATCCGACGGAGTACAGAAAGAAATAGACATAGGAACTGATGTACATAATATTTACATTATTTCTTATTGCTTCGTTGAAATGCTGCTCATAGATTCGGTAACTGTACGAAATTATGGGTAATATCATGAAACACAATGACACCAACTTTACCGTAATGCTATTTGGGTATATGAAGTTATCCTTAATACGATATTTGGGGCAGAAAAAAAGGTTTTGCATGAAGTTTAAAGGCAAAAGCATCGACTTAACATCGTTGTCAATGAAGTTATCCATCTGAACTGTCACACGATATCCTGGTCTTTTGTTAAAATGTGTTGTTCGTCTAAATGACGTCATATCTTTTGGGTTGTAGTAACACAAATGACTGTGATTAATGGAATCCGTTTCACGCGTTCGATAAATCTAATCTAATCATATGAACCAATGATTTGAATTGTTTTTCAGTACTAGGAAACTTGACATGATTTGATTGATTTATGAATCAACACATCGATGAATTAAAGCTACATAGAACATAACGAAAACTGAATATTTACAAAGAAAAGTTTGTATAAAATAATCAAATGTATAAAATAATAAATAACAGGACGCTTAGGCGTCTAAGTACTCCTCCACATGGCTTTCATCTAGAATAAATCCTAGAAGACAGGCAACATTGATTGCCAGGTTAAATGACAATGCTCATTCTTTAGCATTGACATATTTTAACGTATGAATGTACCAGAACCTAGATTTGTTACCCTCAGTAATTACTGAAACAATGTTTGAAATTAAATTTCTCTAAGATATCAGGTTTGTTCTTCTGCAATGATGATCGACAAAAGATAATTAAGTTCATTGATTTTTCGTCTTAACGTCGAGATCTTAAATCAAAATCTGTAAAATGCGAACTGCAGGATAACGACAGGTTAACTTGTTATTAAAGACATGATTTTAAATGGAAAAGTAGCATCAACGTAATTCTGCAAGCATTCATCTTGTCGAAAGTCGCACGATGTAGCCGTTTAATTTTCATGCTGATTTTTTTTCTCAGCATCTGCAATGTAACACAAACATTTAAGGCAATTTGTTTCTTGGCTTGCCTATTAATTTTCGTGTCTATGGTTTTATATTTAAGTTGAATAAGCTTTGACCAGAATTCTAGATAAATTCGATAACTGTACAAAATAATGGCTAAAATATCATGCCACACAATGACAACAACTTTACAGTAATGCTGTTTGGGTATATAAAGTTATCCTTAATACGATATTTGGGACAGAAAAAGGTATTGCATGAGGTTTAAAGGCAAAAAGCATTGACTGAACATTTTTGTCAATAAAATTATCCATTCAAACTGACAGACGATATCCTGGTCTTTTGTTAAAGCGTATGGTTCGTTTTAAAGACGTCATTATCGGGTTATAGGAACACAAATGACATTGATTAATTGGATCTGTTTCACCCGTTCGTTAAAATTAATCTAATTATATTCATTGTCTGAAAAATTACAGTTACAATATAGTTGGGAATAATCTAGGCAGACGATGATGTCTCTAGTATATTCCCTAAATTAGTAGGTATATTCTGTCCTCTACTGTTCTCTAATAATAATAAACAGTAATACAGTTTTTTTTTTAACGAGTGAATAATGTGAAGATTACTGTCGAGTATCGACAATAGAAGTTTTACTCAGATCTAAATAAACTAACTCCCTCACTGGGATTAAAGCCCACGCCACATAGTATGAAGGAATGGGAGACAGATATCAAAAAATTATTGCGAGAGGAGAGTGAGATTAGCCAAAATCAGTATTTGGTTTATTCCAGGACGAGGAACTTTGCACTTTGCCACTTTTGCACTCTGTCAAGTGTGCGAGATGTATAGACGTGCACACAAGACCTAGGACATAGTGTTCATTGATCTGGAGAAAGAGCATGATTAGAAACCTCGAGAAGTGTAATCTCGAATAATGTAATTATCGAATAAATACATTAGCGTGCGAAGTACTTAAGTACGGTAGGACAGCGTAGTCCTGACAATAAGTCGTTGCTTCCTACAAAAGGAAGGAAAGATTAAAAAAATTGGTTGTCTGTAAAGTCGGTTTACTGACGATAGTTAAATGTGTCAACGCTATTCATTTTAATGATGAAAGCACGAATATTCGACAATATATCACTGAATATATAATTAATATCGAAATAATCATTACCTTTATCGCTGTAATTATCGTTGCTATAAACAATTGACACCACATTCACTTTTCACTGCACTTGATACTCGTTCAAAACACGCAGACGCATCGCTCACTCAAGTAGGAGAAAGACGGATGTCGAACGCTGCCGAACGCAAAGGCCGATTGTGCTTCTTTGTCGCTCGTTCCGCGCTCTCGCTTGCACTTCAAGCCTTACATGGAACGCCTCAGAGCGAGGTAACGCCGCATGAGTCATGTTTTTTCGTGCGTGCAGCCGGCTCTATCGTATCGTATTATAAGACGTTGTCACGTCAAAAAAAAAAACTACTAATTTACAAAGCCTACAAAGTCCACATATTGACGGCACGGTTGGCGCAGTGGTTGAGCGATCGACTACTGCGCTGCGTGTCGCGGGTTCGATTCCCGCACAGAACAAATATTTGTATGGCCTACAGATAGTTGTTCCGGGTCTGGCTGTTTGTGTATGTGAGTTTATATGTTTGTAAACGCACCCACGATACAGGAGAAATTCCTAGTGTGGGGCAACGTTTTAAAAAAAAATAAAAAAAATAAAAAATTGTCAAAAAAAGGTAACTGACAAAGAATCCATAACAAAAGTATTGATAAAACATTATAAGAACACTAAATTAAACAATTGACACAAATGTTGTCATCAGTGCTGTAACTATTCTGAACAATTAATGAACGGTGCAATGATTTGAAAACTATTGTAAATCATCTGAATAAAAAGAATGGAAAAAATAAAATTGGGAATAGTAAGAGACATCCACACATTTGTGTCATTTATGAGCTACCAGGGAAGCCGCATGAGCACAAGGAACTAGAGCCAAACTTTTTTATCTTCAACGTAGTCCTTTATTTTGTAAAATGCATCGGGCAGTTACCTATGTAGCTGATTTTGGCAACTTATTATAAAAGCATATGCTTAGCTTATAACTTATGCCATGTCCGAACTTAAATTTGTCGACGAACTCAGGTTCGCATTTCTGCAATGATTGTCGACAAATGATAATTAAGTTCATTTATTAATCGTCATTATCAAGATCACTACACACTACTAAAAGCTAAATCTATAAAAATGCGAACTGCAGGATAACGACAGTGTAAGAAGTTACTAAAGAAATCATTTTTAATGGAAAAGTTGCGTCAACGTAGAACATTCTGCAGGCGTTCATCTTCTCGAATGTCGCTCGATGTAGCCGTTTAATATTCTTGCACATTTTTTTCTCAGCATCTGCAACATAAATGTGGCCCAACATCTATAAAAGACAGCAGGTCCACCCAAGGTTTTATTAATCTTCTTTTTCAGTTTAAGGGGAATGCAGGAGTCGCATATAACCGTTACAAATAAAAGCTTGTCGCGAGGTTTACTTGTGTAAATAAACTAGTACCTATTTAGCTGAGTAACTTAATCTGCAAAGGTTTTTTTTTTTTTTAATTTAAGTTTAATTAAATACTTATAGGTACTTACGCAAACCTCGCGACAAGCTTTTATGATCATATAAATTGTGTATAATAAGGTTATAAGTTGATAGTTAAAATTTTAAAAGAAAATTTTATTTTCTTCTTTTTGAGCATTGAAATAAAAGCTTTTTTTAAAAAGGTTTTTTAACTTAATTTTATTTTAACATTTTTAGTTTTGTCGTAATCTTTTCTGATTACACATCATTATCACAATCTCAACACTTTTTTCATTCCATGCTATTTATTTACCGTTAAGGAGTTCCCTCGTGAGAATTCCCTCGTGAGAAGACGATCCTGGCTGCAGGATGAGATCATAATAAAATCCAAGTTTATCCATCAAATATGAACGTGTATACAAATTTTCGTGTCTGTGCTATTAACCGTTGAAGAATTCTCTCGTGAGAAGACGATCCTGGCTGCAGGATGAGATCATGATAGAATTCATGTTTACCCATCAAATTTAAACAAGCATACAAATTTTCGTATCCGTGCTATTAACCGTTGAGGATTTCCCTCGTGAGAAGACGATCCTGGCTGCAGGATAAGTTCATTATACAAATCGTGATTATCCATCAAATATGAACTCGTACGCAAAGTTTAGTGTCTAGTACAGACACTAAACTTTGCGTACGAGTTCATATAACCGTTGAAGAATTCCCTCGTGAGAAGACGATCCTGGCTGCAGGATGAGATCATAATAGAATCCAAGTTTATCCATCAAATATGAATGTGTATACAAATTTTCGTGTCTGTGCTATTAACCGTTGAAGAATTCTCTCGTGAGAAGACGATCCTGGCTGCGGGATGAGATCATGATAGAATTCATGTTTACCCATCAAATTTAAACAAGCATACAAATTTTCGTATCCGTGCTATTAACCGTTGAGGATTTCCCTCGTGAGAAGACGATCCTGGCTTCAGGATAAGTTCATTATACAAATCGTGATTATCCATCAAATATGAACTCGTACGCAAAGTTTAGTGTCTAGCACAGACACTAAACTTTGCGTACGAGTTCATATAACCGTTGAAGAATTCCCTCGTGAGAAGAAGATCCTGGCTGCAGGATGAGATCATGAAAGAATTCAAGTTTATCCATCAAATATGGACGTGTATACAAATTTTCATGTCTCTGCTATTAACCGTTGAAGAATTCTCTCGTGAGAAGACGATCCTGGCTGCGGGATGAGATCATGATAGAATTCATGTTTACCCATCAAATTTAAACAAGCATACAAATTTTCGTATCCGTGCTATTAACCGTTGAGGATTTCCCTCGTGAGAAGACGATCCTGGCTTCAGGATAAGTTCATTATACAAATCGTGATTATCCATCAAATATGAACTCGTACGCAAAGTTTAGTGTCTAGCACAGACACTAAACTTTGCGTACGAGTTCATATAACCGTTGAAGAATTCCCTCGTGAGAAGACGATCCTGGCTGCAGGATGAGATCATGAAAGAATTCAAGTTTATCCATCAAATATGGACGTGTATACAAATTTTCATGTCTCTGCTATTAACCGTTGAAGAATTCCCTCGTGAGAAGACGATCCTGGCTGCAGGATGAGATCATGATAGAATTAATGTTTATCCATCAAATTTAAATATGCATACAAATTTTCGTATCTGTGCTGTTAACCGTTGAGGAGTTCCCTCGTGAGAAGACGATCCTGGCTGCAGGATAAGTTCATTATACAAATCGTGATTATCCATCAAATATGAACTCGTACGCAAAGTTTAGTGTCTAGCACAGACACTAAACTTTGCGTACGAGTTCATATAACCGTTGAAGAATTCCCTCGTGAGAAGACGATCCTGGCTGCAGGATGAGATCATGAAAGAATTCAAGTTTATCCATCAAATATGGACGTGTATACAAATTTTCATGTCTCTGCTATTAACCGTTGAAGAATTCCCTCGTGAGAAGACGATCCTGGCTGCAGGATGAGATCATGATAGAATTAATGTTTATCCATCAAATTTAAATATGCATACAAATTTTCATGTCTCTGCTATTAACCGTTGAAGAATTCCCTCGTGAGAAGACGATCCTGGCTGCAGGATAAGTTCATGATACAAATCGTGATTATCCATCAAATATGAACTCGTACGCAAAGTTTCGTGTCTGTGCTATTAAACGTTGAAAATTCCCTCGTGAGAAGACGATCCTGGCTGCAGGATGAGATCATAATAGAATCGTGTCTGTGCTATTAACCGTTGAAGAATTCTCTCGTGAGAAGGCGATCCTGGCTGCAGGATGAGATCATGATAGAATTCATGTTTACCCATCAAATTTAAACAAGCATACAAATTTTCGTATCCGTGCTATTAACCGTTGAGGATTTCCCTCGTGAGAAGACGATCCTGGCTGCAGGATAAGTTCATTATACAAATCGTGATTATCCATCAAATATGAACTCGTACGCAAAGTTTAGTGTCTAGCACAGACACTAAACTTTGCGTACGAGTTCATATAACCGTTGAAGAATTCCCTCGTGAGAAGACGATCCTGGCTGCAGGATGAGATCATGAAAGAATTCAAGTTTATCCATCAAATATGGACGTGTATACAAATTTTCATGTCTCTGCTATTAACCGTTGAAGAATTCCCTCGTGAGAAGACGATCCTGGCTGCAGGATGAGATCATGATAGAATTATTGTTTATCCATCAAATTTAAACATGCATACAAATTTTCGTATCTGTGCTGTTAACCGTTGAGGAGTTCCCTCGTGAGAAGACGATCCTGGCTGCAGGATAAGTTCATTATACAAATCGTGATTATCCATCAAATATGAACTCGTACGCAAAGTTTCGTGTCTGTGCTATTAAACGTTGAAAATTCCCTCGTGAGAAGACGATCCTGGCTGCAGGATGAGATCATGATAGAATTCATGTTTATCCATCAAATATGAACGTGCATACAAATTTTCGTATCTGTGCTATTAAACGTTGAGGAGTTCTCTCGTGAGGAGACGATCCTGGCTGCAGGATTAAGCTATGTCTGTCATGAAAGTGTATTGTCATCAAAACCAATAGTGTGTGCAAAATTTTAGCTCAATCGGACATCGAGAAGTGGTTCTAATTTAGATTCCAAGAATCCACCGTAACAAACATACATACATACATTGCAAGTTAAATAAAAGCTTTTAAAATAATAAAAATATCCGATTTCCATACAATCGTTCCTCCCTTGTTTAGCCCTTCTGCCGGCCTAGCATGACCGCCGTAGAAACGGGCTATGTCTGCGGAAGAATCGACAATTTGACGGATATTTCTATCGTCCCAAGCATGGCGATATTAAGAATGTAGAAAAGAAATGTTTCTTTTCTTCTGTCGACACAAGTCTACAACGTCGAGCCTGACGACCATATTTTCTCTTCTTTTGACATTTAGGGGTAGAAACTTACTTCTGACAAATTGTCAAACTAGTCTTAATAAAAACTGAATACGAGAAATACGTTTCGTGGTTGCGTTGAGTTACCTTTGAAAGGTTGAAATGTTATGTAAAATATTTAGGTTTAATTTCGCGAAAAAGATCCAGGCCTGTATCCAGGATGCAGCAACACCATCCCGCCCACAAAAAATGAAAAACTCGTGCAATTGGCAACTTTTTTTTGTTAACTAAACGTAATAATATTCAGGGAATATAAACATCACGTGATACGTCCCCGTTGCTATGGAAAGAATTTCTGTCTATGTCTTCGTAGAAAAGAAACGATGGATGGACTGTGTGAAGAATGTTATGGCAAGAAAGGAGGTGTCTCATGAGATGACAAGTAATAGAGAAGTATGGAAGAAGGGGTGGTATTTCAAAAATCCCTTTCTTAGTGGATACTTAGTCTTCACAAAGAACCATCATCCGCCTAGCCTATTCCCAAACTATCTTTGGGTCGGCTTCCAGTCTAACGGGTGCAGCTGAGCACCAATATTTGACATAAAGCGACTGCCTATCTGACATCCACAACCCAGTAACTGGGTATTACGATACCCCTTGGTAAGACTAGATGTCAGTCTTTCTGCTTCTGACTACTCGTAAGGACTGTTAAAGATCTACAAATGACAGCCGGGACCAACGGCTTAACGTGCTTTCCGAAGCACGGAGGCACTCGATATGTAATTATGGTCACCCATCCACGGACCAACCTCAGCAATCACGGCTTAACCTTAGAGATCGACCCGTGCAGCTGTTATTATTTAGCCATGAGCTCCTCTTTACAAAGAACACATCCTCTAAATTATGTCTCTAGGACCAGCGGTTTAGGCTGTGCGTTGATATCTCAGTCCGTCAGGACTTTAAATTTTATTAACTACCTAACCTTACTACCAGTTGCGCGATTTCTTTTGACTGTCTTTTTATACACATTCGCGTCGAGAATTACTAGCAAAGTTACCTCCTTGAATTTGACGAGGATGCAAAACAACACCTTGTATCAGTACATATAATATTCCTAATGGACTATTATCAGTTAAGATAATAAAACCCTTATATGATAACGATTGTATTTACTTAATAGGTGATAATAATGACATTTGTGTTCGCATAACTAAAGTGAAATGACGTCTAGATTAACAGGGAAAAAACTTTTGGACAAAAGACCATGCCATCGTTTAACAGTTCCGTTGGATAACTTTGTTGACAAAGATGTTCAGTCTATGCTTTTGCCTTTTAACGTCATGCAATATATTTTATTCAGCCCCAAATATCGTATTACTAATAACTTTATACACCCAAACAGCATAGCTTTGAAGTTGGTGTCATTGTGTGTCATGATATTATCCATTATTTTGTACGGTTACCGTATCTATGAGATGCATTTTGACGAACGTATTAGAAATTATTTCAATATTTCGTACATCACTTCCTACGTCGACCTATTCCTGTACTCCATCGGATTGGTCTTAAATTATAGAATCAATGTCTTGGAAACGAAAACAAATGTTTCTTTTGTCTTGAAAATTCAAAACGTTCATAGATTTCTCAACGAAAATAGTCTTTTAAACCGCTTTATTATTTGGAATTGGATCAGTGTCATTACTATCTTTGGAATCAACATTGGCATTATCGTTTGTTATGTGATTAATTTTGACCTTCCTGCCATCAACTTTTTATATTGGGTTGCTCTCCTTTGTTTTGATTTAAACTATACTTGCGCTGTCAGACTCATGAAGCTGCTATCTAACAAAGTTGATTTATGGAACATTCAAACTCAACACTTGCAACAGATTGATCGTAGCGAAAAAAAAACCTACTGCAAAAGAATGTTTCAGGCTTACGTTAATATATTGGAATGTTACCAGATCTACAAGAATTCCTTCCAGTACACGGTATAGCTGATTACATCATTGGTCCTACGTCTTTTATTGACTTGAATGTCCCCTGGCGGTTGGGTGTATGTCATGCTCACTCAAATGTCACGCTGATGGTGGTGCGCGTGTCGGGTCATTTAAATCCCTTCAAAATGGTTGAGTTGAATGATGGCTGATCCATGCGTCATGTTCGTGAACGAGCGCTGTCAGTTGTGCCTGATCGTCTCTTAGCTGCCACAGCTCATTTCGAACTAATTATTTTATCTTTTAATTGTTCTTTTTGTTTTTACTATGGAAATTTTTAACGTGCACGTCTTGCTACATCGTTCTCACATAATGTACCATCTCAACATGAATGATTTAACCAAGGTTTTGTAACAAGATTCTGATTTAAAAGAGTGTCCATGGAGTTTCTTGCCCATTCTTCTCCATAGACATCTACGCTTTGGAATTGGCAACTACAGTACTTTCACAGTTATTATGTCTAGTGACTGAGACTGTAGCTTCATTTTTATTGTTTTTCGACTATTCAAAAGTGCCTGTAACTGGCCAACTTGAAATAAATGAATTTGATTTTGGTCATTAGCTAAAAATTGTTAGTAACTTAGTAAAACTACATACGTAAAATTTATTTTAGATCGTGTTTCAAAGCATTGACTTGTTTTATCATGCTTTAGGCAGGTTGCAAATTGCAATTGCATTATTTAAACTAGCTTCACAAATCAAGGGAATTGAAACCATATATTATGTGAGTATCGTTTTTTATTAATACTAAATCATTTTTAATTTAAAACTGGAAATATGTTGTAAATAGAACGTGATGTTCCACTTTGTTTGCGTTAAATCTATCTTTGTTGCAGTTTACTGCACGGGTTTCCATCATTGCCTTGTACACCTGGCTGTTAAGATCTTTGATATATGAATTTATTTTGAGTATAAATTGTGAAAAGTTCTACTTATCAATGAATAAAGTTCAAACCTCATGCATTTTTATTCTGCAATCGGATTGTTCAGGTAATTTTAACAATTTTTTTTGGGAAATTATGAATGAATACCCACGACGACAGGTTACGGGAACAATATGCGACTCCCGCATTCCCCTTAAACTCAAAAAGAAGATTTATAAGATTTTGGGTGGACCTGCTGTCTTTTATGGATGTTGGACCACATTTGTGTTGCAGATGCTGAGAAAAAAATGTGCAAGAATATTAAACGGCTACATCGTGCGACATTTGAGAAGATGAACGCCTGCAGAATGTTCTACGTTGGCGCTACTTTTCCACTAAAAATGATTTCTTTAGTTGTTACTTACACTGTCGTTATCCTGCAGTTCGCATTTTTATAGATTTAGCTTTTGGATGTAGTGCTCTTGATGATGACGACAATTAAATGAACTTAATTATCTTTTGTCGACAATCGTTACAGAAGAACGAACCTGAGCTCTTTGAGAAATTAATGTAAAACATTGTTTTAGTGATTACTAAACGTAACAAATCTTGGTTTTGGTTCATTCAAATAATGATGTGTTTTACACGGACTAAATCCTAACTGAAATTGTGTGCTTCATAGTTATAATAAGACGACGATTGACATGGGAGTTACTTTATTGTCATCTTCATTCTCTTGACCTTATACCGTATCATTTACTATTTGGCTGTTGCGGCTACAAGATCTTTAACTTATACTTAATAAAGACTACAAATAAATAAACAATAGTGAGTATGTAGTCAAGTTTCTATTAAAAATACTTGTTTGTCTATATCTGTGTTTTATTCCTTCCTTCGTAGATAAAATCTTGTATGCAACTGTACGTCATTGGCCACCTATTTCGGTACGCGCTACGCTTGTACCGAAAAATAGTACTCGTATTAAAAGACCGTCCATAACGTAACAGTTGCATAAATAGCTATAAGGTTCGAAAGTCAGTGACTTGTGTGTCATTGATTTAGTTTTTATGCCACCGACTTTTGAAGCTAAAGTTATTTTTCACTTTGTTGTGTGTTATCAATGTTTATTGCAGTTTTTGACACGAAATACCATTATTGTCTTGAACATCAGGGTTATCAAGAATTTGATTTACAAAATTATTTTCAGTGTCAGCAACCCCGAAAACCACGAAATCGACACCCATGAAGGAAAAATAGAAAATTTTCCGCGGCACTAACTTGTTTTTTCATTTTGACCTCATTTACGTTATCAGTGACCTGGAAATCCACATATGACACCCATTAAGGAAAAATTGAAAAGTTTCCTCAGCCTCTTGCATCTTGGATTTTAACTTTCATTGCCAGCGACCCGGAAAACCACGAAATCAACACCCCTGAAGGAAAATCCGATAGTTTTCCTCGGGGCTAGAATAGAATAATACAAGACGTGTGCCCAATTTGATTTAATAATGTCAAATATGACGTTCATCCATACAAATTTTTAACCCTTTAGAAAAATTTAAAAAAAACTTGGTTCTATCTTCGTCGTTTTCGTGGATTTCGAGGTCGTTGAAAACAAAAATTAGGCCAAAATTAAAATATAAGATAGAACCGATGAAACCATTCGGTTTTTAGGGTTCCGTAGTCAACAAGGAACCCTTACAGTTTCGGTATGTCCGTCTGTCTGTCCGCGGTTTAGCTCAAAAACTGTTGGTACTAGAAAGTTGTAATTTGGCATGAGTTATACACGTTAATGACGCTGGAAAAGTGGTAAAATAAAATTTTGAAAAAAACAATTATTTAGGGTACCTCCCCTACATGTAAAGTAGGGATGATAATTTTTATTTTCGTCCTTCCGATGTTGTGGGATATCTTTGAATAGGTCTTTGAAAAATATTAGGGGTTTGGGAAGACCGTTTTTTGATTAAGTAAACCGTTCGTGACTTATCAAGCTTTAAAGTACCAATTTTCGTTAGAGTCAAGTCCTACCCCCGTCTACCAAATAAACGGTTGTAGTTATAAATTCAAATGTCACGGCAGTAGTACCTATATATAAAGAAATTTAAAGGAAAACTATCACACTTAAGTGTGCTTTACAAATTTACGAGTAATAGTCGATCAATTGTATTTGACTCGAAAATTTCGAACAACTCCATAGAAATGTCGATAGATGGCGCTAAGCGTCAGTTGAACTAAAAACGAGTCTCATTTGCAGATCATATATGGCGGTTTTATAAATATTGGTACGGAACCCTTCGTGCGCGAGTCCGACTCGCACTTGGCCGGTTTTATTACTTCATCGGTGCCGTTTCGTGGTGTTCGGGGTCGCTGACATTTAAAATGAGATCAAAATGAAAATCCAAGATGGAGCCGAAGAAAATTTTTCGGTTTTTCCTTCATGGGTGTCGTATTCCTGGTTTTTTCTGGTCGTTGGTAATGAAACTGAGGTCTAAATGACAATCCAAGAAGGCACCCAGGAAATGGCTATGGCTGGCATTGATTTAAATGAGAACCGTTTGTCACATGGGCAGCTTATGTTCCATGCTCCGGAGTGAGCTCTGCGAGTAACTAAGTAATTTTAATCCCAAAAGGAAACACCGCAAAAGACATTTACAAAGAGGTGCTAGGATAATTTATTTTCAATATAGTTTTCCGGGAGTTGAATAGTTTGGTTTAATCTGCGAACTTTTGAATTAAAAAAAAATGTAAGCTAGCTCATTTACACAATTAACTATACTGAAAGGCGTGGATGGATAACCGGGGCATTGGAGCTACGGAATTGTAGCTCGGAAGACATGTTTAAAATAAATTCTCGTTCAACCCATTTACGTCACTAACAACTATTTATCCTATACTTACAATTACGCGCAAGCGAAGCCGCGGGCAACTATTATCTATAACATTTAAATGACTTTTTTCGACATTATTTTTCGGGGGTACCGTGTGGCCAATTGCCGAACTCCACGGGGACGAAGCCGCGGGCAGAAGCTAGTAAGTAAATAATAATAATCAATATCTGATGAGGCTCTCTGAAGGGCTTGATTCAGAAAGCGGTACTCCTGGACACGGCTCGTATTGTCAGGAGGTTCCTTTCTCTGGAGCCCTCACCGCCGCACCGGTAGCTTGGTCCCTGTTCCCGATACCGGTGGGCTACTATTTTTATATTTTTCAATGTTTTTTACATCATTTTGTAAAAAATATTTAAAAATGTAAATAATATGTGTGTAAACAAGAAAGTTGAGCAACAATAAGTTTGAGGAAGTCATCTTCGGCTGGCTGAAGTTGCCTAAGAAACTGTTGAGAATCTACAAACAGTGGTGACTTAAGGTTTTCTTTTTTTCCCTAAAATATCGAGAAGACAAGATCTGGTTACTGCCCCCTAAACAAGTAAAGTCTATCTATCTAAGGTTATGGGTCACTGGCATGGGAGAGGCAGCAGTTCCTAACAAATCATCCAAGACTGAACACACACTCACTCACATTCTTGCACACATACAATCAAGCACAGTCACGTCACATACACATAAACAAACACTTAAGGTTTTTTTTTTGTCATAAGATAATGTAACATTTAGTTAGGGGAGGACACTGCGGCTCCTACAACACAGTTTCAACTATCGCAGGAGCCAGAGAATCCTACGTACCGTGTACAAAGTTTTTATGCCATTTTTTTAACAGTGCTCATTCAGTGACCCCGATTGACGATGGTGACGACAACAAATACGACAGTAAACTGCGTTTACCTTATGAAGTTCCGAGTCTTCATACAAAAATTAAATCGAATATAATATGTCCAGTAGTTTACTCATAGGGCAAACATTTTAATTTTCAGCATTTTTCACATTAATGTAAAAATATAAATATATCGTCAGGGTTTAGAGTTCCCATTTTATTGGGATAAAAAAGACTGTATTACGAATCACAGAGTTTTAATTATAATAGATACTAATTAACACACAAAGATTACACACAACACAAAAATGGTACATAATACAAAATAATAATTAGATAAAACATAAAGCAAACAGATGGCAACACACTTTTTAAGGTCACAGTTCGTACAGTGGCCAAGCCACCAAATTACAAAGTGTATTTGCTCGCTATCAGCAAGTTAATACAGCTATGTTTAATATACAGCAGCGTTATACCAGGTAAACCGACAGTCTTGTCGGGAGCTCCGTATTGAGTCGAATCCGAAGACCGACTGACGAGTTTTTTTTTTTTTATGTTTGGTATCTCGCAGTTCAACCTAAGAAGTTGTCTTCTGCTTAACCGGACTATCCTGTGAGTGCCTTGAGAGTAAGGCCTCCAGCCACGGCATAAAACTACTAACAAACTAAGCGACTAAGGGCACCCCCTTTGGGGTACGAGCCTCGGCTTAGGGCGTCGCTGGGGGAGGACAGCATGGGGACAGGCTGGATCTGAATGATATCATTATTTACGGGCTGATTTAAAACTACTGGTACAGCATCGCGGGCTAGCTCGAGCAAGGGTCGAGGAGGGCATGGACCGGAACGTCGCGACGAACCTCGACGGCGGTTTGCGTCGGAATTCTTAAGAGTGCTAGTCTCTTTGCTACTCTCCTGGAGGAGGGTGATAGCATCATCGGGAGTGACGACGGTATGCCTCGGACGGCGTACTGAACTAATATGCGGCGCAAGTGTACGTCATAATGGGGCGGATCACCGCGGCATAGAGGCGCAACTTGCACTTGAGTGACAACTTGCTTTTTGACGAAGTCATGAAATGAAGCATACCCAAAGCAAAGGCAGCTCGGTCGCGAGCTGCTTTGATGTGCGCTGCAAAGGATATGTGGTTGTCGTGTAGGACACCTAAGTACTTGGCTTGCTTCTCCCTAGGGATAGGCTTACCGTACATAGTGATCTTGCTGAGCGCGGGTGGCTTATTTTTACACGGTATAGAAAAAAGAACTGCCTGGCTCTTATCGGGGTCTGTCGAGCTCACCGAGCGCACGCTCTTTTATAAGACGATAATCCCACTTTGCAATCCATCCACAACAACTCTGTCCGTTAACGCACAGAAGTACGTCACGCGTGTACTTGATACAAAAATAATGTGCTAAATCTAATAAGACTTTTTTTTTTATGTTTCGATGTTAGTATTCTTTGATAGTTTTAAAACATGCACAGCGACAAATCAAACTGTAAAAAACCAGTTTGTGCAGATCTCCCATTGTATTAGATATCTATAAATATCGAGGCCATGTTATACTGGAATGTATAACTTGATGTATCGCCCTGTGTGTACCAGTGTTTTCTATTATTATTTTTGTTAACCCCCGACCAAAAAAAGGGGTGTCATTTTTGTTTGTTTGGCAGAAACTACAGAGCGCCATCTGCTACTATCATTGCAGACTCATTCTACGTTAATATAATTATATCAAGTTTGATCCGTTCTTGTACTCAGGACTATAAATACGCAAACTCAAGCAGTACGAAAGTATAGTTAGTTAGCAAAGCCATCAGTTTTAAGGGAAAAGAAGCGTCTACGTAGAACATCCCACAGACATTCATCTTGTTGAACGTCGCTCGATGTAGTCGTTGAATGTTCCTGCACAATTTTCTCTCAGCATCTGTAAATTATAAGTAAATATAACATCATGCCTGTAATCCCCGAAGGGTAAACCAGAGGAGTACCTAATAGTACTACCACATTTCGGCAGTGATGTTTTAAGTACCATGTAATAGGAGGCGAGCCAAATGCCATCAACCCGGCACAAATCCAGACTGCGTGGCTGCTACTGAGATATCCTGATGGATAAACTCAATAACACTTTGCTCGACCCGGGAATTGAACCTAGGGTCTCATGCTCAGCAGTCGCGCTTACGACCACTCGACCAACGAGGTATAAAACGAAACGAGGGAAATTCTAAGATTCTTCATTAAACAAGGTGAAAAGTAATCGGGTGTATTCCTTGAAGTGATTGATACAAGATACCTGATTTGTGACAATTTTGACACGATTACTTGGAGTTCAAATTGGGTAACCGATACTAATATCATAAATCGATGCCTAAGTTCACAATTGCACTAACTACGAAATTGTCATTTTTGAAAAGGGAGCTCTAAAGTTTTTTAAAGTTAAGACAAGAACAGTACAAAAACAAAGTATAATAACAAAACAAATATGGATCTATTGATAAGACTAGTCCTTTAACTCCATCATATCTCAATATTGTAATATTATTATATACGTAACCATTTCAAAATGGCTAAATAAACATAAAACCCCCCATTTAATACATTTGTGCACTAAGATTGATTATGTTGACAGGCATTAAGTGTAAAACTCAAAAATATTTAACAGCATTACCAGGCTGGTTCCAGGTCCAAGAAGAAGGATAATAATATGTATGGGTATTGCATTGAATAGACAAAATATCCATATTCATAATGTTTATTTTTATTATAAAACACAAACAGTTTTTCAAACTACAATCAAATAAAATATTTTTCGAACTCGCAATAAAAAAAGGACTGAAGCCCAATTTATTATGGGCCAATCTTTAGTTATTTCCCAAAACAATTAGTTTTTTTTAATAAGACAATTAACAAATTCAGTCTTCAGTTCCAGGTAACAATGATTAATTATTACTAATTGGTTTGTAAAAAAATGAATAAAAACTTAAATTTCTTCAACAAGGGACTCTTCATCCTGATCATCATCAGATGATTCAGTGTCATCACAATTATTGTTAACAATAGCCGCAGAAGTGGATGGAATATCTTTGTAATATTGCTCATATTCTGGTGGAATAACCCCATCTTTTAAAAGTGTTATTAGATCTTTCTTTTTAGTTTTTGCGACACTGCAATCAGTGATTTATATGCTCCTTTCAGAGATTTCTTTAGTTTGCAGCATATTTCTTTATTTTTTTTTTATTATTATTTTTGTTTTTACAAATGTCTATTTCTTTGACATTTAAATCGGTCAAATCGTATTTGTAAAAAAATTAAGTGGGCGATTCTTTCTTTAGCCGCAACCATTTAATTTTTAACCACTGTACTGGCTCAGTTTTTGTATTTTTTGTCGTATTGGAATTCAAGGTCTTTTCTAATCCCTTCAAATCATAGAATTCCCCGTGTTTCATAATAAAGACATCGTAGGGTTCCGGCTTGATTCTAGCAGACCCTATCACCAATGCATAAACCCCTCCAAGTCAAAGTACTTAATACACTTGTACAATTCGGACTATATCTCAAAACGGTTTAATGCATTTGTGCACTTTAAGAGCGTTTATACCTTACCGCTTTTTGTTATAGAGGAGGTTTTACTCCGAAGTAATAAACTCTTGAAAATGTTCGGATGCTATTTTAAAAATAAGTCTTGTCACTCATGTCACTTTGTTTAGCTAAGAATATAATATTTTACGTGTACGATGCTGTAAAGAAGTTGAAGGAAATAGGTTTAATAGTTATAGACGAACTACTGGCCATTTTACTACTGTATAGTTTGCCAGACTCTTTTGCCATATTCCGAACGGCAATGGAATCGCGAGACGATCTTCCTTCAACAGAAGTTTTGAAAGTGAAGATTCTCGAAGACCACGAAGGTCGCAAATCTCAAGTAGTGGACCAGGGTGCTATGCTTCTCAGACGTACAAAAACAAATGCCAATCAGATGAAAAAGTCAAATGACGATCAAGGCCCTAAAAGGACGATTGAATGTTATCGTTGTGGTCGTCGTGGGCATTTTGTAAGAGAGTGCAGAGTGAAAAATGTTTATAAAGGAAAAAAAAGTACTAAAAACCTGGATCGATCAGATCGTAATAGTAATCATGAAACGTCAAAGGTTTTGACGTCGATGAGCACCACTGAAGAAGTGATGATGAGTGTACAAGGAAGAAATATATGGTGCATTGATAGTGGTTGCACGGGACATATGTGCAACGAAAGAGGTATGATGAAAGAATTCAAGGAAATGAATTCTGAGTTGAATTTGGCTAATAATGGGAAGACTACTATTAGTGGAACCGGGATGGTTAATATTTCAGTAGATACAGGCAGTGAAATTCGAAAAGTAAACATTGAAAAGGTGTTCTATGTATCGGATCTGCGAACAAACCTACTTTCAGTATCGAAAATGACTGATTACGGATTTGAAGTTCATTTTAGAAAGAAGGATGCTATTGTTATAAAAGACAATAAGGTGCATATGCGTGCGGATCGCATAGGAAATTTATACCACGTACGTATGAATCAAAATGATGTTTATAATGTTGAAGTCAAGAAACCCATAGATATATGGCATGAACGTCTTGGGCACTTGAACGAACGTGACTTAAAGGCTATGGCGAAAAGCGGGCTTGTTCACGGAATGAAGCTGGATGATGAAAACATGTCGGAGTGTGCGATATGTAGTAGCGAGAAGCTAACCTGCAAACCATTTCCAAAAGGTAATGCAGATCGTACCAGCGAATTATTGGAAATAGTACATACAGATGTATGTGGCCCTATGAGACATGAATCTTTTTCGGGGAAGAGATATTTCGTTACGTTTATAGACGATAAATCTCGA
Source organism: Cerastis leucographa (assembly GCA_963082945.1). NCBI lineage: Eukaryota > Metazoa > Arthropoda > Insecta > Lepidoptera > Noctuidae > Cerastis > Cerastis leucographa. The sequence goes on from OY720355.1 coordinate 19,041,100, forward strand.
TGGTGTGAGGTATATTTTGTACGTAATAAAAATAACGTGCTAAATGTTTTCAAGAATTACAAAGCTGAGGTGGAAAACTTCACTGGGAAGAAGATTAAGTCTTTACAATCAGATAATGGGCGAGAATATATAAACAAAGAATTTGATTATTTTCTGAAGAAGAATGGTATTGTTAGAAGGTTGGCGGTTCCATATACACCGCAACAGAACGGGGTAGCGGAGAGGAAAAACAGAACGCTAACCGAAATGGCACGTTGCATGATGCGACAAGCCGGAAGCCCTCCTATATTTTGGGCAGAAGCAGTTACTACTGCGAATTACATTAGAAATCGATGTCCGACTATGGCTTTGAAGGGTGAGACACCTTTCACTGTATGGAAAGGAAAAAAAACCTACTGTTATATACATGCAAGTTTTTGGATCAAAGGTGTATTATAAAAACAAAGGCGCGAATAAAGTCAAAGGGAAGTTTGACTCAGTTTCCGAAGAAGGAATTTCCTTGGGATATGACACGCAATCCAAAGCATATCGGATTCAAAATCCAAAGACAAGAAAAATAATTGTAACTCGAGATGTGAATTTCATGAATGAGACAGCATTCAGTGAAGAATATAAAGACATACTTGATAGAGAAGAGAGTATTGATGACAAGAAGGTTACAGTTCAGTTAAATACGCCTAAAGTCAATCATAAAGATAAGGAGAGTGATACTAGTAGAATATCACTCGAAAGAGTCGAAAGTGAACAAGAATCTGATGAAGATATAAATATTCAGAGGAAAAATTTAGTCCCTATAGTTAAAAGAGGAAGGGGAAGACCAAGATTGGTTAGAACAGGTTCGGTGGGAAGACCACGAAAAGTATACACGCCAGCCAATGATAGGGCTGATAGTGAAACTGACTCTAATTATGAAGATACTAGTGAACAGCTGATAGCGGGAACAGCAAATGCCGACCCAATGACATGGAGTGAAGTTGAAAGAACTAACGATGTAAACGCATGGCGAAGTGCCTTAGAAGATGAGTATTTGGCGCAGATTAAGAATGGCACGTGGGAAATTGTACAGCGGCCATCTAAACGAAAAGTTATTGGGAGCAGATTTGTTTTTCGTACTAAACCTTCGGGGAAGAAAGTACGGCTCGTGGCAAAGGGATGTTCTCAACGACCAGGGGAGGATTTCCACGAAACTTCGTCGCCAGTCGTGAGATCATCATCGGTAAGGCTTATAGCTGCAATATCGGCGGAGTTGGGATTAGAGATCCATCAAATGGACGTTGTGACCGCTTACTTAAACGGATCACTAGATGAGGAGGTATTCATGGGAGTACCGGATCAACTTCGCGATGTTTTGGAGAAAATACTCGCAAACCAAAAGATCGGCTCAAAGAAGAACGTCGTTAGGGACAAGAAAGTACTCCAAACAGCTAAACGCTGGAACAAAGCATTGAGTGAATGTGAGAATAGTGTATGTTTGTTGAAGAAGTCTTTGTATGGTCTGCGTCAGTCAGGACTGCAGTGGCATAAGGAATTGGTGAGTAAGTTGACGAGTATTGGTTTTGCAGCTTTGCCACAAGATCCGTGTATGTTTGTTGCACGAAAAGTGAACAGGTGATGTTGATTGCTATTTACGTCGATGATATTATTCTGGCTACGAATAATACTCCGTGGTTGTGTGATGTAAAAAAGCAGTTATCTAGCGCATTTGAGATGAAAGATATGGGAAAAATTGATGTTTGTTTGGGTATTGAATTTACTCGTGATGCAGAAGATAGAGTTTACATGAACCAAAGTATGTATTTAGAGAAAGTTTTAGAACGCTTTGGAATGTCCGAGTGTAAACCTGCAAGGACCCCTATCGATTTAAATGTAAAGTTACAGAAACCTGAATGCGTTAATGAGGATGTTATGAGTACGTATCCTTACCAAAGCTTGATAGGTGCCTTAATGTATCTGGCTGTATCGACAAGACCCGATATAGCGTATTCTGTAAATTATTTAAGTCAATTTAATAATAATTACGGAATTGAACATTGGAAGGCGGCAAAACGCGTTTTGAGATATTTAAGAGGCACATCAAAGTTTGGCTTAGTCTATGAGAGGACAGGCAAACCGTTGTATGGTGTGGTTGATGCTGATTGGGGATCAGACGCGATCGACCGCAAGTCTTATTCTGGTTTTGCTATTATTTTGGCAGGTGCCCCTGTGCTTTGTCCAGTACGGAAGCAGAATATATGGCACTTTCGGAAGCTACCAAAGAAGCTATATATCTGCGTGACTTATTGAATAATGTTGGTGTTGAGTGTAAATGTGTTACATTATTCGATGATAGTCAGAGTGCAATTAAGCTTGCTCAAAGCAGGTGCTATCACGCAAGAACGAAGCACATAGATGTGAGACACCACTTCATTCGAGATATGTTGGAACGAAGTGTGATTGATCTGAAGTACAAGAGTACAGACAAGATGCCAGCAGATGTTTTGACCAAGGGTTTGAATGGGACGAAACATCACGAATGCTTGCGTAGTCTAGGCATGACAGCATGATTGTGAAAATGAAGAGTGTAAGAAGCTTATGACTTCGAGGGGAGGTGTTATAGAGGAGGTTTTACTCCGAAGTAATAAACTCTTGAAAATGTTCGGATGCTATTTTAAAAATAAGTCTTGTCACTCATGTCACTTTGTTTAGCTAAGAATATAATATTTTACGTGTACAAAAACACAAGACTTTTATTCACATTCCAACACTTTTCATACAAACTTTCAAGTCGTTATTTTCCGAAATGACTGAACCGATTTAAATGAAACTTCGTACACATAAGCAGGATACACAGATCTAAAAAATTACTAAAAAAACATTTTCGAAAAATAGTATTACAGTTAAATTAGACCGATTATAAATTTTCTATACAAACAGAAAATTCCAATTATCTCTTTTATAAAACACATTTTGAAAATATTTTTTAGTAACTTTTTAGATCTATGTATCCTGCTTATGCGTATAAAGTTTCATTTAAATCGGTTCAGTCATTTAGGAAAATAACGACTTGAAAGTTTGTATGAAAAGCGGTAAGGTATAAACGCTCTATTGCCAAACCCCTTTTTTTTTTTTTTTTTTTTTTTTTTTTCGGATGGGAAATCATCAAATGACTTCTCCCGCTCTGGGCGGAGCGGGAGGGAGTGTCAGACTTGTACTGACTAAAACCCATCCATGTTCCTTCTTCGCCCTTTTTGTTCCAGGGCCGCGGTATCTCTTTCGAACAACCCGCAGCCCTGGCAGGAATTGCCAAACCCCTTCAAGTAAAAGTACTTAACACACTTGTACATCAAACTTTCTTGATCCTTTTGTTCTATCAACACATAACACACTCCTATATCACTGCTAAAAAGTGTGAGCAGATATAGCAAATGTGTATAGTACGTTTGTGTTTTGAAATGTTCTGCAGTTGAGAAACTTAAAATCAGTTAAAGTATATCTTGGTTGGTTTTACAAAAATAAAGGTCATTAGTATAACACAACATTCATGTAATATTAATGGAACTCAGTTAATACAGCTGTGACCCACGTTTTTGGTAGAAAGAAACGGAGTAACGGTATTTCGATACGCGCAAACGTAAGAGCATGAAATTTAGTGTGTTTGGCATTAAAAAAGTAAAAAATGAAAATTTTGTAGTTAGTGCATTTGTGAACTAAGGCATCGAAATGCGAATGTCACTCTGTTTGTTTGTTACCTTTTCACGACTAAACGGCTGATCGGATCTTAATGAAGTTTGGTAAGAAGATAGATTTCAACCTGGGGAAGGACATAGGCTATATATCATTACGCTACGACCAATAGGAGCGGAGCAGCAATGAAAAATGTTGCGAAAACGGGGAAATGTGACGCAGACGAAGTTGCGCGGGACAGCTAGTTTTTGATAAATAGAACTTTAAAAGTGTTTTTGAAAATTTCCATCGCTTTTTTTTAGCTTTTTAAATTATTGAATGAAAAGGCATTTTACTCTAACGATGAATACCATAATAACAAAATGATTAGATAATTTTGTACAATTTCATTTGATTTTGACAAATCTAATTTTTTGACAAATCTAATTTTTTGACATTGTATTAAAAAAAAAATGATATGGTTATAATTAATTTCATGTTTATACTATAATTTAATTTTAATAATTGTTATAATTAATTTAATTTTGATAATATTACATTTTGTACATAGTATTTTTTCATGACATGACTATTGTTAAAATAATTTTTCTTTGACAATTGTAATATTATTGCTGACATTGTATTTTCTTTCTGTGCAATTTTTGTTCTAGTTCATTTTATATTTGATAAGTTTCATTTGCTGACATTGTATTTTAAGAGATTTTGTACTTTTATAATCAATTTAAATTTGATAATATTGACTTTACCGACACTGTAACGTTGGTATTTTGTATGCCTTTCAGCGGAATATAGGATGGACCAAACATTTTTATACAACATCATGTTTGTACCCTGTGTCCATAAAATTAATAAATGAATTTGAATCTCTAAATTTCAACTACGTGGTGCCAATAATCTCGGGTTAAAAATTCTGTGTAATACGGACGGACCGATCGACAGACAAACAGACATACGGGCAGGACATTTGGCAACGAAAACGTAAATACCACTTATGACTTTAATAAAATTACCTGTACAATCAGATTTCAAAATGTGCGCACATGAGTTTTGAACTTTATTTATCGCTGTGTAAAAGCTTTCACAGTACGAACTCAAAATGATTTCAAATATAAAACTTTTTATCACCCAGATGTACAAAAATATAATTGAGAACCACACTGCAATCTGCAAAAAAAACATAAACCTTTAAACTCTTATATTCAAATGAATGGCATTGTTATTTAAATGATAAAAAAATATATGTACGGTGCTGAAGTTTTCAAGTAGGCGTGGATGGCCAAATCTGAATCTATGAGGAATAGCAAAAAACACTCAAAGGAGTCTCGACCCTGATTTTGATGAAACCTAAAACTGAAACATTGGATTTTTGAAAAGTCAATGTTCTTAGCCACGAATCGTACCTGAGCTGAAATGTTTTTTTGAAAAAAAAAACCTCGTGCTGTTTTATTACACCTTTTCGATAGTGTCGCTGCTAAGGATCAAATTCTGGAAAGTAATGACATACGGCAAACTCAAGGAAAAAAAATAGTGAAGTGTTTTTTGCTATTCCTCATAGTTTCGGATTTAGCCATCCACGTCCACTTGAAAATGTATGACACGTTAAACTCACAAGGATCAAGTCTTCTGTATCGCTTAAATTCAGAAAACCAATTGTCATTTGCAATCTCATTAAAACGCGGAGAAAAAACTCCACTTTATGAAAAACGATCTGAAATTCAATAATGATAATTATGTTGGTTTAATTTATTTGATTTAGTTTACTTTTTATTAATATATAATTAAACTGATAGATAGATAGACAGTCGCTCCATGTAAAATACTGGTACTAAACTGAATCCGGTTAAACTATTTATAAGCTGACCCATCATATTTGGGAACAGGCTACATAGATAATTATGATGATTATTGATTATTTGTATAAACTGATACCTTATACTGAAAAGTATTTCTGCATATGTCATAACACTCCAAAATATTAACGTAAGCTTGAAACATTATTTTGCAGTAAGTTGCATTATGACTATGGTCCATCTGTTGCAAACGCTGAGCTTGAACGTTCCATAAATCAGCTTTACTAGTTAACAGTTCCAGTAGCCTGATAGCATAAACAATGTTCATGTCAAAACACACAACAGCCATCCCACAAAAGCAACTATTAATACTGATGTTGAATTTAATTAAAGAATAAGCGATAGTTGAAATATAGAAACTAAAAATTAAGATGACACTGATACAATTCTGAACGATGAACTGATGTAGTCTTTTGATGCTTTGATGTAGTCTTTTCATTAAGAAATCTGTGAACTTCCTGTAGTATCAAAACAAATGATACATGTTTTTTCGAATGCATAACACTGTCGATATAATTGATTAGGAATCCGATGGAATACAAAAACAAATCACAGTAAGAAAATATGTACACTAAATTTAAATCATCTCTAATATGTTTGTAAAAATAAAGCTCGTAGACATGACTAAAGAATACACAAATTGACATTATCATGCCACCCAATGACATTAAATTCAATTTAAGGTTATTTGGATGTATCATGTTATTAATTATACGATATTTTGGGCTTAACAAAATGTATTGTGAGAGGTTTAAAGGTAAAAACATCGATTGAATATCTTTGTCGACCAAGTTGTTTAACGGAAATGTTTCATGGCAAACTATATTTCTGACACTAGTTTTTATTCTTATAGACTTCATTTTATTGAGGCTATGCTAACACAAATGAGTATTTGTTTTCCATAGCCTTATTGTATCAACTTTTTTCGGAAGCAACAATGAATTGGAGTTTCGTGGTCAATCCATAATCAAATGATAAAAGTAAAACGTTGATTAAAATTAGTCTGTAATAACTTTTATTAGAAAAATATTTGTATCCTTTCTATTATGACCTCGTAACTCCTAAACTAATGAACCGATTTTGATAAATTTAACGTCATTAGATGCATTATGGTGGCGCTAGCATCACTGGCAAGATAAAATAAAAAAAATATGTCGTATTTATAACTTTGTGCGTAACATTTGTTTATCAGCTGCGGACAACGTGATACCGTTACGGGAGTCGTTAACCGGTAGGTGGGGATAGGGAGGTAGGATGGATATCCTAACGTCAAAAGACGATCTTGGTCTTTCTAGGTAGGACACGAATGCCTGCGGTCTTTCTAGTGTTAAAAAATCCAAGCGTACAGACGGCGCGAAACGACTTAGATTTAAGTTTTTAAGATCTCATCTTTTTATATCTTTTTTAGATCTTAAGATTACTTACAATATAAACAGCCATATTTCTTAATTCTTCGTTTATTTTCTTAACCATGAACAGATAACAAATAACCAAGCACACAGACACTCTCACACTTGCCCAGTAACGCTGTCACACACTTGCAAATTTGAAAAAAAAAAAATGCATGCGTTTTCAAATTCATCTTAGTGTTCTAGTACCTTCCGGGCACTTTTTCTGTTCACAGCGACTTGGACGAATTTTTTGACGCCCTGTAATTTTGATACTTGTACATTTCTAGGGTTCTTTATCTCGAAAAGAAAAAACGGAACCCTTATAGGATTACTTTGTTGTCCGTCTGTCTGTCTGTCAAGACCCTTTTTCTCAGGAACGCGTGGAGGTATCAAGCTGGAATATATATCAAATACTCAAGTCTACTGTCCCTTAGAGCTGTGAAAAAATCAAACTTCTAAACCAACGCAATCAAAAGATTATAGCCGTTTATGCCGCAAATTTTTGAGACTCGCAAGGGAATCAAAACCTACAGGGTACTTCCCGTGAACTCAGAATTTTGAAATTTGGTACAAAGCAACGTCTTAAAGCATCGATAAAGGAAAAACGGGCCAAGTGCGAGTCTTACTCGCACACAGGGTTCCATAGCCCCAAACAATATAATAACAATATTTTGAACGGTCATTCATTAGTAAATTTACACTCAACCGCAAAACTAAATTTGTTTTTCATAGTAAGTTAATGAAAAACAAAGTTACTGCTGCAGTTTGGTGAAAAAGTCCCATATCTCAAAAACTAAATATAAAATCTTATTCAAACTAATTTTCGTTGAAAGTTTTTTTTACGATCTACATCCCCATATTTTTTTCAGAATTTTCCTCCTCTTACTTTAGGAATTAGAGGGGGACACACGTTTTACCACTTTTGAAGTGTCTATCTTTCAAACGATTGACTTTGAATAAAAATGGCTTTAGAAACCTCCATGTCATTTTTAAAGACCTATCTATAGACACCCCACACGTATAGGTTTGAAAGTTTTTTTTTTTTAGTTTCAGTTCCATGTGAGGGGGGATGTCCTTATCTATACTTTTTTTTTTTTGTACAAAAATTATAAAGCGGTTCACAGAATACATCTACCTACCAAGTTTCAGCTGTGTAGTTCTAATAGTTTCGGAATAAAGTGGCTGTGACATACGGACGGACAGACAGACAGACAGACATGACGAATCTATAAGGGTTCCGTTTTTTGCCATTCGGCTACGGAACCCTAAAAATTGCGAAAACCGTAAATTTTTAGTATCATCATATAATTAAAATATTTTTAATAATTTTAAAATTTCTACCCCTTTCCTCATGAACGCTTAGAGGTATTAAATTGAAATTCATATCAAATACTCAAATTAATAATACCTTTAAGCTGTAACAAAATCAAACTTCTAGGTCAACACATCAAAAGAAACAGCAATTTAAGCCGCATATTTTCAAACTCCTACTCGCAAGGGAGTCAAAACCTAAAGGGTAAAATCAAAATCAAAATCAAAATATTTTTATTTCACATAGGCCTACATGGGCACTTGTAAAACGTCGACAAAAAGGTGCTCGGTTCGGGTTGGTCGTTTCCTATGGAGAAGAACCGGCAAGAAACTCCATGGTTACTCTTTTAAAATAATTTGGCTTTACAATTTTTCTATGTTACAGCAGTGGCACTTAAGTATGAGTGGACATCGTAGGCCCGACATTAAGTCGTTGCTTACTACAAAACGTAGAACAAGATAAAAAGTTACCTAGGATCTAGGAATCTATAAGGCCTACAATGTCCATACATTTACAAACAATCGGTAAATAAGAAAAAGAGTCTATACAAAAAAAAAAAAAAAAGAAAAAAAAAACTTGGTACTTCTAGTCGACCTAAATGCACATATAAAGTAAAAATTCCAAACACCCTAAATATTTTATTACATCACATATTTTTATTTATTCTCTTCAGTCATTTTGGTTTGTACGGAACCCTCGGTGCGCGAGTCCGACTCGCACTTGGCCGGTTTTTATTTTATATCTAGGTATTTGTAGTTTGTAAATAATGTACATATTTTACATAATTATTTTCTAGATACTTGATTTTTTCTACCATTCTCTGCCTTTACGAGATTCTCGCCATGAGGGACAGTGAGGTCAATAATCATTGCACGGCACTCTCGGCGATCTATCACCACATTATCAGACTTATTTAAAGGCTGCGAGTGTTTCTGGAAAACACGGTGCCACCACATATATTACTCAGCATTCGGTAAAAGGATGTAGGCAACAGTTTCCAAACATTAAGCGATTTGTCTCGGACGGCAAGGAGTACGCAACTTGCTAGATTTTGTGCAATCAGACGCCCACCGCCGCAGGGAACTCGCTTTAAAACGGAACCTGTGCTTTTGAATTTGGAAAGGGTTTCCACAGAACGAAACTGGATGTAGCCGATGTTGAAGGTTTGAAGGTCTGAGGTGGGTGGGTGCATTTGGGAGTTTATGTACCTTTAGCCACTTGACAGTATTAGAAATAAACAAAATAATATCGTTAATTCAATAAATAATATTATGTAAACGAGTTATTCAATTAAAATAATTGTTTTCATATAAAATGACTGACATAAATATCACTCAATATAGTTCTAACCTCGAACCGCACAGTTTAGTTTAAAACATGTTTTTATATTTAAAAAGTAAAACGTGGAAAGTAACAGAACGAAAAGTTTTTATAAATAATGCAATAGAAAAAGATTTACAATCAGTTCTAAGACCTTTAAATCTGATGCAAAGTCTTTTCATCTGCGCGAAGTATTCTATTCGTGACAACATTATCACTTCAAACTGTTTTAGTTACAACTTGCTTGGACTCGTCTGCGCCTTCGGTTACCGTTTACTTATCCTATTCAACTTGATCTGCATCATTATTTATTATCCGGAAGATTTCATCTTTTCTTTTTGTCTAAGTAATGTTTATCAATGTATTTCCTGCTCTATTGGTTATATATTAAACTACTGCTCAAACATCATCCATTGCAACAACAATGTCTTATTAGTTCTGAAAATTCAAGAAGTACATCGAGTCCTTGAAATTAACGGCAAACATCTCAAAAACTTGCTCATCTCAAACTGGATCTATGTCATCCTTCTTAATTGTGTGCTTATTTTTGACAAATTTATATTCAAGGATTTTTCTATTTTTGCTGTTATGGATTTCCTGTCAAATTATGCTTCTCTTTCTTTTGAAATAAACATTGCATATGCGGCATTTTTTATGAATTTACTGAGAAAAACGCTGAATGTATGGATACAAAAGATTGGAATATTAAAAAAAGAGGATATTTTACAAAGACAAGTTAACTGGAAAGAGATGTTTGACGTTTATTTCAAAATACTGGAAGCTTATAAGTTGTTTGAAAAAGTTTTCCAAATACTGGTGAGTATGTAAAGAAAATATTTATCGCATTATCAGAATTTATTCCGTTAGACTCATACATCATGTGGACAGAAGATGAGTTACATGCAAGGAAACCACACTGGGTGGGATACATTGTTTTTATTGAACTAATCAATAATTTTAAGTTACAATTTAACGCAATATCACTGGGCACAATTAATCGGGTACAGTCCAAAACGCCTTTACTTCGCTGCGATCAGACACTGCCTGTCGTCCTCGCGGCGAACTTAAAAAAACATCACGACGATGTGGTAGGGGTAGACTGGTAAGTAGGGCGCGTTAGGCACAACGGGTGACCGGATCCGACATATTATTAAAGAGGCTTTGAATGATATATTTAGAAAAGATGGGATAAGACAACGTTTTGGTTAAAAAGACAGACATTAATATCATCATCATCATCAGCCTATAATGTTCCCACTGCAGGGACACAGGCTTCCTCTCTATGAGAGGGAGTGGGCTGTAATCTACCACGCGGGCCCAGTACGTATTGGTAGATGTCACATGTCTTCGAATTTTTAGTTCTAGGACATGCCGGTTTCCTCACGATGTTTTCCTTCACGGTTTTTGAGATTAATATAAGAGGGATGAATAAAGAATTGGCAAGGCAGACCTGAGTGGAAAAACTGGTAGATCCTGACACCCTAAAAGAACATAAACCTAAGACCCTAAACTTATTGAAAGAGTAATCCACGCCCGTCCCGCGCACGACCCGTTTTTTTTAATATTTTTTTTTTTAATATTAAGGCTGTCATAAAATTCATTGGGAGTCAGTGTGTCGATTTGTTTTAATGCTGCCTTAGTGCCGTATAATTCTTCTCATTAATTTTATTTAATTGGTTAAAACTTTTTTATTTCAGATATTGTTTTACATAATATACTCAGTTTCCTATAGCCTGATGACAGTATCAATTTTATTACAAATACAATTGATGTTAGGATATTATGATACAGTAGTAAGTTGTTTTGAAATAATAGTTTATAGTTTTAATTTGTTATCCCTGCCTTAGAGATGTCTTGATAGTTCTATATTTTCAGTTTTTGACTTTTTCAATAGTAACTCAATTGTGGGCTGTTAAAAGCATATTCCTACTATTACTTTTATGCATTGAATGTGAAAAGTTCTACTCAACCATTGAAGAAGCTCAATTTATTTGTACGCTGTTTGTGAAATTAGAAGATTGCTCAGGTAAAAATCGAATATATCTCTAGCGTATTTCACTGGCATCAGTTGAATGAACTGGCAAGAAGAAATACAAGGCGGAGTAGGAATGCTCAGACTACCAAAAGAAGGAGCTGAATTTAAAAGAAAAACATGTACCCCTCAATCTTTATGTTCAGTGTTTCGAACTACTTCGGCAATAACCAATAAACAATCATCAGACTTTTACAGTCTAATTAATAATTGTTTACTGGTTGAAGCCAATACATACTTGGTGTAATAGAAGCACTGCGCCAGATTGGTATCACCTTACCTCATTCTCAATTGATCCAAGTGTTAACGCAACGTACGCACGTAATCGAATTAAATAACTGATATTTCGCCGAAATTATACCCCGCTTACAAATATCATAGCCAGCAAGTGTGTTTGCCTTAAGGTAGACTTTACCCCACCATGAGCTCGATGACTGATGTTTACTATATGATCGTAAGCTGAACGAAACCGTGTGTTAATAGATTTATAGAAATGATGTTCTATTTATAGAAAGAATCCTGAAAGGATCAACTCACCTGGACAAATTAGACAATATTGACAATAACACATGAACATTTCACTGGATTAGCTTTGGATGGTATGAGGAACAGGGTGTACAGTTCCTCGATACTTCATAGAAAATGGAGGATCCTCGAACCAGACAGGTGTTAATGTCTGGTGTGCAAATGCCCGACAGTTTTTATCGGGTTCTTCTATGTAAACTTTGCTTGCGAGATTCAGACCATATTAATTCTTCAGTTCGATAGATGGCACTGTAGTACTTTTTGTTATAAGTTGCTTTTTGTAGGTAGCCACAAGCTGATGCTAATCCAGTGAAAAGTTCATGTATGCTTTGACCTTAATTATATATTTAAATCATTATTAAATTCCTCAAGATAAATCGTTCAAATTTGTTTACAGAGATACAAAAAAAGTTCTGCAGGAATATCCAACGTTTGCACAAATCATCTTTCAAGAAGATTAATGCATACGGTCTATTTGTCGTCGACGCTACATTACCTTTGCAGATAGCTGGAGTCATATCTACTTATACTCTAGCTCAGTTACAATTTGTGTTACCGTTAAATTACTAATAAAAAAAATATTGTTGGAAAAACCTGCAGTCGTCAATTATTTAATTTGATCTACATCCTCTCTTTTATTCTCTGTTTCAACACAACCAGCTTTCTCTACTATGTTGGGAGTCAGCTTCTAGTCTGACCTACGAAAAACGATGATCTTTGGTAAGATTGTTTAAGCGCCTGCTTGCACCGTTTTTGTCGAATGAAACTGGAAACGGGTCCAAGTTGAATGATATAATAATTATATATTATTAGTAGGTAATCGAATGAATTGCCTTTCAGTTTTCCGAACAAACCATATGAACGCGATCGCTTTGGTTAGTTTAAGGCCCACGAGAAACAAAAAAAATAAAAAAAATATATCAAATCATCCATATGTTGCTGTACAGAAAAGCAAATTGCAGAAAAACAATAATGTGACTAGTTATAATTGAACAGAAATGTATCATTGTCACTGCGTCAATAGTAAACAAACCAGATGCATTCATTTTTCCTATATTTACATGCATCATTTTATTTATCATTACATATTTACATTATTTATGGCCATGGTGTCCAAGGCCGTCGGTTGACTGCTTTACCATATCGACAGCGATGTGGAGCAAGGAGCGTCTAATCGCAGACATGTAGCGAGCCGGAATGTTGTGTCACCTGGCATAGTGCCTGTGTTAGGTGATGGTAGTGCCATATCTCTGGCACTATGCCACCCGACTCCCACCCACACTCACCCACAGCCAGCAGGCGGGCACGCTCAGTAGTATTGGTAGACGTATTAATAAGGTTATACCGTACCAACATGCATCATTCGTTTAATGTTCTTCCAAAGTCTTTTCGAAGTCACTGAAACAACAGATCAGACTCTGCAGGAAAAAGGGATGCCTTCTCGTCTTCTATAACTTAAACATGGAGTTTTTTGCCAGTACTTCTCCATAGGATGTGCACGTAGGCCTATGTCAATGTAAATGTATTGATTATGATCATGTTTGGCCAATCTTTAAAGTAACAATCGAGTTCGTCTTTTCATCTCATCCTGAGCCTACAGATAATGTAAACTTAGTAACAAACAAATGTCATTAAAATAGCTGATAGCCTCAGATGGGGTTATTACTCCTCATTTTTGACCAACTTGTACTATGGAAAAAACTGCTGTCAGATGGTCTCTGAATTCGACTTCAACATAGTTGAGAAAAGGCTAGGCAGATGATTTTGTACTTGCTACTATAAATGCAGCTTCTCTATAAAATTCTTCACAAGCGTAACACATTGTCCACTCGACTATTGTCAGCTTGCATACACACATAGTTATTCCGAATGTATAGCTCAGTATCGAATCTCTATCCGTCTAAAAATATGAATCAATATTATTAACTGAGAGAGAACAGCTCGTGGCTAAATAATAACAGCCGCTCGGGTCAATCTTTATGTTAAGCCGCGCTTGTCTAGGTTGGTCCGTCAGTCTTAATCCGACTAACAGTGAAATAAGTTTGAAATTATTATGTTCAAATCGCAAATGATTTTGGTATTACGTTTGTATGGACAATTTATTCTCTTCAGGCCTCTTTAAAGTCTACCATCCCAGTTTAATTATTGCTAAGTAAAAATTCTACTTTTTTATATAGATTAATATAGCTCTTTATAGAGCCATCATTTTAAAGGAAGTTACAGAAACATTATTAAGTGATTATTCAAAGTCAATCACATTATGCCATGTATTTAGCGTAACTTATAGTTCAGAAGCAATTTAAAACTTCTACAAACGTCTCGCTAGTAAGCCCTAAAATAAACCTTCTTAGATAATGAATGGGTTCAAAAGAAATTTGATAGATAATGATTTTATGAGCGTTTTCTTTCCTTTGTACAACATCAAAACAATAATGTGTAAGCAAGAATTTAAAATCAGTGAAACGGTAGAAAAACTTAACAAAAAGCAAATCTTGTATGCTGTCGTAGGTAACGGTGTATATTTTTGTTTCTTAGTAGCTACTATCACATATAATCCTTACCATTCCTTCCTCTTTAGAATGTTTTACTTGTTCTTTTACATTTTATATATTTTCAACTTGGCTGCTATATGCTACATCAACGTATACTGGAACTATTCAAATTTGCGCGTTATATCATCACTTCAAGAGATCAATAATTGTATTTATAGCACTAACGACTTGAAAAAGATCAACACTTTTTTTTGGGTTTATATTTCTTTAATAATTTTTCTTTGGATAACTAATTTGATTGGAAAAATGGTTTTTGACTTACACTGGACATGGATAAGAGCCTTTTACGCTTCTGTATCCACAATTTTCGATTTAGAAATGGCTTATACATTGATGGTCACTTATATTTTGACTCGCAAACTTGAGACATGGAACAATATCTTAGAAAATATAAATTTTGACAAGGATGACGAGGAAATTACAGTAGACAGAGAAACAAAAGTGAAGAATATGTATCAAGTTATAAAGCAAACCTGCGAAGCTTGGAAACTGTTGAATGAAACTTCTGGATTCAAAGTAAATATCGATTTTATTACTTATGATAATTTATCTTTTTATTCGTTGCACACATAAGTTAGGCATAAGTATATAAATAATACCGTCTGTTGTTTGTGTTAACTTATTTGCTTTCAGATTCTGCTCCATTTCGTCGTTACGTTTATCATGTTTGTGATTTATATTATGATGCTATTAATATTCGCTTATTCGAACACGGTTAGTATACGTTTTATTTACTGTTGGTGTACAAAAACTAGTTTATGTGGATCTAAAATTTTTCGGGACATCTTAACAAAGGCAAGTCATGGTATTCTGGAAATATATGACTTGATGTGTTGCCTTGTACTCTGACTTATCTCCGTCTTTTCATCCGGATATTGGCCAACTCTTCGAATCCCATTAGCTGTTCCAGCATCAATGACTACATCATCAGCCTGACAATGTAACTAATTAAGTTCGTAGTCTTCGTTCTTCGTTGTGTTTGTAGTTCTAGTTTTGCATTGCAAAAGCCTTACTGACTTTGAGTTCGGTTCCAGTCTAATCAGGACGAACGGCTTAACGTGCTTCGACGCACGGAAGAGACTTGGTATGTGCTGGCCGGGTGGTATAAGCAACGGATCAACCTAGGCCAACGCGACTTAACCTAAAGATTGACCCGAGCGGCTGTTATTATTTAGCCACGAGCTGCTCTCTCTTAATAATATTGATTAATATTTTTAGATGGATAGAGATTCGATACTGAGCTATACATTCGGAATAACTATGTGTGTATGCAAGCTGACAATAGTCGAGTGGACAATGTGTTACGCTTGTGAAGAATTTTATAGAGAAGCTGTAAGAGCAAAAAGCAACGTTGTTTTGAAATTATCACAAGACGGTACGTATTTCCAAAGTATATAAAAATTGCCATCGTTTATAGTAGCAAGTAAAAAATCATCTGCCAAGCCTTTTATCAAGTATGTAGAAGACAGCACACGTGCAGCTAGACACCAGTATTATAATGGAGCGACTGCGTATCCGACCTTTACGATCCATTAACTGGCGATACCCCTGTATCGCATTACCCAGTTAATGAAGTTAGTTAGTTAATAATTTATATAACCAATTAAACAAGTCTTACCGAGGGCGGTAAGACTTGTTTTCTGCTGGGCAAATACACAATGTCCTATTTTCAATTTATTAATACATACTTGCTTATTACAAGCGGTAATCAGAACAAAATCCTCTTCTTCAAAGCAAAGATCAGCTGCTCTATTAACATTTGTTTGCTTAGCTCAACAAATTGTAGGGAAAAACCTTTTTTATCCGCGATTTCAGAGTTTGTTCCATAGTACAAGTAGTCCAAAAATGAGTAATAACCCCATCTGAGGTTATCAGTTATTTTAATGGCATTTGTTTATTACTTTGTTTACATTATCTGTAGCCCCAGGATAAGATGAAAAGACGAACTCGACTGTTACATTAAATATTGGCCATTAACAGTACCGGGAAGGAATAAGTGGATAATCTAAATCAGTACGTATTATTTTACATAGGCCTACGTGCACAAAAGATGCTCTGTTCGGGTTGGCCGTTTCCTATGAAGAAGAACCGGAAAAAACTCCATACTTAAGTTATTGAAAACGGGAAGGGACCCCTTTTTACTGCAGAAGGTCACAGCTATTAATTAACAAAAATAATTATCGGTTGTTTCAGTGACTTCGAAAAGACTTTGGAAGAACATTAAACGAATGATGCATGTAAATATAGGAAAAATGAATGCATCTGGGTTATTTACTATTGACGCAGTGACAATGATACATTTCTGTTCAATCATAACTAGTCACATTATTGTTTTACTGCAATTTGCTTTTCTGTGACAACGCAACATATGGATGAGTTGATATTTTTTTCTGTATTTCTTTTGTTTCTGGTGGACTTCCTTAAATTAATCAATGCGATGGTGTTCATATTGTTTGTTCAGAAAACCGAAAGGCAACTCATTCGATTACCTACTTGTTTCATGCATTATACAAAAAATTATAACGAAGATTAAAGTGTTTGAATTTTCATGGGACTTTTTCTATTGAGTTGCTTGAGGTGTGTAGAAGAGAAAATAAAGTCAATAAAGTTCTTCGTCATAGCAATGTCTGGGAGTACCGTAAATCGGAGTGATGAAAATTCCGAGTTAAGTAATTCGTCATAGCGTACCTTCTAACTCACGTAATTCGTACTTTCAAAATGTATACGGAATATCGGTATTTTTCAGTATATTTTTAGTTTAGTAAAACAGTTGTATTTTGTAGTTTGGCGTTGATAGCTGCGCCGTTGATAGTTTTTGAAATTAAACAAAGTAAAAAAACTGTATTCGTGTTTTTATTAAAAAAAAAAAATAACAATTAATTTTTAACAACATTATAATTATTATTGAATTTACCAAGCCTAACATAACCTTATATTTGCAACCTTTTTGTTAACACTATTCTCAAAACTCAGCCATCTTCCCTATCACTTCTGACATTCAAACATAATTTTTCTACACAAAAAGGCGATAAATCCAATATTTGTAAAAAACGCCCCATCAGCTTACTCTCGCATCTATACAAAGTTTTTATCAAAACCCATCAAAACCGCATATTCGGAACATTAGACCTCCATCAACCTCCAGAACAGGCTAGATTCCGTCGTGGCCTTTCGACTGCTGCCCACCTGCAATCTTAAAACCAGATCATAGAAAAACACCAGGAATTCAATTTACCGTTATACCTCGCCTTCGTGGACTACTCAAAAGCTTCGACAGCTTAACATAATATCATAGAACCCACATCATCTGTTGCAAAAAAATACCACAACAGCACAGCAGCCATATGTCTAAATACTACCGGGCCAGCTTTTACCATTCAGAGAGGAGTCAAACACGGCGACCCGCTATCTCCCAAACTTTTCACAGCTACTCTAGAAGACGTTTTTCAAGAAAAAAAACCACACTGGCAGGATAAGGGTGTTGTCGTCGGAGAAAAGTGGTAAACTAATCTCCGTTTCGCCGACGACATTGTATTTTTTTGCTCCCCAGCAGCTGAGCTAGGTCTAATGCTCGATCAACTAAGCCACGCTTGTGTCCAATTTAGGCTTTCAATGAACATGACCAAGACAATAGTGATGACGAACAGCACCGAGTGTAACATAGAAATTAGGGGTGGTGTGATTGAAAATGTCCATGAATAGTTATACCTCGGCCAGATAGTCTCTTTCCAGGCAAGACAAGATAAAGAAGTTGATCGACGCATCGAGAATGCCTGGAAGAGCTACTGGTCGATGAAATTCATTCTTTTAATGATGGGATCTCTCCCTCTGTCACGAATGCTCATGAACATGTGCATTCTTCTCGCCCTCACCTATGGAGCGCAAACATGGTCGCTTACAAAGCGTCGGAAGACCGCAATTAGAGTCTGCCAATGAGCTTTGGAGACACAGGACACAGGATTACAAACTTCGCTCAGAAACCAAAATATGATGTTGGCCTTACAGCTGCTGGGTTGAAATGGAACTGGGCTGGTCACATCTGTCGTATGTCGGAGGAGCAATGGGCAAAAATAATCAGTCAATGGATACCAAAAAGCAAGAAACGACAACGCGGTAGGCCCAGAAGGAGAGCTGAGTTGGACTCGTTCTCAAAGAATTGGTCTATAATCGCACTAGATCGCGAGAAGAAGAAGGAAGGAAGCGAGGCCTTTGCCCTGCAGTGGGACAATGTAGGCTTAAAATAATATTTTTAGCATCAACACTAAATTAGAATTAAAAAAAGACAATCAAAACAAACCTAACATTTATTAACACTTTTTGCAAAATAATTAATCAAAACAAATTAACGAATCAAACTTATGACAAATCAACAATTTCAAAACATCATCAATTATCATATCATAAAACAAAAACGGCTCACGTGTTCACAAACAATCGCAACGCACACTTTTTTCAGGACTTGACTCCACGAAGGCTGACGAGCAAATTAAAGGGTTGTCCATCGATTGTACGCCAGATTTATAGTTTGGCGGCTTCTAGTAAGGCACGCGGTAGGGGAAGTGCTAACAATATAATAATAAGATTGCCGATCTGACCTCCACAATCCAGTTAGTACTGGGTAATACGGTACCTGTCTATCAAAGACTGACAACCAGTCTTACCAAGAACTGGTTGTCAGACTTTCGGGCAACTGACTACCTGTAATGACTGTCTAAGATTTACAAATGACAGCCGGGACCAACAGCTTAACGTGCTTTCCGAGGCACGGAGGAAACTCGGTAAGTGATGATGGTCACCCATCTACAAACCGATCTTGGCAAGCGCAGCTTAACGAAGATCTTTAAGATCAACCCGTGCGGCTGTTATTATTGAACCGACTCCTCTGCGCTTTAGAGTAACTACTATTAAATGATAATATATGATGATGCCATCTAAACGACTTCGATTACAGCGGCTGCGTTTGAAACGGTGAAAAAAATTGAACACATGTGATATCTTCCAACACCCTGGCGTAGCACGCTGGATTGTTCATGGGACCTTTGTCCTATTTCCCAGCAGTGGGAAAGATGATTATGGGTTTCATGATTACCAAATACTAGAATTACAGAAATGCGAACTGTAGCAACACAACAATGTAGTTAGTAAGAAGCGCTATCAAACGCAATGGATGGCAAATGTCGATGTAGAACATGCCAAATATGCTCATCTTCTTGAAGGACGCTCGGTGCAAACGAAGAACGTTTTTGCAAACCTTCTTTTCTTCCTCTGTAAATAAAATAGTATCAATATTAGAACAATGTTGTCAAACTAAATAAACAGGGTGGAAAAAAAAATACTAATTGTATGTTTTTTTCTATGAGCTGTTTCCTACAAAAATGCAATACCTACACTGTCAAAATGTATGCAACTGCTGTTTTTTTTTTTTAATTAAAGTTAAAAATAAAAAAAACTCATACTTTTTGCCCAGGAGTGGGAAAGATCAGGCTAAAAAATCCATGAGGAAGTACCAAAAAATAACGGTATACCCGTAATCGATACCGTTAATTTTTGGTACTTATCGAGGTCGAAGGTTTTTTTTTAAGTAGAAGAGTGATGACTATAAAATGTTGATTGATGAAGAGGGAAAGGAAGACCAAGGAAAAGATGGATGGATTATGTGAGAAATTATATGAACGAAAAAGCGGTAAATGATAGCATGACGAATGAAATGAAAACCTCGAATAACACGGGACAAGGGATGATGATGTTTGTGATTTTTAACACAGACATCCACAAATCGCATCATAATTATAACAACGCAAAAAAAAACATAGAAAAAAGAAGTTTGTTTACCATAATTATACTACCAAGTAATTATGGTAAACAAACTCCTCCACGGTGAGCTACACTGCTACTACTTAAATTTTATTATCTTAAGCTATGGCAAAGACTAACTTTAGAACAATTGATAAATAAAGGTTACCTGTACAATTCGATGCTAAAACAATAGAGCAGGCATTTTGAGTATTTTCCACTGTTACATAAAATTCTTCGAGTTGGTGACTGAGCATGATTTGCAGTGCCAGGTTTTTTATTAACCAAGCGTAAATCAGTCCTTGTACAAAATGCTAGAAAAACGAAAAGTAAAATTAGGTTAGGTCAAAGATTATTTCCGAGCGTACTACCTTATAAGTGCGTTGCGTTGCGTTGTCGCAACGGATCAACGTATTGTATGCTACACCAGCCTGCGTTGCGACGACGCATGCTGTCGTAACGCAAGAGGGCGACTCACCTGCCCCTTCTAGCAGTTAGCTAGAAGCCCTCGCTTCGTCGCTCATTCGTTGATCCGTTGAAACATCGCGTGCAACGACGCAACGCAAATTGTGGCATGTCACTAAAAAACACCTGATGACTTTTAACTTTTGAAATATGTATTAAAGTGTTAAATTACTCACTGATTCATTTCTTTTATGAGAAAACTTGTAAAAAGAAATCAAGATTTGACAGTTGACTAATTCATGAAAGAAGCATTCTGCCGTATGGAAAAGAGTCTGTAAAAAAATGAACTAAAAAAATTAAAAGTGCATGTAATGATAGTCCATGTTATCATCCCGCATGACGAAAACCTCGTGAAAACTGAGAAAGAGAAACAGATAAAATAACTTAATTTGGCACACGAGGTTGTCGAGATGTGGAATGTGAACTCGGCTATGATTGTGCCGATTGTCGTAACGGTCAATGGCTTTATGGCCAAGAGCCTCGACGAACATCTGTCGAAGCTCTCACTTGGCGGTTGGATCAAGGGCCTGATGGTGAGGAGGGTTATGACTCTGCAGCCCTAACCACCGGTAGCTTGGACCCTGCTCCCGACACCGGCGGGAACCTGTTTTTTTTATTTTTTTTTAAGAAATATTTAAAAATGTATTAAATAAGATGATAAAATGAATAAAGAAAACATCGAAATCATTCATGTCTATTTGTTACTACTCACATCATCCTTATTAATTTTAAGTCAGTGCAGTTTGTCTTTGTCATCGATACAACCCTTTCAGTTGTCATCCAAATAGTCCCCTATCCTCATTTTTTGTACTTAGCGATACTTTATCATTATCTCCCTATCTGTCATTAACAACCCAGTTACTGGGTTACACGATATATCTCGACTCATTACGCAATCAACTTTGTCGACTCACCATCACCATTCACCTGCCCTTATCCCAATTTATTTGGGATCGGCGCAGCATATTTTACCATACTGTTCTTTTACTCTTCATCTCATCAGACACCTCCTTGCTTGCCATATCATCCTTCACACAGCTCATTCATCGGTTCTTTAGTGTCCTTCTTCTCTTATATACCCATTCCACATCCATCCTTATTTTGTTGACTCACCATTGGTTGATACTGTTTTATTACAACGTTGTAGCATTTTAATATTTGGGCATAAGTCTGAAACATTATTCTACAATAATCTTCGTTGCCATCATTTTCACGTGAATATAAGGATGTCTTCCACAAAACAAGTTTGTCAGCTATTAACCGCATTAATCGGATTGCATAAATTGAATCGGAGTCGAGAGTTAATAGGATCATAATGTGAAAGGTCGTATACCATGGAGGATTTAAATATTTGATGTTCGTATAAATAGCAGTTACAATATAGAAACCGATGATTAAAGCGACGTTGATCCAAGTATTAATTATAAAAATCTTGCTACAGTCGTTTTTATTGAGAAACCTGTGTACTTCTTGAATAGTAAGAACAAATGTAACATTTTCGTTGGTCTGAATGAAATAGGTGATATAGTTTATGATGAAACCCACAGTCACGGTCACCACATCAAAAGTGGAAGCGAAATACAGGTAATGTATCGTTTGGTATCGTATCATGTTTTCATCTAGTTGTACAGAAATAACATTATAAAAATGGCATGACAAAGAAAACACTGTCGCACACAAAGAAATTAGCTTAATGAAACGATTGTTGGGGGTTATTAAGTTTTGTTTTAGTTGATACTTTTGATGGCACAATAGTCTTTTCAAAAGATTAAGAGGAAAAAGTAAACGTTGTACATCTTTATCGACTTTGTTTTTAGGGGATTCTTCGATTTGAATACTTGACGATATAGACATATTACGGTCTTTATTTCGTTGCTTGAAATTAAATGGTCAATGTGGTGTCAACGAAAAAAGAAGGATAATGAGTTCCAATGGAGTACACGCACATCATTTAAAGCTACTCATAATATTAAGTACAGCTCCAATGTTTATATTTACTTATGTTATTGATTGGGAACGAAGGAATGGACGCTAAATATCTCTAGAACTGTCTATCAAAGTTGAAAAGTTTTATAAGTGACTTGTCACTTATTAAAATTTTTATAAAAGTAAGTCGCACAGGGAGGATGCGCTAAGCTACTCGCGAAATTCTTTTTTTTTAATTATTATTTTATTGACGACAGGGTTTTATTGACGATTTAATGATTTTGTTTCTGTAAATACATACGTGAAACGGTCGCAAATCATTTTTTGTTCAAGCCTGGCACTGACCCACAAATTGAAAAAAAGTAAGAATATTTAAATTTTGCGGGCTACCCTGGCGCTTTCACGTTAGAGAAATTAACTTTAATTCAGAGTTAAGCTCGTCTAGAACATCATCATCAGCCTGCAGCAGTCTTTTCCTGGACATAGGCCTCTCAACTCTCCCCGATGCTCAGAAACTCTCATCCAGCAGCTACCAGGCACTCTGTAGAGATCGTCACTCCACCTATTAGCCTGAGGGCGTCCCAAACGACGTTTGCCAATTTGGCGGTCGCCAGATTCACGCATTCGCGGTCAAGTACACGTCTACCGCAAAAGTCATCGTAACTATAATGGCTTATATTGCCAATCCTTTGTATAAAACCAAAAATTAAAGAAAAGGAAGAAAAAATAGTTATTTTTCGTAGGAACATGACGTGCATACGTTATGCCAAAAAAAAACAATAAACATATTACGCAAAAAAAAAGAAGTAAAAAATGTTAAACTCTTATAAAACTTAACGAATGTGTCCAAAACTTTTTAACATTTTTCTCAATTCCAATAAATAACAAGCCGGTGGTAAAAATGATTAACTTTATTTCTCAATTACAATAGTGGGAAGAAATACACTGTAATATTTAATGGTTAATATAGTTTGTTTAGTATCAAGGTAACCGGACACAACCCAATGAAGACCTGCAATTGAAAGTACACACATGTGGAGATACAAAAGGATTTGCTGTAACTGTCCGTGCCTGAACAGAGTCGCTAAGACGAAATACCTAGGCGTGATGGTTGACCAGTTTCTATCCTGGTACCCTCACCTTGAGCAGGTAATTGGCAGGATCAGAAAGCTTTCTTGGATCTTCAAGACACTAAGACACGTGGCCCCGGCTAAAATGTTAAGGAGCGATAAACGACCTAGACACCTCCTAAACGAAATTTATATTGCTCTAGCACAATCTGTTCTTCTATACTGTATCCCCATTTGGGGTGGGGCAGCTAAGACTAGATTTATAGACGTGGAACGTGCGCAACGAGCACTCATAAAAATTATGTATTTAAAAAATAAAAGGTACCCTACTAAAAACCTTTACGAAATCAGTAATTTACTCTCAGTCAGAAAACTGTACATAACTCAAACGGTTCTAAAAAAACATAAATCTCTACCATACTTAATAAATAAGAAACGTAAAAGGAGAAGGGATATTATTGCAGAAGTTCCGCAATGTAAAACCCAATTTGCAAGCAGACAATTCTTCTATCTTTCAGCTCAATTATACAATAGGATTAATAAAAACATGTATGTACACAATAGAAACTATTACGACTGTAAAAAAATGCTATCAAACTGGATTAAATCTCTTACTTATGAGGATACGGAAGCTCTTCTGGTATATCATGAGTAACATAATTCGCACACCATAACGATGCACACATCATTCCACTCCACACACTACACTATTAAACACCACAACACGCTACACCACACCACATCACACACCGCACCACATCACATCGAATCACATCAAACCACACTATATTTTACACACACACCACACCAAACTAAAGCACACTACGCTTCTCACCACATGATATATACTCAAGATGTTAGAATATTGATTTATATAAGATATTTAACTGTAACACTACATCTAAGATATGGAAGAGCGGAGTTTCCTAACACAGGCATTGTTTGTCTAAAAGGAGGCTCCAAACACAATTCATTGTATAAGAAGCTTTTTGTAAAATAAAAAATATTTTCATTTTTCATTTTCATTTCATTTTTCATTTCATTTTCAAGGTTACAGAAATACAAACTGCAGCAGCACAAAAGTATAGTTAGTAAGAAAAGCTATCAATTTCAAGGGTAAATCAGCACCAACGTAGAATATTCGACAAGCATACATCTTGCTAAATCTAGCTCCATGTAGACGTTTAACATTCTTGCATAATCTCTTCTCAGCATCTGCAAGGTTTCCAGACGTTTTCATATATAGTAACCCCAAGCGTAGTCTATACTTAAATTTAAAACGTTATGACTAATTTCCGATCGTTACGTGAGCGAAGCCGCGGGCTAAAACTAGTATTAAACTAAATAGCCCAACACTACCTGTACAATTTGAAGACAAAATAAGTGCGTTTGTGTCCTGGACACTAGTCAGTGACATGTAGAATTTCTCGCAATGTTGGTTCAATGCAACTTGCAATGCAAAAGTTTTTGTTATCCAATAGCCTAGCCACAATGTCGTCAGGCAAACAAAATACTGTAAAAACAAAAACAGATGTTAAAGATTTCTTTCTAATTGTTGTTTCCGGGTTCAGTGAATTCTTTTAGGGTTATTTTAGGATTTTCATGTTATTTATTTCCAAAGAGTTTTTTGCCCATTCTTCTCCACAGAAATCTACGCTTTGGAATGGGCAATTGCAGTACTTTCACAGTTATTATGCCTTAAGACTGGGACTGTAGAATCATTTTTTTTTATTGTTGTCATTGCTCGACTATTAAAGTGCCTTGTAACTTGCCTACTTGAAATAAATTGATTTATTGACTGTCCCGATGTTATAATAAATTAATAACATATAAGTTCAGAAATTAACGATCTATTTTTACAAGTTACTTAGCAATATGAACTAGGTACTTACATAAAATCGGGCATTCGAAGCGATTGTACTTAAAAAAGAAAGCAGCGTCTGAATTTGAGCGAGATAGAGGTACAAAAAAAATATGGTATAAAAGGCGATCTGCAAAATAAAATAATATTTTTTATTAAGTTCAATCAGTTGACACAACATGTTTTTAACCCTATTAATAACATTCACTACGGGATATTTACCATGTGTATTATTTGTTTCGAGTTCCCGATATTTCGGCGCTGTTGCAAACGCCATGATCACGGATAAACTGAAGTTACTGCGAGTGGGTGTTTATGTGCAGACAAATCGGTCTACCCTCTTCCTTGTTCGTTTTTTGTGCTCCGTACCACTACCACTGTCACTCACAACTCGATTTTATTCCCGACACACGAAACTCACTGTGTCCACTCGCGAACTTTTTACGACCCTTTTTCGGTTTTTACACAGTTGAACCACTGGATTCCAGGCTCTCGACAGTTGAAACCCATCCTCCCGGTTGAAGTCCTTATATTTAGTTATTTTAATCGCTTCTCTTACCAGTCTGGGTATAAAGTGGCGTTCTGTCGAGATGACCTGAGGGTTTTGTAACTCAATTCAGTGGTTCGAACCTGATTCGATGAGATGTTGAGCTTTGCCCGATTTTTGGGTGTCATTATTTTTTACCGCCCTGATGTGCTCCGCTATTCGACAAGCTACCGTACGCTTCGTCTGACCGATATACGACTTGCCGCAACTGCAATCCACTTTATAAACACCGGGTTTTTCCAACAGAAAGTTGTCCTTCGGCGAACGCAGCATCTGAGATAGTTTGTTCAAAGGAGTGAAGACAGTCTTTATGGCGTATTTCCGAAGAATGTTAGCAACCTTATCTGTCACTCCCCTCACGTACGGCAAAAAAGCT
This sequence comes from Cerastis leucographa, assembly GCA_963082945.1. Lineage (NCBI taxonomy): Eukaryota > Metazoa > Arthropoda > Insecta > Lepidoptera > Noctuidae > Cerastis > Cerastis leucographa. Next base: position 19,067,783 of record OY720355.1, read on the forward strand.
GGCTGCCTCTCAACCTCGCACTTCCGGTGCTTATGAACAGTTTTTTGTATGACTTGTGCGGTTTTCCAAGTGTATCCGTTCCTCTGTAGGACCCTCCGTACATGTGTCAGCTCAGCACGTAAATGTTCCTCGTCACATAAATCATATGCACGGTTGGTGAGTGAAGTCACTACAGAGTTCAGGTGTCTGGGATGGTGGTGAGAATCAGCGTGTGTGTGCAACTGTGTAAAAACCGAAAAAGGAACGTAAAAAGTTCGCGAGTGGACACAGTGAGTTTCGTGTGTCGGGAACAGAATCGAGTTGTGAGTGACAGTGGTAGTGGTACGGAGCACAAAAAACGAACAAGGAAGAGGGTAGACCGATTTGTCTGCACATAAACACCCACTCGCAGTAACTTCAGTTTATCCGTGATCATGGCGTTTGCAACAGCGCCGAAATATCGGGAACTCGAAACAAATAATACACATGGTAAATACCCCGTAGTAAATGTTATTAATTATGTTTTTAACCATTTAGGGGCCATTCTTTAATCACGTGACATTTTTCAGGTCCTTTTTATCCCCTACCTCCCCCTTGGTGAGACGCCGTGAGGTGTTAGGCCAGCCCTCCTCCCCCTCCCAGCATTACGTGTATTTTCTATTATCAAAAAGAGTTTTCGAATCTTGTTTAATGAAAAAGATTGTTCCGGATTTATTTGACACAAATTCGCTTGCTCGGGTTTTTACGTAGTCACAAAATTAAATTCTTGTACACTTCACCCGTGTCCTTGTTTTTGTTAATAAAAAACTAGCGTGATTTTCACTCTATTTCCCCTCCCAAGACCTGACCCCTCACCAAAATTATCAAGAAAAAAACACCAGTTATTACTCACCATTTGTTGAAACAAATACTTGTAGATGTCATAGCAGTCCATTATATTAACGAAAGCCTGAAACATTCTTTTACAATGATCTTCTCTGTCCCTTTCCTCATTGCTTTGATATTGATGAGCTTGAATATTCCATAGATCTACTTTTTCTTTTAATAGCTGAATAAGTCTGATAGCATAAATCATGTTTGCGTCAAAGCTTAGTAAAATGCTAGTAAATATGCTGAAGATGGGTAAATTGAGAATCGTGGAAAACACACTAATGGCAATAATACACAATACTGGAAAAAAGATAACAGCAATCCAGTTCACGATAGTAAAGTGTTTAAAACTCGGTTTATCATTGAATAATCTGTGAATGTCTTGAAATTTTAAAACGAACAGAACGTTTTCATTTGTTCCCGTAACACAGTGCGCTAAGTTTATAGAAAACCCCGTACCAAATGAAATGCATCTAAAGCAGTTTATGAAACACGCAATATTGCGAGAATTCCGGGCACTGTCTGTTGACAAGACAATGTCATACAGTAATATCGATAGCAATAATATTGTTGCACAAAATGACACATAATTCGATATACCGCTGTTTGAAGTTATAAAATTTTCCTTAATACAATATTTTGAATATAAAATAATAGATTGCATCAAATTCAAAGGCAGAAGCATCGACTGCACATCTTTGTCAACGAAGTTATTCAATAAAACTTCAACACCATGACTTTTAATGTTACATAGTTTTTTTCTTTTCAATAACATCATTTTGATTCTAGCTCTAGGGTTTCCTGAACACAAGTCAATCTCAGAGTCTGGAGACCATTATTTTATATAATAATATGAAAGGCTGATGTAGCCCTAAGATAGTAGCCCAGACTAATATATTATTATTTTTTACGGACAATGAAATCCCAATGAACCAAGTGACCTTTGTAATCTGATTATAACCCGTTATAATCAGAGTGATACGATAAATGAAAAAAAAATGCTATACATTAATCAATCATTGCCGACTCGTAGTCACACCAGATTATCACACCAGTATGACAAACAGGATTTTTTTTCTCGTTTGTCACACCACTGATTTTTTTCACACCATGAATACGATAATTGCTAGTGCAGTACCTAATCAATGATGAGGAACATCTGCTGTCAATAGCTTTAAGTAGAAGAAGACCAAACTAGTAGTGGATGAATTGGGTGGACAATAGTATGACTATTAAGAGCGTGATTTGAGAGATGACAGACGACAGGTGGTTAAAAGACATATCTATTCAGTTTTGTCCAAAATATCGCATTAAGGACAATTTCATAACTGCAAGCAGTCGTCTATCAAATTTTGTATCATTGTGTGGCGTTATATTGTTTATAATGATAACATTATTCAACTTTAGTATTGTGATTTCCGATCCCTTGTTTAAAAATAACATAATCTTTATTTTGTTCATCATTCGATATGCTTTCATAATTGTAGGATTTTTGATGAATTTAATGCTAAGTTTTATCTACACAAATGACAACGGTTTGTACGTTTTGATATTTCAAGATATTCACAGAATTTTCAATATTAAAACTAATTTTAGACGCTTCGTAATCGTTATCTGGTTTGCTGTCATCTTCTTTATAGCGTCTAGCATCAGTATCATGACGACTTTGAGTAAAGTTTTTATGTTACCATTTCTCAACACAGTCATAGCAAATGGGAACTATATTTTCTATCACCAAAATTTATATTTGTCATCAAGTTGTATCACCTAATAAATAGATCTATCGCCACGAAATATTTTCGTTCTCAGATAAACAAAAATTGTTCCCAGGTATGAATTATCAAATTAATGTTAATATATGTGTAAAATAAGAGATCGATAACCAATAAAATTATATTGGTACTCCCTTTCTTCTCCTAAAATTGTTTGTCCGAAAATCATTATCCATAACACGTTTGCTATAAACTTAAGTAATCATAATGTTCAAAATCCCGAAATTTTGTTTAGCATAATTATCTTTAGTTCTAAAAGTATTTTGTCATAATATCGAGTACTATAATAATTGAATCTCCTAATTTTACATGACCTAAAGTCATATGTCCTAAGTATTGTGTTAAATAATGTGTATTATTCCGAATGTTCATTTATAATAAAGTTTTTAGTCCTAAAACATTTGCTAAAAATTAGGTTTTAGTGACAGAAACGAATCGCTGTAAACCCGACACCACGCAGTCTTGTCTGCCCTACCCCTAGAGTGTAATTTAAAATCTCGTAGGCGCGGAGGGGCGAGGCGGCCCGCGATTTGAGGAGCAGGTGGTTGTAACACTCGCCGCCGCGGCTGAGGCTGGCCGGCGCAGCCGGCCAGTAAGCCGAAGCTGTGGTGGTGAGCGTTAAACCCATCTGCGACGATAAACTCGCGTGGGACCGCCGGAGCCCCGCAGCGCCGGAGCCGTGACAGAAACCATGTTTGCTGCATGTTGCACGCTTGCTTGCATGCTGCATGCTGCATGCTTGCTTGCATGCTGCATGCCTTCTTGCATGCTGCTGCAAGCAAACATGTTCCATTATACCTTTGTTAAACAGCGTGTGTGCACCATTTTTCTCTGGAGTAATCACTCGCACATTACACTTACATTGTTTATTTATGTACTTTTCACACACCCAGTCATATTTTTAGTTGTAGAATCGTTTTTTGTAAGTAAAGCCATCACAATTAATTTTATGCCACCCTTGTTAGTCTTTAAAAGTTCACAAATAAATTAAATAATAAATTGTTCAAAAATGCAGCAAATTTTTGAACAATTTATTTTTGATACGAGTATAATATAAAACAAAAACGTATTTATCCTGCTACTAAACAGAACTACATAACAAGTGAACTATCTCAAAACAAGTCGGTAGATGAAAAAATATTGCCCGCTCGTATCTACGTAACGCCTGAGAGAAGTTCATAGCTTTGTGATACAAATTTGTTCGAAGAATATTATTATTATTATAAATAAACATTATGTAATTTGTATTTAGGAGTTATAACTTTTATTGAAAACGGTTTTATGTGTTTTGTATATTATTGATTGTATTATTTATGACAAACGGATTTAGGACATATTATATTTAGGGATTTCAATTTTATGGCATGTGATATTATGTGGTAATAAGTTCGGGCAAGTTATCATTCGGACAAATGATGATTAGGACAAAAAAAGTTATGGCACTTTAAATTATGGATAAAAAAGTTAGGTGACACAATAGAGAACCAATTATATTGCATTACATGAATATAAACTTCGTTCTTATAATAACAGTTTTGTTACTTAAATAATAGCTCTGTGCTCAGAATGGTAGATCTGTCACCAAATAAATATATCAGTTAATACGAGACATAGGGCACATCAACTCGGACAGGTTAGGTTCGAAGGGGATGGCGGGGTCTAGTGAGCGAGCGGAGCGAGCGAACTAAGACCCCGACATCCCCTTCGTGTTAGGTTACTTTAAACCCTATTGTGCCCGTAACATGTACATTTATTGAAAAAGAGGAAATAATACCAGGAACTTGGGAAAAATATTCTTTCGTAAATTTAAGCCTGATTTGCTGTGCACAAAAAGTAATAGTTTTTCAATTATTGCCCCATTCTATTCAACATGGCGTCTTCCAGTTTGCAGTTTGCTTTCGTTCTGAAATCATGTCACACAAAAACATAATATCACCTCGACGTTAAATTATGAAAAGTATGTGTTTTTGTACTTGATTATTATTATTGGTCTCTTAGACATAATTTTCAACTAATTATAAGCAAGTGTGGTGATTTCATCGTTAAAAACTATATAATAGGTACTACTTTTTTGGAGTGTGCTTCTGAACGAAAAATTCAAAATAACATTTTGTTCTGACAAGTGACAAAACCCATCAGTGTCCGTCAGTCAGTCTCGTTCATCTCGTACTGTCTAACATTTTATGAAAACAGAGAACAAAACAAATACGAAAGCATCGAAAAAAATCAGTTCTGATAAACAATTATTATCAAATAACAATTTCTGGTTATATAAACGTCATCTCTACAACCTGTCATGGCTGTCATAACTCTCGCGACAAATGTCAAACATTTTTAATTTTTATTATGTGCATTAAAACCATCTATTACTATTTAAAAAAGTGTTACTTTATTCTATTCAGGGGATTGTTTCCCACCTTTCCTGAAAGGTACAGGTCATGGCCGGAGTCCCATACAAAAATGAAACATCTCCTTTGAAGTGTTTATCTGTGTATCTGTCTGCGGCAGCTCCTGAACAGATGTACCGATTTGGATAACTTAGTACAAGCAGATGAGATACGCACAGAAAGTGATAAACAAAGTAGTACGCTTGGATATTATAATAGTAGTTATATTAAACGTAAAGCAAAAATATTTAGATATTATTTTGTATAGGTTTTTTTGTGACGAAGTTTTTTTTATAGATTAAACTCAAAACTCAAACTCAAAGCATTTATTTCAATAAGACCATTACAGGCACTTTTGAAAGTCAAAAAACAAAATAAAACGCGTGGCTACAGTCCCAGTCACAAGGCATAATAACTTGTGAAAGTACTGTAGTTGCCCATTCCTTAGCGTAGATCTCTATGGAGAAGAATGGGTAAGAAACTCCATGGACACTCTTATAAATCAAAATATGTTACAAAATCTTGGTTACATCATTCCTGTTAAGAATAACCAATTATGTGCGAACGATGTAGAAATTATATGGTTGTGCGTTGTTTCGTCGCTAATTGTTTCATCGAATTTTGTTTCACATAAATTGTTTCTCATATTATCATTTCATAGAAAAATCAATACGCAGAATACTTACTTTGAAGAAATTTAAATCATCGATTTTTGTTTCAAATAAAGTTTTATGTTAGAATATTCATATCCTAGAATAACAAATCAAATATTATTTATCCACATATTGTTTGTTTCACATAAAACTTATTACGAAGAATAACATTTTAATCGACTGACAGTTTCTAAAATTCAAACCTTTGAAAAATGCTTATCCTCCTATAAAATTATAACACCGGGTTCACAAAAATGATGCGGGTAAATTATTGTCAAGCAGGAAAGCAATCTTGTTATTCTCACTAATGGTGTCCATGCCTGTTGCATGCAGCATGCAGCAAGCATGCACTTGCAGCATGCACGCAAGCATGTAACATGCAACAGGCAAGGTTTCTGTCACGGCTCCGGCGCTGCGGGGCTCCGGCGGCCCCACGCAAGTTTATCGTCGCAGATGGTATTAACGCTCACCACCGCAGCTTCGGCTTGCTGGCCGGCAAGCCGGCCAGCCTCAGCCGCGGCGGCGATCTTTAGAAACCACCTGCTCCTCAACTCGCGGGCCGCCTCATCCCTCCGCGCCTACGCGGGCTTAAATTACACTCTAGGGGTAGGGCATACAAGACTACGTGGAGTCCGTTTTGCAGCCATTCGTTTCTGTCACTAGCTTTTGTAGTACAACATATTGACTTTTAAAGACAATATTTTAATTTAAGGTTAATAATTTCGTTGAAATAAAATACCATGGAAGAAACATACATCGAACAAACAATATTCGTTGAAAAATAATTCTGCTGTTTGATAAGTTGGTAAAATAAAAAAATGTGATTGTAAAATTCTTTGAATGGTGTTTCTGTAAAATATTTTTCATTCAAGTAAATAGTAGTCGAAACAAAAATATTCGAAATAAAAATACGGGGACTAAATATTATGTGAAACATTTTCTGGGAAACGAAATTCCGTCAAATTTCTGTCTGCGAAACAAGGTGACACCAAATTATATATATAGAAGTTAAGAGCGTCCAGAGTAAAAGATTAAATCAGTAATAAAAAAAATTATAAAGTACTTAATTAAAATAAACCGTGGCAGCTAAGAGATGACAAGTCACAACTGACAGCGCCCGTTCACGAACATGACGCATGTATCAGCCATCATTCAACTCAACCATTTTGAAGGGAACTAAACGACCCCACACACCCGCCACCGTCAGCGTGACATTTATTATTATTATATATCTATTGTTATTAATATCACTTTTCCTAGATCGAAATCAAAATTGTTTTACAAATCGTGTTTTATACATCAGAGTTTCTTTATCGTTATTTGGTTCAAACTCACACGTTACTTCAGGTTGTAAATAGAAAGGTATCGGATGGCAATTTTTATGTAAGTATCACTTATTTTAATACTTACGGTTTTACATTACAATATAAATAATACCACAATATTGCCAATAAGCAATAGAGCCCAAAAGTCTGAAAACTGGTCTTACCAAGGTCTATCGTATTACGGAACCAGATAGGCAGTTGCAGTTTGTAAAATACTGGTATTCAGCCGAATCCGGTCTGACTTGAAGCCATCATCATCATCATCATCATCATCATTTCAGCCGAAAGACGTCCACTGCTGGACATAGGCCTCCCCCAAGTGTCGCCACATTGACCGGTCCCGTGCGACGCGCCTCCAGCAGATCCCCGCAACCTTCACCAGGTCATCGGTCCACCTAGTGGGAGGCCTTCTAACGCATAGTCTCCCGGTTCGCGGTCGCCATTCCTTTTCGGCCCCATCGGCCATCTGTTCTGCGAGCAATGTGCCCTGCCCCCTGCCACTTAAGTTTGGCAATTCTTCGGGCTACGACGGTAACCTTGTTTCTCTTGCGGATGTCCTCATTTCTGATTTGATCACGCAAGGAAACTCCGAGCATAGCTCTCTCCATTGCCCTTTGGGTGACTTTGAGCCTTCTGATGAGGCCCATTGTGAGCGACCACGTTTTGGTCCCGTATGTAATCACTAGCAGTACACACTGGTCATAGACTTTCGTCTTGAGGCACTGCGGTAAGTTGGACGAGGAGATACCACGCAGCTTTCCGAACGCTGCCCAGCCGAGTCGGATTCGACGATTGACCTCTTTCTCGAAGTTAGACCTACCCAACTGGACCGTTTGTCCCAGGTAGACATAATCGTCTACAACTTCGATAGTAGAGTCTCCGATCTTGATAGGAGTGGGTGTTACATGGGCATTCAACATGACCTTGGTTTTGTCCATGTTCATTTTAAGACCCACTCTTTCGGAAACTCTACTGAGGTCATCGAGCATTGTACTGAGGTCCTCCATGGTCTCAGCCATGACCACTATATCGTCGGCAAATCGAAGGTGAGAGATGTACTCACCATTAACGTTGATGCCTAGCCCTCTCCAGTCCAGAACCTTAAAGCCATCTTCTAGTGCAGCGGTGAACAGTTTCGGAGATATGACGTCTCCTTGTCTCACACCTCGCTGCAGAGGGATAGGTTCCGAGGTCTGGTCCTGAAGTCGGACTGACATGGTGACATGGTGACTTGAAGCCAACCCAAACATAATTGAGAAAGGGCCAGCAGTTGAATGGCCTTAGAGTCTCGGTGGCTGTTAGAGCCTTAAGCCACAGTCAATACTTTCTATGTCAACTAAGTGTCTCACCGTTTACTTGCTCTGTGACACAAAGGACGTGACATGTGACTGAAGTTGTGGTCTCATCGCACTTTCAATGCTACAACATTTATGAGTTTCGCCGTAGACGTTGCTGCAGCAGCGATTCATCTACTACTGACTTAAAAACAAGAACCGCAATTTAATTTTTAAACTGACATGGTCACTAAAACTATCAATAACATTAAGTACAATTAATATCCCCTGATATATACCAAGAAAAAACAAACAATAACGGAAAACATAGTAAACGTTCTTAACAAATGTTATTTTGATGAGAACCGCAATATTTTCTATTCTGAAGAATTTAATAAGTGGTTGATTTTCCCAATTTTTTTTTCACAGTGTACGTCATTCTTCATAATAATGTGGTTATGCAACTGGCTACTGAAAATGTTGTCGTTGTTTATCGCATTAAACCTACATAGCTATGTATAATGTCCAAGATTCGTGCGCTCTAATCTTACATTCAAACTGCTCAGGCATAAACCGTTCAATATTGAATTATGCTTTATTAGTATGACCTTTTGAATATCAATTAAAACAAACACTCCGTCAACACTTTTGTTGATTGAAAGTTTAGCGAAGGCAACAAAAATGATGCTTAGCCAGATCTGTACAGGGCTAAAATGATCTTTAGGTGAGGAAATGACTTTGACTAGGCAGCGGTGTTGGTAAAAAATTTGATTTTTTCAATGAAAAAGGAAGATAGCGGCGTCGTCAGTTCGAATTTTGGCCGCAAGCCAAAAGATTTTTGTACAGTTATACCCATATATGCAAGATCACGTTTATTAATCACGGCCTAGATCTCAATACATACCATGGCAAATATTACAGATGCTGAGAAGAGGTTATTAATATGCAAGAATGTTAAGCGTCTACATCTAGCGAGATTCAACAAGCTGTATGCTTGTCGGATTTTTTACTTTGATGCTACTTTACCACCAAACTTTTTAGCTTTAATTGCTAACTATACTTTTGTGTGCTGCAGTTTGCTTTTCTCTAATCTTATTATTCTCTTTCTATTTATCAATCCTGTGTCTTTCAGAAATGCAGAGCAAAGAATCACACATGTCGAAAAGCGTAAAAGGCCTCTAAAAAGGTCGACCTATGCCCGTCCGCCCTTGTGCGGGCCGCTGGAATCCTCTGGACGTGAGAAGTACTGAATCGGGGGTTACACACCACAACAGCGCTATTAGTTTATTTATTTATTTATTTATTTAACACTTCAAGTACAATGTACAGAGGCGGACTTAATGCCATGGGCATTTTCTACCAGTCAACCTTTGGGTAATGCAGAGACAAACAGTGGTAGGTGTCTAACTATAAAAAATTAGAAATTAATAAGACATACTAAAAAGATATATAAAATACCAAAAAGATATATAAAATACTATAAATTTATAACAAAATACTATAAATATATATCAATATATAAATTAGAAAATAAAAGGACCAACAATGAGGAAAATATCAACGTTGTGACGATAATGCTAGCTTCTTCCGAATGTGCTCGCGAACTTTTATTTTAAAAGATAGACGATTTGTTACCATCCTGATTTCCTGAGGGAGCGCGTTCCACAGAGAAATAGACTGGACGAAGAATGATCGGTGAATGAAGTCTGTGCGGTGAGAGGGACATTGAAGAACACGGTTTTGCGAAGAGCGCAGACTCCTGTTGTGGTTGGAACACAAGTATTGAAAGTGGGGAGCAAGGTAACTAGGGGAAGTGGGATTAAAAAGAAAAGAAAACAAGGTAGTTAGCGCCCTTTGCTCCCTACGCTGACGTATGGGCAACCACTTGAGAAGTGACCGCTGCTCAGAGACATGATCGTATTTACGCAAGTTGAAAACGAATCGAATGCAGTTATTTAGAAGACGGTCAAGTTTATCGAGGAGATCTGCATTCAGGTCAAAGTAGCACACATCACCATAATCGATGATAGGAAAAATTAGGGACTGTACAAGCATTGTTTTCGTAGACGATGGTAAAAAGTTTTTCAATCGGTACAGAGCCCGCAACGTACCAGTAACTTTCTGGCTGACACGAGCGACTTGAGTATGCCATTTCATAGAGCTATCAATATGCAAGCCTAAATCCTTTACATCTGTGCAGAAATGCTTTACATGTGTGATTAGTTGTGCCTGGTCATCTCTTAGTTGCCACGGCTTATTTCGAACGAATTATTTTATTGTTTATTTGTCTTTTTTTGCTTTTACTATGGAAACTTTTAACGTGCACGTCTTGCTACATCGTTCTCACATAATGTACTATCTCAACATGAATGATGTAACCAAGGTTTTTGCAACAAGATTCTGATTTAAAAGAGTGTCCATGGAGTTTCTTGCCCATTCTTCTCCATAGAGATCTACGCTTTGGAATGGGCAACTACAGTACTTTCACAGTTATTATGTCTGTTTGACTATTCAAAAGTGCTTGTAACTGGCCTACTTGAAATAAATGATTTTTATTTGATTTGAACAAATTTTTGCACCCTTCCTCGAGAAAATTAGGCATTGTTGTTCATTCATTTAGAAATGGGTAGGTCTTTTAAGAGAAACAGAACAAAAAGTATAGGATGGATGATCGAGCGATGCGAGCACGAGATTTGGGGGGGGGGGGGGGCAGTTGAGATGGAATAACGACAGTCTGTGCCTACAGGATTATTGGTAACTCGACGTATTCCTTGCAGAACGCCATAGTAGGGTTAAAATCCAACAAGTTAAGCCATCAAATGTTCTACCGAAGTTCAGTAGTTTTCTTAATTCGATTTTTAGCTTTTGTATTAAAAATCCCAGATTAAATCATTTGAAGTCAATTTAAAAATGATTCACGGCGCGACTGTACTAAATTTTTTAACTATTATTATAGTTGATGCCGTAACAGACCTTTGTTTATAATTAAAAGTTCAAAAATGCCTACAACTTTAGCAAAGATCAGTAATTAAACATTCTTGTTGTAGTAAATTCTATAACTTCTTAAAAAATGTCATCTATTGCTAAAAATTATACTACGCCTGATGTACAAATTACTAGGAAAATATCTTTGTCTTATCAGCTGCTGAAAGCTGCTAAAGTGACCCTAGGACATGTTATTCTTCGTTTTTTTTTATCAATTGTGTTATTACCGACTGTTGAGTTGCTTTGATCACGCAGTAAGATTTTTCTATAAAAATTTCAACGTTGAACTTTTTCACCCCTTTATCCTTTTGAAAAACGTATAATGGCAAATATTAATATATCCTTAAATTAGTATTCCAGCTAAGTTTCAAGGGAATTGTATCACGCATTTAGATTTTTCAAACAAATTTTAAAACCCTGTAGCATCCGTTGTGCATAGGTTTGGGGGTTGTAATCTGGCCAAGTTTATTCCTTCCATTACAAGGAATCTATTGGTATGTAGTTTGCTCGTTTCGACTACTGGGTTTAAATTGAGACCATCTCGTTTGTTGAAAAGTATTATTAGTGAAGGAATAGGTATTAAATACTACTGTTATATATTTTTGTAATCTACTCAACAAGTTCTAGACGATGATTATATTATATTTTGCTAAAATTAAAATAATGTTGGTTTTAATTCTATCATAGCCACCCTATTCTATTTAAAAAAAAAAAAACCCTAGCCTATGTTACCCGGGATAACGTAACGATACCACAAACATTAAAATCAGTTCTGGCGTTTCGAAGTTATGGTGGAATAAAGAAACTCACAAACATACATACAATACACATGAACCCTGAAAACAAAACACTCCTTTTTTTGGGCAGTCGTAAAAAATACACAACCGAATTGAGAAGCTCTTGCTTTTTTTTTAATCGGTTAAAAAGTGTTGTTCGTAAATGACGAGTATTGGAATGTCAACAATGAAGTTATGAAAACTTTATGCGATATTCATAGCTTTAGGTGGAGTTCCTTATCATCCACAAATCTGAGACGCAATTAAAGTCTATAATAAGAAATAAACCTTACAAAAATTTCAAATGTAGTTGTGATGACTATGTTAATTTCACCATCAGCTTACAGCAGTTCACTGCTAGACATAGGCATCTTTAATCACACGCCACTTAGCCTGATTCTCGGCAACTTTCATCCAGTTGCTACCAGCTACCTGCGAAGATCGTCGCTCCAACTAACTTGAGGCCGTCTCACCTTACGCTTGCCCATTCGCGGTGTCCAATCAAGAATACGTCTACCCCAACGCTCATCGGCTCTACTGCTAACGATTGATATGGATGTGTTTGATTTCAATAGCAGATAAAGTAAGAAATGAATATGCTGGAAGACGTTTGAAGGTAACGCAAATACAGAAAATATTGGAAGAAATCTTTATATGTGATAAAAATAGAGATGAAATGTATGTGGATAAAAGAGTTATAAATGTAGATGTAAATGAATAGAGAAAGACAGAAAAAAATAAAGGAAAGATGCTTGACTTGTGTGGGGATGGTCTGAAAAAAACAGAGCAAAGGCTGACAGGGGCGAGTGGAACGTGCACAATATGTTTTTGTTTGAAACAAATGTGCTTTTTTTATTATCATTTTATTAAAATAAAAACCTGCAGGTATTTTTATAATAGGTAAGGAACTTAACAATAGTCATTGCATAACTTGAGTTTGTAAGTAAACTTAAAATAAAAATCAAGCAAAGAATTTAGAATATATATATCGGCGCAACAACAATAATTAATAAATGAGTTTAATAATTTGATTAAGTCAAAACTAGTTCACAAGCCATGAATTAATAATTGTTTGATTATTGTAATGTAAAAATCTTGTGATTCAAATAATGCAATACTTAACCTAAAATTATGTACACGTGCTTGCCACGTTATAAATACGGCCGCACAGAGCGCGCTAAGGCAGTCTTGCTTGAGCCGCCGTACTGTACGGATCTATGTAAATAAGTCGTTACGCTGTCGGTTTGAATAAACGAGGCATACAGTATACTTGTGGTGTTTTACTTGAAAGATTGAAGATGAGTGATCACCATGAAGATAGTGTCAGTGACGCTTTTTAAAAACAGAACGGAGACAGTTTCTCCGTCATCAGAAGTGGGATTCGAAAGAGATTTCTACTCAAGCCACTTCCTCATCAGCTCGTTTACCACCTGATGAACTGGAACCAGCCAACATTCGGCGTCAGGAGCCTGGACTGGTCTCCAATACAACAATGGAAGCCATAAATCAATCAAGACCGCATACATACCCTGATCAAGGAATGCGGATGGACGGAATACCACCACAATTCCTTATGCAGATGATGGAAATGATGCAGAGAATGTCAGAGCGTTTGTGCGCTCCGCCTGCCGAATCAAAAATAAGGATCAAAGACATTTACCTGCCATCATTCGAACACACATGACCCAGTCAGACCATAAACTAACACATTATAAAAACGCAGTTTACATGGGTAAACTAAATAAACAGTGAAGTTGCATGTGACGGACAACTTCATAAGGCACTCAGAATGCCCAACATCTACAGCACAGAATGACCGAAGCAGCAAAAGAATCAAAGATTGGACACCGAGAAAGCACATCAATAAATAAACCTGCTGAAGGATCATCAATCCCGGGAAGTATTTTGTTTTATTAATTTTAATGTGTTGTTACTGTTGAACATATCTACAGTTAACAACAATTTAACTTATCACATCACACACTGGCTATGTCAATGCCACCTTTAACTATCTACTACAACACCTAAGGGAGTGAAATAAAAACACAATTTCAATCACTCCATTTATGCTCATGCATTGCGCTTATTGAGCTTATTAAAGCTATTATTTTAATAAGAATCATTATGTGCCATAAACAAGTCAGATAGGCAGTCGCTTAATGTAAAATACTGATTATCAGCTGCATCCGGTTAGACTGGAAGCCGACCTCAACAAAGTTTGGGAAAAGGCAGTCGGATGATGAAACATAACTTATTGATCAGATTAAACTATTTAGTTACTTGCATCTACACTTCATGAATTTAATGAATTAATTAAGTAATAGCAAAAGACATTGTTACTGACTTTTTATTCACAGTAACGAGGAAAATTCTCTAAGAAACATTTTTGGTTACAAAGATTAGTTACTTGATTTTGTGTAAACATTAGAAGAAATGAATTAATTAACTGGGCAACAAATTTTATTAGAATACTCATGGTATTTGATGATTGTAGTGACTAGAAACATTGAATACAGAATATTCTTATTAGAAATTAGTCACATTAGAATGTTAGTGTCAAAACACTAACATTCTTATTGGTGTCTATTGGTTGCATTTAAGGCTTTTCAAACCAATTATGCAAACATGAAAGCATTTGTATTTGACAATATGTTTCATAATTCATACTACACCTTACACTTCGCCATGAAACTGATTTGTAAAACAAGACAAGTAATGAAGTGCCAAACAAATTTCAGTTCAACGAGTTGTGACGATGAAATCTTAGTGCAATAAATGAACTGAAAGCAAAGCTTTCAATTAGTTAAAATCGACGCCCCCAAGAAATAAACCTGTATTATACTATTACTGACTTTTTACTGTTATTTCATTTTCGGTATCTATGGGTCGGGATGCACCAGCGCAATTTTTTTCAAATTTTTTCTGCAATAATTTCCAACGGTTTTCCTTATAACACTTTTGTTCTTTGGAAATTTTCTATTTTTTATTTACCAAAAAAATAACGAAATACATTATTACAAATTAAATTCTATGGCTACATTTCGGTAAAGTAATATTACTGTAAAATATTTCAGCAAAATTTCTGGTTAACGCGATTACAGGTTTATTATCGTAAATTTTGTGGTAGACATTTTCGGTAATGCACTATTACAGTTATCATCCGGGACATAAATTTATACCTACCTATTTAAATTAGACGAAGGTATTACAGACTTAAGAGGTAAGCACACCAATAGACACAGAAAAATGAGCTCCAGCACAGAATCGAGTGTTGAGAAGAATATTTCATTATTTCCTAAAGTAGAGTCTCATTACACAAGATACAGCTCAACTCGAGAATATTTGTCACAAGACCTCAACATATCAAAAATGCATCGTTTGTACACTGAGTGGTTTCCACAGCAAAATTATGTTGAAGTTACGATAATATGAAACCATTTTAACATAAAATTTAACTACTCATTTTTAAGCCTAAAAAAGATTAATGTTCTACAATATGTTTTGTATATGAGCAAGCAAGTCCACCAGAGAAAGAGTACACGTCTTTAGGAGAAAGCTATAGATGTCATTTAAATAGAAAAGAGAGAATTCGGCAAATTAAAAATGAAGAAAAAATAACAATTGACAAAAACGATAGCACGATTGCTATCTTTGACCTGCAAAAAGTGTTAAGTATTCCACAATCTGCTGTAGGCATTTTCCACTATAAACGCAAGTACCCTGTGTACAATTTTACTATTTTTGACGCCCTACGTAAAAAAGGGTATTGCTACGTGTGGCATTACCAAATCGCAAAACGAGGCTGCATAGAAATTGGGAGTTGTTTGTTGCAATTCTTAAAGAGTGAACAGGAGCGAGGTGTTAACAAGATATATTTTAATTCGGATGGTTGTTCCGGCCCAAATAAGAACAGGTTCATTTTTGCCTTATATGCGTATGCAGCAAAATCTTTAAATTTATCTATAACGCACAGATTTTTCCAGACTGGACATAGCCAGAACGAGGGAGACTCGATGCATGCCTGTATTGAAAGGAACATGAGAAATATAGTACATTGTTACCCTAGGGGGAAAGTAACTTATTTAATCCCTCGAACTATTGGCGCAGGTGAACTATTCGTTCGGGTGCCAATAGTTCGAGGCACTAAATAAGTCTTTAACCCGAGGTAAACACTGTGCTTTTCATTACGAATACAAGGAAAATAAAAATAAAAACATGAATTAGCCAAAGAAAAATTAGTAAATTTTATTTTACATAAATCAACAACGTTTCCCGCCTATTTTGTTTTTTTTTTCTGTGGCCAGCCAGCTATTCAGGCATTATTTTTCATTTCATCATTGTATTTTCATATTGTATTGCCCAAATCTATGTTATTTTAAAGAAATTGTTTAAACTAAATTTTGAAGATTATTTAATCAATACTTAACTTTAAGTTATTTCAATTTTATATCGTGGATGCATAGAATGTTGGAACAGAGTTCAAAAAAACTAAACGACGTGAGCGAAAACCTAAGACAGACGCTTTGATAGAAGATACTGTATTGGCACGTGCTTATCATCAGCCTCTTCCTTTAAGCAAGGCGCTGCATACAGATTTACTGTCTTCGTGCAATAGTGGAGCGATTCCACGGTATTACCTCGCATTTTATGAATCCTTAACTTCTGTAGAAGAAAATAGTGATGATTGCGATGATAATGATGATGCCAATGATAATACCGATTAGTTTTTGATGTTTTTACTTGGCTACTTGTTTATACTTTTACTGATTTGTCTGATTTTCTTGTTTGATTTGTGTGTGTTTTTGATTTTTGTGATTGACTGATTTGTGATCTCTATGAATACATTGTTTCCAATAAACGTTGTAATTTTAATAAATTTTGTGAGTTTTCTTTAATTATTTCCTCGAAGATACCGATGACAAATTTATTTTACATTATCGGTTTTCAATGATTACGATAATATGACTACCAAAAATTTTCTATAAAATACGGGTAACACTACTTTACCCTTTTATGGTTATTAAAAATGTTACCATAATAAGTCGGTAACTGAACATTACAATCTTTCTCTGTAACGAAAAAACACGTTTAATAATCCAGTAAAGCAATATTATGCCTATGATTTTTAAGAAATTTACAAGAATAATTCGGTAAGTAAACATTACAGGAATAATATTGATAAGTCACGATCCTAAGATATAAATACCCTAAAAATTTTATGAAACTATTTTCGGTAATGTGTATTTTGGTGAATAACTAATTCTATGTATATTTAATAGTAACACTTAATACTATAGCCTTTTCGGGTAAAAATTAGCTTTTCCATAAGATAACAATGTTGTCATAATTACGTTTTGTTGAAGAGATATACCCGAAAAACACTAAATCATTTTTCCTGTAAAATTTGATTTTTGCGGTTACCGGTTTATTCCCCGGGGACGTCGAAATGTGAATGTTTTGTCAGTGCACTTACACAAATAATAGAGTTTTTAAACTAGTTCTGATCAGTTTAACTTTCACATCGTTTAATTAACTTAATCTAAGTACGAAAACTATTTCAAAACAATTGATTACCCATTTTATAGCCTATCACTCCCAACTAATTTAAACATTGGTAGGACTGCTTTGTGCTTGATGGTCATGAGCCGTACCATTAAAGTATGAGGGCCTGGGTTCGATTTTGAGGTCTAGCAAAGTGTCATTGAGTGTTTTTTTTTCTATCAGGAATTTGCCAGTATCAAACCAGACAATAATATTAATGGCAAATAGCCTTGCTCCTAAATGAGACTTAGGCGTGATTGGCATGGTGTGGATGTATTATCTACACCCCTGCCTAACCCTTCAGGGACTGCAGGTGTGATGTTTTGTTTCTTGCACTATTATTTACCAGCATGACTTCTCACATTCCAGGTTCCAGGCAATTTTCTTCATAGAGGAAGGAAATGATAACCAACTATCAAAGAAAATGAAACAAAATTAAAGAGCAACTATAAAGAAAGTGCCAACATTCCAACTGTTGACTGCTACCTCAGCAAATGATAGTAGAGCAAGTTCACTTAAAAATGTGGACTGCAGCCTGGTGAATAGATGACCGTGTCGCCAGCTATCAAATGAGGAACAGCACGAGGAGTGCCAACCAGGGATGACTGTTTCGAGTGGCCACTCACCATAAGCTAGTATAAAAGGTGAGGAGTTTTCAAACTACTTCCTACACTTTACCACTGATCTCTACATAGTGTTACATCAAAGGCTGAATACAATAGCCAAATCAACCTACCTACATGATGCTCATGTGTGATGAGTCTCATGTTCAATTTTCATTATTTTTATGTTTTCGCAATCCTGCCAGTTGCTCATCTACAATAATAATAGCAAAGTATTAGTACTCCTAACTACAACTAATAAAGTTAAAAACAATAACAGAAACATCAAGCTATTGCTATCCGTGGAGGAAACAACTAGCTTAATGAGTAATACAACAAATCACACTAATACTATCAGGAGCCGTGGAGGCCACTGATAATGAACACACCAAATGACAAACAATCTATAAAGAGTCGTGGAGGCTGTTTATAATGATCCAGCCAGGCCAGGAGCCAGGAGCCGTGGAGACCACTGATAATGAACACACCAAATGACAAATACTCTCATGTTATCCTGCTGGGTCCACGGCGTACATACCGCCTAGAGCCTGGTTCCTTACATCCTGTCAAATCAAAGACTTCGTGCCTGTCACGGAGCAATGGTCCTAAACTCCTTATCCTTAATCCTGTCAAATCAAAGACTTTGTGTCTATCACAGAGCGGTGTTCCTGATCCTATCCTTTAATCCTGTCAAATCCAAGACTTTGTGTCTATCACAGAGCATTACCTTCCCGTGAGAATGAACAAATAAAAACATGCTACTTACACCAAACTTACCAAATACAAACTACAAAATGACATCTAGTAGACAGTTGATCTGTTACAATGTTCCAAGGTTAACTAAAAACCTAACTCAAACACAGCTTTTGAATGTTAACCAAAGAATATTGTTAGATGGTTCAAGCGACAATATCCTACTCATCTAGTAGCTGATCATTTAATGTCAATAAACTCAATTCATATTGCTGTCGCTGTATAAATGACGCAACATTATTCTATTTCATTAGCTGACCATACAATATTAATAAACTCAATAAATGTTGGATAATTTACAAGCTTTCCATGTTGACTGAAACTTTCTTTTTCCAAACCCTACAATTCAATAAACATTGTAGGATAATAAAAACAACATTAATCTGCCGACAAAATTTATCTCCATTATTTCAGATAACAAAACTCCACATACTGAGAGTGACGGCAGGTGCAGGGCGCGCACCGCCGATCAGAATGGCCGTGTCGCCGCAAGAGCGTCTATCTCTAAGACTATTCATTAATCTAATTAAGGACCAACTCATAATTAGCGTTTTTGATAATATGGATGAACCAGCCATGCCATCTGTGAGTCAGCAAAACAATTAATACAAAGAATAAACCGTAAGTAACTTAATTCAAAGATTCCAAATAACCCTCGAGAACTCTACGAGAACCTCCGAGAACTCTACGAGAACCTCCGAGAACTCTACGAGAACCTCCGAGAACTCTACGAGAACCTCCGAGAACTCTACGAGAACCTCCGAGAACTCTACGAGAACCTCCGAGAACTCTACGAGAACCTCCGAGAACTCTACGAGAACCTCCGAGAACCTCCGAGAACCTCCGAGAACTCTACGAGAACCTCCGAGAACCCTTCAATAAAATCTCCGAGAACCTAACCTCTCAAAACAACGCAAGTTGTTTACAGTAATACTACTCAGAGGAAATTTCTATTCTTTCAGGTCTACGAGAACCCACGAGAACCTACGAGAACCTTCGAGAACCTTCGAGAATCTCCGAGACACTCCGAGACACTACTAACTACTAACTTCAACTACACTAATATCACCAACCATGAAAGGCATTGTACAAATAAGAACAACATTCAACGAGGCTGGTGCAGAGCTCGCACCGCCTGTCAGTATGGCCGTATCGGCGCAACAACAATAATTAATAAATGAGTTTAATAATTTGATTAAGTCAAAACTAGTTCACAAGCCATGAATTAATAATTGTTTGATTATTGTAATGTAAAAATCTTGTGATTCAAATAATGCAATACTTAACCTAAAATTATGTACACGTGCTTGCCACGTTATAAATACGGCCGCACAGAGCGCGCTAAGGGCAGGATCGGCTTGTGGCTTCTCCCAGCTGGTCAAGTTTTTGAGTGCGCCGCGAACTTTTGCCGACTCGTCTGAGCAGGCCACCGTTGGCCGCCAGCGATACCCCGCGCCCCCCCCCTTGGCGCGGGTCGGTGATTCATCCGCGTCACAAACTTTTTAATTTATTTTAAGTTGTGGGTAGACGCAACAAAAACTTTTACCAGCTGTACCGTCCGAACCGAACTTTTATTGTGAACTGCGTAGTAGGTATCCATTGGGTACCCATGGGTACCTAGTGCCTGTGGGTGCGCAGAGGGTGCTTCCGCAAGACCCGGTGCATCGGCACCGTAGCGGTTGCGGGAAGTCACACCTATAGTGAACTTTTTAATTAACTGACAATACCATGAAAAAGACGCCGCCTAGTGTGAGCCCCAAGGGGGACCGGGCGCCGTCGCTGCCGACTCTCGGGAGCCCGACGCCCGGCGCTGCATCCACCAGTGCCACCATTGACGCGGAGGGAAGGAGGCCCTTTCCAGCCTCGCCCCCTTCCATTCCGCCAAGACTCAGCCCCGGAACCCTGCCTGCAAGCACGACGCCACCATCGGTACGTGCCCCGGCGGTGCCAGTCCGCCCGCCGGCGTTCCGGCCGGTTCCGACGCAGGCCCCGGGTCCACCCGGGTCCAGTAGCCGCGCGCCCGCTGCTCGCGGTGTCGCCCCCCCCCCTACGCGCTAATGCGCAGGTGGACCGGGCGACCGCGACGCATGCGCCTCGCGCCGCCAACCAGGCCGTGTCGGCCGTAGCGCGGCCCGCCGCGCCTTCATCTGTGCAGGCGCGGCCCGCCGCCGCCGCCACCGCTTCCAAAGCGGGGCGCACCGCATCACCCGCACCACGCCGCTTGCTGGCAGGCTCAGCCGCCGCAGCGACGTCAATGCAGGGACCGATGTCGCCGCCTCCGCCACGCAGTGCCGCCCAAGACTCGCCCGCGCCCATGTCGCCAAGCTTCTCTGTCGATGACAGTGACAGCGACATGGACGACGAGGATTACGAGGTAAGTGCCCCTGCCCTTATTAATACCCCGGCGTTCGGGTACGAGTTCTCACTCGAGACTCGCGCCCAGCGCCGCCCCCGGAGCACGGACGACGAGGCCGCTGAAGAGGCGAAGCGCGTCTGCCCCGACTCCCCGCTCCCGCAGCGTGAACCGCGCGGTCGAGCCGGAGTCCGGTCGCCGACGTTCGCCGAGGCGACCCGTCGCTCGCCCACACAACCCGACGCTAGACGCGTCACAGGACGTGACGTCACCGCCTCCCCCGGTACGGCAACCGCCGCCGCAGCCCCTGCCCAAGGCAAGAGCGCGGACGCAGCTGCCCGGAAGAGGGAAAGGGACCGGCCACGCTACCCTCCGCTGGTGGTGGAGAGGATGCCCAACTGGGCCACCCACTTCAGGGCCGTGAGAGCCAAACTGGGCCACCCTCCTAACGCTCGTCCTTATCAGGGCGGAATCCGTTTCATGCCTGAAACGGAGGACGAGTATAGGGTCGTCCAGAGGTACCTCACGGACCTAGAAAAGTCGGAAGGCCTTAGTTGGTTTTCTTACTCTCTACCAGCGGAGCGTAGCCTAAAGGTAGCGATAAGGGGGCTGCCGGCCGACACAGACCCTGCCGACATAGAAGAGGAGTTGAGGACACTAGGGTACGAACCAGAGTACGTCCGTAACATTCTAGCGCGCGGCGGACGACCTGGTTGTCTGTTCTACGCTGTCCTCAAGAGGCAGCCAGAGATACGGACGATCTATGACATCACGGAACTTATGTGTATGCGTGGTGTCCGTATAGATGCCTGGCGGAGCAAGCAAGGGCCCGCCCAGTGCCACCGGTGCCAGCAGTTTCGTCACAGCTCGCACCAGTGTCACCGACCGCTCGCATGCGTGCGATGCGGTGAGAGCCACGCAGCCAAGGACTGCCCACGCCCACGGACAGAGACGGCCATCTGCGCCAATTGTGCAGGTGACCATCCAGCGTCCAGCAGTAGGTGTCCCGTGTTCCGGAGAGAGCTCCGGAACAAGCGAGCGGGCACTGTTGCCATGTCGCAACAGCGACGCGAAAGGGCCACGAAGGAGCCCAATGTAGAGGACCGTGAGGCCCCGAGCGCGTCGCTAATGGCAACGGCGAACGGGCCCTCGACCAAGCAGGACGCTCCCGCCTCGAAGCGGAGGAAGAGGCCACGCGGGGGGAGAAACAAGAGGGGGAAAAAGCCCCAACCTCCCGCGCAGCAACCCAGGCTTGATCCTGGCCCTGTACCGGCGCAGGCGCCCATTCAGGCGCCCGCGGTTACACGTGCCGCACCGACCACCGACGCTGTTACAGGCGCCGGCAACAAGAAGAAGAAGGGGAAGCGGGCGGGGAAACCTGCCCCACCCACAGACACGGCTACAGCCGCCGCCCAACCAGCGGCGACGGCTAGCGTTATCCAGCCGCAAGCCGGCGCCCGAGTCAGAGGCCAACAGCGTCATGCCGCCCCTACCAGGGAAGTAACCGCCTGCGCCATCGACCTACTTATGGACCTTATAAAGGCCATAAGACAGGGCGAGGACGCGGTGCAAGTTATCCTTGACGGACTAGCCAAGCTGTTGCAGCTCATTAATGGATAGTCCGTTAAGATTACTCCACTGGAATGCCCGCGGCCTTAGGAATAAGGTTGCCCCACTCCGCCTCCTCCTCAGGGAGCAACGTATCGACGTGGCGCTCATCAGTGAGACGCTCCTGGGGCCTGCTGACAGGCCCAAGTTCCCGGGATACGTCTTATATAGGAAGGATGAGAAGTCTCCGTCTGGAATGATCTACCGCGGTCTGGCGGTATTGATCAGACGAAGAGTCGTGCATCAGCCACTCCCCCTGACGTCACTGGGCACTTTTCACGCGTTAGGTGCCCAGCTCCACGTCGCTGGCGAGGACATAAACATCTATGCGTGCTACCACCCGCCCGCGGCCCCGCTTGACATAGCGGAGCTACGGGCGCTACTCTATCAGTCGCCGCACCCGACATTGCTCGCCGGCGACTTTAATCTGAAAAACCCGGCGTGGAACAGCCGGAGTACGAATACTGGAGGGAGGCGACTCTTCGCAGACGCGGAGGCCCGTGGATACATGGTGTCCGGCCCTGAGACGCCTACCCATTACCCAGGCAACCGAACCCAACAACCCGATGTGCTGGACATCGTAATCCACAGGGGCTTGAGAGGCCAGATTGCCCAACAAGTTATAGACGACGAGTTCCAGTCAGATCACCAACCTGTGCTCGTCGTACTATCAGGAACGCCTACGAGACTATCTCCTCCTGCGCCACGTCGAAAAACCGACTGGAAAAAGTTCGCAGAAGGGATGGAAATCACCACTCCAGCTTGGCCCATCGCCACCGACGCGGACGTCGACGGGCTAGCCGATCAAATCACCGCTTGTATTAGGCGCGCCCATGAAGAGGCGACAACAACAGCTACGCTGCCACAGGGGCTTGTATACAAGCCTCTACCTGTCCACCTTAAGCAGATGATCGCCCATAGGCGGCGCCTCCGCAAGCGGTGGCAAGAGTCTGGCTGCCCGCGCGACAAACGCGACCTAAACCGCTTAGCGGAAAAGGTAAGAGCCAAGCTACAGGAGCTCAACACCGAGAGCTGGGAGGAGTGTATTGACGCCGCAGAGGGAGACTGGGCGTCTCTACACAAGCTGTGCAGACAGCTCAACAATACCCCGGCTCCGGTCCGTCCACTACTCCATAGTGACGGGACACTTAGATACACAGCGCCAGACCGCGCAGAGATCTTTGCTGAGCACCTGGAGCGTCAGTTCGTCCCAAATCCGACTGCCGACACCGAGCACATCGCAGTAGTCGAGAGGCACCTCGGAGAGTACTTCTCCAGGCCGATAGCCTCCGATGAGGACCCAGTTTTCTTCTCGCCTTGCGAGGTCAGACGCGCCATCCTTAAGACGAAATTAAGGAAGGCGCCCGGAGCGGACGGTGTGACCAACACAGCGCTGCGCCACTTGCCCTACCGGTCGGTAGCGGCACTGGCGCGCCTGTACACGGGCATACTGCGCACGGGCGCCTTCCCAGCCTCGTGGAAGGAAGGGCGTGTCATCATGCTACCCAAGGCGCACAAGAATGTGCTGAAGCCGGAAAGCTATCGGCCCATCACACTTCTCTCCACTACCTCTAAGGTGTTTGAGCAACTCCTGCTGCGACACCTGAGGCAACATTTCACTCCAAGAGAGGAGCAGTTCGGGTTTCGTTCCGAACACTCGACGACGCTCCAGTTGTCGAGAGTACTGCACCTGCTAGCCGCATCCTTTAACAGGAAGGAGCGAGCAGTAGCAGTATTCCTCGACATGGAAAAAGCATTCGATCGCGTCTGGCACGCCGGCTTGTTGTACAAGTTGGCACAGGCCGGCACGCCCCGTCGCTTGGTAAGGGTGGTTTCCTCCTTTCTAGGTAATAGGACTTTCAGGGTGGTGGTCGACGGAGCGCTATCGAGCGTCCGCTCGATAGCCGCAGGAGTGCCGCAAGGTAGCTGCGTCTCGCCACACTGCTACTCTTGTTACACCGACGACATTCCAACAACACCCGACACCACGCTCGCGCTGTATGCCGACGACGCCGCGTACATAGCGTTATCGCTCAACGCGCGGCACGCGGCCGTAAAAATGCAGCGCGTGCTTGACCTACTCCCAGACTGGTTGTCTAAGTGGAGGTTGTCGGTGAACGTGGGAAAGACGCAGGCGCTGGTTACCGGCGGCTCGCAGAAACTCCCACCACCCCTGACACTGCAAGGAGTTGACGTCGCATGGTCACCCCGGGCCAAGTACCTGGGTGTCACTATCGATCGTCAACTAACCATGGCACAGCACGTCCGCGGCACTATCGCGAAATGCAGGAGCGCCCGCTTCCAGCTTCGCCCAGTGCTCAAGTCACGACTCCCGCTGCGTGCCAAGCTGGGCGTGTACAAGACGTACATTCGCCCGCTAATCACGTATGCCGCCCCAGCGTGGTTCGCCCTCACGAGCGAGTCCACAAAGAAGAACCTCCGCGCGCAGCAAAGTCTTGTTTTGCGCGCCATTGTTGCTGCTCCTCGCTTTGTGAGAAATTCCACCATACAGCGGGACATGAAAATGGAGAGCCTGGACGACTTCTGTAGCCGCCTCGCGTCCAACATGTTCAAGCGCGCCGATGTCTCTGCCTGGTCCCATCTTACACAGATAGCGCCATGGCACACGCGCCCGCCTGACGCGGGGCGCGCCGGGCGCACACGTCGCCTACCGCGCGATCTCGTGCCTGCGGATGCGCCGTAAGTATGCCCCCCCCCCCTGCTTGACTCCCCGGGTAGGTCGTTTTCACCTACACGCGACCTACCCAAACAATGTGACTACACAACACCACATTACACACAGTCGAAGCGCGTCGCATCTAAGTTAATATAGACGCGACGCGCATCGAACACACACTCACTACTCAACATGCATCCTAACTACGCGATGAACATGCGGCGCGGGCTCGCTATTCATTCGCTTACAAGAGCGGCGTTACACAGTACACTGCCGCTCTAACACATTCATTACGGCCTCTTAGTCTGGAGCGTGATCGGCTAGCTCTGAGATCGTTGTGGACGGGGGCCATACATTCTTAGCGGTAGGATGCGCCACCAGAGTCACCTCTGTCGCAGGTCGTCATCCGCTGGGCCTCCTCCGGGCAACCGGAGGTCTCACCTGGCGGTGACAGACCGCCGAGGTGGCGTGAAGAAAGCGGCGCTCGTTACGGTAAAGTTTCATCGTACGTAAGCGCGCAGCGCTAGCGCCGCTGGCGCCTCCTACCGGACAAAATGACAACCACACATAGGCGAGCCGCGCCATAATAAACTAATTACGCGCGCTCGCCCCCATTCATGCCTATATTGGCCACCATATGAGGTGCCCGTATTTACGGGCACAGTAAACAATTCCGCGGGGAAAGGGTTTTACCCATATCCCGCCAGCCGCGCCCCTCTGCGGGGGCGTAGCGATATCCCGAGAGCGCTAAGGGCACTCGCCGCCTGACCGCCGTCGCGTACGGACGTGCCGCTACCTGCTCGCATTCCCGCTCGCTATCAGTGTGTGTCATCGGTTCGTCGCTTCCCAGTGTCGTGACGTCATCAGTAGTCCCTCGACTACACCCCCGAACAATTGCTGTCTTTTTATTAAGACAGCACTTGCTCATTTGCTTCGGATATTATTCCGATTTAACTTCCTTTGCCCCATCAGGGAAAATTCCTCAGTTTCGAGGTTCTTGGTGGGAAACCTAACGGTGCCAACGAAATCGAGAGAGGGTGGTGACCCAATCTGCCCGCCTAACCCCTTCAGGGTCTAGGTGAAAAATTGGACTCCGTCGCGAACGCATGCGCCGCCGATATACTGTGCTAGTGTTACCCGTTTCAACAAGTTCCTGAAAGCGAAGTTCCCTAGACTGGAGTTGGAGTTGCTACCAAGCCAGGACCTTCGGACTGTGGCTGCGGGAAGGTTGAAGCGGGTGAGTCGCTGGACCCAGTAAATTCCCTACATAATTGTTTAAGGAATTAGGTTATTAGGCGTGCTGAGCTTCACTCAGATGTTCGCTAACTCTTAGCAGACAATATGGCCCTTGACGCGGATGATGAACTCCTTTTGGCGTTTTTCAAACGCGTTTTCCTGAACGACCCAGATTTTTTAAAGAAATATGGGTCCGATGTCGCTGCCTTGCAGCAATCCAGTATTGCCGTCACTGACTTCAGTGACGCGCTCGAGAGCCCTTTGTCGCCGCCACCTGCTGACAGAGGCTTACCGCCAGCCGTCGCCGCCGCGATTAAGGCTACCCCGAGACCCATTCTTGTGAAACCCATTGTTTCGCAAACAAAGGGCCAGCCCGCACCTGCGTCCATTGTTCCCGTTCCCGAGAACATGGACAAAGGCTTACCGCCAGCCGTCGCCGCCGCGATTCCGGCTAAACCGAGACCCATTGTTTCGAAACCTTTTGTTTCGCAAACAAAGGATCAGTCCGAACCTGCGTCCATTGTTCCCGTTTCTGAGAACATGGACACAACTGAGCCTGTCTCCGACTCAGAGTCAATTTTAGACTCGTGCTCTGCCTCCTCATCCTCTGAAGACGACTATCAAGTCGTCGGAAAGGGCAAGAGAAAGAAGGGCAAAAATTCCCAGGCCGCCATGGCCAAAAAGATTGTCGCGCTCCCTTCTGTCCCCTCTCCCGCGGCCTCCCGTCCCACCTCCCCGGTCCCCTTACCTACGTCCGCCGCTGCTCATACCAGTAGGCCAGTCAGCCCTAAGGCTAAACCTTCAGCTGCTTCTTCAAAGAAGCTGAAGCCCCCTCCCCCGTTGTTCATTCAGGACAAAGGGAAATGGACAGATGTGTCCAAAATGTGTGTTGAGCGCCGCATACAATATACAAGCGCAAAAAGCACACAGCAGGGAATCAAAGTAGTGGTCCCTACGACAACCGACTTTAGGGAACTTACTCGCCAGCTGATCGGAAGGCACATAGCCTTCCATACTAACTCCCTCCCAGAGGAGAAGCCCACCCGCGTGGTGATCAGGCGGATCCCGAAGGAGATATCCACGGAGGACATCCTCAATGACCTCCAAGGCCAGGACATCCCGGTTGCAGCCGTCCACCGCCTTCATAAGGCGAGAGGCGGCGACCAGTACGACATGGTACTGGTCATTTGTGACCCAGTAGAAGGACACCACCCGATCTTCAAAGTGAAGTCGGTATGCTCCCTCACAGGCATCTCAATAGAGAAGCCTTACCGCTCAACCGTAGTAGGGCAGTGCCACCGCTGCCAGCTGTACGGACACAGCCAAGCCAACTGCCATGCGCCGCACAGATGCGTAAAGTGTCTAGGCGACCATGGTACGGCAGACTGCCCCCGTCCCAAAGACAAATCGCTATGCACGGAGCCACCGAGCTGTGTGCTTTGCGGCCAGTCGGGCCACCCGGCTAACTACCGCGGCTGCCCGAAAGCCCCCAAAGGCTCCTCCTCTAAACTGGCGAAGCGTGCAAACGCCCGCCAACAGAGAGAAAGCCCATCGGTGAGGCTACCAACTGCACAGATGCCGGAGAGACTCAGCCCTCAGAGGCCCTCTCCCTGGACCTCGCTGAACCACCAGAGAGCTTTCCCGGCACTCGGCAAAGCAAAGTCCAGCCCCATTCCCGGGCTATTAGATGCCCCTGTCCCCACTCCCGTGGCCCAAGCGAGCGCACCGGCGCCCGCTCGTCCCGCGCCTCCCGGCCCCGCGGCCGCGGTCTCCTCTCCTAACGTAACTTTAGAAACGTTAGCAAAGTTAGTCACCCCCGAAGCAGACCGCATGGCGGCAGATCTCAGGGAGGCTAACACTGACGGTGATAAGCTTAAAATTATCATCAAGTCCCTAATCAAGTTAGGCGAAGCCTTCAGCGGCATTAATCTTTAATTTCAATGGATAATACGAGATTAACGTGTACCAAACCCCGATCCCTTAAATTAGGGTACTTTAATGCCAATGGCATTAGAGGCCAGCGTGATGAAATCGCCACCTTCCTCCGTGACCATCAAATTGATATCCTCCTCATACAGGAGACCTTCCTCAAGCCCAGTCACCGCGATCCGAGAATTGCCAACTATCGCATAGTTCGCAACGATCGGTCACGTTGCCACAAGGGCGGTACTCTAATCTATTATAGAAAAGAACTGCACTGCATCCCCTTAGATCCCCCTCCCATGGAGTCCCTACTCGAGACTTCAGTGTGTCGACTAGGCATGACCGGTCATCAACCGATCACTATCGCCTCCGCGTACATCCCTCCCGGCGGCACGTCCGAGGAGCACACTCTGTTCACCAAAGACCTTGCCGTCCTCTTCGGCTTGAGTGACTCCGTTATCATAGCGGGCGACCTCAACGCCAAACACCCCGCCTGGAACAGCACGACGACCTCTGCCAGAGGACGTCACGTGTATAACCTGGGTGAGTCCCTCAACTTCGATCCCATCGCTCCTATGGAGCACACTCACTATCCCCACGACCCCGACCAACGTCCGGACGTTCTCGACATAGCGCTACTCAAGAATGTCAACCTTAAGTTGCATTCCATCGAGACTTTACATGAGCTTAACTCAGACCATCGACCAGTGCTCATGCACTTAGTTCCCCGCTCGGGTCCCTGTGACCCCAGCCAGCCCCCGCCGACCCAAGTGATAACCGACTGGAGGAAAGTCAGCGAAAAGCTGAAATCCACCACGTCGTCTCACCTGGAGTCCATCCCCGGCCACATAGTCTCAGTCGCAGACACGACGGCCGCCATCAACTCGTTTACAGAACACGTGCAATCCGTACTGAAGGATTGCTCACGAGAAGTTCCAGCATTGAGCGATCAACGCTGGATACTACCCGCTGACGTACGTGAACTGATAACCGAGAAGAACGCGGCCATCCGTGCCTACAGCAACTTTCCCTGCGACGCGAACAAAGCTCACATGCGTTATTTACAGCGTGCTGTAAAGAAGCGCACTAGTGAGCATCGTTCAGATCAATGGGACAAGACGCTTAGCGAGCTTGAGCCTACCCACCTAGCCTTCTGGCAGCTGCAACGCAAGTTGCGCTCCACCGAAGAGGCTTCGATGCCTCCCCTCACCCGACCCGATAAGAGCGTTGCATTCGACGACTCTGAGAAGGCCGAATGCCTAGCCGACAGCCTAGAGTCCCAGTGCTCCCCCAGCTCTCAACCAGTAGACAAGCGACATCTCGATGAGGTGAACGCATTCGTCGAACGTAGAGCCGCCCTCTCCCCTGTAGAAGACCCAGATGATCCTCTGCCTCCGGTCACAGCTGACGAAGTGCAAGACATCATTAATAAGCTTCAACCGCGTAAAGCACCCGGCTCCGACGGAATCACCAATAGGGTGTTTAAACTCCTCCCCGCTCAGCTCGTCGTGTTAATGGCGGCCATCTTCAATGGCGCCCTGAGCAACAACGCTTTTCCCCAAATATGGAAAGAGGCCACTGTCATCGGTTTCGCCAAGCCAGGCAAACCCAAGTCTGAGCCCTCGAGCTACAGACCTATCAGTCTCCTGAACGCACTCGGCAAAATCTACGAGAGACTTATTTATAAGCGACTCAAAGACTTCGCCGAGGCTAAGAGTCTCATCCCCAACGAGCAGTTCGGCTTCAGAACCGGACACTCTTGCATTCAACAGGTCCATCGCATCGTAGAGCACTTGAGCGCTGGCTTCCAGCGTGGAGCGATGACCGGTGTGTTGTTCTTCGACATAGCTAAGGCTTTCGACAAAGTCTGGCACAACGGCTTATTATATAAGCTGTACAAACTGGGAGTGCCGGACCGTCTCGTGCTCATCTTACGAGACTTTCTGTCGGATCGCACCTTCCGCTATCGCATCGGGAAGGCACTGTCTTCCCCCCACCCCATTAGAGCCGGAGTCCCTCAGGGCTCCGTCGTCTCTCCCCTTATCTTTACTCTGTTCACCAGTGACATCCCCAAGAGCAAGAAGGCTCAGTTAGCCTTGTTCGCGGACGACACGGCCATTTATTACACTGGCCGCAGTCACGACGCTATCTATAGCACCCTCCAAACCTCAGCCAACGTCTTAAGCGCTTGGTTCCGGAAATGGAGAATCGAGGTGAACCCCGACAAGAGCCAGGCAGTTCTTTTCTCTAAACAGCGTAAAATTAAGCCACCCGCGCTCAGCCCGATCACTATGTACGGTAAGCCTATCCCTTGGGAGAAGCAAGCCAAGTACTTAGGAGTCATACTTGACAACCACTTGTCTTTCGCGGCGCACATCAAAGCAGCTCGCGACCGAGCTGCGTTTGCTATGGGTAGGCTTCATTTCATGATTTCGGCAAAAAGCAAGTTGTCACTCAAGTGTAAGTTGCGCCTTTATACCGCGGTGATCCGCCCCATTATGACGTACGCTTGCGTCGTGTACGCTCACACCAAGCCTAAGTACATCCATAGGATGCAAATTTTACAGAACCGGTTCTTACGTAGAGTCACGGGAGCCCCTTTTTATGTCCGTAATGACCGTCTACACGTAGACCTTAGAATGCCCACCGTCCTTCAGTTTATGAAACGTCTTTCGAAGCGTTTCTTCGATAACGCCATTAAACACCGTAATCCCCTGATCGCAGCGGCCGCCCGTTACGAACCCTCGCGCATTAGTTCAGTACGCCGTCCTAGGCATACCCTTGTCACTCCAGATGATGCTATCACCCTCCTCCAGGAGAGTAGCAAAGAGACTAGCACTCTTAAAAAGTTCCGACTCAAACCGCCGTCTTTCCGACCTCGCCGTCGAGGTCCGTCGCGACGTCCCGGTCCATGCCCTCCCCGACCCTCGCTCGAGCCAGCCCGCGATGCTGTGCCAGTAGTTTTAAATCAGCCCCTAAATAATGATAACATTCAGATCCAGCCTGTCCCCATGCAGTCCTCTCCCAGCGACGCCCTAAGCCGAGGTTCGTACCCCACAGGGGGTGCCCTTAGCGTGCAGTCGCTTAGTTTGTAAGTTTTTATGCCCTGGCTGGAGGCCTTACTCTAAAGGCACCCACAGGATAGTCCGGTTAAGCAGACGACAACCTCATAGGTTGAACTGCGAGATGCCATTCATAATAAAAAAAAAAAAAAGCGCGCTAAGGCAGTCTTGCTTGAGCCGCCGTACTGTACGGATCTATGTAAATAAGTCGTTACGCTGTCGGTTTGAATAAACGAGGCATACAGTATACTTGTGGTGTTTTACTTGAAAGATTGAAGATGAGTGATCACCATGAAGATAGCGTGACGTCAGCATAGCTGACGTCACGCTTTTTAAAAACAGAACGGAGACAGTTTCTCCGTCATATATTTAAGTCCTGCCCATCCTGAAGAAAACACATAACAAGGTGGCACTCTGACCTGACATATTTTTTTTTTACAGAATAGCAAATTGCAACAGGACAATAGTGTACTGTGTGAGAAGCGCCATCAGATGTAATGGATGACAAACATCTATGTAGAACAGGCCACAAACACTCATCTTGCTGAAGGACGCACGATGCAACCGCAGGATATTCTTACATAATATCTTTTGTTCACCTGTCGACAAATAAATAAGAGTACAACGCGGAACAGAAAACTTTAGTAATATTTAAATGACAGACTATCACTAGTACAGATTATTACACTGGATAACTTTATCTATGGAAAATCATAGGAATTGGCAAAAATAAATACCTGCTCATACATTTGGATCGAGTAAATATTGATTTTTATGTTTTGATTACGGATGGGTATAAGTATAAAAATTATGAATGGACTGTGTATGATATGGCAAGAAGGGATATGTCTGATGAGAGTTATAGATTATATAGATAAGTTGCCAAAGTCAGTTACAGAACTGACCGATGGAAAGTTTAAAAATTGCGTCAAACGTGTCCTTATTAAAAAAGCATATTACAAAATTAAGGACTACGTTGAAGATAAAGAAGTTTGGCTGTAGTTCCTTCTGCTCATGCGGTTTCCCTGGTAGCTCATAAATGACACAAATGTGTGGATGTCTATAACTATTCCCAATATTATTTACAGAATAGTTACAGCACTGATGATGACATCTGTGTCAATTGTTTAAGCTATTGTTCTTTTATTGTTTTATTTTTACTTTTGTATAGATTCTTTTTATTTACCTATTTTTTGTGAATGTGTGGACATTGTAGGCTTTGTGTTTTTTTTGGGTCCCCTATGTTCTTTCGAACGCCGCTGTTGCGACACACGCTGTTGCGAATTATTTTTCCACTGCCTCACAGGTTCGAAAGCTCGAATGAAGTAGTCGCGAAAGACGCTGTTTCGAAAAACATTTTCACTGCCTCATACGCTCGAATGCTTGTGATTTCGATTTATTTAGTCATAAAGTGTACAGAAAAATATTTAAGCAGTAATTAAACAAAATCAACAAATTCGGTGTCAGCATCAACCAAAACAAAAAATCAAGTAGCAAAGTGTCACGGAACAAAAAATCGTGAAGATTTTGGGTAATTTACCTCAGACACCACCTAAAAAATAAACAAAGAGGTGCAGAGAATGCTATATCAGCAATTTTGAAAAAAAATGTACAATGGGCACACCTGAATTTATAAGAGCTTTAGCGTTAAGTACTCGTATATACTTAAGAATCAAACGAACTTACCTAGTGAAGTTTGATATCTAATTATACGAGTGTCTTGACCGAAGATGATTACAGTTTACATGCAGCAGTACGAGAGTTGATGCTGTCCTTATCACACTTTTTAAAGCTATTTAAATGCTTATATAATTTATTTTTAGATAAATTGAGAAAAATAAATAAAAAAGTTGTGTATTGACTATTTTCCCCCACTGCAGTGTGATCCGCCATTGCGTTGCAATGACAATCCTTGACTCATTTTTTAGAGCTAAATTTTTTCGATAGGTCTCGGGACTATCAGGGAGGGAGGGAGTGTAATCATCTTCGGTCAAGACACTCGTATAATTAGATATCAAACTTCACTAGGTAAGTTCGTTTGATTCTTAATTATACTTGGTATCTCTCCCGAAGATGATTACAGTTTACATGCAGATGTTTAGAGCATCGAAAAAATTAGACATTGAAGCGATCGATATAAATGCTATAATATTATCTTTTAATCACTGAAACATAATATTCACTAGTTTGTTTGTAATAATCATTGAACTTACAACAATAATAAATCATCTAAAGAGTGCATCTACAAATTCAGTTTCATTAGAGTTAGTTAAACTCGTATTATAATATTTTAGAAATACATGGGAAGAGTCACTCCAGCCTGCGGCCTTTCGAATAACTTCCAGATTGACACCTGCTCTGTTAGCAGCAGACGTAGATGCGTGTCTTGTACTGTGCGCAGCATACAGTTTTACGTCTACACCACTCTTATCTAGAACTTGTTTTACCCAGTGAGACAAAGTTTGAGTACCCACTTTCTTATGTGGTTTTTGATAACTTAAAAATAAAGAATCTTCTTGACACGTGACACGGAAGCAAACAGTTCTATCTATATAATGTTTGAGGGTTAAAGCTGGACAAACGTTAGGGTTTTCTTTAATATACGGCAACAAAATCAATGGTTGGTAAGCACCTTGGCCTTGATGTTTTTATGAAATCTTCAATTTTAATTATAACTTTGTCGGAATCAAAAGTTTTTAGGCTTAAAGTTTGCATTCTCTGGGCAGATGCCAGTGCTAAAAGAGTTACAGTTTTTAAGGTCAAATCTTTTAGTGTAATTGAATCGTTAGGAAAATAATTGGTTAAATAATTTAATACAAGATGTGGATTCCAGGTGGTGCGGTATTTTGGTGCGGGTGGCTTTATACGATAGACGCCTTTGAAAAACCTTTTTTTTTTATATTGTCAGTATAAGTTATTTCCTGACCTAACAATATTGATATTGCAGAACGATAACTATGAAGTGTGCTGTAACTAGCACCTGAATTAAATTTTTTAGTTAGAAATTCTATTAATTGAGTAGTGTGAGAATTACAGTAATCTAATCCTTTACTATGACAATACAGCCACCATGATTTTAGTGCAGTATTGTATTGCTTCAGCGTGTTTATGAGAAAGATGCCATCATTATATCGAGAGATGCATTGGGTATTCCGCGCCTTAATAGCGACTGCCGGATAATTTCCCTGCCATCAGGGTAAGATCCGTGTGGAGAGGATGCTCCTCCCTTAAAGGAGAATATAGTAATTTTTTGTCAGGATTTAAATACAGTACTTTAGAACTAAATAATTTTAACCAGACTGGGTACCATGGCTGTGTTGGCCAATATGGCACCACCACAATACCTTCTGCTTTGTCATTTTTAATCTTATGTAAGATTTTTGAGAAAAGGCTAAAGGGAGGAAAAGCATAAAATTTTATATTATTCCAATTGAGTGTGAATGCATCGATAATTTCGGAATTTGGATCT
This sequence comes from Cerastis leucographa, assembly GCA_963082945.1. Classification (NCBI taxonomy): domain Eukaryota; kingdom Metazoa; phylum Arthropoda; class Insecta; order Lepidoptera; family Noctuidae; genus Cerastis; species Cerastis leucographa. Next base: position 19,103,028 of record OY720355.1, read on the forward strand.
AATTTCCAGGAAGCATATCTGTAACATTTATGATTCTGACTACTTGCAAATAAATCGAATTGTGGAATACCGAGTGAATGTGTTATTTTGTTAAATGCGTAATCTGCCAGTTCCCATTCTGTGTCAATATTATATTCTTGACGAGATTCACAGTCTGCTATTGAATTATCTTTTGATTGGATATAAGATGCAGAAACATGTATACTGCGTATTTCACACCATTGCCATATATCGGGTGCAATGTTGTTCAAATGTTTAAATTGTATACCTCCCATTTTGTTGCTATAGGCAATTGCTGTAGTATTGTCTATTCTTAGTAAGATATTGCAACATTTAAGGTGTGAAGCAAAAATTTTTAGACCATAAAAAGCTACCAGCAATTCAAGAGTGTTTATGTGTAATGATGATTGGGAATGTTTCCAATGCCCGTGAGCGGTTTGGTTATTGCAAGCTGCGCCCCAACCAGTGGTTGAAGCGTCGCTAAATATTACAAGGGCATAATCATTTGTTTGAAAGGAACAAAATGAAGCATCAATATGTTCTGTCCACCAAATCAAATCATTTTTTGTGTTACCTCGTAATAACATAAGTAATTGTTAGAATGGTTTAATGTCAGATTTTTTTCTCTTTCTAGAAGCTTTGTGTATACCCAGCCGTATTTAACTGCGGGGCATGCTGATGTTAGCAGACCTGTAAATCTCGCAAGTTCTCTGATTGTACATTTGTTTGTTTTTAATAATTTGTTTGTTTTTAATAATTTGTTTGACATTAGTTTTATACGATTTTTCTTTTCAATCGGTAGTGTTAGGGACATGTTATTTGAATCAAATATGAAACCAAGGAACAGGCATTTTTTACTTGGGTAAATTTTACTTTTGTCAGTATTGATTAAAAAACCTAATCTTAATAATAATCCCTTTGTTTTAGTAATTTAGTAAATACGTAGGGTGCGGTACAGAGTCCAAACGGCAAAGCATTAAATTCAAATAATTGATTAGTAAATCTTTTTGAGTTCCAAGTAAAACGAAGGTAAATCCTGTCGCTTTGGACAACTGAGACCAAAAAATACGCGTCTTTTAAGTCTATACTTGCCATATAGAAATTTTGATCAACATGAACTAATTTATTTAATTCCATTAAATTAAGGATAAAACGATGTTTCCCGTTAGGCTTAGGTACTGTAAATATGGGTGAAATGAACTGCTTTTCCCATGGGGTACATTGAGAAATAAAACCTGATTCAAATAGCTCGGACATACAATTATCAATTATGTTAGTTTCTGTGACCGTGTATAACCTTTTAGATGTGTCTGTCTGATGTGGTTCACAAATTAACTGTATTTTATATCCTTTAATCCAAGAAAGGATAATTTTATCATTTGTAATGAGTTGCCATTCATTAAAGTAATGCTGTAACCTCCCAGCTATTAAAGCATTGTTGTTATCTACCTGGGGCGAGGTGATTAGCGGCGTCGGGCTGAGTAGTTGGCCGCCCGTGCACGCATGGGCCGTTTGCGCGCGGCGGTGATCCCGCGGCGGTGGCGGCGGACGCCGAGGACTGGCTGGGGTACGCTCGCGACTCGGCGGCTGGCCCGCGGCGCCCCCCGTGCGTTTAAAGGACCGTTTTGACGATACGTAGAAGTGCTCGGCTGATTGCGCTGCTGATTGAATCTCGCACTGTCGGCGGTGAATCTTAATTCTGAGGCAGTCGTAGTTATTGCCTTGGTGGATAAAATCCACTTGATGATCAAACAAGTTAGAACCAAATAAATAATCGTCTATTGTAGTGTTTTTTACTATATCCCTTTTTTGTTTACTAGCATTAATGATAGTGAATCTTCTAGACAGAGATTCTCTGTGGTGCGTATCGCACATTAGCCGCCCTGCCTCACAGATTGTCTTAATAATGTCTTGTGGAATGTTATTAGTTTGAGACAAAGCTACAATCAGTACTTTGCGAATTGCTGCGATACAGCTGGCATTTGATTTTGTTTTTGCTCGCTGTATGAGTCTTTCTTAATGTTGGAATCAGTCAATGCCGATTTTAACTCGAGGTTTAGCATGGGTGCTTTTATGTAAATACAATTTTCAGCAGGTAGATATTGTTTTAGGATATCAACTTTTTCCTCTTTAGTAAGACCGTTATTAAAGATGTGTTTCCACCGCGTTGCCAAATCCTTGTGTAGATTGTCTCCAAATGGTTTATTTAGTGTAGGGTCTGAACCTAACAATTGCAAAATATCCGGGTCATCAGGATTTTCACCAACGGTTTCTTCGTCTTCTAATGGTGCCTCAGTATTTAGGATCTCGCTAGCCAAGGAGTAAATTATAATCATAAGTAGGTACCCGCCATAAATACTTAAATAGGTACGTAGGTACTTTTTCCACACACGCTTTGCATTAGGATATTTAGGTAGGTGGAGGTAGATACACATACGGCGGCCATAGTATCCACACACGATAAACGTCGGGATATCACAATGAATAAAATCATTTTATGGCACTTAATTGTAACTTGGCATTAGGCATCCACACACGATATACGTCGGGATATTAAAATTGGAAGGTAGTTAGACACATAACGGTCATAGATACAATGCACACACGATAAACGTCGGCATAACACAATGAATTTATTTTTTGAGAACATTCTCAAAGGCGGGAAATTAAATCACATTTGTGGGTATATTTATATTTACTTACGTGGTGGTTCCAGATCACTGGCTAAATCGTGCGGCGGTGAATGCGAAGGAGATACCGCTGGTTCTGGAGAAGATTCTTCTTCGTTTTTTACCCAACTTTTTCACTTTCTTTAGTAATTTTTCGACACTGTCACTATCTTCACGACCAGATCGCTTCCTTTTTCGCATCGTGTACGTAATGACAGTTATTTCCGGACGAATTAATGTTTTGTGTGAGTCGGACAACACGAAATCACGTAATGAGTCAAGGATTGTCATTGCAACGCAATGGCGGATCACACTGCAGTGGGGGAAAATAGTCAATACACAACTTTTTTATTTATTTTTCTCAATTTATCTAAAAATAAATTATATAAGCATTTAAATAGCTTTAAAAAGTGTGATAAGGACAGCATCAACTCTCGTACTGCTGCATGTAAACTGTAATCATCTTCGGGAGAGATACGAAGTATAATAACTAATACTAACACATGTGCAATTGATTAATTTCTGAAAAATACCACTAATAATTAATACCACTTAGGTACCTTGACAATTTTTTATAAAGATCAGGCTTAGTTTTTGTGATAAGTACTCATAGAAAAAAGTGTACAGTTGAGGTACTAATATTTGGGCTGCGGGTTGTTCGAAATAGATACCGCGGCCCTGGAACACAAAGGGCTTAGAAGGAACATGGGTGGGTTTTAGTCAGTCAAGTCTGACACTCCCTCCCGCTCCGCCCAGAGCGGGAGAAGTCATTTGATGATTTCCAATCCGCAAAAAAAAAAAAAAAAAGGTACTAATATTTTGATTGTTACTTTGTTAATAATAATATTAAATGATGATGTTGACACCAAATCGAAATCACAAGCATTCGAACGTATGAGGCAATGAAAATGTTTTTCGAAACAGCGTCTTTCGCGACTACTTCATTCGGGTCCATGAGCTTTCGAACCTGTGAGGCAGTGGAAAAATAATTCGCAACAGTGTGTGTCGCAACAGCGGCGTTCGAAAGAACATAGGGGACCCGTTTTTTTTACTACCTTCTGTAGAAAGCAACGACTTATTGTTGGGCCTACGCTGTCCTCCCATACTTAAATACTAACGCTGTAACTTCACATATTGTAAAAACAAATGATTTTAAAAGAGTAACCATGGAGTTTCTTGCCGGTTCTTCCTCATAGGAAACGACCAACCCGAACAGTGCACTTTTTGTTGACGTTTTATAAGTGCCCACGTAGGCCTATGTAAAATAAAATATTTTGATTTTGAGACGAAGAGTAATAGAAAAGTATGGAAGAAGAAGACGTGCTGCGCCAACCCCAATTGAATTGGGATTAGGACAAGATAATGATGATGAGGTATTTAATGTTTTTATGTGACCTGTATTACTGTTAAACCACCAGACTTTTTTTGTACATTTTTCATTAAGTTAAGTTACATCAAACTTAGTATCTGTACACATTATTTGAGGTGAAAATTCCCGTCTTACGGTAGAATTAAATGTGGTGCACTCAAAACATTGTGCTGGAATATTACCTACCTGTACAGTTAGACGCCAAAACAAATTCACACGAATCTTGTGCATTCTTGACAGCCTTATAGAATGCCTCAAACTGCAGACCAAGGGAGATTTGCAAAAGATCGTTTTTTACTATCCACAAAATAATGAATATTGACATGGCAGGATTTTGACGCTAGAAAAAGTAAAAGAGTCACGGTAAATATTGTATATTAGGAGATGATGAACGCTTCTGAGGGTGGCAAATTCATCGTCAAATTTTGGGCTGCATCAATTTGAATTGTCATCGACACGCTAAGACGAAGATCTGCCAGACGGCTTAGTGGCATTCAGCAGATTGCAGGTATGGCCTGGTTGAGACTCGCGCAGACCAGGGAAGAATGGTACAAAATGGAGGGGGCCTAGACTGAGCAGTGGGCGGAACAAGTCTGCCAATGGCGATGATGATAATCCCAAACAACCGCAAAGCGATGATTCCCGATGTCTAACACCGGTTTGTCCAACAGTGGTGGTGGAGTTCGTAAAAAAAGAGGATACTCATGTTTAAAATTGTGTATCGGTCTTCCAGAGGTGACCAACGGATATATTTTAAAAAAGTTGTTGTTCTGTCCACCAGTGGTGCCTAAGGGGTTTTTTTAAAAGGTTGTGTGTTGTGTCTTTCTTTCCGCCACGTGGAGGACAGCACGAATTATTTAAAAAAAAAAATGTGCTGCCTCCCAACATTGGTGTAGCCATCGGAAATCCTCGCCGCAAAGACTATGAAACACACTTGCATGCACTGCTCCTCATTTTAACGAGCTAATTGCAACCTAAAATGTGTGGTGCTCATAGTATGCGTTGCAGTTTCATAAAAATAACTCTGGCTTGGATTCTGGTGACACTGATCGCTTGCGGTGCTTATCGGCATCATTATTGAGTAAGTTAAGGGGCTCGGGGGGAAGGGGTAAGCCAGAGAGAGGAACATGCCCACAAAAAACAAAAAAAAAATGCTGGTCGAATACCTACATAAAAAGCTGTGTTCAGTGTAAGAAGCCGTTTCGATTTCCGATTTTGATCTCAATTCTCTGACCGATTCACTTACCGTGTTACTTCCCAGCTCATATTTGCAGAACTCGATTATAATTTGAATATTGATCAAACCTTGACAGAAGGTTTCTACGGTGTTGTATAGGATCTGGAAAAAACAAAGATGGAGTTTAGTCTTACGACCAACAAGAATGAAATCTAGTGATTTTTTTTTGCGATTGAAGAAGTAGGTACTGTGACTGCCGTCTTAGATTTTCAATAGTACCTAAATAATTATAAGTTTAGTTAAGAGCGTAATACACCTTACGGCATTTCATACAAACTTTCAAGTCCTTATTTTCCGAAATGACTGAACCAATTTTAATAAAATTGTATACGCATAAACGGGATACATAGGTCTAAAAAGTTACTAAAAACATTTTCAAAATGTCTTTAAGAATCAGAATCAGAATCATTTATTTGTTAAACATAGGTATAAACATTAAGGAAAACATTAAAAAAAAAAGATTATTGGAAATTTCTGTTTCTACAGATAATTTATAATCGGTGGTCTAATAGGGATTATGACTGGGTAATGAAAACGAAATTCTATTTTGTCCGTCAATCAGGTAATACAAAAATATTAGATACGTATTTTTTGTTTTATCAAGTTAACAAAAAAATACTTAGTTAAAACGCATTAAAGTTGGAGAGTGGGGGCTACGTCACAACTAGGTATAAAATGTACTGAGCCGTGACGTCATGCGCCATTTCAACTCAAAATATCTCCGTAATTTTACGATTACGTGAAAAAAGAAAAAATACGTGTCCAATACTTTTTAATAATCTACCCGTTAGACAATTAAAAAAAATTGAGTCACCATCCCTATTGAGCTGGTAAGATTATTTTTCGATAATGTTTTTTAATAACTTTTTAGACCTATGTATGCTACTTATGCGTATGAAGGTTCATTAAAATCGGTTCAGTCATTTCGGAAAATAAGGACTTGAAAGTTTGTATGAAATGCCGTAAGGTGTAAACGCTCTTAAGTAAAGTTAAGTTTCTAAGCCCAAGCCATACAGTGCAATCCCATGCTGGTCTGACTGGCTGCGTGTATGACCCATTCTCATCTTGAGTCCACTCAGGAAGTTCTACTTAGCCTTAGTCAGTGCAAATCAAAATAGATTGCTTCATAATAATTTATTTCTGCCATGATGTATCTAGAAGACTGCATTCCAAAAAAAATATTGAAATACTAGCTGTCCCGCGCAACTTCGTCTGCGTCAAATTTTCCCCGTTTTCGCAACATTTTTCATTGCTGCTCTGCTCTTATTGGTCGTAGCGTGATGATATATAGCCTATGTCCTTCCTCGTGTTGAAATCTATTTTCTTGCTAAATTTCATTAGGATCCGATCAGCCGTTAAGTGGTGAAAAGGTAACAAACAAACAAACAGAGTGATATTCGCATTTATAATATTAGTATGGATAATAGTGCATTATACCACCACAATTCCCTTTTTGAGTGCTTTATGACCAACAATCAATCGTTGAAAATGGAGATTGTTATCATTATTATTGCTAGCCCATATTGTCCCACTGCCGGGGAAAGGCTTCTTTTCATTCCTAACAACGATTGTGCACTACGAGGGTGAATGGATAAACAAACTTGTCGCACCGACCCTACGTGATATAGTAAATAAAAGGGCAAGAAGGTGGTAATGATGTTGATTATGATAACAAATGCTAGGAAAGTTAATTAAATATCACGATTTACTTACTGGTAGTTTAAAAACGTTGGTAACAATCTTGTAGCACTTCATTATTCGGACATAGGCTTCAAACATTCTCGCAATCTCTTGTTTACTACAATCATTGTTCCGTATTAACAATAACTGAACGTTCCATAGCTCAACTTTGTCAGGCAGCAACCTAGTTAATCTTATGGCGTAAACTAAATTTGAATCAAGAGTTGCCATAAACGCTACATAAAATAGAACATTCAAAGGAGGCTTGAGGGAGAAAATGTACACATAAGAAACTACGATGATGTAAAATCCAAAAAAGGAGGCAACGCTTATCCAACTTCTGATGATAAAGCGTTTGAGACTAGCTTCACTATAGAGGAATCTGTGCACTTCTTGAAAGTTCAAAACAAACAAAACACTTTTATTAGACTTAATGTAGTTGATAATAAAGGTCATAATGAATCCCACACACTTAAAACTGAAGTCAAAGAAGGAAGCGAAACTCAGAAAACCAATTGAACCGTATCGTCTAAAATTGTCATCAAGAATTATTTCTACGATACGATAAACGTACGTAGTCATGAATACTACCACACCACCTATTAGTATTAACTTATTCAACAAATTATTTGTTTTTATATAATTGTTTTTTATATGATATTTCGGATTAAGCAATACAATTTGCATCCAATTCAGTGGCCGAAAAATTCTTTGAACTTCTTCGTCAATACGGTTATTAAAATCAAATTCACTTATTCTAATTTTTTTGTCCATATTTCTGTTCAAAGTTTCCATTTTGTGTCAAGTTATGTGTAGAAAATTAGAATGAGACTTTGAACTAAATGTTACTTAGACAGTACCTTGTCGAAACATCGAGACTAAAATTTTCCTTTTAGTCGTGTTTTAAACACTGGCTCGTTCATTACGTTATTGCTTTAACAATTACTTCGATGGAAGGCCTTGACCTATTCTCATTGCTTGACTTGTGTCGGTCGTCGCAAACATGACTGCTGAGCATGATGTCTCGGGCTCGGTTCCCAGGACGGTTTCATAAAGCTTCATCGGATTTTTCCAATGGGAATATTTTAGTAGCAGCCATGGAATTTGGATTTATGCCCGGTTGATGGTCCTCGCCCTCTATTACATGGGGCAAACATAACTAATTAGAACATCCCTGCTTAACACTTAATGAATTACAGGCGAGCTTTTAACGTATGTCTTTTAATTAATAAAGCAAAAAGATCCTACAAACTTATATTGGGAGCAAACTCGAAGAAACAGAATCTCTTCAACGTTTGGCATCAAAACTCCATAATTTTAATTATTCAATTAATTCCGGATTACAAAAAAGCAAACTACAGCAACACAAAAGTATAATGAACAAGTAAAGCTATTACTCTAGAGAGTAAAGTCGCATCAACGTAGAATATCCAACAGGCCTTGTCGAATCTCACTTGATTCAAGCGTTTCAGATTCTTGCACACCTTCTTATTGGTATCTGCAATGTTTTCAAAGATAAGTCTTAGCATTACATCCCTGTTACAGTTATATTATCTCTGAAATTGTATACTCTGTCGAAATGTCGCAGAGATCTTTATTTCACAAGGAATAAGTTTTGGTCAATTTTGCAAAATGTTCATTTTGCAAAATGTCTACCAAATTTGTGGTAGGTCCACAAGTTTTGGTCAATTTTGCAAAATATGTTGATTTAATATGTTGATTTAATTATTTATTTTTTTGTCTATCATTGTATTTAGTTTATGAGGTCCACGTCCTGGAGGTAAAATTTAAGCCATGAGCTGGCCTCGTGTAGTAAAGAGTTTTAAAAGAATGTGAAGCCGGCTTATATAGGTCTGATTACCGCTGACGTGTCCCTTACTGTACAATGAGACAATTCACCTTGACCGTGACCTTTATAACTGACAGGTTATTAATGACCCAAGATTTACATCTTTGGTTATTGTTTCTTTTTTCGAGTAGGCCTTTTCATCATCAATATTTATTTGATATTTGGTCATTTTAGACTACTTGATTTTTTTAATGTTAGAGATTTCAACAGTAATGACATAACGCTAAACGTATCGGGAAAAACCTAAATTATGGAAAGTTTTTTTTTACTGATGGGAAATCATCAAATGAATCCACCTACTCTGGACGGAGCGGAAGGGAGTATCAGACTTTTACTGACTAAAAACCATCCATGTTCCTTCTGAGCCCTTTGTGTTCCAGGGACGCGGTATCTCTTCCAAACAATCCTGTAGCCCCGGCAGGCATCGGTTCATGACTGCTTCGCATGACTGCTTCGCATGACTGCTTCGTAGAAGGAGGCGGCAGCTTCCCATTCCCTCTCGCTCCGGACCATGGATTAAACCGCCGTAGCAGCGCAGTTTCCTCCCATGGCGTAGTGCCTCCGCGCGCTATTCGTGAAGGTGCGAATTATGCCATGCCTACAATGTAGGTGGTGTATAGGCCAGTTGTGCCCAATATTTTTATGTCGCATTTTCATTGAATTTTCTTAATTTAAATGACAAATGATATTAAATCACCCTTTGCAAAGTTTTAGACCATTTATTTCACAATTAAATCAAAGTCAAAGTCAAAGTCAAAGCATTTATTTCAATTAGACCATTACAGGCACTTTTGAAAGTCAACAAAACAAAATAAAACGCGAAGCTACAGTCCCAGTCACAAGGCATAATAACTTGTGAAAGTACTGTAGTTGCCCATTCCGTAGCGTAGATCTCTATGGAGAAGAACGGGCAAGAAACTCCATGGACACTCTTTTAAATCAAAATATGTTACAAAATCTTGGTTACATCATTCATGTTAAGAATTACAAATATGTGAGAACAATGTAGAAATACGGGCAAGTTAAGAGCGTCCAGAGTAAAAGATTAAATCAGTAATAAAAAAATAAAGTAAATAAAGTAAAAAGAAATGATATGTATACCGCATGGATCCATCAATTAAAGGATCAACCGTACTAAGTTCCTTCAAAGAAGCTGGTTCCTGCAAGGAAAATGTTTGTAAGGTAAAAAGATTTTATCCAGAATGATAGATTGTCTCAAAACTAAGGTAAACCGTAAACCGGGAATTAATTTATCAGGATACCCGGCTTTTTGCATCATTATTTAAGTCAATACAATAGTCATTTGGTCAGACACTGACCCAGAAAATGTCGGCGAGATGACCGAGACCACTAGAACTGGTTCGAAGTAGCTAAAAAAATTAAGTAGAACCAGGAAGAATTTAGGAGAGGCTTTCAAACATTACCGATTTAGTGCTATTGACAATAAACAAATGAAATTCTTGATGAAAAATTGACGAAGGTATTAACAGTTTGGCATGAAAGATAGCGGGAACTAGAAGTACTATTAAAAAATAAAAACAACGTTTTATCTTCTGTTTATTAATATAAAATATTACATCACTGAAGTTCACAATAAAGCAAACTGCAACAGAACAACAGCGTAGTGAGTAAGAAGTGCCAGCAGACGTAATGGATGACAAAAATCTATGTAGAACAGGCCACATACACTCATCTTGCTGAATGACGCATGATGCACCCGCAGGATATTCTTGCATAATTTATTTTGGTCATCATCTGTAATTGCAATAACGAATAATTCTCTGTTGGTAATAAAGTGATATACGTATAATAGTGGTGAAACAAACGTAATTAACAGATTCTTTAGTAGCAAAGGTTTATTGACCATATCTGTCGTACAAGTTCCGCAATGCGCTACTAGATGACATGTACGAATCGTGGTGTTATGAGTCTCCGCGACTTAATGACGCTCAAAGTAATATTGTTACTCGTACTATATTTTCCAGCTAATCGCCCCTGCTACAAATCGAGGATTTTTACATCACAGGCAAAGTTCTAACGAAAAGGTTCTTATGACTATGCTATAGCTCATACATAGTAACAACTTTCATCATCATCAGCCTATTAAATGGGACAAGGTCTCCTCTCTATGAGAGGGAGTGGGCTGTTATCCACCACGCCCGATGCGGGTTGGTAGATGTCACATTTCTTCGAAATTTTAGTTCTAGGACATGCTGGTTTTTCACGATGTTTTCCTTCACCGTTTTGAGAGCCGTGGTGATGAAATAAATTACACAAAGTAATGCGCCTGCCTGGGGTCGAACCCACGCCTTACTGCTCGTAACTCGGGGCTGCCACGGCTACCGCTGCTCTTGTGTCAACTTTAGTGAAGGTTTAATTCACTGTAAGTTATTGTCAAAAATAGTTGACTTTATAAAATGAAATAGGTATGATACGTTATTCACCTGAACAGCCGGACGCCAAAATTGATTCACAAGAATTTTGTGCATACTTCAAAGCATCATAAAATTCTTCAAGCTGCAGACATATTTGCATTATCAAGTTGCTGAAAAAAAAATTAAGAGGTATTTAGGATTTAACGAACTTTTTATTTTTATGCTAAAACAGGCTTGCGTTTGGCCGCAACGCGCATGATGTGAAGCGATGACGCTGCTCAAGGTGGAGCACGATTGCCTAGAAGAAACCGATTCACTCGATCTTTGAAGAGATCTCTAGATTTGTGACTTTACTTTATCACACAAACATAGGTCATATGGCCAGGCTTGCGTTTAAACCTTGGCCAGTGTTAATTACCGTATAAATGATGTCACTTTTCTTACGTCCTCTTGTTACGACTTACCTCCTCGGATTCGTGATTACTTTTACCGATTTTTAACACTACTTCAATATTAATCAAACCTTGAAAAAAGGTATCTGTAATGTGATACAATATCTGAAAACGATAATAGATAAATTAGTGTAAGTATTCAAGTGCATAGAAATACGGCATCATCAAATATTTAATTTTCATAGTTATTACACCAATATAAAAAACAATAATGAATAATTTATGAGGAAGTCACAGGTAAAAATGGACTGTCTTGATATGGCAAGAAAGGACGTGTCTGATGAGATGACGATTTATAAGAGATGTATGGAAAAAGAAGACATGCGCGCTCCAACCCCAAATAAACTAGTATAAGGGCAAGAGAATGATGATGTTGACGCTAATGATACTAGTTAGAATGGAAGAGGAAAACATTTTGGACCAACACCAAGTATCTAACATAGGACATGTTCAAAGAAGAGGTTGATAGAAAACGTTACAAGTATACTATAGTTTACAAACACTAATAACACTAATATTCAACTGCATCCAGTTAGATCGGAAGCCATAACTAGCATTATTATTAGTTAGGAGAAGGCTGGACTAATAAATATAATATTTTAACTATCATCAATAAAATTTCACAATCACAATCACTTACCGGTAATTGATATATTTTGTTAATAATCTGATAGCACTCTAATATTTGACCATAAACCTGAAACATTCTATTAATCTGTTGTTTGCTGCATCCATTTTGTTGTGACAGTAATAACTGATCATTCCATAGCATAACTTTATCAGTCAGTAACTTAGTTGACCTTATTGCGTAGACAAGATTTGAATCCAAAACTATGAGAAACAGGAAATTCAGTAAGACATTCAATGGAGGCTTGAGCAATACGAAGTAGAGGTATATAGACATAAAGATGTAGAATCCAAACAAAGCTCCGACACTCATCCTACTTCGCATGATGAAGCGTTTGAGATAAACTTCATTATTAAGAAATCTGTGCACTTCTTGAAAGTACAAAACAAAGGGAACACTATTCTTCGAATGTAAAAAATTGATGATAACGTTCATTATGAATCCTATACTGCGAAAGATAAAGTCGAAAATGGATGCAAAGGTCAAGAAATTAATTGTACAATATCGTCGGAAATTATCATCAAGTAATATTTCTATGATACGATAGACGTATAATGTTAGGAATGTTATTGCACCACCTAATATTATGAATTTGTTAAGACGATCATTGCAATATATAAAGTTGTTTTTGATTCGGTACTTCGGATTAAGCACAAGATTTTGTAGTGTATTTATAGGCGACAAAATTCTTTGAACTTCTTCATCGATTTCGTTTTGTACAACAGTGCAATCACTTCTTCTGATTTTTTTTTTAACATATCTCTTTAAAGTCTTCATTTCAACTGACTTCTTTTACCGTGAAAATGTTATATTCTGCTTTCCAGTAAATACATCAATTATTAAAATGTTATACGGCTATTAAGTGATACATTTGTTTGAACGATCATTCCGTTAATTGCTTTTTGAAGTGATCAAAACGTTTTGTCAAATTAACTTTGTGATTCATCAAAGTATATCTAAGAATAGTATAGAATTTTACTTACATAGATTTTATATACTTAAAGTGAGTCATCCGTATACAAATTACTTTTATGTCAGTAATTCACAATAATCTAAGATTTTGTTTTAAAAATTAAACTTGCCTTTTTTTCTTAGCGTAGCTCTGCACTACGGGCATAAAAAGCCCTTTGCAACCTATGGTGTTGATCTTTGACATTGTAACTTCTCTCAGAATAAACGACTCGTACTTTCACACATAAATAAATAATTTCCTGTAAAGCGAGTAAATGATGTCACGACATCATTTACTCGTTTTCATATCATTCTTCACACAATACATTTTTTCTTCGACCTTCCTCTCCCTCATTCATCTTTTATTGTTTTTTTTTTTTGTTTATAGCAACACAAACTTCAGTCTCATTTAGGAACACCTTAAATATCAAATTTACAGGAAAGCAAACTGCAGCAGCACAATAGCGTAATGAGTAAGTATTGCCAGTAGACGTAATGGATGACAAATATCTATGAAGAACAGGCCACAAGCTGTCATCTTGCTGAATGACGCACGATGCAGTCGCTGGATATTCTTGCATAACTTCTTTTCATGTTCTGTATTCAAAAAAATATTTATTGGTATGGTGACTAGGTGAAAAAACCGATCTTAATATTATGTAAGTTGCCGGAAGATACTCGATAGCCATGACACAAAACCGCTATAAGTGGAGAGATTTGGAAGAGCCCTACACTCAGCATTTTGTAGCCAAAAGTTGCAGAAGAAGAAGATGGCGAGTTATGTTGCAGTACTCCTAATCTATCTTTCAGCCAACACAACCAAATTAATGATTTATCGATATTATACAAGGTGGCGATTTATTCACCAGCAATTGTCAATATTCTACCACTCATACTATACAACTTTCAATTTAAAAATCATATTAGATTTTTAACTAAATTCAATAAATCGCCACTATGTATTTCAATCCAGTGACACAGTTACGATAATGGATAAATTTTATCACAGCATCCAGTTTCCAACGCTGCATTAGAACGGCTGCTATTTGTCATTTGTGTGCAGGCTGATTCACATTATTATTAATTCTAGATCTATGTGAAACAACAATTAATTACAGAAAAAATAACTCACCTGTACAGTCTGATGCCAAAATAAATTCACATGAATCTTGTCCACGCTTGACAGCTTCATAGAATCCATCGAGTTGCAGACTGTGAGTGACATGCATAACCTCAATTTTTTTTATAATAAGGAAAGATAGAAAAATTGAAGTCAGATATCCATGCTACAAAAAAAAAAACAGAATAAAATTATCTGGGCATGCATGGTCGTCTACTTCTTCTTTGCCGCTAAAACGCTAGGAATGGCAAAGGGTAGGCTTTTAGGGACTGTCAGAAAAAGCTGATATTAGCCTTATTTGTATAAATAACTTTTGATTTTGATAAAGGCTGTTGTAAGAGGAGTTCTGTGTCACTGCATCGGGAGCGTTATTGGCTGTTTAGTGATTAGCTTCTAGATCACTTAAAAATTGACTAATGATTCTAAAGGACTGAACCACGTAAAAGTATTTAAAACTTTAGTAGCAGTACGCAGCCGCAATACTTTATAGGAATAGAGACAAAATAGTTGAAACGATGCCGCGATACATAGACTGTTTAAAGTAATATACACCGTGTAAATCACCTCATCACGGAGCCGTCAACCAAGCATTCTGTACATGAAACTAAGTAACTTTACGCAAAAATTATTGCTGGGAAACGACTTTTTTTTGGGGGGTGTTAAATCATGTTTTGTGGTAGAACTCAATGTAACGAACTCAAAACATTGTGCTGATGGATGGATTGAATAGTACAGGACTCGTGGAGGTGTTTAAAGTAAAAATCTTACGTTAAAAACTTGTATTTAAAAAAATACTGGTCAAAAACTTGGAACTTTGACCCCTAATATCTCCGTAACTAGAAGGTTCCCAGGTATGGTGTAGAACAAAAAAATGATCGCAATGACAGGGAGAACCAGTGCCTTTCGGCTTCGTTAAGAGGTGTTTTACACCCTTTATGTATACTAAGGTGGCGATGACTAGAAGAGAAAGAGAAATGGCAGAAAAAAACATGCAACGCTAATCTCGGGTACGTATTTGAATATCGAAGATTAAAATACCTACTGTTAAAATATCGATGCACAAAACATCGAAAATGGAAATATCGAACGACAATAAAACCGAAAATTAAAATAACGAAAGTTCATATTATCGAATGGTTAAATAACCTACGTCCAATATATCTAAAATCTAAATATCTACAAAAGTAACATCGAAAGATCCAAATATCGAAATACAGATTATCAAATGTCCTAAATATCGAAGTACAAACTATCGAACGTCCTAAATATCGATGGATACATATTATTTGAACATCGAAAATTAATATACCTACGTGTAAAAATGGGTTAATTTTCAACATTTAATACAATCATTAAAAAAAATTATAAACAAAAATTCTTACAAGTTAAAATATCGAAAAAAAAATGATATAAGTAGTATGAGTGGAAAAAAGTTGCTTCTGCAACGTCTCCGGCGCTACGGCAAGTGCAACCCCTTCGCCCTTGCGTAACAAAGGATAGGCACCCATGTTCACCTCCGGAACTTCAGCTTACTGCTCGCCTCCAGCAACCAGCCTCAGCCGCTACGGCTCCTCCCACGGGTGCCTATGCTTTGTTACAGCGGGCGGGGGTTGCCCTCACTTCGCGCCTCCGGATTTTTATATACACTCTAGGGGTAACAGCGAAAAGACTACGTAAATTCGGGGTGCCCCAATTTGGTTTTGGAACAATTTTGACCTATTTTATCCATGAAAATCAGTGTCCAGTGTACAAGCATATAAAGCAGGTCTTTAAATTAAAATATTTTCTTGAAAGTCAATAATATGTTGTGCTACTAAAGTTAGTGACAGAAACGTATCGCTGCAAAACCGACTACACGTAGTCTTGTCTGCCCTACCCCTAGTGTAATTTAGAATCGCGTAGGCGCGGAGGGGCGAGGCAGCCTGCGAGCTGAGGTTTTAACACCTGTCGCCGCAGCTGAGGCTGAACAAGCCGAAACTGTGGTGGTGAGCGTTTAGGTCAACTGCGATGTAAAGCTTGCGTGGGACTGCCGGAGCCCTGCAGCGCCGGAGCTGTGACAGAAACCATACTTGCTAGCACGTTGCATGATTGCTGCATGCTTGTTTGCCAGATGGTAATCAGTAACTAGGTGGTTACAAAAAAAAACCAAGGAAAACCTCATGTAATGTACTTTAATTATTTTTACATAATAAAAACCCAAAATAAAACACATTTGTACGCAAATGTGCAATATAATCAGTGACAATAATACAAAATATTAAACAAAAAATCATTCTTCTTCCTTTATTGAATAATCGAAACATAACTAGTAGGTATTTTTAACGTAGATATTATGAACTTAGATGTATTAAATGTTGATATTTTGAACTTAGGCATAATCTCATTCGATATTTTGAATCTTTCGAAATTTTAATAAGTCGGCATTTCAATCTTCGATGTTTTAAGCGTAGGTATAACAATTTTCGACATTGTGATACAATCTATATGGAGGGACAGGCGTGTAAATAGCCGTGTATCTCTGCGGTTTGAGGACTTGTTACAATCAAACACCTGGATTGCGTGCTGATTCAAATGCCTATATTTGTCCGTATAATTTTCAAGCTGGGAGTGGCGGTAGCAGACGGCCTATGGTGGCCTAACTCTAGCATGTAAAGAAAAGCGGTACCTGGTTCTTCCTGGTTCAGTCTCGAAGGTCTTCGCAGGTGGTACCACCTGTCTCTCTGCCTGGTTTGGCGCGCCGATCACCTTCCTTTTTCTTGAGCACAAATTACACAGACGCGGTAATATGGGATTATTATTAATCCTCGGTAAATCCCCAATGTTTACGGGATAATACTCTGGATTTAAGGGTTTGCGGGGGATGATGTCTTAAGATTTAAAACACGCGGTGAGACGTGTGCGTACTGCGCGAGCGCACTATGACATCTAGTTCATGATGGCCACTGATTCCTCCAAAATGGCGGTCCCACACGCTATATCTATACACGCCTATAGCCAGGCACGCACATACTCCGTGATGCTACACACCAACCAACTTGAAACTGTGGGACGGTACTCGCCACACCATACTCCCCGCCTTGAAAGGTCCAGAGCTTTCAAAGCAGCTAATCTATGCGGCGCGGGTGCGGTTTAAGAAGCGGGGGTGGCAAATAAGTATTTGGTTATGGGAGAGCATTAAGGGAAATCCATGCAGCAGTCAGAAACACCATCACAATGTTTTTTTTTTTTTTTTTATACTATAAACTCTAAACTAAATTAATCTACGTAGCAATATGTATTACTTTACTGGGTTGGCAAAGGATACAACTTAGTGACAGGACGTTTAAATGTACCTGATGCGGTTTTTATTAAAGCGACTCGAATTACACCATCCGATCCCGGGAAAACTTCCTCTATGATACCTAATGGCCAGGTCAATGGAGGTACGTTATCTTGACCCAAGAGAACGACAGTACCGATCTCTACAGGGCGATCGGGAGTGCACCACTTCTGGCGAACTTGTAACGTGTGCAAGTACTCAACTCGCCATTTGTTCCAATAGGATAACACAAGCTGATCCAAAAGCCTTTTGCGGTTTGTTAGGTTTATGTTTTCTTCTGTCAATTCCGAAGAAGGCAAATACGTGAGTGGACTGGACATTAAAAAATGCGCGGGCGTGAGTACGTCCGGATGCGGGTCTGATGAAAGAACACTAAGCGGTCGAGAGTTCAAAAGGCCCTCAATTTGCACCAATACGGTCGAGAGCTCCTCGTAAGTGAGAAGCTGTTTACCTATGACTCTAAACAAGTGAGTTTTAACACTCTTAATATTCGATTCCCAAATACCTCCGAAGCTCGGAGCTCGCGGCGGTATTCGTTTCCACTCGATGCGTGATTTAAGAAGCTCATTTTTAATATCTGTTTGAACACTTGAATTTAATAAAAAAGTATAAATAGCATCTAGTTGCGCCTTAGCGCCAACGAAATTGGTACCATTGTCTGAGTACATGACAGACACTGGACCGCGGCGGGAAATGAATCTCTTAAATGCGGATAGGAAAGCCTCAGATGTGAGGTCCGATACAAGTTCGATATGTATGGCTTTTGTCACCATGCATACGAACAAACATAAATAAATTTTCTGCGAACGTTGACCTCTACGTCGAATAGGTACGTAAGCAAGCGGCCCGGCGAAATCTACACCGGTGTGTACAAACGCTTTAGCATCACGGATGCGGTATCCAGGAAGTTCAGCCATTTTGGGTACTGGATGCTTAGGATTTAGACGAAAACAAGTATTACATTTCCGACAGCGGGAACGTATGACTGTTCGTCCATCCAATATCCAAAACCGCTGCCTTATAATGGACATCAATAACCCGGGGCCCGTATGGCAGTATGTATTGTGATAGTGATCAATAATAAGATCGACTACGCGGTCGCGTTTAGGTAAAAGCGCGGGATGCTTGGCTTCATACGGTAAATCAGATTTAGACAATCTGCCCCCAATACGTAAGATTCCAAAGCTGTCAACGAAGACAGACAATGAGCGCAGCTTCTTAGAAGGAAGTTCGCCTGCATTAATTAAATTTAAATCATTTGAAAAATGTACACCTTGAACTACTCGAATAATGAAGTTTTCGGCGGTTTTGATGTTTTCGACAGAGCTATGACTATGTAGTCTGCTCGTAAATTTAAGAATGTACATAAATACACGTAACAATTTATTCCATGTGCAAACACGGTCAGCTATAATATCTAAAATACGCGGTTCTGTATTGGACGTTTCTACAAGAAAAATCTTTGATTTAAACTCCGGCAACGTTTCACATTGAGTAGGAGAGAATTTTAAAGGCCACTCGCTCATGGGCTGATGGAGCCATGTAGGGCCGTTCCACCACAACGAGTGTTCTATTAAATCCGATGGCAGCATGCCGCGAGACAGACAATCGCTAGGATTCTCTTTCCCTGACACGTGACTAAAGCAAGCGGCAGGTATATTTTCCTGTATTTGAGCAATGCGATTACTGACAAAGATAGACCATCTATGGGGAGATGAGTGGATCCACGAGAGAGCAATGGTGGAGTCCGAGAAAGCGTAGACACCTGCAATAGGTACACGAGCGGAAAGTTTGTCTTTGACCACGCGAACAAGTTTAGACAGAAGTAAAGCGGCGATAAGTTCTAATCGAGCTAGCGTTGTTATTTTAGCGGGGGAAACTTTGGACTTCGCACATAAAAGCCGGACGGTGATATTGCCTGTAGGGTTGGTAATGTGTAAATAAATACAACAGCCATACCCACTAAAGCTGGCGTCACAAAAGGCTACGATATTCACTACAGCTTCTCTAAAGACGCCAATGTGGCGAGGAACCCTTAGAGAAGAGAGTGAAGGAAAATCGCGGGTAAAAGCCGAAAACCGATTAGTGATGGAGTCCGGAGGAACTTCATCCCAACCTATTTTAGCTAACCAAAGTTCCTTTATTAATATTTTTGCGTACAGCACAACGGGTGCTACGAGACCAAGTACATCGAACAAGCGGGCAACTAGCGATAGAATCGCGCGTTTCGTGCATTTATTATCCACGGCGACTGTTGTCAAAGAAAAATAATCATCAGCGGGTTCCCAGGTTAGCCCAAGAATTTTGAAATTATGGACATCATTATCCATGCCAGAAAAATTAACTGGTAAGCGGTGAGACTCTGGGAGAATCTCCAATAAAGCGGGTGAATTAGTAGCCCATTTGACTAAGTCAAAGGAACCTACCTTCATTAAGTCAATTAAATCACGGGACATACGAACAGCCATCTGTTCATCAGAAACAGAATGGACATAGTCATCCATGTAAAACTGAGTTTCCACTAATTTAGAAGCCTCAGGAAAGCGGTCGCTATGCTCACACGCCAATTTACGCAGTGTGCGCATCGCTAAATAAGGACTAGGCTTTAGTCCAAAGGGAACGCGGTTAAAATGAAAGGTGCGAATAGGTTCATTTTTGTTGAAACGATACAAGATTCGTAAATATTTGCGGTGGTGCTCATTTACACCGATGCGTAAAAACATTTGTTTTATATCCGCTGTCATCGCGACAGGGAGCGTACGAAAATCTATTAATAACAAAAACAAGTCGGCTTATAAATTAGGTCCGACATGCAGAATGTCATTGAGTGACAACCCCGAGTGCGTTTTGGCACTAGCGTCCAAAACCACTCGAATGATGTCTTTCTCCGGCCTAATGACGGCATGATGCGGTATATATTAACCCTCTTCTGTCAATTCAGAGTCGGATACCTCCGATAAATACCCCTGAGTTATATAATCCGCGATAGTTTTATTATAATTCTCGCGTAGGGTCGGCACTAACATGAATTTACGCTCGAGCGCAAGTAGCCGCCGGTGAGCGACACCGCGTGAGCTGCCTAACTCGGAAGGGGTGCGCGCGAAAGGTAAATCGACAAAGTATCTGCCATCTTTAAATAAGACTGAAGAATTAAAATTGTTTTCACACTCTAATTCGTCCGGACTAATAAAATGTTGAGCTGGAATATCCTCAAGTTCAAAAAACTTCTGCAAATTTGACTCGAGGTCAATGTCGGTAAGCGCGGTAAACGAAGATGTAATGTGTGTTATATCACTATTGTAGCAATCAATATCACCCATCAGTACATAACCGAAACTAGTCAATATAGCTGGGGGCGCGCGGGTGCCTGAGTCAACCCTATCTCCTAGGTAAATAAAAGGAAACAACTGTGCTCCAAGCACAATGTCGATTCCGCCTGGTACATTCCAGGTCGGATCGGCTAGCGGTAAGTTACTTAAATATGACATGTTATTATTGTCATTTAATCTAATAAATCTAGCGGGAAGTTTATCTGTAATGCAATCAACAACTAACGCTTGTATATAATATTTAGTGTGCGAATTAATCCGAGATTCTATGTTGAGATGAACAAAGCCGTGTATAGGTTTGGATGTCATACCAACACCCTGTAAAGATGAATTGCGTAATTTAATTATGGGTAAGTTCAAACGTTTACAACAGTCCGCAGTAATTAAATTATTTTGCGATCCGTTATCCAACAAGCATCTGATCACCACCTTATCTCTGCTGTCCCTATAATATGCATATAATTGCGCGGTCGCTAATAAAATAACTGACTCATTCGGTAAACAAATCTTAGCCGCAGTTGTGAGCGATACAGAACTATTGGTAGCAGGTACTTGCTGCTCAGGCGATGACTCACATTTTACTTCGGAGAAATGCAACAGAGAATGGTGTGTCTTTTTACAAAGCTTACAAACGCTTCGTGATTTGCATTTAGCTAAAGAATGAGATAAACTTAAACAATTTATACAGCCACGTTTATTTTTAATAAATTCGAAACGAGCTTGCGGTGTATTAATATCTTTAAATCGCGGACAATCAAACAGCCAATGTTCGACGCCGTCACTATCACACAGCGCACATTTGCTATTTGAAACCGGTTCGCTGCGCGAAACAAATGACTTCGAGCGACTTTGAGGTAAACTAGACTTGGCGCGCGGTTCCGTCTGTGAATTATTAGCGTGTGAGCGCTGGAGTACCTTAACATAGTCTTGAATAAATGTTACAAACTCCGTATATGAAGGTATTTTTTCCCCACTCACACGGCTTTCGAACTGTTGAACAGTTTGCGCGTCAAGCTTTCTTAAGCCACAGTGTAATAACACAAAATCCAGCAATTCTGGAATGTCTAACTGCTTTAAGGCAGCGACCGACGCCGAATATCGTTCCACAAATGTATTGAGACTAGCAGCATTGCCGGCGCATCCTTTAATGTCCAGTATATTATTAAGATAATGAATCCCTAGACTACGCTTATCTTGATACCTTTTAACGAGACTATTCCACAAAACACTGTAAGTATCACCTGTGGGAACAATGCCTGCAGTTAGTTTTAAGGCATCATTAGTCAATTTACTGACCAAGTACTGCACACGCTGCGAGTCATTGAGATCAGTATTTAAATGAACATTGCTGCGGAACATTTCATAAAATATGGGCCAATTTTCTGTTTTACCGTCGAATGATGGTAATTCTATGGGTGGTAATTTTATGCGACTACCTCCCTTCGGCTCTGACGTTGCGCTGCTCGACAGTATGAGACTACGTTTATATTTAATATGAGAATATAAGTCTTCAATAGAATTTAGACTCGAATAATCTGGAGCGGTTTCTCTTTTCAATCTCAAACTGCAAATCATTGATTTGTTCAATTATTTCTTCGAATTTGCTATATTGTTCACTTATTGTTTCTGACTGCGCTAGGAAAGACTCATTTGAGCGTGAATCAAAGTTCGAGATGCTTCTAGAAGCGTTATACAAACGATTAACTCGTTCAAAAATCATTTGCTTTTTAGCGGTAAGCTGAGCTAGTTTAGCTTCTTGCTTGCGGGTAGCCATTTTGAGGTACTAATGAAGCTATGTACCCTAACGTAATGACTTGTACTTAATTTTACTGGTGCCTATTCAGGCTCGAATGGACCATCTAATGGAGGGACAGGCGTGTAAATAGCCGTGTATCTCTGCGGTTTGAGGACTTGTTACAATCAAACACCTGGATTGCGTGCTGATTCAAATGCCTATATTTGTCCGTATAATTTTCAAGCTGGGAGTGGCGGTAGCAGACGGCCTATGGTGGCCTAACTCTAGCATGTAAAGAAAAGCGGTACCTGGTTCTTCCTGGTTCAGTCTCGAAGGTCTTCGCAGGTGGTACCACCTGTCTCTCTGCCTGGTTTGGCGCGCCGATCACCTTCCTTTTTCTTGAGCACAAATTACACAGACGCGGTAATATGGGATTATTATTAATCCTCGGTAAATCCCCAATGTTTACGGGATAATACTCTGGATTTAAGGGTTTGCGGGGGATGATGTCTTAAGATTTAAAACACGCGGTGAGACGTGTGCGTACTGCGCGAGCGCACTATGACATCTAGTTCATGATGGCCACTGATTCCTCCAAAATGGCGGTCCCACACGCTATATCTATACACGCCTATAGCCAGGCACGCACATACTCCGTGATGCTACACACCAACCAAGTTGAAACTGTGGGACGGTACTCGCCACACCACTATATTTAAATTTTCGATGTTTTGAACATTGGTATTTTAAACGTAGGTATTTTAATCTTCGATATTCAAATACGTACCCCTAATCTCAAATTACAGGTAACGATTGTTTTTTTAGAGGCGGGGAACTTTAAAAGGAAAAACAGAAACAGAAAAATGGTTCACTGATGAAACAAAACATTAATGTGTTTGTAACTTACAGGTAGCTGATACACTTTGGTAAAAATCTTGTAGCACTTAAATATTTCCACTTAAGTCAGAACCAATTTCTTACTTTGCAGTTTACCGCAAACGTTTTTCTGCTCAAGTAATTTAATATTCCATAAAACAGCTTTGTTAGTCAAAAGATTAATTAGTCTGATTGCATAAATTGAATTAGAATCACGAATTATTGCAAGTGATACGTAAAAAATTACATTCATCGGAGGCTTGTAGAACATTACGTAAATATAGATGAATAAAAAGATATAAAAACAAAAGATTGCAACGACGCTTAACCAACTTCGTACGATAAACCGTTTAAGTAATCTGTGCACTTCTTGAAAGTACAAAACAAACAAAACATTCTTCTTTGTGTAACTGAAGTTGATGATGAACAATACACCGATAAGCAAAGTCGAAGATTGAGGCAAACACAGGAAAGTCAACAGTAATGTGTCGTCTGTAATTGGCATCAAGCGTTATTTCCAAGACACGATACGTTGTCAAGAATATTACTAAACCAAATGTTAAAATGAACTTGTTAAAACAACCATGAGGAGTTATAACATTGTTTTTGATGTGATATTTGGGATTGAGTAGTACTCGTAGCATTTGCATGAAATTCAGTGGGAAAAAACATCGTTCAACCTTTTTATCGATTTTTATCGAACTTTTTATTTATTTATATTTCTTTTGATTTTAATATTAATACGTACAACCTCCATTATGGGTAAAATTCATCGTAAGAAGTGTGAGATTTTGTTGAAAAATAAAAGATTACGTGAGTTGTGTGTGCTTTTCTGTGGAATCAGCCTTAGCATGATTGATTTAATTTGTTAAAGATAGTACTTTCAGTGACTGGCTTAACACTAGAAAGACCAAAGTCGTCAAATTGACGATTTTGTGAAGTAAAATGATAATATTTTTAAAGTTACGGCTTGTTGCAACATGACACTCTGTGACTTTTAATATTTTGTGGTTTTAAACACCCTATTGATATATAACGTTGTTATCTTAATTAGTTCTGGAATTACAATGAATAATACCTACAAAGACCACTATCGTCAAAATGACCCAATACAAAGGGCTCGGTTAAGTTTGATACTTAAGGGTATTTAGAAATATTTTGTTTACATTATCACTCAATATATTGTCGTGTTAGCTTATTGTTCGACCCGTGTTGAATATCTTAGTGGTGTGTAAGGAGATAATTTTGTATTCGTCGCCTTTTGGATTCGTTTTGAATAAAATCGATATGAGTGCTCGTAGAAATAAAATCTAAGTTTGAAATACAGAGACAACTGCAAAATCTTCGGAATTTGCGTAGCTCAGAGTCTGAATCGGGTGGAGAAGACATCCAAATAGAATCACCTTCCACAATTGACGTGGGTCATAATCGTCGCAGTATCGCATTGAGAAGCAGGCGTAAAGGAGGGCGAGGTCGACGCGGTGGGAATTTTTCCAATCGACTATCGGAACTACCTGCTACAGGTGATACTTTGATCGCAAGTAATGGCACCGAATGGAAGTGTGTAGCACATACCCAGAGTAGAAGCCAGACCGGACGGCGTAGTTGTCAAAACGTGCTTCGGGAAATTCAAGGCCCAACCCCCTACGCAAAACGATTCGTTGAAAATGGTAAGGTGATTACTGCTTAGCGTCTATTCCTTGTTGACACAACTCTTCGACTCATAAAGTCGTACATAGAAACGGAGAGAACGGAGAACCGTGACAGCTGATGGTACTCGTAGATGGCCCATCTAATATTTTATAATATTTTAGATATAGCTGTTATCAACTCGTGGGTTATTTACAGAAAAATTACTCAAAATAATATTTCTCGGCACAGTTTCATACTCCAGCTCGTTTCTGAGTTACAAGCCGAACATATAAAAAATCGCCCAGGCCCAGCTCGTCTAATAACTGATCCTGAAAATGTTAGCATGGAAGTAGAAGACACGGAGTCGAATAAAAGACGAACTTGTCAAATAAATGTAAAAGAAATAAAACGTCTTACTTTTGTGACACATGCACGAAACTCGTTTGAGGAAAATGTATAAAACATATTTAAAAAAAAAACATTATTTGTACAAAATGTGTCTCTGGTTAAAATAATTAAATGCTTGTAAATAATAACTGTGTTTTCTTTAATACATTCAACAATAATTTGATATCAACGTCAATGGATATCCTAACGTCAATGTGACGATCTTGGTCTTTCTAGGTAGGGCACGAATGTCGGTCTTTCTAGTGTTAACAGAATTAACTCATTTTATTTTACTCTAACAGACAAAGAATATGGGTTCGTAAAAAAACTGAAATTACTCGCGATCTCTTGCGAGGCGACGGGCCTCTTGGCTGGATTGCTGCCATGGGATCTGGAGGCAATAGTTCTCGCGCGCCTGCACGAATAGCGCGCGGAGGCACTACGCCGGGGGAAAACTCCGCTGCCGCGGCAAATCCCCGCTCAGCGGACAGACTTCCGGTGCGATCTCATGGCAATATGGAGAGAGCGACTGTCACAACCCCGTGCACGGCACGCCACAATAGTGGCGATAAGTTCCCTCTTTGAGGAGTGACTAGAGAGGCGCCTGCACCTTCCGCATGACGCAGGTCCTCACCGGACACGGTTGTTTCGGGAGGTTCCTACACCAAGGATCGTCCGGAGGACACGGTGGAGCACACCGTGGAGGTCTGCTCCGCATGGACTGAGAACCGCCGTGTCTTCGTAGCGGCGATTGGCGGCGGCGACCTCTCCCGTCCGGCCCTGGTTCAATCCATTTTCCGGAGTGATTTGTTTTTTTTCCAAATTTGGCGACGATATAAGAGAACCAGTGACAACAGGATAATTTACCATCTTTAATATTTACATTGAAATCGCATTTAAATTGTTATCTTCCAAAGAAAATTAAGTTCTCAGATTTGAGACTGCCAACCGAAGAGCATCAGTATCCGGTGGTTTTGTTAAATAGTCGTCAAGTTTTTTCATAAGCATTTGAATGATAAGAAACACGGATGAAATGCGTACCTGTAAGTTGCTTGCTCATTTCACAAGTGATTTCTTCAAAAGGTTTAAATAGTTCAAGACTGCATTCTATTATTATTTTCTACTCTTCTGGCAAAATTTATTCAATATCACTGGCATAAAAACTTCACGCATCTATACATGTTCGAAAAACGCTCAAACATGTAGAATGTGCTGTTCCAGCGAGTCTGGTCAAACGACTGGTTTGGTTTGGAGCCTTGTAACTCGCCATGGCAAGCTCAAGTTTGGTCACTGGAGGCACAACGCAACGCATACGTCTCGTCATTGATTACTCGTTAACGATCAACTAATTTACTGAACTGGACTCGTACCCTTAGTCAAACATAGAATCGATATTATTGAAGACTAGCTTTTGCCCGCGGCTTCACTCGCGATTATGTAGAATTTGACAACAACGAGCTCGGACAGGTGGCGCCATTTATTATCATAAAAACTTTACTGTTTGTTTCCTCGGGAACATTACTTTTTGTCGAGATTAAATTTAATTTAATTTAATTTATTCTCAACAATAAACATTGAATACATTATAATGTTATACTTTAGTAACAAAATGTTTAACTAGTAACGCCATCTATGTATTATTCTGTGTGTACTTTGCTTATGTCATTATATTAGTCGTTAACAGAAAGTGTGCGTTTCAATAGGTTATGGGCTAATATCCATATTTTCTTAAGTAATATTGTGTTACAGTTTAAGAAAAGTGCTGAACTTTCGTGTAGATAATGGCTGTGAACTATTTACAAAGTGTTCCCAAGCTGAAAGGCAGGGAAAATTATGATGAGTGGAGTTTTGCGGCAGAGAACTTGTTAGTCCTAGAAGGCATGATGCATTACATCAAGCCAGTGCCCGGTACTGAAACAAAGCCTGCAGAAGACGCAAAAACGAAGGCAAAGCTAATTTTAACTATCGATTCCGGATTGTATGTTCATATCAAAGAAACAAAGACCTCAATGGAGTTGTGGACAAAGCTAAAAAACATGTTCGATGATTCCGGCTTTTCAAGAAAAATATCTTTGCTGCGACATTTAATTTCAATCAGGCAAGAAAGTTGTGAATCAATGACTAATTACGTAACGCAAGTTGTCGAGACAGCACAAAGATTGAAAGGAACAGGATTTGCAATTACGGATGAATGGATAGGGTCATTATTGTTAGCAGGTTTGCCAGAAAAATATTCTCCCATGATCATGGCAATCGAACATTCGGGAATACAGATTACCACAGATGCAATAAAATCGAAATTAATCGATTTGGAAGTTTCTTCAAATTACACTAATTTGGATACCAGTGTTGCTGCATTCGCTGCGAATAAATCTTGGAAGTCACGGCACAACTTTAAAAAACAAAATGGCCACACTGACACGCCTAATTCGCAAGTGTCAAAAATGCCGGCTAAAAAAGTTATCTCGTGCTATAAGTGTAAAGAAAACGGGCATTTTAGAAATCAATGTCCTTTATTACAAAAAAATAAGCAGTCTAACGCGTTCAGTGTAGTATTCCTAAATGGACAATATAATAAAAGCGAGTGGTACGTTGACTCCGGCGCAAGTGCGCACATGACGTCAAACAAAGAATGGTTAAACAATGTAAACTTTACGCCGAATTTACCAGAAATTACGGTTGCTGACAATACAAAGTTACCCGTATTGTGTTCCGGAGATGTGCAAGTAACTACAGATCGCAACTTTGACATCACAGTTAAGAATGTCTTGTGTATTCCAAAGTTGTCAACAAATCTATTATCGGTGAGCGAACTTATAAAAAATGGAAACAAAGTTGTGTTTGAAACTAATAATTGCTATATTAGAAATGTGAAAAACGAGCTGGTTGCCACGGCACACCTAACCAATGGTGTATACAAGTTGAATATAAAAACAGCAGATTGTATGTTAACCTCTCAAGCCTTTCTGGCTGACAAAAAAAACACCCCGCGGGCCCCCCAGTTACGTCATCGCGCGAGTCAAGTGGCCTGCGCTGACAAAAACGCTTATCGCTCGAGTTCTATTAGCTCTTATCTCAACCGGTAAACAGTTTCGGGTTGTTGAAAAACGAGACCATGTATTACAATATAAACAACTGTCTCATAACTACTTGAGAATTATAAACATCGCATAGAAATCAGAGAGCTCGCCGCAAACATACTGTTGTCGTAGTTTGTTTTTTTTTGGTAAAACTACTGAATCAATTTACACGAAACTTTAGATCTAACATAAGAAATATACAAGTAATCTAATGACAGTGTTTTTGAGGAGTCCTACATAAATTATTCTTGCAAGATTCCAACTCAAACGTCTTATTAGAATCGGCCATTTTCTAACTGCGCAGTTCAATGCATGAAAATACTTGAAATATCAATAAATATGAATAAATATGCCTCGAATGCAAGAAATAATGAATTATCACTATTTTTTCGCTTATTACTAATGTTTCCAAGACCATATTTCATTGTAAAAGAGTCAAATTCATATTTTCAATTTCGAGTGACGAACTTCACAACAAAGGAATTTTGGAGAAATTTTTGGAGAAATTTTTGGGTCAAAAACATAATTTTTAGATATTTTTTCCAGCAAATGACTATCTAAAAAGTTACATTATACACTTATAACATACTATACATTTACTTACCAAAGTTTAACAACACAAAACACAAAAATTTCACTGCATTCCAAAACAAAACATCACCGTTCCACACTGGCCGCCATGACGCATTTTGACAGTCCACAAAGACGCGTTTCTTTATTTTGTGCAGTTGTTAGGTTGGTATGATGGTTTCATTTGAATCGAACTCTAGTTGGCCCGAGACGTAAATTTTAACAAGCGAATTAGAACCTTATTTCTCGTACGATAAGGGTTTAAAGTTGCTGGTGCGCCGCGTACCGATTCGGTACGGCGGGGATCAACGGTAAAGCTTGCGCGTACCGAATTCGTTCCACTCCGGCCGGAGAGGTTAACAACACTGGCATTGGTGAGTGCAGAGACATGGCACAGGCGTCTGGCACACATTAATAGCAGTGATTTAAATAAGATGAGTAATGGCATCGTAGAAGGAGTAACATTACCTGCTCCTAGTGACACAAAGAAAGAAAACTGTGTAACCTGTTGTGAGGGTAAACAAATGAGATTGCCATTCACACATAGTGAACATAACAGCTCGGAGACACTACAAATTGTCCATGCCGATGTATGTGGGCCAATGGAAACCAAGTCCATTGGAGGTTCACAATTCTTTCTGCTTTTTGTGGATGACTACAGTCGAATGACATTCATTTACTTCCTAAAACACAAGAATGAAGTTTTCCAGAAATTTAAAGATTATAAAGTTATGGCAGAGAATCAGCAAAACAAGAAAATGAAAATTCTACGTACTGATAATGGTGGTGAATTTTGTAATAGTGCGATGGAAAACTATTTAACTAAAGAAGGCATAATTCATCAAAAGACAACAGCATATACTCCAGAACAGAATGGAGTGTGTGAGCGAGCCAATAGAACAGTAATAGAAAAGGCTAGATGCTTACTGTTTGATGCAAAGCTACACAAGAAATTTTGGGCAGAAGCGGCAAATACAGCAGTGTACCTAAAAAATAGGTCTGTTACAGCAAGCTTGATAAACAAAACACCATATGAAATGTGGCATCAAAAGAAACCAGATTTGAGCCATTTACGTTTGTTTGGAAGCCCGGTGATGGTGCATATTCCCAAAGAACGGAGATTGAAATGGGATAAAAAAGCAGAACAGAATATTCTGGTTGGATATTCAGACAATGTCAAAGGATATCGTGTTTATGATCCAAAGAAAAATATTATTTCAGTGAGAAGGGATATAACAGTGATGGAAGGAAAACAAAGAATTTCAAGTCTAGAAAAAGAAAATGCTATATGGATTCAGAATGAACAGATTGATGAAAAGAACTTAGTTCAGAGAGAGGAGATTCAAACAACACAGAATGAAGTGCAGGAACTGCAGGAATCAAGTGTAGAGAGCAGAGATTCAGTGGGGGATATTACTATACATGAATCTCTGGCTAGTTCAAGTTCTGATTCATCAGCTTATATGGATCCAGATGAGACTGGTGTTGATACTTCAACGGACTCCATTATATCAACAGATATTTCATCCAGTGAGCTCCAAACACTAGGTGGTGAAGTAGTTGAAAATAAGAGAGTGCGAAGACCTCCAACTCGTTTTGGTTATACAAACTTGTGTGTTTCAAATAACTTTGCAGGAGCCGAGGAGATTGTATTTTCAGAAGCAGTCAATGGACCAGAGGCAGAACAATGGAAGCTGGCCATGCATGAGGAGTTACAGTCATTTGAGTACAATGATGCTTGGGAGCTCATTGATGTACCAGGTGATACTTCAATAGTGCAAAGTAGGTGGGTTTTGAATAAAAAGTTAGATGTTAATAACAAAGTGAGATATCGTGCAAGGCTTGTTGCCAAAGGTTTTTCACAACGTAGTGGAATTGATTATGTGGACACCTTTTCTCCTGTTGTGAAACATTCAACCTTGAGGATGTTATTTGCTCTTAGTGTACAATGGTGTATGGACATAACGCACCTAGATGTCACAACTGCATTTTTAAATGGACACTTAAAAGAGAATATTTGTATGTCTATTCCTGTAGGTTTTGAATGTAGTGATAAAGGAAAGGTTCTAAAACTTAAAAAAGCTATTTATGGGCTTAAACAATCATCTTTGATGTGGTATCAAAGGGTGAAAGATTGTTTATGCAAATTGGGTTTTAAAATTTGTAGTAATGAACAGTGTTTATTTACAAAAAATTATGATAGTGTAAAAATAATAGTAGCTGTATATGTTGATGATTTTTTGATATTTTCTACATGTAAAGATGAAACAATGAAATTGAAAAATGTATTAGCTTCTGAATTCAAGATAAAGGATCTTGGTTGTGTAAAACGCTATTTAGGCATGAGAATTAATTTAGATAAAAGGTCTAATACTATAACAATTGATCAACAGCAATACATTGAACAATTATTGTTTAGATTTGGAATGTTTAATTGTAGGCCTATAGATACTCCTATAGAATGTAAATTGAATCTTGAAAAGGCAGAAAAATGTGTAACTAATGTACCTTATCAAAGACTTATAGGAAGTTTAATGTACTTGGCTGTCATGTCTAGGCCTGATATAGCATATTCTATAAGTTATCTGAGTCAATTTAATAATTGCTATAATGAAAGTCATTATAATCACGCTAAAAGAATACTAAAGTATTTGCAAAAAACTAAACATTATTGTTTAAAATATAATAAAGATAATATAGAGCTAAAGGGTTTTGTTGATGCTGATTGGGCCAGTGACATGTTAGACAGAAAGTCATATACTGGTTTCTGCTTTATCATGGGTGGTTCTATGATATCATGGCAGAGCAGAAAACAGAAGACAGTTTCTCTATCAAGTACAGAGGCTGAGTATGTAGCATTGTCAGAGGCAACTAGGGAAGCTATATATTTGAGAAATTTGATGCATGAGATTACAGGTAAATTATGCGTTGTTATGTTGCATTGTGACAACCAAAGTGCATTGAAATTAGCAACAAATCACCAATCATTAAATAGAACTAAACATATTGATATACGGTACCATTTTGTCAAAGATGCTATAAACCATAATCAGATTGAAGTTAAATATATCTCAACTCAAGATATGCCTGCTGATTTGTTTACTAAGGGATTATTGTCAAATAAACATTATAAATTTTTAGAGATGATAGGTCTTGTCTCTAATTAAATTTAAGTTTAAATGTAATGTTTGTCATGTTTTATTTTTGTTAAAATATTTTGTTAAGTGGGGGTGTTATACTTTAGTAACAAAATGTTTAACTAGTAACGCCATCTATGTATTATTCTGTGTGTACTTTGCTTATGTCATTATATTAGTCGTTAACAGAAAGTGTGCGTTTCAATATATAATATTACAATAAAAATGTCACATGCAAAACAACTTGTACAATTTATAACTTAAGTAAAATCGGCTCAACCAATTAAAACGATGTCTATAAATACATTAATTTCAGATATTATAATTATCCAAAGTCAAAGCATAGTTCTAAATAAAAATCAATTCAATTAAAAGTGGTTGAACGTTAATATTTTATTGAATTATTTTTATAATTGACATAAAATCTGATACTGAGTATAAACATATTTCCAACAAAAAGGTACCCATGTCCGTTTCTGACAACGTATATGCAAAATTTCAGGATGATCAGTTCAGAGGTTTAGGCGTGAAAATGTAACAAACTTATTTTCGAATTTTGAATTTTCGAATTATTCGAAACCCATTGCTAATTAGTACGAGAATGAAATTAGTAAGCATCTAAAAACGGGAACTTACTTATACTATTATAAAGAAAAACAGGCTAAAACTTATTCGTACTTAGATGACGTCACCATTTGTGGTAAAACAGCGGCGGAACATGATCAAATTTTCTCGATTCAAGCAAGCTACATCTAATCTCACTTTTAAAGAGGAATCGTGTGTTTATGGGCAAGAATCTATAGGATATATCTAGGTTTCTGCTTTCTCCCATGGGGAAAAAGCGTGATTTATGTATGTCATAAATAAGGCTGACATTATGATTTTTTATTAGTAAAGAATTACAGAAATGCAAACTGCAGTAGCACAAAGGTATAGTTAGCAAGCAAAGCTAAAATACTTGGTAGTAAACAGGCATCAACGTAGAACATCTGACAGCCACACAGCTTGTCGAATCTTGCACGATGTAGGCGCTTCAAATTCTTGCAGATCCTCTTTTCGATAACTGTAATGATAGCAGATAGATGTGTTTGTATTTTATTACGGTTGTTTATCGAGCTGTGTTCCTCGTCTCAGTGAGAAAGACAACCAATGAAACATTGTGTGCAAATACTTGTCACTCGCATGACCTAGTCAGAAATATATGACTTTGGCGTATCTCAAATTATGCAGGCGTAGTTTGTGCACATGCTAAAATGCCACACATCAACTAAGCAGTTAATTGTATACTTGAAGAAGATCAATAACAAGTTACTCATCCAATTTAAGTTAAAACTGAGCTCTTTTTGGAAATATAAGCTCCATGTAAAATACTGGCATTCAGCTGCATCCGGCTAGACTATAAGCCGACCCCAAGCAGAGTTGAAAAAAGGCTAGGCAGTTGACGATATATTCATATATACAGGGTGTAACGGAAATGTTATATACATCCTTAAGGGTGTGCTACAGACCATCAAACTGAACATGTTTCTCAACATAAATTTTTTTTTGCAGCAAAAAAAGTATCAGCTATTTGGGTCGAATAGGTATTGTAATTTTCTATGGGGCAGTAGATATTTTTTTTGCTGAAAAACATGTTTTATGGTGAGAAACATGTTCAGTTTGATGGTCTGTAGCACACCCTTAAGAATGTATATACGCTTTCCGTTACACCCTGTATACACCGTGTAAATCACCTCATCACGAAGCCGTCAACCAAGCATTCTGTACATGAAACTAAATAACTTTACGCAAAAATTATTGCTGGGAAACGACTTTTTTTTGGGGGGTGTTAAATCATGTTTTGTGGTAGAACTCAATGTAACGAACTCAAAACATTGTGCTGATGGACGGATTGAATAGTACGGGGGTCGTGAAGGTGTTTAAAGTAAAAGTCTTACATTAAAAACTTGTATTTAAAAAAATACTTGTCAAAAAGTTGGGACTTTGACCCCTAATATCTCCGTAACTAGAAGGTTCCCAGGTATGGTGTAGAACAAAAAAATGATCGCAATAACAGGGAGAACCAGTGCCTTTCGGCTTCGTTAAGAGGTGTTTTACACCCTTTATAGCACTGTTTGTACTTCAAATATTAAATTTATTTAGTTTCCCAAAATTCCCCACCCGTCGCTTCTTTCTAGTATTTTAGCTGGGGGACGTGAGATGATGGAAAAAACTAATGTTAACATTATTTTGTCTCATACCTGTACAATTCCAACTTAAAATGCTTGCGCATGAATCTTGAACATTATGTATCGACTCGTAGAACTTCTCACATTGTAGGTTCAAAGCGATTTGCAATATCAAAGACTTCACAATCCAGATACTTAACAGTAGTGCTATTAAAAATGTCAAGTGCTGCAAAAAATAGAATATGAATATTACTAGGTTACTTTATGATGGCATAATTTTGGGATTTACAGTTCTTAACAAGCAACCTGAAGATTATACTCTAGCCGTCTGGTCAGTCATACTTAGGAATCGCTTTCAAATTGTTTCTTATTAATTCAACAACTTTCAAAATGATTGCAACAAGCTTTTTGGTAGCATTATTTATTTATTTATTCAGTAACATACATTAATTTATACATTTAAGGTGAGGCCAACATAAACTTATTGGAGTAAAATCGATTATTGTATTTATAGTTTAACTAGCTGTACCTGGGAGGCGTTGCAATGCACTTTTTCCTACGCTACCTACTTACCCTACCCTGCCTACACTACCCTTCATACTCCACCCTACCTACCCTACCCACCTACATACCTACTCTAGCTACCCTACCTACATAGATGTTGAGCATATCCAGAGTATATATAGAGTTTTGTCAGGCTCAAATAGCTGGCCGACAAGGCTGAACAGATCTGGGCAGTCGATTCGTCCCTGTGAGGGTTTACAGTCTACCGTGAGCTGATCAAAGCCTTTCCCCACTTCAAATGTCATTCCAACACCTTTTGAACTCTTCCAACATCATTCGTCATCGCTCATGGAATGTCAGATTGCCTAGAATGAACTTAGAACTTACTAAGGCAAAAATAAATCTTACTAAAATTTAAATGGAACTAAAAATAATGTATTCTTAAATACTCACATAAAAATCTCCATGCAATGCAGTGTATTTGAAATTGTCAATAAACACCTGAATGCTGACAAGATAGTAATACATAAAGTTTATAGTATGAAACACGATCTGGAAAAAGGAGGTTTTAGTTGATGAAAAAACAATTGGCAGCAATGAACGCATTTTAAACTATATACCCTGACGTAACTGTTCGTGGATCTTTATTTTACAACTGGCTTCTGCCCGCGGCTTCGCCCGCATGTAGTTCGGCAATTGCCCACATATGCGTTAACCCCCGCAAAATAATGTCGAAAATAGTCATTTAAATGTTATAGATAATAGTTGTTGCCCGCGGCTTCGCTCGCGCATGTAAGTGTAAGTGTAGGATAAATAGTTGTGTAAAAGTCTGCGATTTTCGAAGTAAGAAGCCAGAGAATTCATTCTGGTTAAAAAAAAGTATATTACGGCGTTTTTTTTTTTAATTTGTATTGTTAGTGACCTAAATGGGTTGAACCAGAATTTATTTTATACATGTCTTCCGAGCTACGATTCCGTAGCTCAAATGACCCGGACATCGATCCACCTAGTGATATAGGTAATGGTGTAAATGAGCGAACCTACAAAAAATACTCATATTAAACCAATGTATTTAACTCTAAATGACGTTTGCGGTGTTTCCATTTGGGCCTAAAATTACTAAGTTACTCGCAGAGCTCACTCCGGAGCACACAACAAAAACAAAATAAAACTGCACGTGTGAGGAACAGTTCTCACTTAAATCAATGCCAGCCATAGCCTAGGCAAGGATATTAAGACATTACGTATTTTAAATTTTATTATTTGCACCTAGAAAATGAGGTCATCATTTTGTTATTAACGACCTGGAAAACCACGAAAACCCATGAGGGAAAATCAGAAAAGCTTCCTCGGCTCTTGGATTTTCATTTTGAACTCATCTTCGTTATCGGCGACCCTGAAATCCACAAAAATGCCACCCGTGAAAAAAAACCGAAGTTTTCCTCGGTGCCATCTTGGATTTTCATTTTCATTGCTAGCAAACCGCTAAAACCACGAAAACAACGACATCCATGAAGTCATTGAGTCGCGCAAGTGACCAGTCGCGCGAGTGTCTGTCACGCAAGTGTCCATGAGTGCAAATACCTTTTCGCGTAAATAGATTCCCGCAAGTGTCCTTCGCTAAAATGACTCAGATTCCTAGAAATGTGTACTTAAATGAAGTTTTTTTAGCGTATTTGTCCATAAAAACACTTTTTTATAATTTTTATTTTCTTGATGTCTGCAGCCCGTCCTCATAGTAAAATACTGTATGACAATACTATGAAAATAACTAAAACACACTAGCCTCGCGGTTTCTACATCAGTAAATTGACGGATTTTTCCGACAATATACGCTGCTGAACTCAGCCGTCCTGCATACAATGTTAAACGAAGACCCCATTGTAGCCTTGAGTCGAGCGTGATCCCCAAGAAAACAGTTTCATCCTCAAATTCAAGTTTCTCTTGGTTCAATACTATGTCACAATGACTACATTTGACATTTGGTAGAGAAAATCATATGCATTTAGTTTTTTTCCTATTCAATACTAAATTATTAGCAGTAAACCATTTATGGACCTGCATTAGAGAGTTATTTACATCGTCAAAGTTTGTGGCACGTCTGGTTATCCTAAATATTAAAGAAGTAACGTCAGCAAACCACACGATTTTTTGTTGGTTTTTAAATAAGTGGGGTAGTTCATTAATATATACTAAAAAGAAGAAAGGACCCAATATCGAACCTTGTGGTACACCCATTTTTACTTTAAAAGCTGTTGAATTTACACCATTTACTTGTACTTGCTGCTGTCTATCATTTAAACACGATTTTACTAAACTGAGCACAAGTTTACCTAAACCGTAATGCTAAAATTTCAAGAGCAAGGTTTGATGATTTACGTAATCAAATGCCTTCGAGCGGTCACAGTACATTCCTATGGCATCTTGTGCCTCATGCCACGCAGTCATATGTGTTTTAATAAAGTGACACCGACGTCAGTCGTACAAAGTTCTTTGGTGAAACCATACTGTAAGATTTTGTTGGTGTTAAAGTAGGTGAGCATTTGATTAAGCATTACCTTTTCAAACACCAACAACACCTTGCTGAAAACCAGCAACACGGATACGGGTCTATAGTTATTCGTATCTGTACTGTCCCCAGATTTGAGAAGTAGTATTATCCTTCTGTATATCATAAGGTCTGGGAAAACGCCTTGGTCCTTCATTTGTTTTATTTAATAATAATTTACCGAGTCGATTAAGCAATCGACTCGGGCGGCTGTTATTATTGAGCCACGAGCTCCTCACCGCCATTGGTCACATAAAGCTAAAAATATGTATTATATCTGTAGGTATTGTGACTTACCATTTGTCTGAAACAAGCCTTGTAGATGTCATAGCACTCCAATATATCAACGTAAGCCTGAAACATTGATTTACAATGATCCTCTCTGTACCTTTCCTCCATGTTTTGATACTGACGAACTTGAATATTCCAAAGATCAACTTTATCTTTTAATAGCTGAATAAGTCTGATAGCATAAACGATGTTTGCGTCCAAACTAGACGCTACTAGGGTAATTACAAATGCTGGAACAGATTGATTTGAAATAACGCAAGAAAGAGTGGCAAATCCAATATACATTAAAGAGAGGAAGGTTACAGCAAACCAGTTACCGAAACGGAAGAGTGCAATACTGTTCTTCCTAGTGAGAAATCTGTGAATGGCTTGAAATTTCAATACGAATATAACATTTTTATTAGTATGGATAATACTGATTATAAAATTCATTAATAATTCCAAACTGAACACAACAGAATCTATTTCAGTGGTAATTAATGATAAACGGCTGAGTGTCCACGATTGACCCGACGTGAGAGTCATGAAATAAAGGTTATAAAATATAATTAACATGATAAATATTGTGCAAAATAATGACACAAGGTTCGAAAGTCGGCTGTTGGGTGTTATAATATTATTCTTTATGCGATACTTTGGACAAAATAAGAGAGATTGCAACAAATTCAAAGGAAGAAGCATCGACTGCACATCTTGGTCGACGATGTTGGTTAATAAAATTTCCGCACGATCACTTTTGAAATAACAAAGTACTTTTCTTTTGAGAGAATTCATTTTATTTTAGGCTCTGAAACAACAACAGCCACAGTATAGGAGTATCGAAAAAACTAGCAAAGAAAGGTAATTTTTGTGAGGCAGAACATATTATATAAAAATAAATAATTAATTATCTAATAAAGTGAATTACAAGTAATTTCTCGTGATATATTCAAACAAATGTAATTTTATTAGATAAATGACGTCTTCTAGGTGAATTTGATTAATGGAAAAAATACCAACACTTTCTTGAAGTTGACAGGAAATTAACTATTGTTTCTAAAAATTTACGACTTAAACTATAATGTTACTCGTACTTTAACAAAAACACAGAAAAGTGAAAAATAAGTTTAGCTGAGAGCAGCGGTGGCCCCGTGTTGGCAGCCCCGACTTACGAGTAGAAAGCCGTGGGTTCGAACCCAGGCAGGCGCATTACATCACCGTTGCTTTCAAAAACGGTGAAGGAAAACATTGTGAGGAAACCGGCATGTCCTAGAACAAAAATTCGAAGACATATGTGACATCTACCAACCCGCACTGGGCCCGCTTGGTGGATTACAGCCCATTCCCTCTCATAGAGAGGAGGCCTGCGTCCCAGCAGTAGAAACATTATAGGATGATGATGATGATGATGACGACGATGATGCAGTTATATTGAAATTAAGGTAAGAAAAGTATTACTTAATATCAATCCTGTAATCCCCTAAGGGTAAGGCAAAGTTGTACCTATTGGCATACCCACATTTCGCTAGTTGTGTTTAAGTCCTATATAACAGGAGGTGAGCCTATTGCCATCAACCAGGCTCGAACCTAGACTCCGTTGCTACTACTGCAATATTCCTGATGGAAAAACCCAATAACACTTTGCCCGACCCGGGAATCTAATCCAAGACCTCAAGCTCAGCTGTCGCGCTACTAATAGCACTGGCTTCAATAGACCTTTTATACATTATACAGGGTGTTTGGTGCATCGTTTGCCAAATCGAACAGACCGAAAGGAGAGGTCATTTGCTATCTCTTCACGCCCTTTAACTCATTCCTTGCCACACACAAATTTTGAAATATTCCAAAACTTAACTGTTTTAACTTAAAATTTCAATTTAATTTTGATGTCTACTGTTGTATGATTCTATCGAATTCAAAATTACTTGCTAGGAACAATCATTTTCTTTTTTTAATAACTCGTAAAGTTTTTGTAAATGAAAAATAAACTTAAAACTCAACTCTAAATGGCTTTAAAAAAAAGAACTAAAAGTGCTCGGGATCTTCGAATACCTTTAAAAAGTTCTCTAGTCTGTCCCCTTTCCAACGGTATGCAATATGCCCAAAAAAACGTTAAATACCTTTTCATTTTTTACTAAATGTGTAATCGAGACACTAGGCTGATATTCAAAGTTACAGTAAGAACATTGCTTTTATCATAAATGACATGCCTCAAGTAAGTAGATAGATACTGTAATGTCACTTGTGCGTAGTGTTCTATCTCTTTCTTAAACAGGACCCAACTTTTTAAGCATTTGAAAGTAATAAAAAAAAAACTTTAATTCAGAAATCACAAATCTTGTTCGAGTTGTCCGCCACTGTTGCGAATGCACGCGCGGCATCTTTGTCTTATCTCGACTGTAGTTGTGCGTAAACGTATTTCTGCTTTGATAGTCACGAAAGCCACACGCAATGTGTTGGACTATATCCTCCCTAGTCTCGATTTCCAAGACGTAGACAATTTATTTGGCTCGTCCCTAGACGTAAAAATCTAACGGAGTTAAGTCTGGGGAACGTGGAGGCCATAGAATAGGGTCATTCCTCCCAATCCATGATGAAGTTGACTTGTTGGAAGTTCTTTGGACGTGATTTAGTCACGTACTACCACGCTAACTAACTCGAGACCAATTCGAGCAAAATGGGTCCCCTATGTTGTTTCGAACGCCGCTTTTGCGACACACGCTGTTGCGAATTATTTTTCCACTGCCTCACAGGTTCGAAAGCTCATGGACTCGAATGAAGTAGTCGCGAAAGACGTTGTTTCGAAAAACATTTTCACTGCCTCATACGCTCGAATGCTTGTCGGTGTCAAATATTGAAAAAAAAGTACAGTAGTACTGTAGTAAGTGTTTAGTCTGTAGTAGACTGGTCACACAAGTAAATTGTTGGAAAAATCTGTCACAATCATTATGGATTTTTTGGCTGGAAGTCAAAATTATTTGATTTTGATTTGCCTCTGGCATAAAAAAATACTAAAAAAGAATAGTTATAAATACTAAATATTTTTGGAAAGCAGAGATCTGTTGTGAAAAACCTGTGAATTTCTGTGTAAATAAGCCATTTGTAAACATTTATAGGAAATGGGTGCAAATCGCGACGGAGCGGGGGCGAGACTACCGGAAAAGAACCAAAGTAGAGAAAAATCAATCCAACCATCTCGGTTGTTCAAGTATATACCAAATCCAATTAAAACAGACCATTTCCTAAAAACATAGTACAGAGTGTGGAGCTATACGAGTATAAAGTCGTTTTCTATAGAGAAAAACCAGCAAGAAGCTCTATGGTTACTCTTTTAACTAGCTGACTTTGACTTTTTCCTTTTTTAGGGTTCCGTAGTATACAAGGAACCCTTATAGTTTCGGTATGTCCGTCTGTTTGTCCGTGGTTTAGCTCAAAAACTATTGGTACAAAAAATTTGGCATGAGTATACACGTTAATGAACTGGAAAAGTGGTAAAATAAAATTTTGAAAAAAACAATTATTAAGGGTACCTCCCCTACATGTAAAGTAGGGATGATAATTTTTTTTTCGTCCTTCCCATAGTGTGGGATATTGTTGAATAGGTTTTTGAAAAATATTAGGGGTTTTGGAAAACCGTTTTTTGATTAAGTAAACCGTTCGTGACTTATCAAGCTTTAAAGTACCAATTTTCGTTAGAGTCAAGTGTCCCCCCCCTCTACCAAAGAAACGGTTGTAGTTAGAAATTCAAATGTCACGGCAGTAATACCTATATTTAACGAAATTTAAAGGAAATCTATCACACTTAAGTGGGCTTTACAAGTTTACGAGTAATAGTAGATCAATTGTATTTGACTCGAAAATTTCGAACAACTCCATAGAAATGTCGATATATGGCGCTAAGCGTCAGTTGAACTAAAAACGAGTCTCATTTGCAGATCATATATGGCGGTTTTTATAAATATTGGTACGGAACCCTTCGTGCGCGAGTCCGACTCGCACTTGGCCGGTTTAATTTTTTTTTACTGAGGAGCTTGTGGCTACGTAATAACAGCCGCACGGGTCGATCTTTAAGGTTAAGCCGTGCTTGCCGAGGTTGGTCCGTGAATTGGTAACCATAATTACATTCCGAGTGTCCTCCGTGCCTCGGAAAGCACGTTAAGCCGATGGTCCCGGCTATCATTTGTAGATCTTTGGCAGTCGTTACAAGTAGTCAGAAGCCTAAAGTCTGATATCAAGTCTTACCAAGGGGTATCGTATTACCCAGTTACTGGGTTGTGGAGGTCAGATAGGCAGTCGCTTCATGTAAAATACTAGTACTCAGCTGCATCCGGTTAGACTGGAAGCCGACCCCAAGATAGTTTGGGAAAAGGCTAGGCAGATGATGACTTTGACTTTTTACTACTTGATAAGTTGTCATTAAAATTTAAACAGCTGTCTAACTGGCGCATTTGTCACCCTCGTGTCGCTCAGGACTCGCCTAAATGTAACCATATCTTTAGTTGTCCCTCGTCACATTGTCTCTTATTAATCATGTCATGCTAATTCATCAAATAGAAACAATAAATTGAAAAATTCAACAATTTTAATTTATTACCTCCGCTATATATATTTTTTTTAATATTGACGAGCTTGAACAGGTACCTTGATATGAATAATCACTCACACGAGTAATCAAAAGAAATAGATTTTTTTTGTCTACTTACTTTACTTATTCAAATATTGTTATAGCGTCAAGCTTTAGTAGCAGACAGTTAAAGCAAATTATAAAAGCAATGTATCCTATCCGAAAAATCCCTCGAGAGACCTCAATCAAAGAGTTTCCCGAAAATAGATTGGACGAGGAAATACTAAGAATAGCTCAGTCTTTGAACTTCGTACTCAATCTGTTTCTGGCTTCAAAATACAATGTTCAAAACAGTTACATTTATCCAAGACAAGGAAGATATCAAACATTTGTTTTCTTTTGCATTGCACTCATAAATTCACTGTGTATTTATCGCATGTTTGCTGTTGACATCACGGATATGTTCATGAAGCATTTGGAAAGTAACCTCTTGCAACTCTTTGCTGCATTTTACTTCGTCACCTATTTGATCGGATTCACGACGTTGTTCATTCTGGACTTAGTGCATAAAAACAACTACGTCTTACTTATTTTGATGATCCAAACTGTACACAGGGA
Source organism: Cerastis leucographa (assembly GCA_963082945.1). Lineage (NCBI taxonomy): Eukaryota > Metazoa > Arthropoda > Insecta > Lepidoptera > Noctuidae > Cerastis > Cerastis leucographa. Next base: position 19,146,095 of record OY720355.1, read on the forward strand.
TATCGATGTCAGTAAGAGTATCCAAAGTTTTATTTCTTGGAATTGGATTTCAACTATAGCTATTATATTTATCAACCTATTTATAAGTGCTATCTATTATTCATCGTGTTATTATGATTATCTCATTGATATGGTTTTTGATAGTATTTTTGATTTTATGCACACAACATTGGATGTTAATTTAGTTATAGCCACTCGATTAATTATATTGTTAAAGAAATATCTAGACGAGTGGATCAAAGAAATTCTGATGATGAATGATGAACACGAAAATGATGAGAAGTGTAGGAAATTGTTTAAGGAATACAAAAATATCTTAAAAGCTTACGATTTGTACAAGAAAATTTTCGCTGTCTTGGTAAGTTCGTTTGTATAGCTATACAAATTCAACGTTTAGACAAACAAAGCACTTATTTGAATTAAACAGGCACTTTTGTTTTGTCAATGAGTCGACGGTCATATTAGTCCAAAAGTTAATGCCAGTTGCCAATCCATTATATTATGTTTGCCGCGAAGCAATATCCTTGTACTGTGGATTGGTTCTTTAAATACTGTCAGTATCTTTAGTCTATCTACAATTAACAACATTATTTCGTGCTTTACAGATTTTATATCTTACATTCTGCGCAATATACCGGAATCTTGTTATTTACCACTTAATGCTTTATACTCTTAAAGTTCATGCCGGATTCAAAGTTAGTGTATTTTTCTTTATTAATGACTTTTTGCTTTTTAATAGACAGTTGACTTGTCAAAGTATCGATTATAAATCATGTTTTTTTACTTCTCTGTCAAGAAAGTACCGGGAAACGATCAATAACACACTTAATGGTATTTATTCATCCAAAGTAATTTTATCGCCTTCAAAGTATGCTCACGAATGCTTAACGAATAATCCAACCATCTAAACCTTTTTAAACGCTTTTTCCTGAATAGAATTCAGTTCTCGCCGCGAATTCTCAGTCTTCTACCGAATGAAAACGGGTGCCACGACTAAGCTTGTTGACTAATTTACATGTCAAAAGCGTAAACGCAGCGACTCTTATGCGATTGAGTTTTTGGAGAAAATTAGGTCTTTTGGGACTAGCCGAGCGGCAACATGTTTCATACCCAGGTGATTATTTAAAATGGTTCGGATCGACTCGTGAGACACAGAAAGTTCAGCGGCTATCTCTCTCAAACTTGAATGAGGATTTCAGTCACTATTTCCTTCACTTTTGCGATGTTAACTTCAGTTGAAGACGTTGATGGCCTACCAGACCGTGGCAAATCTTTCATCACATCTAGACCGCTTTTGAACGTTTTGTAACATTTTCTGAGTCACCGAACACGAAATTTTATTGGTGACGCAAAATTTAAGATAAACTCTTTGTTCGATGTTTTTGTCCATTATGTAATTTGCAATACAGTATATTTAACTTAAAACAGACTTGTATTTTATCTAAATAACAGATGCAACTCAAACTCTGCGCCAAAATCGAAAACAGTTGTGCCAATCTAACAACGAAAATAAAACAACAAAATTGAATTTGGTCCAAATTCAATTTTGTTGTTTTATTTTCGTTGTTATAATCAAATCACCCATTCCCGATACTTTTTTGACTGAATGTATAATGTTGATTTATGTAATTGAGCTTTGCTTGTGGTTGTATGATTTGCTTGTTTCTGTTTGTCGTTTTTGTTTGCGACTCTAATTTTGGTATTTTCTTTGCAGCCGGTGTTTCGAAGCATTGCGAGTATTATATGGCTATCAAAGAATATCACACTTTTTACTATATACAGCATATGTTGTGAGAAGTTCTATATAACCGTAGATGAAGCTGAATCAGCGTGTATCCAGCTTATGAAGAAGAAAACCAGTACCAGTAAGATCTTTCGGCAAAAACCTTTATTATTGATTCGACAAAGGGTTTAGATTTAGCCGTTCTCATTTTTTTTTTCTGGGCTGCAACTACGATTAGTTTGAGACTCAAACGTATCGTAGCTGGTCGACTCAAAATAATTTGTAAAGAAGAAAAGAGAAAAATGCTTAGATAGTTTATTTTTTGTTTTAAATTGAAACGTACGTATACAAGATGTAGTTTTGCATCCTCGTCAAAATTCAGGAGGTTGTCACAAAATACATAAATAATTAATTTAAATTACTGTACCTAGTTAATTATTAATAAACACAGCTTTTTTTTCTTATTTAATTTTGTCAGTATTTCAGAAAAACCCCTTAACATGGTTTAGGGAATAAGAAATTATCGAATAAACGTTTGTAATTGTTTTATCTGTGAAAGCGTGGTTACCTATAACCACGCGCACCCCGCGCGGCCCACTTTTAAAACACAGGTGGTTCACGCTTACCTATTTGAGTAAAAACATCAAAAAATACCTACCCATTTTATTATTGATTCGGATCGAGAATCATTAGCATAGTTACCTCCTTGAATTTGACGAGTATGCAAAACAACAGGTTGTATTATGGAGTAAGCGTACCTCAGGGGAGTTTGTTTGGGTTGTCGGTATTCCTCAGTTTCCGCTTTTTAGTGACATTAAGAATGTTCAAATAAAAATATTCATAACGTCGGAATACAAAGAAATAACCTCTGTCAAACAAAGCCTTTGGCCTTATAGGTTGGTTATCTTTCATAAGTCAGACAAAGCTAATTTCGTGAGTTTGATGAACATGATATTATTTGATTTGCTCAAATTCAACCAGCTTCACAGAAAAATTAACGCTTATGGTTTTATTTTTTTTATACATTTTAAACGTCTCATTGACAATTTATTTACAGACAGTCAAAAACATCTTTACAAGAAAGTACTACAGTCAAAACAAACGTTCAAAAAGATGACCGCGTGTGGCCTGTTCTGTGTAGACGCAACGCTACCGATACGTTTGATGCAAGTTTTCACTAACTTTAACGTTGTCTTGCTGCAATACAATTATCTGTAACAAAATTAATGAAAAAATGTAAGATTAAATAAATAAATAATCAAAAAATGTCCTTGACTTTGATTGTGTCATTGCTGATTACATTATATTTTTTTGAATTTGATTCTACACACACATATGCACATCTCAATGTGCAGGATGTGAAAAAAAAGGTATCCCGGTGGTGCAGAAGAGCCTAACCACGGTCCAACGAGGATTTGCCCAAAAGCTCTGTAAATACAAGGTGTTGTTTTGCATCCTCGTCAAATTCAAGGAGGTAACTTTGCTAATGATTCTCGTCCCGAATCAATAATAAAATGGATATGTATTTTTTTTTTCATATTTACTGAAATCGGTAAGTGTGAAACACCCGCGTTTTAAACGCGGCCCGTCTTGTCCTTGCCCTATAACCTCGCTTACACACAGATAATTTCTAATTCCCTAAACCAGTTTAAGAATTATTCTGAAATATTAACAAACTTAAACACCCTAAAAAAATCTGCGTTTATTAATAATTAACTAGGTACCGTAATTTTAATTGATTATTTATGTCTTTTGGGACCACCTCCTGAAATTTGACGAGGATGCAAAACAACACCTTGTATTACCACACTGTCTCGCTTGATGCGCCGCTAGTGATGCCTGGGACACCCCCACTCGACCTCCGAATACAAAAAGCACGCCCTGTATTAGGCAAAAAGAGAGGGGGCCCCAGCCAGCACTGGCGGGCAGGAAAGTGGAGCGGGTGATAGGTAGCGTTCGCAAGGATTCTGCACCAGGCGAAATGTACTGGCATGCGGTTCGTGTTCCTGGAGGACCAAATGCTTGGGCGCACCCAACAATTGAAACAGTCAGGATTTTTGCCGGGCATTTCCTACTCCGTAACACTTACGAACATACAATCAGTTAGGAGCCCGAACTAAAACTGAAAAAATCGCCCTACACCAGCAGCAGCAACAAGACTAATAACGCAGCGTTGTAATTATACAACGCTGCGTTATTATTAATTATTTAAAGCTTTGTTATATTGGAGTTTGTTAGTATAATATATCTGACATGTAGCAAAGTTTCGTATTAAAAATATAAATAACCTCATACATGATACCATGCCACATGATGAAATTCTCGTGAAGGCTGAGAAAGAGAAACAAATAAAATATCTGGCTGTTTGTGTATGTGAGTTTAAATATTTGTAAACGCACCCACGATACAGTAGAAATTCCTAGTGTGAAGCAACGTTTTAAAAAAAAATATCTCGACTGGCACACGAGGTTGTCAGCATGTGGAATGTGAACTCGGCTATCATTGTGCCGATTTTCGTTACGGCCAATGGCCTGCTGGCTAAAAGCCTCGACGAATATTTGTCGAAGCTCTCACTTGGCAGTTGGATCAAGAGCCAGATTCAAAAGGCAGTACTCCTCGATACGGCCCTCATTGTGAGGAGGAGGAACCCACCGGTAGCTTGGACCCTGCTCCCGACACTGGTGGAAACCTGGTGTGCCTGTGCAAGTACTCGCCGTTAGCCAGACGAGAACAACCAGAAATATTATGTCTGATGGACCCACCCGGACAGTGGCATGCCTTGCTATTATAATATGTTTCCAGTAGTTGTTCGGCAACACAACTTCGTCCATAATCGCACAGACAAAATCTTCAGTTTCCCCAAAGCGGTCGTCGAAACGTAGCCAGGACAGGGACGCTAGAAAATCTACATCGGGCTCATGAAAAGCCCGGTAGAAACGCCCGTATAGCTCTTTGCCTTACCATACTTCTTTACGGTCATCGGTAGTAAGTACTACAGGTTTGCGCCAGTTCTCTTCGCGTTTAAACAACCTCGACGCCCGCACTTCCGCGAGATGTACAATCTCATCACCGACGATCGTGGGTGATGCATCCGATTTGCGATCAGCAGTTTTCAGTTCAGTCTGAGTCTATTTGGATATGACGGAAGAGTGTATTAAAACCGGCATGATCCAACCGTTGAAGGCGGGTAGCTTGTTCCCGTGCAGCACGTAAATGTTCCTCGTCGCACAATGCATATGCACGGTTGGTAAGTAAATACAGTCTGGTTCGAAGTTGCGCAGGAGAAGAGTACTTTGAAGGATATGGGAGAGGCCTTTGCCCAGCAGTGAGACATAAAAGAATATAAAAATGAACAGTCTGCTGTTGGAAGTCACATTCATATGCGCACAGTCTGATCTATCTATATCCTCACGATCTATTTATAAAAAAAGGTAGCTCGGCCACCGTCTTAATACTTTTAAATTTGCTATAACGATATTAATTCGTCAACGCCAGACAAATTACTGTTAGGAATAACGAAATAAATAGTGGGTTACTATTATCATTATTGCTTTTTAATTTCTCACTAGTCAAACGAAGGACGTCTGAAAACCATCAATTTTTTTCGATAAAATAACAATATGAAAACTACAAGCAAAGTATATTTAAATGACGACTTTCTTAGTCTCATTTATCCTTTTTACTACATGCATACTATCTTCTGTGTGCGAAAATATAATATCTATGATAATTGTTTGGAAGTCGCAAAAGGAAAAAACATTATATGTGCTGTATTCATTAATTGTCTGATGGTTTGTTTTTACGGCCTTGTCATGAAATTCACCCATTTTGGTGATTTATTCAAAATCGCCTACTATTTTATCTACTTCGAATATGCATTCAATTTTGGAGCTGTGTGTTTTTTCAATTTCTATTTTAGTGGCAATAGTGTGCGTCTGCTATCAATTTTGTACGAGATTGACAAAAGTCTTTATAGCAGCAAAGATTTGAAAAAACTAAAGATTGTCACATGGGTATCAATTGGTTTTATCATAACTAACTGTGCTGCCCTAACATTTTTCAAAGTCGTATTTGACTTAAACTGGTCTTTCATGAGAGGTATTTTTGTATCCATATCTGCGCTCTTGGATATGGAATTATTACATATCACGATATTTGTTAATATATTGAGTTACCAAACTAGAATCTGGAACACTATTGTAGAAAACACACATTTTGGTAAAGTAAATGATGAAGAAATAACGGTGGACAACGATACATCGTTGGAAGAAATGAATGATGCGTTAAAGTATGTTAACGAAGCTTGGAATCTGATAAGGAATTCTTCAGGATTTATAGTAAATTATAACTTTATATTTTGCAGTCTATTTGATGTTTCATCTGCCTAAGCTATATAGCTCCAAATTATTCAGTCTCATCTAGAAAAATGGTTTTGATAATATTATCAAATGCTTTTTTCTAGATGAGACTGAATAATTTAATATCATCTTTTATTGCAGATTGTTTTACACTATGTTACAACGTTTATACAATCTTTATTTTACGCTGAAATCCTAATACTATGGTCGAAAACGCATTTCGTAAGAATATTTTAGTGTTATAAATATTTTGTTCAAATTATCTGTGTTATCGCCGTGAACGGGGGGGGGGGGGGGGGGAGACAGACACATGTGTCGGTTTGGGTGCAAGTAACAAGCTTTTTACATGTTCATATTTTTGGAGGTGGTAGGAGGTCAGTTCACAATGTATTTATGTTAATTCTAACATTTTTAGGGTCAAAATAACATGGTTCTTAGCCATGCCGTTGGTATGGTGCTGTTGCTCTCCAAGGGATTCTTCGTGGAAACGCAATTGTGTGTCGCTTGCGAAGAGTTTTACAGAGAAATTACTCGAACTCATACCAATGTGATTTTAAAACTATCCCAAAATTGTAAGTATGTAAAAATTCTTGAGCAGAAATTACGTGACAAAAACAAAAATTGTTATGCCACGCAGTTTCGACAGTAACTATTTATGCCACGAAGTAACGACAGTAAGTGCTAACAGTTGCATGTAGTCACTAACTCGACACACACACACACAAGTGGCCAGTTGGTGAAACTCAAAAATAGGATCACTTATTATTTCTTTTAATAGTTTCAAACTGCCGATCTGTCAGGCTTTTGCTTCCAGTGATTGTGGGTAGAACAGGCTTACAAGTATCATTGGTATTTAATAGAACAAATCACTTTGGTATTAATTTAGCATTTTGGTTCCATTTCAACACATACGCACTTAAATATTGTGTAATTCCGATGTGAATGCTACAGTCGAAACTGTTAATTGGACAAAACCGCTTTTGAGCGGTGTCAGTGAAAACCCTTCTTAAGCTTAACCCGGCGGGAGTGTGGCGGGGTGTAGCATACCCCACCAATTATTTTTGCTGGCGTACATTTTTATTATTGTAAGTTACGTGTTAGCGCCTTCGCGTAGCTGGAGCTGAGGTTGTGCAGGAAGGCACAGTGGCTTGATCGAAGTGTGGCGTCAGCCGGCGTTTGAGATACACACGATTATATGTACGTGGGGTATGTGACACCCCGCCACATAGTTTACGTGTGCTTTTAATCATAACATTCTTACATTTAATTTTATTATTTCTTTTCTTTTTTAGGCTTTTGACAAATATGGGTGAAAACAATAGGGAAAATAGACTTAGGTCTATGTTATACGATCTATTAGAGAATTCTTCAGATGAATCGAGCAAGGCCATTTGTCTTGAAGACGCTATTTTTTCCTGCAAAAACGGTGCTAATTCTGAATCTAGTTCTTAATGATACCTTTAGTTATTTTAATGTTTTTTTATTCAAGATCTCTTGTTCTTTATGTCTTTTAGAGTTTTATTTTGTTTAATTTAGTGATATTAGTTTATTTTAATAGGATTGATGCTTCTTATCGAAGACTGTTTTGATTTGAAACTTAAAATTTGTCCCTGAACTTTGGTAATAAAAACTATTAAAATATAATAAAATGACTAAGTTTTTCATATAAATATAAGTATAGGGATTGTGTTTTAATAAATAAAATTAAAATTCCAACTAATTTTGATTATTATAATCATATACAGGCAGTTTAGTTTACGGGCATGTCATACCCCGCCACATGCTCGATGAAATATTTTGTCACCACACTCCCGCCGGGTTAATGGCGTTTTCTCTATTAAAATATTCTATTTGAAAACGCCTCAGTTATAATTGCCTAGAATTACTACAACACGATGTTTTTCAAAGGGTTACAAATAAAAGTTTACAACCTAATGAGTTTCTAAATAAATAATGTTAGTTATTGTTAAAATAATTTTGACCGGTCAAAAGTAGTTTTGACTTACTATTAAAAAATAAAAAATAAATTGTCTGTGACATGAACACTAATAACACATAATTAGCATAAACTTGCTCTAGTAATGATATTCTTTCCAATACGGACTACAGTATAAAGTTTATTTCCTTGATTTTAGTGCCATCGAAACGGGTCTGGAAGAACATGTCCCGTATCATACAAGGAGATTTTGAGAAGCTCAGTGCGTGTGGAGTTTTCGTAGTAGACGCGGCAACACTGTTACATTTCTGCAACCTTATCACCACATACATTATAGTACTTCTACAGTTTGCGTTCTTGTAATATTTGAACGTTTTGACATTGTTTCTTTTACTGTTGTGAAATTAAATATTCTTGTCATGACTTAATTTTACATTGTAAATTAATTTATTACAGTATTTACATAAACTATCTAACTAAATTTAAACTAACTTAAAAACAACAGGACGTAAACATGTGATGTGATCATCGCTGTCATCCGGAAACGTGCCCAAAAGACTGGTGGCATTGCCACGTTGAATGGCAATGCTAATTCTTTGCCCAAAGAAATAGCCAGCCCTCTGGTCTAGTGAAGTGTCAACCAGTCGACGAGATATTTCCTTAATAGAGAATGCGCACTTGGGCCCCATGAGCCGAGCGTTTCGAACCCAAACGGCTCAAAACTGTAACTGCCATTTAGGTTACAGTATTTACGCCGTTTGAGGCTCTCAGCAACCGCAACAGCAGCTGCAGCACAGTCCGCCGTGCTTGCAACATGAGATGGCGCAAGGGTATCGACGTAAGTTCCTGACCGCTGGTACGCTGGAACGCTGGTGACAATAGCTCGACGAATAATGTCGTTGATGCTGGCGTGCCGTGCTATGCGACCTGCGCTCCTGTAGCAAGACAGGCCATGGTGCCCGAGATTGTCGACAACTTCACCGCAGTGACAACGATTTAGAGCAACACAAGGTGCGCCTAAACGAAGGCTTGTAGCGAGCCGAAATGACACATCATCCATCATGGTGCCTATGGTGGATGACGGGAGTGCCTGAAGCTATAAGCTTGACTCCTATTCCCCCACGGCCAGGAGACGGGCACGCTCCGCAGTATTAATTGACGTATTTAACAGATTATTCCGTATAATACTGCAGAGCGGCTCGTGCCAGCGTCTCTGGGAGGACAGGTTGTCGGACAAATCCGTATTAAGACAAGCCATTTTCCAAGCGTTCAACGCATCGGACAAAAACGGTACCTCAAAATGAACCAGTGAGGAAGACAAGATGTTCCTGGTTAAATTTTCGGTACCGTGGACCGAAAAGAGGAAGGCCGGTAAACTTATACTTGAAATTTTGCGGACGCCAAGACCACCCAGGTGGATGGGAAGCGTGGCTTGCTGCCGTGCACGGTCGTCCAAGGCCACATTTAGGATTGAAGAAAGTGCTAATAATTTGGTCAATTTTTTCTAAAAGTTGAGGGTGTTTCCAAAGATGGGAGGAGCAAAGGGTATAAGTAAATTTGGGTCCAAAGCAACAAAAACGAATAAGAATGAAAGCCAAATGTATATAACTAAAATAACAACAAATTATAAAAGGGCGTCAAAAAACTCCTCCTCAACGCTGTCAACTGGTAACGTGCCCAAGAGAAATGTATATTAACTTTGAAAAGTCTTTCCGAGACATCGTTAAAATTTTGAATTTTTTCCTGAATTAAGGAGGGAAATGACTCGTCAAACATTAATTAATTTATTTATTTATTAATTCCGTAGTGGTTGTTTTGTTCAACCTATACACATAAACGGCCGTTGATAATTGAGCAACCTGTTGGCCTACCGTGACCTCTTAAAGCAGTATACAGGATGTCTAGCGCCATCTCCTTCCCACACTGGAAAAGGAGTACAACAATAGGTACTGCTTTAACCTAGCCTAAACCGGTGCCACTCATATTGGCAAAATTCTTCCGCTTCCTTTTCTCCACCAATATGGATTTATCATAATCATCCTGAATCTTACGGTTTATCGACAGTATTGTGTGCGCTGTGTCAATTAATTTGTCTCTGTACAGCGGAGTATGCGATAAGTCAGCTGTTGTTTGATGATGTATGACGCTTTATAACTTAGTATCTTTTATTATTCACCTTTGCTTTGTTTCAACAGTTTGTAATTCATCTGTAGGTAAAAGGTATTAGGTATATTTATAATTAAAAATAATAACTATTCAACATCGTACTATTCATGAATTTTCAATAAAATAATACAATTGAAATTACCAACCAAACATTAGTTACTCAAAAGTCCAGTCACTTCAATCAAAATTTTTACTACACATACATTGTCATTAATTACCTGTCTGTTTCAAGGATGATTATCACACTAAACAAGTTATCCCTTTGAGGTTACATTAATTTCAATAAGTTGATTAATATAGTAGCATTAGTACTAGTAATCTTTGACAAAATCTGTTTCAAACAATAGAAAAGATTCAGTGTATGACTTACGATTCAGCAGTGTTCAGTGTTTTAATTCTGCTCCCATTTTGATATTCCTGCATAGTATTATGTTAAGTCTCCTTATACTTCACACAATATATATAATAATTCATTCAGAAAAACAGCAAAATGAAGTCAATGAGAAGAAAAATACATTTCAAACGGCAAAATCATTGCGTGGAAGTTATCTTACATAACCTCGTTGATAAAGATGTGCAATCGATGCTTCTACCTTTGAATCTGATGCAAACTGTTCAGTTATATCCAAAATATCGCATTAAAGATAATTTTATAACTCCAAACGGCCGTCTTTCGAATTTCGTTTCATTTTGCGGCACGTTATGTTTTATCTCAGTTCTTTTTTATAACTTTTACAGCGAGTTTACTGCATGGGATGTTAATGTGAGGTTAATTACCGCCACAGTCCATTTAGTTTATTTCATTTTTGGATTTTCAATGAATTTTATGCTAAGTGTGTCTAAAACAAACAAAAATATTGAGTTCGTTTTAAACTTTCAAGATGTTCACAGATACCTCAATAACCAGACCAGTTTCAAATACTTTATCATCAGTAACTGGTTATCTGTCATCTTTCTCTTCGTATATTTTGCCAGTGCTGTTACTACTTTATGTGCATGTTTGAGAGATATAAACCCATTATTCAAAACTTTCTTCTTAATTTGTTTTGACGCAAACATCCTATATGCTCTTAGACTTATTCAGCTGTTAAAAAATAAAGTTGATCTTTGGAATATTCATGCTTTTCAATATCAAAACATGGAGGATAGGGACAGAGAGGTTCATTGTGAGAGAATGTTTCAGGCTTACGTTAAAATATTGGACTGCTTTGACATCTACAAGGTTTCTTTTCAACAGATAGTAAGTGAAAATCATGTTACTAATGGATCTTGAAGCATTGGATTTGAGTTTGTTGCGATGGGTGTTTTGAGTGACAATGATAATAAAGAACTATGAATTTAGCACATTAGAGAAAGTTTTAAGTTTTTGCTACAGAAAAGTTAAAAGAAAGTTGTCTGTCGAAATTTGATGAGGAGGAATGAAACGCGTGTGACTTAAAGTGCGATACATATAAACGTTGATGAATGAACAGAGCATTCAGACTAATTGGTAACCTTCCTCCATTTGGAAGTCGGTAAAAAAAACATTGTATGTGCCTATAAAATTTCAAGGTTGCCCTTGATTTCCCTGGGATCACATCATCAGATTCCGACTGGGTGATAACGGGACCACCTCGAGAGTATAAGCTTTCGAATCAAAAAAGAATTTCGGAAATCGGTCAACGATTGGCGGAGAAATCGGTGAACAAACAAAAAAAACTACACACATCTGAATTAATAACCTCCTCCTTTTGGAAGTCGGTTAAAAATGGATAGACTGTTTATAAGAGCGATGGTTGAAAGGAAAGCATATTTATATGGAAAACGTGTCGCCGATCCCAAGTTGCGTGGGACAAGGGCTGATAGACGATTATGAACTTAAAGCGGTGAATCATTCACAACAATTTTTCTTATCATGTTTCAGATCTTGTTTCAAACTATCAAGTTCGTGTACCAACATTTCACAGCTATTCAGAGAGTTATTGTAATATTAAAAACTACTTATACAAATTATGTAAGTATGTACTCGGTCAGCTTCGAGAGGTACTTTGTTTATTTATTATTTTCTAGAATTGATGATATACAGGGTGTTTGGTGCATCGTTTGCCAAATCGAATAGGCCGAAAGGAAAGGTCATTTGCTATCACTTCACGCCCTATAACTCATTCCTTGCCACACCGGTTTTTTTATAACAACTTTTTAATTTAAATTTTGAAAAACACCAAACTTCAGCATTTTAAGTCAAATAAAAAAATTGTTTAGACTTAAAATTTCGATCTTATTTTGATGTGTACTGTTGTATGATTCTATCAAATTCACAATTACTTGGTAATAACAATTACTTTCTTTTTTAATAGCTCGTAAAGTTTTTGTAAAAGAAAAATAAACTTAAAACTCAACTACAATGGCTATAAAAAAAAAAACTTAAAGCGATCGGGATCTTCGAATACTTTTAAAAAGTTCTCTAGTCTGTCCCCTTTCCAACGGTATGCAATATGCCCAAGAAAACGTTTAATACCTTTTCATTTTTAACTCGAGACACTAGGCTGATATTCGACATTACAGTAATAACAGTAGTTTTAGCATAAATAACATGCCTCAAGTAAGTAGACAGATACTGTTATGTCACTAGTGCGTAGTGTCCTATCTCTTTCTTAAATAGGGTACCAACTTTTTAAGAATTTGAAACAAAAAAAAAAACATTAATTCAGAAATCACAATTCTTGTTCCAGTTGTCCGCCACTGTTGCGAATGCACGCGCGGCATCTTTGTCTTATCTCGACTGTAGTTTTGTGCATTAACGTATTTCGCAAAATTTAAATTAAAAAGTTGTTATAAAAAAACCGGTGTGGCAAGGAATGAGTTATAGGGCGTGAAGAGATAGCAAATGACCTCTCCTTTCGGCCTATTCGATTTGGCAAACGATGCACCAAACATCCTGTATAATGTTGGTTAATTTTAGCTCTCAAAATGGATGTAAGAACTTTATAGACCGTTGGTAAACAAGTGATAGGTCTATAATTTTTGGGTTCCGCAGTACTACCTGATTTATGGAGCAGGTGGGTAATGCCTGTCGTCAGGAACTGGGGCAGCGACCCTGACTCTAAGGCTGATTGAAACTGGGACGCCAAGCGAGCGTGCGATCTTTGAAACCATTTGATCTAGAAGTTGTGCAGTCCGTCCGGCCCTGGAGATTTCGAGTTAGGTAACGGACAGACTGCACGAGCTACGTCTTGGGGGCTGATGATAATTGCCCCCATTTCTGGTATTGGATCGCACGCTTGTTCAACCTCCCGGGTCCAATCGCCCTTAGTGTGACTGACAGGCACCGACCAGATGCTGCGCCAGAACGAACACATGGCGTCATCATCCAGTAGACGCATGTCAGTCACCCCTTGGTCTGGTCGTTCCCAAGCCCTATATACCCACCTTTCATCGCTTTTGAATGTGTAATTCTGAGTGTATCGCTCCACTTGCCGCTTGTACCTACCTACTACTACAGGACCTACCTCAAAGAGGGGACTTATCGCCACTATTGTGGCGTGCCCTGCACGTGGTTGCGACAGTCGCTGTCTCCATGTCGCCATGAGATCGTGCCGGAGGTCTGTTCGCTGAGCGACAATTTGCCGCGGCAGCGGAGTTTCCCCCCGGCGTAGTGCCTCCGCGCGCCATACATGCAGGCGCGCGAGGACCATCGCCTCCAGATCCCATGGCGGCAATCCGGCCAAGAGGCTCGCCACCTCGCCGGAGATCGTGCGGTACCCCCGGATCAGCCTTACGGCTACCACCTTCTGGGGCGCGTTTAGGTAATGGGCGGCTCGCCGCCTCAAAGAACGCGCCCACACCGGGGCCCCATAAAGGGCCATGGACCGCACGACCCCCGCATAGAGCCTCCGGCAGGAGACGTTTGGAGGACTTTAACCCCTCAAAGTGCGAAATTTACATCTCTGACGTGACTGACAGACAATCGACTATAGATAAATTTAATGCAATCCCCACACATCAAAATTTAAAGAAAAAGTTCCCTGCACCTCCTAGGTTCCCCTGTTTTAGAAGAAAGTATTTCATCTTTCATCGAAGACAAAATCAAACATTTTATTGATATTTCGGATAGACTCTCCAAAATTAATTTACATTCCGCTTTCACCCTTATCAGATATTGTTGTTTTGGTCCAAATTTTATGTATGTTTTCCGTTTTTCTTCTCTTTGGACGAAACCAGAACTTTTGAACAAAATTGACCAAATTATACCCAATACTTCAACATCTATTCTTAATGTGGCCTTGGACGACCGAGTGTGGCTGCAAGCCACCCTACCAATTCGTTTTGATGGCCTCGGCGTCCGCAAAATTTCTAGTATAAGCTTACCGGCGTTCCTGTCTTCTGTCCACAGCACTGAAAAGCTAACCAGGAAGATTTAACTCTCTCCCTGGTTGATTCGGAAGTGCCGTGCTTGACAGACGCAGAGGGCGCCTGGAAAGTGGCCTGCCCGGACACGGATCGGCCCGAGAACCCGTTCTCCCAGAGACAGTGGGATGAGCCGCTCTGCAGGTTGGTACGGAATAACCTTATTAATACCAATACTGCTGAGCGTGCCCGCCTGCTGTCGATGTGGTGAAGCAGTCGACGGCCTCGGACACCATGGCCTTTCCTGCGTAAGAAGTAAGAGCGCAGGTCGGATAGCGCGGCACGCTAGCATTAATGTTGTCATTCGTCGTGCTCTTGCCACCGCCGGAGTGCCAGCTGTCTTAGAACCCAATGGCTTGGCACGTGTAGATGGGAAGAGACCAGATGGTCTCCACCCCCTCCATGACGCGCCAGTCAATGACACGCGGTGACAGAGCGGGGCTAGCGAACGATATGTCCACCACCGACTCGCCCCGCATCCGCACACACGTGGGGACAGAACCCCGATTTAGGACGACCAGGCCCACCTCCAGAGCCCAGTCCTCCACCATCCTACCCCGCACATCTGTGCAACGAGAACCCCAAGCCAAGTTTTTGGCATTGAAGTCCGCGAGCACAAGCACGGGGAGGGAATAGTTTCGGATGACGACACTCAACTCCATGAGGGAGTTGTGGAACTCGGCGAGAGTTCGGCACGGGGAGAAGTAGACTCCGGCTACGACGATCTCCCCGAACCGTGCTGCTACGCAACCCTGACCCCTCCTGACACTCTCAAGTGTCGGGATACCGGCGGCGGCCGACAAAATTATGACCACTGAGCCGCTCAGATCCTCCACCCAGTCTTCCCTGGGCGGGACAATGTACGGCTCAGCGACCACGGCGACGTTAATCAACCACTGCGCCATGCTCTGGAGCAACAGATCCTGAGCACAGCGGCAGTTGTTGATGTTCGCCTGGAGAAGGCGTAATGGGGCCATTATTGGCACTCCATTTCAGCCTCCTCCCGGGCCACGCAACAGATGTTGCGGCGGCAGTACAGGTGGCAGCGGCGAAAGCAACAGTAGCGGTAGCAGCTGCGGCGGTGGTGACGGTGGAGGCGTTGCCTGAGGGCCTTCCCTTGCCCCTGGTCCTGATGGGTGGTGCGCAGACCCTGCCCCCTGCCCGATGATCGGCCGGTTTGCCCGCTGCCGCGCATGCAGTGCAGTGTGGCGTGGCAGAGCAAGTCACGGCCATATGACCGGGCTTACCGACATCATCTGCTTAGCCTTTCCCCCTAACTATCTTGGGGTCGGCTTCAAGTCTAACCGGATGCAGCTGAGTATATTTCACGTGAAGCGACTGCCTGTCTGACCTTCACAACCCAGTATCTGGGTAATACGATACCCCTTGGTAAGACTGGATGTCAGACTTTTGGCTTTTGACTACTCGTAACGACTGTCATAGATCTACAAATGACAGCCGGGACCAACGGCTTAACGTGCTTTCCGAGGCAAGGAGGAAACTCAGTATGTAATTAAGGTCATCCATCCACGGACCAAGCATGGCTTACGGCGTACCTTAAAGATCGACCCGTGATGCTATTATTATTTAGCCACGAGCTCCTATCGCAGAGTATATCGTGTCAATAATAGTTTGACACACTTTAATAGACATTCCCCATACATCTTTGGCGGACCTTATCTTGTTGCTAATTAATAAGGCTTTAGCTACCTTGCTTGCTTGCCTTGCTTGACTTGCTTGCGTAATAGAACTAAGCTTAGACAAACTATTTATGTCTGTGTGAATATTATAAGCTAATACCCTAGCTATTTTGTGTCTACGTCCAATAGGTAGATACACATTACCCCGTGTCGACCTAAGTATAAACTTAGGTCGTCAATAAGAGTGTTAATATCAAGAAATATAAGCTTGTCATGTGAATATAATTATTGTTTTTTCCATTACATACATTTTCAAAATATGGAATGGTGTTATAATACGTTGTGTGTTATTTTTTTCCAATATCAACGGGTATATTAAAATCGGGCCCGACACGCGATTGAGTATTTTTCACTATTGCTCACAGTTTCGGATTTGACCATCCGCTCCCACCTGAAAAATTCACCCTACATACTTATATGTATAGGAAATAATAAATTACATTTAAGACACAAAAACTGTGTGACTTATAGGACTTAGAAATTAAGCATTATTAAGAGAACATGTCAGGATGTATACAAGAATTCTTGGGTGAAGTGCTGCTCTCGCAGCTAGACCACTGAGTAATCTGGATTGTTTGTTTTTGCAGTATTTCTTTTGGGTATCTGCACTGTGGTTGGCCTTCTGGTTATTAAAAACTGTAACACTGATAATGGCAATAAACCTACAA
This sequence comes from Cerastis leucographa, assembly GCA_963082945.1. Classification (NCBI taxonomy): domain Eukaryota; kingdom Metazoa; phylum Arthropoda; class Insecta; order Lepidoptera; family Noctuidae; genus Cerastis; species Cerastis leucographa. The sequence goes on from OY720355.1 coordinate 19,163,032, forward strand.
TGCGAGAAATTCTATATGTCTGTAAATAACGTTCAAGATTCATGTGCACGTCTTTGGAATTCGGATTGTACAGGTATATTTTTATGTAATCTTTCTTTTTATTTACCGTATGGTTAATGCCTAACGTGGTTTGTGCCATGCATGGGCATCTTATTTGACTTATATGCCGTCGAGAACTGTCTCTCAGGCACGCTGGTTTTGTGTCCTCGCGAAATCTTTCTTTCACCGAAGCAAGGGATAATTCATTTTTATGCAATACGCACATGAATACGAAAAATCAGAGGTGCGTGTCTTGGGTTCAAACCCCGAGACTTATGACTTGGCAATCCGACAGTCACACCACTGGGCTATCACTGCAGATATTGTTGTAATAAGAAAAAAATATAATTCTTTGGAGACGAACATTGAAGACCAACCAACAAGTAGTGTACAAACACGGAAAAGACGACCATATCCAATTGATGAAGATGAAAACTGGTCCGAAGTCAGGAAAACTGGTAAAAGATATAAAAGCTTAAATAATCTTGCTACACCAACATCAGAGGACCAAATAGAAGTATCAATAACTTGTAAGGAAGCTTTACCTAAACAGTTTAAACTGGCCAAACTATTACAAGCTAATAATATTAATCGTATCTCACGCATTAAGTATTACAATCCTTTTAAAGTGATGCTACAATTTGAGAGTATTTTAGAAGCACAGAAGCTAATTAATTGCACGGAGTTTAAGGAAAAGCAATGGGTAATATCAAAAACTATGGAGGTGGAGAGAACTTTCGGAATAATTAAAAACATAGAACTTGACTGTAATGACGAAGAAATAATGGAAAGTTTGTCGTCCGCCACAGATATACTAGCAGTAAAACGGCTAAGTCGCAGAAGTTCGGATGGTTCTGGATGGACTGAGAGTGAAACTTTGAGAATATGTTTCAAAGGTTCCTCACTACCAGCTTATATTTACATGTATGGAGTCAGAATAAACGTGGAGCCGTATGTCTATCCGGTAACACAATGCTCGAATTGTTGGAAATTCGGCCACTACAAAAAGATTTGCCCTAATAAGAAAATTGTGTGCCCAAATGCAGTAAAAATCACGAATCCTGTGAAACGACCTCATATACATGCGTTAATTGTAAAGCTGATCATATGGCACTGAGTAAAGTCTGCCCTGTGTATGAAAAGGAAAAGAAAATTAGAAATATAATGTCCCAGTTCAACTGCACTTACAAGAAAGCCCCGACGTTGTACGTTCCATCCTCCACTTCAATTCCTGATAAAGAAACCTCCAATACACCTAATTCTGCACTATTCACTGTACCACAGATTGACACTGAATATGTAAATTCAACTCCTCTTCATACAACACCATTATACTCTGCTGTTTGTGCAGCCAACTCAAAGTTAAACGAAGAAATTGAAAGCAGCGTAAATCCAGTTGTGCCATCCACTTCATCCAACAAACAATGTGCTTCAAAGCCAAAGAAAAAACAACACAAACAGAAAATTAACGACATATCCTTTGACTGGGAATGTATATGTTCAGACTCGGAGTGTAATACCAACAAAACGGAAGGCGGTGTAAACAAAGAGGAAGGTAAAAACCATGAAAAAGACAAAACGGACGACAAAACTAGGGACTTAATAGAAAGAATTGAGGCAATAATTTTAAAGAAAAAATATACAATAACTGATAAAATTAAAATGAGTTTCCAAATACTGTTCGAGTGGTTTTTACAGTTGATTTTAAATAAGATTTTTAACGTGTCTGGCTTTAAATTTAGTGCAAGCGATGGCGACAAAAACTAACAATAAATATAAACTAAAAATTATCCAATGGAACTGCCAAAGTTTAAGAAAGAAAGTAACCCAATTAAAAGCACTTCTCTCTCAAGAAAAGATACATATTGCTGCATTGTCAGAGACCTGGCTAGAACCGGAGTTCAACCTGCGAGTAAGTGGTTATAACGTATATCGGAAAGATAGGTGTGACGGATATGGAGGTGTTTTAGTCTTGGTTCACTACTCAATTAAATCCCAAATTGCACAAATCCAATCCAGAAATCCAGGTGTCGAAATTATACACATTAAAATTCATAATTGTGAGTCTCTGGATGATATCATATCGGTATATTGCCCTCCATCCGTTCGTACGTGTCAGCAAGATTGGGACGAAATATTTTCAATGTGCGATAGGAAAACTCTGCTGCTAGGAGATTTGAATGGTCACCATAGTAACTGGTCATATAAAAATGACATGAGGGGCAAACAAATATTTGATTCTTTGTTGTGTCATAACTTTACAGTGATGAATGATGGAGCTCCGACAAGAATTAAATTAGTAGACGGAGTCATACAAAAATCTTCTCCTGATGTGACATTTGCTACAACAGATATAGCTTTTAAATATGACTGGACCGTGACCAATAAATGTTTAGGAAGCGATCACCTCATCATACAAATTTCTTCTAACTGTCTAGCAATTAGAAAACCAGAGATAAGGAGAAACTTTAAAAAGGCCAATTGGCAAGAGTACCGCTCAATTTTAGAAGAGGAATTCTACAATTTCAATATTACTTGTGAGTTGCAACAGACATACGACCAGTTTTTGGATATTTTAAATAAAGCTGCAGAACTTCACTTTCCAGTCATAAAAATGAATCAAAACCCTAACAACAATTTCAGACCTAAACCCTACTGGAGTCCTGCTTTATCAAGAACTGTAGCAGAACGTAGGCTTGCACTGGCACAGTTTCGTTGTAACCCGACCCCCAATAATTTATCAGTGTTACAATCCAAAATTAGTATCGCGCAAAGAGAATTGAGAAGAGGGAGAAGTGAATCATTCCAAAACTTTGTTTCATCGGTTGATCATTCAACTTCTTCAAGTGGTATGTGGAGAAAAATGAAATGGTTCAAGGGATATCACAATAATCGAAACGTGTATGTAAGTGAATCCCAAGCTAAGAAATTGCTATACAGTCTTACACCTGATTACGTTATAGATGAACAACCAAAATTTAAATCCAATAATTTAGTTTTAGAGAAATCTATTACTTTACATGAATTAGAGAAAAATATAAAACTGTCTGATACAGCTCCAGGTTGCGACTGTATATCATTTTCAATGTTAAAACAGTTACCTACTAATGGTAAACTTATATTAATTAATTTATACAACTTATTTTTACAAAATAGTTTTGTACCCAGACAGTGGCGTGACATTCGTATATTCCCCATTCCAAAACCTGGTAGAAATCTCGACTCGTTAGATTCACTCAGGCCTATTTCCTTAATGTCTTGCTTGTGCAAGACATTTCACACAATTCTTAATAAACGATTAGAGTGGCATCTGGAAAAAAACAACATATTTTCTGATAACGTGGTGGGATTTAGGAAAACACGCTCTTGTCTGGATAGCCTTTCTAGCCTGGTGTCGAAAATACAGTATGGTTTTGAATCCAATTCATTCTTATTCATTTACATTATCTTGCTTTATAGACATAAATAACGCGTATAACAACGTCGACATTTACAATTTATTGACAACTTTAGATAATTTAGGAGCAATCATATATCATAATTTAGGTAAGCGTTTTGATATTAATTGATGATTCCATTTAGGTGACAGATCTACTATTTTGAGGACAAACCCTATTATTTAAGAAACACAAAACTAATTAAATTGGTGATAGCTTAAATGATACCCTTTCTTAAAAGAGAGGTCTCTTCTCATTAAATGTGATAACATAACTATGCACAGACATACGGGTGTCGGATTAGCTCAGGGTGATCCCTTATCACCATTACTATTCAATGTAGCAACTGTTAAAATTTGTTAACAAGTATATCACGAAGTAACTGTGTCTCAATATGCAGATGATATTGTTATGTATGTAACTAGCAAAAATGTTAGTGACGCCGTAGCTGACATTCAATGTATGCTGAATAATATTATGGCTATTTTAGCAGAATTGGGTCTTGAAATATCCCCTTCCAAAAGTAAATTATGTCTTTTCTCAAAAGGTCGTAAATATTCAAGATTTTCAATAGATATTAGTGTTAATAATATTTTTTTACCTGTAGTTGATTGTGTTAAATGTTTGGGCATGTGGATGGACTGTTCTTTAAGATGGGGGAAACATATAAATGAAATTATCGAAAAAATCCATAAATTCCTTAACGTATTTAAAGTTTTAGCCGGATCTGGTTGGGATGTCCACCAAAAACATTTACGGCGATTCTATATATCCACTATTCGAAGCCGTTCAGAATACGCTAGTTTTCTGTATCATACCAGTGCTAAAAAGCATTTAAATAAATTGAATATTACACAAAATCAATGTATGAGGGTAATTGGAGGATTTATTAGAACAACACCTACACACGTAATGGAATGCGAACTGAGCCTACCGCCTTTGGAAGTTAGAAGATGGTTCCTTGCTGGAAAGTTTTGGTTAAAAACAAGTTCTTTGAAATCAAATAGAATTCTTCCAATTTTAGAAAAGCTAAGTGAAATTTACATCAATAAAAGAAATAAAAAATTTCCTTTGCTCGTTTCTATTCATGATAAGTTTAAAGAATTCAACATTAGTTCTTGCAAACAATTAGAAATGTTTTCCTTTGACACATGGATGGCTGATATTGATTTGTCCGATATCTTAAAATCAAACATTGACGTTATAACTAAAGCAAAGAATAAGTATCATATTTCTGAAATAAAAGAGGAAACACTAAAATTTATGTCTAAATATTCACAATTTCATAAAATTTATACAGACGGGTCAAAAGACGGAGATCATATTGGGTGCGCATTTTATGACGAACATACCAACGCTATTATGAAATTTAAAATCACCACTAATGGGGTGCATTTCAACAAATGCCATTTTTTTTATCATATCGGTGAACTTTTTCATTTATATTTTTTTTTGTATATTTTTCAGGTTTAATGTAATCTTTAAGGTATCAAATATCTCCAAATGTAATATCATCAACGTATCATTTAAGACTAAGGAGAAAATTCAGTTTTAATTCTGGTTTCCACCGATATGACAAACCGGCACCGATTATTTTTTCTGTACACCGGTATGATAAGTTTATCCACCGAAATGATGTACATATCCAGCGTTATGATAATCTATCACCCTTTGAACATCAAAAAATGAAATAGTTAGTAGGTACCTATATATTTTTACAAGGGTGACTTAGAACTGAAGACCTGAACTGAGGGTCTTATGTAAGTAGATCACATCCAAAGAGAACTGAGTTCTTAGAAGTTCAGTTGAAATATTTTTTTTTTAATTATGTACCTATTTTATTATATTTACTTTCTTTTTATTATATTTACTACAGGTACTGAATTTAAAAACAAAATGTTTATTTTTATTATCATTGTCTTTGTAATAGTATTATACTTTACTTAACGAAATGACACGGGATCTACCGATATGATAAAACGAATCACCGAGATGATAAAATGATCTACCGATATGATAAAGTAATCCACCGATGTGACAAAACTGTGCGTTGATCATGAAACAAAACACCGACATTAGATATAAGACACCGATTGATTTTTTCGGTGTAAATTATCACATCGATGGTAATAAAGACCACCGATTACAGCGATATGAGAACAGCGACGTGAGAAATAACACACTTTTTCGAAAATTAGAAAAAATGCATAATATCTAGGATAAATTCAATAACAGTCAATGAAGCTAATTTACTTACTACCTGTGTTAGAACCAAACAACAAAAATAAAACTACTCATTACACTAGAAAAATGCAACCACCGATAATATAAAATAATTGTCCGAGAGCAACTGAAATGGCGTACTTATGTTATTGGCGAGAATATGCAGCGATTTGACACAAATCCGTCCTGACTGCGCAGTAGCACACACTAACGAGGAAAATAAAATTGGGGTGGGGACGCTGTCGGACTCGTCAATGTAAAGTTAGGGTTAAATTACTTTTGTCCAGCGATATGAGAACATTTTGCAGGACAGGTACGTTTGTGCCTCTCAGTAATAATAATCGTTAATTATGTAATAAAATATGCTATATATTAATAACAAAACTAATATTCTATAAAATAGAATAAGTTATATACTTAACTTACTTATTTCTATTAGTGTATAAGCTTTTTTGTTTGTAAAAAAAGTAGAGGGACAGCACCGATTTGAAAAAAATAGAGGTTTATGAATTTATTTCAACCTTTGTAAATAGTCCTAGGCAAATTATATTTTTGCCACAACCCAATAACTACCTATTAAATACTAAAAAATATAATTCAGAACGATATTCCTTTTTTCAAATACTAATTTCACCGAAGACAAAAAAATAAGTCATTTGGGAAATTCACCCGTTTGTATCATGTTTGTCGAACTTATTGCTATCTCTGAAGCCTTATCATATATTGAATCTTTAGATCAAGGTAAATATGTCATCTATACAGATTCAAAGAGTTCTATTCAACACCTGGCTCGATGCTCCTCGACTTTTCGAGGTAGACCGATAGCCTATACAATAATTAAATCAATCTTAAAACTCATATCCCAAAATAAACAAATAGTCATTCAGTGGATTCCGTCTCACATAGGCATAGACGGCAATGATAAGGCAGATTTTCTTGCAAAACAAGCATGTTCGGATGGCATTGAATTTGAAGTGATACCCCACTATATAGATCTTATACCATTTAAAAAAAAAATATGCTTACAAAACTGGAAAGAATATTTGATCTCCGGTCAAGAGAAAAGGGAATCTGGTATAGAACAATCCAATCACAACAAATCAAATCAAATCAAATCAAAAGTCATTTATTCAAACTAGGCTGATAATCAGCACTTTTTGAACGTCAAAATTACAAGAGACAGTCCCCCAAAACGCTCGCCCTTCGCCACTTCCTAGTGTTTTAGCTGGGAAGAAGAAGTGGCGGAACAAACTCCCCAGCAACACATCTGTCTGTTAGGTTAGAAGAACCAGATTCTATACAAAAGTGTTCAAGTTTATATAAACAAGGAATCCATTATATCAAATTAATGTCACATGTCAGCTAGCACACACCAATAATAAAATAAAATATTAAAAAATATACTCAAGAATAAATAAAGCCTCCAGACATAAAGGGCGTGCCCGCTTACACGTGCATACAGACGAATAAAATAAAGATAAATAATAATAAAGATAAAGTAAAATAAAAAAATAAAAAAAATTAAAAAAAAAAAAAACTACGCGTGAAGTTATATAATACCATAAGCTAATTAGAGAAAGAAAGAACATAAACATTGTCTTGAGTTCAACCCAGCGACCAACTATTCTTATCGTTTAAGTAGTCGTTAATGGAATAGTAGGCTTTTGAACAAAGGTTAGATTTCACTTTAGCTTTAAACACATTAAATGGCAAGTCTAAAAAGGAAGATGGTAGCTTGTTGTAAAATGTTAAACCAAGCCCTACGAATGAATTATGAACCTTATGAAGCCGGTGAAAGGGAGCACGTAGTTTATGCTTATTTCGAGTGTTTATGTTGTGAATATCACTGTTTTTACAGTACAAATGGATATTTTGTCTAATATATAAAATGTTAGCTAAAATAAATTGTGAAGCCACCGTGAGAATACCAATCTCTTTAAAAAAACAACCTTCATATTCTCCTTGGATTGATGACAGTTCTGTTTGTAGGGCGGACTTAACTATATTATTAAGACTTCGTTCGGGACATATGCCACTAAATAAATTCGGACACTTAATGGGAAAACTGTTATCACCAATGTGTAGTACGTGCAGCGAAGAGGAGGACAAATATCATATTTTGATGAGATGTGTCCTTAATCACTCACTGAGAACACAAATTGGTACCCACAATATAAACTTATATAACCCATTATCATATAAAATAATACCTATAATAAATATGGTTAAGTTCGCCCTGAAGAACAGACCCAATTAAACAATTGTATTTAGTTTTTTTTTTTTAAGATTATATAGTATTCTATGTTTACCTACAGAGTGACATACTCGCAATGGCGAAAAAACTCTTCCAATAAAGATTAAAAAAAAAAAAAAAAATGTATCGTTCAGAAACGTTAGGGGCAAATACTTCAGGAGGTATGAAGGAGTGTAAAAAAAAAAAACGACGTTTTGTTACAAAAAACTATCGATTATTAAGAGCATTAGTTGAGTATTTAAGTAACATGTTACGAGATTGCAATGAAATTCCTGTTTAGATAACATTTTAAGACAAATTTTCAATTGCGTGTAAACTCCTTGCTTGAACTTGTATGACCTGTGTGCTGTGCTATAAATTAAAAAAAAAAATACTTATCGACCTTGGGTTTCATGACAAAAAAAAAGCTCGAGGGTTTCATATAGGGCATTACGGACAAGTTAACCTGTATGTTTAGATACTGTTTACGTGCAAGTGTGATGAAAAAATTATTTCATCACAACTGATCTGATCTCTGGTCCGAGAACTTGGAAAAGGGAAGGCAGATGATGGTGGTTATGCGCCACCACCAACCCACACTGGGCCCAGTTGATGAATTGTAATCTAATCCCTCACCTAGAGAGGAAAGCTGTGTCCCAGCACTGGGAAAATTATGAGCTGATCATACTTATGCTTGCAAACATTACAGATACCGAGAAGAGGTTATATAAGAATATTAAACGCCTACATCGAGCGAGATTCGACAAGCTGCATGTCTGTCGGCTATTCTACGTGGATGCTAATTTCGCCTCTGAATTGATAGTGTTCCTTGCTGACTATACTTTTGTGGTGCTCCAGTTTGCGCTTCTGTAAGAGTCATGTCAGTATTTGTAAATAAATGATTCTACTAATTTCATCAACATTGTCTATTATTTTGATATACGATACTCAGATTTTGAATGGCTGAGACTGCAAAAAGACTGCAAGAATAAAAGAAGAATGCCATCCTTAAATCCCATCCTCACATATATCCAGCTATTACTCCTATTCGTTCTGTTCATGCTGTAAGATTGTGGAACTCACTACCGCCTAGCATTCGTGACTTGAAGACCATTTCGCAGTTTAAAAACCGAGGGAAACAGAAACCTTTACTCTCAATTCTGATGTATACAAGGTTTTGTTTTGCATCCTAGTCAAATTCAAGGAGGTAAGTATGGTAATGATTCTCGTCCCGAACCAATAATAGGGATTTTTTTTTATTCTTTCTTATTCACGGAAATCGGTAAGTGTGAACCACCCGTGTTTTAAACGCGGCCCGCCTGATTCTCGCCCTATAACCTCGCTTCCACACATGCAAACAATATCAACGTTTTTTCAATAATTTCTTATTCTCTAAACCATGTTAAGGGGGTTTTTCTGAAATACTGACAAACTTAAACAACCAAAAAAATCATCATATATTAATAATTAACTAGGAACCGTAATTAGTTATGTCTTTTCTGACAACCTCCTGAATTTTACGAGGTTGCAAAACAACACCTTGTATATGTATTTTTATTTGGTAATATATCTTTACATAATGTATTTATATTAAGTTATATGTGTATTTATTTATATTTAGGTAATAGTATAGGTTAAGTTAGGTAAGGCACATAAACACATTTTTCTCTTCATTCTATGAAATAAGCAGTACCTTTGTACTCAATTATTCTATGTTTTTCCGTTTTTTCTACTGTGTGTATGTAAATTGTAAAATAAATGCTGCCTTCATGATTGTAAATCAGGGTAATGTTCAAGATTGAACAGGAACGGTTCATCTAATGTCACCCGTAACATCCTACGGCGGATTTGTTTTTTATCACTTCTCTTCAACACTAACCTTAAGTAAAATGTGGATAATAACACTAACCTTAAGTAAAATGTGGATAATTAATGGTGTGGGTTACATGTTTGTTAAATCTTAGTTTAGGTATACCTCTGTATTTTGTAGTATGTTTAACACAACTGTTTTGTCCCTAGTAAATAAATAATTAAATTAAAATTTTTAAAAACCCCCGACACAAATACCTCTTTGTTTTTGTGCTAAGCATTTATTTAAATTTTTAATTTATTTTCTTAGTCTTGAATCTCCCACTTCTGGGCATAGGCATCCCTCCATTCATTACACTTTTCTGGGTGTTGCGCCTCTTCTCGCTTATTAACAAGGAAAGTTATAAATTAAAAAAAAAACCCGAGCTTTTAGCCAGGTTGTGTGCACCCTTCCCCCCCTGGCGATGCCCATGGAGACAAGTGACAAGATTTCAAACTCCAAATCGATGAGACCTGTGGAAGTTTTATAGCCATTCGTCAACTAGAAAAGAGGTGATGATCATCGAACGGCTGAGCAGACTTTCTCGAAACATAGCTAAGACCACTCTCGATTAAAGCACCTTTCAATCGAAACCAATTTCATCAAAATCTTTTCGTGCATATCCGGGGGTCACGATGTCACCCACCCACCCATGACGTACTTGCTGAGATGTGAGTATGAGGCGTGGAAAAGTCATGGTTTTAATTTAGCGCATGTGGTGAATGCGGGCCACTATATCTGTTGTGTATTAATTCAATTTTTGGGATGATTTGGTACTCTATTTGATGATGGCATAAAAGCAATTTATTTGATAGAAATTGACAATGAAGATAATAAATATTAGATGACTGATAAGACTAGATAAATGTTGTCAGTTAAAAAAGAAACGTTCAATGCCTTGCCTATGATAAATTGCCGTCCATCACTTTGATCATCTTATTCATTAAAAACAAAATTATTTTCCATAAGAAACCGAGTTCCCTTCTATTTAAACGTCACTCCAGTGAAATGGCTTTTAAAGAATTTTATAATAAGTTATTCATAAAGAAAACAAATCCTAACCATCACAAAACTAATAGCGTTACAATTGTTTTGAATCATGAAGTTGACAAAAGTGTGCAGTCAATGCTTCTTCCTTTGAATCTAATGCAGACTATTAACTGTCTACCGAAATATTCGATTAAACATAACTTCATAACTACAAACAGACTCAAAAGCAATTTTGTATCACTTTGTGTTACAATATTGCGCTTCATTACATTTTTATCACGTACTATTTTAGATCTGGGAATTTTCAAGCCTAATACATTGGTTAATGTTTTTATGCGCTGTTCAATGTGCTTGGATTTCGTCTTCTATTCTCTGGCTTTTGTCTTCATGTATATTCTCAACATTATCCACGCGAAAATTAATATATCAGTTGTCCTCGCCTTTCAAGAAATTCATAGATTCCTCAACAATAAAGACATCATCAAAACCTTTGTCAAATGGAATTGGATTGCAGTTATTCTGATTTTGGGTTATATTTTAGAAATGTTAACCGCTAATATTTATTTGGGTTTACCGTGGCTCATTCAAATCTGTAATTTGGTGATATTTTGCTTTGATGCTCATATGGTATATGCAATTAGACTCATTAGCTGCTTAGAAACGTATGTTGTTTTAACAAACGATCAAGTTTTCCAACATCAGAATTATAGTAACGAAGGCAAACAAATTTGCAAGTATCGTGCTTACACTCAAATATTGGAATGTTTTAACCTTTTTAAAATACCTTATCAGCCTTTGGTAAGTGTAATTATTATTATTTGACTAATTTCTAGCATGCGATGTCAGTGTACAGACGCCAGCATATGAAGCTAGCCGAAACTGTCAAATTTACCATTCAACCTGGAACCTAATTCTTTAAAGATAAAGTTGAAAATATAATAAAGTTTCACAGATCGTTGCAGCTTGATGTGCTGGTACAGTCTGTTGTCAATATTATCTGACACAACCTAAAAACAAACGAATTTGGACCAGTGTCTGTAATATTTAGGTTTATTCAATTTATATGAGCTTATCAGAGAAGTGCTCGAGTACTCGATGAACAAATACAATAACAATACAGACACGCTTTGATCGCACACTGACACTTAAAAATTGGAGAAAATTAAACATTTACATCATATCATTAATCATGAAACGTTTGGGACCTTGCCTATGATAAATTAGCCTGCTACTATATTATTATGATGGAGAGCAGCGGTGGCCCAGTGGTGGCAGCCCCGATTTACGAGCAGTAAGCCGTGGGTTCGAACCCAGGCAGGCGCATTACTTTGTGTAATTTATTTCATCACCGCTACTCTCAAAAACGGTGAAGGAAAACATCGTGAGGAAACCGGCATGTCCTAGAACTAAAAAATCGAAGACATGTGACATCTACCAACCCGCACTGGGCCCGCGCGGCGGATTACAGCCCACTCCCTGTCATTGAGTGGAGGCCTGTGTCCTAGCAGTGGGAACATTGTAGGCTGATGATGATGATGATAATTATTATGATTTCTAATTACGATAAATGTTTTTTTTTACCTTTTAAACATATTTAAAAATTCGTTTTCATAATTAAGTAAGTTTTTTTCGCTTAAACTTTTGTGAAATTGGTCTTATAAGTATAATTTTACAACAAAAAAAAATAAAGAAATAAAAAATTCCGAACGATCGAAAAACAATCCTGTCAAAATTGTATAACATTTAATAATGAAATCGACAAAGGTGTGCAGGCAATTCCTGTTCCTTTGATTTAAATACAAACTATTCTGTTTTTGACGAAATATTCGGTTAAACTTGGCTAAATAATTACAAATAATGCAAAAACCAAATTTTATCACTGTTTGGGACAATATTGCGCATTATACCATTTTATAGTTTCAAAATGGAACTTTAGAATCTGAGAATATTAAATGTCTTAATGCACTGACTCTTTTTATTCGACATCTTATTCTATTATATTCCAATTCCATAATAGTGAAGTTCTTCAGAAATGTCAAGTGCGTAGTACAAGCAAACGGCGTGCGTGTATAACCAGATGTATGAACGTGGACGAGGCAAATGAAGTATGTTAGGATCATATCAGGTGGCATTCTATGGTTTCTGCCTACCCCTATGGGGAAAAAAGCGTGAGTTTATGTATGAATGTATTTTCTTCTGTATTGCTTTCGTTGTCATCTATCATCATCATCATCTGCCTAGCCTGCAGCTGTTTTCTCTGAAACTTCAAGCTTTGTAACCAGTCACAGGTCGGACCGCCCTGCCCGCCGGCTCACGCTTGGACCCCGAACCCCGACACATCATTAGCTTTTATTTAGTAGTTTCATTGAAAACGTTTTTGTTCCAGGTGCTAATTCACGCACTTGAGACATGTATCCGTGCATTCGTTAATGTTCAATTTCTCATTACGATAGCGAGTAATGAATCTGTAAGTATATTATTTGTACAACTGTATGTAGATCTCATTAAAGTGGCCGGAAGAAACTGGATAGCCATGACACATAACCGCTAAAAGTGGAGAGATATGGAAGAGACCTACACTCAGCATTGGGTGGCCAAGGGTTGAAGAAGAAGAAGATGTAGATCTAATACGAAGACGGGAATTAATATTCAATCAAAAAAAATGTATAAAAATTTACAAACATTATTAGTGCATGCATCTTTTGCTTATATCAGAGCCTGTAAATATATTTATTTCATAGATATTTAACGCCTAACAAAGCAACCCACCAACAACCTTACTGCAAAGAGGATAAAATTCACTTTGATTTTAATAAAAAATGCAGCAGACTAAAAAGACACTGTCATATTTTATTATATACCGTGTTTTATGTTTCAGTATGTTCCACTGCTATTTCTTTTTAATCTTCAATGTATCGTAAAGAATCTGTATTTACAAATGCTGTTCAGCGCGCGTTGTGAGATGTTCTACTCAGCTCTTAATTTATTTCAAGATTCCTGTACACTTACTTTGAGTTCAACTTGTTCTGGTATTTTTTTTTTGACTCGATTGTCTATTTCATAGTAAGTATATTATGAACCAATTAATTGTATTTTCTGTTTCTTTTTTTTGTTCTTTTTTAATACGTCGCCCACACTAGGAATTTTTCCTGTATCGTGGGTGCGTTAACAAACATTTAAACTCACATACACAAACAGCCAGACTTGGAACAGCTATCTGTAGGCTATACAAATATTTGTTCCGTGTGGGGATCGAACCCGCGACTCGCAGCGCAGCAGTCGATCGCTCAACTACTGCGCCAACCGTGTCGTCAACGTCGTCGTGTATGTAGTTGAGATCGTAATTGCTGTACCAACTTGTAAGTCATACAATGAAAAGGTATTTTGTTGTGTAGTTATGTGACTAATGATTTCTTTTTCAGTGTTTTTACAATAGTTCTGGGATGTATTAGTAAAAGTAGCGAATAAATATGGTGTCAACCATAACTACTATTGGTTCGATAATTTCGTATGTAATTTACAGTCATTGTCATTTAACACTATAATATAATCATCAAAAGAAAACATTAAAATTTAGATACTAATAAAATAAAATACAATAAAAACAGAATTAATGAAATACGTTTAAAAGGGAAATAATAAACCGAGTGAGTAAATAATATATGGATCACTGTTAATGAGATACTTTAATACTATACCGAGCGGCGTTAAATTATGTTTGCGAAAAATTGACTAAACTAGCGGTAAATTAGGAATGATTACCCAAGTAGCAAAAGCTTCTTTAACCAAGGCGTTTTATCACCAAACAGTGATATAGTAGGCCTATAATGGTAACCACTGTGACTGCTTGTACTATAAAGGTTTTTAACAGAGTGTTTTGGTTGTATAACATTAAATAGCAATTAGGTTCTATAATTTAGTTCTTAGAACGCTTATAGCACCATACAAAAGAATGATTAAAGTGTTGCACTGTAATAGATATGAAAAAAGCGATTATGCTACTATTAAGTACTATAGGCGACCTTATTGACAGTTTTATGTATCTATTTTGCACTATTAATGCGTCAAAATAACTTTTACAGTACTAGTATTGTATTAGTATCGACAACACTATTACACGATCAATCTGCACTATAAAAGTACCTTGCAAAACCATTAGGTAACCTTTTAGGTTTTTAAAAGCTCCCCCAAAATCGCAATGGGGCTTGTTCTGAAAAAGTCATGAAAACTCATCTATAGTACTAAATTATACCATAGCGACTCTTGGCGCAGTTGCTTAATAACTTAAATTCTAAATAGTTCTATAAGTGAGTTTGTATTACTGTTACGAAACTAAAGCATTTTCGTTGAAAATATGGCTGCCGTTTTCTGCTGCTGATATCACAAAAGCCGCACGGCTGGAGCCAATGTGTACTATAGCAGCCATAATCGGGACAAATCCATATTTTACTTATTTAAATTTAATTAAAATTCGATAATTATGAGGGCGCATTGTCAAATTTGAAATCAGAATACTGATTTTACCGATACAATTATTTTCGCAAGTGTAAGTTATGGCAGAGTTACGGTGCTTGAATGTTTTGTAAAATACCATTATTATAACATGTTACGTTAAGTAAAAATGGCAAATGACATAAAGCATAACTTATATTGATATATTTTGTTTTCTTGGGGAACTGGCGAACAAGTATGATAAAAAAGATCACTGGAATCATTTACGGTGCAAAATAGCAGAATAAACATGTTTTGGTTACTTTTACAGTGCAAATTTGTGACTTAAACGTTGCAAACAGCACTTTTTTAGAGCTGATTTATCGCCGTGAGAGCCTTTATGTAATGATTATAGAATAAATCAGTGATAAACTAGGGCCTTTTTGGGGTTCTTAGAACGTTTACAATATCATTATAGTACTAATCATGAACACTAGTTAGCACGTCCCAAAACGTTCTCAGGACTTTTATAGTACCAAAATTTGCTACTTGGGTAAAATTCCTAAAATGAGCTACTAGCAGTTAATCTAAGCTAGCAACTAAAATTCCAAAACTAAATCAAGCATCCTGGATCAAGGATCTTGGAGAAATTGAAGGAATTCTTCAAATTTTATATACATACATAGGTAATGATCATCAAATGTTGCTGAGCTAGTGATGAAAGGTACACTTAAGTCGGGATCTGATGTTGGGATCCCAGGAAAATCGTAGAACTCTCGTAGTGATTTCTGCAATCGTTTATTATTTACACAATTTCATAACATTACACCGCTGTATGCTCTGAGGGGGTACGCAGATGTGTACAGTACCACAATTCGTTAGTTAGGTACGTAAGTTCCATTTTATTGGGGATAAGCCTATTACCATGACATGCATTGTGACCAATGTAAAATAAATGAATAGTAAATGGCATTACGACTAAAAAAATAAAACCGACTTATAAAACAAAAAAATAAAAGTAAAAAATAACTTTAGCTTCAGAAGTCAAAAAATCTGAATCAATGAAACAAAAGGCACTGACTTCTGAAGCTAAACTTATTTAATAAGTCATTTTGACGTGACAACGTCTTATAAATTGGTTTGCCGGGTGACACTTCAAGAAACTGCGTTACGCTCCGCTCACGTTATGCGCTCACAATGAGAGCGAGTGAGAGGCACGCGTCCCTTCCACTCGGGCATGGTTAGCCCGCCTAAGAGCGAGAGAGACAGACATAAAAAGTGAAAGGCACGCGCAAATAAATGTTTTAAATTGTTACTATTATTTCATCCTTCTTCCTACTATACGAATATTCACATTAAAATTATTTTACCACTCAAAGTCGTTGTCACGTAAAACTTTCGCCCGTATACCGACTTTACAGGCAACCAATTTTTTTTTTTAGTTTTTAGTTTTTTTTGCTAGTCTTTGGTTCATTGTTCAACATAATATTTGAAACACCTCGATTAGGTTATAGCGCAGCACTCTTGGAACAAAATATATGCCAGATTTTGAATATAATATGATCGGCAAAATTGTCACTCAAATAGAAATTTGTTCCCTTAAAAATTATTATGCTGATCGTTCTGAATAACTTGTGCCTCAAATTCGTATTATAAAGTCACCGTTTTAAATATTTGTGTTCGCTCTGTCTTTTGCTCACTTAGTATTTCAGTACGCCATAATCAGTATTTTTGATAGCCTGATTTTGAATGAATAGTCGCTCGTTTAAATACTACCCTAATACACTAATTTTACAATCCTTTCTCCGGCTTTAGTACAGCAACATATCAATTGCAACAATGCCGATTTTGGGACAGTCAAGCCTTCCCCTAATCATCGCTAGCATGGTGGTGAAGATGGCCGGTATTCTGCGCACCAAGGAGGCGTACACAATAATAATATACTTTCGTTTAGATATGCCATAGCAACGATGACACTGACAGCCCTTGAACGTGGTTTAGAAGAGCTGATCGCGTTCAGTTTTTGATCTATGTTAAGAAAGTACTTATTCAAAAATAAAAAGCCTTTGTGACCAACATACGAGTATATGGAGCAACGGTGCTACCACTGTTTGGATCAATTTTGCTCATTTGCTTTTATACTACCATAGCTTTCTAGATTTTATGAATAAGTCACTGCTTATTTCCTTTTCAGACGAAGAGAAGAAGATATGCAGAAATATTCAACGCTTACATGAAACGAATTTCAGCAAGGTAGACTTATGTGGTGTGGCCTCCGTCGACGCTACGCTACCTCTAGGTTTGCTGGGACTACTCACCAACTACATTGCTGTGCTTTTGCAGTTTATTTTCCTGAAAACTTAGAATTAATATTTAATAAGTTCTCGATGTAACCAGCGTTTGTTTTTCTCTTTGTGCCTCTTACATTGTAGCTGTTTATTGTCCCTGAATAAAAAAAATAAAAAAAATAAATTACATTTTGTTCCGAAATAAATAAACTTTATTATTTATTATCTATTCTGAGATAAAAATCGACGTTAAGTGCTATAAAGATCTTTTGGCGCTTGAAAGACACTGATAGAGACAAAACCTGAGCATCAGCCGTGTTTTTTTAAATTACTATATTCTGTCCTGTGTGAGAGCAGCGGTGGCCCAGTGGTAGCAGCCCCGACTTACAAGCAGTAAGCCGTGGGTTCGAACTCAGGCAGGCGCATTACTTTGTGTAATTTATTTCATCATCGCTGCTCTCAAAAACGGTGAAGGAAAACATCGTGAGGAAGCCGGCATGTCCTAGAACCAATAATTCGAAGACATGTGACATCTACCAACCCGCACTGGGCCCGCGTGGTGGATTATAGCCCACTCCCTCTCATAGAAGAGGAGGACTGTGTCCCAGCAGTGGGAACATTATAGGCTAATGATGATGATGATATTCTGTCCCACAGCAGGACAAAAGCCTTCCCAATTCCTTTCTAATTCCGCTTCTTAGATTGAATGAAAAAATTTTGGCTCACAGATATCCTGGATTTTCACATAGAATGTTTTTATTCCAGTAATACGATCCGTGGGACGATTACCGATCTCCACGTGGGGTAGTTTACGGGCAAAAGCTAGTTTTTTTAGACGGTGAATAGAGGAAGAAAGAAATCGCAAATGACAAAAAACACGATTTTTTTTTAATTAAAAAAATTTTATTGTGGAGGAACCTCAACAACTTTTACAATATAATATGTTTGATGATCCCGTAAGAAGTATTCGTTACAAAGAATGTACAGAAATACATAGAATTTATCATTTACCTACATCCTATAACAAAATGTCAATAGATACCCACAACTATTTCACTGATCAATACCTCATCGTCTCAAAGCAAAAGGCTTTCTACTTGATTAAAACGAAAACAAACAACATACAATTTTAGTATCAAAATACTTATTGAAACCTTCGAACAGTAGTCAAGTCTTTAGCATTCTACTTCACGGTTGTGAAATTGAATTAGATATGAAGATACAGATCCACATAGACCCAATTACAAATAATTTCTTGGATAGAAGATTTCAAAACTTGCTATTTCCTGTGCGATGCTTACAACACATGTTTTTCACATCAAGTTTCTCCATTGAGTACAATTGTATTAGGCCCCATCGTATCTCCTACTATGTCTTTTCTTTCATTGGTCTTCTTGGATTTATAATGTTTCACGTATCAAATTTTCTGTCTGATGAACATAAGGGAGAAATCAATCCTTTCCTCATCGTCTTTATAAAACTCAACATTATTTTGTTGGTGATTCCTATCGTTTCCTTTTATTTTCTTAATATTATCCGAAGGAAGGACCACGTAATTGTTATTCTAAAGATTCAAAAAGCTTTTAGAAATATTAATTACAAGAAATACAAGAAAGCTACGAAAGTAGGTTGGGGCGGCATTTTGCAACATCTTCTTGGTTATATTGTTTGCGTGGTACTGACTCAAAGCATCACAATAGCAATCTATTTTTACACTTTGATTTATTTTGATGTGAACTTTACCTATGGTATTTTTATTGTCGTTTTGATCAGAGAGGGAATGATTTCGTGGATCTCTGAGGTCGAGTACTTATGTAAACTGAGTTTGGAGCTGGAAGAAGATAAATATAATGATAAATTGGAAAAACTTTTTGAAGCTTACGTCGATTTGTTGGAAGCATATAATATATTCAAGAAAATATTTAAGATTACGGTAATTATAATATTTAAATGTAACTTTTTGTGTGTGTAAAGTTTTATGTCGAGAATAATTTCTAATTTGAAACGTTTTTTATTTTCAGACATTATTTCAAGCATTAGACACATTTTTCCATAGTCTATTATACCTTCAAACCATATTAGAATTATCAATGTCAGGTGTGACTCATTATGGCTCGGTAAGTACAAAAATACTAACACTACACATTATAAAACAAAGCCAGACATGGCACAGACCAGACAGACTGTTCGTCTAAACTCATAACTTACCAATCGTATTTTAATACGGTTTTCACCAATGGACGAAGTGATTCACGAAGAAGGTTTCGGTGATTCATTATGATTTTGTAAAAATTGGCTGAAATAAGAGTTGTCTGAAAAATCATACCGACTGGGAGTAAATGACAGCGTTATATTTTATTCAGTTATTTGTTTTCCCACACAATCATCTTCCCTGAATGTCTCTTCTTCTATTACAGACGGATGATGCTACTTTCAGAATGGTCACGACCCTCTGGGCAGTTAAAAATTTTGGTTACGTCAGTATGTTCAGCTTCCATTGTGAGACATTCTATATGTGTGTATCTGAGGTAGACGACACTTGCAGTAAGTTGCTAAAAAGTCTGCAAAGTACTGGTAAGACTAAGTTTCTTCGATACCAATTTCACAGTCACAGGCCAGTGTATTAATACCTATCACAAAGCACGCAAAATATTGTGCTTATGGGGCAGTGTTACTGGGGTTATCGAAATATCTAAAACTTATTTTCGTTAATAACGTGAAAGAGTTAGAACTTTGACTTTCTTTATCTCTGCGAGCATCTAGCATGTGAACTAGGGGTAGCTCACATGCTAGATGCTAGAAAACCACAATTCGGAGACCACGTTTTCTTACGGATTGGAAATGATCAAATGATGGTGGAGTGGATGGATTTTAGTCAGTACAAGTCTGAAAATCTCTAGTGTCAGACTTGCACTGACTAAAATCCATCCATGTTCCTTCTTGGCCCTTTTTGTTCCAGAGCCATGGTATCTCTTTCGAACAGTCCCGCAGCCCTGGCAACGGCCCTTTCGTCATAAGACGGTCCCTCCGTCTTCCGGTGAGCTAGCCCATTACTAACCTACCACGGCCCGCGCCTACAGTGGCGGGGGCCACTAGGTGGCCCTAGACGCCTGGGGCGTCTCCCACGGCGGCTATGACGTGAGGCTCTCTCCGCCTCACGTTCCGTAACCTCCTTTGCTAGCACGACTGCTTCGCAGAAGGAGGCGACGGCTTCCCATTCCCTCTCGCTCTGAACCATGGATTGAACGAGTACAGGACGCGAGAGGTCGCCGCTGCCAATGGCCGCTACGGGGACATGGCAGTGCTCAACCAAGCGGAGCAGAGCTCCACGGTGTGCTCTACCGTGTCCTCCGGGTGATCCTTCCAGTGGTGACACCCTGGCGTTTCTTCCCACCCAAATCGGTGCAGGAACAGTTATCCGGATGAGGACCAGCTTTCCCGTCGTCCAATGAAGCGGGAAATGGCCTCTCTCCAAGCATGCGCTTAAGAGCCCGTTCATTCGGGGCCCGAAAGCCTCCGAGGCCAAGACCCAGGCATTGCCAGGCAAGTCATCGTGTCCCGGGATGGTAATTTTAGGTCTTAAGACTGCCTACCGCCACGACTGCCTACCGCCACACTCAGGTATACCATGACAACCTCCGGCACGTCGTCATCGTCCTCGATGTGGTCCGCTTCCGCAAGCAGCGGAGCCATAGGCGGGGGAGGATGTTCCCCTCGCAAAGGTAGCACAGCGCTTACCTCGTCTTCTATAACCTGAGGGCGGTGACTCCGCGTCAGTGGGGGGGCCCAGGTATGGAGTTTGTCACGCACCATCTTGTAAGGGCGCCCCCACGGATCTCTGGCAAAAGACTCTAGCATCACCTCCCGGGCTGTCCCTTTAAGAGGCTGTCCCGGGTCCTTGGCCCGCTGGACAGCCTCTTAAAGGGCGGTCTTCACTGCTCTGTACCCCTCGCACAGCTCCACCTCAATGGCTGCCGCATCCGGAGGGCGTACAGGTGCCGCGTGGTGGCGCACGCCTCGCGCAGAGACGTCAGCTCTTGCGATCACCAGTACACCTGACGCCTTCTGGGCGCTTCCTGGACGAACTCAGGGCATTGCCACGTCGCAAATGTCGGACATGGCCTCCTGTATCGCCTCGTTGTTGATGTCGGCAGGCCTGGCCGGTGATGTCACCCAAGCCTGCACGATCGAGGCTTCCAGGAGGTGCTCCCACTCCAGCTGCATCAGCGCCCATTGCGGACCTCTCGGAGCCTGCAGGACCGGCGCGCTTGAGACCTGGGCGGAGATATCTAACCGGATGTACCGGTGGTCGGAATAGGTCTCTATCTCCTCCATGACTCGCCAATCAGCGATACGCGGTGCCATGGCGGGGCCATCGAACGAGTTTTCCACCACCAACTCGCCCCGCATCTACACACGTGGGGACAGAACCCCGATTTAGGACGACCAGGCCCGCTTCCAGAGCCCAGTCCTCTACCATCCTACCCCGCTCGTCTGTGCAACGAGACCTCAAACCAAGTTTTTGGCGTTGAAGTCCCCGAGAACAAGCACGAGGAGGGAATAACTTCGGAACAATTCGGAGCCGTGAGTCAGCAAAATGCGCTGTAACAGGCCCGTAGGAAATGGCGAGACGTGCTTATTAAATTTTAAAACATGTTCCACACTATCTTCGGACCAAAAAGCTAGTCATGGAGTTTAGGTTGCTTTTGCAGAAGACTGGGATCTTCTTTATTTAAGCTCGAACTCATGCCTTCCTGGGTATAACATGGCGTCTCGGTTCTGTGCGGAAGTGTATTCCGCAACTGGCATAACCAGTCTGTTGGAAGCAATTTAAATTAATAAGGTTTTTTCAGGATACACTTATTTTATATTTTGTAGTGTAATTGGCTAAAAAGTTTGTGAATTCCGTTTTTTTTTGTGTTCATCTCGTTGTTTGTTAAAACTACCTCTAACTAAACAAAACTTTTTTTTTACAGTGGAAGCAAAGAGACTTTGTAAGAATGTGCTGCGACTGAACCATGCAGCCTTCCATAAGATGACTGCTTGTCAGATGTTCTCGATTGATGGACGTCTACCTCATGTGTTTAATAATCTATTTGTGGAGTATTTCATGATAATACTGCAGTTTGCTCTTTTATCATGGTTAAAGAAAGTCAAGGCTTTTTTAAGTTCATTAGAGGAAGAAATAAATAAAAATAATAATCAGACGTATGTAAGTATGTAAGATGTTTTCTACTATTGTTTCAATAGATGAAATGTTCTGTCCCACATTTACTTTAAATCTACACTAATATTATAAAGAGGGTGTAAAAAGACCCTTCTCGAAGCCGAAACGCATTGGTCTCCCCGTTATTGCATTTTTTTATGTTCTGGACAGTATCTGGGAATCTTCTAGATACGGACATATTAAAGGTTAAAGCCTCAACATGTAAAAGATGTTTTTGATGTTAAAACTTAACTTTAAAAACCTCCATGACCCCTGTACTATTCAATGCATCCATCAGCATGTTTCGTTGTAATTATTTTTTACCGTAATCCGTAATATTTTACCCCAAAAGTAAGTCATGTCCTAGCAATTATTTTTGTGTAAAGTTAGGTACTTTATTTTAAGTACGGACAGCATTATTATGTACCTCTACAGTCCCCTCTACAGTCCCGCCGAGTATGCCAGGGGGGTAACTACTTAATGACGCTGTCTGTACCTACCAAATGTTTGGTTGACTGTTACGCGAAGGGTCTGTTTACTCCTTGTATAGAAGAAAGAGGAAGAAGAAAAAACATAGAAGTAGATAACATACTTTTGGCACGTGCCACAAGCGCACACAATAAAAACCTAAAATAAATAAATAAACTTTCACTAATGGGAAGCTACATTATCCCTGAGCGTTTTTGTTTAAGCTGTACTGTCCCACTGCTGGGCAAATGCCTCCCCCAATTCCTTCCAACCAAGATAGAGGCTCTTTGCTCGTGCTTCCTTGAACCAGCTCTTGCGGTACGAGTGGTATAGGATAACTAGCTGCTGCCCGCGACTTCGTTCGCGTGGAAATTTTGATGGGTTTTAGGGGAATGAATAAAAGTGTTGGCCGATTCTCACACCTACCCGATATGCACACAAAATTTCATACAAATCGGTTCAGCCGTTTCGGAGGAGTTTGGTAACAAACACCGCGACACGAGAATTTTATATATTAGATTATGTTTCTATCACGCTGACAGATAATATTAATACTGATTCGCCAGTCTAACATAGTTGAGTCAACAAGACGTTATATAGGGTTATTTGTAAAACATCGTTGTCGGTGGCATCCATGATTACACAAAATTACTAGCTGTACCCGGCATGCTTTGAAATGCACTTTTTCCTACCTACCCTACGGTAGGTAGGGTAGGTAGGTAGGGTAGGTAGGGTAGGTAGGGTAGGTAGGGTAGGTAGGGTAGGTAGGGTAGGTAGGGTAGGTAGGGTAGGTAGGGTAGGTAGGGTAGGTAGGGTAGGTAGGGTAGGTAGGGTAGGTAGGGTAGGTAGGGTAGGTAGGGTAGGTAGGGTAGGTAGGGTAGGTAGGGTAGGTAGGGTAGGTAGGGTAGGTAGGGTAGGTAGGGTAGGTAGGGTAGGTAGGGTAGGTAGGGTAGGTAGGGTAGGTAGGGTAGGTAGGGTAGGTAGGGTAGGTAGGGTAGGTAGGGTAGGTAGGGTAGGTAGGGTAGGTAGGGTAGGTAGGGTAGGTAGGGTAGGTAGGGTAGGTAGGGTAGGTAGGGTAGGTAGGGTAGGTAGGGTAGGTAGGGTAGGTAGGGTAGGTAGGGTAGGTAGGGTAGGTAGGGTAGGTAGGGTAGGTAGGGTAGGTAGGGTAGGTAGGGTAGGTAGGGTAGGTAGGGTAGGTAGGGTAGGTAGGGTAGGTAGGGTAGGTAGGGTAGGTAGGGTAGGTAGGGTAGGTAGGGTAGGTAGGGTAGGTAGGGTAGGTAGGGTAGGTAGGGTAGGTAGGGTAGGTAGGGTAGGTAGGGTAGGTAGGGTAGGTAGGGTAGGTAGGGTAGGTAGGGTAGGTAGGGTAGGTAGGGTAGGTAGGGTAGGTAGGGTAGGTAGGGTAGGTAGGGTAGGTAGGGTAGGTAGGGTAGGTAGGGTAGGTAGGGTAGGTAGGGTAGGTAGGGTAGGTAGGGTAGGTAGGGTAGGTAGGGCAGGTAGGGAGGTAGGGTAGGTAGGTAATTATTTTTTGCTAGGCTACGTTTTGTCCCAATGCTGGGCAAAGGCCTTCTTATTCTTATTGTTACACTGCACACTGCACTACAAGCAGCATCTGCCTCAGAGATAGACGCGTAGAATTTCTTGCAGTACGAACTGATTGTACTGATAAAAGGAACATTCTTCGTCAAATAAAGAATCGTCACAAGAAAAAACGTCCGTACGTCAAACTGCAATAAAAAAGAAAAAAACCATCTTTTGCAGGGAAGCTACGCTACTCTGGGTTGATTATTAATTCTATACCGAGACCAAATCAATTCATGCCTTCTTATAATTAGCGAGTCGATGAAAATTGAAATTGAGTCAGCCCTAAATTTCGAGTTTGGCACTATCGGTAGCGTCCATCAGCATCTAATGTACCTTGAAGGCCATTTTAAATGGGTAGTAACCCGACTTCTATTGAATAGCATTTTAGTCGTCCAAAAAAATAACTTGTCCTCTAAATTACTAACTCGGCCACCATCAATGTGCATCTCACCATACATCATCGATGTCAGCGACTGTTAATACATCTCAGCATGGTTTTTATTTTAAAGCATCTATATTTTTGATATGAATTCAAGCAGTAAGCTTCTAAAATAACTAAAAATATATGACGTCCATAAAGTAATTCTATCGACTTCTAATTGTATAACTTAGTACGTTTAAAACCTAGTTATGTACAAGGTGTTGTTTTGCATCCTCGTCAAATTCAAGGAAGTAACTATGCTAATGATTCTCGTCCCGAATCAATAATAAAATGGGTAGGTAATTTTTACTTTTTTTCTTTTTTACGAAAATCGGTAAGTGTAAACCACCCGTGTTTTAAACACGAGCCGTCTGATTTTCGACCTATAACCGCGCTTCCACACATATAAACAATCTCAAACGTTTATTTGATAATTTCTTATTCCCTAAACCACGTTAAGGGGGTTTATTCTGAAATACTGACAAACTTAAACAACCAAAAATTCTGCATTTATTAATAATTAACTAGGTACCGTAATTTTAATTGATTATTTAAGTCTTTTGTGACAACCTCCTGAATTTTGACGACGATGCAAAACAACATCTTGTATAACTAATTCATAACTCGTCCTATAATTTATTGATCATAAAATGTACCTCGATAACCATCAAATTATAACCACTAAATATAGAAACAAGACCATCGACGTTTTTTTTTTGGGTAAAATAGACTTTACTAGTGTTTTTACATAAAGATTTAAGGTGCATAATAACATTCATTTTTGTGATAGGCTTAGTCAACGCAGTCCCGCTGCGCGGGGCTCCTACTTCTGTCTGCGGGGTTTAAAGTAACCTAACACGAAGTGCCCATCCCATCCCTTTCGAACCTAACCTGTCCGAGTCTGGGTTCCGCAAGTTCCGAACTCGCTCTTGCCTCCTATGTTCTCCTTGCCGCAAAGCTTTTTTAAGGTATTGAAGAGTGTAAAAAAAAAAGATAGATTTCCCATACGCAAAAAAAAAAAAAAAAAGGTATTGAAGAGTGTTAGTGTTTATTTTAACTAAATAAAAGAGCTACAATCGAGTGGACTATTATTTTTCTGACTACACGAAACGACTCTTCCACGCATGAATCAAATAGCGCTCTCTCATGGGTGATTGCGGCCAGAGGCACCTGTCTCGCTCTATCGTTGCAGTTGCTATTTTTTTGTTAAAAGAATACGATGTATTTCTTTACATGCTAAGTAATATTAATTATTTTTTCGAGTTGATGCCTGAAATAATTATTTTAAAGGGTACGGTAACGTATGTTACGTTGAAGCTGTAAAACGTAAATTAATGTTGGCAAGTTGTAAAATCCGTGGCTGAGTTAGTAATTTAGACGGTGATGTATAATCAAGGAGACAAGTAAAAATAATTGTTGCTCTTTATTTGACGCTTTCTTTGAAATACTTAGTTGGCGTTGTAAAAAAAGACGAATTAGTTTATTAGAAGCCATCTTATTTTCCCGTGGCATACATATAAAATTAGAGGTAGGGTTCTGTTGCCAATTAAAAATAAAATGACGTTTAATTTGTAAATTGGTTTTTACAAACCATCTATACGAATAATACCTACATACATATAAATAACATTGAAGTGTTTGTTTGTAATATTAAAATAACCGCATAATAGTATATGCATATGAATGTATATACGGTACAGATACCTAAATAACGTTTAGGTATATGTACTGTATATACATAGCTGTGTTAATGGTGATGATGTTAGTGATGAATCCAGATCAGAATCGAAGTCAGTAAATTTATGTGTTACTTAAGTATGAGTATGAACTGAAAGATTTGGAGATGAAATAATTTCTTTAGCATATATCTGTCATTTTACCATTGTATTTCTTTATAGTTCGACAATCATTTATATTATTATAGTGAACTTCTTAAAGACTTTTTATTTTATTCTTTATTTCTGCCTAGCCCAAACCAACAAGGCAAACTGTAATAACATCACAAGGTACTCCAACACTAGGTAAGCAAACTCCTGTGGCAGACGTCCATCGATTGTGAACATCCGACAAGCAGTCATCCTGTGGCAGGCTGCACGGTTCAGTCGCAGCACGTTCTTGAATAACCGCTTGGAAACCACTGTAACAGAGTAAAAGTCAAAATCATAATCTGCTTAGCTTTTACATAGGGCGACTACATATCTGATCTCCACAGCCTAGCAATTATTACTGGGTAATTACGACAACACTCGGTAAGACTGATTGTCAGCCTTTCGGGTCACTGATTACCTGTAACGACTGTCAAAGATCTCCTAATGAAAGCCGGGACCAACGGCTTAATGTGCTTTCCGAGGCACGGAGGAAACTCGGTATGTAATGGGTCCACAGACTAACCTAAGTGCGGCGGCATTACCTGAAGATTGATCCGAGTGGATGTTATATTTAGTCACGAGATTTAGTCCCTTAAAATCTTCACTAACATTACTATTTTAAGTTTGGATGTAGCGGGCAATCTTCGGAAGTACTCATCCGATTTCGAAAAATGTTTCACGTGGGATCTACTTTATTTTCGATTGTCTTAAGCTCTATGTAAACCGATCCTGTGGGTAATTACCAAACATAACGCGCGCGAAGCCGCAGAATTAATATAGTGAATGAAAGGCGATTAACAAAACAGATGTGTAACGCTCGTACTAAAGTAAACAGTTGTTTAATACCTTAAGACACGTTTTTATCAAGTTACAAGAAAAATCACATCTTAGCTCCTATAAAACTATTCTCCTAATTCCAATGCCATTCTTTCATTTCTGTCAAACAACCATAATAATATGTTGTTCCTCCACTGTGGTTTTATGGCATACTGCCAAGAACCACCAAGGAGTCTTTAAGTGTCGCCTTACAGATGAGAGTAGAAACTCCGTGAGAGGACGCCATAGCAGAAAAACAAATGACCAAGTCGGTAACTTTTGTTTGTTTCCGAATTTATTTCCGTTTTTTTTTTTTTACAAATAATTATTGCAATGTTTTTTTTAAGCTTTACCGTAATTAGTTGTGGTATCTCACACAATCCCATGTCAATGATCAATTTTGCATTGAAATTAGAAAATATTAGCGCATCATCCACATGGACAAAAAATGCGTATTTTTGAGGACAACTCACAAAGTACCCAAGAAAATTTTATACAAGCTTCCTCTACCAAATGAGAAAAAGAATCAAGTAAATCGGACCAGTCATCACAAAGTAATCGGTGAAGATACATGAAAAAAAAAGATTCTGGTGGAATACAATATGAATTCCTCTCTTTTTTTAAATCTATTAAAAAGAAAAAGAAGTTGTTGATCTCACCAGTCTTCTGAGTGGTCTTTAACAACCAACTGCAGGTTGCGTCTGCATCACAAACAGCCATGTAAAACTTCTCGCAATTGACGCTGAACATACTTGTTAAAATCATATTCCTTAGTATCCAAAGGATGGTGACAATTTGGAGAGGTATGATACCCAGCTTAAACAAAAAAAAAAAACAATTTAATATGAATTACATAAATGAAAAACCAAGCATCTATAGTGTTATTGGGTGTGGCCGGAATGACCTACTACATTCCCCTACATTCTCTCTGTCTTGTGCATCCCTTATACATCCGTTTCCCGCAATCTTGACGATATCTTCAAGCCAACGCACTTTTGGACTGCCTTGGTTTCTTACGCCAAACCGTGGCTAACATTCGGTGAAAACCTTACTCTATCGGCCATCTTCGCGCCTGCCCAACTCCACTTTAAGCTGATAGGCCATGGACCTGCCCCTATGTCGAAGACTTTTGGTCAATTTTAGATTTCGGGATGTTACACTCTTGGTTTAGTAGGGTTATCTCGAGCACAGCTCATTTCATAGCCATCAAAATTACAGGGCAAAAATGGCCAAGAGAGAATCAAGAACTGTTCAAGACAAAGAAGTTTGACAGAACAAATGGAAAGCCTTTGAAAGCAGAGGGACACAACATTTAAGCTATAGCAGATTTTTAGATATAATCATACATCTTACTGGAAAATAATTCATAGCCAAATAATTTTCGTATTCTATGGTAAGTTCGAAGAATTGTAAAGAATGCAAAAACGTGGCGACTGCTTGGAACAATATCTGTAAAGAAATGAAACTTTGTTATAAAACTGTACACAGACACACACCCACTCGTAAGTAAATGAAAACCTCAAATTAATAATATTGCTACATTATGAACAACTTTTCAATAATATGAAAGACATAGGATTACATGATGCCGTGGCATCTAACAGAGGAGAATAAAAGAAGAAAATAGTGTTACGCAGACCCCAAGCAGAATGGGGCAAGGGCCGATGATGATAACAACTTTTACTTTGGGACCTATCGCGAAAAAGTCAGCAACTCCTAACATTAAATGTTCAGATAACTCGGTAACAATTCCTTAAAAACGGGTTGTGAATGTTTCTACAAAGCTAAATCGAAAAACAAAAACGAAATCTTACCGAATACTGAAATATTCCCTTGAAGATGTCAAACGCTTTCAATAGAACAGTATATGCTTGAAACAGTTTTTGCGAGTAATCATCATATTGGCCGTTTTCTAGCTCCAAGCTCAATTTACTGTTATACTCCACCTTAGCGATCCATGCAATCATTCCATCTCGTATCAAAGAGATCATACGTATTCCGTAAATTACGTTCACGTCAAAAAATATCAAAGAATAAAAAAAGAATGCGTTGCGTACATTTGACGACAATGACGCTACGATACCAATCACGATGAATTCCAACAAAACCACAATCCAATTCCAAATAGTATACATTTGATAATTCTTATAATTGATAATTCTGAAAGCTTCTTGAATCTTCAAAATCATTTGCACGTTGTTTCTTCCTTGGAGAATGTTAATACAGTAAAAGACAAAAAAAGAGAAAACCAACAACAAACGGTTTAAATTACTAAAATATAATAGAAACGGACTGTAGTATCTAAAATATTCCACATTTAAGTAGTTTAAAGAATGGAAAACGATGAATACAAGAGTACCGATGAGCGACGCAATGTAGTAGGACACACTATGGGGTCTGATATAATTGTGCTTAACAGCAAAGCTGGAATTAAAATACAAGTGCTTCATACACATAAATGGGAGGATCATGTTTCGGAAACTCTTGTCCAAGAAACTATCACTGCTGTTTCTTTCGTGAGCTTTTTTCGTCATTTTAAATTCAATTTTCTATATCACTGTGTCGTACAATTCGATACAAGACTTCGTTTGAAACCATAAATGTAGTTACCTTGTCCATGTCATTAGTGCTTATCAAATTAAAAGGGTTTTTGTAGCTACAACACAAAAAAAAACAACACCAGACTTAACAAACTTAACAAATTACATCAGACTTATACTTATACAAGCTGTTGTTTTGCATCCTCGTCAAATGCAAGGAGGTAACTATGATTATGATTCTCGACCCGAATAAATAATAAAATGGGTAAGTATTTTTTTTTTATTTTTTTACGGAAATCGGTAAGTGTGGACCACCTGTGTTTTAAGCGCGGTCTGTCTGATCCTCGCTCTATAACCACGCTTACAAACAATCGCAACCGTTTATTTCATAATTTCTTATTCCCTAAACCACGTTAATGGGGTTTTTCTGAACTCTTTTTGACCATTTAAGCACTACGTAGTTAAATAGTTCTTGTAGCCTAGGTCTATAAGGATAAGCGTAAAAAATCGTAAAACTAGTTCAAGAAAATAAGAAAAAGCATTTATTTGTCTCACAAAGGACAAAAAAAAAATGATTAAAATTAACAAAAAATAAATTATATAAAAAGTAAATGTAAGAAAAAGACAAAAAAAAATTACTTTAAAAAAAACCCAAATTAACATTTAGTCCTGTACGAGGCAAAAAGGCCCCTATCTCAGCATGGTGCTGTAACATTAAAAAAAAAGACAAAGCACATTCTGATAGGGTCCAAAGTGATGCTCAGATACGAAACAATTTTATAATAAAAAATAAAGTGTTTAAACGAATAAGCAAATATGGAATGTAGAATAAATACGAACGATACGAATTTCATTAATGAATAATGATTTTCTTCCTTCATATTATCGTAATGAATTAATACATTACATATCGATTATAGTTTCTGCCACTTCTGTATCTTGGGAGCTTCTATAAGTGATGGTTTTAAAAATGAAGAGATTCCGTGATAACAGAAAAGACGATCCTGAGAATTTTGTTTTAAATAATTTAGTGGAACAAGATATTCAGTCAATACTTTTGCCTTTGAATCTGATGCAATGTTTTATGCTTTGTCCTTAATATCGCATTCACAATAATTTTATAAAACCAAATACTTTAATTTCAAAATTTGTTTCACTAGTAGGAATACTTCTATTCATAATTATATACGTGTACTACACTACTAATATATTTCTTTTATATATTTTATATTCCAACGCAGATAGTTCAGGATTTTCGGTTTTCATAGCTTTCATGAGTTTTTTTTGGGACACTATTTTTTACAGTGTTGGGTTCACTTTGAGTTTCGTCTTAGGGATGATTAACTCCAAAAAAAATATAAAATTTGTCCTTACTTTTCAACAGGTGCATGGCTTTCTCAACAATGAATGTTCCACTAAACGTTTAATCATGTGGAATTGGATTATAGCAACACTCTTTCCATTGCTCTATATCTTTGTTTACACCTATTTCTTAATAAGACTACGTTTACCTATTATTTTATTATATTGCATGTATCTTCTTATTTTTATGAATTGTAATCTAATTTACGCCACTCGTGTTATAAAATTACTAAAAGAAAAACTAGATTTATGGAATAATCAAGCTTTAAATTCTCAAAACATTGAGGAATCGCTCAGACCAAGATATTGCGAAAAAGTATTTCAGGCTTACGTTACTTTAATGGATTGCTATAACATCAATAAAGATTGTTTTCAGTCACTTGTAAGTACTATCTATAACCCTAATGGATCTTAAACAATATTGATGCTTTCGTATAATAATTAAATCTTTTACAATTCTCGATCTAAATAAGTATAGACACATCATCATTCTCCTGTTCTTATCCCAATTTACTTGGGGTCGGTGCAGCATGTCTTCTTCTTCCATACTTCGCTATTACTCGTCATCTCATCAGACTCCTCCTTTTTTTCCATGGTCTTCACACTGTCCATCTATCGTTTCTTTGATCTTCCTCTAGTCTTATACCCATCCACATTCATACTCAAAACTTACTTCACGACCTCCTTTCTAGCTTTATTATCCTTCACACAGTTCATCCATCGTATCTTTGGTTTTCCTCTTATAGCCATCTAAGTTTATAATCAAAGTTTTCCTGACTACATTTTCCTCATTAATTAGGTTTTTTTTTTTTTTAATAACTTGATTGCTTTTGTGTTGGCATGCGACGTTACAACACTTTTATGCGTTGGCCCTGCTCCTACAATATGTTGGACAACGATTCCTTTGAAATAATCAGTAATGATTTCAATCATGAGTTCTTTCTTTATTTTTCTTTATTACTTTCAGATACTTTACCATACAACAGCTGCTTTATTACACTCTCTGGGTTATATTCAGATGGCAATAGGACAATTAAAACATGGACATTTTGGAAATATGGTAAGAAGTATGATTTTGAGTCAGCCATTTAATTGATTGTTTTTTTTTTACCACTAACTGCCGACTGCAGACTGCCTCTTTGGTCTAGTGATCGGTAGTGCAGCTGCTGAGCATGCGGTCCTGGCCAAAAGTGATGAAAAGAAGGTCCATTACCTAACTCTTTGGGGATTACAGGCATGATGTTATGTGTATTTTGTTCAGTCTGTTTTACTCGCATTTTACTTCTCTGTTCTGGATTGCGACGCTTCTTAAATAAGGATTGTAAACCGGTTCGATTTCATCATACAGATTATGAAAACTCCAAAATTGTCTTTTAACTACATGAACGATCTAAAAGAAACAAATTGTTTTAAATGTGTCGCTTTCTTATCTAATTCGTAACGATGAAGTAATCCTAACTTGCACAAAAAAACATATATTCTTTTCCACGTTTTATCGAATTCGGTAGGTAAGAGTAGTAGTAATAATAACCTAACTGAAAATCTCCAGGACCGGGCGGACTGCACAACTTCTGGATCAAAATATCGCACGCTCGCTTGGCATCCCAGTTTCATTCAGCCTTGGAGTCACGGTTGCTGCCCTAGTTCCTGACGATAGGTATTACCCACTTGCTCCATAAATAAGGTAGTACTGCGGAGCCCAAAAATTATAGACCTATCACTTGTTTACCAACGGTCTATAAAGTTCTTACATCCATTTTGAGACCAAAAATTAACCAACATATTGAGAGCAATTCCATCATGTCTCCCTCTCAGAATGGATGTAGGAACGGGTCACGTGCTACTAAGGAACTGCTCCTCATTGATATGACCATTTATTAGCCAACAGGTTCACCGCTCCCGAAGGGATCTGTCTACATGTTGGATAGACTATAAGAAGGCCTATGATTCGGTGCCTCATAACAGCCTCATGACAGCCTCACACAGTTGTATAAAGTATATGCAACTCTGCGTACCTTCCTAATGTCATGTATGGGGCACTGGAGAACAGTCCTTCGCTATCCAGGATGTCGACAGATAGTCTGAGTCGATTGTGCTTTTGTCTGGCCTTGAACTCTCTCAGCACACTGCTAGAGGGTTCAGGACTAGGTTATTGGTTGAGAAGAGGTGGTCAGGTCATATCTCACCTTCTTTACATGGATGATCTGAAACTCTTTACCCCCAACAATTTGCAACTGATGAAGCTACTGAAGGTAACAGAAACTTTCAGTAGCGCCATCAGGATAGAATTTGGTGTGGACAAATGTGCAGTCATGCATGTGAAGCGAGGGAAGATTAGGGAATCCGTGGGAACTCAACCCGCGGATTCCATACTCCATAGATCCCTTTCCTCAATAGAAACGTACAAGTATTTGGGTATGTCGGAAGCATTAGGCATCAATACTGCTGACATGAAACAATTGTTGAGGAAACGTTTCTTTGGCTGCTTGAATAAGGTGCTAAGCAATCTTCTGTCAGGCGAAAACCAAGTGCGCGCCTTCAACGGTTGGGTCATAACGGTTTTGATGTATTCTTTTGACATACTCAAATGGACTCAAGACAGAACTTGATGATCTAGATAGGAGGGTCCGCGTACTACTGAACGCAAATCGGATGCATCACCTACGGTCGTCGGTGATGAGAGTTTATATCCCGCGGAAGTGTGGGTGTCGTGGCTTTTTAAATGCTAAGACCCTGACCAACGGTTAGGTATGCGGTCTTAGGGAATACTACCTAGAAGTTGACGTGGGGATGCACCGAGATGTGGTCTCAGTGGAAAAGGGCCTTACCCCACTCTTCTTGGCTAATAAGAACTGGCGCAAGCCTGTAGTATTAGAGACTAATGATCATAGGGAGGTATGGCAGAGCAAGGAACTTCACGGGCGCTTCTTCTTCATGGGCCCGATGTACATTTTCTAGCGTCCGTGTCCTGGCTACGTTTCAGCGACCACGTTAGGGAAACGGTTCTGAAAAAAAAAAGGTTTTGTCTTTGCGATTATGGACGAAGTTTTGTTAACGAACAACTAACGGAAAAATATTATGAAGGACTGGGCGCTTGACGTGTGTCGGGCATCCCACTGTCCGGAAGAATCGATACGACACATTATTTCTGAGTGTTCTCGTCTGGCTAACGGAGAGTACTTGCATAGAAACAACCTTGTTGCCAGGATTATCCAACAGCAACTAGCTTTGAAATTACAACCTTGTGGAATCAGAAGTACCATACTATTTTAGTATGCGCCCGACCCAATTCTCGATGATTGTAATATCACGCTGTATTGGGATTGACCTATCGTTACTGACAACACTATACAATAATACAATACAATCCTTTATTTCAGGCAACTAGGCCCATAGAACACAATACATATATAAGCATAAAGAGATTAACTATAAACTAATACATAGGTACTTTAAACTATTGTACACAAAGTGACGGCGTCGTGTTGCGCTGCGGGGTGTCACGTAACCTTCCGCGGAATCGCCGATACATGACACCCTTCGGCCAAAATTCCTCCTTGAGGAAGGTCTCGACATGATGAGTCGGCGAATTCGCACCACGAACGATTTGAAATTCGTGTTATGGCGCGACTCCAACTTCTCGACCCTCAAGGTCCAGCTGGTCTTCACTCGTACATATTCCACGATCTCCTCAACCTTCGTGGTGTGATGTAGCCGGGACACATAGAGCTGCGTCGTGCGTATTGCTGGACGCAGCATTATATTGGGTCCTGCCGGCGCGGTCCCGCACAGGTTCCGACTAGAAGGCTTCTTCCTCTTCTTCTTCTCCACCTTCACAAAGCCATCCTTGTCACACGTTCCTGAAGCTGGGCCAAGCGGTTTCGAAGCCCTGTTGGCAGGTTCACAGCAGCTCTTCTTATTCCCCTTCCTGGTCTGCGACAGAGGTTTGTGCGTGGCGACAATAGCAGCGTAGGCACGTTTAGGGGTCGACGTACCTACACGAGTCACTACCTCGGCCGGCCTTGAGTCCGCGGCGGCGCAAGTTGCAACGGGTGCAATATGAGCAGCGGGTGACGCAGTTGAACTCGCCGACTCAAAACTGCCGATGCTAGCGTTTCTCGGTCCGCATCGTGTACTCACGTTGTAGGCATCAGGCGACCTATTTGCCTTAACAGAGTTGCGCAACAACTCTACCTCGGCACGTAGTTCACCAATGGTGTTATTCGACACCTCCAATGTGGACTTTACCTCAGCCGGGCTTGCCTTGAGAGTTGTAATGTCCTTCAGCAATCTGGTGACGTTGACGTGGTCAAACGTGACTGGGGGCAACTTATGAAGCTCCTTCGCCACAAAAGCAGGCACGTCGTCCGGGTCGGTGCTCTTCAACAACGTGATGATGTCTTGAACACACTTCTGGCCACCATCCCTCCGGCGGGACTGCATCTGCTCGACTTTGCCGAGCGACTGGAACAGCAGCAGCTTGGCACTGCTGATCTCCTCCTCTTTGAAACTGGACTTGCAGGTCTGCAAGATGCTGACTTCGTCCATGTAGTCGATGGCATGGTTGATAAATGCCAAGACCTCGTTGGCTATGAGCGGTTGTGAACTCATAGCGACGTTAACCGGGCAGCGGCTAAAGCCGCGCGACACGCGAATATATTATTCGTATCGGGCAGCGCAAACACGTCCGTACTCGACCGCGCATTGCATTGATCGATTGATTGGAGCGTCGGGCAATGATTGTTAATATAACGGTCCCGCATGACGAGAACCTCGTGAAAACATTAAAATATAAGCAATTGAAATATCTAGATCTGGCTCACAAAGTTGTCGACATGTGGGACGTTAGTACAGCAGTCATTGTGCTGACAGTCGTTTCGGCCATTGGCTTAATAGCCAAAAGCCTCGATCAACATCTGAGGAATCTTTCACTTGGCAGCTGGATCAAGCGCTTGATTCAGAAAGCAGTACTTCTGGACACGGCCCGTATTGTTAGGAGGTTCCTCTCACACCCGCCACCGTCAGCGTGACTTTTAGTGAGCATGACATTCACTCAACCGCCAGGGTAAATTCGCGTCAATGAAAGATGTAGGTACTTAGTAAATGGTGGCTTAACAGTACATAGTACTCATACATGTGCTAAGCAATTATATAGTACGGGATTGAATCTATACAATGCAAAGATATTTTTACAATCTTTTGCAGCTTTCGCAATAACTTCACATGGTAATTTGATTGCCCGTATGGCTGTGGAGTAGGACCAGCATTTAGCCAATCATTTTTATCATCAATGTAATCCCCCAACTCATAATATGCTTGACTACATAGTGTGCGTTCTATGCAAGATTTAAATTGGTATGTAAAGTGTTTTGTTTTGTAATGTGCTGTGGTGATTCGCCGTATGAGAGCTTTAGATTTTTTTTATTAAAAAGAAACTTATTTTCAAGTAGGTATAGACGCTAGCACATCAACCTACCGTAAACTATCAAATTGTGCCAATCATCCTTGAACATAATTCTTTAACAATAAAGTTGAAAATCTATTAAAGAAATTTTACAGACTGTTGTTGCTTGATGTGCTTAGCTTCTGTACATGTTGACTTTTTAAGTAATTCAAAAGTTATGTTTGTTTTAGGATGACGGAATTATTGCTTCAATGCCTTTACTAATTTGGGTGATAAAAGACATGACTTGTCAGACGGTACTTAACCGGCAATGCGAGAAACTTTACTCAGCTCTTGAACATGTTCAAGATACTTGCGCAATCATTTTGAAGACAAGTTGTTCAGGTAACATTAAAACCTTTGTTACTATCGCATGTGTCAAGTTAAAAAAAAAAACATCATCATTCTTTTGCCCTTATCCCAATTTATTTCGGGTCGGCGCAGCGTATTTTGTCTTCTTCTTCCATACTTCTCTATTACTCGTCATCTCATGAAACACCTCCTTTCTTACCCTATCCTTAGCATAGTCCATCCTGCGTTTCTTTAGTCTTCCTCTACTCTTATACCCATCCACATTCATACTCAAATCTACTTCACGAGAGTTTCCTCATTTTTAAAGTTAAAATAAAACTATTATGTCAAATATTATATACAAGGTATAAACGGATTCTTCACGCAGCCGTCAAATCAAGCATTCTGCATATCAAACTCAACGCAAAAAAAAATGCTGGGATATGACTTTTTTTTTGTGTGAAAAAAATCACGTTTTACGGTAGAACTCAATGTAATGCATTCAAAACATTGTGCTGATGGATGCATTGAATAATACGGTGGTTGGGAAGGTATTTAAAGTAAAATTATAACATTACAACTTTCTTTTTCAATAAAACGTAAAAAAGTTGGATCTTTAACCTCCAATATCTCTGTAACTAGAAGGTTCCCAGGTATGGTCCAGAAAAAAAAAATCACAACGGGGAGAACAAGTTCTTTTCGACTTAAAAATGTAAAAAATATTCATTTAAAAAAAAAATATATTGATTGACAGATGAAGAGAAACAAATGTGCAAGAACGTGCTGCGCTTGCATCGAGCATCATTCAGCAAGATACGCGTGTGTGGCCTGTTGTACTTAGACGCTGCGTTACAATTAAGTCTGATGAGTCTTCTTACTAACTACACGAAAAGCATTGATTTTCTTACTAAGAAAATCAATGCTTTTCGTGTAATTGTTACTATTTTCTGCTTCTATACCGGTCTGACCATATTTTTAAAGAATATTTGTGCAAACTCGAACATAATCTTGGCCAGTCCGGTACAGATAACAAAAAAAAAAATGAAAAAAAAAATTGACATCAGAAGCTTTCCCTAACCTTGCAATAATTACTTTCTCTCCAAAAAGATTCAGTGTACATTTTAACTTCGCTACGATTTTATTATAATATAATGAAAATGAGAACTAGCGAACTATTGTTCAAATATAGTGCAATTACATCTTCATGCAACAACTTATTGATGAGAAGTATGGCAAATACAGAATATTAATTTTGACCCTAAACATCATTGCTTTTTTAAATACCGTACACTTATATGTATATTCAAAGATAAATGTTATACTAGTCAAAATGTATTTTAGTAAGTAATTATTTTTATCCAATTAATCTTAATGGATATACGTGTGCTTTCAAAACATTCACTATCGAATATTGTATCACTTGCTTGTGTTTACTGAAGTAGCTCAAAAGTATGTATTTAAAATTGAAGAAACTCTTTAATAACCGAAAAAACTATCCTCCTAATTTTGTTTTAAACAATGTAGTGGACGAAGATGTTGAATCATTACTTCTGCCAATAGATCTGATACAACATTTAATGTTTTGTCCAAAATATCGCATTCGAAATCATTTCATAACTCCAAATAGTTTGATTTGCAATTTTGTTTCAGTGATTGGAATACTTCTGTTCATATTATTACTCTCGTATCGCACTTACATGATGTTGTCTCACGCAGATAGTTCAGCAATGACGTTTCCCATAGATATGATGTGTTATTATGTTGACTGTATTTATTAATGTGTCGGATTAACTCTCAACTTCTTGATTGGGATGATTCACTCCAAAAAAAAATATCAAGTTTGTCCTTACTTTTCAACAAGTGAATCGATTTCTCAATGATAAAAGTTCCTCCAAACGCATGAAGCGTTAGGAGTTGGATAATTGTAATAGTGTTTTGGATTTTTTAATTTATTACATACACTTATTTCTTTATTCGACTTCGTTTGCCTTTATATTTAATTTATTGTTCGTGTCTTATTATTTTTACGAATTATAATGTGATTTACGCCTCACGAGTCATAAAATTGTTGGAAAATAAAATCACTTTATGGAATATTAAAGCTTTGAATTCTCAAAATATTGAACAAACGCTCAGAAGAAATTATTGCGAAAAAGTGTTTCAGGCTTACGTTTCTATATTAGAGTGCTACAACATCAATAAAGATTGTTCTCAGCAACTTGTAAGTGTCTATAACACAAAAAAGAGTTTAGAAAGAAAATATTATGTTCAAATAGAAATAATACTCTCGTTCCAAATAAGTGGTAACACATACACTACGCCTCTACAGACGCTAACGCTTTATAGTGTATTGGCTTACTCTAACAGTTTCAAGGAGCATGATACTTATGAACTCAAATTCATAGTATTTATATCAAATAATATATCAGTTACGAACTTTATCGGCTTTGTATTTAAAAATATTATAAAAAACAATAGAGTTCGGCACATTCTCAACACAGAGACAAGAAGTCATAATTCCTGCGCTGGTCCCATTCTACTTGGGGTTCGGCGCAAAATGTTTCCTTCTTCCATTATGTCCTTTCAGACGTCATGGCATGATTTACTCCCTTCTCTTTCATTTCTTACACAATCCTTACACAGCCAGAAGGCGTATTAACTCTAAAAAGACAAATTAATTCGAAAGCGTAGAAGAAACAAATACCCACAAATGGGTTTGACGCATTTGGTGCACATCTCAACTTGTACACCATGCTCAAATGGTGAACTTAGCAACTGGTGCACTTTTCATATGGTACACTTCGCAACTGGTGCACTTCTCAATTGGTGCACTTCGCAAAAGGAGCACTTTTTAAGATGAGTGGAGATTTGGAAAAATTGTCTAAAAATGAAAGAATCTTTGGTTTTGCGTAGGTAATTTTCTTGAAAATACAATCAAAAAAATAATTTTAAATTAACTCTTCATAATCACTGTATTATTTTTATTTATTTTAATAAAAAAAAGTCACTCAGAAATAATAAAAATTTAATTATGTAAGAAAAAATTAGATTTACAACAAAAAGTTATCATAATAAAGAGATGATATATTATCATATTATATCAATAACCTTTATAATATTATAATTTAAACTGTACTTCTTTTAGCCGCTGTAATGTCCAGGTGACTATAGTTACCCGTTGCGCGTGTCCACGCCCACTCGGAAACTTTGCTGCGCAAGCGCCCCCGGGCAGCTTCCCATTTAAAGCTTATTATCTCGTAAACTACTGCAGCTACACCAATATAAAAAATACGGTGTATAGCTGAAACTATACGGAATCTACATATGCTAAAACTATATCCAACAACTCGAGAGAATTACTTAGAAAAAAATGTAAACTTGAGAATATGTGTTGAATATCAGTAAAATATTTGTTCTTACTAAGTTTTTACCAATAATTTTGTAGTTTGTGTCAATAAAACTTATTTATAATGAAACTAGACTATATAAACTTTTTTTTGATACCCATATGTCCTTACTTGGAATGTTCTGAGTAGCACAATGAACCAAAACAATAGACCCTTTCCCTCATTGATTCGATGCCGGCGGCGGCCTGCGTATGTGTGCGTGAGCGTGTGTATGTGTGCGTGAAAGATGGCCGCCTAAGGCTAGTTTACAAAGGGATTGAATTTCATGTTGTGATTTGTGTTGAAATGAGACACTGATGGGATATTGTATTTATTTAATATTTTACAACAAAGTAGGTATTGAAAATGGAATGCTGTAATGTCCGCGTAACCATGGTTACCCAATATTTTTTCCGCTTAAATGTCCGGGTAACCACGGCTACCCAATAATTTTACACCGAAACGTCCAGGTAGACAAAGATTGCATTTCAATTTCAATTGGTATGTAGGGTAGGTAGGTAGGTAGGTAGGGTAGGGTAGGGTAGGGTAGGGTAGGGTAGGGTAGGGTAGGGTAGGGTATGGTATGGTATGGTAGGGTAGGGTAGTGTAGGTAGGTAGGGTATGGTAGTGTAGCAGGTAGGGTAGGATAGGTAGGTAGCTAGGGTAGGGTATGGTAGGTAGGTTGAGACTTGACCGCTTTGAGACACCTGGCTAGGCCAGTGAGAGCAGCCTGGGGCTGGCTCATCTGCTGTAACTGGAGCTCCAGCTTCATCAGCTGTAACAAACAAACTTGTATTATAACCTCATTCTTACAAAGTCTTATTATGGCACAAACTCTATGTTGGCGATGGCGGGGAGATCTATAACAATCAAGACGTAAGTTACTAAGGATGATACGATTAAAAAACTATTTTACTAGAAGAATGGGACAGCCTGGGCGTCTAAAGTATACCTTCGGCTACCGGAGGGCTAGCAGCAGCCATAATACATGGCTACCGTTCAGGAGATGGTTGTCCATTAAACAAAAAACAACTGACAAACTTCTTTGCAGCTAGGATTCAGCGAATAGATGGACAATAAAGAAAAAAATAAATTACCATGTTGCCCGCTTGCGCGGTTTGACATCGGGCATAAGCATCAGCTCAAGCTGAGCGCGCTGCTTCCACTCCTTAAGCTCCTGCCAGGCTTCAGCTGAGAGTGCATTCACCCGGTGTAAGAAGCCCTAACTGGAGCGAGCGGATCCTCCAGAACGGCACTGCCAAAAATTATATGCAACATTAAAACATAACAACATTAAACATACTAACTTGCACATATTAATTATCTTAAAAACACACTGAATAAGATACATACGGCTGCGCATCCACCTATGCCTCTCCCTCACCACTCTTTCTACAACGCCCCGGTCCCCGGGCTGGTGCTTCATCTAACGCCTG
This sequence comes from Cerastis leucographa, assembly GCA_963082945.1. Taxonomy (NCBI): domain Eukaryota; kingdom Metazoa; phylum Arthropoda; class Insecta; order Lepidoptera; family Noctuidae; genus Cerastis; species Cerastis leucographa. Next base: position 19,205,340 of record OY720355.1, read on the forward strand.
CCCCAAATCACGGCTTTCATCATGAGACCTAAAACATAGACATAGATTCTATAGTTTATTTTTAAAGATACACATGCACACACACAGGGCCACACACAAGTCTGAAGAACTGAAAGAAAATTTGAGTTCAGGTAGCCTGACCTGCTGGAGTCTGTAATTCCATTTCGAAAATCATTGAAATTATTATTATTGGGTAGCTGTGGCTACCCAGACAATACAGAGGATAACAAAACACCAAATACAAGAACAAAAATCATAACCTTCCTTTTTCGTTCGCCGTAGTTAGGCAAACCAAAACGCAGTTTTTTATGAGTAGTAAAACAGCCTTATTTATCGTATTTGTGTAAATACACAGTTTAAAACCGTTAAATCTGGTTTTTAAAAATGTTTTAAAAATTGCTTGGGGAACAAAATTTTTAACACATAAAATATTGCAAAATTTCGTTGTATTTTACTGTTTTATTGTGTGTCAATACTAATTATGAACTAATTTCCATATTACGAGCATTATATTAACGATTTTCGCAATAAATCCATTAAAAACAAATAAAAAACTTTACGAAAATCACCACGGTCAACATGGCGGATTTTTTTCACATTTTCATTTTAATATTATCGTTTCAACATACTTTGAACCTACGATATTTATAGTTAATTGTAAAGCTTGGATATTGAGGTTTATTTTGATATAATACACTATATGTATTGGGTTACAAATAAAATTATACTTACGACTTTAAAATAAAGTCGGCGATCACTTTGAGTCGGAGCAATAAAATTTGACACTGAGAAATTGAAGTTTGACATTTTATTTCTCAACAAATATGCCGACTTGGACACTGGGGTTTTGAGCGTTTGACGCGTAATTTAATAGAGCAACACAGAGAATAAATTTGTCCTGATATTCTCGACAGCTGACATTTTTTAGAACGTTTTTTTGGAACAATTCGAACGCACTACAAATGGGTAACTATAGTCACCTGGACATTAAGGCGGTTAGTAATTGTTATTATTATTAATAAAATAAAAGCTTTAACCTTTCGATTCTTTTTGTTCCTCCAGAGAAACATCATTTTTTTGCTTATCGGCCCGCTGTTCCACTGGTGGAACAACCTCGTCCGAGCAAATGTAAACCCTTATCGTACGTACAGTAAGGGTCTAATTCGTTTGTAAAAATGTACGTCTCTGGCCAACTAGAGTTCGATTAAAATGAAACCAAACTTACCAACCTAACAACTGCACAAAATTATTAAAAAAATAAAGAAACGCGTCTTTGTCGGTTGTCAAAATGCGTCATGGCGGCCAGTGTGGAACGGTGTTGTTTTGTTTTGGAATGCAGTGAAATTTTTGTGTTTTGTGTTGTTAAACTTTGGTAAGTAAATGTATAGTATGTTGTAAGTGTATAATGTAACTTTTTAGATAGTCATTTGCTGGAAAAAATATCTAAAAATTATGTTTTTGACCCAAAAATTTCTCCAAAATTCCTTTGTTGTGAAGTTCGTCAGTCAAAATTGAAAATATGAATTTGACTCTTTTACAATGAAATATGGTCTTGGAAACATTAGTAATAAGCGAAAAAATTGTGATAATTCATTATTTCATGCATTCGAGGCATATTTATTCATATTTATTGATATTTCAAGTATTTTCATGCATTGAACTGCGCAGTTAGAAAATGGCCGATTCTAATAAGACGTTTGAGTTGGAATCTTGCAAGAATAACTTATGTCTGACTCCTAAAAAACACTGTCATTAGATTACTTGTATATTTGTTATGTTAGATCTAAAGTTTCGTGTAAATTGATTCAGTAGTTTTACCAAAAAAAAACAAACTACGACAACAGTATGTTTGCGGCGAGCTCTCTGATTTCTATGCGATGTTTATAATTCTTAAGTAGTTATGAAACAGTTGTTTATATTGTAATACATGGTCTCGTTTTTCAAGAACCCGAAACTGTTTACCGTTTGAGATAAGAGCTAACAGAACTCGAGCGATAAGCATTTTTGTGAGCGCAGGCCACTTGACACGCGCGATGACGTAACTCAGGCCGCTAGAGTACCGAGAGGTTAAATTAAATTGCATTATTTAAATTAAATTACATTATCACTAAAATAATTGGAGAAACGTGATCTTTTCTTTTTTACCTACTGCATTAAAATATAATAATAACAAAGTGATTATGCTATATAAAACTAACATACAATTTTCAAGTATTTGTTTCATGAAAAAGATCACGTTTCTCCAATTATTCAAGTAATTTAATTTATAGCTATTTACTTAATTAATAGTAACAATTACTAAGTAAGAAACAAAGGTTTATCTATATCATTTACAACCTGTATTTGAGAAACAGGTTATGATTTAATTTAAAGCCTTTATTTAACTAATAATAATAACTAAAATAAGTACAAGTAAATTATAATATTATAAAGGTTATTGATATAATATGATATTATATCATGTATTTATTATGAATTTTTTTCTTAATTATAATTTTATTATTTTCGAGTGACTTTTATTTTTATTTTTGAAAGAATAAAAATGTTAAAGTGATTATGTAGAGTTTAATTAAAATTATTTTGTTTTGTTATAATTGTTTTGCAGTAGGTAAATCTTTCATCCATGTTTTTATGTATTGAAAATTGTGTTGTTAAGTTTAAGTAAGTGTGTACTTTTAAGTAAGTGTGAACCTACTTGAAAGGTATTTATTGATTGCATTTTTAAGAAAATAACCTACGCAAAACCAAAGATTCTTTCATTTTTAGACAATTTTTCCAAATCTCAACTCATCTTAAAAAGTGCTCCTTTTGCGAAGTGCACCAATTGAGAAGTGCACCAGTTGCGAAGTGTGCCATATAAGAAGTGCACCAGTTGCTAAGTTCACCATTTGAGCATGGTGTACAAGTTGAGATGTGCACCAAATGCGTCAAACCCAAACAAAACAAATCAGTCTATGACGCAAAATAAAAATAAAAACTGTCTAATATTTTTCTGTCCGTTTCAGATACTTTTCAACATTATAGCTGCATTAATTCATTCTCTGATTTACATTTACATGTCAATTGATATATGGATGTCCGGAATTTTAGATGGTAAAATGGTAAGAAGATTTTGTGTGAACTACATCCAGCCTCGTTGGTCTAGTGGCTGTAAGCGGGGCTGCAGAGCATGCGGTGCTGAGATCGATTTCTAAGTCGGGCAAAGTGTTATTGGATTATTTCATCAGGAATTTCTCAATAACAGTCACGGTGTCTGGATTTGTGACCGGTTGATGGCAAAAGGCTCGATCACTATAACGAGACACTTAAATATAATTGGGCAAAATGTGAATGAACTATTAGGTACCTCTGCCCAACCCTTCGGGGATTACATGCGTGATTTATGTATGTTACTTCCACAATTCAAGTCGAAGCGGCTGCCCATAAATTTAAAGCGTCGCATGTTCGTGCAGTGTGTCCTCCCAGTCATGACATACGGGGCTGAAACTTGGACGCTCACCAAACACACTATCCACCGCATGCAAGTCACTCAGAGAGCTATGGAACGAGGCATGGTTCGCATCTCCCTCTATGACTGGGTGAAAAATACCGAAATACGGAGGCGAACGAGACTCACGGACATAGCGGAAGTGATAGCAAAAAGAAAGTGGAAGTGGGCGGGCCATATATGCCGTAGACTGGATGGAAGATGGGGGAAAAAAATGCTGGAGGGGAGACCACGGACGGGACGGAGGAATGTGGAAAGACAACCGACTAGGTGGACAGACGATCTCATTAAAGTGGCCGGAAGAAACTGGATAGCCATGACACATAACCGCCAAAAGTGGAGAGATTTGGAAGAAACCTTCACTCAGCATTGGGTGGCCAAAGGTAGCCAAAGAAGAGAAGAGAAGACTTCCACAATTGATTGATATTTTAACTAACCTAGGCTTTGGCTCCTGAAATCTGTCCATTCATATTTTTTCTTATTAGCGTAGCTCGCCACCTCTTGAACTGAGGCAACACTTTTAAAGAATGACATTGCACAGAAATTATAACAACCATCAAAAAACTTCTGCCCGCCATTTGGACTTTAAATGAAGTCACCCTCATCTGCCTTGCCTTTTCCAAGCTATGTTGCGGTCTGCTTAATGTAGTCGATATTAATATACCTATTATTTTACATGCAGCTAGTGACCGACTTATCTGACCGAGCTAAGTCGGTCGGTTCGAGCTTCATTGTGTTGGCACTTTTCTGGTAATCGCCACTGCTGATTCTGGCTACAGTGGTTCCGGAATAGTGAGGCGGGATTGTCCCAATAAAAAAAAAAATCGTTACAGGTAGTCAGTGGCTTGAAAGTCTAGAATCAGTCTTATCAATGAAGAAATCCCCTTTATTACCCAGTAATTGGATTGTGGAGGTTAGATAAGCAATCGGTCCATGTAAAATACTGGTATTCAACTGCTTCCGGTCAAACTGGAAGGCAACCCTACCTTAGTTGCTAAAAGGCTAGGCAGATGACGATTAAACTTTTTTTAGGATGACGCAACTATGTATTAGCTTTCTTTACTAATATGGGTGATAAAAGATCTCGCATGGCAAACCATACTGAACCATCAATGCGAGGAATTTAACTTGGCTGTTCAAAGTACTCAGGATACTTGCGCGATCATTTTGAAGACAAATTGTTCAGGTAATTTAAAAATAATTCCTCATGTCAAATAATTTTAAGTCAAGTTCAATAAAATTGTGAACAATTTTCGCAATGGTAAAATTTTAATGAAATTTAATTACACATGTTTGTTGACAGACGAACAGAAAAAACTGTGCAAGAACGTGCTCCGCTTGCATCGAGCGTCTTCCAGCAAGATACGCGTGTGTGGCCTGTTCTACTTAGACGCTGCGTCACAATTAAGTTTGATGAGTCTTCTAACTAACTACACTGTTGTGTTGCTACAGTTTGCATTTTTGTAATCTAGGCTTAATAAAATCAATGTTTTTTTGTGTAATTATTATTATCTCTTACTTTCTCTAGATCATGTTCGGTTTTATTTTTAGAACATTTTTAAATTCGTCCATCTTGAATGTGTCAATGATTGAGCTCCAATAATTAACTAATTGTGACAAGACTGTGTCTGTGTGTACCTAATATTATTCTAATAATAATATTTATCCCTGGTGCTAGGTAACTGGGCTTATTCTAGTTGAAAGCGTCACTTTGTGCCTATTGGCCTTGTTTCGTTCTTTTCCTACTCCTCCGCTATTCGTTTCTGATTAATTTCGTTGCGGGATCCATACAGTTAACTTATTTCTCTGGGACTCCGTCGAGCTTCACTGTCTCGGCGCTTTTCTCTTAAATTGTAAGGGGAAGGGCAGAGTCGCAGATTATTCTCGTGACCTGCCGCCATTTTATCAATCCTATGGCAATTCTGTTCTTAAAACTTCGACCCACTTTGTCATCACTTCACTCGTGCCGATTGGGTTCACTCAGTTACACTTAAGTGATAATTCACTCGTGTGAACCGTGATACTGAAAGTCGGAGACCGGGCGAACCACAGTATCTAGCGGTATGGTTCCAAAACTGCAGAGACCTCTGAAATTGCAAATCAATTATATTATCCATTTTTGATTTGGTAATGATAGTTTAAATGGCAGTAGACCATTTAAACTACCTTCACCAACTCCTATTGCCATGCTTCAAGCGGGAGGGGTCATTTGATGATTTAATGATCCGTAAAAAAAACGCACAGTTCTTCTCGACCATGCTTGATTTTTCCGTGACACTAGACTAGTGATTTGTCGCTAGTCTTCACAATACCGCGACCCTGTCAGGACAAAACGCTGCAATCTGTAAAACGTCAATTTTTGAAAAACGATTTTAAATGTTTACATCTTTGACTCGTTACCAAAGGAGACAATTTTTGTTCTTTGAAGAATAGGCCACCCAATAAATTGTTGCGTTTAATAATGAAACGCATGTTGATTTATTCCTTGTAATCTCTAGATTTCAGTGGTAATATTAGCTAAGCCTTGTCTAATCGGAATATGGAGAAATACGAAAAATAAAAACGTGAATGTAACAATAACCTCAAAACGAGCGATGCCTAATTGCTTATAGTTTAACCGGTATTTTAGGCTAAAGTAGTGTACCGTTCAATAAAAAAAATAGTATAAAACAACGCCACTCATCCGTGTCCGTACTACTTGAAAGATTTTGATGCGATTTTCACGATTTGATAGACTGATTTTCAAGAAAGCAGTTATAATTCGTTTCGAAACAGCGCGCCATCGCCTTGCATTACATTGATATGTTCCTTGTGAATCAATTTATTTAATCGTGTACAAAATACTTTCCACTGAAAGTATTTTGAGTACTTCTAGTATGAAGTTCCAAGGAAAATCTGAAGGACTGACTGACAGACAGATAGACAGACACGGTGTGGAACTTTATTTATTTTAATATCTATTGATTTATTAGTACTAAGCATAGGCACATCCAAAACACCACTAAAACCACATGACTAGATGATATAACAAATATATTTATCTAAGTATGATATTATACACTGACAAAAATGAGGCAATATAATGTTCTTATTTGGCCGTGTAAGGAGAAAAAAAACACATAAGTATACTTTAAAAAATACTTTTAATGATCATCATCAATTAATAATAGGATTTCATCCAAAAAAGATGCAGGTGGTTCGACCTCATCTTGATGCCGTGCCCAAGATAAAAACCACACGACAGACATTACATGGGCACAACAGCCGACAGTGCGTCTGCCCACTAAACAATTACATGAGTATCCAGCAAGAGCGGCCCTAGTATTAGAAACCAATGGGTTGGTATCAACTAGTACATATGGATAATAAGTTTTCCTACTTGTGTGCCTTGACTGTATCCTACCTCGTAAAAGATAATTATTGGGACCAAACTCATCGACAGGTTGCCTGTATACATCGATTGTATACTGTCCAGAAGCCCTGACATGCTCACCATAATAGGAACAAGATTGTTTAATTTGATAAATTCCTAAAGCAAATAAAATCAGATCCTGGAATGTTAGTCGAGGAAAATTATTTAGTTCTGGAAGATTACCATCGATACTAGCAAATTGCACTCTCACTCTGTTTAAATTGTGCATTTCTACTTAAGAGGCTAAAACATTTGGGGTGTTTAGTTTATCCCGAGCAATCGCTAATATTTCTTCAGCATAAAAGTTGTCACGGATCAATGTGTGAAATCTATTTATTAATGCAGCTGCTACTTTAAAATCCAACATGAGATGGGCGGATGCAGCATTGAAATATTCCTGACGGAACAATTTGAAGTCCCGCTTAAATCTGCCATTTACGACTTCAACCACCCACCTACACAAGGTCACACACCTGGACTTATTGGCTGCAATGGTAGATAATTGTTTTTCATTGGACTGTTTAGATTCAGGCATGTAAGCCTTGTAACCATGTTGCTGCAAGAATGGAATTGCATCCCTAAAGCCTCTGTCAAGAATGAAAACATCGTTTTCTCTGAAAAAGTTTCGCAGTGGACTGTTATTGCTGAACAATCTAAGCATTATAGAGGAATCTGACTCTGTCGCAGGGTAAGGTCCAACAACATCAAGGATGTACCCATTACAGCACACGAGTAAAAACGGTTTAACTAAGTTGCGATACTTATGCAAACTGTATGTTTGCTTCTGGTACAAGTAATTACTGCTTTTTTGCACGTAAATATATGTAGCGTCACATATTACTATGGCTGGCATTAATTCAGGATCCATATCTGGGTTACCAAATAAACCATTTGGTATGGTCAAGTTAAACTGAGCAAATTGCTGTATACATAAGTTACTTGTCCCTAAATGCAATGAAATGAATTGGTCTTCAAAGCACTGCCTTACTATGTTAAGGTTTTTGAACACAGTCGATGAAGCTACATTAAAAAGAGAAGCTATACGGTCATTGATATCTCCCGTTCGCAGTTTCATTAAGAACATAGCTAGGCTTTTTTTGGGATATTTAACCCTTTCACTGATAGATGGAATCTCAAAAAGTAATTGTTCAAATTGAAACTGGGTAAATCCTAACCAATACTTGCATAATATTGCATTATGTTGAATTATGTTTTCAATATTGTAATTTCGAGTTGCGCTACTTTTAAGTAGGGAACATACGTCATCCATTTGCGTTGCAGTGAAATCTGAACAGTTGCTGATTGTGTATAAATTATTCCAATCATTATGAGATTCATTTAAGTGGAATTCACAAATACGAGCGCACCGGGGTACATAAAATGAGTGGTCAATCAATAATCTTTCCTTTAGTATTACCGGTACTAAGAGCCTAGATGTATTTTCACATAACCTAAAAATACAGTGACGAGAAGTAGAAGCAGCGCGCTTGTAATTAGACATGGTAATTGTAGATGGTGCTCTGAAAACATCTGGCATATGAGGCGCAGGCATTGGGGGTGGTTGTGGGATGTCCATTGGCTGTATGTTCATGTCTCTAATATCATCCAGTTGCCTCTGCCTGAGCACAGCTCGAAATGCTCTCCGCCAGCAAGCCATACATACTCGTTCTAAACGGTCCACCTGAAAAAGATCATTAATGTTGTTAATATATATTTTTTCGTTAGTCTGTTCTGTCCCACTCCTGGGCAAAGGCTTGCCCCATTCCTTCCACTATCTAAGTATTGTGTTTACTCTGGCCAATTTGTGAGGAAGTCATCCCTTCATCGACCCGAACCCTGTTTAACTGTCTGCGAACAGAACCCAAATTGTCAAAATAGAATAAAGCTGCTGGATTGAAATGGGACTGGGCAGTCAATGTCTGCTAGATGTTAGCACCGCTGTGGACCCTTACATCGCAAAATACAACTTGTTATTATTTTATTTCTATCTTTATTACAAACACATACATAATATTATATTACCTGGTGCAATGGTATCCACTGTAAAATAATATTCCTTTCCGCAGAGTCAACAAGCACAGCTTGTGTTTGGTGCGCTCTTATAATTGAACACCCGCATGGAATGCAAATACTCCTATATCCAAATCTTCTAATTGTATGAGCAGTATAAATACTTTCATTCAATAACGTTAGGCAGTTTCCACAAACTGCATCTAGTGGGTATAACTGAAAAGAAATAGGAATAAAATAAGTCAAGACCAAAACACTATTTTTTTTTTCAACTACCCTCCTGTCGCTGGCAAAGGATATTTATTTAGTCGCATTCATATTTTGAGCCATAAGTATAATAATTAAGGAATGTCCTACCTGTCTTATTAATTAGTTACACGAAAACTATGTCCTAAAAGGCGCAGTTGTGAGCAAGACCTAGTAAATAATGAGAGAATGGCATAGGAGGGTAACTTGCTCTGTACCTACTAAAACTATTCTAACGGTAATTCATGGTATCATGATAATTACAACACAGGGAGGCGACGTAAATAATATAATCAAGATCACATTATCAAAGCTTTATTATCACTCACCTCGCGAGAAATCCACGCACATACAAGTTGGCGCACATCTGAAGTAGTCTCCGATAGTAATTGTAATCGCACATTGCGTTGAAATCTTACTGCACAATTGACACAACGTCCTTGCGGAGTATGCGTTGTACTTGCAGATGCCATTTTCAGGGAATACTTTTGATTAAATGCGAAAAATCAGCAGAAACACTTTCACGAAAATCGAAATCAACGGAAATTGTAAATATCTTATGAAGTTGTCTGACAACCATCAAAAAGGCGGATTTACAACGTTCCGTGCCATGATGATTTTTAAAACATCTAAAAACCTTTAAAAAGAGCATTAAAAAAGTGGACAACTTAATAATTGATATTTATAATGTTTACTATTTGTATAATTAAAGCAGATATTATTATTATTACGGGGTACCGTACTTTTTTTGTAAACGTAAAAAACGCCCCTATTCACGCATTTATTGTCAAATGACATTGACCGTCACAGGAATAATTTGACTCGCAAAATAATGTTCAAATTATCAGTTTTTTATTAGGATTTCGAGATTCCGGTTAGATATTTATCTAATCTTTCGTTTGATTACTATTATAAATTAGTCACTTTTTTTAGGTTTAATATCAATATTAGACGCAACATTTCTTGGGGGCCGAAAAAAAATGGTCTCCTTTAATCCTGTAAGGATATCCATTTAAATTGACTCATACCAGAAGTAAAAATGGGTTACCTATGTTTCATCGAAAAGAAATTGACAAATTATCACTTTCCAAACAATTTTCCGCATAATTTCAATTGCCAAATTATTACTTAGCAAAAAATCTCGTCACAAATAATTGTAACGCAAACCTAATGTTTGCCAAGTGAACGTTACAATAACTTGTTTACCAACTATTACTTTTACCAATTTTCATGTAGTCAAATATTTCAGTTGGAATAACACATTTTACGCAAAATAAAATAAGTCAAATATGTATCGCCAGTTTTCAATTTACCATTTCTATTAAGTCAATTGCTTAGTTAATGACAAAAAATTTGCATCCATATGTTTGTTGCACAGAATATACAAATCAAATTACAATGTGTACTGTTAAGTGTCACCCTACGAAACTAAAATCTCTTCTTTGGAACTGCGCTTAAACGAATCAGACCAGGATAAAATGAACAATATTATTGAAATAACCGGAATCCCTTATATAAAAACGAAGAACTGTTGCCAATCTCAATTAATATTGCTGAAAAAATGAAAATAGATAAGTCTGTGATAAAAAGCGTCAAACGCTCGAACACGCACAAGAACCAAGACGTTTTACAGTTAGAACTACATACTAAAGACGTGGAATGTTGGATACGTTCCGCTAAACATAGTACTCTGACAACAGCTGATATATTGTCCAACGCATCTAGTAATCAAGCGTCGCCGTCGGCTATTTACGTGCGATTTGCGTTATCACAAGTAAATAGAAAACTTATGTGGATGGCTAAACAACAGCTGCGACAGGACTTTAAATATATATGGTTCCAAAGTGGAAAAGTACTGGTGAAGAAAGGTGAGGTCGACCGTAATGGAAAAGACAAAATATTTATGATTAGTTGTGAAGACGACATAAAACATCTCCTTAACAAAAAATAATTAGTTCAGTGTAGAAATACAATAAAAACAATATGTTTTCATGTATTCCAATAAAAATCATGGCTGTATTTAGTAATATTATAGAATTATTTGATTGCGTTGATTTACCCTCCTACATTAGTAAACTACCTAAAAACACAAATAATTTAAATTTAGTGCATGTTAACATTCGATCTCTGATAAAAAACTACGCTAATCTTATGAACTGTCTAATTTCGGTTAAATCACAAATTGATACAGTGTTACTCACGGAAGTGGGGATATCGGAACAAATAGTATCTATGTATCAGTTGGACTGGTATACACTGTAGAGTATCCTGCGTAAAAGCAGGAAAGGTGGTGGGATTATTATCTATGTTAAAAATAAGCATAAGTTTCAACAAATAAGGACTCAAACGAGACATTGTGAATGTATACTAGGTAAGTTAACAACGCAGCAAAATCAGATTATTTATATCTGTGCAGTGTATAGGCCACCAATAGCGAACTTAAACCCTTATCGTACGTAAAGTAAGGATCAAAATCGTCTGTTAAAATTTACCTCTATTGCCAACTAGATGCGGATTCAATCGAAACCAATAGTTAGTAGTACGAAACATAACAGGATAAAAAAAAAAAAAGAAACGCGTCTTTGTCGACTGTCAAAATGCGTCATGGCGGACAGTGTGGAACGATGTTGTTTTGTTTTGGAATGCAGTGAAATTTTTTGTTTTGTGTTGTTAAACTTTGGTAAGTAAATGTATAGTATGTTATAAGTGTATAATGTAACTTTTTAGATAGTCATTTGCTGGAAAATATATCTAAAAATTATGTTTTTGACCCAAAAATCCCTCCAAAAATTCCTTTGTTGTGAAGTTCGTCAGTCGAAATTGAAAATATGAATTTGACTCTTTTACAATGAAATATGGTCTTGGAAACATTAGTATTAAGCGAAAAAAATAGTGATAATTCATTATTTCAGGTATTCGAGGCATATCTATTCATATTGAACTGCGCAATTCGAAATTGGCCGATTCTAATAAGAAGTTTGAGTTGGAATCTTACAAGAATAATTTATATAGGACTCCTAAAAAACACTGTCATTAGATTACTTGTATATTTTTTATGTTAAATCTAAAGTTTCGTGTAAATTGATTCAGTAGTTTTACCAAAAAAATTGGTTGCCTGTAAAGTCGGTATACGGGCGAAAGTTTTACGTGACAACGACTTTGAGTGGTAAAATAATTTTAATGTGAATATTCATTCGTATAGTAGGAAGAAGGATGAAATAATAGTAACAATTTAAAACATTTATTTGCGCGTGCCTTTCACTTTTTATGTCTGTCTCTCTCGCTCTTAGGCGGGCTAACCATGCCCGAGTGGAAGGGACGCGTGCCTCTCACTCGCTCTCATTGTGAGCGCATAACGTGAGCGGAGCGTAACGCAGTTTCTTGAAGTGTCACCCGGCAAACCAATTTATAAGACGTTGTCACGTCAAAAAAAAACAAACTACGACAACAGTATGTTTGCGGCGAGCTCTCTGATTTCTATGCGATGTTTATAATTCTCAAGTACCTAGTTATAAAAGAGTGGTTTATATTGTAATATGTACATGGTCTTGTTTTTCAAGAACCCGAAACTGTTTACCGCTTGAGATAAGAGCTAACAGAACTCGAGCGATAAGCATTTTTGTGAGCGCAGGCCACTTGACACGCGCGATGACGTAACTAAGGGGCCCGCGCGATGACGTAACTCAGGCGCAAAAGTACTGAGAGGGTTGTATTCCCACAAAACGATGTAACCCGGGTTGCAGCGTTTTGTGTTTTTGACAAAGTAAGCAAAAGTCGTGCTAGATGCCGTCTTATATGTGTGAGCTGCTGGCATAAAACGTCTGGCTCTTCACACAGTCGTTTACAGCCTCGGTGCAAGCCGACAGCCACATTGAGTCGGTAGTGCTCAATGTAAACCGTACTTGGCTACTGCATCACGCGGATCAACTGAACATAGTGCCCAGGCACACCTTTCTCCTTAAGGGCTCATCACAAAACCTCACGGGGTACCCGATCGCATGGCTTTTCTAGGTCGACAAAAACCATGTGCCAGTTTTTATGCGCACTTCTGTATTTCTCGCATAGCTGCCTTAGGCTAAGCATATCTATTACAAATGCAGGCCGCGATTGTTTGCGTGTTAGTTATGATCTGTTTTTTAGGATATAAACCTTCCTATTTAATCATTCTGTCTATTATAAAACCCGCATCAATATGCGTTGCGAAGTTTAAAAGATCTAAGCAAACAGATAAAGGGAATCGGTTTTATACTATGTAAAGTTAAAGAAGAACACAAAGTAGCAATTAAACACTGAATACACTAAATATAGTTAATTTAATGGACTTGGAATTACAATAGTGCAAACTGTAGCAACACAAAAGTATAGTTAGTAAGAAGGCTCATCAGACCTAATTGTAACGCAGCGTCTAAATAGAACAGACCACATGTTCGAACCTTACTGAATGATGATCGATTCAAGCGCAGTACATTCTTGCAGAGTTTTTTCTCTTCATCTGTAAATTGGTAAAGGATAATGCTTTATTTTTGTCTTGGCAGAAATCTCATTTGAACTAACATATTACATAAGTAAAATTATTAGTAAAAAATCATTTTTTAAATTAAGATTTTATAGAAATATATATGTGGAGCGACGGTCTCCGCAGTGTTGCTAGTTAAACCAGTTCAATGGCATGCGATTTATGATGCCGTTCCTGCAGTAGACTGCTGCAAGCTGATGATGAATTATTAGAAATTACCTGAGCCATTTGACTTCAAAATGATTGCGCAACAATCTTGAACACTTTCAATAGTTATGTAGAAGTTCTCGCATTGCTTGCTTAACATTATTTGCCAAATCATATTCTTTATCAACCAAAGGTATACGTTAAGAGATTCTATAACAGCTTCGCCCTGCAAACAAAAAGAAATTATTCAAATATGTGGACTTTTGATGAAGTCATCTGCCTTGCCTTTTACATGCGATGTTGAGGTCTGCTTGTATTCGACATAAATATAACTAGTATTTTACATGAAACTACTATTTATCTGACCTCCACGATCCAGTAACTGGTTACCCTTCTGGATTTGACCACTCAAAAAAAGGTTAGCTGAATTGTCATAAATAATAATATGTAAGGAAAAGCACCAACGATAGCAAATAAAAAAGGATACTTACTTTACTATCAATCTTTATTTCTATTTGCAACATTTTTATTGTTAATTGAATGTAAAGCAAAGTGTGAACAAACACTTCTATGATGTAATAGAGTATCTGAAAAGTAAATGGAGTAAGGCACTACTAGATTTGCTTTACACTATCAAATTATCAATTTTTTAAATGTTGAAATATTTTATTGAAAATGTCTGAAATTTGATTACACTTACGAATTGTTGAAAACAACATTTATGCAAGTCATAACAATCTAATATATCCATGTAAGCTTGAAACATTTTCGAGCAATATTTTTTTCTGATTGTTTCTTCAATATTTTGAGAATATAACGCTCTAATATTCCATTGAACAATTTTATTTTCCAACATTTTGAGCAGGCGTATGAAATAAAGTATATTAACATCGAAAAAAGTCAAAATATAGCCAAAGTATATATCCAAGTAAAAGGTGTTTCGAATGCTGTTATATGTTATAAAAAATGAAGAGCTGAACAAAGCGAAGAAAACAAAAAACCATTTCGAGATGTGGAAGCGTCTAAAATTGCTATTATTGCACAAATATCTGTGAACTCTTTGAAAGGTTAAAACAAACTTGACAGATTTTTTGGATTGAAGTATCCCGACCACGGAATTCATAGTGAACCCGAAAATATAGTAGATGCTAACATATAACAGGCTGATGGGCATAAATTCGGTAAGGTCTTTGTGAAAGTACAGTATACAATAAATGCGATACCCGACAAAAAAAAAAATACTAGTGTACCAAGCATTGACACGAAATTGGAGAAGTAACTATTAGGAATGATAACATCATTTTTGATGCGATATTTAGGACAAAACATAAGATATTGCAGTAGATTTAAAGGAAAAAACATTGACTGCACGTCTTTGTCTACCGTATTATTTAAAACATTTCTAATAGGATATTTCACTTCGTTATTGCGGTGTCTATTCATTTTCAAATCGCCCAGCAACCGATGCTTCTAAATACACAAGTGTTTCAATACTATACAGTAAGTGAATTGAACACACATCAAATGTTTGGTTGACAACAGCTAACTTTAATCAACTGATCATAATAACGGAAATGACTTTATATTTATGTTTACTATCGATAATGGTATCGCTCGCTTGTGTTTATAGATAATGGACGTAACTTTAGCTACTTACGCCGTTTTTTTTAAACTGAAAATACTTCTTGATATCGGACAAAACTATTGTGGGAGTTTTGTTGTAAACTGCCAAGCGAAAGACTACTCAGATGTTGGTCGAAGCTTTTTGCTATTAAACCATTGGCCGACACGACTATCGGCACAATGACTGCTGTACTCACGTCCTACATGTTGACAACCTTGTAAGCCAGATCTAGATACTTGAGTTGCTTATATTACTCTGCTTTCACGAGGTTCTCGTCATGCGGGACCGTTATGTCAACAATCATTGCGCGGCGCTCCAATTGATCTATCTACACAATGTCAGGCTTATTGGCAACAATAGTCCTGTCAGTGAGGATAGGCCGATCCCAATACAACGTGATATTACCATTATCGCGAACTGAGTCGGGCACATACCTATAGTATGGCACACCTGACTAGGTTGTATTTCAAAGCAAGTTGCTGGTGGATACAAGGCTGGCTGACAACAAGGTTGTGTCTATGCAAATACTCTTCGTTAGCCCGACGAGAACACCCAGAAATAATGTGTCGGATCGATTCTCCAGCACTATGTTTTAAAATGGTCAAAGTAATTTACTAGGTTATATTATTGGAAAACAAGAAAATAATGTGGACTAACTGATGTGAAGTTTGTGTGTTACTGGGTTTTAGTGATATAATGCAATTTATGTCTTTACAGCATAGGGGCACTTTAATTTTCAGTAAATTTAAGCAAAAACAGAATTTGATAAAAATGTTCCTTACTGGATTTTGAAATAGAGCAGCCATGGTCGTTAACTAGCGTGATCTACCTATTCATGTTTTTGTTTCTACCTAATTAAAGCTAAGTACCGCTACTGACGCTCGACATCAAAGTTGTGTAACAATTATCCCAATGTCCGCTCTATATGTCTTTTATATCTCTTTATTGAAAAGGTATTTGATAAACAGACAGTGTAACTTTCGCATTTATATTAATATAACATTAGGTATATCTGTTGTATCCAATTATAGTATTCCCACATTTCTTCATTTAGTAAGCAACGACTTATTGCCGGGCCTACGTCCTGTCCTCCCATACATAAGTACTAAAAATATTGTTACATAAAAATATTGTAAAAACAAATGATTAAAAGAATAACCATGTAGTTTCTTGCCGGTCCTTCTCCATAGGAAACGACCAACCCAAACCGAGCATCTTTTTGTCGACGTTTTATAAGTGCCCATGTAAGATTTTGATTTCGCCTATTTCCATCAACCGGACACAAATCCAGACTCCATGGCTGCTACAGAGAAAATTCCTGATGAAAATACCCAATAACACTTTGCCCGTCATGGGAATCGAACCCAGGACCTCATGGTCAGTAGTCGCGCTTGTGACCACTTGACCAACCAGACAATCATAAATATCATATTATAAGCATCAATTGAGGCCTTAAAATATTGACTTGAATTAAGTAACGGCACATTAGGTACATTCGAATTTAGTTAAGTAATTAATATTGATGTTACCCATATAATCAGTTTGATGGGCGCAGATAAAATGTTTAGTTTTCATTGTTCCGTCAGTTTCGAACAAGAAAGTTACCTACGTAAACTTACCCATAATGAAGACAGTAAGAAATAAGAAACATAAATGTTCTGTATCGATTATTTTGAACAACACGGTCGATAAAGATGTGCAATCGATGCTTTTGCCTTTGAATCTGATGCAAAATATTGTATGTTGTCCCAAATATCGTATTAAACGTGATGTAATAACTCCTAACAGTTTCATCTCCAATTTTGTTTCAATGATTGCTATACCATTTTTTTTAGGTTTATTAGCATACTGCACAACCGTAGCGTATTTTACTGGTGATTATTTCAAAGCCACCATTTTTTTGTATGTAAGCTGTTTATATGATTATCTCTTCTATTTCTTAGGTTTCACGATGAATTTTGTAACTGGAGTTTTTCAAGCTAAAAAATCCATTAATTTTATTCTTACTTTTCAAAAAGTTCACAGGTTTCTTAACTGCGAAGCCAGTTTCAACCGTTTCATAATTTGGAATTGGATCATTGTAATCTTAGGTCTGGGTGGTCATATCCTGGTCTTAACTCTTTTTTGCAAGCTAACTGGTATACCTTACATGTCGGTGCTTATTTGTTACATAGTAATTGTTTTTGATGTAAATATTATATATGGCATTCGAATAATGAAGTTGTTAGAAAATAAAGTTGTTCTCTGGAGTACTCACTTATCAAATTCGCAAGTAACAGAAGATACACGCATAGAAATGTTTCAGGCCTACATTCATTTATTAGACTGTTATGCCATCCATAAAGATTGTTTTCAGGTGTTCGTAAGTACCTCTTATTTCATATTATAAAATATGTTTTTTCGTGTGATGAAGACGGGTGTGACGACTATGTATAATATGCCATGTTAATGTTTGGGTTTTTACATCATTGATATAAATGCATGACTTATGTTTTAGTCAGGTTTATAACCAAATTATTACTATTTAACCATATTATTATGTCGTTTAAGCAAGTATTTATGTCATTCTAATAATTATTTGAATCACTACAGTTAATTATAGCTGTGTGCATTTGCATCTGCAAAAAGAACCATTTGGTTGTTGTTGCTTTCGGGAGATCATTTATGTATATCAAGAAAAGTGGCGGACCCAGTACGCTACCCTGTGGGACGCCATATTTTACATGTCTTGGTTTCGAAACCTTTATTAATAATTTTAATTCTAATTTGCTTTTTAGACATATCCTAGAAGTGTTTTCCGAAAGTCTTCCTCGCCAATGTAAATGACACAAAAGTGTGAGTGCGTAAAGTTTTGCACTTTTCCCTCAATTTTGTGAAGAATTTGCCACAATCCGCACGTGGGTTTCCCATAATGACAGATTTCGTAGTTACGTAAATTAGTTCTTTCGCCAATTTATATACCTAATCTGTTAGATGTTTCGCTGCTTATCAAGCATATTTTGTGTTTTGTGGAAAGTTGTTCCATAGTTGTTGTGGTTCCTATGGTTGGAGTTATGCTCGGTGAGCTTCCGTTGCTGTTGATGCTTTTAGTTATATTTTTGTTCGTAGGAAACGACGAGTCATTGAATCAGACGAGTTCTCAATAGTCTGAATAGTCTGTATAGTCAGTGTTTGTTTCGTCTTCATATTTTTTCAGGCGTCATTAATGTTGCGCCTATATCGCAGCGCTGTCACCGGACTCATCATCAATGTTGTAAAATCAAATATTGCTTGTGAAAGGGATAAATTTTCGTCAATTCGCTTTCGCCCGAAAAGGCTACCCAGAAAAGAGCTCCGTTAGTTTGCTGAAATATATTTGCTTCTTTAATTTTGTTACTTTTCAGGTACTTTATTACATTATAGAAATATTCAGTCACGCTCTAATGTACTGCCAAGTTTCAATTGAATCGTTTAAAATAGGATTTGTGATTGATGAAATAGTAAGTATAATTTCAAAATAAAGTTAATAACTTACGTCACTGTTAAAATTCACCAGTTATCGTTTCCGCCATCTTCGATTTTGATTTTGACCCCATATTCGTTTAGAGCGCCCTCGATTACCATAGTCTTTGCACCCATAACGAAATATTCAACAGTTGTTGTTTCTTCAATCTTTGATTTTGTTTCTGACCTCATATTCTTTAAAAACACCCTCGATTACCGTGGTCGTCACACCCATGACAAAAAATTCACCACATATTTTTTTTTATTACAGAATATGTCATTCTATGGAGCCGTGACCGTAGTGCTTTGGTTTATAAAGGATTTGATGTATCTTACAACACTGAGCCGGCAATGCGAGAAATTCTACATATCTATTGAACGAAACCAAGATACATGCGCACGGATATTAATGTCCAATTGTTCAGGTCCTGTTCAGGGTCCAGACTATACTATTCTTTACAATTATCTTTATCAGTCCTAAAATGTCACTTTGTGGGACCCTTAAGCGCAACACACAGAGGGAGAGGACGTGGGACGGGCACGAGAGAACGGTATATGTAGAGCGTGCGCGGGTCGAGGCGGGCGCGTCACCCGACCTGCACCCGTTCCCTGTGTGTGTTGCGCTTAGACATACTTTTAAACGCTGAACATTATGATGACTAACAATGCCGTAATAATTTTACAGATGATCGGAAAAAGTTATGCAAAAACGTGATTCGCTTGCATCGAGCATCATTCAGCAAGATTCGTTTGTGTGGCCTGTTCTACTTCGACGCCGCGTTACAATTAAGCCTTGTTAGTCTTCTTACTAATTATATTGTTGTATTACTGCAGTTTGCATATTTGTAATTAAGGTTTAATTTAATTTGTTATTTTAATTATAGATTTCTTCCTGACTTTGTATCTTGTTATAAGAAACTTAGCTAAATACAGCTACTAATATTGTAACTTGCTCCAAATCTTTATTATTTATTGATCACCAGCTGCTGCCCGCGACTTCGTTCGCGTGGATGGTTTGATGTATTTTTCAGGAATAAATTATACATAATATAAACCTTCCTCTTGAATCATTGTGTCTATTGACGGCACCACAGCAAAATCCGTTGCGTTGTTTACAAACTATACAATAACTTAAAATGGACGGCGGGAGCGTGGGCGTAACTGTCCGTATCGACTCTGTCCGCGTGTTTTTCAAGCGCAACCTCACGGCGTCCACTGTAATAACCAATGAGAATCAAGTAACAGTTTGACCAACATTATGAAATCAACGGGTTGGTACTACCAACTTGGTTGCAAAAAATAATTTAAAAAAAAAGGTTGCCGTCTTGAAATCGCTTGCGATGACATATAACGCTGAAAAGAACGTGTGTCCTTACATTCGTCCCCATTACTGTTAACGGGACTATTGCCACTATTGCCAATAGCAGCATTGCCACTTTGTAATTTTGTGTGGCAATACTGATTCTTTGTCCGTAAAATAGGCCAACCCTTTGGTCACGGGATGAGTCGACCAACCGCTTGGCGATGCGCTGTTTCGTAACTTACTGTCTCTGAGAAGAAACAGCCAAAACGAACTTAGAGGTTTTAGTCTCTTTTAAGGACCAGACATGTCAGAATCTTTGTCGTACAGATGGAGTTAGTCTTTTAAAGAAAGAACCACACAGTGTTATCTGACATGCGAAACTGTTAATTTAAGAGAAGCTATTATAAAATAAAATAAAATAGCGTAATACCTATTTATACTGTTATAGAGCTACTATTGCACATCTTAGTACTTTTTCTGTAGATAGTATCCGGCGCGTTGCATTTAGCTGTTGAAAGAATAAAAAAAAACTTGTAACGTCACCTGCTAAATCCTGCCTCAGGAGATTTCTGCAGAAATGGCTCCGAATATCAAGTTCAGTCCAGTAACGTCAGATCACGTTGAGAGATTATCAATAACACTAGAAACGGGATATTTATCATGTTTACTATTTGTTTTGAGTTCTTAATATTTCGGCGCTGTTGCAAACGCTATGATCACGTTGATAGATTATTTACAATCATCAAATTAGTATTAAATCGACTGCCTCTGAATTAACGTCAGACTGTGCTCCTGGACCTTTCAGGCTAAGTTAAAGCTTTATTATAGTAGAAACAGCAAATGAATTAAATTATTTCCTTTCAGCGCAAGACCTCGATATATGAACATTGTAGCGGGCAAAAATAATTTAGACGTTGGAAGCAAACGATGCAACGTTCGATCTATATTATTATCTATGACAGATATGACGCCACCAGCAGCCTAGAGAGCACGACATCACACTTCTTAAAACAAATAGTCCATTTGATTTACGATTAATTCAAATCTTAGGACTGAGAAGACAAAAACTGAAAGAAGGTGATGATGTGTTTGGTGTAGTGGTTGCAATCGCGTCTGCTGAGCATGAGGTTGAATTTGATTTTCAGGTTGAACCAATTGATATTGGGTTCTTTCATCAGAATTTTTTTCAGTAGTAGCAACGGAGCTTGCCATCAACAGCCGGGCTGGTGGATGGCAGTAGGATCACCCCTCTTTTACATAGGACTTGAAAATCACTGGCGAAATCTGGGTGTGCTATCAAGTACACCTCTGCCTAAGCCTTCTGGGATTACAGGCGTGATGTTATGTTATGTAAATTAGTATTAAGTGACAAACGTCACAAGTTAAACTTTGCTCTCTAAATTATTTTTAAAATGTAGAAAAATATTTTATTGTATTGTTAGAAGAATTACACCCAAATGTTTATTATTACGATAATTTTTTTTTTTTTTTTTTTTTTTTTTTTAATAGTTTTTATTTTATTACATTTTACAAATTAATAATATTTTTAAAACTAGATAACTAAAATAACAACAAATTATAAAAGGGCGTCAAAAAACTCCTCCTCAACGCTGTCAACTGGTAACGTGCCCAAGAGACTGGCGGCGTTGCCACGTTGTATGGCAATACTTAGCCTCTGGCCAAAGTAAAACCCAGCCCTTGGGTCACGGGAAGTGTCAACTAGGCGTTTAGAAATTTCCTTGAAAAGGCTGTGAGCACTCGGACCCCACGGCCCCAGAGTTTCAACCCCAAACGGCTCGAAAATATAGTTACCACAAAGGTTACTATATTTACGCCGCTTGAGGTTCTCCGCAGCCGCAGCGGCAGCGCCTGTACAGCACGATGAGCTTGGAAGATGTGATGGCGCAAGAGTATCGACGCAAGTTGCGTCCCACACTAAAGGCCTACCCATCTTCCAAGGAAACAAAGACATGCCGTCCGGTCTTTTGCCATCGTCGCGTGCCAAGCCATTGGGTTCTAAGATAGCTGGAACGCCGACGGTAACAAGAGCTCGACGGATGATGTCATTTATGTTCGCGTGCCGCGCAAAACGTCCCGCACTTCGGTTGCATGACAGGCCGTGGTGTCCGAGGCTGTTGACAGCTTCACCACAGTGACAGCGATGAGGAGAGCAGCAGGCGGCACCAAGACGTAAAGAAGCAGCGAGGCGGAAGGTCGTGTCGTCGAACAAAGTGCCTATGCTCGACGATGGCAGTGCGAGAAGCCAAAGACCCGACTCCCACTCACCCACAGCCAGCAGTCGCGCACGCTCAGCAGTAGTAGCAGACGTGTTAAGTAAATTGTCCTGAACTATTCTGCAGAGCGGCTCGTCCCACCGTCTCTGGGATAATGGATAATAATTACGATAATTAAACGATATTATAGAAATAAACATAAGTTATTCTTATTATAAATAGCATTTTGATAGTGCATGTTTTGTGTATGTTTCGCCCTTTTTAATGCATATTTTGCACGCATAAATTGGCATTATGATATTAAAAATAATATAATCCGATATCCTAGTGACGATATATCGCACCTTGAAAACAAAAGTGGCGTTATCCAAAAATTTTAATTTTTCAGTATGACCATTTACAGTTTTTGACTCAGGCATTTGGGTCAATATTTTAAAAATTAACTGGAATAAAAGACTGCAATTAATATTACTTATCAGTTTGACTATCTTATGTAAGTTATGTACTAAAAACATGCCAGTAAATTATGGCGTTATTTAGAAATTACGGTTCTAAAAAAAAGTTCCGCATAGTGCCAGTTTTGTTTAACGTAAACCTACCCGTTTAAGAATAATTACCAAAGATGGTAGAGTGGGAGTAACAAAAAAAATATCAGAAATAAAACGAAAATAACTCATAGAAAAAAAAAACAGTATTTATTTAAGAATTAAATTTATTTGGTATTATATAAGACTCTCATTTAAACTGTCAAATTGTTCATATGGACTAAGTGTGCTAAAAGCAAATACAAAAACTCACTGTGCGCTCTCTGCATACTACGCATATGCGTACGTATGGCCACGCTACGGTATCATCATGTGGGGACACAGTGTAGATGCGATGATTTATTTATTGCACAAAAGAGATCTTTACGAATGATATTTTAAATAAAGCCTAGACATAGCTGCAAACCCCACTTTATAAAAGAACAAAAATTACTCTGTATTCCATTTATTTATTAGAAATAGCCACTTTTATTAACAAAAACATAAGACTATTTAATTTTGATAAGAACGAGCGCCTCAAAATTAAGTTAATTCTACCAGCACCCATTAACTATGAGTATGTATATTTTGCATTAAATAAATAATTAATTACATAATCAATTTGCTTATTTAAACAATAATGAAAAAAAAATACAAAAATGATGAAAAATATAATAATTACGATATGATAAATGATGTCTTCAATTGGTTTTTAAAAACATAATCACAAAAATGCAAACTGTAATAACAGTATGGTGTAAGTAATGATAAAATCAGACAGTTGTTGAGGAAGCTTCACATCTATGAGGAACAAGCCACAACAAGACATCTTCGTGAACGATATTTCTTGCAAACGAATGATATTCTTGCATACCCTTCTTTGAGCACCTGTAAAAGGCGAAATAAGTAATAAATAAGACCAGTAAATCCTACAATTAAATAGTTATTATAGTAATTTACTTCCAACTATGGAGACTTGTAAAAGTTTTTTCGTTTATAACTTACTATAACTTCTGTATTATTGGCTGTAAGCCACGCAAACACAATAAAAAATTAAATTAAAAATTTAAAAAAACCTTTTCTTAGCCTTGACTGTCCCACTCCTGGGCATAGGTCTACTCCCATTCCTTCCACTTTTCTTGGTGTTGCGCCTCTTCTCGCTTATTAACGAAAACAAGGAAAGATATGAATAAAAAAAAACTTGAGCTTATAGGGGAGAGGGCGGGTATGCAGCCTACCCCCCTGGCGATGCCCATGGTGAGAAAGTGACAAGAATTCAAATTTCCAATCAACTAGACCCGTAGAAGTTGTTTAAATCCCTTCATCAACTAGAAAAGAGGTGATGAGCTTCAAACGGCTGAGCAGATTTTTTCAAAACATAGCTAAGAACACTCTCGATTAAAGTACCTTTCAAATGACACCAATTTTATCAAAATCGCTTCATCCGTTTGGGAGCTACGATGCCACAGACAGACACACAGATACACACGTCAAACTTATAACACCCCTCTTTTTTGGTCGGGGGTTAAAAATAGAAAGATAAAAATCATGTCATGTATATCATAAAAAAGTATTGTCACCAGAACGAAAGGTGTGCTGAGCTCAATCTATTGGAGCAAAATTCTGTTGCAAGATTTAACATTCACTTACATTCTTACTAACAAGGCAGGAAGTTAATTAAAAGGAAAACGTCGAACTTTGTTTAAAAAATATGGCGTAATTTAAAAATTCGGATCGTATAGTTACTGAGTTATGTTTTATAGTAAATACATTTCTGAACACAACATACAGAAAATATGTATCTATTACCTGCACTGTTTTCCGACTTCAGCTGCAGAATACAAGTATCATAAACATCTGTTATTGCTGTATAAAATTTTTCACATTGTACACTTAAACACAGAATTAAGAATACGTTCTTAATTATCCAAATTTGAGAAATTACAGTCCGCAGGATAACCTGAAAACGCAAAATCACAACACCGTTAGTACTTATAAAAAAAACAATTAGTATAATTTATTTCCAATTTTTTATGAGAATGCTTAGGTGGATGTATGTCGTTACGCTTATGGATTAAAATAAGAAATGAGTACATGAGAGAAAGTCTGAAAGTCAGGCCGGTGACTGAAAAGCTGTGTGGTAATCGGTTAGCTTGGTATGGCCATGTTCTAAACGAGCAGGCGTTGCTCGTTTAGAATAAGCAAATCAACGTTGCGTACTAATTTAGAGTGTTATTAAATGAACGAAATACTTGTACTGTATTTGTCACTGTCACTGTACTGTTGTATTGTCATTTCTTCTTCCATTTTTTGTTCGTCATCGAGGCAGTACATGTCAAACATGTATTGCCTAAATATCAGCATTTTTGGAATTTCTTTGAAGAGTCACTTAAAATTCCCCAACAAACTATGTCATGCGGAGGAATTAGGAAAATTTCGTTAGGAAAGTTTTGAGTATGGATGAAGTTATGAGTAGAGGAAGAACAAAGCAGCGATGGATGGACTCTGTAAAGGATGATATGGCAATAAAAGAGGTGTCTGATGAGATGACAAGTAATAGAGAAGTATGGAAGAAGAAGATAAGCTGCGCCGAGCCCAAAGAAATTGGGATAAGGACAAAAGAATTTTTCATCATTCTCTTGTTTTTTGTCTTTCTTCTTGTTATTTTATTTGTTTTTTTAAATAGGTATCCTTGATTCTGTATTTTTATTAAGAACCAGCTTTTTCTCACAGCTTCGCTCGCGTTAATTTAGATTTTGACAATAAATTCGGGTTGTTAGTGGCACCATCTATTATCATAAGAACAAAACATTACTTTTTTATCGGGATGAAGGTATGTCCGTTTCTACAGACCTGGCAACGTATATCCAAAATCCATTTTTGTATTATTGGTATGACAAACCAATGATGTGCGCTCTCGTCTCTTTCCTCCATACTCCTCTGTCATTCGTCATGCTATCATTTACTCCTTTTTCATTCATAGAATTTTTCACACAATTCATCCATCTGGATTTTATTAGACTACTTACTCTTGTACCACCACGTGCTATAAAATGCTTGATTGTTAATAGTCCTTTTATGTTTAATAAACTATGAAATGCCGCGTTGACCACGTAGAACAGAATCTGTAAATATAAGCCCAGTTTGTTTCAGACGTTATCATACTTATACACAATACCAGATGAGAATGCTTTTTGTCTCACGTTTCTTTGATTTTTTAATAGGAATTATGTGTTCTGTCCCAATGCTGCTTATTATGTCTGCGTTGAGCAATAGTTGGCTAATTTTCTCGGTTTTGATTTACTTGGTCATGAACGGTTCCAAATTGCCCGCGTCGCTTTGATACTCACCATTAATTTGAATAACTTCTCCACAATCCTATAAGCCTTTAAAATATTCTGGTATAAATCAAACATTACAGCCCAATAAGATTCATTGTCCGGACATGTTTCTACGTTTCTTCGTTCTTGAACATCCATTATCCACATCCTAAGCGTCTTAGTTAGTAATCTCATAAGGTGCAAGGCATAAATAATATTCATATCGAAAGATACTGTAGCAAATGTTGATATGACCCCGAAAGTACTGATGATAGGAAACTCAATACACACGTAGGTGATATAACATACGAAGAAAGTGTATAAAGAGATGACAGAAAACCAATTCCAAATGATCAAGCTTCTGAGATTTATATTACTAACCCTGAGGACTTTGAAAACGTGCTGAATTTTTAAGACCAACAAAATGTTGTGAGCACTCCCGATGATATTAATACAGTTGTTTAGTATGTAGCTAGCGGAGTAAAAGATGGTGTCACAAACGTTACTCAGATAAAGGAAAGCTGTAATATTGGAGCATACAAGAGAAAAATATTTTTCTATTAATACATGCAAATTGATTATTCTCAACGTTAACATGCAAACGACTCCTAACAAGTTGTAAAGACAACTATTAGGAAAGATACGATTGTAGCGGATTGTATATTTAGAGCACAAAAAAAGAGCTTGCATTAAATTTAATGGCCATAGTACTGATTGTAAATCTTTTTCAATTACGTTATTCAGAAATACTTCGTTAGACAAAGTGATGACCGAATTTCTATTTAACTGTATATTTTTGAACGAAGAAAACATGTTTAATATTCTATACTTGGTTAACGTGTGACGGACCACAGAGAAGGCAATCAATATTTGTAGTAGGTATAATAATATGTTAAACTTTAGTAATTTATTAAATGGATAGGTTGCTTTCTAATCTTTAGTAGGTCGTTTATTTGTTGGGCTCGTGCATAAATAATAACAACCACACGTGTCGGTCTTTAACATTTCACTTTTAGGTCTTCCAAACAGCACTGAATTTACTAAAAGAAGACGGAAAGATATTCTTTGTCCTCATAAAAGTACAAAATATGCTTTCACAGCAAAATTTTATATGTACCTCAGACCGCTACTCTATAACAGGCTAAATGAAAATGGGAACATGTACTCCCTAAATTATCCTATATATATAAAAAATCCTTAAAGAAACTCTTCAAGCTATGTCCTATGAAGATACAGAGAAGTTATTACCTGTGCTAAAGTAAATACTGTTCGTATTATTGTTATTTTGTTTTTCAATTAGTTAGTTAAGTAATTATAATTTTGTACACCTTACAGTTGCATAAATACGACTATTTTTTACTTCATATTTTGATGTCAGAAAAATATTAAGTGGATTGTTGAAGGAGTACGCTACTCTTTTTATATCTTTTTCCAGTATGTTAAAGGTGAGGAAGTAAGGATGCCTTAGTTCTAAAAGTCAACAAGTCTACTACTACTACACCAAGACTCTTGCTACTTCAATTTTACTTGAAAAAAACGGCAGTCATGTTGAACCTCGTAGTTTAAAATACTGATGAACTGTATACATCAATAATCGACAAGCTATGACTCATTCCTCCGCAGTTTGCTTGAAATCAACAGTGTAATCTGGTGCTCCCATGAAACAGTTCATAAACTAGTCATTGAAAAGGTCAAAAATCCTTTTGTCCGCTACCTCTACTTCAAATCATATGCGTTTTTCCCAAATCATTGTATGTACCCTGCACCATACGTGCAATCGTGACTTACCAAAGCTTAGAAGTCAGGTTCTTGTCCTTTTTGAAATTGATATTCGCCTAATTCGTAGTTTTCATTTCAATTTCTCATTATTAGAATACATCTACTTTACTATCTTCCTATCACACACACTCTTCGCCCGAGCCAGCGGTTTCGATTGCTCAAACCAGCATCGCTTAGACCAGCTGGCCTACCATGACGTATTAATATGTCAATGAGTATAAATACTAGGGCCAAATAATGTCTTTCAAAAATAGACAAGACAAGGAAGTTGAAATCCGAGTCCAAAATGCTTGAAAGACCTTCTGGGCCGTAAAAGGACACATTAAGGGAAGAAACGAAAACTCATCGACATCTGCATCCTGCCTGCATCTTAGCCTACGGTGCGCAAATGATCACTTACTGAACAACTAAAGTCCACATTCAAGAATTGACATCGGGTAATGGAGCGCAGCATAATAGGTGTGAAGTGATCAGGGGGCCTAAAAAGGCTGCTTTAGCTGAATCTTAGTAGTTAAATTTCTCATTCTCACATACCCAATTAATATTATGAATTGTCACTTTCTGACCATTTTACAAATTGTTCGATATTGTTCGCGTTAAAAACACCATCCTGCATTCCATAACTCAAGTTGCAGTTGTAAGCCAAGCTAAAGTGAAAGTGGGCTGGCCATGTAGCGCGAATGCACCTGGAGGGCTACTCTCTTTCTCTGAAACGTAACTTCGGCAACGAACGAAAATTAAACGTAGTTACGTTTGTGACCCTACTCTATATCATTTGCGGACGCAAACAATAACATTCAAAACATTTGTTGTCTGTGAATTCGAATTTCTTGTGTGCGTCCGCAAATTATGTAGAGTAGGGTCACAAACGTAACTACGTTTAATTTTCGTTCGTTGCCGAAGTTATGTTTCGGAGAAAGAGAGTAGCCCTCCTGGAGAGGTGGGCAAAGATCGTCAATCACTCGACGCGTACGGAGGAAATCACCAGCGCGGTGAAAGTGATGTTACAATCACCTGATCACAATACTGCTTTAAGACGTCATGGTGGTAACCTTATTCCAGAGTTGGAATGAGATGGCGCTAGATGTAATCTTTAACTCCGTCTCTTTTGCACACTGGAAAATTATTAAAACAATACTGCTTTAAGACGTCACAGTAACCCTCCTGATCTTGTTTGAAACATTTCTAGATATCATACAAGAAGGAGCATTTCTAGATATCATACAAGAAAGAGAGGTTTGGAAGGAGAAAGGGAAGGCCTTTGCCCAGCAGTGAGACATGACAGGCTAACAAAACTAGGTTCTTTTATTTTAATTCTAATTCAATTTGGTTTGTGTGCATTCTAATATTGAAAAAATATTTGTTTATTTTTATTAACATCTACCACACTATTAACTTCTTATTAATTGAAAATTGTAATAGTACTTAAATATGTAGATGGGCATTAATGCATATTGCGCCTGAAAAGTTGTGATTAGCAATTTAGCTATAAAACAAAACGTAGGCACTGCGTTCAATCGATGCGTTGCGTTTAATTTCGAAAATGCAATAAACGCAGGGTAGCCTGCGTAATAAGTTCATTATAAAGATTAATTTGTATTTTTGTGGTATTCTGTGAAAATGCAAATTCGATGTCAGTGAAAATACTTGGCCTTACAGACGACAATGCTTACCATTGGAGTGAATGGCGCCAAAATATTAAGAAATCCGCGTAACGGGAACAGGCGAGCGTTGGGTAAAGAAGAAGTTGTGACTTTGTGAAATCTCGCAAAAATGAAGATTATACCTACTTGTTGTTGCAAGATGGATTTCTACATACATTGAATACAAGATGCAATAATACATTTTATTGAAATTGCTTTAAACACACAACATACAAAACATCTTAAACCTGTGCTGCGTTAGTTACAAAACAGGTCGGCAATTATCACTAAATTAAACAATATTTCTCACTTCCACGAACCAGACCAAGATACTGAAATGACGAATACTGTAAGAGCTTTGTTGAAAAGACGAGCTGGCAAAAATTTTGATCAACCTTAATTCTTTTAAATTATCCAAATAACCCAGCAAAAAATACTCTACTACCGGCTTTTTAATGCCCTCAAAAGAAGCGTTTGAATAGATAAAAATTACGTCATTCTTGTTTTTTGTACAAAACAGAACGTACCTTTTTAGATTCATCCACAGTTTGAATAATGAATGGCACGTTTCAATGTTGGCTAAATTTATTTTACCATTTGTATTAAATTCATGGCCAGGTTCGACAGAACAGTACAAAACAAAATACAACGACAAAGGAACACATTAGATAAATTAAATAATCACCTGAGAATAGAATAGAATAAAACTTAATTGTACACACAAAAATGAAACATGACGGGTTTACAATACTGCTATTATTATGGTTACAACGGCGGTCTTATCGCTGATAGCGATATATTCGAGAAATCTTTTAGATGGACATTTCAATTAGTGGTGTACTACAGATTTTTTTGGCTTATGTTTAAAATAACACCAGATAAAGTAAATATAACCTTAAAAAACATTTTTATACTGCCTAAAATAGTAAATGATCACCAGAAATAGTAAATGATCACCAGAATTAAAAACCTGAAAATCACAGCTCCGAACTAAGGCGTAGTCGACGGTCTCTCTGCAGGGTTTAAAGTAACCTAACACGAAGGGGATGTCGGGGTCTTAGTTCGCTCGCTCCGCTCGCTCACTAGACCCCGCCATCCCATTCGAGCCTAACCTGTCCGAGTCGGGGTGCCCAATATCCCGAGCTCGCTTTGCTCGCACTTGCTTCCTAAGTTCTTCTTGCCACAAAATTTGGTGATCATTTACTATATTTGGAGATCATTTACTATATTTGGTCTTTGAATACAATTTTTTTGGTGTTTAGTATTTTTTTTTTGGTAACGTAGCTTAGGATCTCAAAGTATTTTTTGGTGCTCATTATATTTAATCCCGTTTTTTTTAAATAATAGGCATCAGTAAAGTTATTTACTACATATATATGTACTTATATAAACACAATGCATAAATAAATATATATAGATATTTTATAACATTAAGTAATCGTAAAAATAAAAAGAATTACTAGCGACAGTGAATATGCCCATAAAATGCAACACAAGGCAACGTGGGCTTATTTGGATCCGGGTGAAATTCCTGAAGCAATTAAATAATTCTTGATGATGCAGGAAAATGCTAGGCAAAGGATGGTGTCCAAGTGACAAAAAAAGCTAGCGAAGTAGGCCATTCAGAGGATGGGCAGAAGATAAAAGATAAAGGCTCTAGCAGTTGCTGCATGGACGAACATAGCTAGGGATAGGAAGAAATTATAGAGACGTCTGAAGGGCGCCTTTGCGAACAAAATATTTACACATTTGTTACAAAAAAACTTTTATCGGTCTGTATAAACGCATATTTTATCATCTTCAGACGCTCTCGCAGCGGCATATCTAAGAAGTTTTTAGAAATGTAAACTGCAAAAGCACAGCAATGTAGTTGGTGAGTAGTCCCAGCAAACCTAGAGGCAGCGTAGCGTCGACGGAGGCCACGCCACATAAGTCTACCTTGCTGAAATTCGCTTCATGTAAGCGTTGAATATTTCTGCAAATTTTTTTTTCTTCATCTGTAAATGTAACAAATAGTGGCTTATTCATAAAATCTAAAAGGTAATGCTTCTGCAAACATATTTCCTTGAGCGAAGTTCCGCCTTACTGTCACATAATATTATCCGAACAGATTTTGTCCGTAGCAAAGCAATTACGAGTATCGACAAGGCTGTACGTTATAAACTACTTAATAGATAAACTTTGGTTAAAAATAAAAATGACTATGACAATATTATGTACCTACCTGAACAATTTGAACTCAAAGTAAGTGTACAGGAATCCTACTAATATTATAAATGTGAAAGTTTGTGAGAATGGATGTGTGGATGTATGGATGTGTGGATGTTTGTTACTCTTTCACGCATAAACGGCTGGACCGATTTGGTTGAAATTTGGTATGTAGATAGGTTATACCCTGGATTAACATATAGGCTACTTTTTATCCCGGTCAACAGGGGTGAAAGCGTTTAAGTAACGATAATTCTTGACAATGACGGAAAAAAATAAGTTGTCTGGGAGCTTTCAACGAAAACGCTGCCTAAACCCTTTAAGATATAACAAAATAATGTATAGTGTAATTGTGTATCTTATATAGATCTTCAGAAAAGTCCGCGATACCATATGTCCAGCTCTTAAGGATAACATACTATATCGGCTATATCCATTTAAATACTTAAAAAAATAGGCAATTATAAAGTGCTAACTTGGAAAGCTATTTATACAAATAAGTTATTAATCCTTATAATTTTAAATAGATTAGTTGGCTTGAGCATTTCATGAAGATTATTTTTTCCCTTTACACCATGCAAATTAAATAAATACTTTAGGAGATATAGCAAAATCAAATAACGCGCAAAAAAATAATTTCATGTCGCTGACTGACTAGAATGGCACGCGCGGGCGGGGTGGGTGGGGATCAAGTCGCTCATCGCTGAGTGCGCGAGCCAAACTCGGGCAGACGCGTGAGGGCAGACGTCGTTGACGGTTGTGTCCGTTACCAGTCATCAGTGTACAACTCCGTCGACACAGTTATGTCATCCGATGACAGTACGAGCTACCCCGTGGAGTTCCTGAACTCTTTGGAGTTACCTGGGGTGCCATCACATAAGTTAGAATTAAAAGTAGGTGTACCCGTTTTGTTAATGCGTAACTTGGATGCGCCAAGATTATGCAACGGTACTCGGTTGCGAGTGACTGAATTAGGAAGGCATATTGTGAAGGCAACATTCTTAACTGGAGAAGCCAATGGAATCAATGTTCTTATACCGCGTATCCCAATAATACCCAACAATTTACCATTTAATTTTAAACGCCTGCAGTTCCCTTTAAAAGTTGCGTTTTCAATGACCATCAACAAATCGCAGGGTCAAACCTTAAAGGTAGCAGGCTTACATTTAGGCTCACCATGTTTTTCCCACGGCCAGCTCTATGTGGCTTGCTCCCGCGTTTCTAAATCGCAAAATCTACATGTCTTTGCTGAACGAAATAAATCTTTTAATGTAGTATATAGGAGTATATTGCAGTAGCTATAACTTTTGTATTACCATCACCATCAATCATTATATCCGTACCTATCTATCCTTCTCAAAAATTTTCTAATTCAAATTCTTTAGGGTCCCATTCTTACATTGGAGACACAACCTTAAAAAAACCGGCCAAGTGCGAGTACTCACACACACACAGGGTTCCGTACCACCAAACAATAAAATAAAAAATATTTTTAATATTATTAAATTATTGTTATACGCAACAGCAAAATTAAGTTTGTTTTTCATAGTATGTTAATGAAAAACAAAGTTACTGCTGCAGTTTGATGAAAAAGTCCCATATCTCAAAAACTAAACATCATATCTTATTCAAACCAATTTTCGTTGAAAGTTTTCTAAATATTTTCAGAATTTTCCTCCTCTTACTTTAGAAATTAGAGGGGGGGGACACACATTTTACCACTTTGGAAGTGTGTTACGCGCAAACTATTCAGTTTAGAAAAAAATGATATTAGAAACCTCAATATCATTTTTGAAGACCTATCCATAGATACCCCACACGTATTGGTTTGATAAAAAAAAATGTTTGAGTTTCAGTTCTAAGTATGCGGACCCCCAAAATTTATTGTTTTTTTTTTCTATTTTTGTGTAATGCGGTTCACAGAATACATCTACTTACCAAGTTTCAACAGTATAGTTCTTATAGTTTCGGAATAAAGTGGCTGTGACATACGGACGGACAGACAGACAGACATGACGAATCTATAAGGGTTCCGTTTTTTGCCATTCGGCTACGGAACCCTAAAAAGACGTAAGCTTATTTATTCTTCGATTTTGTTATTTTTGCAATAGGCTGCTTTTTATCAACACACCACGCGGGCGAAGCCGCGGGCGGAAGCTAGTCTTGAAATAAATTCAAAGCTGAGTAGAACATCTCACAACGCGCGCTGAACAGCATTTGTAAATACAGATTCTTTACGATACATTGAAGATTAAAAAGTAATGCGAGTGGAACATGCTGAAACAAAAGAAACAACTGTTCACACATGACACAGTAATTTATTGGCATCGCTGTCAAAATCAGTGAAATTTAAGCAACTAGCAATAAGGTCAATGTTCGGTTGCTATCACTAACAAGTCTGACAAAAATATAGTGATCTTTGTATTCATAAGAATACGGTTGCTGTTGGCCTGCTGATATCAGATTTGAAATAACGGGGAATAAACTGTAACAAGCGAGGGATAGTCTATTGTTTTACCTAGTATTAGTATCTTAACTAGCCTCTGCCCAATACAAAAACTAGTTGAACGTGGTCACCTATGAGTCTAGTGAACGTGATAGACTATTAGCAGTACCT
This sequence comes from Cerastis leucographa, assembly GCA_963082945.1. Taxonomy (NCBI): domain Eukaryota; kingdom Metazoa; phylum Arthropoda; class Insecta; order Lepidoptera; family Noctuidae; genus Cerastis; species Cerastis leucographa. Next base: position 19,239,893 of record OY720355.1, read on the forward strand.
CAATAGTGTACCGACACAAGCTGCGCAAAAATAATGCCTCTTATCGGTATCAATTCGACAATACCGCTCAAATCACCATGCTGGACGACGCGACGTCTAAAATAAGAGCAAATATCATATCAGCTAAATACCGTATCGTAAGTACCGTATCGGGTCGTATGAAACCCGAAAGTCTGCCAACCACTTTTACCAAGTGACGCTCTTTCGACGAGTCGTTTTACCCAGTAACTGGTTTGTGGAGGTCAGAAACACAGCCTTTTCATTTAAAATACTGGTATTCATCTGCAAGCGGAAAGACTAGAAGCCGACCCGAATACATTTAAGAAAAGGCTAAGCAGACGATGATCATACCAGTTCAAGCAAAGTATTTAACTTGACTCAAATACTGTTACTGTGAGGAGGTCGTGGCTAAAAATAATAACAGCCACACGGGTCGATCTTTAAGGATAAGACGTGCTTGCCGAGGACCGTAATTACATACCAAGTTTCTTCCGTGCCTCGGAAAGCACGTTAAGCCGTTGGTCCCGACTGTCATTTGTAGATCTTTGTCGTTAAGAGTAGTCAGAATCCAAGATGCTGACTACTCTTAGCGACAAAGATGTGAAATCTAGTCTTACCAAGGAGTATCGTATTATCCAGTTACTGGGTTGTGGAGGTCAGATAAGCAGTCGCTTTATGTAAAATACTGATACTCAGCTGCATCCGGTTAGACTGGAAGGCGACCCCAAGATAGGTTGGAAAAAGGCTAGGCAGATGATGACTCAAATACTGTTGTAAAATAAAATACTTACAGATTCGTTACTCGCTATTGTGATCAAAAATTGAACATCAATCAGTGTGTGGATGCATGTTTCAAGGGTATGAATCAATACCTGAAAGTTGAAACAGTTTTCTAATAAATTAAATCACTTTATTATGTAATACGCACTGCCTTTTAAAAAAGTGTCCATGGAGTTTCTTGCCCATTCTTCTCCATAGAGATCTGCGCTTTGGAATAGGCAACTACAGTGCTTTCACAAGTTATTATGCCTAATGTCTGGGACTGTACCTAGCTTTGTGTTTTGTTCTGTTTTTTGACTTTCAAAAGTGCTTGTAAGGGTGTAATGGAAATAAATGCCTTGCGTTTGAGTTTCTGGCAATCATTTCATGCAAATCAATAAAAATAAATGATAAAAAAAATAGAATTCATAAATGGTCATCCAATGGCGCTTGCAAGAGCGTCGACATATCGGGAGCTCACAATAGTTGAAAATCACGGAAGATATGCCATAACTGACAGTGTAAGTTTAATAAAAAGATCAAAATGGCGGCAAGAAAGAAGTTGTTATTTTTTTTTTGCATACCCTTAACTGTCTCCTTGGAAGCCAAGCAAACAAAAAAAGAGAAATTGCAATCATTTTCGGCATTATTTATTTCTAATCATCACATCGATTCCAAAGTCCCATGTAATGGGTGGCGAGACTATCGCCATCAACCGGGCACAAATCCAGACTCCGTGGCTGCTACTGAGACAATTCCTGATGGAAAAACTCAATAACACTATACCCAACCCGGGAATAACACTATACTCAACCCGGGAATAACACTATACCCAACCCGGGAATAACACTATACCCAACCCGGGAATAACACTATACTCAACCCGGGAATAACACTATACCCAACCCGGGAATAACACTATACCCAACCCGGGAATCGAACCCAGGCCCTCAAGCTCAAAAGTCGCACTTGCAACCACTCGACCAACGAGGCAGCAAGCCTTAACAATCATGATTCTTTAAAAAAAAAAAACATCAATATCGATTGCGAAAATACAGTCACAAATAAAACGGAAAGGGGATTTTAAAAAACAGTTTTTAAATCTATTTATCTAAGATTTATTCAAAAACATAATAAAAAGAACTTACGGTATGCTGATAATTCATTTTGAAAAGATTATAACATTCCAATATCTTACTATATGCGTCAAACTTGCAAATTGTGTTTATTTCCGCTATTATGTCTTTCAAAAACTTGTTTATGACATGAAACAACAAAGATTTCAAGGCAGTTTATGAGTCTTATTGCATAGATTATATTTGCGTCAAAGAAAAATAAAACTAAACTACTAAGAATCATGAACCATGGCGACCCAAAACTAATATTATGAGTCAAAAATAATACATAAAAAGTCCAAATCAGAATAACTGAGATCCAATTCCATTTGGCAATGATCTTGATGATGTTCGTATTATCGAGCAACCGATGAAATTCTTGAACAGCGAGGACGGTCGCTATATTGATTTTCGCGTGGACGATGTTAAGAATAAAGGTAAAAACAAGACAAACAGAATAAAAAAATATGTCCAAGAAAGCGAGGCAATGTAAGAAAATATCAGGCTTCCAATATACCAGTCTTAGTATTGCACGAGTTGAAAAAGTAATTATGCACATTATTGTCCAACATAATGATAACAAAATGACTTTGAGATTATTTGGGGTAATATAGTCATTATTTATCAAATATTTAGGTGAGAAAATAATATTTTGCATTATATTTAAAGGTAAAAGCATAGACTGCACATCTTTATCAACTTCATGATAAATAAGAATGTTAACGCGGTCGTTTAGTTTTGTACCCTGCTTGCATAATACGATAAGAATATTGTAGAATTCTTTTAGACCCATTACCACCATTAGAATAACGTTTGGATTATAGGAAGATAACTTATGGAAAGAATTGTTAAACGTGTAGTAAAAGAAATAAATATCTATTATAGTAAATATAAGATAAAGGAATTATTAATTAATGCGATGGAAAGGCAATTTATCATATCTAAAGCCCCAATTATTTCTTTGTAAATTATTGCTTTTGCTCTTTTTAAGGTTCCGTACCTCGAAAGGAAAAAACGGAACCCTTATTGGTTCTTATCACTTTGTTGTCCGTCTGTTCGTCCGTCTGTCTGTCTGTTAAGACCCTTTTTTCAGGAACACGTAGAGGTTCAAGCTGGAATAATTCATATCGAATTTTCAGGTCTACTGTCCCTTGGAGCTGATCAAATCAAACTTCTAAGCCAACGCAATCAAAAGATACAGCCGTTTATGCCGCAAATTTTCACACTCGCTAGGGTATCAAAACCTACAGGGTACCCGTGAACTCAGAATCCTTAAATTTGGTACGAAGCAACGTGTTATAGCACAGATAAAGGAAAAATTGCGAAAACTGTAAATTTTTAGTTACATCATTTATAATAAAAACATTTTTAATAATTTTAAACTTACTAACCCTTTCCTCATGAACGCGTAGGGGTATTAAATCTAAATTCATATCAAATACTCACGTCTATAATAAACGCTGTATATACCTACAGGTTTGTACGGAACCCTCGGCGCGCGAGTCCGACTCTCACTTGGCCGATTTTTTTTTATGTTAACGTCACCAGTCCATCACGCCAGACGCCTAGTCTTCATAAAATATTATGTTCTTATCTTTCATCAAGCATATTTTCATCATCTACTAAGGCTAGTTGTCGGGTACTCAAAAATCGATTTGTACTAATCTTGCTCAAAGTACAAAACTATGTCAATAAAATCGATCGACGCGACGGTTTAATTAGTCTTCCCTTAGTACTACGATTATCTGTAGGATTATTATGATCTCTTCTTGAATATCTTAAGGTAGTATACTTTAAACTAATGATTCTTAAACGCAATGGCGTTTAAACAATAGGAAAGTTACTAATGTAAAGGAATATTCAATATCGAATACATAGGCCCTAGCACGACCTCGGTGTAAACGTAATTTAACGTAACATCATCATCATCATCATCAGCCTATAATGTTCCCACTGCTGGGACACGGGCCTCCTCTCTTATGAGAGGGAATGGGCTGTTATCCACCACGCGGGCCCAGTGCGGGTTGGTAGATGTCACATGTCTTCGAAGTTTTGGTTCTAGAACATGCTTCCTCACGATGTTTTCCTTCACCGTTTTTGAGGGCAGCGGTGATGAAATAAATTACACTAAGTAATGCGCCTGCCTGGGTTCGAACCCACGGCTTACTGCTCGTAAGTCGGGGCTGCCACCACTGGGCCACCGCTGCTCTCTAACCGCTGCTCTCTAACGTAACATAATTTTACTCAAAACATAAATGTCTGACCCAGTAACTAGGGTAAAATTGGCAATCACATCATGTAAAATAGTATACAGGGTGTTAGTGTAAACACCGTTATCCTTGAAACCAGTGGTTTATTTTCACTTATACAAGGTGTTGTTTTGCATCCTCGTCAAATTCAAGGAGGTAATTCTACTAATGATTCTCGACCCAAATCAACAATAAAATCGGTAGGTTAATTTTTATATTTTTTTTCTTATTTACGGAAATCCGTAAGTGCGAACCAGCCGTATTTAAACGCGGCCCGTCTGTTGCTAGCCGTATTACCGCGCATTCACACACACAAAAAACGCTAACAATGCATACACAACGCAAACTCAATGAACATTCGATAATGTCGTAGGTATTCCCTAAAACCAATGCGCAGACGCACTCTCTCACTCACGCGCCTAGCGACGCACTCTCTCGCACACGCGCGTAGCCACGCCCCCCGCGGTCCCGGACCCCGGAACCAACAGTATGTTTAATGTCGCCGACTAGTGCATGCGTTTTGCGAATTCCGCTCCTAGGTACTGCGATGTACATCGTTGAGACGTAGGTATAAACTGCAAGTGCGGTTTGGACTGAATGTGTGGGCTTGGGATAATAGGGGAACAAGTGCTTGGACCCTACTTCATCGACGGGTACCTCAACAGCGCCACATACCTGGAGCAGCTGTTCCACGTTGTTGAGGATATGTTGGAGGACGTTCCCCTGGCACTCCATCGCGACCTCTACTACATGCAGGACGGTGCTCCCACTCATTACGGTCGGCAAATACGCTGAAAGGTTTGGTGACCACTGGATCGGTCGCGGAGGACCTGTGGCCTGGCCTCCGCGATCTCCGAACCTGACGCCTCTAGACTTTTATTTGTGGGGAGACGTTAACAGTTTAGTGTACACGGAGGAAGTGGCAAGTGTAACCGAATTACGAGTAAAGATCATTTAGTGCTTTCGACACTTTACTCGTAAAAACGAATGTGTTAGTGCTACGTGTAATGTACTGTAGGTATCAGGAGTCAATGTTAGAAAATAACAAGTAACAGACCGATATCGGCTCGCAGCAAACGTCCGCGTCTTTCCTCTGCGGCGGTCGGTCGGGCAGTGCCCCCCCCCGCCCCGCGACTCCGCGCGTGCGTTGCTCGAGACGACAGAGTTACACACAACTATGAATGTCTATACACTACATCCCTCCCTTGTTAATGTTTTTCTTTATAAATATAAATACTCAGTTGAAGAACTGTGACATACAAATTAAACACATTCATATTACCAAAATACGTAGTTATTTAATGAACATTTTTTTATCAAGTAGGTACAATCAGCAAATCCTTAGACAAATTATGATTAATCCTTAATCATCAATTTATTTTGTCATTATTGACCATCGTTTTCTTCACTCGAGCTGTGATTGATTTTCATCACTATTATCGTTGGTTTGAGCATCACTAGTATTATTCTCATCATCTAGCACCTTCCATTGTCCCTCTACTCGTTTTAAGTGTACGACGTTCCGTCTGATTCGCTGGCCAGTTTCATCGTTCCGTAGACTTACGTCCCCTCCTTTGTTCGCTTCGACGGTATGTGTTTCGGGTTCATAGTTTAAGCTCAGCTTGTTTTGTTTAGTCATGTTTTTGACGTATACTTTATCCCCAACTTCCAATTCACAACTAGTGGCCCTTCTCTTCCTATCCGCGTATTCCTTCCCTTTTTCCTTTAGTTCCTTATCTCTATCCCTCATTTCGAGATCCTCTGAGAGATGCGTCATGTCCTGAATCATAGGCAACTTGTCTCGAAATTGTCGTCTAAAGAAGAGTTCTGCAGGTGTTTTTCCTGTAACTGTGTGAGGTGTACTATTGTACATCACCATGTACTCGCGAAGAGCTTCCTTCCAGTTCTTTTTCTCTACTTGGGAAATTTTGAGGCGTTTTAGAATGTCCCTATTCTGGCGCTCCACTTCTCCATTTTGTTGCGGCCAGTAGGGAATGGTATTGTATAGTCGTATGTTCCTCTCTGCACAGAAACTCTTAAAGTCTTCGCTGGAAAATTGTTTCCCGTTGTCTGATGTAAGCGAGACCGGATTGCCAAGTCTGCTAAAAATGTCTTTAAGCATTTCGATTATTCCATAGCTTGTTATGGTTCGGCATGTTTTCACCTCTTTATATCTGGTGTAATAATCCACAACTACCAGGATATAATCTCCGCTAGGTAAGGGGCCCATGAGGTCAATTGCTATGTCAACCCATGGTTCGGAAGGTAAATCTCTTCTTTTTAATGGGTTTGGGGCGCTGGGAGCAGAGACCAGGATGCATCCTTTACAGGCCTTGCATATGTTTTCAGCATCTTTGTCGCACTTAGGCCACCATACCTTGGTCCTCAATCTGCCCTTCATCGCGACTATCCCCGGGTGGCCTTCATGCGCAGCTTCCAGAACTCTTGTGCGTAATTTGGTTGGGATTACAATTTTCGTCCCCCTGAGGAGAATATCGCCATGAAAACATAATTCATTCTGGAAAAGTCTATAGCCTTTAACTGTTTCATCCCAGTTTCCATTGTAAAGGCCCTCTCTAACCTTCTGTATCTCTGCATCTCCAAGGGAACTCTCAGTGATCTCTTGTAATGGGATGGCTACTGGTCGTGCAGATTCGGTAACCGCTTGAACATGGTCTTCAAATAGAGCCGTTGGGTTTGTTGTCACTTCACAAAGTCTCGACAGTGGATCGGCTATGTTTGTCTTCCCCGGGCTATATTTCACCTTGAAATTGTAGGATTGCAGCCTTAATACCCACCTTTCAATGCGAGCGCATGGTTTTGCTTTCGGGCAAAATATTACCTCCAAGGGCTTATGATCCGTTACTAGATCGAACACCTTGCCGTACAGGAACATGTTGAAATGTTCGACTGCCCAAACCAGGGCTAAGGCCTCTTTTTCTGTTTGGCAGTAACGACTCTCACAGCTGCTGAGGGTTTTATTACCATATGCAATTATTCTTGACCCATTCTTGTTAATTTGCAGCAGTACTGCACCCAGACCCACTGGGCTTGCATCTGCAATCACCACCGTCTTATCATGAGGATTGTAGTAACCTAAATTTGGTACTTTCATGAGTGCCACTCTGAGATCGTTAAATGCATTCTTTTAGGCATCTCCCCAGTCATCTTGAATGTCCGTGTTTCTTCCCGTTCTTTTCCGTAGCAGTTGCTTAAGGGGTTCTGTTACCGTTACTAAGTGGGGGATCCATTTCCCAACGTAATTCACTAAGCCCATAAAACTCTGCAGTTCAGCGATATTCTTCGGGGCCCTGAATCCCTTTATAGCCAAGATATACTTGTCTAGTGGTTTAACTCCATGTTCTGTCAGTTCATGCCCTAGGAAGTGGACTTTCTTCATTCCAAAAATGCATTTGTCTTCTCTCAACACCACGTTATTTTCCTCTAACACTGCCATAACTTTTTTCAGCCTTAGGTCGTGTTCTACTACGTCTTTCCCAAAAATCAAGATGTCATCTATGAAGTTGATGACTCCTTCGCAACCCAGAAGGATTCGTTCCAGTGTTTTTTGGAAAATCTCTGGCGCACACGAGATACCAAACATCATCCTTTTGTATTGATACAAACCTTTGCTGGTTATAAAGGTCGTGATATGTCTTGAGTCTGGGTGAAGTTCGATATGATGGAACGCATCTCGTATGTCTAGCTTACTAAAGATTTTAGCCTCTCGAACTTTTGGCAACAGTTCTTCCATCGTTGGTAGTGGGTGGTTTTCACGTTGTATAGCCGCATTGGCTCGGCGCATATCAACACATAAACGGATGTCCCCTCCGTTTTTTAGCACGGGGACAATAGGCGAGATCCAGTTAGAAGGACCTTTCACGGCTTCTATGATGTCCCTTTCCAGTAATTCTTTCAGTTTCCTTTCTACTTTTTCTTCGAGCGGAATCGGAATCCTCCGATACGGCTGAGCAACGGGCTTCACTGAATTGTCTATCGGAATGGTAACTAAAACGTCTTTAAATTTTGGAAACGCCTTAGTTTCAACCTGGTTGATATCCAAATTGATCCGAAGTACTCCCAATGAGGTTGCCGTCACACGTCCAAGTAGGTCACGTGTACCGTTTCCGATCACGTAGAATGTTGTGACGTCCTGTGATGTTCCGGCAAGTTTTATCGTAGCTTTGAATGATCCTAACAGCTTCAGCGGTGTTGCACTTCCGTAAGCTACGAACGTTTTGTCAGGATTCGGATCTTGATTGATAACTTGAGCATTATCTTTCTTCATTCTTTCCCAAGTTTGGTCCGTTATAAGATTGTGTTTGCAGCCCGAATCTATCAACATCTCCACGTTGATTCCACCTATGTTACATGTGACTTTTGCGTCGTTGTCGATATTGAAAATGTAGTCGATTTTTCTTTCATTCGTGCTTATGTTTGCAGTTTCTTCGATATTGTTTGTCGTCCTGCTTCTCTTCTTTAATCCCTGACTGTTCGATGATTCTTCTTCTTCCAATTTCCTCTTCTGAGTTTGTCTTGTCCGACATTGATTTCTGAAGTGTCCCAAGATCCCACATTTAAGGCAAGTCTTTCCTTTTGCAGGGCAGTTATCGTCACGGGCCAAATGTCTGAAGCTTCCACATCTACTACATTCCAATCTTTTTTTTGACTTCTCCTTCCATGTCTTTGTACCTACTCTGTTGATTGACTGACTTTCCACAGGTTTCGTACCAAAGTTTCCTAATTGACGCTCTATGGCTTCCAGTGCATTCGCTTCTGCAACTATTTCCTCCAAAGTGATCTTGTCTCCTGTTTTCAATATCTTCTTCCGAAGTTCTTCTGTCTTACCCTTTTCGGTTATTTGGTCTATGATATGTTCGTCTTCTTTTCCACCAAACTGACATTTCTTAGCCTGCAGTCGAAGTCTGATAAGAAATTTCTCGAACTTCTCATCCTGTTCCTGTTTTAAGAGACGAAACAAGTGTCGCTCGTACACTTTGCTCTGTTTAGGTGCAAAGTAGTTATCTAATTTTTCGATCGCGATGTTAAAAAGTTCGCCTTCAGTTGCATTAGCTCCCGGGATGTTATAGAAGACTTCTTGTAACTCGGGACCACCGAAGTGTAAAAGGCTAGCTCTTTTCTTTGCCTCGGTGTCTACGCCTGCCGCCTCAAGGTAAATGTTTAGACTTCTTTTCCATCTTTCCCAACGAACAGAGACCGAACCAACCTCTCCTTCACATTCAAACTTCTCTAAGGTGTACTGTGCCATTTAAGACTACCTATTGACAAGGTAGAAACTAAGTTGCATAAACCCGCTTTCGCAATCTAATGCTAGTAATAAAGCGTCTACTGTACCTGACTGTACTTATGCTATAAGTACGCTACGTACCTAGGCAACGCCCGCAGTACACATCCAGCGGTTATGACGATACGTAGTCGTCATACTGTGGCACTGGCGTGTGAGTATTACCCACCGCGCGGCCGCCAAGTGGCGAATGGGTGCTCAAAGTGTAACCATAAAATTGGAAACTGTGAAAACTTCGCAATTTAATGCCATGAAGGTATGTCCGCAATTTAATGCTATACCGGTAAATCTTCGCAATTTAATGCCATGTAGGTACGTCCGCAATTTAATGCTATACCGGTACATCTTCGCAATTTAATGCCATGTAGGTATGTCCGCAATTTAATGCTATACCGGTAAATTTTCGCAATTTAATGCAAGTCGTACGCTAAGTATTCATCGATATCCGCAATTTAATGCTATACCGGTAAATCGCCGCAATATAATGCTCAGTCGCAATTGAATGCCCAGTCTCAATTGAATGCCTAGTCGTAATTTAACGAAAAAAGTTGGTATGATTGAAAATATGTAGGTATGTCACTCCCGTAGATCCATGTACTCTCATAGAAACCTAGATACCTAAAACGCGAACAAAAGAATACCTGCGCAACTCGCGGCCAAGTGAGTACGTAGTTATTTTACTTTTCCTTCTATTTTTTTTTTAGTCCAAAATGTTTTATACAGTCAACATCAGTTAGTAACAATGATAACAACAAGTACACACTTAATTTTGTAGGCACGTAACTAATTAATACTGTGGACCAATTCATTAAATTCATAATAAAGAAAGAAAGAAGAAAATGTTTATTCTGCACAAGCAAAACGCACATTCTGCACAAATTGTATAAAGTAGCTAAAAGCCTCGTATTCAACACAGATACATCACGTACAATCTTTATTTTTTTTTTTTTTTTCTGTGGTCTGTGTTAGCAATGGCATCCAAAAAGCAAAAGCAAAACTAAATCAGACATGGCTGTATAGGCTTAGCTACCTTTGCCTGTCCCAAAGAAAAATGGACGAAAAGATAGCAATGGTATCAAATATGCTCAGAATAATATTTACAATCTAAAACAACAAAAATACCGCGTATAAAGCGTAAAATAACTACTGGAGTACCATATTTTACCCATTAACATTTCTTTTACAGATAAATAGGTAATAAATACTGAGACTCGAACTCAAATAGGTAGGTAACTTGTAGGTTATTCACCCACCAAGTGCGTGCATAATCTCCTTCTTTTTGTTATTAAAAGCAAAAATACTTCAAACTCACAGTTTGTCTCGTCGCCAAATGTAATGTACTGTAGGTATCAGGAGTCAATGTTAGAAAATAACAAGTAACAGACCGATATCGGCTCGCAGCAAACGTCCGCGTCTTTCCTCTGCGGCGGTCGGTCGGGCAGTGCCCCCCCCGCCCCGCGACTCCGCGCGTGCGTTGCTCGAGACGACAGAGTTACACACAACTATGAATGTCTATACACTACACTACGTAAGCTGAAGGCGAAACCAGCTATGTCGTGCTCGACTGTGCCAAGAGTGTGGTGGTGACAACTTTGAACAATACCTCCGGGTAACTTAGGTACGTAACTTATTTATTTTTACATACGACTATCATTTTCTAAATACGTTGTTAGCTTAATCAATTTTATTCAATAGTGTAAATAAGTTGATTCCAAATTTTTAACTACGCCAATAATACCTAACAGTCGAAAGTATCACCACATACCTACTTTAACTAGCACATCTTTCCATTTCCATCAAACATAAAAACATTATTAGATACTAACTAAATTATTGACGGACCTAAGCCCGTTTTACGAACACACTTACTCTCCGAGTTTGTAATTTATTTACTTACTTACCTACCTACCTACCTACCTGCTATAGTATCTGCCTACTACAGACACTCTATACTCACACTTATCATCCATATTCATACTTTTATTGGTTTTACATTAGCATATTACCAATCATTTCGTTTTTATAAATATTTTCTTTATATCCTTTGTTGTGACATGTTTACTTCAAATTTGTCAGATGTCATTTACTTTTATTTTTGATTCTTACCAGCCAAACTCTCTATGAAGGTTTCATTTAGATTATATATTACTAAAAATTATTATCATCAATTCGTTAGTTCAATTGTTGTATTTTATAATTAATTGCGAATATTTGCTGTGTAAAGATATTCTGAGTTATATTTATAAAAATATTATGCGCAAGGTTTTTGACCAATTGCTACTGGCTGCTTTGAATACTGGCAGGTTGCGTCTTACTAGAGCGCAGCAGTTTTGAATCTGAAAAAGAAAATTGGAAGAAAAGAAACGGAAGATCAGGGTATAAAAGGGATTTCTGACGGATGCCCTGGTTCTAGTCTGGAGTTAAGAGTCGGTTCAGTCTGGACACGAGAAATCAGTATAGTCTAAAATCAAGAAAACAGCTAAGTCTAGTTTGGAGTCAAGATCTGTCATATCTTGAGTTTTGAGCACAGCCTGGTGGAGTCAAAGAGCGGCCTTCGTTTAGTGCTGCCGTGGCTGTTGCTAACTGTCTGCTGGAAGCTGCTTTGCGAACTGACGAGCCTGGCACTGGGGCTCATTACCTGTCTGCTGGAAGCTGCTCTTCGAGCTGACGAGCCTGGCATTGGGCGGTACGTGTCTGCTGGTGGGTCCTACCAAATCGCCCTGCATCAAGTTCGTCGTGATCAAGCTCATCTTAATCAAGCCAGCTTTCTACGACTGCAAGTTTGTCTTCAGTTACTATCACGCTCAGAGATTTGCGGAGATATTTAAAACGTTCTCGGTTAACCTGCCCTTCACTTTTGTACTAATTTATTGTATTTTTCATTTCATCATTTATTAAATTCATTTTCCCCTAATTACTTTTTTAATGTAGAAATCTGTTTACTCCTTTCAACAAGGAATAAGCAAGTTTGTTACATTTTGGCGCCTAACGCAAAATCAAGTCTTGATCTTAAACATATTCTCTAAATTCTAAAACAACTTCCACAAGAGATTATATTTGGTAACTATTTTTATCATATTACATCTCTTAATCTACTTATACTCTTAAGCACTTAAATCATATATTTATCTATATCATCTACGAATCTCATCAAAATAGGTTTAGTGTCGTGGGCTCGAACTATTATCGGCGCTGGTTCAGCGCAAAAGTATAGACTACCACACATGACAGTCCTTCAACGCTCTTGAATATTTCAAGTAGGCTATTTTAGAATCTTTCTTAATAATAACTCAGACTGTCTTGACTCTCTCTCTCTCCCTTTTAATTTTAGACACTTTATTTTTAACTTTTTTATCTTATACTTACTCATGACTCATCTCTATCCTCTTCCCTTCTTCTAACTGTAGAGTTTTATTCGGTCTATTTAAACTCTATAGTTTTTATTTTCTATGTTCTTTCATTGGTTCTTAAACCATTAAAAGATTATTTTTAATCTTCTTCTATATCTGATCTTATCAGATAACTCTTTGAAGTGCTTTTAGGTACAAGTTACCTAACCTTCTATTATACTATTTTCTTATCAACTCTAAAAGTTGACTGAAGCGGGTTGCGACTTCCTTTAAATAAGCCTTCGCTAATCTTCAACTCTAAAGGTTGATTGAAGCGGGTTGCGACTTCCTTAAAATAAGCCTTCGCTAATCTTCAACTCTAAAAGTTGACTGAAGCGGGTTGCGACTTCCTTAAAATAAGCCTTCGCTAATCTTCAACTCTAAAAGTTGACTGAAGCGGGTTGCGACTTCTTTAAAATAAGCCTTCGCTAATCTTCAACTCTAAAGGTTGATTGGGGTGGATCCCTTATTAAAAGTCTTTATATTTCATCTTATTATGGGTTTTAGACGCGAGCGGATTACAACTCCAAAAATAAGCCTACTGTTATTGATTTATCAGGTGGAGTAGTGATCATTGAATGTGAATCCTACCTGGCCTAACTTCGTAAGATGTCGGTGTGTTTGAATGAGTTATGAAAGTTTTGTGAATGTTGTAATACTTTAACCTTACCAAAATTTTTGTTCTAGGCCAAAAATTTTCTCGGGGTCGTTGGGGAAATATAGTATCTGCCTACTACAGACACTCTATACTCACACTTATCATCCATATTCATACTTTTATTGGTTTTACATTAGCATATTACCAATCATTTCGTTTTTATAAATATTTTCTTTATATCCTTTGTTGTGACATGTTTACTTCAAATTTGTCAGATGTCATTTACTTTTATTTTTGATTCTTACCAGCCAAACTCTCTATGAAGGTTTCATTTAGATTATATATTACTAAAAATTATTATCATCAATTCGTTAGTTCAATTGTTGTATTTTATAATTAATTGCGAATATTTGCTGTGTAAAGATATTCTGAGTTATATTTATAAAAATATTATGCGCAAGGTTTTTGACCAATTGCTACTGGCTGCTTTGAATACTGGCAGGTTGCGTCTTACTAGAGCGCAGCAGTTTTGAATCTGAAAAAGAAAATTGGAAGAAAAGAAACGGAAGATCAGGGTATAAAAGGGATTTCTGACGGATGCCCTGGTTCTAGTCTGGAGTTAAGAGTCGGTTCAGTCTGGACACGAGAAATCAGTATAGTCTAAAATCAAGAAAACAGCTAAGTCTAGTTTGGAGTCAAGATCTGTCATATCTTGAGTTTTGAGCACAGCCTGGTGGAGTCAAAGAGCGGCCTTCGTTTAGTGCTGCCGTGGCTGTTGCTAACTGTCTGCTGGAAGCTGCTTTGCGAACTGACGAGCCTGGCACTGGGGCTCATTACCTGTCTGCTGGAAGCTGCTCTTCGAGCTGACGAGCCTGGCATTGGGCGGTACGTGTCTGCTGGTGGGTCCTACCAAATCGCCCTGCATCAAGTTCGTCGTGATCAAGCTCATCTTAATCAAGCCAGCTTTCTACGACTGCAAGTTTGTCTTCAGTTACTATCACGCTCAGAGATTTGCGGAGATATTTAAAACGTTCTCGGTTAACCTGCCCTTCACTTTTGTACTAATTTATTGTATTTTTCATTTCATCATTTATTAAATTCATTTTCCCCTAATTACTTTTTTAATGTAGAAATCTGTTTACTCCTTTCAACAAGGAATAAGCAAGTTTGTTACACTGCCTACTTAAACCTACCTACCTAACGTAAGGCTTTGATGAAATTTAGCAGAGAAGAGTAGGAAGAAAAAATATCAAATCAACCAATTCAATCCACAAATGAAAACAAAATCATTACGAATACTTTAGGCTGAATTTACGTACAATGTACCGAGTGTTAGTGTATGAATTATTATTAGGTACCTAAATCCGCCCGACGCGCGACGGGTGCGCTTGTTAGGTATCTAAGCAACATTAGCGCAACATAGCCTCAGTAGTGCGCCTCAGGATCCGGAATAAAGATCCAAGATTTCCAATTTTAGGATTGTCCGTACAGCAGGATAGCAATAAAGCAAAACTAACATTTTATTAAACATCTGATAACTACCAAACTTACAGGTCAATGAACTTTTCTTTGGTGCACTTGTATTAGGTACTGTACTGATTTCCGTATTCCAATGATGCTTAAAAATGAGTTAAGTATCAAGCGAAATTTATGACAATAATGTAGGTGATTTTCGAAATAAAATTAGAGCAAAATTATTGCTGCCGGTCGACGCGCGCCGTAGGTTATCGCACGGCCGCACGCGCCTGCGTTTCGTAGGTATGACGTAGTCACTCACACACAGAGCTCCATTGTCGCTGTGTGCGTAGTTGGGTGATTCTGTTTCAAGTGTTTTGAATTGTTGGTTGTAGTCTGAAATACTGTTAAATTTCAACAACAAAAAAAAGCAACGCTTATTAATTATAGACCGGTACCGTACTTTAAATTGATTATTTATGTGTTTTATGACAACCTCCTGAAATTTGACGAGGATGCAAAACAACACCTTGTAGAACGTAAATTCAATGAAAAAAAATAAAAATTTTTTTTTAAAGTAAAATCTCCTTTTTTCCTCAATATTATTTCACCCTATACGCAAGGACAAAGAGGATGGAGCGCGGGAACACAGCGCTAGATCAAAGCGCGCCACAAGGTGCGCGCGCGACGGGGCGCGACCCCTCCCACACCGTCCACACCCTTCAGTATGTCCGCAGCCTCGCTGTCGATCGCACGTCACGTCACGCTTGCTCGCAGCGCAGCGCTTGCGCCCGCGCGGCCCGCGCACCATCGCTCATTTGTCGCGCAAGTGTGTAGTTAGTATTGTGTAGTGATTATGTCGTACACAAACGTACAGTGGACCGAAATGGTTCAGGTTTACGCCGCGTCTGGTGATAACCTGAACGAGGCGCGAAGAATGTACGCAGAGTTATTCCCTGAACAAACTGTGCCAAACCGAGAAACGATGTTGGCGGCTACTCAAAGGTTACGTACCTATGGCCAGTTACCGTGCCGGCCCATGCTCAGGGGCGTGGCAACCAGCAGCTGCCAGTTGACCTTCAGGAACGCATACTGAGTTTCTTCGCGATGAACCCAGAGGAGAGTACGAGGCGGGTGGCCTGTATTTTTGATGTTCCCACTGGACTGTAGGTATGGAAAATTAACTTTTAAATACGCCAAAAATACCTACCCAGTTGTTTGTATTTTTTTTTTCATTTTCTTTGGTGTTAAATCTAACTTATATGTGGACTCGTCACGCAACACAAGGTAGGATTTTTGCCTGTCCTAAGCCAGGAAAAGTATGAAGGGAAAGTTACATCACAGGTTACGTGTATTGTGTTTTTATTACAATGTAGTTAGATAAAAATTATGTAGGTAGTTATAACGGGCAGCCAGTGCAGCAGGTCAACGCCCTTTGCAGTGATTACGTAACTCGGGCGCATAGTATCCATGAATTTACGGACGGTGTCGGACAGAAACTTTTTTGAATTTTTGAATGAAAAAGTCGTTTATTTATTTTTAAATTCACATAAACATTTTTATAATTAAGTCAACTACCTATGGTTTTAGTTACAACGGTGTTTACCCTTAGAGCCTGTATACAAGGTGTTGTTTTGCATCCTCGTCAAATTCAAGGAGGTAACTACGCTAATGATTCTCGTTCCGAATCAATAATAAAATCGGAACGTATTTTTATTTTCTTATTTACTGAAATCGTGTGAGCCACCGTGTTTTAAACGCGGCCCGTCTGATCCTCGCCCTATAATTGCGCTTCCACACATACAAACAATCTCAACATTTATTATTGTCTTATTCCCTAAAACACGTTAAGGTTATTCTGAAATACTGACAAACTTAAACAATAAAAAAAAACGGGCAAGTGAGAGTCGGACTCGCGCACCGAGGGTTCCGTACAAACCTGTATATAAATAAAAGTTGTACCAATTACCCAATTCAAATTACCTTGTTAAAGTAGAAACTACGTGGAGTTGACCGATAGATGGCGCACAAACAATAATTTGGTTTCTAACTACTAAAGTATTGAAAATATTTGTAACTTCTCGCGACTTCGTTAGTCTGGAAATTTTGATGTTGTTCAGGCATAAATTATACATATAAACCTTTCTCATGAATCATTCTGTAGGTATATGAATAAAAAACGCATCAAAATTCTTGCGTAGATACAGACGGCGGGAAGCGAATTTGTTTTATACTATGTAAAGATTACTCACAACGTAAACAACCATAATTCTTCATTCTCGTTTCTTTACCACGAACAGATGACAAACAACAAAGCACACAGAAACTCTCACACATTTACCTTGCCCAGTAACGATTTCACACACTTTAAATCCTTCACAAGAAACAATTTGAATGCGTTTTTGAATTCAAAACAAAAATGAATCACTTCAAAACAAAGTTAATTACAGCAAAAACTAATCGCAAAACATGAAAATACAAGAACGTGATTAAATAATATCACAAAAAAAAAGATGAACCAGTAATCGCTCAAAACAAATATGAACTAATTTGAAATCAATTCGAATCCGAACAAACATTCTCTCTTAACCTTACACAGACATACACGCACAAATTCAAAGAAAAGCCCGGCTTTTAAATCCATTCAAATTCCCAGATAAGTACCTATCAATTTTATCAAGAGAGTTTTACTAGGAAAAACAGAGAGGTCCGATAAGCCAAATGCACAAGCCAGTGAGTGCGAGTGGGAGCATCCGAACGAACATTGCGAACTAAGCTTGAACACTTCTTTTGTTCAGTGTTAGAGCGAGCCAGTCTCGCGGCCGGTAGGTATAGGAAATATTAGAATTTTCTTGGCAACGTCGCGCGCATCGTGAATTCTTGATAAATGCGCGCGAAATTTGACGTTATTATTATTTTTACATACATTTTTGTTTGGAATGTTTTTTTTTTTCTTATTTGTTGTGTTTTATTGTTAGGCAAGCCGGGCTTTTCGGCTTGTATGATAGTTCCGCCACTGAATACGCTAAGGGAGATGCTCCCTGGCATTCTCACCTCAGCTGAATTCTTTTGGCGTCCCGTCATCGTAATCTTTACAAGGCAAATCAAAATCATTAAATTGAAGTGTGCCAGTTACTGGCACATTTGAATAGTCGAACAACAGTAAAAACGAAGCTTCAGTCGCAGTCATAAGACAGAATAACTGTAAAAGTACTGTAGTTGCCGATTCCAAAGCGTAGATCTTTATGAAGAAAAACGGGCAAGAAACTCCATGGTCAATCTTTTTAATCAGAATCTTGTTTGTTAATCTTGTCTTGGTTACATCATTCATGTTAAGATGGTACATTGTGTGAGAGCGATCAAGGTAGACGTGCACGTTAAAAGTGTCCGTAGTAAAACAAAAAAAAAGACAGCTCAAAAATAAAATTATTAGTAAGAAATAAGCCGTGGCAACTAAGAGATGACCAGACACAATAACACTAGAAACAGGATATTTACCATGTTTACTATTTGTTTTGAGTTTCCGATATTTCGGCGCTGTTGCAAACGCCATGATCACGGATAAACGGAATTTATTTCGGGTTAGCAGACAAATCGGTCTACACTCTTTTTTGTTCGTTTTTTTGCGCTCCGTACCACTACTGTTACTCACAACTTGATTCTGTTCTCGACACTTTAAACTCACTGTGTCCGCTCGTGAACTTTTTACGGCACTTTTGCGTATAGTGAACATGGTAAATATCCCATTTCTAGTGTAATTGAAAGTGTTAGTGACCATGTCAGTTCAAAAACTTATGCTACGAAGTTAAACACATACTTCAGCTACATACAAAGTATAAATGAACTTCACGAAGTCATCAACCAAGCATTCTGTACATAGAACTAAGTCTGTCGGTCGGCTTCGTTAAAGGTATTTTTGGTCCCATTATTAATATGATATACTCGAAAAAGTTTACTCACCAAAGGCTGATAAGCTGTTTTGAAAGCATTATAACATTCCAATAATTGGCTGTAAACACGGAATTTGCTAATGTGTTTATTTTCGTGGTTATAATTCTGATGTTTGAAAACTTTATTATTTGTTAAAATAACATAAGTTTCCAAGAGTCTGATTGAATAGATCATATTTGCGTCAAAGCTAAATAAAATTAAATCACAAACAAAGACCCATCCTGACCTCGATGACATTTTGGTGGCTAAATCTTCTAAAACAAAGCACAAAATCAAAATAACTGCAATCCAATTCCATTTGACAAAGGTTTTGATGATTTCTTTATTGTTCAGGAATCTATGAGCTTCTTGAAAAGCGAGTACAACAGATATATTAGTTTTTGCATGGATGGTATTGAGAATATAGATGACAGCGAAAGAAAAAGAGTAGAAGACAATGTCAAAGATTAAAAAGCAAGATATAAAAATATTAAATATTCGTAAATTCTGAAATTCTAATCCTAAAATAGAACGTGTTATAAATGGAATAATGCACAATATTGTCCCAAATAATGATAATAATTTAGTTTCTAGTCGATTTGGAGTTATTACGTTATGTTTAATAGAATATTTGGGTAGGAATAGAATGGTTTGCATAAGATTCAAGGGAATCAGCATTGACTGCACATCTTTGTCAACTGCAGGATACAATCCTATTTGAACACGGTTGACGGTGTAATTCTTCAGACATTTGTGCTTCTTGAATTTCTTGTAAAATTCTTTAAGACCCATTTCACCGACGTTTATACTGTACCGAACTTATATATGGAATGGACTTTCAAATATATTATAAAGGCCAAATATACCTTTATCGTTATCAAGATTTCAAATGTGGTGGAAGGGTAATTCATCATAGACAAGGTCTCAACGTTTCTTGTAAATGACGTTAATCTTTTTTTTTCCTTTAATGTTTTAGTATTAAACAATGTGTCCTTGATCCTTATCTTCACTTTGCCACTGCTTTGGACTAGCGTACCGAAACATCAAAAATGGAGTAGACCGAACAAAGCACGCCATCTAGCGCTAAGTCATTCACAGCACACCAACTTATACCCCCTTAGAATCCACTTGAAATGGATGCATTTTTTTTTTAAATCAACTTTATTTTGCACACGTGACTCATAACCACGGCCAAAGATAAAGTAATATGATTTTGTTAAACTAATTGTAAGTTCTCATAATTTAACTGTTTACTGTGCCTTTAAATAAACACAACATTTTTCTTCTTCCATAGTTCTCTATTCCTTTCTTTCTGTGTATGTTCCCGTACTCTCATGGCATCCACATTCATACTCAAAACATTCTACACAACATTTTCCTCATTCACTCAGCAGTCTTTTCTATCCATATAATACTTCACGCAGTCCATCCATCGTTTGTTTGGATTGAATTAAGCAGTGATAGTGTAGTGCTGTGACCTTCGGACTGCCAAGTCATAGGTCTCAAGTTCGAACCCAAGACACGCACCTCTGATTTTCCGGATTTATGAGCGTATCAACAAAGTGATAATTAATTATCATTTTGGTACTTTGGTGAAGGAAAACATGGAGAGGAAACCAGCACGGCTAAGAAATATTTCTCGACGGCATTTAAAGCCAAGTCAGAGGCTCATGGGCACATAATATAAACTTGACAAGTAGTGTAATTAAGTTTTAAATGTCATTGTGAAACATATTTATTATTCCTCTGTGTTATTACAAATCCGTGACCTTTACAATCAGATTGAACAGAAATCTTGCAGTCATAGATCATAGATTTCTATTCTATCACTGTACTCCACTTATTATTATGCCCTATTAAACTCACAATTCTATTTCTGGCTTAACATTCTAATCCATCAGACGGTTGACAAGGGTTCCTACAAAGTGACATTCTGAGAGCGGTAAAGAAGTCATTGGAACTGTCAACGCTGCTATCAGTCTTGATGAACGTCGTTGTGAGAACACGAATGGTTTGAAAACTATAGCGACTGGCATAGGTTTAACTATGGTTTTATAAAATTTCTTATCGAGTTTAAGGGGAAGATATGAGTCACAGATTATTTTTATCTTAGTGTTATACAGGATGTTTTTGCCAAATTGAAATGGTCGACTGGGGGGGTCATCTGCTATCCTTTCAGACCAACTACGTCAACGCATTGAACCGGCGTTCAGTAAAATTAAGGAAGAAATGCGACTTCGGACAACAACTGTGGGAATAGGAAATAGATTTCGGGCCTGCATTCGCAATAGAGGCCAACAATTTGAGCAGAATATGTAAAAAATATAAAATAAATGGTAAAAATGCTTTTTTTATTTCCGAACCCAACCGAAAAAGAGAGATACGAGACGGATTTTACCTTATAAGAGTGAGATAACAGATTTAATAAGTTTTTCAGGTATCATTTAGGCAAAAAAAAAAAAACATAATTTGGAATTTAGTATTCTGCGACTCGATTCACAATTCTATCGAATTCAGAAAGTTGTAAAAATATTTTTATGACATGTGGCACATCACTAGCAAGAAGATAGACTAGAAATTTTTTGGGGGAATTGGAAGATCCCGGTCGCTTATGGTTATTTTTTATAGCCATGGCAATAGCTGTAACACGAGCTTTAAACGATGCACCAAACACCCTGTAGAACACAAAAAAGGAAAACAACCATAAAAATATTGGTACATACGGCGACATAGTTATCAATCTTTACATTTCCAGTATAACATGCTTTGGTTTGTATAGGTTTCTTGAGCAACAAGAGATTCGTATTAACTGGTTTTATAAAGCTTGATGATTGATCGTTGTGCGTACAAATAATCAGCGAAATAATATTGTAATATTTTCGAACATAATGATAAAATGTAGTTTTGGGTTTATTTGAAGTTATAAGGCCATGAGCAATATTTGGGTAGGAACAGAAGCGTCTGTATGAGGTTCACAGGAAGAAGCATTGACTACCCAGCGTTGTCATCTTTGCCTTTTTTTGTTTGTGATTAAAGACAACTTTAACAAGATTGTTTTTATAATCGTTAGTATGTGTTTTTTTCTTGATTATATTATTTTAGAGTTCTTAAAGGTCATTATTGAAACGTTGATTGACTTTTATTTGTGTTTAATCAACAGAATATTCTTCTGTAATGCTTTTTGTGTATGATTGAGTATCCATCAAAAAGGTGTCCTTCCCTAGTCTGGTTCTAATCTTTCATCGTGCATTTCAGTATTGATTCTCGTCCTTTATTTAAATCTATACAAATTAATTTCATTTCTAAATATTCCTTAAAAAAATAAAACAAATAAAAATTGTAGCCCATCGGTGTCGGGAACAGGATTCAAGCTACGGGTCAGGGCTCCAGAGAAAGGAACCTCCTAAAATACGAGCCATGTCTAAGAGTATCGCTTCCTTAATGAAGCCCTTCATCCAGCTGTCTAACGAGAGCCTCCTCAGTATTGGTCGAGGCTCTTAGCAATTAAGCCATTGGCTGATACGACTATCAGTACAATGATCGCTGAGTTTACATCCCAGATGTTTACAACCTCGCGAGCCAAATCAGTATCGATATTATTAACGATTCGCTGCCCTTTTTGCCATCATTAATAAATTGTCTCCTTGTCCATAACTTTTTATGTAGCACATTTTCTTACCAGGTAAGGTTAAAACAACAAAGAATAAGTCAAATGTTTCATGGAATTCATAAAGTTTATAGAATACATATCAGGATTGGAGGAAAGCAAATTGCAACAGCACAATAGTGTAGTGAGTCAGAAGTCCAAGCAGACGTAGTAGGTGACAGACATCTATGTAGAACAGGCCTAAGATACTCATCTTGGTGAATGACGCACGATGCAACCGCAATATATTCTTGCATAGTTTCTTTTGATAGTCATCTGTCAACAATAGAAAGAAATTGCTATGTTTAGTATAGGTGTCGTACCAGACCAAGAAAACATGTATGGATTGTGTGAGGAAGGAAATGAAAATCGTATCGTTTGGGAACGTTTTTTTTATTAGCTGTAACTTTCCCGAACAGCATAAAATGAGATAAAATAATATAAAAAAAAGTTGTTAACAATAGACTAGACAGGGTATATAGGGTGTCGTCATAGTGACCGTCTATTGTTTTTTGATACTAACAATTTTGTTAAAGATTTTGTTTTGATTCGGGAACATAATGTTTCTTGCCAAAAAAAGTCGTCATTTTTTGGCTTCACTTTTAGCATTTTTTATAAACGCAGTTATTGATGATTTAACTGAGACTAGGTTAAGTGATGGAACAGTATTATCTTGTGTCTCCAATAATACTGTTATAGATACTTTAAACTATTAGAGCCGACAAAAGAGAAGTCTGGTAACAATATTTTACTCTATCACCAGAATATAAATTGCTTTTCCGGCAAAATTTTAGACGTGGAAATGTTAGTAGATAAATACCACATGGATATATGTTTTAGTGAAACTTGGTTAAAACCAGGTAGGATGCTGTTTAATGTAAATAATTTTTCAGTTGCCAGTGCGTACAACAGATCTTCAGTGGGTGGTGGTATCCTGATACTTTGTAATAGCTGCCTAATTTGAGCTGAAAGAGCAGAACGGAAAAATAAAACGTGTTGCACCGACTCCAACTGGTATAGGCTCCAAAAGGCAGGAAGAGGCAGATACGTGATCAATTCTATCTATTCTGTCTATTCTGACTATTCTGTCTATTCTGTCTATTCTGTCTATTCTGTCTATTCTGTCTATTCTGTCTATTCTGTCTATTCTGTATATTCTGTCTATTCTGTATATTCTGTCTATTCTGTCTATTCTGTCTATTCTGTCTATTCTGTCTATTCTGTCTATTCTGTCTATTCTGTCTATTCTGTCTATTCTGTCTATTCTGTCTATTCTGTCTATTCTGTCTATTCTGTCTATTCTGTCTATTCTGTCTATTCTGTCTATTCTGTCTATTCTGTCTATTCTGTCTATTCTGTCTATTCTGTCTATTCTGTCTATTCTGTCTATTCTGTCTATTCTGTCTATTCTGTCTATTCTGTCTATTCTGTCTATTCTGTCTATTCTGTCTATTCTGTCTATTCTGTCTATTCTGTCTATTCTGTCTATTCTGTCTATTCTGTCTATTCTGTCTATTCTGTCTATTCTGTCTATACTGTCTATTATATCCATACTGTCTATTCTGTTTATTCGGTCTATTCAATCTATTCTATCTATTCTACAACAACAGTGATAACTCCAGTGCGGACTTCGAAGTAACTGACATAGGCGTTGGAAAACGTTTAAAGCAGATCCTAGCTTAGCTAGTAGCAATTATCACAATGATAGAAGTCAAATCTTAAATACTCGGTGAAATGGTCATTTTTGTGGATTTGTTATAATATTGGTTTGGTTTCAGATTCATTTGCGTATTGTATAATTAAAGCTTCGGTGAAGGTAACCAAACACACCTGAGAGATATTACTAGACGGCATAAAAACTGTGACACCAGGTTAGGTTACACGAAAAAGGAAGATTGTATTGGTATACATATAAGCTAATTTACCTGTACAGTTTGATGCCAAAATGAATTCACAAGAATTTCGTGAATGTTTTACAGTATCATAAAATGTCTCAAGCTGCAGACTGAAAGTGATTTGTATGATCAAGTTCTTTATAATCCAGAAGGAAAGGAATATCGACACAGCAGGATTTCCATGCTAGAACAATTCAACAAAGCAGTTAATAGTTAAACGGTTTTCGGAAATGGTGCTAAATAATTATTTATGATGTTTATGCTTATCCAATAATATTTTAAAAAAAAGTAACAAAATAAAATTTTTGTTTATATTTTACTTGGGACAAGCCCACCACGATATTCCCAAACCACTGCAACTCCTGTAAGACAGAATCAATAGTGGCCACCACCAGAAAAGCGCCGAGACAATGAAGCTCGACGAAGTCCAAATTGGTGTTTACTAGGAGTAATACAATATAACAAATTTAATTAAAAATTTAAAAAACCCCCGACAGTAAAGCCTCTAAAAAAACAAAAATAAAATTAATTCAAGCGTCGTAGCGTAATTTTATTTTTTAGAGGTTTTTTCTGTCGGGGGTTTTATAAATTTTTAATTTAAATTATATTTCATGCTTTTTAAACTTTTTTTTTTAGCTTTGACTGTACCACTCCTGGGCATAGGTCTCCTCCCATTCCTTCCACTTTTCTCGGTGTTTCGCCTCTTCTCGCTCATTTACGAAAACAAGGAAACTAATAAATTTAAAAAAAAAACTGAGCTTTTAGGGGTATTCAGCCTACGCCCCTGGCGATGCTCATGTGACAAGTGACAAGAATTCAAATTTCGAATCAACCAGACCCGTAGAAGTTGTTTAAATCCCTTCATCAACTAGAAAAGAGGTGATGAGCTTCTAACGGCTGAGCAGATTTTCTCGAAACATAGCTAAGAACACTCTCGATTAAATTACCTTTCAAACGACACCAATTTTATCAAAATCCGTTCATCCGTTTAGGAGCTACGATGCCACAGACAGACATACAGATACACAGATACACACGTCAAGCTTATAACACCCCTCTTTTTTGGTCGGGGGTTAAAAAAGGAATCACTGTCCGCCATTCGTAGACAAAGAGAATTAAGCAGGCGGTATAAATGTGGAATCATCGCTTTTAAAATCGCATGTCTATTTTGGGAGAATACCCTCTGCACCGTAATTAAATATTAGTATTGATTTCATCCTGAAAAAAAGGTAAGCTTACCTCTTCAAGCTTCAACTTATATTTGAATAATTCTATTACAAGTTGAACATTAACTAAACCTTGGAACAAAGTCTCTGTCGTTTGATACAGAATCTGAAAGTGATTAATCAAGTATAATAATTACAATAGTCTTCCTTAACGTTTTCGGTCACGGCGACTAATTTTTAAAGAATATTAGCCATCCACCAGGTAGATATTATAGTAGACAAAGTGTGTGCGCTGTTTGTACACAGTTGCACTCTCTCTTTCCTCACTTTCATAAAACGATGAAAATAATAAAAATTGTGTTTATTGGTATTACAAAAACAGAAAAACCTTAAAACGGCCACAGCAAGAGTGACGAGGCTCAGGACGGCTTAACGTGCTTTCTGAGGCAAGGAAGGGTATATAATTAGTACATTACTGCCGCGGTCTATAATGACTGCTTTGCTGGTCGCGCTGATTATGGCCGACAGCGCAGCTCCAGGCCGACCCCCCAGAAAGGCCCAGAGCGTAGCTAGGCTAGCTCGAGGCAATCATAGCGTGACCAGCGAAGCAGTTATTGTGGGCCAAGGTTTGTATAGTGCTTTACTCAAAAATGCAAGTACCTAATCTAAATAAAACCAGCAAGTAATTTAAATAAAAAATATATTAATTAACTAGAATTTTAATTAAAATGACAATTATGAAAAGTACAGTGACTAAAATTCAACACCGACTTTCCCGGTTTGATATTACTAATAGTTTGCGATAATTCTAATGCGGTATTAGACTGCTGTATTATTTTTTCATTTATTTCATAATTTTTTTCTTCAGGTTCTTGAGCAGATATTGAAGCTTCCTGGAACTCGTAAGACGTTGTTCGTTTTAAGTTTATACTTTGACCGATTTTTTGTGTAATTCTGTTTTTATCCTCCACGGATTCTTCTATATAGCTCTCAGCAACTCGATCGGATTTCCATCCTCCATACCTTTTTAGTGTAATAAGATTGGCCCAAGTATCGGCAAGAATAATGGCCGATGAACGCCGGAAACAATGACCTGTAAATTGTTCCGGATGGGGCAGTTCTAAGTATGTATCAATTATTTTGGGCATTTGAGCAATTTTGTGCCTCCCTATCACTTGTTTGGTGCATTTGCAGTTTTATCATTTAAAAAAAGTCGGTCCGATTTTACGTCAACTGGACGTAGTGCGTAATATTTTTGCACCACTGCAAATGAGGCGTCACGAACAACGAAAGTACGATCAATCTTCGTTTTTGTATCTCGCAACGTAATTATCATTACGTTGATGTGAGTTTCAATGTCATTAACAGTGATATTGGTAATTTCGATGCATCGACATGCACCGTAAATGCCAAAAATAAGAACTACCTTAACAATAACATGTACGTGTAGGTACAGTACAAATTGGATTTTTAGATATAAATACTTACTTTCACGGCTTAGTACTCAGAGTCAAGGGCTTCATTTATCAACTTTTCTACATTTTGTGATGTCAACACTTTTGATTTTTTAAATTTATGTCTGACTGTCATTTTAGCATACTCGTTAAATTGTAGTAATTTTTAATGTTCAAATTGTGCTTTATCAGAACCATGCACATTAACATTGAATAGGTATTCCAAAGAGACGAAGGCTTCCTTTTTTTTTGGAAAGATCATTGAAATACGCAAGAAAAACATTTTCGGATAAAGATTTAGATTTCCTACTGATTTTCCACTGCACAAATTTTTCATATGCAAGCTTATATTTTTCCTTTGAGTTTCGCGGTATCAAATTTTCAACTACTAATTTAGGTTCATCTTTAATGTCTGGCGGTGTTAAACACAATGAATCGGACGAATTTTCGCTTTGAGAGCTCATTTTTAGCAAAAAAGTCACTAAATAAAAACAAAATTTTCGCTGAACCGCACTTTTGTTACTTGTTTGTTTTTTTTTTTGAGCAATGGTAGTTGGAACTATACAGCCTAATATGGAATAAAATCTTTTTGTACCTATCTCTACAGATACAAACAGCTGTGTTTTAAATAAAATCTTTTTGGATTTGATTTTTTAAAACGTTGAAACGTCAAAAACAGAACGGCAAGGTCGACTTTGCTCAAACAAGGTTGTCAAAATAATGACCACATTACATGCATTTTTGAGTAAAATGATTTTATTATTGAGTGTTCGAATTTTGGGAGTTGACGATAAATTAATTATAATCACACTATACAGTTTCAGAAATGAGTATTTACTTACTGGTTGTTGATAAATATTCTCAATAATATTATAGCATTTTAATATTTGATCAAAAGCCAGAAACATCCCCGTACTCTCTTCTTTAGTGCATCCGTTTTTCCATACAAATAATAATTTTATATTCCATAATTTAACTTTATCGGTCAATAATTTAATTGATCTGATTGTGTAAATTAAATTTGAGTCAAGAGTCACTAAACATAATAGATAAATCATGACATTTAGTGGAGGTCTGTTGAACATGACGTAAACATAGGTTAACTCAATGATGTGAAAACCAAAGATGGCAGCGACGTACATCCAACTTCTCATGATATACCGTTTGAAAACAGCATTATTGTTAAGAAATCTGTGAACTTCTTGAAAGTTCAAAATAAACAATATGTTTTTCTTAGTATGAACGAAGTTAATGATAAAGTTCATAATAAAACCAAATAACTTTAAAATAAAGTCGAAAATTGATGCAAACATCTCGAAATGGTTAGTGCTATAGTGCATATATCTTTTAAAATTGTCGTCTAACATTATTTCAATGATACGATGGGTATACGTTGTCAGGAACGCTACTACACCACTTATTAATACGAACTTATTGAAACATTTATTTGGATTTATACAATTGTTTTTGATCTGGTATTTAGGATTAAGAGTAAGAATTTGCATCGAATTGAGAGGCCAAAAAATTCGTTGAACTTCATTATCAATTTTGTTACTTCTGTCTGTTTTATCATTTATGTCGATTATCTTTACAACATTTTTCTTTAAGCACTCCATTATGTATAAAATTCACTGTGGCTTGGGAACTGCCAAGAAATAGTATTCGTTATTGATTAAAAGGTACTGTAGTGTTTGTTTGAAAGCTTCATTACGTTATCGCTTTCATTTTGAAGAGTAAAGGGTACTTCTAATGGAATTAACTTTTATGATTTATTACCTGGCGTTAGAATGATACGACTACATAGATATACGAATACGAACTTTTCATTTTACTCGTATGCCTCAGAAAGATGATTGCGTTAGTCTCGCTTGCCGAAATACTGACGAACACGACAGACCATTTTTCCAGAGACGTTGGGTTCTTCAGAGTAGTTCAGAACAAATATGCTACTACTGCAGAGCGTGCGCGACTGCTGGCTGTGGGAGAATCAGAGTGAGGCATTTGGCTTCACGCACTGTCGTCGTCAAAAATAGGCACTTTGTTCGACTACACGACTTTCCACCTCACTGCTTCTTTCTGTCTTGGTACCACCTCATCGCTGTCACTGTGACGAAGCTGTCAACAGCACACCACGGCTTTTCATGCATAATTCACATTATGCGACGAGCTCTTGTTACCGTAGGCGTTCCAGCTGTCTTGAAGCCCAATTGATTGGCATACGACGATGGCAAAAGAACAGAGGGCATGTCTTTGTTTCCTTGGAAGATGGGTAGGCCTTTAATGTGGGACGCAACTTGTGTCAATGCTCTTGCGACATGACATCTTTCAAGCTGTTTTAATGTATTTAGTTCTGTATGAATAAAATTTCCCCTTATATTGGTTCATTCCCCTTTATTCTTAGAGGTCAATCATCGAATCCGATTCGGCTGAGCAGCGTTCAGGAAGTTGCGTGGTATCTTCTCGTCTATGACCTGTGTATTGCCAGAGATTACATATGGGACCCAAACGTGGTCCTTCACAATGAGCCTCATCAGAAGGCTTAAAGTCACGCAAAGGGCAATTGAGAGGGCTATGCTCGGAGAATCAGAAATGAGGACATCCGCAAGAGAACCAAGGTTACCGACGTAGCCTGAAGAATTGCCAAACTTAAGTTGCAGTGGGCAGGTCACATTGCTCGCAGAACGGATGGGTGACGGCGCCGCAAAGTTCTGGAAAGGCGACCGCGAACCGGAAGACGAAGCGTTGGAAGGCTTCCCACTAGGTGGACCGATGACCTGGTGAAGGTTGCGAGGATCCGCTGGATGCGAGGCGCACGGGACCGGTCAATGTGGCGTCACTTGGGAGAAGCCTATGTCCAGCAGTGGACATGTTTCGGCTGACATGATGATGATGATGATATTGGTTTTACTGAACATAACAAAAAAGTTGTGGCATCTAAATTCGCCAGGAGGAGTACGAAAATAGTACATTTTGATAATGCTTATACGCTTGTTTGCTTGCTTGCACACTTGCTTGTATGCCGTACATATTTTTTTTTTCTTTTAATAAAAATTTTTTTTGTTTGTATTGTTGTTATTTAATTCAAACAATAGATCCAGAAAGTTTTAGTATAAAGGCTAATATCCAACTGATCGGAATCACATATGATATGTGGCACCAGATTTAATAAAATTCAGAAAACAGACGTCGGCGATCCGTCAACGCCTTGTTACCGGCGACCTTCCTTGACAACTTCACAAGTCAATATGGCTACCCGCAACGACTTGACGTTCCGCCAGAGAGAATTATAGACCGCTTCTCTCCCGTCTGTGGTCACAGTTTAGTTTGCAACGTGAATAATATAAAGCCTTTTTGCAAAGGCTCCGTCAAGTATAATCTATACTATACCTATTGTTAGTAAATAACAATAACAAAACAAAAAATTTTCAACATGGACGTTTACGCGCCCATTGCCTGATAAATAACCCATCAATTTTGTCCGCCAGTGTACAGACACCAGCACATAAAGCAACAACAGTCTGTCAAATTTTTAAATAGATTTCATCGTTCGAGAAAAAGGTTCATGGTTGATTGAAATTTACAGTTTCAGGTACCTTTATGTGCTGGCGTCTCACCTAAATTATTATGTGTGCAAGGTATATAAGACAAAATTACACAATTTGACGACACGGTTAGCGCAGTGGCTGAGTGATTCGCTGATGCACTGCGTGTCGTGGGTTCGATTCTACCACGGAACAAATATTTGTATAGCCTACAGGTAGTTGTTCCGGATCTGGCTGTTTTTGTATGAGAATTTAAATGTTTGTAAACGCACCCTCGATGCAGGAAAAATTCCATGTGTGGGTTAACGTTTTACAAAAATAAATAAAAAAAGTAGGCAGCTACAAGTACAATACAGTGAAAGGTCTATTATTATAGACCTAGGTCATGTTCCAAATGTTGGTGTTCAAAGTGTGCAGTTGGCCAAAACCTGCACTTGTAAAGAACTAAAAATTGCCATTGATGCCGCAATTGCCTTGTCCACGTACTGGGCTCAAGTCATTAAAATATAAAATAAATAATAACCATTGATTCGATAAGAAGAATATAGTAAAAGTATAGGGTTTTAAATACCTGTACAATCAAAAGTTATTTAAACTAGAAATATAATCATTTTCCTGATCAAGTAAATTGTCCGAGTATGGTAATGCACATAAAATTAATTTGCCTAATCTTAACTTAAGTAGGGTTTCGATAACATTAACTATGTCACTTTTTGAGATACTCAGACTATTTCCAATAAAAAGTACTAATATGGTCTACTCATTCAATTACATTATTGAGCTCATTAAAATGTAGGTTATGGTGACAATGGTTCTCTACTGTGTTTTTAGACCGGTTATTTAACAAAGATCCAAAACCTGCTCCTATTCTATCAGAATACACTAAGATATTACTTTCAGGGTTCAAAGTTGCTAGAGTATGATTTAATATGGGTAAAGCAATAGGAGCAACATGCTGTGACATGAGAGGTGGCGGAGGTGCAGCACAACTACAGGTGAGATTGTTAGTTAGTGACTCATACCTTTCCGCGTTATACTTCACCAGGTCCACCAACTCACAGGCCTCCTGCATACGCTAACTCAACATCTGTTGGCTACACTAATACATACAAAAAAAATCCTTAAGTGTGTTTTGCCTACTCAGTAATTCCCTTTGAAGGTTCTGTAAGTCAACATCACACATTTGTTTAATATTTTACCTTCCGACAACAACTTGTCTCATTAATTATAGTAAGTACATAGTGATAGTCAGGCATTAGTCACTAAGCGACAGACTTTTAAGTAGTTAAGTTGTTTTACGTAACACAATGTCCCAGACACTAAAATGGTCACTTTTTAATCGTCTGGAAAAAGATATAATTAGAGTAGCGTTTTCTTTGAATGCTCCTTTTTATTTATTTATGAATTCAAAATATCATATACGAAATAGTCATATTTACCCAAGTGGACTAAAGTATCGTGTATTTGCGTTTTTTTTATTGCTATTCGTAAATGCGTTGTATTTCCTAAGGATTTTCACCGTAGACACCATACTCGTGAAAAAGACACAATTTGAATATAATGTCTTCTTAGCTTCTATACTAATTAATTACACCAATGGTATCGTGGGATTCACTATTGTATTCATTTTGGACAACATCGTGCACAAACATAATAACGTCTTGCTTATTTTGAAGTTCCAAACTCTGTATAAGAGTAACAACTGTAGAACGATCCGGAGTTATATTATTTGGAACTGGATCTTCACAGTAACAACATACTGTTTACTTTTTATTCTGAATCTCACGTATACGGATAGTTTTGCCGCTTTTGACTACGCTACCATTGTCAAAGATACTTGTGAACTACTGCATATCGTATTGGACATCCATTTTCTTTTATCCATCCGGATTATAATATTGTTAAGGATTTACCTTGAAAAGTGGATTGACGATGTCTTAGTGATGAGAGATGTAGACGTAAATGATGAACAATGCTTAATACTGTTAAAGACATACCGAAATATTTTGAAGGCCTACTATTTGTACAAGAAGATTTTCCAAGTGTTGGTGAGTCCCAAACTTTTCAACAACATCATTATAACCTCCTACCTAGTGACTACATCAGCTAGTCTTTTCGGTCGTCTTCCTGTCTAAACGCATGCAGCTGAATACCAGTATTTTACATGGAACGACTGCCTATCTGATATCCATAACCCAGTTAGTACTGGGTAATTACATTTACTTGGTAAGACAGGTTGTCAGACTTTCGGGCCACTGACTAACTGACTGTCTGACTTCTACAAATGACAGCCGGGACCAACGGCTTATCGTGCTTTCCGAGGCACGGAGGAAACTTGGTATGTAAAGGGTGGGTCACCTATTCACAGCACTCCTTAACCTTGAAACATCATGAGCTCCTGATAAGTTCATTATTAGGCTTATTTTTTTTTCAGGTTTTTTATCATATTTTTTGTACATTTGAACGAGCTTTATCATATGTGAATATTATTATTTGCTCGATAAGCATGATTGCTGAATTGGGAGATGAAGTAAGTTGATTTGTGTTTCGATGAATCAGATTTATTGTGCCAAGTGACATCCACGGTCGTGCGTTGTTTCATAGCTAATTGTTTCATCGAATTTCATTTCGCATAAATTGTTTGTCATATTAACATTTCATAGAATAATCAATACGCAAAATACTTCCTTAGAAGAAAGAACAAAAAATTATGGCTTTGATACTATTGCTTTTTTATCTTTTTTAAACTTTGGTATTTTGCATGTAATCGGCTTGTCGGCCAGCAAGCCGATGCTGCGTTGGTGAGCGTTAATACCATTTGCGACTATAAACACACGTGGGGCCGCCGGGCGGACCCCGTAGCGCCGGAGCCGTGACAGAAACCATGCCGGTTGTATGCTGCATGCTTGCTTGCACGCTGCATGTTGCATGCTTGCTTGCATACTGCATGCCTGCTTGCATGCTACATGCTTGCTTGTATGCTGCATGCAACAGACGTGGACACCATTAGTAAGAATAACAAGATTGTTTCAAGTTTGTTTTTTGGAAGTTATAAGCGTCGAAACTTCCCTGTTTCAACACTTATTTTAGCTTATCTTTGGGCGTAAATAAATAACCTATGTAGTATGAAAATGGAAAAAGTGAATCAGTACAGGGATAAAAAAATTATTCAGAAGTTAAAATAATTTATTTTGAGTAGATACATCTAATAGTTTTTCCATAATATCTATACGGTCAAAACTCAATTTATGAAATTTCAAGCGCTCATTTTCGGTATAAATCGTCGTATATTTCACTAAATAAACATTTAAATAACTAGATAAATGAATATTAAATAAATTAAACTAAATAAATTAAAAACTTTACTAAATGCATGCATATTAGCTACGCCCGCCAACAAGTTTATGCCGTCGACTTGTGCACCCTTAAGAGGAAAGCGCCAGAGTGGCCTGCGAAATTAAAATTTTGTGTCTAACCAACACTGATCTGCAAATTGCAAAAAAACGAAAGATTTGAATTATGCGGGCTACACTAGCGTTTCCACCTTAAGAGACTTTTTGCACCCTTATGGACCATCCCTTCTCACAGCGAAGTTTGTGTCCTGGCAGTGAGAACGTTATTTTGTTATGACTGTTGTATTTGAGTGTCCATTTCGAGTTTTTTTCTAAAACCAAAACCATAAATGTTATTTCGCAGGCTTATTTACCAATTCTTTGGCTTGTTTTATTCTGGACAAAAGATATAACACTAGTCATAATGCGCAGTATACACTGTGAGAAGTTCTATATAACTATTGAAGAAGCTGACACGGCGTGTATGCAGCTTATGAAGAACAGGGACTGTCCTAGTAAGTATTTTAATCATATTACCAGTTAAGTGTTTTGATAGGTCGATGGAAATTTCTTTACCTTATCAAAATGTATTTTAAGTGATTTGATGGCAATCAAAATGTAGTCATCCCAGAACTAACATCTATTTTCAACAATATAAGTATCCATAAATTTATAAGATCTTTTTTTTTTTGGGAATGGCATCTCGCAGGTCAACCTATGAGGTTGTCGTCTGCTTCTTTTATAGTAATCCACATTTATGCTAAAAAATTTCTCCAGGACATTTTATTTACTTTTTGGAAATGTAAGCAATGTCAATAATGGAAACGATGGATGGACTGTGTCAATGATTAAATGGCTCTAAAAGTGGTGACTGGTGAGATGACGAGTTATAGAGAAGTATGAAAGAAGAAGACATGCAGCGCCGAGCCCAAAAAAAATATAAGGGCAGGAGCATGATGAAGCAATCTCATGAATGTTCAATGTTTTTTCTCCGTAGGGTGGCAACATCATTTGTGCAAGAACGTGATACGAGCTAATCGTACATTCAGTAAGATGACCGCGTGTGGCCTGTTTAATGTAGACGCTGCGCTACCTGCCTCTTTTGTGGGACTCGTCGGGCATTACGTCATTGCACACCTACAATTGTATTATCTGTGAATTAAATGTTAAAGAAATATTTTAAATAATCGTTTTACTATTTTTCCTATCACCGTCTTCTTGCCAATTAATGTTTTCAAAGTGATGCTTTTCATGCGTATCGGAGTCTTTTTACGGGAGAATCGGCTTGAACTCATCATTTAATTCAGCGCGGAGGCAAGTCGTCAGCGTCGTCCAATCAAACATGGACAAAATGTCGTTTATTTGCTATAAATATTTCTGACCGGCTCAAGCCGAATGTCAGTCTTTGTTTTGTTTTTCCAAGACATTTTTAGTTTATTATATTATGTATGCTTACAAACTGACTGACCGTGAACGCAAACTACTGACGCTGCTCAAAAAGCCGCTAAGCTGAAGTGGGACTGGACTGGCCACGTCTGCCACATGCCCGATTAGATGTGGGCCAAATAACCTTTTTGGAGCCCTGACACAGCCAGAAGGCGTCGCGACAGACCTCGTAAAAGATGGCTGGACGAGTAAGACAAGACCAACGAACAGTAGTCCACATTTGCCCTGGTTTAAAACAATTGGAAGTCATGGGGAGAGGCCTTTGCCCAGCAGTGGGATGGCGCAAGCTCACTTTAGTATTGTGTGCAGGCTTGGGTCTGTTCCCGTTGAAATAATGCAACGTTGGATGGTTACATGAGTTTATTCTTCTATTGGGTTCTTACAATGTGCTTCTCAGTCCGCCATGGGCCCCTGGCCACGGCGTTATGTGTTCGGTACGAGAAGAAAATAAAAAAAGTTAAAAGGGTTGAAAGGGAATGATTCTATACAGTGCAAGGCCTTATATAGGCTTGATTTAGAATGAAGATATGAATGTGACCGAACGCAGGAGTGAAACAAAGAGCCATGGGCTCCTACTTTATTCTATGTTACATCGTATTATGAAACTGTCTTCTATTGTTTAGGATTCGCTTAGGTGCTTGAAACCCCTTCTTTCTTAACTGGTAGTCTGTAAATGTCCTTGACATCACGACGGTCCATATCGACATTTTGATGTTTACTGAGGCTCAGCAGCACGTTAGTCAAGTCATCACTGCTTTCCTTAGGCATCTTAGGAACGTTTTTCAGCTCGATACATGTTTTCCTAGTACTCCTCTGCAGGTCGTCTAGCTTGTCTTCCAATACAGCGTGGTCCTCTTTTTTTAATTCTATTTTCTTTCGAAATTCCTCATTTTGACTCGTTAAAAATGCAATAGAACTCTCAATATTATTGTTAGTTTGTTGAATTTCTTTGAGATTTGTAGAAATCGCTTTTAGTTCATTTTCTTGGGTTGTCGTGAAAGAAGTAAATAACTGTTTAATTTCCTCCTTAAATTTCTTAAATTCCCCATTCTTTTAATACGCGTGGAGATAAAATTAGGAGGTGTGCTGGTTATCATTTCACTAATGTTTGAGTCAGAGAGGGACTTTTATTTCGATCCGTAAGTACTAGGCCGTAATGTAAACAAGGAGCAAACCTGTCACTAAAACCGGTCCGCGCTATCAGTATTTTATTCTATGCTATCAGCCAATCACAGGTGGTAGGCGGTGCGAGCGCAGGTCCAGCGATCAATTACACTTGAGGAGGCGGTACTTGTCCTTCTAGGAGGCGGCGTGTGACCTTGACTAGTTGAACGGCTTTGTCAAAATAGCCAATTAATATTTAAAAATCAAAATATTTTATTTAACATAGGCCTACATGGGCACTTATAAAACTTAATTTATGGGCATGAACCCAAATAGAAAACAATATCCGTATCGTTCGAGTGTGCTGATTGGTTGACCGTTGTCAGAGTTACCAGGAGAGCAGAATTAATCAAATCAAATCATTTATTACTTTGCAAACATGGGTAAAAATTGGTATATAGATGTTGTCTTATAAGTTAGCTCTCCATGTTCTGCCGTCACATGGGCATGCAAAACATAATCAATTAAATATAATTCATTTCAGATAACAATCAATAGTGTTAAAAAATTATAGAAATCCTTTATTACAAATTACATGTCAAAACATTTGAAACACAATAAATAGAAAAGTCAAAAATATTACATCAAATGTCACTGGTTACAATATTAAGTATCAAGCATGTCAATACAAGCATGTCAATTTAAATTAGAAAAATAACAAGTAAAGAAATAATTCATTTGGTCAATCAATTTACATTTTAATTTTTGTGTGCATGTCAGAAATAGTAATGATTAACAAAAATAATACCAAACAGTCTAACATAAAGCCAATACAATATTGCGACAAAACATAGATATTAGATCCCACTTAAGTCCCACAGTTTTTTTTTCCGATAGGAACTCCGAAATATTATAATATGATTTAGAGATTAGAAACTTTTTTAGGTGGCTTTTAAACAAGATAACATTTAAGGTTTTAATTGACTCTGGTATGTGATCATATATAATTGGTGTCATGCATAAAACACTTTTATGCATCATAGCTGTCTTAGACTGTCTTGCACATAACATATTGGCGTGTCGTCTACTTCGGTTGTTTAAGTCTGATAACTTGGGAAATAATTGTGAGTTGGTTTTCACAAATACCGCAACCTCAAATATGTACAAAGAGGGCAGTGTCAATATTTTATACCGAATAAAAAATGGTTTACAACTGTCTGTGCATTTCAAACCGAACATCGCCCTTATACCCTTTTTTTGTCATTTAAATATTAGTTCTTTATTGGTTGAGTTTCCCCAAAACATAACGCCATATCTTAATATTGACCCCACTATTCCATGGTATGCTGTCAAAAGAGCATCCGTTCCTATGACTGGAGCGAGTTTATATAACGCATACGTCGATTTACTAAGTCGTTTTGCCAATTCTTCTGTGTGTAAGCCTAAAAATTTAGAAGTGCTGACTTGATTTATTTTATTATTATCGTAGTGAATATTCATCGTCATATTTTTGCGTTGACTGAAAGCCATTATTTTGGTTTTGTCAATATTTATTTTGAGATTATTACTGTCGAGCCATTTTATTATTGAATTAATAGTATTAGTTATGTCATTATTATAATTTTGTTTGTTTGTACAGTCAATGGTAATTGTACTATCGTCAGCAAAAAGAGTCATGTGGTGTTTCGTCACTTTGGGCAAGTCATTTATATATAGTATAAAAAGAGGGGGGCCAAGCACGCTCCCCTGTGGTACACCATATAAGTTTGATCTATCACGTGACCTATAGACCCTTTCGTATTTTGTTTTCGGATCTACCTTTGAAATTTCTACATATTGCTTCCGGTTTTTTAGAAACGATTCGATTAGCAGTAGGACGTTTCCTCTTATTCCGTAGGCTTCTAATTTATCAAGCAAGATATTGTGATCAACATAGTCAAAAGCTTGAGTCATATCGCAATATATTGAACAAACAGGAATTTTATGGTCAACGTTTACAATTACTTTATTCAAGAAGTCAAAAATGGCCATGTTAATAGTTTTATCTTTCCTAAAGCCTTTTTGTTCTTCAGTCAAGATGTTATGTTTTACTAAATATTTATTAATTTGTTCATATTATATGTATTTTTCAAATATTTTTGAGAATATTGGCACCAGTGCAATAGGTCTGTATGACTCCGTGTTTTCTTTGTCGTTTTTTTTGTACAGAGGTTTTACTACGGCAGTCTTAAGATCTGCCGGATATGTGCCTCGTATTATACATAAGTTAATTATGTGACTTAAATGTCCACTAATGCTGTCCGATACATATTTAATAGTTTTTGTGGAAATGCCGTCATGTCCTACACTATTAGTGTTTTTAAGGGATTTGATTATGATTTTAATGTCATTTTCACTACTTGGCGCCATAAACATGGAGAGGCTCGGTTTGGAGATATTTGTAGTTGTTTGAATACCCCTATTACCGACTGGTTTAATTTTGTCAGTGAAAAAATCATTAAAAGCATTCGCTATGTCACGTGGATGCGTTATATTTGAATTTCCCATTTTAATGCTTGTAATTGTATTCTTAGGTAAATTAGTTCTTGACCGGTTTATGATTTGCCATGTCGCTTTTGACTTGTTTAATAAGTTTTTTATTTTATATGTATTTTGAGCGCGTTGAGTTAATTTAATTATTCGCTTATATGTGTTGGCATAACTATTAAGTTCTTTTTTATTTGCTTCATTTCTATTCAAACGGTAACGCCACAAGAGTGATCTTTTCTTTTTGCTACAAGTTCTAATTCCACGCGACACCCATTGAGGTCTATTGTGTAGTTTTAATTTTAGTCTCTTAAGCGGAAAGCATAATCCGTAGAATAGAGAGAAAGTCTCCTGAAATAGATTGTAAGCTCTGTCCGGGTCATCACATTCATAGACATCCGAAAAAGAAATGTTTTCCAGACATTCTCTAAATTTTTTCATATTTTCTGTACTAAAATCTAGTCGTTTGATATACCAGTAACTTAAACAGAAGGTTCTTTTTACAGGAAATTTCAGTATTTGACAGGTGTGATCTGATAAGGTAAGTTCAACTACGTCAGCTTTACATTTCTTGCCAAAATTATGTGCAAAGTTGTCGATACATGTATTGCTTTTTAGCCTTGTTGGCTGATTGAGTTCCAACTTTAAATTATAATTAAGCAACAGACATTCTAGGCCTTGTGATATATGGCTACGTTTTAATGTGTCAATATTAAAATCACCGCATATTATAATGTTTTGTTTACATTTCATTGTTATCGACTGTAACATTTTTTCCAAACGCTCCAAAAACAAACTTAAATTATTAGACTTTGGAATTCTATAAATACAAATAATAATGGTGCCTGTTTGGATTAATTTGATAGCACAACATTCAAATGCGTTACTTATTGCTAATTTGTTTATATCAGGTAAATCTATCCACTTAAGTCCTTTTTTTACCAATATACATGTTCCACCTCGTCTTATGTTTTTTCTACTATAACAGGCAGTTAGCTCGTAGTTGGGTATGGAGAGATAGTTTTCATAGCCTGACATAATGAAATGTTCAGAGATGCATAAAATGTCAATATTGATTTTCTTCAATGCAAGTTCTTCTAAGCACACAGTCAAAGCCTCTGATTTATTTAAGAGTCCTGCAATGTTCTGATGTAGTATATATAGATAATTATCATAGAAATAACTGGTTATTAGATTCGTCATCGTCTACTTGGAGTGACTCGTCAATAGTGTTACTATTCACTAGATCGTATTTCTTTAGTTATGAGTGTGTCTTCACGCTACTCACTTGGTATTTGTATCAACCCGACGTCCGAAGCACCTCTTTCGCTTCATACAGTCCTATTATTTCACTGAAATTAATTTGACTTGCAATTTGATTTATTTTTATTTTAAAACTCACTAACAATTCGTATCAATATCTAAACCATGTGGCGGTCCAGGGGGAAGTGGAACGAATAGTTACTTCGTAAGCACAAGTACTCGTACATCACACACACAATAAATCGAAGTGTGAGACTGAGTATGGTGCCTTGCGGAACGCCAAATAAATAGTTAAAAAAAAAAGTGGACAAAAGCGTGGTGTGGCAGCGAAAACGCGAAACAAATCTTAAACGTGGCAAAAATTACAAGAAGAGTTCTAAAGAAGAGCAAAATTGCATCTTAAGTTAGGTTGATTTTCGTGTAAACTAGATTAAAAATGTTATCTGAGTAACATAAGTTAATCATCTTCTCTCCAAAAGACTCCTAACAAAGTACAGAATATTTCAAAGATGTTTGTGAAGGTACGGCACATTTTCTATCATGTGTCGAACAGGGTTTTCGCAATTGTTGTTTTAATCGTTATCAAAATCCATTAAATAGTTTCGTAATTGGCGAAAATTAAAGTCAAAATATAAGATCTAAATCTATGCATATAATTATTCTTGCAAAACAACTACAGTTGCGACTAATAAAAATACTTAGATGAACTCCGGGCTTTAAATATTTTACAAGATTAATTACAATGTTATTGGAGTCAAAAACACGACGACAGAAATATTTTATTACAACTATGGTATTAAGACTACAGAAATGCAAACTGCAGTAAGACAATAGAATAGTTTGAGAGAAGCGCCGCCAGATGTAGTAAAAGACACACGTCTACGGAGAACAGGCGACAGGCGCGCATCTTACTGAAGGACGCTTGGTGCACGCGCCTCACTTTCTTGCATAACTTCCTTTCTTCATCTGTAAAGTGTACATAATTTACATTAGCATATCGAAAAAAGTTAATAAAATTACAATTTCTGACACTAACAACGATATATTATTCTTTCATATTTTAGTAAGCACTTCTAATTTTTGTAGGAATACAAGGTGGAAGGGACACCGACTCTAAAACAGTTACCACGTAGTCAGTACATCATTAAAAGAAAATAAAACCGTTTAAAAAACAGCTGTCTTCTACAAAACCATAACTGAATAGCTGTCTTTTCTTTTAAAGTATTATTATTTCCTTTATTCATGTTTACATGTTATTTTATATATTTTAAAATATTTCTTAAAAAACACAAGAAAAACATTTAAAAATACAAAGCCATTGGCCAGCAAATTTCAGCCCTTACAGCTGGGCTTCGGGTCCAAAGGAGGTTATGAGGCTGCGGTACACGCTTTATCTACCTATCTTAATAGTGGTAAAGGTGAGGTCATCCTTAAGGTTGACATAAAGAATGCATTTAATTCTGTAAACAGGGACACCTTGTTGGCAGAGGTTCAAAAAGAAATCCCCAAAAATTTACAGTTTTCTCTATCAATGCTACAGAAACCCCTCAAAACTACTATATAAAGACAACCTTTTGGAATCAGCCGTTGGATGTCAACAGGGTGATCCTTTAGGGCCAGTCATTTTTGGTTTAGCAATAAATCCAATTATTCGACAGTTAAATTCTAAATTCAACGTATGGTATTTGGATGATGGAACTCTGGGAGGTGATGTGGACACCGTTCTAGAAGATTTTACTTTTTTAAAAGAAAAATTTAGTTCTATTGGTCTAGAGCTGAACTTGTCAAAATGTGAAATATATCTTCCCCAGACCACTGACAGACTGAGTACCATTTCAAAATTTAATTCTATAGCTCCCAATATAATAATTACAGAAAAAGATTCTCTTCACCTGCTAGGGTGTCCAATTTTTGATGAGTCATTTCCCTCCTTTATTCAGGAAAAATTCAAAATTTTAATGATGTCTCGGTTAGACTTTTCAAAATTATTATACATTCGGCTTTCACTCTTATTCGTTTTTGTTGCTTTGGACCTAAATTTACTGATACCCTTCGCTCCTCCCATCTTTGGAAACACCCTCAACTTTTAGAAAAAAATGACCAAATTATTAGGAATACACTTTCTTCAATCCTAAATGTGGCCTTGGACGACCGTGCGTGGCAGCAAGCCACGCTTCCCATCCGCCTGGGTGGTCTTGGCGTCCGCAAAATTTCAAGTACAAGTTTACCGGCCTTCCTCTCCTCGGTCCACGGTGCCGAAAAATTAACCAGGAACATCTTATCTTCCTCACTGGTTCATTTTGAGGTACCGTTTTTGTCCGATGCGTTGAATGCTTGGAAAATGGCTTGTCCTAATACGGATTTGCCCGACAACCTGTCCTCCCAGAGACGCTGGCACGAGTCGCTCTGCAGTATTATACGGAATAATCTGTTAAATAGGTCAATTAATACTGCGGAGCGTGCCCGTCTCCTGGCCGTGGGGGAATGGGAGTCAGGCTCATGGCTTCAGGCACTCCCGTCATCCACCATAGGCACCATGATGGATGATGTGTCTTTTCGGCTCGCTACAAGCCTTCGTTTAGGCGCACCTTGTGTTGCTCCACATCGTTGTCACTGCGGTGAAGTTGTCGACAATCTCGGGCACCATGGACTGTCCTGCTACAGGAGCGCAGGTCGCATAGCACGGCACGCCAGCATCAACGACATTATTCGTCGAGCTCTTGTCACCGCCGGCGTACCAGCGGTTTTAGAACCTTACGGTTTGGTACGTGACGATGGGAAGAGACCAGATGGTATGACGCTAATGCCTTGGAAGGTGGGTAGGCCTTTGGTGTGGGACGCAACTTGCGTCGATACCCTTGCGCCATCTCATGTTGCAAGTACGGCGGGCTGTGCTGCAGCTGCTGCTGAGGTTGCTGAGAGCCTCAAACGGCGTAAATACTGTAACCTTAATGGCAGTTACAGTTTTGAGCCGTTTGGGGTCGAAACGCTTGGCTCATGGGGCCTAAGCGCGCATTCTCTTTTTAAGGAAATATCTCGTCGAATGGTTGACACTTCACGAGA
The DNA here is from genome assembly GCA_963082945.1 of Cerastis leucographa. Classification (NCBI taxonomy): domain Eukaryota; kingdom Metazoa; phylum Arthropoda; class Insecta; order Lepidoptera; family Noctuidae; genus Cerastis; species Cerastis leucographa. Next base: position 19,283,130 of record OY720355.1, read on the forward strand.
CCAGAGGGCTGGCTATTTCTTTGGGCAAAGAATTAGCATTGCCATTCAACGCGGCAATGCCGCCAGTCTTCTGAGTACTTTTCCAGATGACAGCGATGTGGAGGAGTATTTTGACGCCTTAACGTCCTGTTGTTTTTAATTTAGTTTATATTTAGTTAGTTTATGTAAATACTGTTTTTTTGTTTCTCCTTCTCAACCTTCACGAGGTTCTCGTCACTCGTCATGCGGGATGGTAACATTGATTATCATTACGCGGCGCGCTGATCAGTCTATCACTACTATGCCAGGCTTATTGGCGACCATAGTACTGTCAGTAATGATAGACTGATCCCAGTACAGCGTGACATGGTCTTTCTGAAGAACTGGGTCGGGTACATACTTGTAGTACGGTACCTCAGCATCCAGAAGTTTATATTTCAAGGCAAGTTGGCGAATAATCCTGGCTACTTGGTTGGGTCTGCGCAAGTACTCGCCGTTAGCTGGACGAGAAAAACCAGAAATAATATGTCTGATGGACTCACCCGGACGGTGGCATGCCCGACACACGTCCACCGTCCTGTCCTTCATAATTATATGTTTCCGGTTGTTTTATATCAGCATAAGTTTACCCATATAATCGCACAGACAAAACCTTTAGTTTCCCCAAAGAGTTTGCTGAAACGTAGCCAGGACACGGACGGTGAGGAAAAACCAAATCGAGCCCATGAAGAGCTCGATAGAAGCGCCCGTAGAGCTCCTTGTCTTGTCATACTTCCTTGCGGTCATCGGTAGTAAAGACTACAGGTTTGTGCAAGTTTGTCCACTACATCTCGGTGCATAGCCACCTCTGCTTTAAAAAAATATTCTCTGAGACGACACAAATCGTGGTTGTGGAGGGTCTTCGCGTTAAAAAAGCCTCGACCCCCGCACTTCTGCGGGATGTACAGTCTCATCACCAATGATCGTGGGTGATGCATCCGGTTTGCGGTCAGCATTGTACGAACTCTCCTATCCAGGGCGTCGAGTTCGGTCTGAGTCCATTTGAGTAACCCGAAAGAGTACATTAAAACCGGCATGACCCAACTGTTGAAAGCGCGCACCTTGACCCGCCCGAAAGAAGGCTACTAAGTACGTTCTTCAGGCGACCAAAGTAGCGCTGTCTCAACGATTGCTTCATGTCAGCTACGTCAATGCCTAACGCTTCCGACATACCCAAGAACTTATAGTTTTTGGATGAGGGAAGTGATCTTAGGTGTATGGAATCCGAGAGCTGAAGTCCCTCGGATTCCATAATCTCGCCTCACTTTACATAAATGATGGCACATTTGTCCACATCAAATTCCATCCTGATGGCGCTACTATAATTTTCAGTTACTTTTAGTAGTTCTATCAGTTGCAATTTGTTAGGGGCATAGAGTTACAGATCATCCATGTAAGGTGAGATATGACCTGACCACCTCTAAATGGGTAGCCTAATATACTCCAGCAATGTGCTTAGTGGATTCAGGGCTAGAGAGAACCAAAGAGTACTCAGACTATCGCCCTGAAATATTCCCCGTTTAATCCATACAGGCTCGGCGTTCCCCTGGACCTGTTGACATCCTGGATATCGAAGGACCGTCCTTCATTGCCCTATACACGACTCAAGGAAGGCACGTAGAGTTGCATCTATCTTGTACAACTCCAGCACCCTCATAAGCCATGTATGTGGCACAGAGTCGTAGGCCTTCTTGTAATCTATCCAACATGTCAACAGATCCTTGCGGGATCGACGAACCTGTTTACTAATGGCCATGTCGATGAGAGTTAGCTCCTTAGTACGACGGGACACGTTCCTACATCCATTTTGAGAGGCTGACATAATGGAATTACTATCGATGTGTTTGTTAATTTTCACTATCAAAATGAATGTAAGAAGTAAATAAACCGTCGCCAAACACGTGAACGGTCTATAATTCTTGAGTTCCGCAGGACTACCTGAGTAAGAAACACTGGTAGCGACCCAGACTCTAAGCATGACTAGAATTGAGAGCGGCTAGTGTGTGAACTGCTTAGCCATTTGAGCCAGAAGTTGTACAGTCCGTGCGGTCCCGGAAACTTCCAGTTCGGTAACACACGAACTGCTGTAGCAACATCTAACGGTGTTTTTGAAACTTCTTACATTTTTGGGATAGATTCACACACTAGCTCGACATCACGCATCGATCGTATGACATAAGGGCACCGACCAAATGCTGTGCCAGAATGAGCTTGTGGCAGCATCATCTGGACGGCACTTGTTTGTCACATATTGCTCAAGTCGCTCCCAAGCTCTGTATACCCAACTCTCATCACTCAGGAACATGACTGTGATTCTGCGAGTGCCGATGAACACGCTTCTTATACCACCAAATACGGTTCTCTCATGCATAAACTTTCTGATTTAGGAAGTCGATGCGATCTGTGACTCGGGACACGTATTCTTAAGGGCTGATTCCAGTCCCTGAGAATGCCTAACTCACAAAATGCATGACACGTGGTCGTGTGTTGCCCTTCCTGAAGCAGTATAGTTTGCCGAAGAGTATCCTGGCCGGCACTAGATCGGATACGGATACGGCACTCGATCCTGCGTTGCCAGGCTGGTACGGCTGGTTTTGGTCGAGTAGCTACGTCACAATTTGGAAATTTGACGTTAGCTAACTAACATGCCGCTACAGCCCCACAATACAGTATCGAGTGCGTATCAACGCGGTCCTTGCTACTTTCAAAAATATTTTTAAGTTGCGAGTCCAAGTTACACCCCAACGCCCTTTTTTTCTTATGCAAGGATAACCGTGGTAATCGGGGCCTAAGTTGGGCAGGAGTAAATTGATACTTGCGAAGCGCATCTTCCAGAGCGCTCCTCGAACGTTCGTTGCACTTGCTACTTACCGTCGCAACCCTATCATCTTCCTTTACAGCACCAAGATGGGACCGCGGTGGGATTGCGTCAATAGTTGGCGTCTGCACCGCGGTTTGCGCCGGAGTCAAGTCGATATGGTTGCTCAGTACCTCTGAGTGCAGCCTATCAAGTGCGGCGTCGTCCAACATGTGATTGCGCTGGATGACCTGCACCTTTTTTTTTGTTGACGATGTGGAAATCCTCGATGGATGTCCCCCACCCTGGGGAGGGCGGAGGGGTCTGTCAGACTCGTACTGACTAAAACCGGTGTTTCCTCGCACACTTGCGTCGGGGGGCAGCGGGAACGAATGTGACTTCCGCTGCCCGGACTAGTGCCAGCCCGCTCGACCAGTGCGGGCCTCGTCCCTGGGCTCCCCCCGTTACAGCTGTAAGAGGCGCGCGTGGAATACTACGCGCCACCGTCTCGGGTCCAGTGATATGGGGGGCGACGGATGTCCCCGAATCCGTCGCCCCTGGACCTGTTTAGGGGGGCCAGAAGAGGGCGTTATCCGCCCTCTGCCGACACCCGGTGCGTCTGCTGCGGGATGGGAAGGAACTTGAGATCTCCCTCTCCCTCTCCGCAGCTTCCTTCTGCGACATGACGGTTTCGCAGAAAGACACCACCGCGTCCCAGGACTCTGTGCTGTCGATCATCGCGTGAGCAACAGTCGGCAGCGACAGGTCTGCTCCTACCTCTGCGACGAGGGCACGGCGCGGCTCGTCCCACGCGGGACATTCTGCCAGCGTATGCCGCGCCGTATCCTCCGGACACTGGATGCAGTGATGGCACCGAGCGTCCGGCTCCCTGCTTATGCGACACAGGTACTTCCCGAAGCAACCGTGCCCCGAGAGCACCTGCGTCGCCCGAAACGTCAGGGAGCCGTGCTTCCTCCCGAGCCAGTCGTCGAGTACTGGCCGGATCGCCTCGATTGTGTCGAGGCCGGCGGAGGGATGGTCAAGCCTCCCCCGCCATTCCGCCACCATGACCTGTCGGAGCTGAGACCGGTGCAGCGTGATCTGCCGCTGCACCAGCCTTTCGCCCCGATCCTTGGCGTCCTCGCGCCACTTGTGAAGTGTCGCGAGGGCCTGGATGACCTGCACCCGATCCAACAGTTGTTAGGCCGAGACGTAGACGGTTGGTTCAAGAACCTGAAAAAGAGACAACATCTTAACACGGTATGCAGAGAGGTTAATTACCCCCTCTGTAGACCCGTAATATGCGCGCATAACGTTCTCGTTTATAGACTGAGTCCATCTCATGCGCTGTACACAACCACCGGCAGCGGGAACCTGGCTCGGGACCGGTTGGCCCCTAGGTCCGAAGCTCTTCGGTGGCCGGCCTCGCCCCGGCCGGCTTACAGCTCGACGATGACGGCGCGGAGAAATGTTCGTCACTGGAGCTCGACGCGACTGCTGCTACCGGTGACACAGTTGATCCGGGATCCGGTGGCGGCGAGGCGGAGCTCAGAGACAAGTCCGGGGGTGGTGGGAGTGCGCGTCGCGAAGCAGCTCGTGTTATCATTCCCTCATTTACATCGTAATATTTGTAAAAAATTTCACTTTTTTGGTCTTTGTGTTGACGTCGTTGACGGATGTCATCTTTGTCGGAGTAGTTTTCTTTTCAGTTTCAGTGACTTTTTTGGAGTTTTTTGAATATTTCTGTTGTTTAAAAAGCTATTGTTATATTTTAAAAGAATTGACGTAAATATCTGTACATAAATAAAAACCAAAATTTATATTAAATTAGAATAACGACGATTTATTTGATGTTTGACGTACGAGGTTGCCAGCTTATTATTATTATTATTTAAGCCTTTTATTTCCCAAAAATTATTTAAATTACCGATGAAAAATTTCAAAATGATGTACTGAAAACAACTCGATTTTTTAAAAATAAATTAATATTTGTAAGGTTTCAAATATAAAGATTATCATGTTCACCTGGAAACAGCCACTGCTTGAGATAGGTCTTCTTTCCTTTAGTGTAAAGGGACAATGAATAAAAGATTACATAGGAGACTGTTTTTCTGTGCATCCTTATCATCTACCTCCTCTTTTGTCATCATTTTGCTTATAACCAATAAAAAAGTCTGCAGCTCTTAAGAAATACGAAATTCCATACTTACCTGAGCAGTTGGATTTCAAAAGAAGAACGCAGGTGTCTTGACAATTATTGACAGCTTTATAAAATGCTTCACAATTCAGACTGAGTATAGATTGTAACATCAAGTTTTTTGCCAACCAGATAAGTATGCTGGATGACGACGAAATTGCTATGTACTAAAACAAAATGATCAAAAAATCGTTCACTAATTTTATTTGTAACTGGAAAGATCTGAACGAAGCAAATGAATTAATAATTTTACTTGTAACTTGTTGTGTTTGTATGTTTTTGTTGGTCTAGGTGTCCCACTCCTGGGCAAAGGCCTCCCCCATTCCTTCCACTTTTCTCGACTTTGTGCTTCTTCTTCTAACTAAAAAGTTTGTGATATAAAAAACTTACAATAACGTACCAGTTCTTTTGGTTTTGTTGATTTTTGATAAAATTCAATCAAAATTTCAACATACACTAAGGAATGAAAAAAATTCTTCAGGGTGTAGTGTAAAACCTACAAAAATAATGTAATTAAAAGATACACCTTAAAATATTCTAGAGAACACTTTTTGGAACAGAACTAACCGTTAAATGAAAGATCCTCTTGTAAATTTTGAAACTTTTTAGTATTTCAAGATAAACTTCAAACGATCTCTTCGGACATGTTCTGGTCCGGTAGTCATTAGATAAAACTCGGTGATTCCATTGAACAATTTTATCTTCGAGCAACTTAATGACTAAGATTGCATACATCATATCGGTATCATAGGCTATGAAAGGTAGCAATATGGAAATGGTATAAAATGGTAGATCTGAATAAATGATATATTGATAAAAGAAGAATAACATGAATCCGAAAAAAAATAGTGTTATATTAAACCAGTTATTCCTGATAAATCTTTTAGTATGAACTTTATTGTTGACAAATCTGTGGATGTCTTGAATGGTCAAAATCAGCATCACGTAATTCTCTGAATGAATAAGAGTTATCAAAAAGTTCATGAAAAATCCGGAACAATGAAAAAAGAAATCGGAGTATATGCCTACATCTTGAATATTTAAAAATGTATATAGTCGCACATCATCATCAAAATTGTGAAGAATACGATAAAAATAAATAAACATGGCGAGCACTGTCCCACAAAGCAGCAAGAATTTATATAAGATATCATTTGGAGTTATGACATCATTTTTGATGCGAAACTTTGGACATAGCACTACAATCTTCATTAGGTTCAAAGGTAAAAGCATAGCTTGTACATCCTTATCGACAACAGTATACAAAAAACCATTTACTTGAAATTTTCGTACAGTATTTAATTTTTTCCTATTCACAAAAGACATCATTTTGCAAGAAAATTTTCAACTCAAATGAAAACTACATGTTTTATTAAGCGTACCTAATAGATTGAGTTATAAGTACAACCAAGGTAAATGTAATTGATGGTTTATAAATTAGACTTACTATCAATTATCGTAATTACAAGTATCGGTGAAATTCTCGAACTTTCCGATGTCCATTACTGTTTTTGTAATCATCATATTGTATGTAATTCTCAATTCAAAATGCTGCAATGACATTTTGAAGGTAAGGTAATTAGTGAAAAGCCGTGCTGCACCATTATGGTGCATTGGGTACGTGTACATGTTCATATACCCGGTGCGTCAGGTGAGTGCAGCAGGTACAATATGAATTAAAATCTTTTATTTCGTTTGTTACTAACATTGTTTATAAGTAGTGTGTATTACTAACATCATATGGATCAAGGTCTGAAATAAAGTATTTTTGTTTTATTTTTATATTTTTTGAACACGAGGATTTTTTCAGAAGGCAAATACTTTGAAACCGTTTCATATGAGTACAACAAGATCACAAGATTTTTGGTAGCTAATGAATGTGTCAATATTTAAGTCTTTATTTAAGATTATTAAATAAAATCGTACGAAGAATAAACAGATTATTTTATTTTTCTTTCTGTCTCAGAACTCCATATTTCATTAAAACGCATATAACAATATCTCAGATGAATATCAAAAGACTGGAAGCTAGATTTACGGAAACTCGAAATGCAGTAAAACAATCGTGTATATAGTGATCAGAACTTACAGCCAAACGCAAAGGCAGCGCTGCATCTGTGGTGAACAGTAGGATGGAGCGAAAGAAGCAAAAAAAAATTACATCTCCTGTATCTTTAATCGATGATCTGATACGAAAGCTTCATTCAAACCAAGAATCCACGACTTTATTTACAGGTGGCGCACCGTGAAAACTTACATTTTTAGGCCGCAAAATTGAAGTAATTATTTTTTTGGTCTTAGACATACTTTAACTTCGTTCTTAGCCTTTTTTTTACGGATGGGAAATCATCAAATGAACCCCCTCGCTCTGGGAGCGGGAGGGAGTGTCAGACTTGTACTGACTAAAACCCATCCATATTCCTTTGTGTTCCAGGGCCACGGTATCTCTTTCGAGCAGTCCTGCAGCCATGGCAGGCATCGGCCCTCTCGGACCCCTTCCGGTTTGCTGAAATCTCCTTGAGGTGCTCGTGGAACACGAACGCACCGTCGACACGGCCTGTCGTCATAGGACGGACGGACGGTGAGCTGGTCCCTCCCCGTCGTGAGGAATAGACCAGCTCCATATGGACGCGCCCAAGGTGGCCGGGAGCCACTGGTTGCCCCCCCAAGCCCGGGGCATCTCCCGCGGCGGCTGGGACGTGAGGCTCTCACCCTCTCACGTTCCGCCACCTCCTTCGCTAGCATGACTGCTTCGCAGAAGGAGGTGACGGCTTCCCATTCCCTCGCGATCCGGACCATGGATTGAACCAAGGCCAGACGCGAGAGGTCGGCGCTGCCAATCGCCGCTACGAGGTCGAGGCGGTACTCAGACCAGGCGGACCAGAGCTCCACAGTATGCACCACCGTGTCCTCCGGCCGGTCCTCGCAGTGGTGACACCTGGGCGTTTCCTCCCGTCCGATTCGGTGCAGGAACCTCCCGAAACAACCTTGTCCGGTCAGGACCTGCGTCAGGCGGAAGGTGAGGGCACTGTGCTGCCTTTTCAGCCACTCCTCAAAGAGTGGTCTTATCGCGACAGTCGCTCTCTCCATTTCGCCATGAGATCGCGCCGGAGGTCTGTCTGGTGAGCGGCGATTTGCCGCGGCAGCGGAATTTTCTCCCGACGTAGTGCCTCCGCGTGCCATACGTGCAGGCGCGCGAGAACTATCGCCTCTAGATCCCTTGGCGTTAATCCGGCCAAGACGCTCGCCACCTCGCCGGAGATCGTGCACTACCCCGGACTAGCCTTACGGCTACCACCTACTGGGGCGCGTTCGGGTAGAGGGCGGCGAGCCGCCCGCTACCTGAACTGAAATATCATTAGTCCGAAGTATAAGTATCATTAGTGCAAATATTTGCATAAAATAATTTTCTCTGCGCCATAACTAGCAGAGAAGTGAACCTTGTGTGAAGACTTCTGGTGATCAACATTGGTTTTTCGTGTTTGAATTGATAGCCATTCACCTAGCTACAGCGCTTCGTACAGCCAATAACATTTGAAATGTTCAACTGTGAGACACAAAAATTGTCAAAATAATTCAAACACTATATTTAATTTCACAACAGTAAAAGAAACAATGTCAAAACGTTCAAATATTACAAGAACGCAAACTGTAGAAGAACTATAATGTATGTGGTGATAAGGTTGCAGAAATGTAACAGTGTTGCCGCGTCTACTACGAAAACTCCACACGCACTGAGCTTCTCAAAATCTCCTTGTATGATACGGGACATGTTCTTCCAGACCCGTTTCGATGGCACTAAAATCAAGGAAATAAACTTAAAACAAAACTGTCACATTACAAGCGGGAAGTTCGAAGCACGTCTCCCGATAATGAAACTCCACGTTAACATAGTTCTACATACACTAAGGCACCTGACCCACCGTCGACGAGGAAGCGACTAGACTATTTTCTTGCTCAAAAAACCCACAAAAGATGGAACGACTGCTCATCTGACCTCACTGTAGTCCGTATTGGAAAGAATATAATTACTGGAGCAAGTTTATGCTAATTATCTTACACCAAACATTTTTAGCGCCCCAGTGTTCATGTCACAGACAAAATTAAATATTTTTTTTATTAGTAAGTCAAAACTACTTTTGACCGGTCAAAATTATTTTAGCAATAACTAACATTATTTATTTAGAAACTCATTAGGTTGTAAACTTTTATTTGTAACCCTTTGAAAAACATCGTGTTGTAGTAATTCTAGGCAATTATAACTGAGGCGTTTTCAAATAGAATATTTTAATAGAGAAAACGCCATTAAGCTTAAGAAGGGTTTTCACTGACACCGCTCAAAAGCGGTTTTGTCCAATTGACAGTTTCGACTGTAGCATTCACATCGGAATTATACAATATTTAAGTGCGTATGTGTTGAAATGGAACCAAAATGCTAAATTAATACCAAAGTGATTTGTTTTATTAAATACCAATGATACTTGTAAGCCTGTTCTACCCACAATCAGTGGAAGCAAAAGCCTGACAGATCGGCAGTTTGAAACTATTAGAAGAAATAATAAGTGATCCTATTTTTGAGTTTCACCAACTGGCCACCTGTGTGTGTGTGTCAAGTTAGTGACTAACCCATTTTAAGTATCATACAACTGTTAGCACTTACTGTCGTTACTTCGTGGCATAAATAGTTACTGTCGAAACTGCGTGGCATAACAATTTTTGTTTTTGTCACGTAATTTCTGCTCAAGGATTTCTACATACTTACAATTTTGGGATAGTTTTAAAATCACATTGGTATGAGTTCGAGTAATTTCTCTGTAAAACTCTTCGCAAGCGACACACAATTGCGTTTCCACGAAGAATCCCTTGGAGAGCAACAGCACCATACCAACGGCATGGCTAAGAACCGTGTTATCTTGACCCTAAAAATGTTAGAATTAACATAAATACATCGTGAACTGACCTCCTACCACCCGCAAAAATATGAACATGTAAAAAGCTTGTTACTTGCACCCAAACCGACACGTGTGTCCCCCCTGTCCACGGCGATAACACAGATAATTTGAACAAAATATTTATAACACTAAAATATTCTTACGAAATGCGTTTTCGACCATAGTATTAAGACATCAGCGTAAAACAAAGATTGTATAAACGTTGTAACATAGTGAAAAACAATCTGCAATAAAAGATGATATTAAATTATTCAGTCTCATTTAGTAAAAGGCTTTTGATAATATAGCTTAGGCAGGTGAAACATCAACATTATAAAATAGACTGCAAAATATAAAGTTATAATTTACTATAAATCCTGAAGAATTCCTTATCAGATTCCAAGCTTCGTCAACATACTTTAACGCATCATTCATTTCTTCCAACGCTGTATCGTTGTCCACCGTTATTCCTCCATCATTAACTTTACCAAAATGTGTGTTTTCTACAATAGTGTTCCAGATTCTAGTTTGGTAACGCAATATATTAACAGTTATCGTGATATGTAATAATTCCATATCCAAGAGCGCAGATATGGATACAAAAATACCTCTCATGAAAGACCAGTTTAAGTCAAATGCGACTTTGAAAAATGTTAGGGCAGCACAGTTAGTTATGATAAAACCAATTGACACCCATGTGACAATCTTTAGTTTTTTCAAATCTTTGCTGCTATAAAGACTTTTGTCAATCTCGTACAAAATTGATAGCAGACGCACACTATTGCCACTAAAATAGAAATTGAAAAAACACACAGCTCCAAAATTGAATGCATATTCGAAGTAGATAAAATAGTAGGCGATTTTGAATAAATCACCGAAATGAGTGAATTTCATGACAAGGCCGTAAAAACAAACCATCAGACAATTAATGAATACAGCACACATAATGTTTTTTCCTTTTGCGACTTCCAAACAATTATCATAGATATTATATTTTCGCACACAGAAGATAGTATGCATGTAGTAAAAAGGATAAATGAGACTAAGAAAGTCGTCATTTAAAAATACTTTGCTTGTAGATTTCATATTGTTATTTTATCGAAAAAAATTGTTGGTTTTCAGACGTCCTTCGTTTGACTAGTGAGAAATTAAAAAGCAATAATGATAATAGTGGGTTGTTATTCCTAACAGTAATATGTCTGGCGCTGAAGAATTAATATCGTTATAGCAAATTTAAAAGTATTAAGACGGAGGCCGAGCTACCTTTTTTTATAAATAGATCGTGAGGATATAAATAGATCAGACTGTGCGCATATGAATGTGAATTCAACAGCAGACTGTACATTTTATATCCTTTTATGTCTCACTGCTGGGCAAAGGCCTCTCCCATATCCTTCAAAGTACTCTTCTCCTGCGCAACTTCGAACCAGACTGTATTTACTTACCAACCGTGCATATGCATTGTGCGACGAGGAACATTTACGTGCTGCACGGGAACAAGCTACCCGCCTTCAACGGTTGGGTCATGCCGGTTTTAATATACTCTTCCGTCATATTCAAATAGACTCAGACCGAACTGAAAACTGCTGACCGCAAATCGGATGCATCACCCACGATCGTCGGTGATGAGATTGTACATCTCGCGGAAGTGCGGGCGTCGAGGTTGTTTAAACGCGAAGAGAACTGGCGCAAACCTGTAGTAGTTACTACCGATGACCGTAAAGAAGTATGGTAAAGAGCAAAGAGCTATACGGGCGTTTCTACCGGGCTTTTCATGAGCCTGATGTAGATTTTCTAGCGTCCGTGTCCTGGCTACGTTTCGGCGACCTCTTTGGGGAAACTGAAGATTTTGTCTGTGCGATTATGGACGAAGTTGTGTTGCCGAACAACTACTGGAAACATATTATAAAAGCAAGGCATGCCACCGTCCGGGTGGGTCCATCAGACATAATATTTCTGGTTGTTCTCGTTTGGCTAACGGCGAGTACTTGCACAGGCACAACCAAGTGGCCAGGATTATTCACCAGCAATTTGCCTTGAAATATAAACTTGTAGAATCTAATGTTCCCGTACTACATATACAGGGTGTAACGGAAAGGGTATATACATGCTTAAGGGTGTGCTACAGTCCATCAAACTGAACATGTTTCTCATCACAAAACATGTTTTTCAGCAAAAAAAATATCTGCTGCCCCATAGAAAATTACAATACCTATTCGACCCAAATGTATAGGCAGCTGATATTTTTTTTTGCTGCAAAATTTTTTTATGTTGCGAAACATGTTCAGTTTGATGGTCTGTAGCACACCCTTAAGGATGTATATACCCTTTCCGTTACACCCTGTATATAAAAAACAGGTTTCTACCAGTGTTGGGAGCAGGGTCCAAGCTACCGGTGGGTTCCTCCTCCTCAAAATGTGGGCCGTATCGAGGAGTACTGCCTTTTGAATCTGGCTCTTGATCCAACTGCCAAGTGGGAGCTTCGACAAATATTCGTCGAGGCTTTTAGCCAGCAGGCCATTGGCCGTAACGAAAATCGGCACAATGATAGCCGAGTTCACATTCCACATGCTGACTACCTCGCGTGCCAGTCGAGATATTTTTTTTTTTAAAACGTTGCCTTACACTAGGAATTTCTCCTGTATCGTGGGTGCGTTTACAAACATTTAAACTCACTTACACAAACAGCCAGATATTTTATTTGTTTCTCTTTCTCAGCCTTCACGAGATTTTCGTCATGTGGCATGGTATCATGTATGAGGCTATTTATATTTTTAATACGAAACTTTGTTACATGTCAGATATATTATACTAACAAACTCCAATATAACAAAGCTTTAAATAATTAATAATAACGCAGCGCAGTCTTGTTGCTGCTGCTGGTGTAGGGCGAATTTTTCAGTTTTAGTTCGGGCTCCTAACTGATTGTATGTTCGTAAGTGTTACGGAGTAGGAAATGCCCGGCAAAAATCCTGACTGTTTCAATTGTTGGGTGCGCCCAAGCATTTGGTCCTCCAGGAACACGAACCGCATGCCAGTACATTTCACCTGGTGCAGAATCCTTGCGAACGCTACCTATCACCCGCTCCACTTTCCTGCCCGCCAGTGCTGGCTGGGGCACCCCTCTCTTTTTGCCTAATACAGGGCGTGCTTTTTGTATTCGGAGGTCGAATGGGGGTGTCCCAGGCATCACTAGCGGCGCATCAAGCGAGACAGTGTGGTAATACAAGCTGTTGTTTTGCATCCTCGTCAAATTTCAGGAGGTGGTCCCAAAAGACATAAATAATCAATTAAAATTACGGTACCTAGTTAATTATTAATAAACGCAGATTTTTTTGGTTGTTTAAGTTTGTTAATATTTCAGAATAATTCTTAAACTGGTTTAGGGAATTAGAAATTATCTGTGTGTAAGCGAGGTTATAGGGCAAGGACAAGACGGGCCGCGTTTAAAACGCGGGTGTTTCACACTTACCGATTTCAGTAAATATGAAAAAAAAAAAAAACAAATCCATTTTAGTATTGATTCGGGACGAGAATCATTAGCAAAGTTACCTCCTTGAATTTGACGAGGATGCAAAACAACACCTTGTATTTACAGAGCTTTTGGGCAAATCCTCGTTGGACCGTGGTTAGGCTCTTCTGCACCACCGGGATACCTTTTTTTACACATCCTGCACATTGAGATGTGCATATGTGTGTGTAGAATCAAATTCAAAAAAATATAATGTCATCAGCAATGACACAATCAAAGTCAAGGACATTTTTTGATTATTTATTTATTTAATCTTACATTTTTTCATTAATTTTGTTACAGATAATTGTATTGCAGCAAGACAACGTTAAAGTTAGTGAAAACTTGCATCAAACGTATCGGTAGCGTTGCGTCTACACAGAACAGGCCACACGCGGTCATCTTTTTGAACGTTTGTTTTGACTGTAGTACTTTCTTGTAAAGATGTTTTTGACTGTCTGTAAATAAATTGTCAATGAGACGTTTAAAATGTATAAAAAAAATAAAACCATAAGCGTTTTGTAATTTTTCTGTGAAGCTGGTTGAATTTGAGCAAATCAAATATCATGTTCATCAAACTCACGAATTTAGCTTTGTCTGACTTATGAAAGATAACCAACCTATAAGGCCAAGGGCTTTGTTTGACAGAGGTTATTTCTTTGTATTCCGACGTAATGAATACTACTTAAACAAATATACACTAAAAAGCGGAAACTGAGGAATACCGACGACCCAAACAAACTCCCCTGAGGTACGCTTACTCCATAATACAAGCTGTTGTTTTGCATACTCGTGGTTATAGGTAACCACGCTTTCACAGATAAAAACAATTACAAACGTTTATTCGATAATTTCTTATTCCCTAAACCATGTTAAGGGGTTTTTCTGAAATACTGACAAAATTAAATAAGAAAAAAAAGCTGAGTTTATTAATAATTAACTAGGTACATTAATTTAAATTAATTACTTATGTATTTTGTGACAACCTCCTGAATTTTGACGAGGATGCAAAACAACATCTTGTATACGTACGTTTCAATTTAAAACAAAAAATAAACTATCTAAGCATTTTTCTCTTTTCTTCTTTACAAATTATTTTGAGTCGACCAGCTACGATACGTTTGAGTCTCAAACTAGTCGTAGTTGTAGCCCAGAAAAAAAAATGAGAACGGCTAAATCTATACCCTTTGTCGAATCAATAATAAAGGTTTTTGCCGAAAGATCTTACTGGTACTGGTTTTCTTCTTCATAAGCTGGATACATGCTGATTCAGCTTCATCTACGGTTATATAGAACTTCTCACAACATATGCTGTATATAGTAAAAAGTGTGATATTCTTTGATAGCCATATAATACTCGCAATGCTTCGAAACACCGGCTGCAAAGAAAATACCAAAATTAGAGTCGCAAACAAAAACGACAAACAGAAACAAGCAAATCATACAACCACAAACAAAGCTCAATTACATAAATCAACATTATACATTCAGTCAAAAAAGTATCGGGAATGGGTGATTTGTTTATGGTTCCAAATTCAATTTTGTTGTTTTATTTTCGTTGTTAGATTGGCACAACTGTTTTCGATTTTGGCGCAGAGTTTGAGTTGCATCTGTTATTTAGATTAAATACAAGTCTGTTTTAAGTTAAATATACTGTATTGCAAATTTCATAATGGACAAAAACATCGAACAAAGAGTTTATCTTAAATATTGCGTCACCAATAAAATTTCGTGTTCGGTGACTTAGAAAATGTTACAAAACGTTCAAAAGCGGTCTAGATGTGATGGAAGATTTGCCAAGGTCTGGTAGGCCATCAACGTCTTCAACTGAAGTTAACATCGCAAAAGTGAAGGAAATAGTGACTGAAAATCCTCATTCAAGTTTGAGAGAGATAGCCGCTGAACTTTCTGTGTCTCACGAGTCGATCCGAACCATTTTAAATAATCACTTGGGTATGAAACATGTTGCCGCTCGGCTAGTCCCAAAAGACCTAATTTTCTCCAAAAACTCAATCGCATAAGAGTCGCTGCGGATATGCTAGAACGAGTCAATACCGACCCAACATTCATGAAACGCATTGTCACTGGTGACGAGACCTGGGTTTACGCTTTTGACATGTAAATTAGTCAACAAGCTTAGTCGTGGCACCCGTTTTCATTCGGTAGAAGACTGAGAATTTGCGGCGAGAACTGAATTCTATTCAGGAAAAAGCGTTTAAAAAGGTTTAGATGGTTGTATTATTCGTTAAGCATTCGTGAGCATACTTTGAAGGCGATAAAATTACTATGGATGAATAAATACCATTTTGTGTGTTATTGATCGTTTCCCGGTACTTTCTTGACAGAGAAGTAAATAAAACATGATTTATAATCGATACTTTGACAGGTCAACTGTCTATTGAAAAGCAAAAAGTCATTAATAAAGAAAAATACACTAACTTTGAATCCGGCATGAACTTTAAGAGTATAAAGCATTAAGTGGTAAATAACAAGATTCCGGTATATTGCGCAGAATGTAAGATATAAAATCTGTAAAGCACGAAATAATGTTGTTAATTGTAGATAGACTAAAGATACTGACAGTACTTAAAGAACCAATCCACAGT
Organism: Cerastis leucographa; assembly: GCA_963082945.1. Classification (NCBI taxonomy): domain Eukaryota; kingdom Metazoa; phylum Arthropoda; class Insecta; order Lepidoptera; family Noctuidae; genus Cerastis; species Cerastis leucographa. Next base: position 19,299,190 of record OY720355.1, read on the forward strand.
ACAAGGATATTGCTTCGCGGCAAACATAATATAATGGATTGGCAACTGGCATTAACTTTTGGACTAATATGACCGTCGACTCATTTTTTTTTTTTTTTTTTTTTTTTAAACGTTAAGTGAATTCAAATCTTTTTTTTTTTTTTTTTTTTTTTTTTTTTATTTAATCATTATAATCTTCATACACAAGTTACGTTTGTTTTGTACCATTAAACCAGACATGGTTTGTATTGGTACTCACATTCGCTAAAACAACACTGCTTAATCACTACTAAACAATTATAACATAAAATGTAGGTACACGAAAAATATTTTAGGCGTAAACATCTATCCGTAAATAACACGTAATGTTTTGAATCCGAGTTGCTTGCTATTGGGCGCTCATTAGAAAGCCGGTTTTAGGCTGCATATCCTATACAGGTTGCTTCTTTTTATATTTTTGTACAAGTGTTTTGTGAATTATTTCCTTGAACTAAGTCGTTTATGGAGTTGTAGTAGTATTTTTTGTATTTTTGCTTAAAGTTTTTCACGTTTATTTCGTCTTTTATGGATTTTGGTATTTCATTCATTATTGTGGGAATCAGAAATTTAACTGTTCGCCTACCGTAATAATTTCTAGTCTGTGGTACTATAAGTTTATTTTTGGTGATACTTCTTGTAATTATTTTATGTGATATGGGTATTTGAATATTTTGGTTATTAAATTGCTCAATTAAGAGGGACATGTCAATTCTAGTCTGTACTGGCAAAACTTTACAATATTTAAATAATTCGACGACATTATCTTTACTTTGGTGCTTTATTTTTCGGGGTACGATGAGTTTTAAAAGTCTAACTTGCAATTTGGAAATTCTTTCAATGTATGATCTAAATGTTCGCCCATAGCTCGTAATTCCGTAAGCTATAATGGATTCCGCTAAGGCAATATACATATTGAGAAGTATTTTGAAAGGAACTTTGGGTTTCAAAATGTAAAACTTTGCCAGCACAGCCCGCAACTTATCACAGACTGAGTCCACGTGGAAAGTCCAGCTAAACCGATTGTCCACGACTAATCCAAGGTAGGTGTGGTGAGTTACTTGATCAATTGCCTCACATCGACATGACGTACCCAACGGAGTGGAGTGAAGACAACTGTGACTGTGTGCGATTATATTAAAAGAAGTAATGTGCTTTAAATGGCTAGAGTGAACATGGATGATTTTAGTCTTGCTTGCGTTAAGGACCAGTCCAGCATCATGTGCCCACTTGGAAACTCGTGTAAAATCTTCCTGTAACTGTTGAGCTGCAACTTTAACGTCTCTGTGCGTAGCTACAAGGCATGTGTCATCTGCATATTGATAAACGGAACAGTGATTGACCACATGTTCCATGTCGTTCACATATGTCAGATAGTGTAAGGGTCCCAATACTGAACCTTGGGCTGTTCCTTCAGTAACTTCAATGGCGTCACTGGTTTCACTACAGATCTTGACGTTGTATTTACGGTTACTAAGGTAGTCCTCACACCACTTGAGTATTGGTCCTCGAACTCCAGAATTATCTAATTTCGTCAGTAACGTGTCGTGTCTCAGAGTATCGAACGCCTTGCTGAAGTCGATAAATAGTAAAATTACATTATTTTTATCATTAAGAGATTCGTTCACCTCATCCGTGAATCTAGACAATAACTGTGAGGTGGACTTATTAGGTTGAAAACCGTATTGTGTGCTGGATAACACGTCATTTTTTAAATAAAAGTCTTGTATCTGGTTACAGACATATTTTTCTACTATTTTGTCGATAACGGGCAGAATAGTGATCGGTCTGTAATTACCATAGTCGGCAAAACTGCCTTTTTTATGTATTGGGCGCACTATACCAGTTTTTAGTACTTCCGGGTATTTTCCTTGTCTGACACTAGTATTGATCAATTTGACAATAACGCCTGTCATCTTGTCACAGATAGATTTTATGTCAACACACCTAATGTTATCTACTCCAGGAGCTTTATTTGTATTAAGGTTTCTAATTATTTTACTAACACTGTTATTTGTAGCTTTCCTGAAGTACATGGATGTGTTATGGGGAAACGTTTATTCTGATTCGTTCAGTAGACGACGGTTACATTTGGGCAAGATCTTTTTGACACTGTTTCTAAATTCTATGGCAAACTTGTCAGCTATTGATTTTATTTCCAAATTATTGTTTTTGAAGGCTCTTAAGATGGTTTCATCAACCGACTTTTTATTACGACCTGATAAATTATTTAGGATTTGCCATAGCTTTCTAGGGTTCTTTTTGTTATTATTTATTTCTTCCAGATAATATTTATTTCTAGATTTTTCGATGATTTTATGAGTTCTGTTTCGTATATTATTATATTCCAATCGCAGTATTTTATTCGTGGAATCATTTTTCCATTTTAAAAATAATAGGTCCTTTTTTTTACACATGTTATTAATTTTATTATTTATCCATGACTGTTTATTCCTTTTACTATTTTTATTAACTTTTCTAGTACATCTTGATTCCTCGTAACATTTATAAAATTTATTTTTAATGGTATCGTAAATTTTGTTTGGACACTCTGTATCATCTATTTCGCTCCATTTTAAATTGTTGAGTAAAGATTTAATTTTAACGTTATCAAATTGTTGTATCGTTTTTGTATCAACCTGTATTTGTGTTGGGTCAAGTCCTACGCACGACAGTATTAACATGCGGTGATCAGCCAATACAGTTCCGAGTGCGGCCGAGTACAGATCTAACGAACGCGTTCTTATAAAGATGTGATCTATACAGCTACGTGAAGTGTTATTTCCGCGTGTTTCAATTCTCGTATAGTCAGATATTGACAAAACCAAAGTGCCTGTTTAATTCAAATAAGTGCTTTGTTTGTCTAAACATTGAATTTGTATAGCTATACAAACGAACTTACCAAGACAGCAAAAATTTTCTTGTAAAAATCGTAAGCTTTTAAGATATTTTTGTATTCCTTAAACAATTTTCTACACTTCTCATCATTTTCGTGTTCATCATTCATCATCAGAATTTCTTTGATCCACTCGTCTAGATATTTCTTTAACAATATAATTAAGAATCAAACGAACTTACCTTGTGAAGTTTGATTCCAATTATGCGAGGGTCTCAACCGAAGACGATTACTTATATTACTTGCAGCATTACATGAGATGGTGCTATTTTCATCACACGTTTAGATCTTAAACACAAAAAAAATAAGAAAATTGACATATTTTTATATTTTTTTATTACGATTTCCTGTTTCACCACCACTGGCAACACCATGCGCCCGTGAATCATTATTTCAGAGTAGGTTTTTGTGTTATAACATAGCCTTTTGACCATTGGGTTGGGGGGGATAGGGCAGTAATCGTCTTCGGTTGAGACCCTCGCATAATTGGAATCAAACTTCACAAGGTAAGTTCGTTTGATTCTTAATTATACTTCGGGTCTCAACCGAAGACGATTACTTATATTACTTGCAGATGTTTAGAGCAATGCAATATTGCAGAGGAAAAAGAAGAATTAAAAAAGCATTTTTGTGTATGAACTATAGAGAAAGGTTTAATTAGATTTATTGAGAATCAAATACAATGATCAAAGTACATCTATCGTTCCCTTAACAAGCCTTAACATGTTAATTATATAAATGCAATTAATCTTCCACACTATGAACCGAATATAGAGTTGACAAAAGTGGTGTCATTCGAGTCTACCACATCTCTACAATAATATTTAAGGAAGATGTTTGAGCAATTGCTCCAGCCCGCGGCTTTGCGAACCACCTCCAGACTGACCCCAGATCTGTGCGCGGCAGATGTAGATGCCGAGCGAGTACTATGAGCACCGAATATGGAAATGTCTATTCCGCTGTCTTGCAAAACCTTTTTTACCCAATGTGCTAATGTTTGAGGGCCTACTTTTTTATGAGGTTTGCGTACACCGATAAAAAGATTTCCTTCAGGGTAGTCACTTCGCAAAGATCTAGTTTTGTCCATGTAGGTTTCAATAGCAAATGCTGGACAAATACTGGGGTTTTCCCGAATGTACGGTAGTTTGATAAGTGGTTGGTAAGCGCCGGGCCGCGACGTTTTGATTAAATCACTAATTTTAATTACAATATCATTTTCTTGTATCGATATATTTTTTAACTTTATAACACTGATGGTCTGCATTCTTTGGGCCGAAGCGATTGCCAATAACGTACAAGTTTTATGTGACAAATCAACTAAAGATATATTATCGTAACATACATCGGAAAGGTATTTAAGTACTACGTTTGTATCCCATGTTGAATTGTATTTTGGTTTTGGTGGAGTAAGTCTGTAGACACCTTTGAGGAAGCGGCTGATACAGTCATCTCCAATAACGTTATAGCCTAAAATAACTGAGAGGGCAGACCTATGCGTATTCAAACCACTATAGCTGGATCCCTCTATCCGTCTCGTAAAGATCAAAGTTATTATCTTTACAATAAAGCCACCAAGATTTTATCGAACTATTGTACTGCCTTAAGGTTGTATTTGCAAAGGAGGCCATCATTATATGTAGTGACGTTCGTGGTACTCCACGCTTGATCAACGCCTCCCGGATAATTTGGCTGCCACCAGGATAAGCGTCGCGTATAGTGGGTGGCGGACTCTGAAAGGAGATTTTAAAAGTGATTCCTGAGGACCAAAGAATATCTTTTCTGATGTAACAAGACTGGACCATAGTGGGTACCATGGTTGAGATGGCCAGTGAGGTACTACTAAAATGCCTATCGCTTTATCTGCGATAATTTTTTCTAGGACTTTAGTAATTAGACAGAAAGGGCGGAAAGCATAAAAGAAAATGTTACGCCAAGAAACAGTAAATGCATCAATAACTTCGGAATACGGATCTAGTTTCCATGATGCATATCTACTACATTTGTAGTTTTGAGCGCTTGCGAAAAGATCAAATTCCGGTTTTCCGAACAATTGCCTTATACATGAAAAAACACAATCTGAGATTTCCCACTCTGTATCTATATTAATTCGCCGAGATTCTCGATCTGCTATTACGTTGTCGCTAGATTTGATATACGATGCGAATACAAATATATTTCTTGCTTCACACCACTGCCAGATCTTTCGAGTAATGTCATTTAAATGTGGGTGCTGAGCACCACCCATGCGGTTTATATAACATATGGCAGTGGTATTATCAATTCTTAACAAAATATTGACATTTTTTAGTCCTTTAGTAAAAATCTTTAAGCCATAAAATGCGGCCGTAAGCTCAAGTGTGTTTATATGTAAGGACAATTCTGTCTCTGACCAATTTCCATTCGCACTTTGACCACTGCACGTTGCACCCCAGCCAGTGTTCGAAGCATCACTAAAAATCTCTAGACAATAATAGTTATTTTTTCTGATAGGTGAATATGACGATAATATGTTATTGATCCACCATGAAAGATCTTTATTAAGATAAGTTTCTATTTTCATGTGTCTAGTGTAGTTTTGGGAATAATTTAAAGCTATGAGTTTCTTGCGCTCAAGCAATTTTGTGTACATCCAACCGTAACTGACTGCTGGGCATGCCGAGGTCAACAATCCTATTATTTCAGCAAAGTACCTTATAGTGTAGTATATTGATTCCTGGACATCAACTCAGTAACTTTATTTTTTATTCGATGTTTCTTTTCATCCGGTAAAGTAATAATCATACTTGAGGTATTAAATATAAAGCCTAAAAACTTGCAAACCCTACTAGGTGACATAACACTTTTATTAATGTTGATTACAAAACCTAACGATTCTAACATTGCGGCTGTAGTTTTAACATTTAACAAACACTCGTCATACGAGCTACTTATACATAAAAAATCATCTAAGTAGTTTACTGATATTAATCCTAAAATGCGTAAGTATTTCAGAACCGGTTTGAGTAATTTTGTGAAAACAAATGGTGCAGTGCAAAGGCCGAAGGGAAGAACATTGAATTCGTATAATTGAGACTTCCACCTAAACCGTAACTTCTTCCGATCACCCTCACTTATGGAAATTAAAAAATAAGCATCCTTAATGTCTATCGTTGCCATGAAATAGTTATGGTTCAACAATTTTAGTGCAGTACGATAGTCCTCCATCTTAAAATGTTCAGTCTTAACAAATTTATTTAGTTCTTTTAAATTTAAAATAAACCTATGGGTTCCGTTAGACTTGGGCACTGTAAATATTGGTGAAATAAATTGTCCTTGGCAAGATGTACATGTTGATATAAATTGCGAACGTATCAAGTCTGATATACATTTGTCAATGATTTGACTTTGTGACTGCGAATTACATGCATTGTTATGGGGCTCAGCTATTTGTATAGGTTCTTCACTGAAAGGAATTTTATATCCCTGAACCCATTGTAAAATAGCATGATCGTCAGTGAGTTCGCACCATTTATCATAAAAGTTTGATAAACGGCCAGCAATAGGTACCTGTGTTTCTAATATCGCCTCCTCGCCTGATGCCGCGCGCTGTTGGCATGGCGGCGTCCCCGGGTTGCTTCTAGACGTCGGTCCCTCGGCGGTCTGCGTGCTGCGGGGGTCGACCGCGGCTCGACCGCTGGTGCTATGCGCGGCGGCGCCCCCCTCGAGTTTATAGCACCCCGAGGTTGTGTAACGGTCGATGTCCTATACATAGGCCGTTGAGCTCTTAATTTTATTTCTGAACCAGTCCTAGTTATAGCTTTTGACGATTTTATATGCTCAGATAAGTCGGAACCGAATAGCTGTTCATCGATGTTTGTGTTTTTGACAGTATCTTTGATATTTTTATTTAAAGTACTTAAAGCCGCATAACGTCGTGATTGAGACTCTTTATAATGACTATCGCATACGAGTCTACCGGCATCACTCAACGATTTTATTACATCCTGTGGCACCAAGCTTTCTGGTGAAAGGGCCCAATTCAAAACGCGTCCTATTGCGGCTAGACCACAGCCAAGCTGATTTTGTTTATTTTGACTGAAAAAGTCTTTTTTAATGTTTATATCCGAAAGGGCTGCCTTGATTTCTAAATTAAGTTTTGGAGCTCTCGTAATTGGACAGTTTTCTGGTGGTAAATAAAATTTCATTAACTCCACCTGTGTATCTTTGGACAAACCGTTAGCCAAAATATAAGCCCATCTTGAGGCAATGTCCTTATGTAACGTATCTCCATAATTTTTCTGATTGGCGGGGTCTGTGCCGAGTAGTTGTAAAATCTCAGGGTCTAATTCAATAGCGTCGTTTGGATGTGGTACTTCAACATTTTCGGCACCAATGTCCGGCGGTGCCGACGCCGCCGGTGCGGGTACAGGAGCTGACGCCGGCGCTGCTGTTGACGTGGATGGTCCCGCGACCGGCTCGTCGTTGCCATCAGCGAGTTGAGGGTCATCGTAGACATGGACAACGTCATCAAGATCCTCTCGTTCTGTAGGCAATAGACATCGAGACCAAAACCTAAGTGACACTGATAATGCGTGACTTGCTTAAAATATACCGAAGTATAATCTCGACATGATCTACATGGAGTACGTTGCCTCAACACTTATAGGAGAGTAGGTACCTATATCCTCAACACGATTTACGTGGAGCAGTTATCCTCAACACTAATAGTGGAGTAGGTACCTATATCCTCAACACGATTTACGTGGAGTAAATTTATCCTCAACACTCATACTGGAGTATGTACCTACCTATATCCTCAACACGATTTACGTGGAGCAAATTTATCCTCAACACTCATAGTGGAGTAGGTACCTATATCCTCAACACAATTTACGTGGAGCAAATTCATCCTCAACACTCATAGTGGAGTAGGTACCTATATCCTCAACACGATTTACGTGGAGCAAATTTATCCTCAACACTCATAGTGGAGTAGATACCTATACCTATATCCTCAACACGATTTACGTGGAGCAAGGTTATCCTCAACACTCATAGTGGAGTAGGTACCTATATCCTCAACACAATTTACGTGGAGCAAATTCATCCTCAACACTCATAGTGGAGTAGGTACCTATATCCTCAACACGATTTACGTGGAGCAAATTTATCCTCAACACTCATAGTGGAGTAGATACCTATACCTATATCCTCAACACGATTTACGTGGAGCAAGGTTATCCTCAACACTCATAGTGGAGTAGGTACCTATACCTATATCCTCAACACGATTTACGCTTTGAAACATTTCAATGAAAAAAATAAAATAAAAATGGAATGAGGGTAGGTCGTTAAAACTTTAACCCATATTTTTCTTGTACTTAAACATAATTATGTGTTTTGATGATGATTCAATTGTTATGTAAAAGAATAATAGATTACCTGGTAAGTTCGCATCCTGTTCATATCCGTGGGTATCATAATATCGGTTGTACGAAATGTACGACCTATCACTTTCCACCGACTCCGATGCTGACGAAGAAAAACGTCGTTTTCTTAATAATTTAGACTCTAATCTTTTCACTTTTTGCAAAATACTATCATAATCAATATCTTTTGACTTTGAACGCTTTCTTTTTCCCATTTTAAATACGCGCAGTGAAACTTCGTGTGAATCCGTTAACACAAAAAACACGTAATGATTCACGGGCGCACGGTGTTGCCAGTGGTGGTGAAACAGGAAATCGTAATAAAAAAATATAAAAATATGTCAATTTTCTTATTTTTTTTGTGTTTAAGATCTAAACGTGTGATGAAGATAGCACCATCTCATGTAATGCTGCAAGTAATATAAGTAATCGTCTTCGGTTGAGACCCGAAGTATAATTAATCGAGTGGCTATAACTAAATTAACATCCAATGTTGTGTGCATAAAATCAAAAATACTATCAAAAACCATATCAATGAGATAATCATAATAACATGATGAATAATAGATAGCACTTATAAATAGGTTGATAAATATAATAGCTATAGTTGAAATCCAATTCCAAGAAATAAAACTTTGGATACTCTTACTGACATCGATATCCCTGTGTACAGTTTGGATCATCAAAATAAGTAAGACGTTGTTGTTTTTATGCACTAAGTCCAGAATGAACAACGTCGTGAATCCGATCAAATAGGTGACGAAGTAGAATGCAGCAAAGAGTTGCAAGAGGTTACTTTCCAAATGCTTCATGAACGTATCCGTGATGTCAACAGCAAACATGCGATAAATACACAGTGAATTTATGAGTGCAATGCAACAGAAAACAAATATTTGATATCTTCCTTGTCTTGGAAAAATGTAACTGTTTTGAACATTGTATTTTGAAGCCAGAAACAGATTGAGTACGAAGTTCAAAGACTGAGCTATTCTTGTATTTCCTCGTCCAGTCTATTTTTGGGAAACTCTTTGATTGAGGTCTCTCGAGGGATTTTTCGGATAGGATACATTGCTTTTATAATTTGCTTTAACTGTCTGCTACTAAAGCTTGACGCTATAACAATATTTGAATAAGTAAAGTAAGTAGACAAAAAAAATCTATTTCTTTTGATTACTCGTGTGAGTGATTATTAATATCAAGGTACCTGATCAAGCTCGTCAATATTAAAAAAAATATATAGCGGAAGTAATAAATTAAAATTGTTGAATTTTTCAATTTATTGTTTCTATTTGATGACTAAGCATGACATGATTAATAAGAGACAATGTGACGAGGGACAACTAAAGATATGGTTACATTTAGGCGAGTCCTGAGCGACACGAGGGAGACAAATGCGCCAGTTCGACAGCTGTTTAAATTTTAAAGGCAACTTATCAAGTAGTAAAAAGTCAAAGTCATCATCTGCCTAGCCTTTTTCCAAACTATCTTGGGGTCGGCTTCCAGTCTAACCGGATGCAGCTGAGTACTAGTATTTTACATGAAGCGACTGCCTATCTGACCTCCACAACCCAGTAACTGGGTAATACGATACCCCTTGGTAAGACTTGATATCAGACTTTAGGCTTCTGACTACTTGTAACGACTGCCAAAGATCTACAAATGACAGCCGGGACCAACGGCTTAACGTGCTTTCCGAGGCACGGAGGAAACTCGGAATGTAATTATGGTTACCAATTCACGGACCAACCTCGGCAAGCACGGCTTAACCTTAAAGATCGACCCGTGCGGCTGTTATTACGTAGCCACAAGCTCCTCAGTATAAAAAAATTAAACCGGCCAAGTGCGAGTCGGACTCGCGCACGAAGGGATCCGTACCAATATTTATAAAAACCGCCATATATGATCTGCAAATGAGACTCGTTTTTAGTTCAACTGACGCTTAGCGCCATATATCGACATTTCTATGGAGTTGTTCGAAATTTTCGAGTCAAATACAATTGATCTACTATTACTCGTAAACTTGTAAAACCCACTTAAGTGTGATAGATTTCCTTTAAGTTTCGTTAAATATAGGTATTACTGCCGTGACATTTGAATTTCTAACTACAACCGTTTATTTGGTAGAGGGGGGGGACACTTGACTCTAACGAAAATTGGTACTTTAAAGCTTGATAAGTCACGAACGGTTTACTTAATCAAAAAACGGTTTTCCAAAACCCCTAATATTTTTCAAAAACCTATTCAACAATATCCCACACTATGGGAAGGACGAAAAAAAAAATATCATCCCTACTTTACATGTAGGGGAGGTACCAGGTACTAAAAAAATGTTTTTTTCAAAATTTTATTTTACCACTTTTCCAGCGTGATTAACGTGTATACTCATGCCAAATTTTTAGTACCAACAGTTTTTGAGCTTAACCACGGACAGACAGACGGACATACCGAAACTATAAGGGTTCCTTGTATACTACGGAACCCTAAAAAAAGAAAAAGTCAAAGTCAACTAGTTAAAAGAGTAACCATAGAGCTTCTTGCTGGTTTTTCTCTATAGAAAACGACTTTATACTCGTATAGCTCCACACTCTGTACTATGTTTTTAGGAAATGGTCTGTTTTAATTGGATTTGGTATATACTTGAACAACCGAGATGGTTGGATTGATTTTTCTCTACTTTGGTTCTTTTCCGGTAGTCTCGCCCCCGCTCCGTCGCGATTTGCACCCATTTCCTATAAATGTTTACAAATGGCTTATTTACACAGAAATTCACAGGTTTTTCACAACAGATCTCTGCTTTCCAAAAATATTTAGTATTTATAACTATTCTTTTTTAGTATTTTTTTATGCCAGAGGCAAATCAAAATCAAATAATTTTGACTTCCAGCCAAAAAATCCATAATGATTCTGACAGATTTTTCCAACAATTTACTTGTGTGACCAGTCTACTACTAAACACTTACTACAGTACTACTGTACTTTTTTTTCAATATTTGACACCGACAAGCATTCGAGCGTATGAGGCAGTGGAAAAATAATTCGCAACAGCGTGTGTCGCAAAAGCGGCGTTCGAAACAACATATGGGACTGATTTTGCTCGAATTGGTCTCGAGTTAGTTAGCGTGGTAGTACGTGACTAAATCATGTCCAAAGAACTTCCAACAAGTACACCTCGATCTCCTTTAAGTTGGTGGCTTGGAAGGTAAGGGCAAGAATAGAATAAAACTTTATTGTACACCAAAAATCAAACATAACGGGTTTACAAAACTGCTAATTTATGGTTACAACGGCGGTCTTATCGCTTATAGCGATATCTACCAGACAATCTTTGGATCGATATAATGGAATTAAAATAAAAGGGGGTAGTCAGTGGTTTACTACACAAAAATTAAGATCGTCTAGATAGAGGAAGAGGGAGGTGTAAGATAGATGGTTGATCATTGGTATACTCGTAGAAATTGTAGATATCCTTTTAGTCCGATGAAGGATAGAGGAAGTTCTCACCCTGTTATCACTTTCAGTTAGGAAGTTATCACTTTGAGAAACAGGACTTACTTGGACAGTTCCTTTTCTTCATAAGGTGTATACACGTTGTTTCTGCATCCTCGATTGCTGCATAGAACTTCTCACAGTGTAACACTGTGCGCAAATATCAGAGTTGTGTTCTTAGCTAGCCATAAAAGCAATGCGAAAATCATGAACACTGTCTGTAAGTGAAATAAATTCACAAATGAATTGGTTTACTTAAACAGAAACAGGCGACTATCGCTTCTGGGTATTCATACTTACTTAGTTAGCTATTCAAAACAGTTGATGTTTTTATCGCAGAGCATATGAAATGGGTATAAAAGAGATTGCGGTAAAATATGCTAAACGTCAGATAAAATACCTATGGAAAGAAAACGCTATTGATTAATTTGTTGACAATCAATATTTTCTTTACGTACTTATTGAACCAAATATTACTGTTATTATATTGGTATTTATTAATTGTGTCTATATGTCTTTATGTGAGGTAAATATTCACGAACTCACCAATACTTGAAAAATTCTCTTATACAAATTGTAAGTCTTGAAGATAATTTGATATATATCAAGTAACTTCAGACATTGCTCATTGTTTTCGTAATCATCATTCATAATTAGAACTGTTTTAGTCCACTCGTTCAGGTATTTTCTTAACAGTATTATGATTCGGGTGGCAACAACTAAATTGAGTTCCTAACCGAAGAAAAGGGTATTGATAGTAATATCAAGAATTAAGTCGATGACATTGGGGTAATGACACGTTGCATAATACAGTGTCAGTATGAAACTATCCATGAAGATAACAGTCAGTACAGAGATCCAATTCCAAACAATGAAACCCATAATACTTCTACTTAAATCGATGCTCTTGTTCAAAGTTTAGATCATTAAAACAAGCGAGACATTATCGTCCTTATGGACTATATCTAAAATGAACATTATCGTGTACCCAACCATGAACAAAATGTAGTAGATTGTAGTAAACAGTGAAAAGAAGTCTTTTTCTTTACTTGACATATTTTTATTCACATCCCTGATATCTACGACGGCCATTCGATAGATACACGACATATTCATAATTAGCATACAGAAGAACGAAAGTATGCGACTTATTCTCCCATCCGAATATATATGATGATTTCGAATGTTGTATTTTGAATTTAAAAACACACTTAGTGCAATGTTAAGGGAATACACTATTCTTTATACATCTTTGTCCAATCTATTATTGAATAGTACTTGGAATGAGTCTCCTGGATCAAATTTTAACATTTTTTCAATTTTCAACTTTAACTTGTCCATTGTGGATGGCTAATAAGTCTTTAATAATTATGAGACGGCACGGCAGCAAAATACAATATGGCATTTATTATAATTTCAATATTCATGTGATCAGTCAATCCATTAGTAACTTGTGAAGGACGTCTCAATATATTAATGATTATGTCAGCTCCTACTAAAAAAGTTTTATTGGAGAGGTTTAGGCATAGCCAATAATAGATGACAGTGTCATCTATTCTGATTCATCAATGATGGTAGTGTCATCATGACACTACCGTCATTGATATAGAACATTGGTCAGCAGTGTGTCGTAATCATCAATCGATGAAACAAATACAGTCATTTCACTGTTAAAACCAATATTATTTATATGCAAAAAAAAAGTAATTTCTTTCTTTCTCATCTTTTTAAACTTTTAGAGGGTAAAAAACTATTAATTAGTTGAAACAAAGGCCCACGATTCGCTAGTCTTGTTACGTAACATAACTGGCGCAATGTGGGCGTTGTATTAGGTACTCTTCTGCCTAACCCTTGGAAATTTACAGACGTGATGTTATGTTAGATATTAAACTAATTTATTATACGGTGAGAGTACGTAGCTAATGACGTTTAAGATAGAACAAAAGTGAAGTAACATTGGCAAACAACTGGATAAATAAATATTATTTTATTTTAAAATAACAAAAATGGGCCTAAAATGGAGCTCTGCCAGACTCCGATTCATACTACAGGTCCTTATTTCGATATTGTTAAGTCTTATCCCTTATACAACAACTTTGCTAATTCTATTACCCAACCTTGAAGTAATTATATCGAGGAAAGCGTTCCGAATTCTGTAATGCTTCAATTTCCTGATCAATTTTTCTTGAAGACTGCTTTCAACAAATCATAAACGATGCAGCATCGCATTTTTCTTCAAAAAGTTCAACACCCCTGACATTGGTTGTACGACCCAAACGAGCTTTTTGTATCAAGACTGATTTTTTTCCTTCTTACTTTGGCATCGATGGTATTTAAATGTATGTAACTTCCTTATTATGCTTGGGATCTGTACGCGGCCACGGTAATCCTCAAATCATTCCCGGCAAATTCAAACACTTGGGATAGGACCCCAATAAAAGTAAATAAATAAAAAATCAGACATGCTCATATCTTATTTTTTTTATGAAATTATCATGCAGAGGTGTTACTTAACTCTAAACTAGCTAAACTTTAACATTTTATAGCGAGGGGCGCTCTTTTACATAACAATTAATCACTTTATGTACATACTTACCACTTAAACAATTAAATTTATTAAGTATTAATTTCTGATTGCAATCCTGTATAATGATTTTTAGTTTTTTCTTAAGTGATCCTTTACTAATTTTTTCTTTTCCTCTTACCTTAATAATTTGGTATCTGTGGTTAAACCAGTTTGTTCTTTCTAACCCAAGGTTTGTTGTTCTTGTTTTTATATTAACTTTATGTATCCATTTGCATAAAATTTTAAGGGTTCTACCCTTTTCGGCAGAACTTTTAAGTTATTATTTATTATTTTTCATAACAGCGAATAGCATAAAATTCATTTCACAGAAAATCGTTTGGTTTACACTCATTTATCTTACGTTCATAACTCATAATTTTGTAAGTCACAATCATCTTTAGGCATAAATTTCATATCCATAATATAATTAAAAGGTAGAACCATCATCATATTGCAGAAAGTTCACAGTTAGAATCATCTTTTGGCATACATCACATTAATGTATAACGTGAATTGTCTATGTATTTTGTTTGTTTTCATTTTATCCTTCTGCATGAATTATCAGTCAATAAAATATTGTGAAATTATGCAGCTTTTATTTCCCTGTAAGAAGCATGCAAACATGAAACAAGTATACACCATTCATGCAGCATGCAAGCGAGCATGCAAGGTGCAGCATGCAAGCAAACTTGTAGCATGAAAGCAAGCAAAGATGTAGCATGCAAGCGAGCATCCATGGTTTTTGTTATCTTCGCAGATGGTTTAATGCTCGCCGCCGCGGCTGATGGGAGGGGAGGGCTGACATTATGATTTTTGTTTCGTCCTGTTCGTACTTTTAATATTTTTTTTCTTACTTTGTATGTTTATTGTTTTATTTTATTTTTGTCATTTTGTATGCACGTAATGTCTCTGCGACGAATAAATACATTTTCTTTCTTTTTTTATTTCTATTTTATTGCTTTACTAGCTGCTACAATATGCACGCCACATGCCACGCCATACCGCCTATGTAAACATCATCGGACATTTGTTATAAGTCTAAAAAACAGTGAAGTTATATAAAGACTTAATTCGCTTTGTACTTCGTATCCACTCGACTAAGTAAAGACATGTGTGTGTGATAATATGTGATAATATGTTGCATCTGGTTAGACCGGAAGCCGATCCCAACATAGTAGGTAAATAATGATGTCGATGATGATTCAGAGAAATTTAAAATTACATCCATGATATCTCTATTTTTGGTATGGAAACTTCTTTTTTTCCACTCAATAAAGCAATTAATTACAGTATACATAAATTAAATGGATTCCATCCATAACATATTAAATTTTCTGTAAGTTGTCAATGCCTTTTTTGACAATTATAGACTGTCTCCTGTGCTTGGAATCTACTTTTACTCGTTACGTTAATAATGAAGAAATTCCTCAGTTTTATTCCAAAAAAACATTGTGTGAATCATATTTCAAACAGCATGGTGGACGACGATGTGCAGTCAATGATTTTGCCTTTGAATCTGATGCAATATATCATGTTCTGTCCTAAATATCGCATAAAAAATAATTGTGTTTCTCCAAACAGCCTGTTCTCTAACTTTGTTTCTTTAGTTGGAACACTAGCATTCATATCTGTGTTTCTATATCGCTCCTATCTGCTGTATGTTTCCAGGGGCCATATCGGAATTAACACTTTCATCTATGTTATCTCCTATTTTGACTGCATGTATTATTGTTTTGGAATCGCCATTAATTTCGTAGTTAGTGTTATTTGCA
The DNA here is from genome assembly GCA_963082945.1 of Cerastis leucographa. Lineage (NCBI taxonomy): Eukaryota > Metazoa > Arthropoda > Insecta > Lepidoptera > Noctuidae > Cerastis > Cerastis leucographa. The sequence goes on from OY720355.1 coordinate 19,315,333, forward strand.
CCAATAAATGCGTAAAATTTATCTTGACGTTTCAAAAAGTTCACAGAATTCTCAATAATGAAAAAAGATTTAGACGTTCGGTTATTTTCAACTGGATTGCCGTCATGTCAACATTGTGTGGCTACGTCGTTACTTACACATTTATTTGTTTACAACTTTCCTTTGAATATACACGGTGTAAATCACCTCATCACGAAGCCGTCAACCAAGCATTCTGTACATGAAACTAAGTAACTTTACGCAAAAAATATTACTGGGAAACGACTTTTTTTTGGGGGTTGTAAAATCATGTTTTGTGGTAGAACTCAATGTAACGCACTCAAAACATTGTGCTGATGGACGGATTGAATAGTACGGGGGTTGTGGAGGTGTTTAAAGTAAGAATCTTACATTAAAAACTTGTATTTAAAAAAAAGTCAAAAAGTTGGAACTTTGACCCCTAATATCTCCGTAACTAGAAAGTTCCCAGGTATGGTGTAGAACAAAAAAATGATCGTAATGACAGGGAGAATCAGTGCCTTTCGGCTTCGTTAAGAGGTGTTTTACACCCTTTATGTTTCATGCTTATCTTTTGGTCTTTTACGATTTGAATATGGTTTGTGCTATTCGAGGATTTAATTTACTGGAAGATAAAGTAATTTTATGGAATATTCAAGTTTTGTGTTCTCAAGAAACAGAAAGGACGCACGATCCAAGTTTTAGTAAGAAAATGTTTCAGGCTTACGTTGATCTATTAGAATGTTATGAACTCCATAAAGTATGTGTTCAACAATTTGTAAGTACCATTTTACCTCACACTTATCATCTTTTAACCATACATTCACATAATAATTTTTTTCATTAATTTCCATACTTTTCAGATGCTTTACTACATTGTAGAAGTATTCATCCACTCTCTAATTTACTTTCAACTGTCACTTGACGTTCTGAAAGCAGGTGTCATCATTAACAACGATGTAAGTATTACTTTGTAAGTAAATGGTTTTTTTTAATCATTTAAAATTCGCAGACATGAGCAATTGACTGTGACCTCTCCCAATCCGCAGCGGGTCAGCGTAATGTAGTGTAACCCGCTCTCTCTTACCATGTGAGCCTGAGTACCAGCTGCATTGAGAACAGCAAGATAATTGTAAAGTCATCATCATCTGCTTAGCCTTTTACCAACAATTTGAGGTCGGCTTCCAGTCTAATCAGATGTAACTATGGATACCAGTATTTTACATGGAGCGACTGCCTATCTGATATTATGTTTCTACGATAATTAAAGCGTGATGTTTTTTTTGTATAAGCTGGGTCGCGTAGGCCTATACCCTGGGTCTAGACGCACGGAAAGATAGCGGGGCGAACTTGACACATGCCACACAGAAAGGATGGTTCCACACAAGCTCAAAATAGAGAGGCATTAAAAATAAAAAAGGCTTTTACCCTACCGTGGCAAAAAATTGGCTGAAACTAAAAAAAAATGGTGGCGTCAAACGGTTATTTTGTTTAAGAATGCAGCTTCTGTAGCGTCGTTTTCCGTATGGATTTGGATGATGAAGGATTTGACGCTGCAAACACTGCTGAGTCAGCAATGCGAGAAATTCTACATGGCCATACAAAGTGTTCAAGACACCTGTGCACTTGTGTTGAAGACAACCTGTTCAGGTTCGTTTTTGACTAACTCCATATTATATTTTATACTTTTATATTCTCATGACACCATCCCGTAAACCATCATAAAAGTTGAGTAAGTCGAATAATTTGTACGATAGTGTTAAGTGCATCAAAGATGTCAACACAGCTCACAGAATAAGCAAGCTGCAAATGGGCCGGCCATATCAGCTGTAGCATCGACGACTTTTGGGGTAGACGTATACTTGAGTAAAGACCGAATTACCAAACGTCGATTTGGCGCCCTCGGGCTGGGTGGAGTGACGATCTCCTCACGGTGGCTGGTAGCAGACCGATGTGATTTGCCGAGATTCGAGCTGAGTGGCATGCAATTAAAGAGGCTTACGTCTAGAGGACTGCTGTATGGCTAATAATGATGATGATGATTTAGTGAACTTCTGCGATTTAATGACAAAAAAAAACGGTGAAAGCCAAACTAGGAGTATATATATATAATAATAAAAATAAAGCTACAGTCCCAGTAAGACAACATAACTGTGAGAGTACTGCTGTTGCTCATTCCTAAGCGTAGATCTTTATGGAGAAGAATGAGCAAGAAACTGCATGGACACTCTTTTAGATCAGAATAATGTTACAAAAATCTTGATTACACCTTTTTTATGTTAAGATAGTACATTATGTGAGAACTGTGTAGCAAGACGTGCACGTTCAAAGTGTCTCTAATAAAACCAAAGAAGAGAATTCATAAATATAATAATTCGTTCGTGGGGGAACTAAATGACACACGTGCCACCATCAGCGTGACATTTGAGTGAGCACGACATACTCTCTTCTTCATTACCTTCAATTTTATTATTGTGACAAGTTACAGATGATGAGAAAAAACTGAGCAAGAACGTACTGCGCTTCCATCGTGCAAAATTCAGCAAGCTGCGTTTGTGTGGCCTGTTCTACGTAGACGCTGCGTTACAATTAAGTCTGATGAGTCTTCTTATTAACTACATTGTTGTGTTACTACAGTTTGCTTATTTGTGATTCAGACATCATTTATATATTTATTAAAAATACAATAATTTTTGTCTCTAACACAGTTACAGTGAACATTTGGTTTTATTTTCTACGAGCAAACTGATTCCTAAGTCACAGAAAGATAACACCTAGTTTAGCAGGCAGATTATTTAAATTTCTTGACCTTTGTTAGGTGGTACATCGGATTATATGCACTATCAAAATGTCCGCGGCTTCGCACGCGTGGAATTCCGTAAGTACCGGGATAAAAAGTATATTTTGTGTTAATCCAGGTTACCTAGTCGTGTGCCAAATTTCATATAAATTCGTTCACTAGTTTTTGTGTGAAAGAGTAACAAACAAACATCAAACATTCATCCTCACTAACTTTCACGTTTATAATATTAAACGTACCCTAACGTTTATTTTCACAAAATATTTAAAACGTAACGTAAATCGTGTAATATTACACAGTTAAATATTTTCCTAGATTTTTAAGGGAAAACTTGTGACGTATGTCATTTAAAATAAGTTTGTTGATCGAAAAAATATATTTGCATTGTATAGATTCAATCTCTTAGTATTATATAATTGCATAGCACATGTGTGAGTACCATGTACTGTAAAGCCACCATTTAATGAGTACCTAAATCTTTCATTGACGCGAAATTACCCTGGTGGTTGAGTGAATGTCATGCTCACTTAAATGTCACGCTGATGGTGGCGAGTGTGTTGGGTCGTTTAGTTCCCTTCAAAATGGTTGAGTTGAATGATGGCTGATACATGCGTCATGTTCGTGAACGGGCGCTGTCAGTTGTGACTGGTCATCTCTTAGCTGCCACGGTTTATTTTAATTACTTTATTTTTTTTAATTACTGATTTAATCTTTTACTCTGGACGCTCTTAATTTGCCCGTATTTCTACATTGTTCTCACATATTTTTAATTCTTAACATGAATGATGTAACCAAGATTTTGTGACTTTGACTTTGAAAATCACCTTTCTACGTCACTGACGTAACTGGTCAGAACTTGAAATTTTTGTGGCGCCATTAGCCTCAAACTCAAAGCATTTATTTCAATTAGACCATTACAGGCACTTTTGAAAGTCAAAATACAAAAAAAAAACGCGAAGCTACAATCCCAGTCACAAGGCATAATAACTTTTGAAAGTACTGTAGTTGCCCATTCCGTAGCGTAAATCTCTATGGAGAAGAATGGGCAAGAAACTCCATGGACTCCAAAATAAATTCATATATCAAAGATCTTAACAGCCAGGTGTACAAGGCAATGATAGAAACCCGTGCAGTAAACTGCAACAAAGATAGATTTAACGCAAACAAAGTGGAACATCACGTTCTATTTACAACATATTTCCAGTTTTAAATTAAAAATGATTTAGTATTAATAAAAAAACGATACCCACATAATATATGGTTTCAATTCCCTTGATTTGTGAAGCTAGTTTAAATAATGCAATTGCAATTTGCAACCTGCCTAAAGCATGATAAAACAAGTCAATGCTATGAAACACGATCTAAAATAAATTTTACGTATGTAGTTTTACTAAGTAACTAACAATTTTTAGCTAATGACCAAAATCAAATTCATTTATTTCAAGTTGGCCAGTTACCCGTTGAAACGACAAGGTAACTATAGTTACCCGTTGCGCGTGTCCACGCCCACTCGGAAACTTTGCTGCGCAAGCGCCCCCGTGCAGCTTCCCATTTAAAGCTTATTATCTCGTAAACTACTGCAGCTACACCAATATAAAAAATACGGTGTATAGCTGAAACTATACGGAATCTACATATGCTAAAACTATATCCAACATTTCGAGAGAATTACTTAGAAAAAAATGTAAACTTGAGAATATGTGTTGAATATCAGTAAAATATTTGTTCTTACTAAGTTTTTACCAATAATTTTGTAGTTTGTGTCAAAAAAACCTATTTATAATGAAACTAGACTATATAACCTTTTTTTTGATACCCATATGTTCTTACTTGGAATGTTCTGAGTAGCACAATGAACCAAAACAATCAACCCTTTCCCTCATTGATTCAATGCCGGCGGCGGCATGCGAATGTGTGCGTGAGCGTGTGTATGTGTGCGTGTAAATACGACAAGATGGCCGCCTAAGGCTGGTTTACAAAGGGATTGAATTTCATGTTGTGATTTGTGTTGAAATGAGACACTGATGGCATATTATATTTATTTAATATTTTACAACAACGTAGGTATTGAAAATGGAATGCTGTAATGTCCGGGTAGCCACTGCTACCCAAATTTTCCGCTTAAACGTCCGGGTAACCACGGCTACCCAATAATTTTACAACAACATAGGTATTGAAAATGGAATGCTGTAATGTCCGGGTAGCCACGGCTACCCAATAATTTTTCCGCTTAAACGTCCGGGTAACCACGGCTACCCAATATTTTTTTCACTGAAACGTCCAGGTAGCTAAAGATTGCATTTCAATTTCAATTGGTATGTAGTGTAGGGTATGGTAGGGTAGTGTAGGTAGGGTAGGATAGGTAGGTAGGGTATGGTAGGTAGGTTGAGACTTGACCGCTTTGAGACACCTGGTTAGGCCGGTGAGAGCAGCCTGGGGCTGGCTCATCTACCTGTACATATATACATCTGTAACTGGAGCTCCAGCTTCATCAGCTGTAACAAACAAACTTGTATTATAACCTCATTCTTACAAAGTCTTATTATGGCACAAACTCTATGTTGGCGATGGCGGGGAGATCTATAACAATCAAGACGTAAGTTACTAAGGATGATACAGTTAAAAAACTATTTTACTAGAAGAATGGGACAGCCTGGACGTCGAAAGTATACCTTCGGCTACCGGTGGGCTAGCAGCAGCCATAATACATGGCTACCATTCAGGAGATGGTTGTCTGTTAAACAAAAAAAAAACTGACAAACTTCTTTACAGCTAGGATTCAGCGAATAGCTGGACAATAAAGAAAAAAATAAATTACCATGTTGCCCGCTTGCGCGGTTTGACATCGGGCATAAGCATCAGCTCAAGCTGAGCGCGCTGCTTCCACTCCTTAAGCTCCTGCCAGGCTTCAGCGGAGAGTGCATTCACCCGGTGTAAGAAGCCCTAACTTGAGCGAGCGGATCCTCCAGAACGGCACTGCCAAAAATTATATGCAACATTAAACATACTAACTTGCACATATTAATATCTTAAAAACATACTGAATAAGATACATACGGCTGTGCATCCACCTATGCCTTTCCCTCACCACTCTTTCTACAACGCCCCGGTCCCCGGGCTGGTGCTTCATCTAACGCCTGCCCCAAAACACGGCTTTCATCATGAGACCTAAAACATAGACATAGATTCTATAGTTTATTTTTAAAGACACACACAGGGCCACACAGAAGTCTGAAGAAGTGAAGGAAAATTTGAGTTTCGGGTAGCCTGACCTGCTGGCGTCTGTAATTCCATTCCGAAAAGCATTGAAATTATTATTATTGGGTAGCTGTGGCTACCCGGACAATACAGAGGATAACAAAACACCAAATGCAAAACAAAAATCATAACCTTCCTTTCTGTTTCACCGTAGTTGGGCAAAACAAAACGCAGTTTTTTATGAGTAGTCTAAAACAGCCTTATTTTATCGTATTGTGTAAATACACAGTTTAAAACCGTTAAATCTGGTTTTTAAAAATGTTTTAAAAATTGCTTGGGGAACAAAAATTTTAACACATAAAATATTGCAAAATTTCGTTGTATTTTACTGTTTTATTGTGTGTAAATACTAATTATGAACTAATTTCCATATTACGAGCATTATGTTAACGATTTTCGCAATAAATCCATTAAAAACAAATAAAAAACTTTACGAAAATCACCACGGTCAACATGGCGGATTTTTTTCACATTTTCATTTTATATTATCGTTTCAACATACTTTGAACTTACGATATTTATAGTTAATTGTAAAGCTTGGATCTTGAGGTTTATTTTGATATAATACACTATATGTATTGGGTTACAAATAAAATTATACTTACATTTTAAAGTCGGCGATCACTTTGAGTCGGAGCAATAAAATTTGACACTGAGAAATTGAAGTTTGACATTTTATTTCTCAACAAATATTGGACACTTGGACACACGGTCTTTAAGATTTTGACGCGTAATTTAATAGAGCACCACAGATAATAAAATTGTCCTGATATTCTCGAGAGACGGCATTTTTTAGAGCGTTTTTTCGGTACAACTCGAACGGACTGCGAAAGGGTAACTATAGTTACCTGGACACTTGACCGGAAAAATTATTGGGTCGCTCTAGTTACCTGGACGTTTCGGCGGCCTTTTACAAGAGAGCAGTAGGGAAACCAGTACTCTTAAACGTAAAAACAGACACAGACCGCCGTCATTCCGGCCTCGCCGTCGAGGCCCACCGCGACGTCCCTGCTCACTACACCCCCCCCCCCGACCCTTGATCGAGCCAGCCCGCGATGCTGAGCCTTTAGCTTTAAATCAGCTCCTAAATAATGAAATCACTCAGATCCAGCCAGTCGCTTTGCTGCCCTTCCCAAGCGACACCCTAAGCCGAGGCCCGAACCCAGCAGATGGTGGAACGAGTCCAACTCACCTCTCCTTCTGGGCCTATCGCGTTGTCGTTTCTTGCTTTTTGGTATCCATTGACTGATTATTTCTGCCCATTGCTCCTCTGACATACGACAGATGTGACCAGCCCAGTTCCATTTCAACCTAGCAGCTGTAAGGCCCACATCATATTTTGGTTTCTGAGCGAAGTTTGTAATCCTGTGTCCTGTATCTCCAAAGCTCATTGGCAGACTCTAATTGCAGACTTCCGACGCTTTGTAAGCGACCATGTTTGCGCTCCATAGGTGAGGGCGAGAAGAATGCACATGTTCATGAGCATTCGTGACAGAGGGAGAGATCCCATCATTAAAAGAATGAATTTCATCGACCAGTAGCTCTTCCAGGCATTCTCGATGCGTCGATCAACTTCTTTAGTAGACCGCTTAGTACATAAAAATATATATAGAAAAAAAGCGGACCCCCGACGCTACGACGCTTGGATTAATTTTATTCTTGGTTTTTTAGAGGTTTTGTCCGTCGGGGGTTTTTTAAAATTTTAATTTAATTTTTTTTACACGTTGCGTTGGTTTTAGTAGGGATTTCTAAGGATCTCTATTTTTTTCTAGTAATAAATATAGCCTATGTTACTCAGTGATAATGTAGCATTCTAACGGTAAAAGAATTTTAGAAATCGGTCTAGTAGTTTTTGAGTTTATTCGTTACATACAAAAATACAAATCTTTCCTCCTTATAATATTAGTGTAGAAGTGTAGATGTAGATGTAGATGTAGATGATTTATTATAACTTACTTTACTTTACCATTGATAGGCGATCTTTGACAAATTTTAGTATACTTCTATGCTGCAGTTTGCGTTTTGTATTATTTCAATATGGTAACTAAATTTTACGATAATAAACAATACACAAGCATGAAAAACGTCATTAATAACCTGTCACATTCAAGGGCCATGTTAATTTTAATAAGAAAGTAGGTCATTGCAATTGATTGCCTTATCTGGAGAAGCATCAACAGTAATTAAATTAGCTGGATTAGATCTGTGAAAGAATCTAACTCATTCGTGTTTAACAAGCCCAAAGTAAAATGCAGTCAAGGAATAGAAAAAACAAGTTTAATCTTATAAGTCATCGTTCTGAAGTTTTATTGAAAAACTTCGTTGACAAAGATGTGCAGTCGATGCTTCTGCCTTTGAATTTGATGCAATCTATTATTTTAAATTCAAAATATTGTGTTAAGGACAATTTTATAACTTCAAACAGCCGTATATCCAATTTTGTGTCATTTTGTGCCACAATATTATTGCTGTCGATATTACTGTATGACATTGCCTTGTCAACAGACAGTGCCTGGAATTTTCGCAGTGTTGCGTGTTTCTTAAACTTCTTTAGATGCATTATATACGGTATAGGATTTTTTATAAATTTAGCGCACTGTGTTGCGGGAACGAATGAAAACGTTCTGTTCGTTTTAAAATTTCAAGACATTCACAGATTTTTCAATGATAAACCGAGTTTTAAACACTTTACTATCGTGAACTGGATTGCTGTTATCTTTTTTCCAGTATTGTGTATTATTTTCACTAGTGTGTTTTGCACGATTCTCAATTTACCCATCTTAAGCATACTTACTGGCGTCATTTTACTAAGCTTTGACGCAAACATGATTTATGCTATCAGACTTATTCAGCTATTAAAAGACAAAGTAGATCTATGGAATATTCAAGCTCTTCAATATCAAAGCATTGAGGAAAGGGACAAAGAAGATCATTGTAAAAGAATGTTTCAGGCTTACGTTAATATAATGGACTGCTATGACATCTACAAGTATTTGTTCCAACAAATGGTGAGCAAAGACTGGCGCTTTTTTCTTGATAATTTTGGTGAGGGGTCAGGTCTTGGGGGAGGGGAAATAGAGTGACAATCACGCTAGTTTTTTTAGTAACAAAAACAAGGAAATGTGTGACGTGTACAAGAATTTAAATGTGTGACTACGTAAAAACCCGAGCAAGCGAATTTGTGTCAAAGAAATTCGGAACATTTTTTTTCATTAAACAAGATTCGAAAACTCTTTTTGGTCTTTTCGATGCTGGGAGGCGGGAGGAGGGCTGGCCTAACACCTCACGGCGTCTCACCGAGGGCGAGGTAGGGGATAAAAAGGACCTGAAAAATGTCACGTGATTAAAGAATGGCCTAAATGGTTTTAACATGTTGTGTCAACAGATTAAACTTAATAAAAACAAATTATTTTGCAGATCGTCTTTCATACCATATTTTTTTTGTACTTCTATCTCACTCAAATTCAGATGCTGATTTTTTTTTTAAGTACAGTAGCTTCGAATGCCCGATTTTATGTAAGTACCTGGTGAATACTGCTAAGTAGATTGTAAAAATAGATCGTTAATTTCCGAACTTATATGTTATTTATTTATTATCAGAGATCGTAAGTCGCTCAATCAGAAGACAGTCAATCAATCCATTTATTTCAAGTTGGCCAGATACAAGGCACTTTTGAAAAGTCGAGCAATGTCAACAACGAAAATGAAGCTACAGTCCCAGTCACAAGGCATAATAACTGTGAAAGTACTGCAATTGCCCATCCAAAGCGTAGATTTCTGTGGAGAAGGGGGGGAAAAAAACTCTTTGGAAATAAATAACATGAGAATCCCACCTAAAGAACCCTAAAAGAATCCCGGACTGATGGCCTTGACTGATCACTGACCCCGGACACAACAATTAGAAGGAAATCTATACCATCTGTTTTTGTTTTTACAGTTTTTTGTTTGCCTGATGTTATTGTGGCTAGGCTATTGGATAACGAAAACTTTTGCATTGCAAGTTGCACTGAACCAACATTGCGAGAAATTCTACATGTCACTGACTAGTGTCCAGGACACAAACGCACTTATTTTGTCTTCAAATTGTACAGGTAGTGTTGGGCTATTTAATTTAATACTAGTTTTAGCCCGCGGGTTTGCTCGCGTAACGATCGAAAATTATTCATAACGTTTTAAATTTAAGTATAGTCTACACTTGAGGATACTGTATGAAAACCTCTGGAAACTTTGCAGATGCTGAGAAGAGATTATGCAAGAATGTTAAACGTCTACATGGAGCTAGATTCAGCAAGATGTATGCCTGTCGAATATTCTACGTTGGTGCTGATTTACCCTTGAAACTGATAGTTTTTCTTACTAACTATACTTTTGTGCTGCTGCAGTTTGCGTTTCTGTAACCTTGATACAAAGCAAACTATATATTATTAAAAACCATTGAATATTGCAGTGTATTTCTTCTTTATGTTGTAATCTTCTAAATATATATAACTCAAAGGTGACTGACTGACTGACTGACATAGTGATCTATCAACGCACAGCCCAAACCACTGGACGGATCGGGCTGAAATTTGGCATGCAGGTAGATGTTACGACGTAGGCATCCGCTAAGAAAGGATTTTGATCAATTCTACCCCCAAGGGGATAAAATAGGGGATGAAAGTTTGTATGAAACTTTGTCAATTTTAAACCAATCGGGCTGAGATTTTGCATGCATAAAGCTACTATGACGTAGGCATCCCCTAAGAAAAGACTTTTATAAATTACACCCCTTTTTTTACGGATTGGACATCATCAAATGACTTCTCCCGCTCTGGGCGGAGCGGGATGGAGTGCCAGACTTGTACTGACTAAAACCCACCCATGTTCCTTCTTCGCCCTTTGTTTTCCAGGGCCACGGTATCTCTTTCGAACAACCCGCAGCCCTGGCAGGCATCGGCCCTCTCGGACCCCTTCCGATTTGCTGACATTTCCTTGAGGCGCGCGTGGAACACAGACGCGCCGTCGGCACGGCCTGTCGTCATAAGACGGACGGACGGTGAGCTGGCCCATTACTCACCGTCCACAGGCCCGCGCCTACGGTGGCCGGGGGCCACTGGTTGGACCCCGACGCCCGGGGCGTCTCCCGCGGCGGATGGGACGTGAGCTTCTCTCACTCTCACGTTCCGCCACCTCCTTAAATTAAAAAAAAAAATTACACCCCTAAGGGGATAAAATAGGGGATGAAAGATTGTATAAATCTTCTTAGAGTTTCGACTGATTGAACTAAAATTAAAGATTGGAGCTACTATGATGAAGACGTCCGCTTAAATAGGATTTTGATAAATTCAACCCCCATGAGGATAAAATAAGGGATGAGGAGGATGTAAATGTATTAGTTTGAACCTATCAGTACGTAATGGAACGAATAAATAAGGACGAACAAAAATTTTTTTAGTTCTAAATGTTGACAATAGATGGCGTTAGTAGTATTTTAAAACGCGCTATCGTTGTGTTTTCACTGAGTTACATATACCCGATGATGAGTGGCCGCCGCATCTAACAGTACATTCTATACCAAAATATTTCTAGCGGATTATATTTGACGATTTTGGCTGTTCTATTCTTGGCATATTTTGGATTACATTTGCTTTGATCCGGATTAGTAGTTTTGATTATAGACTCTGCTTTGTATTTGGCATTTGTTTTGTTTTCGTTTGGTGTAAGTATAGGTTTTGTCGGTTAGACTATTTTAAAATGGCTAAAGAAAATCTGAACGTTAATGGAGAAGTTGAAGTATGTATTGTCGTCCCTATTGTTGGTTACGGTGCATGTTTTTTTCGTGCTTTTATTATTTAATGTACGGAACACAAGATAGAGCCGCGATGGAGGTGCGTTCAGAAATTGTCTGAATTATGTGGTTAATGACTGGAGCAAGTTTTCAATTATGACCTACGACAGGAATGGTGATAACTACGTAATACCTGACGAATATTTTGCTCATATGATGAAAAATAGTGATAATAATCATGTGCAGCAGGATTAATTTTAACTTTACCTAATTAATAATAATACTTCTTAACGCGAGCGAAGCCACGGGCAAAAACTAGTTATATCATAAAAGTAGATACGCAGTCGCTTCATGTTGCGTCCTGTTAGACTGGAACCCGACCCCGAAATAGTTGGGAAAAGGCTAGGCAGATGATAATGATCGTAAAATTTATTTCTTCGGCAATGAAAGTCGATAAAAATTATCGATGTATATTTCATTAGTATGAATATACATCGATATTTTTTATCGACTATCACGATAACATCAAGGCAATACGATAAGTCAATTATGTATTTAGAATGATAAATTGTAAACTGCAGCAGAACGATGGTATAGTTAGTAAAAGATGGTATAGTAATTATTGACTACGGAACCCTAAAAACTGAATGGTTTCGTCGGTGCTATCTTATATTTTAATTTTGGCCTAATTTTTGTTTTCAACGACCACGAAAACGACGAAGATAGAACCAAGTTTTTTTTTTTAATTTTTCTATAGGGGTAATCATTTGTATGGTGGATGAACGCCATATTTGACATTCATCAAATTGGGCACACGTCTTGTATTATTCTATTCTAGCCCCGAGGAAAACTATCGGATTTTCCTTCAGGGGTGTTGATTTCGTGGTTTTCCGGGTCGCTGGCAATGAAAGTTAAAACCCAAGATGCAAGAGGCTGAGGAAACTTTTCAATTTTTCCATTTGATTTCCAGGTCACTGATAACGTAAATGAGGTCAAAATGAAAAAACAAGTTAGTGCCGCGGAAAATTTTCTATTTTTCCATCATGGGTGTCGATTTCGTGGTTTTCGGGGTCGCTGACACTGAAAATAATTTTGTAAATCAAATTCTTGATAACCCTGATGTTCAAGACAATAATGGTATTTCGTGTCAAAAACTGCAATAAACATTGATTATATGGATACTAAAAACTTTGAAAACACACAACAAAGTGAAAAATAACTTTAGCTTCAGAAGTCGGTGGCATAAAAACTAAATCAATGACACACAAGTCACTGACTTTCGAACCTTATAGCTATTTATGCAACTGTTACGTTATGGACGGTCTTTTAATACGAGTGCCATTTTTACAAAGAGGTGATAGGATAATTTTAAATAGGTGGGCACGAGATAATAAAAGACCAATAACGTACAGTTGCATACAAGATTTTATCTACGAAGGAAGGAATAAAACACAGATTTAGACAAATAAGTATTTTTAATAGAAACTTAACTACATACTGACTATTGTTTATTTATTTGTAGTCTTTATTAAGTATAAGTTAAAGATCTTGTAGCCGCAACAGCCAAATAGTAAATGATACGGTATAAGGTCAAGAGAATGAAGATGACAATAAACTGACTCCCATGTCAATCGTCGTCTTATTATAATTATGAAGCACACAATTTCAGTTAGGATTTAGTCCGTGTAAAACACATCATTATTTGAATGAACCAAAACCAAGATTTGTTACGCTTAGTAATCACTAAAACAATGTTTTACATTTATTTCTCAAAGAGCTCAGGTTCGTTCTTCTGCAACGACTGTCGACAAAAGATAATTAAGTTCATTTAATTGTCGTCATCATCAAGAGCACTACATCCAAAAGCTAAATCTATAAAAATGCGAACTGCAGGATAACGACAGTGTAAGTAACAACTAAAGAAATCATTTTTAGTGGAAAAGTAGCGCCAACGTAGAACATTCTGCAGGCGTTCATCTTCTCAAATGTCGCACGATGTAGCCGTTTAATATTCTTGCACATTTTTTTCTCAGCATCTGCAACACAAATGTGGTCCAACATCCATAAAAGACAGCAGGTCCACCCAAAGTCTTATAAATCTTCTTTTTGAGTTTAAGGGGAATGCGGGAGTCGCATATTGTTCCCGTAACCTGCCGTCGTGGGTATTCATTCATAATTTCCCAAAAAAAATTGTTAAAATTACCTGAACAATCCGATTGCAGAATAAAAATGCATGAGGTTTGAACTTTATTCATTGATAAGTAGAACTTTTCACAATTTATACTCAAAATAAATTCATATATCAAAGATCTTAACAGCCAGGTGTACAAGGCAATGATGGAAACCCGTGCAGTAAACTGCAACAAAGATAGATTTAACGCAAACAAAGTGGAACATCACGTTCTATTTACAACATATTTCCAGTTTTAAATTAAAAATGATTTAGTATTAATAAAAAACGATACTCACATAATATATGGTTTCAATTCCCTTGATTTGTGAAGCTAGTTTAAATAATGCAATTGCAATTTGCAACCTGCCTAAAGCATGATAAAACAAGTCAATGCTTTGAAACACGATCTAAAATAAATTTTACATATCGCACTCTTAATTAAATACTGACCGAAATCAAAATCACTAACTTTTAGCAAATGACGTTTAAAGTATTTTGAGTAACTGGCATATTTTTTAAATTGCTGTAGAATCACAACAAAAAATCGTAGGAACTAACTAAAACCACCTACATTTTCTTAAAAACATGGCCTATCAGATTCAGTGCAAGATATTAAGAATTTTTAAATCATTAATTTAGAAAATGAATTTTAATTAAACCCATTAGAATTGAGCCATTATTTTACAAAAAATAAATAATTATTGTTGACCTAACTGAAAATAGGTCTACGTTTCACTCAATACTTCTAATCAAACATTGACCATTTTTAAATTAAGTCACTATTCCATTTAACAATATATAGTATAGTGTGACTCATGCCATAATAAGTCATTTTTCCACAAAACATTAAACTACTTGTTGTGGCTCATTTTAGAAACAAATAAAATTATTTAGAAAAAAAACTTAATGAATTAAATTTCACTGGAAAATAAAAAAAATAACGCCTGTTTTGAATCAAATGTTATATTAAAAAGAACAAACAAAAAATCCCAAATCTTTTAACATAATGGATAAGTAACAAAATAATGCTCATATTAAAAAGCAAAACTCTTAGTAAGTAAATACCTACATTATAAGAAACTAGCATTTTGTTTTATGTTTTACATCTAAAATCACCATGAGATCTCAGCAATAAATCAGTCTATTATTCAGTCTAAAAAGTAACAAGTCTTACCAATATAGGACGGAAGTAAATTCTTATAAAAAATACTAATAACTTTATATCTAAATTCTTTTTTACAACTAGTAATACTTTATAATTATTGGTACTTAAACATTATTTTACTTGGCACAATAATAAATCTATAAAAAATATGAGGAGTTGCACTCTACAATGTAAAGAAGTAACAAAACTTATCAAAAATTATAAGTATCCTAAATCACATCATTGTAATAACTTGCATAATAAGACGGTATCACTTTTTTGGATATTAGGCTCTTGAGATCTTTCTTTTTATTCTCGTTAAGTTGAAACCGTTCATTATACGCCTTGTCTAGGACAATATCTTGTATCATTGGTAAGGGCTTTCGCAGACCTGCCCGTACGTCTAATTCCCGATATTCTTCGTCTTTATATGATGTCTTGAAGAAGAATTTGAAAGGTTCTTCTTTTCGGAACTTTAAGATTTTTATGTCATTCCATATTACTGGGTTTCTATTTGTATCTTTGGTGAAATTCAAACCCCATTGTGTTTGTAAATTCTTTACGTCTATGAAATCTTCAAATGCCAAAGTCTGTACTTGAAATTTTTTGCCGGTTTTCTTGGCGCTCTTGATGAGAGGAATATATTGGACTGGAGTATATATCGTGTCTGCTTTTAAATATTTCTGTATTTCTTTTTCAATTAAACTGTGCGTTATCGTTTTCGTTTTGTGTATGTCCCTTAATTAAGTATTTGTGAGTTATACAGTTTATATTTTCAAATTGTGCCAACGCGTACATATAAATTGTTGCAATGAATTTATTTTTGTTTTGGCCGCAGCAATTGTCAGAATAGAACGTGACCTTTACAGATTTACTTGTACTTCGTTCATTAACAATTTTTAAGAAATTTAAAACGCAAGTTGCAATTTCAACAGAACCCTTCTGACCATGAGTCTCGTCCCAAAAGTAGCTGTAAACATCTGTATAAGCCTTGTTGCTCTCTTCTTCAGTCGAATTCTTTTTGGCTAATTCTGCAATAGTGAAATTGTAGCAATTCATCTTTGATTTATAATAGAAACTACTAGATGTTCCAAGTGGTGCCTGCAATATTGCTTCTAGGTCGTATGCGGCACATATGTTATTTTCGTCTATTTCGTATCTATCTTTTCTTTTTTCAATTCTCGATAAATCCTTCTCTTCTAAATGTTTGTCGTACTCTTCTTTTAAATCCTCGTTTGACGTCAATTTATAATCTCTGCAGAGATCACAAAGGTC
Source organism: Cerastis leucographa (assembly GCA_963082945.1). Classification (NCBI taxonomy): domain Eukaryota; kingdom Metazoa; phylum Arthropoda; class Insecta; order Lepidoptera; family Noctuidae; genus Cerastis; species Cerastis leucographa. The sequence goes on from OY720355.1 coordinate 19,331,747, forward strand.
TTTTTTAGGTTGGTGCATTTTTATGCCAGTGTCTTTGAAAATTTCATAAAATTTACAAAATTTTCCTAACAGCCGTCCATTCTTTTGTTGCAGTTCCACAAAATCTTTATAAATTTCTGTCAATGTTCTGCCAGGAGATATGTATTCACAAGATGACGTTGCTCTTGTATAATGGGACTCCATTCGTGGAATGGAAGCAATGAAACTTTTCATATCGCTGACCAAAGCTGCGTCGATTTTTTTATGGTTTCCGTGTTTTCCACGTTTGTCCTCAGCCAAGAAGTTCTGTTCATCCGATTTTTCTTTTACCGTACGTATCATCCTGTCTGTTATATCGATCGTATTTATAAAAAAAGTTTTGCAAACCCTATGGCTCAAATCACCTTGCTTGAAATAAAATGCGTTATTCGATTTTCTTGGATTTTCTGTTTTACTGTATTTGTATTTGGGCTTGATTTCAATCATACAACTTTTGATAAATGCTCTTTGCATGTTTATATTCCTCAAATTCCAAAATTTATCAAACAAGATTTTCATGTCCTGTTCAGCAATTTTTTCAGAACATTTCAAGCGGCACTTTTCATTACAAGGTGGTTTGACCGAACGCGCATCAACTATTTTCTTAGTTCTCACTGAAATATATGACTGACCGGTATTTCTCAAACGTTTTGCATTGTTAAATTTCCAAGTATCAGGGTCGCGCTTTCGCTTTCTGGTTTGGCGCTTTGGCGTTGTTGAACGATCAACACTTTCAGATGAAGTGCCCGAAGAGCTTGTTGACGACGATGATGAAGACGAAAGACTTCTGCTTCGAAGAGATGAAGACCTTAGCAATAGTGGCGGTGGCCGTTTATCTACACTGTCTATTCCTGTATAATATGTGGGATCTGAATCACTTAGATCCGGATCACTTTCACCAGAATTAAATGGAGAAATTGTGTAATTCTTTTTTTTACCAGTTGCTCGAGAGGATATTTGGTATTTTTCAGATGTTGAATTGTTGCTAGTTGAACTAGTTGCATTTTCGTAACATACGGTGGGTGTGTCTTTATTTTTGTTCGCATCATTTAAATTTAAGTGTTTTTGGGGTTTTGTCGTGGTAGTATTTTTTGTTCCGACCAGGCTAGATAAATCTATTTTACAGATAATAGATTTAAGGGACTCAGATGGCATATTATTAACAAAAGTTGGGGTTGGAGTAGATGCCTGAACGAAATGTTTTTCAGATTCAATGAGTAATGGTAAATCGTGACTAGTTATTGCAGCAGATAAATGTAGAAGATCCTCTTCCAATCCAATTTCAGATATTGTTGGCTTTTTGGTTTTGGTCATAGATGACGACAGTGAAATATTATTTCCATGTTCTTGTATAGGTGATGCAACTTTTTTTGAATTTATAACAAGAGATGCTTCTGTAGAAAGTTCTTGAAGGTCTTGTTCAGTAATTGAAGACGCAGTAGTGGTACTCGTAAGTGTTTGCAAAGAACTTTCTTGAATGTTTATTATAGGCAATGTTACGCTGTTAGCGTGTGTAGTGCGAAGGTTAATATCTTCATATTCAGTTGCAGGTAAGATATTATTATCTGAGAGTTTTTCGGCTGAACATAGCGGAAAATCTTCTTGAGAAAATTCTTTGATATTGGAATTACTCATAACAGCTGAATCCACTGTCGTAGATGAAAAGGATGCAACTTTGTCAAAAACTAACTTACGGCGAACTCTTCTTTTAGGTCCGATATATTTATTCTTAAACACTGTTTTAGTTTCTGTATTAATAGTGCAATTATTTTCATTAACATTTAAATTTTTGAACATCTGCTTTACACGCTGTTTTTCCATGATGAATGTGAGATCTACAACAGAAATAATTAATTTCAATGGTAATTTTGTTTTGACTTAAACCATTAAATTATGTTTCAATTTCCTATTAAAGAGACTTATTTTTAGTTAAAACGCATTTCTACCTATGTTTTTTTGTGTTACAAAGACTTAAGTTTAAATGCGCCAAAGGAATGACTAATGTTTTTAAACTAAACAGACCGAATTTGATAACGGACAAATTTGTTTCACGTTTTTTAAAACAACACAGACTCAACTCTAACACGGTCAATAAACCTGTTACAAGCTTTAATCAAATACTGACTCAATACAAAATTAGTCAACCAGACCAACTAAATATTTTCTAAAACAAAGGCTTAACATAAAATCGGTCTATATTGCATAAACAAAGTTCATTATAAACTTACCGTATTTTTGTAAAACAATGGCGTATCTCGAAATCGGTCGGCGTTCAACACAGCCACCACCTGCGACCGCCGGCGTAAGACTGAGTCGGTCACTATTCGATGGAGGTAGCAGGTGCGCGGGGGACGGAAAATATAGACTCATCTAATTTTTTACCTTAATGTGTAAGGAATAGGGCTGTTTTTTTTAGTTTGGGTTATGGAGCTTGCTCTTTTAGGTCGGTATTTCACTGTAACTCGTTTTGGCCAAATTTTGATTTCGGTCGATGTTTTACTAAGAGTGCGATATGTAGTTTTACTAAGTAACTAACAATTTTTAGCTAATGACCAAAATCAAATTCATTTATTTCAAGTTGGCCAGTTACAGGCACTTTTGAATAGTCGAAAAACAATAAAAATGAAGCTACAGTCTCAGTCACTAGACATAATAACTGTGAAAGTACTGTAGTTGCCAATTCCAAAGCGTAGATGTCTATGGAGAAGAATGGGCAAGAAACTCCATGGACACTCTTTTAAATCAGAATCTTGTTACAAAACCTTGGTTAAATCATTCATGTTGAGATGGTACATTATGTGAGAACGATGTAGCAAGACATGCACGTTAAAAATTTCCATAGTAAAAACAAAAAGAACAATTAAAAGATAAAATAATTAGTTCGAAATGAGCTGTGGCAGCTAAGAGACGATCAGGCACAACTGACAGCGCTCGTTCACGAACATGACGCATGGATCAGCCATCATTCAACTCAACCATTTTGAAGGGATTTAAATGACCCGACACGCGCACCACCATCAGCGTGACATTTGAGTGAGCATTCAAAAATTCATTCTTCTTGGATTGTCATTTAGACCTCAGTTTAATTACCAACGACCAGAAAAAACCAGAAATACGACACCCATGAAGGAAAAACCGAAAAATTTTCTTCGGCTCGATCTTGGATTTTCATTTTGATCTCGTTTTCAATGTCAGCGACCCCGAACACCACGAAACGGCACCTATGAAGTAATAAAACCGGCCAAGTGCGAGTCGGACTCGCGCACGAAGGGTTCCGTACCATGATTAAAAACCGCCATATATGATCTACAAATGAGACTCGTTTTTAGTTCAACTGACGCTTAGCGCCATCTATCGATATTTCTATGTAGTTGTTTGAAATTTTCGAGTCAAATACAATTGGTCGAGTATTACTCGTAAACTTGTAAAGCCCACTTATGTGTGATAGTTTTCCTTAAAACTTCGTTATATATAGGTACTACTGCCGTGACATTTGAATTTCTAACTACAATCGTTTAGTCGGTAGAGGGGGGGGGGACACTTGACTCTAACTAAAATTGGTACTTTAAAGCTTGATAAGTCACGAACGGTTTACTTAATCAAAAAACGGTCTTGCCAAACCCCTAATATTTTTCAAAGACCTATTCAAAGATATCCCACAATATGGGAAGGACGACAAAAAAAAATATCATCCCTACTTTACAATGTAGGGGAGGTACCCTAAATAATTGTTTTTTTCAAAATTTTATTTTACCACTTTTCCAGCGTCATTAACGTGTATAACTCATGCCAAATTACAACTTTCTAGTACCAACAGTTTTTGAGCTAAACTGCGGACAGACAGACGGACATACCGAAACTGTAAGGGTTCCTTGTTGTCTACGGAACTCTAAAAACCGAATGGTTTCGTCGGTGCTATCTTATATTTTAATTTTGGCCTAATTTTTGTTTTCAACGACCTCGAAATCCACGAAAACGACGAAGATAGAACCAAGTTTTTTTTTTAAATTTTCCTAAACGTTAAAAATTTGTATGGATGAACCTCATATTTGACATTATTAAATCAAATTGGGCACACGTCTTGTATTATTCTTTTCTAGCCCCGAGGAAAACTATCGGATTTTCCTTCAGGGGTGTTGATTTCGTGGTTTTCCGGGTCGCTGGCAATGAAAGTTAAAATCCAAGATGCAAGAGGCTGAGGAAACTTTTCAATTTTTCCTTAATGGGTGTCATATGTGGATTTCCAGGTCACTGATAACGTAAATGAGGTCAAAATGAAAAAACAAGATAGTGCCGCGGAAAATTTTCTATTTTTCCTTCATGGGTGTCGATTTCGTGGTTTTCGGGGTTGCTGAGACTGAAAATAATTTTGTAAATCAAATTCTTGATAACCCTGATGTTCAAGACAATAATGGTATTTCGTGTCAAAAACTGCAATAAACATTGATAACACACAACAAAGTGAAAAATAACTTTAGCTTCAAAAGTCGGTGGCATAAAAACTAAATCAATGACACACAAGTCACTGACTTTCGAACCTTATAGCTATTTATGCAACTGTTACGTTATGGACGGTCTTTTAATACGAGTACCATTTTTCGGTACAAGCGTAGCGCGTACTGAAATAGGTGGGCACGAGTTATTAAGGGGCTACTTATTGCCAATGAGCTGTTTTCTTCGTCTAACTACTCTTCGATAAATGAATAAAAATGTCCAAAAAAAATATATGTTACTCATTAGATCTTAAACTTTAATTTGTACATTTGAAATGACTCTATTTAAAAAAATAGTGTGTGAAAAAAATATCCAAAATAGAGCATTTTCTTGTTTGAAATTTCGTAACTACGTCTAAACGGCATGGAGTTTTAGTATTTTTCTTTCACAATAATATTTTAAAAGGTTTTTGTCACAAATTGTACAATTGGCGAGACAAGGCAAGTTCTTATTTAGCTACAATTAATTAATCACTGTTTTCTAAATGAAATGAAATGAGCGGGTCCGTGCGCGGGCGACGGGCGGCAGTGTAGCTCGAACTGTCGGACGTGGAGGTTGTGCTGCTCGTTCTCTAAAATTGTATTTTGCCTGATTCGCGCAAGTACAATTTACCATTAGTACTAAAAGTTTGTTTGTTTTCGTGATTTGGACGCTTGTTTAGTCAGTAAGTAGGATAACTCGACGGCACGGTTTGCGCAGTGGTTGAGTGATTGGCTGCTGCACTGCGTGTCGCGGGTTCGATCCCCGCACGGAACAAATATTTGTATGACTTACAGGTAGTTGTTCCGGGTCTGGCTGTTTGTGTATGTGAATTTAAATGTTTGTAAACGCACCCACGAAACTGGAGAGATTTCTAGTGTGGGGAAAAGTTTTATTTAAAAAAAAATTAACTTTTTATTTTAGAAAAGTGTAAAAGTGTTGTGTTTTGTAGTGCTATCAAAATGCCGAAGAAAAGTAATATTAGGAAACAGAGAGCTCTAAAAGCTGCTAAAACGCATAAAGTCATATAACTACCTGTATATTCTAATTATTTACCTTTACTAAAAACATATAAACACAACATAGTTAGTCAATTTTTTATTATTATTTATAGTTTGTTTATATTACTAGAGGTTTAATTTTTGTTTTGTTACAAATTTGAATAAAAAACAGTGTGCTCTACATAGTTACCTGTCTAGGTAAAGGAGTTATTTCACGACCCTATTTATAAAAATTCTAACTAGGAACCTAAATAGTCAGCTAGTGATCATACTACACTACTAAATAGGATTCTAAATCGGATCCTAACTAGGACAGGCAGAGACTAGTTTCGTAGATTTTCAACTTTATGCACTAGAGCATAAAGTTGAAAATCGAACTGTTTATTAAAGACGGAACTGTTTCGGTCTTCGTCGTTGAGACAGTTTGTCTTTAATAGATTTTCAACTTTATGTCTAAGGACATAAAGTTTACAATCACTCGTCGTACAGTCTTACAGAGCGGTCGGAACCTTATTACTTCCTAGTTAGGTCACTAAATCGGATGCAATCTGTTCTAACTGCGATTACACGTTCCTATTTCCTAGTTAGGATTCTAAAAATAGAATAATGAAATAGCCCTTTTAGTAGAGATCTTGTTTGGCAAGAAAATCAGACTCGGAACCCCGAGTCTGACTCCGAGTCTGACTCAGACTCCGAGTCTGACTCCATGTCTGTCTACAAGTCTGACTTCGAGTCTGACAACGAGTCTGAATCCGAATCTTACTCTGACTACGAGTCTGACTCTAACTCCGAGTCTGACTACGAGCCTGACTCTGAGTCTGACTCCGCCTCAGAGTCAGACCACGAGTCTGAATCTAACTCCGAGTCTGACTCCGAGTCTGACTCTTACTCCGAGTCTGACTACGAATCTGACTGAATAAGACTACGCTGAATAACATTATCTCTCAATTAGTGAAGGCGGACGTCTAGTCTCGTCCTAGGAACCCATTTATAGGGACAGCGCGAGCGCAACCAAACATAGGAACATTTTTTTTTTTTTTTTTGAATGGCATCTCGCAGTTCAACCTATGAGGTTGTCGTCTGCTTAACCGGACTATCCTGTGGGTGCCTTTAGAGTGGGCATAAAAACTTACAAACTAAGCGACTGCACGCTAAGGGCGCCCCCTGTGGGGTACGAACCTCGGCTTAGGGCGTCGCTGGGGGAAGACTGCATGGGGATAGGCTGGATCTGAATGGTATCATTATTTAGGGGCTGATTTAAAACTACTGGCACAGCATCGCGGGCTGGCTCGAGCGAGGGTCGGGGAGGGCATGGACCGGGACGTCGCGACGGACCTCGACCGCGAGGTCGGAAAGACGGCGGTTTGAGTCGGAACTTTTTAAGAGTGCTAGTCTCTTTGCTACTCTCCTGGAGGAGGGTGATAGCATCATCTGGAGTGACAAGGGTATGCCTAGGACGGCGTACTGTACTAATGCGCGAGGGTTCGTAACGGGCGGCCGCTGCGATCAGGGGATTACGGTGTTTAATGGCGTTATCGAAGAAACGCTTCGAAAGACGTTTCATAAACTGAAGGACGGTGGGCATTCTAAGGTCTACGTGTAGACGGTCATTACGGACATAAAAAGGGGCTCCCGTGACTCTACGTAAGAACCGGTTCTGTAAAACTTGCATCCTATGGATGTACTTAGGCTTGGTGTGAGCGTACACGACGCAAGCGTACGTCATAATGGGGCGGATCACCGCGGTATAAAGGCGCAACTTGCACTTGAGTGACAACTTGCTTTTTGCCGAAATCATGAAATGAAGCCTACCTATAGCAAACGCAGCTCGGTCGCGAGCTGCTTTGATGTGCGCCGCGAAAGACAAGTGGTTGTCAAGTATGACTCCTAAGTACTTGGCTTGCTTCTCCCAAGGGATAGGCTTACCGTACATAGTGATCGGGCTGAACATAGGTACAATAACAAAAATGCAATAAAAAGATCCGCGCATGACCGAGCTGCGGAACGCGGCGAGGGCGGCTAGTTGCGATGAGCGCGGACCGCGCTCTGCGCACGTAAATATGAAGCGGGGGTGCGCGGTTAGCGCGGGGAGAACGTCACAGTCCAGACACTCAAGGCCGTTTCACTGATACAGGGGCCTTAAAAGACCAATGACGTACAGTTGCATACAAGATTTTATCTACGAAGGAAGGAATAAAACACAGATATAGACAAACAAGTATTTTTAATAGAAACTTAACTACATACTGACTATTGTTTATTTATTTGCAGTCTTTATTAAGTATAAGTTAAAGATCTTGTAGCCGCAACAGCCAAATAGTAAATGATACGGTATAAGGTCAAGAGAATGAAGATGACAATAAATAACTCCCATGTCGATCGTCGTCTTATTATAACTATGAAGCACACAATTTCAGTTAGGATTTAGTCGGTGTAAAACACATCATTATTTGAATGAACCAAAACCAAGATTTGTAGCTTAGTACTCACTAAAACAATGTTTTACAATTATTTCTCTTAGAGCTCAGGTTTGTTCTTCTGCAACGATTGTCGACAAAAGATAATTAAGTTCATTTTATTTGTCGTCATCATCAAGAGCACTACATCCAAAAGCTAAATCTATAAAAATGCGAACTGCAGGATAATGACAGTGTAAGTAACTACTAAAGAAATCATTTTTAGTGAAAAAGTTGCGTCAACGTAGAACATTCTGCAGGCGTTCATCTTCTCAAATGTCGCTCGATGTAGCCGTTTAATATTCTTGCACATTTTTTTCTCAGCATCTGCAACACAAATGTGGTCCAACATCCATAAAAGACAGCAGGTCCACCCAAAGTCTTATAAATCTTCTTTTTGAGTTTAAGGGGAATGCGGGAGTCGCATATTGTTCCCGTAAACTGCCGTCGTGTATATTCATTCATTACTTCCCAAAAAAAAATTGTTAAAATTACCTGAACAATCCGATTGCAGAATAAAAATGCATGAGGTTTGAACTTTATTCATTGATAAGTAGAACTTTTCACAATTTATACTCAAAATAAATTCATATATCAAAGATCTTAACAGCCAGGTGTACAAGGCAATGATAGAAACCCGTGCCATAAACTGCAACAAAGATAGATTTAACGCAAAGAAAGTGGAACATCACGTTCTATTTACAACATATTTCCAGTTTTAAATTAAAAATGATTTAGTATTAAACAAAAAACGAAACTCACATATATGGTTTCAATTCCCTTGTTTTGTGCAGCTAGTTTAAATAATGCAATTGCAATTTGCAACCTGCCTAAAGCATGATAAAACAAGTCAATGCTTTGAAGCACGATCTAAAATAAATTTTACGGATGTAGTTTTACTAAGTAACTAACAATTTTTAGCTAATGACCAAAATCAAATTCATTTATTTCAAGTTGGCCAGTTACAGGCACTTTTGAATAGTCGAAAAACAATAAAAATGAAGCTACAGTCTCAGTCACAAGACATAATAACTGTGAAAGTACTGTAGTTGCCAATTCCAAAGCGTAGATCTCTATGGAGAAGAATGGGCAAGAAACTCCATGGACACTCTTTTAAATCAGAATCTTATTACAAAACCTTGGTTACATCATTCATGTTGAGATGGTACATTATGTGAGAACGATGTAGCAAGACGTGCACGTTAAAAGTTTCCATAGTAAAAACATAAAGAACAATTAAAAGATAAAATAATTAGTTCGAAATGAGCCGTGGCAGCTAAGAGAGGATCAGGCACAACTGACAGCGCTCGTTCACGAACATGACGCATGGATCAGCCATCATTCAACTCAACCATTTGAAGGGATTTAAACGACCCGACACGCGCACCACCATCAGCGTGACATTTGAGTGGGCATGACATACTGGGTGTATGTCCGCCAGGTGACATTCAAGTCAATAAAATACGTAGGACCAATGATGTAATCAGCTATACCGTGTACTGGAAGGAATTCTTGTAGATCTGGTAACATTCCAATATATTAACGTAAGCCTGAAACATTTTTTTGCAGTAGGTTTCTTTTTCGCTACAATCAATCTGTTGCAAATGTTGAGTTTTAATGTTCCATAAATCAATTTTGTTACATAGCAGCTTCATGAGTCTGACAGCGCAAGCATAGTTTAAATCAAAACAAAGGAGAGCAAACCAATATAAAAAGTTGATGGCAGGAAGGTCAAAATTAATCACATAACAAACGATAATGCCAATGTTGATTCCAAAGATAGTAATGACACTGATCCAATTCCAAATAATAAAGCGCTTTAAAAGACTATTTTCGTTGAGAAATCTATGAACGTTTTGAATTTTCAAGACAAAAGAAACATTTGTTTTCGTTTCCAAGACATTGATTCTATAATTTAAGACCAATCCGATGGAGTACAGGAATAGGTCGACGTAGGAAGTGATGTACGAAATATTGAAATAATTTCTAATACGTTCGTCAAAATGCATCTCATAGATACGGTAACCGTACAAAATAATGGATAATATCATGACACACAATGACACCAACTTCAAAGCTATGCTGTTTGGGTGTATAAAGTTATCAGTAATACGATATTTGGGGCTGAATACAATATATTGCATGACTTTAAAAGGCAAAAGCATAGACTGAACATCTTTGTCAACAAAGTTATCCAACGGAACTGTTAAACGATGGCATGGTCTTTTGTCCAAAAGTTTTTTCCCAGTTAATCTAGACGTCATTTCACTTTAGTTATGCGAACACAAATGTCATTATTATCACCTATTAAGTAAATACAATCGTTATCATATAAGGGGTTTATTATCTTAACTGATAATAGTCCATTAGGAATATTATATGTACTGATACAAGGTGTTGTTTTGCATTCTCGTCAAATTCAAGGAGGTAACTTTGCTAGTAATTCTCGACGCGAATGTGTATAAAAAGACAGTCAAAAGAAATCGTGCAACTGGTAGTAAGGTTAGGTAGTTAATAAAATTCAAAGTCCTGACGGTCTGAGATATCAACGCACAGCCTAAACCGCTGGTCCTAGAGACTTATAATTTAGAGGATGTGTTCTTTGTAAAGAGGAGCTCATGGCTAAATAATAACAGCCGCACGGGTCGATCTCTAAGGTTAAGCCGTGATTGCTGAGGTTGGTCCGTGGATGGGTGACCATAATTACATATCGAGTGCCTCCGTGCTTCGGAAAGCACGTTAAGCCGTTGGTCCCGGCTGTCATTTGTTGATCTTTAACAGTCCTTACGAGTAGTCAGAAGCAGAAAGACTGACATCTAGTCTTACCAAGGGGTATCGTAATACCCAGTTACTGGGTTGTGGATGTCAGATAGGCAGTCGCTTTATGTCAAATATTGGTGCTCAGCTGCACCCGTTAGACTGGAAGCCGACCCAAAGATAGTTTGGGAATAGGCTAGGCGGATGATGGTTCTTTGTGAAGACTAAGTATCCACTAAGAAAGGGATTTTTGAAATACCATCCCTGCCCCCCTAGCATGACCGTTCTATCTCTATTCTACCAAGAAACGACAAGAAATCTTTTCTATACAACTTGTAATTTCTTCTGTCCGAGCATGGCACGCACCGTCGACACGCGTTTCTACGAAGACATCATCATCATCATTCTCTTGCCCTTATCCCAATTTATTTGGGGTCGGCGCAGCATGTCTTCTTCTTCCATACTTCTCTATTACTTGTCATCTCATGAGACACCTCCTTTCTTGCCATATCATTCTTCACACAGTCCATCCATCGTTTCTTTTCTACGAAGACATAGACAGAAATTCTTTCCATAGCAACGGGGACGTATCACGTGATGTTTATATTCCATGAATTATTACGTTTAGTTAACAAAAAAAAGTTGCCAATTGCACGAGTTTTTCATTTTTTGTGGGCAGGATGGTGTTGCTGCATCCTGGATACAGGCCTGGATCTTTTTCGCGAAATTAAACCTAAATATTTTACATAACATTTCAACCTTTTAAAGGTAACTCAACGCAACCACGAAACGTATTTCTCGTATTCAGTTTTTATTAAGACTAGTTTGACAATTTGTCAGAAGTAAGTTTCTACCCCCAAATGTCAAAAGAAGAGAAAATATGGTCGTCAGGCTCGACGTTGTAGACTTGTGTCGACAGAAGAAAAGAAACATTTCTTTTCTACATTCTTAATATCGCCATGCTTGGGACGATAGAAATATCCGTCAAATTGTCGATTCTTCCGCAGACATAGCCCGTTTCTACGGCGGTCATGCTAGGCCGGCAGAAGGGCTAAACAAGGGAGGAACGATTGTATGGAAATCGGATATTTTTATTATTTTAAAAGCTTTTATTTAACTTGCAATGTATGTATGTATGTTTGTATGTTTGTTACGGTGGATTCTTGGAATCTAAATTAGAACCACTTCTCGATGTCCGATTGAGCTAAAATTTTGCACACACTATTGGTTTTGATGACAATACACTTTCATGACAGACATAGCTTAATCCTGCAGCCAGGATCGTCTCCTCACGAGAGAACTCCTCAACGTTTAATAGTACAGACACGAAACTTTGCACGCAGGTTCATATTTGGTGGATAAACATGAATTATATCATGATCTCATCCTGCAGCCAGGATCGTCTTCTCACGAGGGAACTCCTCAACGGTTAATAGCACAGATACGAAAATTTGTATGCACGTTCATATTTGATGGATAAACATGAATTCTATCATGATCTCATCCTACAGCCAGGATCGTCTTCTCACGAGGGAATTTTCAACGTTTAATAGCACAGACACGAAACTTTGCGTACGAGTTTATATTTGATGGATAATCACGATTTGTATCATGAACTTATCCTGCAGCCAGGATCGTCTTCTCACGAGGGAACTCCTCAACGGTTAACAGCACAGATACGAAAATTTGTATGCATGTTTAAATTTGATGGATAAACATTAATTCTATCATGATCTCATCCTGCAGCCAGGATTGTCTTCTCGCGAGGGAATTCTTCAACGGTTAATAGCAGAGACATGAAAATTTGTATACACGTCCATATTTGATGGATAAACTTGAATTCTTTTATGATCTCATCCTGCAGCCAGGATCGTCTTCTCACGAGGGAATTCTTCAACGGTTATATGAACTCGTACGCAAAGTTTAGTGTCTGTGCTAGACACTAAACTTTGCGTACGAGTTCATATTTGATGGATAATCACGATTTGTATAATGAACTTATCCTGCAGCCAGGATCGTTTTCTCACGAGGAAAATCCTCAACGGTTAATAGCACGGATACGAAAATTTGTATGCTTGTTTAAATTTGATGGGTAAACATGAATTCTATCATGATCTCATCCTGCAGCCAGGATCGTCTTCTCACGAGAGAATTCTTCAACGGTTAATAGCACAGACACGAAAATTTGTATACACGTTCATATTTGATGGATAAACTTGGATTCTATTATGATCTCATCCTGCAGCCAGGATCGTCTTCTCACGAGGGAATTCTTCAACGGTTATATGAACTCGTACGCAAAGTTTAGTGTCTGTGCTAGACACTAAACTTTGCGTACGAGTTCATATTTGATGGATAATCACGATTTGTATAATGAACTTATCCTGCAGCCAGGATCGTCTTCTCACGAGGGAAATCCTCAACGGTTAATAGCACGGATACGAAAATTTGTATGCTTGTTTAAATTTGATGGGTAAACATGAATTCTATCATGATCTCATCCTGCAGCCAGGATCGTCTTCTCACGAGAGAATTCTTCAACGGTTAATAGCACAGACACGAAAATTTGTATACACGTTCATATTTGATGGATAAACTTGGATTCTATTATGATCTCATCCTGCAGCCAGGATCGTCTTTTCACGAGGGAACTCCTTAACGGTAAATAAATAGCATGGAATGAAAAAAGTGTTGAGATTGTGATAATGATGTGTAATCAGAAAAGATTACGGCAAAACTAAAAATGTTAAAATAAAATTAAGTTAAAAAACCTTTTTAAAAAAAGCTTTTATTTCAATGCTCAAAAAGAAGAAAATAAAATTTTCTTTTAAAATTTTAACTATCAACTTATAACCTCATTATACACAATTTATATGATCATAAAAGCTTGTCGCGAGGTTTGCGTAAGTACCTATAAGTATTTAATTAAACTGAAATTAAAAAAAAAAAACCTTTGCAGATTAAGTTACTCAGATAAATAGGTACTAGTTTATTTACACAAGTAAACCTCGCGACAAGCTTTTATTTGTAACGGTTATATGCGACTCCTGCATTCCCCTTAAACTGAAAAAGAAGATTAATAAAACCTTGGGTGGACCTGCTGTCTTTTATAGATGTTGGGCCACATTTATGTTGCAGATGCTGAGAAAAAAATGTGCAAGAATATTAAACGGCTACATCGAGCGACATTCGAGAAGATGAACGCCTGCAGAATGTTCTACGTTGACGCAACTTTTCCATTAAAAATGACTTCTTTAGTAACTACTTACACTGTCGTTATCCTGCAGTTCGCATTTTTATAGATTTAGCTTTTGTATGTAGTGATCTTGATAATGACGATTAATAAATGAACTTAATTATCATTTGTCGACAATCATTGCAGAAATGCGAACCTGAGTTCGTCGACAAATTAAAGTTCGGACATGGCATAAGTTATAAGCTAAGCATATGCTTTTATAATAAGTTGCCAAAATCTGCTACATAGGTAACTGCCCGATGCATATTACAAAATAAAGGACTACGTTGAAGATAAAAAAGTTTGGCTCTAGTTCCTTGTGCTCATGCGGCTTCCCTGGTAGCTCATAAATGACACAAATGTGTGGATGTCTCTTACTATTCCCAATTTTATTTTTTCCATTCTTTTTATTCAGATGATTTACAATAGTTTTCAAATCATTGCACCGTTCATTAATTGTTCAGAATAGTTACAGCACTGATGACAACATTTGTGTCAATTGTTTAATTTAGTGTTCTTATAATGTTTTATCAATACTTTTGTTATGGATTCTTTGTCAGTTACCTTTTTTTGTCATTTTTTTATTTTTTTTTAAAACGTTGCCCCACACTAGGAATTTCTCCTGTATCGTGGGTGCGTTTACAAACATATAAACTCACATACACAAACAGCCAGACCCGGAACAACTATCTGTAGGCCATACAAATATTTGTTCTGTGCGGGAATCGAACCCGCGACACGCAGCGCAGTAGTCGATCGCTCAACCACTGCGCCAACCGTGCCGTCAATATGTGGACATTGTAGGCTTTGTAAATTAGTAGTTTTTTTTTTGACGTGACAATGTCTTTTAGTACGATACGATAGAGCCGGCTGCACGCACGAAAAAACATGACTCATGCGGCGTTACCTCGCTCTGAGGCGTTCCATGTAAGGCTTGAAGTGCAAGCGAGAGCGCGGAACGAGCGACAAAGAAGCACAATCGGCCTTTGCGTTCGGCAGCGTTCGACATCCGTCTTTCTCCTACTTGAGTGAGCGATGCGTCTGCGTGGACAGCTGCTATAGTATAGTACATTTACATGTTTTGATCGAGTATCAAGTGCAGTGAAAAGTGAATGTGGTGTCAATTGTTCATAGCAACGATAATTACAGCGATAAAGGTAATAATGATTCTTTCGATATTAATTATATATTCAGTGATATATTGTCGAATATTCGTGCTTTCATCATTAAAATGAATAGCGTTGACACGTTCAACTATCGTCAGTAAACCGACTTTACAGACAACCAATTATTTTAATCTTTCCTTCCTTTTGTAGGAAGCAACGACTTATTGTCAGGACTACGCTGTCCTACCTTACTTAAGTACTTCGCACGCTAATGTAATTCAGACCACGGTGTGTGCGTGGTCTGAATTACATTATTCGAGATTACACTTCTCGAGGTTTCTAATCATGCTCTTTCTCCAGATCAATGAACACTATGTCCTAGGTCTTGTGTGCACGTCTATACATCTCGCACACTTGACAGAGTGCAAAAGTGGCAAAGTGCAAAGTTCCTCGTCCTGGAATAAACCAAATACTGATTTTGGCTAATCTCACTCTCCTCTCGCAATAATTTTTTGATATCTGTCTCCCATTCCTTCATACTATGTGGCGTGGGCTTTAATCCCAGTGAGGGAGTTAGTTTATTTAGATCTGAGTAAAACTTCTATTGTCGATACTCGACAGTAATCTTCACATTACTCATTCGTTAAAAAAAAAACTGTATTACTGTTTATTATTATTAGAGAACAGTAGAGGACAGAATATACCTACTAATTTAGGGAATATACTAGAGACATCATCGTCTGCCTAGATTATTCCCAACTATATTGTAACTGTAATTTTTCAGACAATGAATATAATTAGATTAATTTTAACGAACGGGTGAAACAGATCCAATTAATCAATGTCATTTGTGTTCCTATAACCCGATAATGACGTCTTTAAAACGAACCATACGCTTTAACAAAAGACCAGGATATCGTCTGTCAGTTTGAATGGATAATTTTATTGACAAAAATGTTCAGTCAATGCTTTTTGCCTTTAAACCTCATACAATACCTTTTTCTGTCCCAAATATCGTATTAAGGATAACTTTATATACCCAAACAGCATTACGGTAAAGTTGTTGTCATTGTGTGGCATGATATTTTAGCCATTATTTTGTACAGTTATCGAATTTATCTAGAGTTCTGGTCAAAGCTTATTCAACTTAAATATGAAACCATAGACACGAAAATTAATAGGCAAGCCAAGAAACAAATTGCCTTAAATGTTTGTGTTACATTGCAGATGCTGAGAAAAAAAATGAGCATGAAAATTAAACGGCTACATCGTGCGACTTTCGACAAGATGAATCCTTGCAGAATTACGTTGATGCTACTTTTCCATTTAAAATCATGTCTTTAATAACAAGTTGACCTGTCGTTATCCTGCAGTTCGCATTTTACAGATTTTGATTTAAGATCTCGACGTTAAGACGAAAAATCAATGAACTTAATTATCTTTTGTCGATCATCATTGCAGAAGAACAAACCTGATATCTTAGAGAAATATTTAATTTCAAACATTGTTTTAGTAATTACTGAGGGTAACAAATCTAGGTTCTGGTACATTCATACGTTAAATGTCAATGCTAAAGAATGAGCATTGTCATTTAAACTGGCAATCAATGTTGCCTGTCTTCTAGGATTTATTCTAGATGAAAGCCATGTGGAGGAGTACTTAGACGCCTAAGCGTCCTGTTATTTATTATTTTATAAATTTGATTATTTTATACAAACTGGTCTTTTCTTTGTAAATATTCAGTTTTCGTTATGTTCTATGTAGCTTTAATTCATCGATGTGTTGATTCATAAATCAATCAAATCATGTCAAGTTTCCTAGTACTGAAAAACAATTCAAATCATTGGTTCATATGATTAGATTAGATTTATCGAACGCATGAAACGGATTCCATTTATCAAAGTCATTTGTGTTCCTACAACCCAAAAGATAATACCAGGATATCGTGTGATAGTTCAGATGGATAACTTCATTGACAACGATGTTAAGTCGATGCTTTTGCCTTTAAACTTCATGCAAAACCTTTTTTTCTGCCCCAAATATCGTATTAAGAGCGCGCTCACATATTTTAAGCGTTTGACCAAAAATACGTACTTTTTCAAGTTCTCGATATTTGTTATTTAAAGATAATGGCATAATATTTCAATGAAAACTCATAAATCTAACTTTGATTTAGTTTGTAGATTGATTAGAATTTTGTTATATACGTAAATATTTCGAGAAATAGCAATTTCCCGACACCCATTTTCAAGCAATCGTAAAACATCAGGGTTTTCCCTGCTATTTGTGTCAAACTGGCAGCACGAAAAGATCTGAAAGAAATATATATTTACAGGTCATATAGTCTTCAAGTTCGTAGATTGATTAGAATTGAGATAAAAATTGAATCCACGCAAAAAAAAACGATATTCAAAAGCAATACTGATCTAAAATGTATGCATTTTAAATATTTTTTAAACATAAGATAATGACCAAATTAACAAAAAGAAAGTTCACCATACTATAATATAAGACTTTACCTTTCCTCTAAATATTTTTATTTTTACTTTTTACCTTCACATTTATTTATTACAATATTCTAAAATAATGCCTTATTAGTTGATGTACGACGCGCGTACTGTCAGTGTCGCCTGAGGGCTTGTGGAGAACGGACCTGTGTCGCTCGCGCTCCCGCGCGCCTTAGTGTGCGTGAGGTAATTTTGACAGAAAACCCAGGGGTCGTCAGCAGTTTAAATGTTAGTATTCTTTGTACTTATGATTCATTGTAGTCATGTTTTATGATTGAAAGATACACTTTGTACAATCTAATTATAAAGATGATGATGAATCATCATCATCAAGATGATAATCAAAAAAACTTTTTACAAAAAAATATAACCGACTTCCAAAAAAAAACAAAATAAAAAAAGTGCAAAATAATATTTTACTTTCGTCAGTCGGTGACTTGTCGGTTGTCTTGTTGTTGTTTCTTTCTTTTTTTTGCCACCGACTTCCGAAAGTAAAATATTATTTTGCACTTTTTTTATTTTGTTTTTTTTTGGAAGTCGGTTATATTTTTTTGTAAAAAGTTTTTATTATACCCTTTTCAGTTGTGGTATCTCACTTAAATACTTGTCTAGTATCATTTTTACATTGTAACTAGACACCAGCACATCGTCCATACATACGACAAAGGACAAAATGCATAATAAAGGGGATGACTCAAAAAGTACCAAAGCAAAGATAATAAAATACATATGGGCCAAGTATCATCCCATTAAGCCGACCCCAAGATAGTTTGGGAAAAGGCTAGGCAGGAGAACCGGGCAAGCTTTCTCTACCAAATGAATGAAGATTCATGTAAATCGGTCCAGTAATCACGGAGAAATAGGTGTACGTGATAAATTTACAAATAAAATAAAATGAAAACTACAGGGCCAAACTATACACGGTGTAAATCACCTCATCACAAAGCTGTCAACCAAGCATTCTGTACATGAAACTAAGTAACTATCCGCGAAAAATATTGCTGGGAAATGACTTTTTTTTGGGGGGTCTAAAATCATGTTTTGTGGTAGAACTCAATGTAACGCACTCAAAACATTGTGCTGATGGACGGATTGAATAGTACGGGGGTCGTGGAGGTGTTTAAAGTAAAAATCTTACATAAAAAACTTGTATTTAAAAAAATACTTGTCAAAAAGTTGGAACTTTGACCCCTAATATCTCCGTAACTAGAAGGTTCCCAGGTATGGTGTAGAACAAAAAAATGATCGCAATGACAGGGAGAACCGGTGCCTTTCGGCTTCGTTAAGAGGTGTTTTACACCCTTTATAACATTCTTTATGGGACCAAATAGCAACTATTCCGCATCAAACTAAAGAAGTTAGTAAAGTAATAAGTCTCAGCGTAATCGGTGTACATTCAACAAAAACTAATCGAATTGATAACCTTCTCCTTTTAGAAGTCGGTTAAAATAAAAAAATAAAAAAAGATTTCTATTTTTTTTTAATTATTACTTGTACATACACCTGGAAATTGCATACCGTTACAATTCCAACAAGCCCAAACACAGCTAAGATACATTGTCTTATTATTGAGTTCCGGTGCCTGTCTCTAGGATTCATCATCAGATCTGATGATAGAATGATTCTTATTGAACGCAAATGCTTCACTTGTTGTAGAAAATACCAAAACCGCTGTAAGTTTTCCTATAAAATTTGAGGGTTGCCCTCGATTTCTCCAGGATCCAATCATCAGATCCTGACTTGGTGACTATGGGACCGCTTCAGAAGTATCTCCTTTCGAACAAAAAAAGAATTTTGAAAATCCGTCCACAATTGGCGGAGTAATCGCGTAACATACACACAAAAAAAAAAACATACCGTCGAATTGAGAACCTCCTCCTTTTTTGAAGTCGGTTAAAAAGAAGATCATTATAAAGATTAATCGTCAATAAATTACGGGTAACAGAAATCTTTCTTTTAGAAATAAATACATACGGTTCCTACCCAAAGAAGAAGAGGAAAGCTAGTAAAAAAGAATACCTACAAAAGGCAAGAGCAGTTCTACGGTAAATGTAAAAAATACCTAGTTGATCTGAGTAGTGTATGCGGTCATTACTTAAGTTATATTTTATGTTTACAGCGGATTAAAGGACCCTGTTATTAATCAGCACATTGATGGATTATCATCATCGCTTGCTCAAAATGTTGATACAAGGTAAAGTTACCTCTGTCCTGGAGGGCATTGTACTGCGCCCCTCCCTGGCGGCAAACAAGGCGACCGCGGGCCCGAGGGCGGGCTCGGGCCCGAATGCGACCCCGGGCCCGAGGTTGGTCCCGGGCCCGAAGGCAGTCTCATATGCGGCTGCTACGGCTGCCAATTCTGGGCCGGGGCAGTCTGGCCAGCGTTCTGGCAGGACTAGGCCGGGCCCCGGAAAGTTGGCTCCGCCAAAACAGGCAGCGGCCCAGAAAAAGGGCAAGGTGGCTCCTCAGGTGGTGGCGGTGTCTGCGCCAGCAGCAAGCCGGCCGCAGCCACCGCCACCACCCCCCACGCCTGCCGCGGCCGAAACCGAGTGGCAGGTGGTCGGGGAAAGGAGGAAGGGGTGAAAGGTGGCCAAAAAGGCCCTCAACGAGGAGCGAAGGTGGCGGCACAAGGCGCGAAGCGTCGCGGCTAGACTCCGCGCCCTGAAGACCGCAACTGTAGTGATCACGCTACAGCCGGAAGCGGAAAAGAGGGGCGTGTCCTACCGCGACATGCTCTCGAAGGCGAAAGCGACGGTGGATCTCGCAGAGCTCGGGATCACCAGGGGCTTCCTGCTTAAAGTCACCGCGACAGGGGCTCGAGCGCTGGAGATCCCCGGTGTAAATAGTGGCCCGTCCGCTGACGCTCTGGCTGAAAAGCTAAGAGCGTCCCTAGATGCGGATGAGGCCCGAGTGTCCAGGCCCGTCAGATGCGCAGACCTGCGCATCCTGGGCCTGGACGACTCTGTGACCCAAGAGGAGGCGGTCGCCGCCGTCACCAGGACCGGTGGGTGCCCTGCTGAGCAGGTCAGGGCAGGCACCCTACGTTCCGACCACTGGGGCATGCGAACCATTATGGTAAGCTGCCCTGTGACGGCGGCGAAAACAATCGTGGAGGCTGGAAGGCTTCTGGTGGGCTGGGTGTCAGCGCAGATGAAGCTGCTGGAACCCCGACCTCTGAGGTGTTATTAATTATAATTATATTAAAATTATTATTAATTTTTATTATTATTATTTATTTGTTATTATTACTAGATAACAATGATCTTTATTGATAAAGCTCTAGCCACTCCTCAAAGAGGGGACTTATCGCCACTATTGTGGCGTGCCCTGCACGTGGTTGCGATAGTCGCTGTCTCCATGCCGCCATGAGATCGCGCCGGAGGTCTGTCCGCTGAGCGACAATTTGCCGCGGCAGCGGAGTTTCCCCCCGGCGTAGTGCCTCCGCGCGCCATTCGTGCAGGCGCGCGAGCACTATTGCCTCCAGATCCCATGGTGGCAATCCGGCCAAGAGGCTCGCCGCCTCGCCGGAGATCGTGCGGTGCCCCCGGACCAGCCTTACGGCTACCACCTTCTGGGGCGCGTTCAGGTAATGGGCGGCTCGCCACTTCAAAGAACGTGCCCACACTGGGGCCCCGTAAAGGGCCATGGACCGCACGATCCCCGCATAGAGCCTCCGGCAGGAGGCGTTTGGATCCCCCAAGTTGGGCAAGAGCCGCTTGAATGCAGCCCCTGCCCGTTCCAGTTTTGGGACCAAACGTCGGAAGTGCTCAACGAAGTTCCACCGGCTGTCGAGGACAAGCCCTAGGTACTTTAGCGTCGACTCGACGCCGATGGGAACCCCTCCTACCGTCAGTATGGATCCCGACGGTGGCGCATTCCGAGGCCCATGAAAGCACATGGCCTCGGACTTGTGCAATTCCACCTCGAGACCCAGTTGCCGGATTCTTTCCACGACTATCGCAACCCCGCGTGTCATAAGTTCGGCCGCCGCCTCGTGCGACCTCCCCTGTGCCAGCACCAGCGTGTCGTCAGCGTAGCAAACTACGCTGACACCGCTAGGTAGATCAGCGCGCAGCACCCAGTCGTAGCCGATGTTCCACAAGGGCGGCCCCAGAACCGATCCCTGTGGAACACCGCACGACATCTCTCGCCGGTTCCACTCTCCGTTGCGACCGGGGTAGATGACGGCTCTGTCCATCAGGTAGTCCCCGACCACACGACGAAGGTAGGTCGGCACCCGGTGATACCGGAGTGCCTCCCTAATGCAGGTCCAGGGCATGATGTTGAAGGCGTTGGCGATGTCAAGAGACACAGCCACGACGACCCCACCCAGGGACACCGCATCCCCCGTCGTGAGAGCCCTCACGCGCATGATGGCGTCCACCGTCGAGCGCCCCCTGCGGAAACCAAACTGGTGATCCGCAAGATCCGGCCCCATCCCCACAAGGTGCCCGAGGCGGTTAGCAATGACTCCTTCAAAGAGCTTGCCCACCTCGTCGAGCAACACAATGGGCCGGTATGCGGACGGAGAGTCCGCAGGGCGCCCCGGCTTCCGGATGAGGACCAGCTTCCCCGTCTTCCAACGAAGTGGGAACTGGCCTCTCTCCAAGCATGCGCTTAAGAGACCTTCCAGTCGGGGCCCGAGAGCCTCCGAGGCCAGGACCCAGGCTTTGCCAGGCAAGCCATCGGGTCCCGGGGCGGTATTTTTGGCTTTAAGCCTGCCTACCGCCACTCTCAGGTCTACCCCAGTCACTTCCGGAATGTCGGCATCGTCCTCGATGTGGTCCACTTCTGGCACCGCAAGTGGCGGAGCCATAGGCGGGGGAGGATGTTCCCCTCACAGAGGGAACAGAGCGCTCACCACGAGCTGAGGGCGGAGACTCTGCGTCAGCGGGGGGGCCCAGGTGCGGAGTTTGTCCCGCACCATCTTGTAAGGGCGCCCCCACGGATCTCTGTCGAGAGTCTCCAGCATCTCCTCGCGGCCCAGGTCTTTGGCCCGCTAGACAGCCTCTTGGAGGGCAGTCTTCGCTGCTCTGTATCCCTCGTACAGCTCCGCTTCAATGGCTGCCGCATCCGGAGGGCGGATGCGGAGCCTGCGATGCCTGGCGTACGGGTGCCGCGCGGCGACGCACGCCTCGCGCAGAGACGTCAGCTCTCGCGACCACCAGTACACCTGACGCCGGGCGCTTCCTGGCTGAACTCGGGGCATTGCCACGTCGCAGATGTCGGACATGACCTCCTGGAACCACCCTGCCTCGTTGTTGACGTCGGCAGGCCTATTCGGTGATGTCACCCAGGCCTGCACTATCGAGGCTTCCAGGAGGAGCAGATCGATGCCCTTGAGGGAAATTGTATTATAAAATTATTACTATGTTACGTTTTTATAAAATACTATCATTTCGCCCGTGATTTCGTCCGCAAAAATTGTGATATAATATAGCCTTGTTACTCGGTAAAGATGTAGCTTTTTAGTGGTGAACAAATATTTTCTCTTCATAATATATATTAGTATAGAATAGCAGCACCCCGTGGTTTCACCCGCATAAATAATGATCTCGTGGGAATATCGGGATAAAAAGTATCCTATGTCCGTTGCCAGGATTAGAATTTGGATAAAATTTGGCACGTAGGTAGACCATGAGTATACCTACGTGCCAACATTTATCCAAATCTGTCTAGTTGTTTTAGTGTAAAAGCATAACAAACAAACGAACTCACCAATAATTATTTTACTTTTGTAGGCTACTCTTATACTATTTGTATTTCTTTATCATAATAATACGTTCCATATCTTGTATTTTTTTCTCAATTAAATTATAAGTAAACCGCAGTGAACCGTGTTACGCACCCCTGCCTCTGCACGTGTGTGTATCAAGAAGCGTGCACCACGCACACAAGCGCACTCAACGTCAGTCGGCGTTGTTTTTTGAGTTAAGAATTTTGCGAGAACGCTCTTAAGGATAACTTCATATACCCAAATAGCATTACGGTAAAGTTGGTGTCATTGTGTTTCATGATATTATCCATAATTTCGTACAGTTACCGAATCTATGAGCAGCATTTCAACGAAGCAATAAGAAATAATGTAAATATTATGTACATCAGTTCCTATGTCTATTTGTTTCTGTACTCCGTCGGATTTGTCATAAATTATAAAGTCAATGTCTTGGAAACTAAAACAAATATATTGTTTGTCTTGAAAATTCAAAACATTCAAAGATTTCTTAACGAAAATAATCTTTTCAAGCGTTTCATCATTTGTAACTGGATCAGTGTAATTTTGATCTTCGGAAGTTTCATTGTAAATATCACTTATTGGATTGTTACTTTTGACGTTTCCATTATAGACCTTATTTATTGGGTATTTCCGCTATATTTTGATTTACATTTTAATTATGCAAGCAGACTTATAACTCTGTTAAGCCATAAAGTTGAGTTGTGGAACATTCAAGCTCGATGTTTGCGACAAACGGATTTTAGGGACAATGAAACTAACTGCAAAGGAATGTTTCAAACTTACGTTAACATTCTGGAGTATTATGAGTTCTGTAAGAATTCTTTCCAATATACGGTATGTTTGATTACTAGTTTAGACGTTTGTTAAAATAATCCTGGTCAAAATATATAGTGCAAACGTTTTTTTTAGATCGTGTTTCAGAGCATAGCGCTTTTTTGCTGTTCCTTATTCAAATTGCAAACTGCAATAGTATTTATTAAAATATTTCAACGTAAAGATCGGGCATCAGTGAGTACTTTCTTTAATAGAATTAATTAAACCATTTTATTTTTATATGTTACAGAACTTCCGCATTATTATGCGTATGATCAATCTTTGTTGCAGTTTTTGGCGCGACTAACTACTATTGTCTTGTACATCGATGTTATCAAGACCTTGATTTGCAATCTTATTTTGAGCGTGTATTGTGAAAAATTCTACATAGCAATGGATAACGTTCAAACCTCATGCACGTTTATTTTGAAATCAGATTGTTCAGGTAACTTTAACTTTATTTTTTGGAGTTGACGAGTGCTATAAATTTAGTTTTATGTATGAACTTCATGTCCTAATTGTAATGTGTGAATTAACATATTTTATTTTGGTAAAATAGCCACCAGTCCGCTAGATGATGACGGGAGGAATTTATTTATTTGTTTAAATTATGAGTAAATTTCCACTTATAACACTTTTAAGGACGTGACCGATGCCGTTGCTAACGATTTTGGTCTAGCAGAGTTCTGGTCAAATCTTATTCAACTTTCCATCAATGGAAACAAATTCCCGTAAATGTTCGTGTTACATTGCAGTTGCTGAGAAAAAAATGTGCAAGAATATTAAACGGCTACATCATGTGACTTTTGACAAGATGAATGCTTGCAGAATGTTCTACGTTGATGCTACTTTTCCATTTAAAATCATGTCTTTAATAACAAGTTATAGTGTCGTTATCCTGCAGTTCGCATTTTTATAGATTTTGCTTTTAGATATTGTAATGATCACGACGTTAAGTCGATAAATTAATGAACTTATGTTATCTTTTGTCGACCATCATTGCAGAAGAACAAAGCTGATATCTAAGAGAAATTTAATTTCAAACATTGTTTTAGTAATTATTAAGGGTAACAAATCTAGGTTCTGGTACATTCAAATAAGGATGTGTTGTATTTGAACCAAATCATAACCGAAAGAGAAACATTTGTTCACAGATTTCTTAACAAAAGTAATCTTTTCCTGCGCTTCATTATTTGTAACTGGATCAATATCATTTTGATCTTTGGAAGTTTCATTGTAAAAATAACTTTGCGTGCCAGTACCATAATGGTATTGGAACGCGACCGCGAGACCGAATAAGGTCATCGCTGTCTCTTTCCCGTACGACCCTTGAAAGCGTGTGCGTAAAGCGTACGAGGCCGCCAGTCCGCTGCCTACGCGCAAAGTACTCTTTCGTGAATCCGCATTGTCCGCGAATAACGATTACGAACTTATTGTAAATTTATGACTGTGAACTTGTGTACGTAGGCGCGATTCTCTAAGATAACTGTTTAAGGAAATTAACATCATGACGGTACCTTGTCAATACATCTATGAAAACATTATATACGTTAGGAAAAATTTGCATTTGTTTAGTAAAAGAGGTGACCGGCACCACTATTATACTAGAAACAGGGACCAACTAGTTCAGCCAGGTTTCAGGTTGGCTAAAGTAGACTCATCTTTCATGGGGTACTGTTTAAAATGTTACAATAAAATACTTCACCCCATTCTACAACTGAATGAAACGAAATTTAAATCTTGCATTAAACGCACACTATGTAGTCAAGCATTTTTTTTTTTGATGATTTTGATTGCTCCTATGGTTGTGGAGCTGGTTCTGCTCCACAACCATGGGAGCAATGAATCACCTTGAAAAATTATGCTTGACTACATAGTGTGCGTTTAATGCAAGATTTAAATTTCGTTTCATTCAGTTGTAGAATGGGGTGAAGTATTTTATTGTAACATTTTAAACAGTACTAGGATTTAAAATTCAGTATCAAGATTGTAAAAATATATTTGCATTGTATAGATTCAATCTCTTATTATTATATAATTGCATAGCACATGTGTGAGTACTATGTACTGTAAAGCCACCATTTAATGAGTACCTACATCTTTCAGTGACGCGAAATTACCCTGGTGGTTGAGTGAATGATGACATTCACATTTATGTGAGCATAAGCACCGCTAAGTAGACCGCTTAGTACATAAAAATATATATACAAACGAAGCGGACCCCCAACGCTACGACGCTTGGATTAATTTTATTTTTGGTTTTTTAGAGTTTTTGTCCGTCGGGGGTTTTTTAAATTTTCTATTCAATGTATGTTATGCTTGTAAAAATTAGTTATTTTAAAATTACATTAATCGTTTATTATATTAACTGAACATTATACCGAATAAAATTATAGATTCATTTGTTATATCTTGTAAATATTAGAGACATTTTGTAATTATATCATACTTACTTACCCTTAGTAGCAACGTAAAAAATAGTGATAATTCATTATTTCATGGATTCGAGGCATATCTATTCATATTTGATATTGCAAGTATTTTCGCGCATTGAACTGCGCAATTCTAAAATAGCCGATTCTAATAAGTTGAAAAAGAGTTAGAATCTTATAAGAATAATGTATGTAGGACTCCTAAAAAACACTTTCATTATATCATTTGTATATTTGTGATGTTAGTTATAAAGTTTCGTGTAAATTAATTCAGTAGTTTCCCAAACATAAATAAAATACGACAACAGTATGTTTGCAGCGAGCTCTCTGATTTCTTTCGAGTTGTTTAAATAGTAATACTATGGTCTCGTTCTTCAAGAACACGATACTGTTTACCGTTTAAGATATGCGGAAATAGAACTTCGGCGATAAGTGTTTTTGTGTGAGCCGTCCGCATGATGTAGGCGATGACGTAACTGAGGGGCCCGCGAGGAGTTTTACCGTAAGGCAAGCATATATAAAGAGGTCAGATTGTCATCAAACTAAACTACAAAAATACCAGTCTTAAAAATAAACTGACTTATTAATGTTGGTATAATTAAGGTCGATACTTTTCAATATTTTTAATGGAACACTATTTACATAAAATGTCATAATAAGTAACATCTCATTATTAACGCTTCAAGAAATGTTTACTTAGGTACTTATTATAAATGTTTTTTCCGTGATAGCGGTAATTTCTGTTTGTGTCTGCACAGCGAAACTTAAATGGGTCACTTATTTGACAAAGATGTTCAATCGATGTTTTTGTCTGTTAACCTCATGCGAAACATTGTGGCCTGCCCCAAATATTTTATCAAGGATAACTTTATACATCTAAACAGCCTTACAACGAAGTTGGTGTCTTTATGTGCCATGATGCCATCGATTTTTATGCATTTATTCTATCATCATTAACCCAACCTGAAGGAATGTCACTTTGTCCCTGACAAAGTGACATTGGACGGCATACCGACACGACCGGAAAAATATGAGGCGTAGGACCAACGACTTAATTTGCTTTCCGAGGCACGGGGGTATCATCGGGGTCTGGCTGTTTGTGTATGTGAGTTTAAATGTTTGTAAACGCACCCACGATACAGGAGAAATTCCTAGTGTGGGGCAACGTTTTTATAAAAAAAAAAAAAAAAAAAAACATACCACCAACTTCCCAAGTCCGGGCTCCTACGGAGAAATTCCTGGTGGGGAATCCCAATATCACTTTTTGCCTCTAAAAGTATACGCTTTTATAATAAGTTGCCAAAGGCAGTTACAGAACTAACGAAGGCGGTTATTTTTATTTGTAAAAAAAAATGTATCCACTAAAACTTCGGCTTTAAATACTAACTATACCATCGTTCTGCTGCAGTTTACTATTTTATCATTCTAATTGTATAATTGACTTAACTTATCGTATTGTCTTGATGTTATTACATAGTATGAATATACATTGATAATTTTTATCGACTTTCATTGCTGAGGAAATAACTTTTACGATCATCATCTTCTGCCCAGCCTTTTCCCGACTATATCGGGGTCGGATTCCAGTCTAACAGGACGCAGCATGGAGCGGCTGCCAATCTACTTTTATGATACCTATTATATAAAAGTATTAAGTTAGAATAATACAAGACGTGTGCCCAATTTGATTTAATTATGGCAAATACACTTTAGATTTTTTTTTTTAAACTTGGTTCTCTCTTCGATCATAAAAGGATCTGTACTGAAAAAAATAATGTTTATATGCGCCATTTATGCAAAAAGGAAACTCTTCACAGTTGCCTGTCACCTCATTAAAATGATAATTATGATGTTGCGTCGCGTCGTTGACATTATAATTGTGGTCGAAAACTAATATTCTTAAATGGGCTATTATTAACTTCCATCCATCGCTTTCATTTCATTTATATGTATGTAATGACTCATTTGTGTCCGCTTATCAAAAACGAAAGTCTATAAAGTGAAGCGATTGGTTATTGTTTTATTTTGACGCGTTGTTAATTTTCTTTCCAGAAACTGGGGGTGGGTATCTCCACGATACGTTAGGAATTATCAAAGGCTCTATTTAATTCGCTTCTTTTCTTTATCATATTATCTACATTGATCTCTTAATGTATTTTGGTCGTATTATCTTTTGTTGGTAGTATTATTTGTTCGTCAAACATTTTCACTGAACATATATTCGAAATGTGATTACTTAAGTCATAACAAGGTACCAAAAATTGAAACAAATGTTTTAATCACTTTTAGTTACTGACTAGTGAACATCAACCCATACATTTTGGAATACTATCATACAAAATGGATTTTAGAACTCGACGTTTCAATCCGTTTTTGTATCGTTACGTTGACCAAGATGTGCAGATGATGTTTCTGCCTTTGAACCTCATGCAATCTCTGTCACTAAATCCAAAGTATCAAATCCAAAACAATTTCGTGAATCCGAATGATCTTTCAAATAACCTAAAATCATTTTGTGGGCTATTTACATTTATGTTTTTGGGTTTTAGTCGAATAAGTGCGATGCTGTTCGATGAGAATATGCAACGATACCAGACCGTCAATTTCCTTTACTTCGCAACTGTCTTCGACGCCCTTTTCTACGCTTCTGGCTACGTCATGAACTTTATCCTCCACTGCGTGCATTCAAAGGATAATGTCCAATTTATTTTGACGTTTCAAAAAATTCATAGGTTTATCCAAAATTTTGCCAGTACCAAGTGTGTGATTATTAGAAATTGGTCTTATGTCATTATTCTTCTAGTGTTCTTTATCACAATATGTATCTATGTGTATGTGGTTTACATGCATCCTCCATGGTACGTCATTTGTAATCTGTTCGTGCTACTTACTATCGACTGTAATGCAGTGTATGCTATTTGCCTAATTAAGTTACTAACGGAAAAAGCTGAACAATGGAATCAAAAAGTGTTAGAGTCCTTGAGCAATGGCAGCCGTGTAATGCGTTGCAACAAAATGGGTCACGCTTACGTACAAATACTGGAATGCTACAATCTTTACAAAAAACTTTTTCAAATACCTGTAAGTAGAAATTATAATAGTTAAAAATTAATTCTCTCCCACTGTAAGAAAAAAAAATCCTTTTTCCTTACTTGTTTTAACTAACCGTGGCAATTTAAAAAAAATAAAAACTTCCTGCCATCTCCTCAAAATCGCCTTTTTAAATGAATGTTCAATTGTTATGATTGTAATTTCCAGGTACTATACCACATAGCCGAGACCTTTTTGCTTGGCTTGATAAAAGTTCAAGTATTGATTGATTTTTTACATTATCATTCCAAAAATCCGGAGTGTGTGAGTATAAAAAACGTGTGATAATCGTTTCACTGGGATTAATAGTTTGTCATAAGACCAACTTGACGTGAGCGCTTTGCCACATTAGACCTCACGTCAATGGTCATTTTGGGCTTAATTTGGCCTAGCTCAATACACTGATCGAATAGAATATATTATAAGTTGACGTGCGGCCTACCACACCCTACTACTAACTTCCAATTAATCTAGGGTAACTGATAAGTGACCAATTAAAGTATTAATATTGGAACGCTGGCTGTTCAATGTCGCTTTTGTACTGTTTATATATATATTGGATTGGTTGATGGCAATAGGCTTGGCCCCTATTAAATGGGACTTACCATATCGGCGAAATCTAATGCCTTACCAGGATCACAAGTGGATTATTGTGTTTATTAGTAACTTTTTTTTTGTGGCGCAAAGTAGCAATTATTTTTTATTGCAGGGATTCGTTGTTCAGGCATTACTCTACGTGTTTGTGGCGAAGTGTTTGTTGATACAAATTCTCATCTGCTATTACACGCATGCGTTTTACGATGCAATGAAGATCTCGCAGGATTCGTGCGTTTTGGTCCTAGCATCAAATTGTACCGGTAAGAATAAAAGTTGTAGTTACTTCGTATTGATTTGATAAGAATAGATATGTCACAGTCGAAACTGTTAACTAGTCAAAACAATAACTAACTTTTACTTACCACTGGTTGTTTTTTTTTTACCATTTGAAAATCATTGTTTAAGTAATTCTAGGTATTTATAACAGAAGCGTTCTCAAACAAAATACTTTTAATAGAGAAAACGCCATTTTACTTAACAAGGGTTTCGCCTGATACAGGTCAAAAGTGATTTTGTCCGATTAACAGTTTTGACTGTAACAGATAATTTACATTAATCGATAAAACAAAAATATCATTAAAACTATCGTAACCCACCACTTTGTGCGGAGTTTCTCTAGTTATTTATACGTGACCTTGTATGATATTTTGCTTAGCTAGAGAAAGGAGACGTCTCTGTTGAAGGCTGAATGATCCTCAATAATGTATACCATAACATCACGCCTGTAATCCCCGAAGGGTTAGGCAGATGTGTACCGAATATTGCGCCCACATTTTGCAAGTTATGTTTAAGCCCCATGTAATAGGGGGTAAGCCTATTGCCATCAACCGGGCACAAATCCAGACTCTGCGGCCGCTACTGAGAAATTGCTAATGGAAAAACCCAATAACACTTTCCCTAAATCGAACACTGGACCCCAGACAGTCACGCTTGCGATACAATGAAGCAATCAATAATGGATTTCACTTAATATAAAAAGGCTTGCCACAGACATGTACGGTGTTGCGCACGTAAGACGCAACTTGCCAGTATTCAAAACAGCCAGCAACAATCGGTCAAAAACCTTGCGTATAATATTTTTCACCACTCCCGCACGAAAGAAGTGTCTTTCCTCTACGAAAACAGTGAGGAAAGTTGGTTTTTCCTCACTGTTTGAACAGTGAGGAAAGTAATGATCCCGTTCAGAAACTAACCTTGCCTGATTTTTTATGTTAAGTTTTAAAGATATTTAAAAAAATAAATAATTTTGATTTGCTTTGTGACTATTTAATTTATTTACCAATGATGACTGAATACTTTCTTGCTGGGAGTGGTGAAAAGTTTTGTATGCAACTTGTGAGCAAGTTCATTTGCTATTCGTTTTGTTGAGTCTTTCGCTTACTCAGGATTGAAATTTATAATCACTCGCTGCGCTCGTGATTCTATTTTTCAATCCTTCGTTCGCTCAAGACTCAAAATCAACACTCATAGGAAAAACGAACTTTCCTCACATGTTGGATAAATAACTATTTATAAATATAACTTAGAATATCTTTACACAGCAAATATTCGTAATTATCTATCAAATACAACAATTGAGCTCACGTATTGATGATAATCATTTTAGTAATATATTTATAATCTAAATGAAACCTTCATAGAGCATTTGGCTAGTAACAATTAAAAATAAAAGTAAATGACAGCTGACAAGTTTGATGTAAAAAATGTCTTCTAAAATGGACATGACATTTTCCTTGGAATCGACATAAAATAAAATAAAAACGGAATTGTATATGATCATGATTTTGACTACTAATCAAAGACATACTTACAATGAATACTACATGATTTTAAAAAAACGAAAGACGACTAACTAAACCTACTACGTAAGAAAAAAATACCTACGACAGACTAGGCAGTATGGTTGAAAAACTATAGCCTGCCCGACGGGAGAAAAAAAAAAAAAAGGAAAAAATGTCACAACACAGGATACTAAGAATAAAAAGGTTTGTAATATTTATAAAAATGAAACGATTCGTAAAATGCTAATGTAAACCCAATAAAAGTATCAATATGGATGGTGTCAGTATAAAGTATCTGTAGTAGGCAGATACTATAACGGTCCAACCAGATTTGCGTGATTAGGCAAAACTGAGCGGCAGAAATTAGATTTTGCCACCCGGCTTGTGTGCTGATGGAGCAAAGAATATTTTACCTCGAAAAATGTATCATTAAACCTAAGTTACTGTTGGTGCAACTTTTAGGCTTTGTTACAATTTGATGGCGCTTTAAAAAAAGTAGAACATTCGTGATTATTAAGATAAATGTTTAATATGTTACTTGGAGAGATTCGGATCACTGCTTCGACAACAGTATAACTCCAAAACCATGGATTTATTTTGAACATAGTCGTTATTTAAATGGCATCCTTAAAAATACCTATCCGTTCGTTATTAAAAGCCATCGAGGATTCTTGTCGTCTGATTCTCCTTTTTATATATATATTTTTTTTATTTTACAGCTGAAGAAAGGGCATTGTGTAAGAACATCCGACGGTTGCACCGAGCTTCATACAGCAAGATGAGTGCGTGTGGCCTGTTCTACATCGACATCAGTCAACCACTGAGTGCCATGGCACTTCTTACTAACTACACTGTCGTACTGTTGCAGTTTGCATTGCTTTAATTCATTTTAAATGGGAACCGATCACTTTTCTGGTTTGAGAATGATGTAGCGGGCATGTCCAAAACTATGTGGACCTCATAAATAAGCTGGATTAAAAGAACGGGAACTCTGAAAACAGCAGACGTTTAAGTAGTGTATTTAAACGTCTGCTGTTTTCAGAGTTGAATTTGTGAAATTCAAAGTTACAGTTTATGGTAGTAGTGCTAAGCTTTTTGTTCGCCTTGTAAACCAAACAAAATAAAATTGACCTTCAAATCAAATCATTATGCTTTTATTTCGAACAGCAAGATCTGTATAGGTTAGTGAAAGTATTCATATTTTAAAGTTCTTCAGGTGCGACATCTATTAAGATACGTAGGAACTACGCAGTCTGGCAGCGGCATGTAAACACGACAATCTCTTTGATTGTGGGGTATCAATCGATGGTGTTACTGAATCCTGAATCATTTAGATATTGATATGCCACTTATCAAAAAATATTTGTGAGACTACTGAGCATAAGAGATATTTATTGGGTTGTTCTATCAGGAATTTCTAAGTAGCTGCCAAGGAGTCTAGATTTCTGCACACCCAGTTGATGACATTAGGTTCGCCCCATATTACATAGGACTTGAAGATAACTGGCGAAAGTTTGGTGCACTATAATAGGCACAATAGCCTAACAGTTCGGAGATTTTAGGCGTGATGTCTGAACTCAAAACCGGTGTAGATGTATAACCAGAAGTCGTACTGGTACTAGTTGTAGTAGAACGATTTACGAAGTGACAGAATAGTTGTGTCCACACCCTCGCTCGAGCCAACCCGCGATGCTGTGCCAGTAGTTTTAAATCAGCCCCTAAATAATGATACCATTCAGATCCAGCCTGTCCCCACGCAGTCCTCCCCCAGTGACGCCCTAAGCCGAGGTTCGTACCCCACAGGGGGTGCCCTTAGCGTGCAGTCGCTTAGTTTGTAAGTTTTTATGCCCTGGCTGGAGGCCTTACTCTAAAGGCACCCACAGGATAGTCCGGTTAAGCAGACGACAACCTCATAGGTTGAACTGCGAGATGTCATTCAAAAAAAAAAAAAAAGAATAGTTGTGTGGAGAATGCGGGAACGCGCGGGCGAAAGGGTCGCACAGATGATCGAGCCACCGGCAGCGCGAGTGAGGTGCGGACCTCACGGTGTACCGTGCGGTCCGTGCTGCATTAAATTAAGTTGTTATACAAACGAGTCATTTTTAATTTCACATTTCCAACAATTGGTGACCTTTTAATCATACAGAATACTGCATTCAACGGATAAGAGTAACAACGGATAACCGCTGCTCGAATTTGAATTTTAACGGAAAAGAGGATAACGAAAAGGTTCGATTTGCTGCCTTCGGCCCTGGTGGAGTAAAGAACTTTGCTGAGGACTGCTGGAAGTTTGGCTGGATACCTAAGGGAAGTTGGTCTTTATAATTCCATCCATAATTTTTATAATTCTATACACTCTCCTCCCTCGAATTTGTATGCAGTTTGCCGCTTCGAAAGCGCTCATGAGATAGCATTTCGTGTGCACCTACTATCTTTTTTATAATTTACGTTTTGGCTTTTGTGAGGGTTTGTCCTATACCACGTTAAACGTCTAAAATATAAATTTCATTTAGCCGATATAATTTATATTTTGTGTTTCAGTTTAGAATTTCACCTTTTTTCCGTTAACGACTTTTTCCACCCACCAATTCATAAGATTTGTTGTTAACTTGTACCCATATATGCAAAATTCCAAATAACCTCTAAAGGAATAACCTAAACTTACATCTTTCGATTTCCATTCCGCTTTGCCAGGTACTAGGGTTGTGGTTAGCGAGCCTATCAAGCTTTTGAGTGGCGACTGCAGGAAGGCGGTTAGGTCAAAATGCGACGGAACCGTTGTTGGACTGGTTCGATCATTTTATTCTCTTGCCTAGTTCATTGTTCAATTATTGTTCCCAATAATTAGTTATGGAAGGAAGAGACAGTTAAAATTATCTTCTTAAAAAGCGTGATATAATAAAAAAAGGAAAAAAGGTCAAAGAATTATCTTTGCAGATTGATCATCATCTGCCTAGCCTTTTCCCAAACTATCTTGGGGTCGGCTTCCAGTCTAACCGGATGCAGCTGAGTCCCAGTATTTTACATGAAGCGACTGCCAATCTGACGTCCACAACCCAGTAACTGGGTAATAAGATACCCCATAGTAAGACTGGATCAGGACAGTCTTACTAAGTGTCTTGAAAAAAAGTCTTGTCAGACTTTTTGGCTTCTGACTACTTGTAACGACTCTCAAAGATCTACAAATGACAGCCGAGACCAACGGCTTAACGTGCTTTCCGAGGCATGGAGGAAACTCGGTATCTAATTGATTAATATTGGGTAATAAAATTGGGTATTAATTGAAAGTGGTAGGTAGGTGGTAGGTAATAATAGTAGGAGAGTGGGCTATAAAACTGATTTGAGTTCATACATCAGTACTAAAAAAAAAACCGTTTTGGGATGTGTTTGTGAGCCGCGGTAATAATATATTTACATACTATTTGAGTTTTTTTTTTTTTTTTAACTAATCTGCAGACATTAGTCACCCGTTTGTGTCAGCGACTGTTTTCGTACCGTATTGTGAAGCTTAATGTGCTGACGACTGTATACACCAATCAGTTTTCTTATTTTATAAGTTAATTTTAATGTCAGTCTGTGGTTCATTGCCCGAGTTACTCCGTTTTCAATATATTTGTGTTCGCTCTCAGTCTTTCTGTCACTTAGTATTTCAGTACGCCATAATCAGTATTATTGACAGCCCGATTTTGAAAGTGTAGTCGATCGTTTAAATACTACCCATAACTAAATATCATAATCTTACGTCAAGCTTAGAAAATAGTGCCGGTGTCGTTTTAAGGTCAATTGAGTTTACCGCTGAGAACTATAAAAACGCATGGAAAATTGTATGTGACCGATAAAACAGTAAAAATATATTAATAAATTAACACCTCAAGTTATTAAGTATTGATCCAGTTACAAGGCATCGAGCGAGGCAACACATAACGATGAATAGAAAGAGACGCTATATAAATTGGTATGAGGGCAAATTAAGTTGATGGTGTCACTGCTAGAACTCTGTATGTTGACTGAAAAAGAATTTTGGTCACGATATATGTTATTCATCATCATCAACCTGTATTCGTCCACTGCTGGACATATATGTTATTGCATGCCATCTTTTGCTTGTTCACATTACCCAAATTCCTTAGGAACTCCCACAATCCGAGTGTTGCTAATGCCTGGTTAATGATGCGATTGGCAATTGATATTTTTATATTTTGACTTTTTGATCAGTAACTGGGGGTAAGTCTACTGACGATACGGAATGAATTCTCAAAGGTTCGTGTAATTCACTTCTCTTTATTTGCCTTAAACTATTTTGGTGGTAGTATTCGTTTTATTTAACTTTAAAGTTATTTTCATTTTACTTTTACTTACTACAAGGCTCGATTATTATTTGCTCATTAAATATTTTCACTGTACATGTTTTGTTATGCATAATGTGATTACTTAACTGATAACATAGTACGCATCAGTTGGTACGAATGTTTTAATCACTATTAGTTATACTATTAACAAGTGAACACCAACCCGTCTATTTTGGAATAGTATCATACAAAATGGATTTTAGAACTCGACGACGTGTCAATCCGTTTTTGTATCGCTACGTTGACAAAGAGGTGCAAACGATGTTTCTGCCTTTAAACCTGATGCAATCTCTGTCACTGAATCCGAAGTATCAAATCCAAAATAATTTTGTGAATCCGAATGATCTTTCAAATAACTTTAAATCATTTTGTGGACTACTTATGTATATACTCTTGGCTTTATATCGAATCTGTGCGATGCTGTTCGATAAGAATATGCAACGATACCAGACCGTCAATTTCCTTTACTTCGCAACTGTCTTTGACGCCCTCTTCTACGCCTCTGGCTACGTCATGAACTTTATCCTCCACTTGGTACATTCAAAGGAAAATGTTCAAATCATTTTGACGTTTCAAAAAATTCATAGGTTTATTCAGAATTTTGCCAGTACCAAGAGTGTTATTTGTAGACATTGGTCGTACTCTATTAACCTCCTCGTATTCTATATCACAACATGTACCTATGTGTACGTGGTTTACATGCATCCTCCATGGTACATCATTTGTTACGTGTTCGTGCTACTTACTGTTGACTGTAATGCAGTGTATGCTATTTGCTTAATTAAGTTACTAACGGAAAAAGCTGAACAATGGAATCAAAAAGTGTTAGAGTCCTTGAGCAATGGCAGCCGTGTAATGCGTTGCAACAAAATGGGTCACGCTTACGTACAAATATTGGAATGCTACAACCTATACAAAAAAGTTTTTCAAATACCTGTAAGTAGAAATTATAATAGTTAGACATTTCTCCCACTGTTTAACAAAGGTCTCCATAAAACGACTTGTAAAATGGCTTTCGGAGTATCGTTACATTGCGATGATAAACATTCGCAATAACGTAATTCGTCATTGCAATTTTTCGGAGTAACGTACGTTACTCGAGTAACGAACATTCTGAGTAAAGTAATTCGTCATAGCGTACTTTCTGACTAACGTTATTCGTACTTATGAACTTTATGTATACCGTATATCGGTATTTTAAACTTCGGAGTAAAGTAGTACAGTCCTTTTGCTATTTGTGTGGCCACTTTTTTTTTAAGGAAAAAGTGGAGTTCATCCCACTATGAATGTTGATAGATAGAGAGGGAGAGAAAGGCAGAAAAAGATGGATGTATTGGAGTGAGGAATGATAAAAAAGAGAAAGGACTAATGATACCGTAACATCTGACAAGGAAGAATGGAAGAAGAAAACGTGTTGCACTAAACCCAAGTAGAATGGGACAGGTGCAACAAGATAATGATGATGATGAATGGAGTTCCTCCCGCCACCTCCTATGCGACATTGCCTTTTTTTAGGAACGCTTAATTGTTACGTTTGTAATTGTTATGATTGTAATTTCCAGGTACTATTCCACATAGCCGAGACCTTTTTCCTTGGCTTGATAAAAGTTCAAGTACTTATTGATTTTTTACATTTTTATTCCAAAAATCCTGATTCTGTAAGTATATTTTTTTTTTAAGATCGTTACACGGGCGTAGATGTTTTGTAATAAAAATCAACTTTACATAGCGTCTAGTAAACTTTTTATATATTATTATGTCGCAGGCAATTTGTATAATTCCGCGTTTTACAAACGGCATCGTCCGTTTAAAAACTTCGCTGTTTTAAAATATGCCGAAGGCAAACTGTAAATAATATTGCCTGGTCACTTTGTAAGATGCCACAACATTTGATAGACAATTCAATCGACGTTTACAAAATGCCGCGGCAAATTGAACTATTTAATTATTTTTTTTACCACGCTTGGCGCTGCTAATCAAAACAAGAAAAATGGCGTCGAATAGTGGTTTTGTGACACAGAAAAATAATGAAAACAGTGCAAATTCTACGTGTTCAATGGACTTTTCACAAAAAAAAGTATTGTTTTATAGACATTTATAGTGAGTTAAGAAAATTTTACGATTCACAAATAAGAGCAGTAAAAAAACCGTGGACAAATGACAACGTTTTTGAGGTTATATTAAAAACTAAATCGAGCAAAAAAAAAAAACTGACGGAGTGAAAATAATATTCAGTGAGTGGACTATACAACCGATTTGAGTAATAATAAAATGATATCCTTCAAAAAACACCGTTTTTGGATATGTTTGTGAGCTGCGGTAATAATATCTTTACATACTGTTATACTTTTTGAGTTAATATTTTTTTCTATTCTATAATTTATTTTTCTGAAAAGAGCAGACAGGATTTATTATGATTGTACTTTAGGGGGCGGAGCGACCTAAAACCCCGCCTGTCACTTCATGTTTGGCCTTTTTAAACTCGTCAGAGTTAGTCTGCACCTATAATCTGGAGAATTGTCGCTCAAATAGAAATTTGTTCGCTTAAAAATGACTATGCTGATCGTTTTGAAATACTTTTGCCTGAAATTCGTATTTTTAAGTCGCCGTTTTTAATAATTGTGATCGCTCTCAGTCTTTTGCTTACTTAGTTTTTCAGTATGCCATAATCAGTATTTCGACAGCCTGATTTTGAATCCATAGTCGATCGTTTAAATACTACACCTTTTAAATTACGCCTGTTAATAACATTTACTACGGGATATTTACCATGTGTATTATTTGTTTCGAGTTCCCGATATTTCGGCGCTGTTGCAAACGCCATGATCACGGATAAACTGAAGTTACTGCGAGAACTCGCAGGAACTCGAAACAAATAATACACATGGTAAATATCCCGTAGTGAATGTTATTAATAGTGTTAGTGACCATGTCAGTTTAAAAACTTATATTACGCCTGTTGTTGTGACGGATGCGTGTTTTTTATGTTCCAATATTTTTTTAAAATCTGACAATTTAACATTCGTTTTTACAATCTTTGTTGTATCTCGATTCGTTTCGCGTTTGTGGAGTAGGTTAAGCACTTCTGCGGGATTAACACTACTGCTGTCCAGGTTTCGATTCCTAGGTCGGACAATGTCTCAGTTCCACGGTGCTCGGGTAGTGGCAATAACAACATCTGTTATTTGTTTTCACGAGTGACCACTGAAAACCAGTTCTGTGCTATAGGCCCGGACGTGCAAGCGGTCGACTTTTTTTTTGTTCTGTCTTGTTGTAATTATAAATATTTGTAATGCGTTGTATGTTATTTTTTTTTTTTAATTTTGTGTGCACGTCATGTCCCTGAGACAAATAAATATTATTTATTTCTTCTTTACCTTCCTGCCCTTTTCTCATGGTACATGGCACAAAAAGTTTTTTTTTTTGCCATTCTCTTCACGCTATCATTTTCTCCTTTTTCTTTCATATCAATCCTCACACAATCCATCAATCGTGGTTGGTTAGCGGCAATATGCTCGCCCCATACTACATCGGACATACACATAATTGGCAAAATGTGGGTATATCTAATGCACACATATACAGGGTGTTATTTTGCATCCTCTTCAAAATTCAGTAGGTTGTCACAAAAGATATAAATAATAATCAATTAAAATTTCAGTACCTAGTTTATTATTATTAAACGCGGATTCTTTTGTTTTTTTCTGTTTGTCAATATTTCAAAATAACCCCCTTAACGTGGTTTAGAGATTAAGAAATTATTGAAAAAACGTTTGAGATTGTTTGTATGTTTGTAAGCGCGGTTATAGGGCGAGAATCAAATGGGCCGCGTTTAAAACACAGGTGTTTCACACTTACCGATTTCCGTAAATAAATGAAAAAATAAGAATTACCTACCTATTTTATTATTCATTCGGGGCGAGAATCATTAGCATATTAAC
This sequence comes from Cerastis leucographa, assembly GCA_963082945.1. Taxonomy (NCBI): domain Eukaryota; kingdom Metazoa; phylum Arthropoda; class Insecta; order Lepidoptera; family Noctuidae; genus Cerastis; species Cerastis leucographa. The sequence goes on from OY720355.1 coordinate 19,372,040, forward strand.
CTCCTTGAATTTGACGAGAATGCAAAACAACACCTTGTATACCCTGCCAGGATTACCGTTGTGGATTTTTATTCACCATAAGTGTTTTTTTTTGCAGGGCATATTAGTCGTTCAAGGATTGCTCTACGTGTTTATGGTGAAGTGCTTGTTGATACAAATCGTCGGCTGTTATAACACGCATGCATTTTACAATGCAATGAAAATATCGCAGGATTCGTGCGTGTTGGTTCTAGCATCAAATTGTACCGGTTTGTTTCGTTTGTTTGTTTGTTTATCGTTATCACTCTTTTGCGCTCCAATTCTTTAAAAATTTCTGTACTTCTAATGGTTACTTCTGAGTGTAAATATATGTAACCTTAAGTCTTTTATTCTTTTAGGAGTAACGCTGAATTTTAGGTTGCCGAAGTGTCATTTAGTTTTTGAAGTGAAACTTCTTATGCGACTTCCAACAAGTTTAACGTTTTCATGGAGGGGGAATATTTTCTATTACCCACTAAGAGATGGCGCTATTACAAGATTTGTGACTACGTAGTTCTACTAGGTACGTAAGATGGCGTGCAAAAAGTCATGCATTCGACTCTTCGGTGTGACCAAAGTTTCACTTCTTCCGCGCGGAGGGACTCAACGCACTATTTTTTTTTTTCTATTACTAATGTTATTGGTGCTTTGCTCTCATGTAAATAAAAGGGACAGAATTCACCGCAAAACATGCTTATTAAAAATATATTGTTTTACCTAATAATTAAGCATTAATGTTTTTTTTTTATTACGTATACAGCAGAAGAAAAGAAACTATGTAAGAACATCCGACGGTTGCACCGAGCTTCATACAGCAAGATGAGTGCGTGTGGCCTGTTCTACATAGACATCAGTCAACCACTGAGTATCATGGCACTTCTCACTAACTACACTGTCGTGCTGTTCCAGTTTGCATTGCTGTAATTCGATGATTGGTTAATAAATATTGTTTTGCATTTGGTTTATTTTAACAAAACCTTTAATATCAAAATACATTTGTTTGTGTTTTTGTTGTGATTTTCAAAAGTAGTTTATTGTAAGCCTTTTCTTAACTATGTTGGAGTCGGCTTTCAGTCAAACCAAGTCCACTCAAATCTGTGTGGTTCTTTCTTCAAAAGACCATTTCAGATACTAATCTGCAGTCTTCATGTAAATTGAGCAATGTCTGGACTTTAAAAGAGTAACAAGTTAACAGAGAACCTCTGAGTTTGTTTCGGCTGTTTCTTCTCAGAGTAGTCAGGTACGAAACACCGGCCCCATCTAGCTTAAAACAAAATGACGTGTAAAAGTGTTTTCATCACACTTGCACGTAAACAGTGTCATAACATACAGGTTAACTTGGCTGTAATGCCCCATATAAAACCCTAGGGCGGTAAGTATTTTTTTTTTAATTTTCATCACACTTGCACGTAAACAGTGTCATAACATACAGGTGAACTTGGCTGTAATGCCCCATATAAAACCCTAGGGCGGTAAGTAATTTTTTTTTAATTTACAGCACCGCTTGACAGCACACAGGTCATGCAAGTTCATCGAGCAAGGAGTTTACACGCAATTGAAAAATTGTCTTAAAATGTTATCTAAACAGGAATTTCATTCAATCTCGCTACATATTATTTAACTACTCAACTAATGTTCTAAAATCTAAATAATCTATAGTTTTTTGTATCCAAACGTCGAAATTTTTATTTTTTTACACTCCGTCATGGCTGTATATACCTAGGTAAGTATTTTGCCTTTATAGTTTATGAACAAAACATTTGTATAATCTGTGGTGTGGGCAAACATCCCGCCATCCGCAAATCAGTTCACGTATTTCGTAATAATATGTGTGCTGACTTGTGTATATTCATAATTATTAACTCGCAAGTGTGATGAAAAACATTGTATGTTTCACGGGCGGTACGGGAATTACGAACCTCGACTCAGAAAGCCCTCAGTCTTCGACTTCGGGCTTCTACTAGAGCCTCGATCGTAATTCCTTACTTACCGCCCTTAATACACAATATACTATTGTAAAAACCTACTTGCAAAATAAACATCATTTATCATTTACCAGATGTAGCTGAATACCAGCATTTTATTAACTTGGAGTGACTGCCTATCTGACCTTCACAACCCAGTTAGTACCCAGCAGGTAATACGATACCGAAGAGCTTAAAGAAAAAGTAGAAATCCAAGAAAAACGACTTTATTTTATGGAAAAACAAGCACGACAAAGAAACATTGTTTTCTTTGGTATAGAAGAAAAAGAAACATCCTATGAGAACATGGAAAGCAATATCATCATTTTTATAGAAGAGTTCCTTTCGAACAAAATAGACTACAGAGTTATACAAGAGATGAGAAGAATTGGCAAAAAAGGAACGAAACCCCGCACCAGAAGTGTTTTTTTTTACAAATTTAAGCACCAAGATCAGATTTATTAAACAACAAAAGGCTATCTAAACTCCATATTACATTAATGAGGACTATCCGTATCCGCAAGTACTAGTTTTTTTTTTTTTTTTTCAATACTAAAAGAGAAGAGAGTTGCAAGAGCAAGTGAAAATAGAAAAGGAGGAAGGAAATACAGCCATAATAAGATACGACAAATTAGTAATTCTAAAAATCAGTGCGTGGAGTCCTTTCACGCGGAAGAAGTGAAACTTCGTAATACTACATGCATGCGTTCGAGTGCCAAGCATTCTCTCTCGTTATTTAATTGAGCTTCTAAATAATATTTTAGTGTTTTCTTGTTGTATTATTTTTATTACATAATTATTTCATAAGTTTATCGAGGTTATTCTACTTATGGAAATTGAGCGAAGGCTGGTCACTCCGAAGAGTCGAATGCATGACTGTTTGCACGCAATCTTGCGTAACTACGTAGTCACAAATCTTGTAATACTGCCATCTATTAGTGAGTGATAGAAAATATCCCCCCTCCATGGTAGCGTTAAACTTGTTGGAAGTCGCATAAGAATTTCACTTCAAAAATAGGTTGCTCACTATCATTATCACTATTTCTATATCACTATCAAAGATAACTTACTATCTAATTCACCAAAAAAATATGTACAAAACCAGGATCGCAAAACCTTACAAGAGAACAAAAAGAACAAAACATTACATTTTCAGTCGTCGTCCCGGAGGCCACCTAGTGCATCAGACGGAGTCATAAAACCAAACATGTTGAAATTCTTAATAAATAAAAATACCAACAGTACAACAAGACAAGAACACAAATATCAACCAATGCCCCTCTCCACTAATAACCTCTAAACATAAATTATATTCTCAAACACATTTTTATTTATTTAAATTTTACAAATTAATATTATTTTTAAAACTAGATAACTAAAATAACAACAAATTATGAAAGGGCGTCAAAAAACTCCTCCTCAACGCTGTCAACTGGTAACGTGCCCAAAAGACTGGCGGCGTTGCCACGTTGTATGGCAATACTTAGCCTCTGGCCAAAGTATAACCCAGCCCTTGGGTCACGGGAAGTGTCAACTAGGCGTTTAGATCATCATTAGCCTATAATGTTCCCACTGCTGGGACACAGGCCTCCTCTCCTATGAGAGGGAGTGGGCTGTAATCCACCACGCGGGCCCAGTGCGGGTTGGTAGATGTCACATGTCTTCGAATTTTTGGTTCTAGGACATGCCGGTTTCCTCACGATGTTTTCCTTCACCGTTTTTGAGAGCAGCAGTGATGAAATAAATTACACAAAGTAATGCGCCTGCCTGGGTTCGAACCCCCGGCTTACTGCTCGTAAGTCGGGGCTGCCACCACTGGGCCACTACCGCTCTCTATTAGATAGAGCGTATAGCGTATAGCGTTTAGATATTTCCTTGAAAAGGCTGTGAGCACTCGGACCCCACGGCCCCAGAGTTTCAACCCCAAACGGCTCAAAAATATAGTTACCACAAAGGTTAATATATTTACGCCGCTTGAGGTTCTCCGCAGCCGCAGCGGCAGCGCCTGTACAGCACGATGAGCTTAGAAGATGTGATGGCGCAAGAGTATCGACGCAAGTTGCGTCCCACACTAAAGGCCTACCCATCTTCCAAGGAAACAAAGACATGCCGTCCGGTCTTTTGCCATCGTCGCGTGCCAAGCCATTGGGTTCTAAGATAGCTGGAACGCCGACGGTAACAAGAGCTCGACGGATGATGTCATTTATGTTCGCGTGCCGCGCAAAACGTCCCGCACTTCGGTTGCATGACAGGCCGTGGTGTCCGAGGCTGTTGACAGCTTCACCACAGTGACAGCGATGAGGAGAGCAGCAGGCGGCACCAAGACGTAAAGAAGCAGCGAGGCGGAAGGTCGTGTCGTCGAACAAAGTGCCTATGCTCGACGATGGCAGTGCGAGAAGCCAAAGACCCGACTCCCACTCACCCACAGCCAGCAGTTGCGCACGCACAGCAGTAGTAGCAGACGTGTTGAGTAAATTGTCCTGAACTATTCTGCAGAGCGGCTCGTCCCACCGTCTCTGGGATAATGGATTGTCGGGTTTTTCAGTATTACGGCAAGCGAGTTTCCAAGCATCGATAGCCTCGGAGAAACACGGCACATCAAAATCAATCAGTGTGGAAGCCAGGATATTCCTGATTAATTTTTCAGTGCCGTAGACCGAGGATATGAATGCAGGTAAACTAATACTAGAAATTTTGCGGACGCCGAGTCCTCCCATGCGAATAGGAAGACTTGCTTGTGCCCAAGCTCAGTCGTCCAAAGCCACATTTAAAATGGATGATAAAGTATGTCTGGTAATTTGATCCATGTTGTCCAAGAGATGTGTGTGCTTTCATAAAGGGGAAGCACGAAAGAAGTATGTTAATTTAGAGCCGAAACAACAGTAACGAATTAGGGTGATAGCCGAATGCATGTTAATTTGGAGCAATCTTTCCGAAACATCATTAAAATTTTGAATGTTTTCCTCTATAAAATCGGGAAAAGAATTTTCAAGGATTGGAGACCCGAGGAGACGAAGAGAACTTTTCTCAATTATTTTAATATCAGGGGCTATTGCGTTAAATTTAGAAATAGTCGGTTGTCTGTCGATAATGTCCTCTACAAATAATTCGCATTTCGAAAGATTAAGGTCAAGGCCAATGGAATGAAATTCATTTTTTTAAGAAATTTAGATCATTTAACACGGTACCTACATCGCCTCCTAAGGTTCCATCATCAAGATACCAAACGTTAAATTTAGAATTTAGTTTCTCAAACTGAAGACAATCTTCATCTTCCAACCCGGCCAGTCACCGTGGAACGTTTTGACCTAAACCCTCCAAAGAAGAGAAATCGCTGATAACAAAATGAGAATTTTCTTCGGCGCTACGGCGCAATTTGACCTCACTTTCTAAGTCCGAAAAATTAAATTAAAAATACAGAAAGTCTCAATATCTCACACGAGCTCTGCGAATAACTTAGTAATTTTAGCCCCAAAAGGAAACAACGTACCTAAACGTCATTAACAATAAGGTTCTAGGATAATTTATTATGCCAAAAAAACCAAAAGTCGATCAAAAATCAAAGTCATGCTGACCGTTTTCTTTGACTATCGCGGTATTGAGCACTCAGAAATCTTGCCGGAAAGTTAAACAGTAAATAAAAATTATTATTTGAGCATTATACGGCGTTTAAGCGAGCAAGTTTGAAGAAAAAAGGCCAGATTTGTGGAACGAAAATTCTTGGATTTTGCACCACGATAATGAGCTTTTGCGCACGTCCATCTTAGTGAACGAATTTTTACCCAAAACCTCAAGAAATGCCATCGAGCAACCACCTTATTAGCCAGATATGGCTCCAGCCAACTTCTTTCATTTTCCTAAACTCAAATTAATACTTCGTGGCGGGGGGTCCATATTGGCTCACCTAAAGTTCTTTACCCGAAATTGTTTTTCCTAATGATTTGTAAACCGAATGATCACTCTTCCTAAAATTATTCATCCTCAAGTTTTCAATTCATACTATTTGTCATGCTACCGGCGTTGTTCATAACACTCATATTTCCGAAAATTGTAATTAATAATATCATTAATGTAAATATATTTAAACTCCTACTGTTTTTTATCATAACGCTTTTATCCCTAAACATAATTACCATAATATGTTCACTCATACTCAGAAAGAAACATTTACCAAGTGTAATAAAAAATATATGTGGGTAGAAGATGATAGTTATAGTGCCCCCACTATGAAAAAAATACTTAGAAAAATTTCGCGACCAATTTCTGCGCGAGGTAGCACTCGCCGGCCGCTGCCGCGGCACCGCTCGCTCGTAGTTGGTCACAGTTCTAACCTAACCTATGTATATCTTTGCAGGTACACACCGCTATAAATAAAATTAATGAAGACCCTTTAATTAATAAAAAATAAATCTAAACAAAAAAAGATATGACTTTGAATAATAGTGTAAAAGACGGTTATGTTGAGAAAATATAGGAAAACAAATAAAAGTATAATAGATGTTTATTGCTACTGACATTATGAAGTTGAATGCTTCGGAATTATGAACATTAGAGACAGAGTAGTTAGGAATTGTGATTGTTAGGATGAAAAATGTTAGGAAGAACATTTTCGGATTTCCAATTATCGGAGTTGAAAATTTAGGTGAACTTTGGCGCACCCGTTTTTATTATCCCGTTGTTATTCGGTAGCAGACATAAAGGAGTATTCGCAGATAGAATTAGAAGAAAAGCGTTAGATTTTTTTTTTGATGATTGTAATATTCCAATCATCAATTAATCATCTGAAGGAGCATATATTTTGAAGGCGATAAAATAACTTTTGATGAATAACTAACATTTTGTGTATTATTAATCGTTTTTCGGTAGTTTCTTGACGGAGTAGTATAATAAAACAAAGTCCTCCGCCGCGTCTGTCTGTCAGTCTGAACGCGATAAACTCAAAAACTTCCGAGCGGATTTTCATACGGTTTTCAGCAATGGACAGAGTGATTCACGAGGTTTATAGGTAGGTATAATTTATAAAGGTTTTGTCTAAATAGGATGAAATATTATGATAGTTGTTGAAGATGTTGGAGAAAATCACGTCGACTTAGCTTAACTCTGCTATCCGTGTGAAGCCAGGGTGGGTTGCTAGTTTGAAGTAAAAGAATTCATAATACTGGTTTTTTTTTTTAATAGCACTGAATTACAGGAACGCAAACTGTAACAGCACAACACCGTACTTAGTGATAAGAGCCATCAAACGTAGTGGATGATAAATATCTATGCAAAACAGACCACATGCATTCATTTTGTTGAATGTCGCCCGATGCAGCCGCAGGGTATTTTTGCATAACTTCTTTTGATCTGGTAACAAAAATTATGATGATTAATTTGAGTGGAATTGTGAATAAAATATATTTAATTAATAGAATACACAAAAATTATTAGTATGCTTACAAACTAACGTACGCTCGGCGACCAATCAAGGTATACAGAACCAGTTTATGCGGATCTCTCAGTGTACAGGAAATCTATACAAAGTGAGGCCATGTTATACTGGAAACGTATAGGTTGATGATTCGCCGTGTGAACATATTACAGAAAGTGTAATTGAAACAACTATCACAGAGAGCAACCATAACATTGTTAACAGTAAATCAGCTGATCTTTAAATTTTAATATCACAAACACTGCTTACATTACAGGAAATTCCTAATGCGGTAGCAATCAATTAAATTACCAAGGTAACACAATATACAATATTGCGTTACCTTGGCAAAAAACTGGAGCTACGAAACAAAAGTCTCCGACTTCTAAAGCTAAAGGCATTTTTAATTGTTTTGTGTTTTTGAAGTCAGTTTTTGTGAATTCATTCAGAGGCCAGGAAAATAAATGGAACCTGTCTGCAGTGTCATTTAATGCGTTCAAGGCTGAAACTTATTTTAAAAGCTAGTTCATAGTAATTAGTATTTTGTCCCTTTTTCAGATTTTCAATGATTGCATGTGAGCGGTTTTTTGTAGAAAATAAAAAAGACGATAAAAATAACAAATATTAAAGACCCCTAAATAAATAAATCTTAAGTAAATAAATCTTGGGTAGATTACCTGTACAGTCAGAAACACAAATGAATAAGCATGAATCTTGTACGTGCTTGACAGTTTCATAAAACTTATCAAAATTCAGGCTTAGCACAATTTGTATAACCAAAGACTTGAGCAGCCACAAGTTCACTATCATCGACACCAATGGTGTTTTTTGCTTAAAAAAAGATAACGTTAAATAATACATACACTGTGGAAAAAAGATCAAGGTACAGTTTCGAAGGTTCAACAGCAAACCGTAGCGACAAAGCCAGCAAACGGCTGCGTTACGACTATCCGGCTGCGTTACTTGTTTCTACACCTTGTAGAACCAATTTCAAAATTCCAATAAATATCTCAATGACGAGCTACCTGAGCTATTTTCGGCTTTTCCAAGAGTCTTTTTACACTCATTATGTAATTTTATGAAACTGGTTCTGTAGATGGCGGTATTACGTGATGAGGTAACCGCAGCCCGCAAATCAGTATTGCCACCATCAACAGCCATTCATTAGCAGAAGGACATAAACTTTTTTGTGTTTATTTGATTTCGTTACGTGACGTCATGGTTGAAATTGAAACAGCAGCTGTTGTTCGCTTGTGGTTTACTGTCGCTTTTGGCAGTGTAACTTCACGCTTAGTAGTTATGTGTTATTCATACTCACATATTCGTAATAAAGAATACTAATTTCGATCATCACTTGAAAGTCAATTAAAGTATTAGAAAATGTCCCCATGGTGTGATACAGAATCTAAAAAATAAAGTATTATATGAAATACATAAACAAATTGAACAGAAAGTTTCGACAAAGCTTTTGAATCCTTTGACCGAGTTATTTTTCTCGACTTATAGAAATATTTACTAGAATATGTCGATAAAGACGGTATTAAAAGCTTCTAAGGTTACATCTGTTTGGTCACACAAATTAACTTAGCTATAGTTTGTAAAAAAGAAAACTAAACAAAAACGGTATAACGCAGGGAAGTATACTTGGCCCTTTCTCCATGCCAATTTTTTAAGGTTGTGCTGCTTGTTGTCTTAATGAAAAAGAGCAAGTTAAGGCAGCCTTAATGACATTATTTTGTTATACATTAGGCTAGACTTACCGGTGTCTGGAAAACATCGTTGTAGATGCCAAAGCACTTAAATATCTGCATGAAAACCTGCAACATCTTTTTGCATTCTGTTTCATTGCAATCATTTTTAGCTAAGAGTAAAACTCGGTCATTCCAAAGTGATAGTTTTTCAGTCAATAACTGAATTAATCTAATTGCATAAATTATATTTGTATCAATAGTTATCAATGATAGAAGATTAATAATACTAATAAACTGTGGCTTGATGTGAAATGAAAACATAAAGGTTGATAGGACAAAATAAAATGCGAAGATTATCGCGGGATGAATCCAACTTCTGATGACAGTCAGCTTCAAACTTTTCTCATCATAAAGATACCTGTGCACTTCTTGATACGTCAAAGCAAACGCGACATTTTCCTTCGATTGAACATTATTAATGATGAAGTTCAAGACAAAACCTACACAGAAGAAGATAGAGTTGAAAATGGAGGCAAAGTACAGAAAATTAATCAAACTGTAACGTTTTAAATTTTCGTCTAACAGCACTCCTAAGTCTCGATACAGGTAAGCCGATACGTACAGTACTACCCCACACGATGACATCAACTTATTGAAACGATTATTTGGATGAATGACATTGTGCTTGATGTAATATTTAGGATTCAGCACTAGTATTTGCATGAGGTTTAGAGGTTGAAGAATCGACTGCACATCTTTATCGATTACGTTACTCAAAACTGATTCGACAGAAATACTTCTTTCAGAACGACAAAATGGTGTTGGTTCATTCATTTTGATTAAAGGCTTTAAAGCGAACGAACTATTTGAAGTGAATATCAAATATCGAGTAGAGGCATGGTAAAGGATGGAAAAGCATAACCTTCCGAATGTTATTTTATTTTGTTTGTTCAAACTACCTGATACGTAACGCTCTAATTTGACAAGTGACATTTGTTACTGAATATATTATCTTAAGCTAGATAGTTTGAGTACCTATTCGATTAAATTGAAAGTTATTTTGTTACTAGTGTGATGCGGTATGAGGTGCTAAAATACCTGACCATTTTAATTAAAACTATCAACTGTGTTGTTGTAGAGGATCCCTTTTTTTCGTACATACACAGTTCATTATTTTCTCATCGCAATTTTCAGGAACTACAAAATACCTCCCTTCTGCTGCAATCCTCTCCTTTGATTTTGTTAATTTCTAAGATAACCTTTTGCCGCATTGACAATTTTGTTTTCTTTATATTGCCAGAATAAAAATGTAAAAGCTACAGTAGCATAATCAACATAACATAACGCCTAGGATTTCCGAAGGGTAGGGCAGAGGTGTACCTAAATAGTACACCCGCATTTCACAAGATAATTATGTTTTGGTATAATGGGGGGCGTGCCTATAGCATAATCAATTTAACACTACTGGGACACAGGCCTTTTCTCACCCCACCGTGGTTGGGTTGCTAAATGAAAATGACAGTAAAACAGATTATTGATTGCATGTCTTTATAATTTTCTTATAACAAAACAAAACAAAACTTAAAGAACTGATTACTTCTAAATGGCAAATTGTAGCAATACAACAGTGTAGTTGGTGATTAACGCCATCATCTTCAATGGGAAAGTAGCATCGACATAGAACATTCCACAAGCATTCACCTTATCAAATGTAGCTCGATGTAGACGTTTAACATTCTTGCATAACTTTTTTTCTGCATCTGCAATATTTGTAAGAGTGTTTTTGATTCATCATCTGCCTGCCTTTTCATAACTATCTTGAGGTCGGCTTCCAGTCTAATCGGATGCAGCTGAATACCAGTATTTTACATGGAGCGACTGGCTATCTGACATCCACAACCCAGCTAGTACTGCGTAATACGATACCCCTTGGTAAGACTGGTTGTCAGACTTTTGGGCCACTGACTACCTGTAACGACTGCCAAAGACCGAAATAAATGGCAGCCGGAACATCGGCATATCGTACTTTCTGAGGCACGCAGGAAACTTGGTACTCGCACTAACGGGTGGTCACCCATCCACACACCTTGGCAAGCACGGTTTAGCCTGAAGATGTAGCCGAGTTAGTATTATTATTTAGCCACGAGCTCCTCTGTGAAGTTTTTGATTGTAGAAACAAAATAGAGATATAAAAGAGTAATCAGTAAAAATGTTGATGGATACAGAGTGTAAAGGACACCAACGCACAAACTTTAATTTCATTTTTATTTTTTTAAGCGTTGCCCCTCACTAGGGATTTCTCCTGTATCGTGGGTGCTTTTACAAACATTTTAACTCACATAAACAAACAGCTAGACCCGGAACAACTACCTGTAGGCCATATAAAAATATTTGTTCCGCGCGAGGATCGAACCCGCGACACGCAGCGGAGCAGTCGATCGCTCAACCACTGATCCAACCGTGCCGGATGCAGTGAAAGGGGAAGACTAAAGAAAATATAAACGGATTCTATGAGAGATGATAAGGAAAAAAGTGGAATAATGATAGTGTGACGGCTGTTGAGACAGAATGGAAAGAGAAAAGAGAACCCGAAGTAACAAGAGCCAAGGATAGGAAGATGATAAGTTATGAAATCTTCATTGCTAGAGTATCAAAGCCTTTTTTTTTTTTTTTTTTTTTTCCGGATGGGAAATCATCATATGACTTCTCCCGCTCTGGGCGGAGCGGGAGGGAGTGTCAGACTTGTACTGACTAAAACCCACCCATGTTCCTTCTTCGCCCTTTGTGTTCCGGGGCCGCGGTATCTCTTTCGAACAACCCGCAGCCCTGGCAGGCATCGGCCCTTTCAGACCCCTTCTGGTTTGCTGACATCTCCTTGAGGCGCGCGTGGAACACGTACGCGCCGTCGACACGGCCTGTCGTCATGAGACGGACGGACGGTGAGCTAGCCCATTACTCACCGTCCACAGGCTCGCGCCTACGGTGGCCGGGGGCCACTGGTTGCCCCCCGACGCCCGGGGCGTTTCCCGCGGCGGCTGGGACGTGAGGTTCTCTCCCTCTCACGTTCCGCCACCTCCTTCGCTAGCATGACTGCTTCGCAGAAGGAGGCGACGGCATCCCATTCCCTCTCGCTCCGGACCATGGATTGAATCAGGGCCGGACGCGAGAGGTCGCCGCCGCAGAGTATCAAAGCCTTACAATATAAATATTGGGACAATCACCTACCTGAACAATTTACATTCAAAATGAGAGCGCATGTGTCTGGCACTTCATTCATCGCTATGTAGAACTTTTCGCAGTACGAGCTCAAAATAGTTTCTAGTATCAAACTCTTAATCACCCAGAAGTACAGAGAAACGAACGTAAAATATACTAGTACCTGGAACATAAACATAACAAATCACGCGATGTTTTCAACGCGGAGTGATAAAAATATTTTGAAGTTGTTTTAATTGCTTACTGGATTGCGGTGAAACTTGTCGTAACAAAAAATACTAAGCATAATTTTCGTGCAAAAAATATCTAAAACTAGCTTTGGACCGCGGCTTTCCTCGCGTTTATTTAGAATTTGAAAATCAATTCGGGTTGTACTCTGCTTGTTGTTTGGCCATTGCAACTGGCGCCATCTAGTATCATGAGAACGTTTTTTTTTCCACGGTAACAGTTCTTTTTTTTGGGATAAAAGGTACCTTATGACCGTTTTTGTTGACCTGACAACGTATATGCATAATTTCAGGATGATCGGTTCAATGGTTTAGGAGTAAAAAGGTAACAAACAGACAAACTTACTTTCATTTCACATTTAGAATATTAGTTAGGATTAATACTTACATATTCGTTATCATTTACTGCATATTTAAACATTTCAATTGTTATTTGCAATTTAATTAAAACATGACAAAAAAACCCAACCGTATGATATAGCAACTGAAAATAAAAATGTTTTCATAAGTAAACTAGCTAACTACCACCAATCACTAACTACTACTAGTAACTTTCATTTAATTCATTTATTCATTCAACTAAAAAATATAAACTGTCGTACCATTTGCTGAAAACAAGACTGGTAGATGTCATAAGATTCCAAAATGTCTGCGTAAGCTTGGAACATTCCTTTGCAATAAGTTGCTTTGTCACAATGCTCCAACCGTTGTAAATTTTGAGCTTGGTTGTTCCACAAATTAACTTTGCATCGTAACAGCAGTATTAATCTTGTAGCATACACGATGTTTATTGCAAACAACATTGAAGCTAACCCGCAGAAAAATTCGTAAAGACGAAGCCTTAGCCTTATACCTGTATACGTTATACTAAAAATGTAGAAACTCGAAGCTGAAATGATACTAATCCAATTCATAATGATAAAGCGCTTGAATTTCTTCTTAACGTTAATGAATCTATGAAGGTCTTGAAATGTCAAGACAAACGAAATATTTCTTTTAGTGTTTAAGACATTGGCTAGGTAGTTAATGATGGATCCGATGGTGAACAAAACAAAATCAAAGTAGGAGAATATGTTAATGACATTACTGTATTTTCCTTTAACTTCGTCGAAATTCAGGTCGTAAATACGATATAAGAAAAGAGAACTGCATAATATCGTGCCACACAATGAAACCATACTCGTTATCAAACTGTTTGGTTCTATAAAGTTATTTTTAATACGATACTTGGGACTCAATAAAATATTGTGCAAGAGATTTAAAGGCATAAGCATCCACTGCACATCTTCGTCAAGTGAGTTGTCCGTCATGACTGTCACTCTACAACTTTTTGTTTTCAAATATTTTTTTCCTCTTTTGAACATAATTGCAGGTTTACTCTGACACAAATGTGCCATTGAATATTTCGATAAAGTTATTGCCGACCGTGCAATTAATTAACGATTGCAAGTCTAGTGTAAAGTCCATTAGTATTAATTGCTCTAGCTGTTCGTATTTTATGAAAACAAAGTGTGCACGGCAATGTTTTTCTTGCCGTCGTTTCGCAATAGTAGAGAATCAGACAAACTTTTATGGACAAATTACTGACTGACGGCGAACACTGGACAATATTTGTGTCCCGAGAAGTTTGAGACCACGATCAAACCTGTGCTTAATCGACCCGGTTCTTCACAGAATTTTAGACCAACGGGCAACAATCTTCGTATATAGGATGAGTGGTAATAAGTGACCGATACTTAAACACGTAATTGTACTCATGATAACAAACAACTTTTTTTTTCACTCGTTCCCTTTTTATCACAATAACACAACAGCCGCATGAAATTCACGCACGCGTGCTCCTGCGACCTATCAGCTGTTAGCCGCGTTACGCTGTTGTCTTATTACTATCATTCTGTGCTACAGTGGGTCGGCAGAGCACCTGGCATATGGCTGTTGTGTTATAGTGATCAGAGTCAATGAGTATAAAAAAATGTTTCTTTGGAAAAGTTGTTTGTTATCATGAGTACAATCACTTGTTTAAGTATCGATTACTAAATATCAGTCATCTTAAATTATAGTTGACACTTTTTTACAACGCTTTGGAATAGGCAACTAGCTTGATCGGGCAAATGAGGTGAGGTAATGCGGATTCAGTCTGTTGCATCAGAATTTGGGTGTTGTTTAAGCCCTCAAACTAAAACAGCTGATGACTTATTTTAATCCAACTTTACTAATATTTAAAATGCCGATTCAATCGTTTTAGGAACAAAGGTTAAAGCAACGCAAACTGTAGTAACACAATAGTATAGTGACAAATTGAAGCTATCATTCTCAACGGATAAGTTGCATCTATGAAAAACATCCCACAAATATTCATCTTGTCGAATGTCGCTCGATGTAGTCGTTTAATGTTCTTACACACCTTCTTTTCAGTATCTGAAAATAAAATTTTCATAAGTCCATATTCGGAAATAGGACGAAATAAACTTTTAGAAAAATGGAACAAACAAAGTCTTTCCGAGTCGGCCAAAGTAATATTGAGTTCTTTCATTAGGAATTTCCATAATAACCGCCCAGAATCAGGATGTATTTTCGGTCGATGGCAATGACCTTAAAACGTAAGTGTTTTTACACATCTGTGCACAATTCTTTGGGGAATACAGGCGTATTATTCAACTATTTAATTATAGGAATGCAAGAAAAGAGGGTCTGATGAGATGACGATTAAAAGAGAAGTGTGGAAGAAGAAAACATGCTGCGCCAACCCCAAATAATTTGGGATAAGGGCAGGTTAATGATGATGAAGCAGCATCACATCTTACCAACCAAAATTCATTAGACTAATAAAAGGTGTAAACAAATCCTTAAAGAAGCCGTCAACAAAGCATTCTGCATCAAACTAAGTAACCCTACGCAAAAATTATTGCTGCGAAACGACTTTTTATTTTAATGCGAATAATCACGTTTTACGGTAAAAATCAATGTAATGCACTCAAAACATTGTGCTGATGGATGCATTGAATCGAAAAAAGGTCGTATCGTAAAGTAAAGTAATAACCTGAAAAACTAGTATTTAAAAAAATACTTGTGAAAAAGGTGGGAGTTTGACCTCCAATATCTCCGTAACTTGAAGGAGTTGAAGGTTACCAGGTATGGTCCAGAACAAAAAAATGATCGCAATGACGGGGAGAACAAGTGTCTTTCGGCTCCGTTAAGGGTCTATTTATACCCTTCATAATCACCTGTACAATTTGATTTCAGGATGAGCGCGCATGAGTTTTGTACATCTTTCATTGCTTTATAGAACTTTTCACAGCATGAGCTCAAAATAATGTCAAGTATCCAACATTTGCACGTCCAAATGTACAAAGAGCCTATCATCAAATATGCCTTGTCCTGGAAAAAAAAACAAATCTTTGGAAAACCGAAACTTTCGCTGTTGCTCATACTCATTGTTTAACCGCAGACCGACATTGATATTATTGATTTCTTGATTATACAAAGGAGGTGGAAGAGATACCGACGCAAAAACGCGTACGCGTTACGGCGTAATTGATTCATCATTATGAACATACAAAATTTCATCGCTAATTGAAAAAATATGGGTTAATGTACCTATATACATCTAGACTTGTTAGGATTTGATAGGTTTCAAAAATACTCACATACGAGCCAATACGGGCTGCAAGTTTAAAAGTGTCAAGCGCTATTTGGAACTTGAGGATAACGTGGCAAAATAACTCAAAAGTGTGATAGACGATCTGAAAATAACGAAAAAAAAATTAGATCTACTTATTTAATCTGTTAACCACATCAGGCGACTTTTGGCCTATTCAGTATTAAAAAAAAACTTCAAGAAGGAGTACATACCAAATACTGGAAAGTAAACCTGTAGATCTTATAACACTCCAAAATATAAACGTAAGCTTGAAACATGCTTTTGCAATAAGTTTCTTTGCCATTTTGATCCATCCGTTGCAAATGCTCGGCTTGAATGTTCCATAAATCAATTTTTCTTTTTAAGAGTTTAATAGATCTGATAGCGTACAGCAAGTTTATTTCAAACCCGAATAAAGACATACCGCATAAGAATTCGTAGATAGGAAGCTGAAGCATTACGCTGTAGAAGATGATAATCGCCAAATAAGAAACTGTAATTAAGATGATACTGATCTAATTCCAAATGATAAAACGCTTAAAGTAGATCTTCTCGTTAAGAAATCGGTGAATTTCTTGAATGTACAAGACAATAAAAATGTTTCTTTTCGTTTGAAGCACATTGACGACATAATTTACAACGAATCCCATCCCAAACGTGAAGAAGTCGAAGTAAGAGGCAATGTACACCAAATTTAAATCTTTTCTTAAATATTCGTCTTGGCACAGCTTGTAGATACGATAGGAGAACAGAAGTATAAATATCATCTTGCCACAAAATGATACCAATTTCGATGTAAAACTGTTAGGGTGTATTAAGTCATTCTTAATGCAATACTTGGGACAGAACGAAACGTTTTGCATAAGGTTCAAAGGTAAAAGCATCGATTGAATATCTTTGTCAACCACATTGTAAAATGGGACGGTATTAAAACAATTCTTATGGAAATTCTGTTGTTCTCCTCTAATATACATGATTTTATATAAATTACGCAGGCAAGACTGAACGCACAATTATTGTATCCACCCATACAGATTAGTTTCATTTTATTTAATTATTTTTTTAAATTACTTTTCCTTTTGTAAGTTCCTACAAGTAAGTTATGTGCATTCAAGACGCATATTTTCATCGACTGTACGTGGACTTGACCGGTAGCGTATTTGGCAAATTTCACAATTGAACAAAAAGACGATTTGACAACCTACAGCTTTGACCAATATCAAATTTGACAAATTGCCGATTTCACCAATATCGTTCAACCCCAAAGGTACATATCACACTACTTCTAGGCAAGAGAAACTGGAATACCTGGCAGTACGATATGGTACTGGTCATCTGTGACCCAGTAGAAGGACACCACCCGATCTTCAAAGTGAAGTCGGTATGCTCCCTCACAGGCATCTCAATAGAGAAGCCTTACCGCTCAGCCGTAGTAGGGCAGTGCCACCGCTGCCAGCTGTACGGACACAGCCAAGCCAACTGCCATGCGCCGCACAGATGCGTAAAGTGTCTAGGCGACCATGGTACGGCAGACTGCCCCCGTCCCAAAGACAAATCGCTATGCACGGAGCCACCGAGCTGTGTGCTTTGCGGCCAGTCGGGCCACCCGGCTAACTACCGCGGCTGCCCGAAAGCCCCCAAAGGCTCCTCCTCTAAACTGGCGAAGCGTGCAAACGCCCGCCAGCAGAGAGAAAGCCCATCGGTGAGGCTACCAACTGCACAGATGCCGGAGAGACTCAGCCCTCAGAGGCCCTCTCCCTGGACCTCGCTGAACCACCAGAGAGCCTTCCCGGCACTCGGCAAAGCAAAGTCCAGCCCCATTCCCGGGCTATTAGATGCCCCTGTCCCCACTCCCGTGGCCCAAGCGAGCGCACCGGCGCCCGCTCGTCCCGCGCCTCCCGGCCCCGCGGCCGCGGTCTCCTCTCCTAACGTAACTTTAGAAACGTTAGCAAAGTTAGTCACCCCCGAAGCAGACCGCATGGCGGCAGATCTCAGGGAGGCTAACACTGACGGTGATAAGCTTAAAATTATCCTCAAGTCCCTAATCAAGTTAGGCGAAGCCTTCAGCGGCATTAATCTTTGATTTCAATGGATAATACGAGATTAACGTGTACCAAACCCCGATCCCTTAAATTAGGGTACTTTAATGCCAATGGCATTAGAGGCCAGCGTGATGAAATCGCCACCTTCCTCCGTGACCATCAAATTGATATCCTCCTCATACAGGAGACCTTCCTCAAGCCCAGTCACCGCGATCCGAGAATTGCCAACTATCGCATAGTTCGCAACGATCGGTCACGTTGCCACAAGGGCGGTACTCTAATCTATTATAGAAAAGAACTGCACTGCATCCCCTTAGATCCCCCTCCCATGGAGTCTCTACTCGAGACTTCAGTGTGTCGACTAGGCATGACCGGTCATCAACCGATCACTATCGCCTCCGCGTACATCCCTCCCGGCGGCACGTCCGAGGAGCACACTCTGTTCACCAAAGACCTTGCCGTCCTCTTCGGCTTGAGTGACTCCGTTATCATAGCGGGCGACCTCAACGCCAAACACCCCGCCTGGAACAGCACGACGACCTCTGCCAGAGGACGTCACGTGTATAACCTGGGTGAGTCCCTCAACTTCGATCCCATCGCTCCTATGGAGCACACTCACTATCCCCACGACCCCGACCAACGTCCGGACGTTCTCGACATAGCGCTACTCAAGAATGTCAACCTTAAGTTGCATTCCATCGAGACTTTACATGAGCTTAACTCAGACCATCGACCAGTGCTCATGCACTTAGTTCCCCGCTCGGGTCCCTCTGACCCCAGCCAGCCCCCGCCGACCCAAGTGATAACCGACTGGAGGAAAGTCAGCGAAAAGCTGAAATCCACCACGTCGTCTCACCTGGAGTCCATCCCCGGCCACATAGTCTCAGTCGCAGACACGACGGCCGCCATCAACTCGTTTACAGAACACGTGCAATCCGTACTGAAGGATTGCTCACGAGAAGTTCCAGCATTGAGCGATCAACGCTGGATACTACCCGCTGACGTTCGTGAACTGATAACCGAGAAGAACGCGGCCATCCGTGCCTACAGCAACTTTCCCTGCGACGCGAACAAAGCTCACATGCGTCATTTACAGCGTGCTGTAAAGAAGCGCACTAGTGAGCATCGTTCAGATCAATGGGACAAGACGCTTAGCGAGCTTGAGCCTACCCACCTAGCCTTCTGGCAGCTGCAACGCAAGTTGCGCTCCACCGAAGAGGCTTCGATGCCTCCCCTCACCCGACCCGATAAGAGCGTTGCATTCGACGACTCTGAGAAGGCCGAATGCCTAGCCGACAGCCTAGAGTCCCAGTGCTCCCCCAGCTCTCAACCAGTAGACAAGCGACATCTCGATGAGGTGAACGCATTCGTCGAACGTAGAGCCGCCCTCCCCCCTGTAGAAGACCCAGATGATCCTCTGCCTCCGGTCACAGCTGACGAAGTGCAAGACATCATTAATAAGCTTCAACCGCGCAAAGCACCCGGCTCCGACGGAATCACCAATAGGGTGTTTAAACTCCTCCCCGCTCAGCTCGTCGTGTTAATGGCGGCCATCTTCAATGGCGCCCTGAGCAACAACGCTTTTCCCCAAATATGGAAAGAGGCCACTGTCATCGGTTCCGCCAAGCCAGGCAAACCCAAGTCTGAGCCCTCGAGCTACAGACCTATCAGTCTCCTGAACGCACTCGGCAAAATCTACGAGAGACTCATTTATAAGCGACTCAAAGACTTCGCCGAGGCTAAGAGTCTCATCCCCAACGAGCAGTTCGGCTTCAGAACCGGACACTCGTGCATTCAACAGGCCCATCGCATCGTAGAGCACTTGAGCGCTGGCTTCCAGCGTGGAGCGATGACGGGTGTGTTGTTCTTCGACATAGCAAAGGCTTTCGACAAAGTCTGGCACAACGGCTTATTATATAAGCTGTACAAACTGGGAGTGCCGGACCGTCTCGTGCTCATCTTACGAGACTTTCTGTCGGATCGCACCTTCCGCTATCGCATCGGGAAGGCACTGTCTTCCCCCCACCCCATTAGAGCCGGAGTCCCTCAGGGCTCCGTCGTCTCTCCCCTTATCTTTACTCTGTTCACCAGTGACATCCCCAAGAGCAAGAAGGCTCAGTTAGCCCTGTTCGCGGACGACACGGCCATTTATTACACTGGCCGCAGTCACGACGCTATCTATAGCACCCTCCAAACCTCAGCCAACGTCTTAGGCGCTTGGTTCCGGAAATGGAGAATCGAGGTGAACCCCGACAAGAGCCAGGCAGTTCTTTACTCTAAACAGCGTAAAATTAAGCCACCCGCGCTCAGCCCGATCACTATGTACGGTAAGCCTATCCCTTGGGAGAAGCAAGCCAAGTACTTAGGAGTCGTACTTGACAACCACTTGTCTTTCGCGGCGCACATCAAAGCAGCTCGCGACCGAGCTGCGTTTGCTATGGGTAGGCTTCATTTCATGATTTCGGCAAAAAGCAAACTGTCACTCAAGTGCAAGTTGCGCCTTTATACCGCGGTGATCCGCCCCATTATGACGTACGCTTGCGTCGTGTACGCTCACACCAAGCCTAAGTACATCCATAGGATGCAAATTTTACAGAACCGGTTCTTACGTAGAGTCACGGGAGCCCCTTTTTATGTCCGTAATGACCGTCTACACGTAGACCTTAGAATGCCCACCGTCCTTCAGTTTATGAAACGTCTTTCGAAGCGTTTCTTCGATAACGCCATTAAACACCGTAATCCCCTGATCGCAGCGGCCGCCCGTTACGAACCCTCGCGCATTAGTACAGTACGCCGTCCTAGGCATACCCTTGTCACTCCAGATGATGCTATCACCCTCCTCCAGGAGAGTAGCAAAGAGACTAGCACTCTTAAAAAGTTCCGACTCAAACCGCCGTCTTTCCGACCTCGCCGTCGAGGTCCGTCGCGACGTCCCGGTCCATCCCCTCCCCGACCCTCGCTCGAGCCAGCCCGCGATGCTGTGCCAGTAGTTTTAAATCAGCCCCTAAATAATGATACCATTCAGATCCAGCCTGTCCCCATGCAGTCCTCCCCCAGCGACGCCCTAAGCCGAGGTTCGTACCCCACAGGGGGTGCCCTTAGCGTGCAGTCGCTTAGTTTGTAAGTTTTTATGCCCTGGCTGGAGGCCTTACTCTAAAGGCACCCACAGGATAGTCCGGTTAAGCAGACGACAACCTCATAGGTTGAACTGCGAGATGCCATTCAAAAAAAAAAAAAAAAAAGGAATACCTGGAAATATAAAATCCATACGGTTAAGAAGTATACCCGATGCGTTGGATATATTAGAACAAAAAATAAGAGGTCCTTGTTGCCACCAGGTGTAGGAGAAGCAGAAGTCACTGCATTTAGAACGAAACTAGAGCGTTTTATACAGGCACACAACTATGCTATGATCCTGCTTTCGATAAATTTGAACAAAAATACCTTTATAAAGGTAATGCTTACCATCAGGTGAGATAGTGGTCAAGCGCGAGCCTATTCATAATAATTTAAAAAAAAAGTCATTCACATCACCTAGATAAGACTGGCTATAACTACATCGATGATTCAAAGGAGATAATGAGAATCGAGCTTATATTCTCTGCACATTTTCAAATTAAAGACTCTCGTATCAGTGGAATAGAAAGAATAAAATGATCCCAATAAGAAACTACCAGAAATTTTCCTAATTTGCAAAGTTTGGATTCATTAGATCAGAGTATTAAAGGTTAAAGTCAAGTTGGTTGTTGTTAGCCAAAGAGCAGAGGACAGTAGAAGGTTTGACAAGTCACTTTTGTGCTCATGATTAGTCACTTGTAAAGAACGGTGAATCGAGTGAATAAGTTTTAGTGACGACACAGAATATGTATCTGTAACACTAAAATTGTAGCAGGATATTTACCATGTTTGTTATTTGTTTTGAGTTCCCGATATTTCGGCGCTATTGCCAACGCCATAATCACAGATAAACTGAAGTTATTGTGGGTGGGTGTTTATGAGCACACAAATCGGTCTATCTTCTTCCTTGTTCGAACATAAGAATTTCAACCGGGAGGATTGAGGGCTGTGGAGCAGGACCGGCATTGAGCCAATTTGTAATAAGCTTGCTTACATAGTGTGCGTTTAATGCATGTTTTAAATTTCGTCTCGCTCAGTTCAAGAATACTTTGTGGAATTTCTTATCCCATGAAAGATGAGTCTACTTTAGCAAGTCTGAAGCCTGGCTGAACTAATTGGTCTCTATTTCGAGTATTGTAATTGTGTCTGCCACCATTTTTACTAAACAGATACAGATTTTTCCTTACGAACATTATGTCTTAAATATATGCAATGAACCGTCGTGATTTTGATTTCCATAAAGTTAGTGTTTTGTGGGCAAATCCAGTTTTGTTGTAGGAGTAATATCGGCATCATCTGTCCGAAGACTTTGCAAGCTTTGAGGCGTACATCTGGAGGGGACATAGGACAAGATGACACACGCGTATTAAACAATTGTGTTACGTACCGTTCTCTTTATGATAGGTATTAGGTACCTACTTTCTGTATTTAATCTCAGGAATTTAGATAGTCTTTCTTTTCATCCCACATCTAGTACTCAAGCCTTTGTGTGTAGTAAAAAGGTATGTGATTTGATTAATTTGCCGGCTTGCTCATCGTCTATTCGCTGAGCAATCCAATTGGTCTACGAAGGGCGACAGCAGCGCCGCGCTTCCGTGTGGATTTTCACTTGTACCAATCGACACAACTCGTAAAGTAACGTGCTCCACGCGAAAAAAACTTTCTTCTAATAAGAAGTGGTCCTTCAGTGTTTTGTGCTACAACCCCTCCAAGATACGAACAATAACATTAACCAACCCCTGTGGAAATAAATGTGAAGCGAGTTTTAGCTGGATTTAGGACGACTGCATTACGCCGAGCCCATGAGGTGCGCGAGGCAGTGAGCGGGAGTTCGCTGGTAAGTTCTTTCAAATTCACACCCAAACTCCTACACAAATTGTCTAGGTTTACTTCAGGATGTGGTCATTTCTATCGGAGGCAATTCACTGGTCGATTAAAGCTTACGAGCTCCGTAATCATTGGTACTTCCCAGCCGCGGAAATAGGGGGAGGAACCTATTGTCATTATTCTTATTGACACAAATCAAGACTCAGGCTGCTTATGACAAATCGTAGGTAAAAAAAAACTGCAATAACGTTTTAAAAGAAAAAATGAAATTAAAAATTTAAAAAACCTCCGACACAAAAAACCTCTAAAAAACCATAAATAAAATAATCCAAGAGTCGTAGCGTCGGGGGACCGCTAATTAGATCGCTTAGTATAAGCTCAAAACAAAGCGGACTATTTCATGCTTTTTAAACTTATATTATTTTATCTTAGCCTTGACTGTCTTGTTCTCGGTGTTTCGCCTATTCTCGCTAATTAAAGAAAACAACGATAGTTATAAGTTAAAAAAAAACCGAGCTTTTAGGGGGGAGCGGGGGGGGATGCAGTCCCCCCCCCGGCGATGTCCATGGCTACAAGTAACAAGATTTCAAATTTCGAATCGACCAGACCTTGACCTTGACCGGAAGTTGTTTATTTCCCTTCAACTAGAAAAGAGATGATAACCTTCAAACGGCTGAGCAGATTTTCTCAAAACATAGCTAAGAACACTCTCGATTAAAACACCTTTCAAACGAAACCAATTTTATCAAAATCGGTTCATCCGTTTAGGAGCTACGATACCATAGACAGACACACAGATACACAGATACACAAACACACAGATACACACGTCAAACTTATAACACCCCTCTTTTTGGGTCGGGGGTTAAAAATCGAAAGGATCACGAAGATGACCGCGTGTGACCCGTTCTATGTAGACGTGGCGCTACCAATGTGCTTAATGGGACTTCTAACCTATTACGCCGTAGTACTATTACAGTTTGCTGTCTATGAAATATGTATTAATTTTGTGTATTCAGGTTGACTGGTAAAGTGCTTGTTGCCGCTCTGTGTGTTAGTAATAATAAAAAAATAAGGTTTTAGAAATTTCATCTAAAATTCGGCTAGTCATCCTCTAATTGATGTGTAAAGTGATTAATATTAACATGTACTGAAGCGTACCTTCTTTAGGCTCACCGACTTCCGCCTATGAGTCACCCTAAAAGTTTGTGTTCTTAGCGTGGCCCAGCACTTACAAATAAATTAATTTAGCCGTGATCATAAAAAATGCATATTGCCTAGCTTTTTAAATTATTAGTCATAGTGTACTTAATTAATGATCAATACATTACATACACGCGATTGAAAAACATAGTGTCACCTACCATGGGACGGAGCGAGTTGGGTAATTTTTTCCGTAATAAAAATAATCGAGTCATGGCACTTAAAACAACAGATGTATTACGCAATAATCGTCTTCAAAAAGACGTGCAAAGAATGTTTTATCCTTTTGACATTCTACTGTCTTTACTATTCTCTGCAAAATACCGTATAAAAAATAACTATATTACAACAACCACAAAAAAGTCCTGTGTGCTAAAGATTTTAAGTATTTGTTTTGTGGTAGGTTGTACTGTTGATCGAATATATAGAAAAGATGTCAATCGTTTTACTCCTGATGACGATACTGGTATCATGTTGTTTCTTGGGTTCATCATTCCCGTAACCCGTTGCCTTGGTTATTTAATTAACTTCATACTAACTGTCGTGTACAGGCACAGAAACATTTACCTCATTTTGTTGATTCAGATTATACATAAAAACATCGATTTCAGTAAGAGTGTCCAAAGTTTTATAACATGGAATTGGATCTTAATTTTAACAATGTTTGCCATAAATTTGTTTTGTTTTGTTATTTTTGGTGCATCTTATAATTACTTCAACTTGTTGAAATGTATTGTTGAGTTAATATTTATCAGTTTTGATATTGATTTTATCTATGCTATTCGAATTATCATATTGCTCAATATGTATCTCGAACGATGGATCAAAAACGTTCGATTGATGAATGATGGGTGGGTAAATGATAGAATATATTATAGAAGACATTTTGAGACATATCAGAATATTTTAAAAGCTTATAACGTGTACAAGACCGTGTTTCAAGTTATGGTAAGTTTACCAATGATCCGAATTAATATTAATTATATCTTTCTATTAATACTTGACCACTGCAAACTGCTGACTTTAATCTAGTTCCCGCTTTTTGATTTGCAAGTTTGATAGTCGTGTCGGCCAATGGTCTGAGGAGACTCTCGCCTGGCAGCTGTATCGGGTTTGAATCAAACCGTTTGATTCAGAAAGCAGTACTTCTGGATATGGCACGTATTATTAGGAGGTTCTTTTTTCAAGAGCCCTGACCACCGGTGGCTCGGACCCAGTTCCCGATGCCGATGGGCTATACTGTTCTTTGTCAAAAATATAAAAAAATCATAATTATGTAAGTAGAATGGATAAAAAATTAATATTGCTTTTACAGATACTACATCGCACGTTCAATGCATTTTGTCGCAATTTATGTATTTTTGAGCTGATATTACGAGTATTATCATCTAAGGGACAGTCGCCGAAGGAAGTAAGTACATTTGATATTTTTTTGGTTTTTGATAGGCGCGGTTCCAGCCAAAGACTTGGGGGGGGGCGGGCACACAGGGCCGTAGCCAAGAATTTAGTTGGGAGGGTTACCCGGAATTAAAAAAGGCAGATGGCGGGGAAGAGATGACGGGGGTTAAACACTATAAGAAAGAAGTTTTGAGAAAGTTATCAACCATCTCTAGATTTATGTATGTATGTCGATTCACAGAAAGGGTAATTTTTTCGACTTATATGTATAGTAAAGCCTATCAACTGAGAAAATTCAGGATTAAAGAGCTCGTAAAATTTTAGCTCCGCTCCTTGTATAACATAGAGAGTTTTTTTTTTAATTTCCGCCTCGGATTGGGTGATTTATTTATAGTTTTCCGAGATTTCGGGGTTTGGGGTTTAGGAGTTCAAACCCTGACAACGGTCAATGCTTAATGAGTAAGATTTTCAAGTTGCAGGATTCCTACCTATACAGAAACTGTGTTAGTTTAAAAATAAATTTTTCTGCGGTTAAATCATATTGAACACGCTGATAATTCCATTGATGAAGTCCTACTAGCCCCTTCACTCACAAACGCTCGTTCAGAGGTTTCGATTCAGTGAGTCTCGTCATCATCTGCCTAGCCTTTGCAAACTTTGTTGGGATCCAGTCTAACTGGAAAACCCACTAACTGGGTAATACGAAACCTCTTGTGAATAAGGGGTTATGTCAGGAATCATTGAGCTGAATTCATGGTAAAATTTTGAGACACGATATCCTTTGGCCTACGCCGTGTAATTTAGTCCAATCTTTTTTTTCAGTTTCCGGACACTCAGGTAGCAATGAGCGTTTTTTCAATACTTGGCATAGTTAAGGATATAATCCATGTGATTCTTCATTGCGTTTACTGTCAGAAGTTTTACATAACTGTCAAGAAGGCTGAGATAGCATGCATCAAGCGTATGAACAATATAAACTACACAAGTAAGCATTAAAGACTTATCCTCCTCTAATAATTACTCTCCTACAGTCATCCCATTAGTGCAGCATGAAAAGAATGTATCTATCTATCTATGTGTATATTATAGACCAAAACATTATCTCAGGGATGTTAAAAATCTAATTAAAATTACAATTTTTTTTACAGACTTAGAAGCAAAGCTTTACAAGAATATTTTGAAAGAAAACCGATTGTTTACCAAGATGACTGCTTGTGGCATGTTCTGTATAGACGCTGCTCTACCAATATCTTTAATGGGACTTCTTACTAATTATGCTGTAGTACTAATGCAGTTTGCTTTTCTTTAAAATATATATAAGGCTTCTAGTCAATCGGCTGTTTGTTTCGCACGGGTGCATCTGTAGTGCTATATTATTCTTTTGGCGCTAGTATGTCACTGTCAGGAGAGTTTTTTTTTCTGAAAAGGTGTTGAAAACATAAGATGGCTGCGTTAGATCCGATTAAGGCTACCAACTATGCAGCACTGACTAATTTAGTGATATGTTCAACTGTTGAGATTTCTGTGATATATCTAAGCTTATTACTTAATTTGTTTGAATTAATATTGTTGAAAACCGATCACATCAAATATAAATGTAGTAATAACGTATTATACAAGGTGTAAGAGACACCATCGCGAAAACGCGAGTACGTGGTGAGCGTTTTCGCATCGGTGTCCCTTAAACCCCGTACAGGTAAACCTTACAAAGGAACAGACAAAAATGTACGGGACGCGACCGACCAACTCATAAAGGCCAGACGTGTCATTGTAAAGGTCTTTTCGTAATTATGATTTGTTATTATGGGGGCCTGTCTCAATTCGCTTTCGGGAAAAAGTGTAACTGACTCGTTGTCTTGTGGTCGCAATCGCGACTGCTGAGCATGAGGATGATTGGATCGATTCCCAGGACGGCCAAAATGTTATTGGGTTTTTTCTATCAGGAATTTCTCAGTAGCAGCCTCGGAGCTCAGAATTGTGCCCGGTTGACAGCGGTAGGCTCGCTTTCTATTACGGGACTTAAAATAACTGACGAAGTGAGGCTGTTCTATTAGGTACCTATACCTACCTAGGTATATGCCTGGCTGACCCTTCTAGAATCACATGCGTTATGTTATTATTGTTTTCCACAGCGAATCGAGTCTGACTCCTAGCCTATGACACGCTTCAGGTCGCTCTTGGTCGGTGGGTTCATTCCTCTTGTCCTCAATTAGAATCATTTCTAGTATAGACTGTGAAAATCAAGACTACGTACTTTTTGAATGTATGAATTTGTTTTTCTTTTCACTGTATCATGCAAAAAGAGTGTGTCGCAATATTCCTAGTTTCAAAAGTTTCCGTTAGTATTTGGGGAGTCAGTACCCTTCCAATTTGTTACATCCGTGTATTCTTTTCTGGCATCTAGTACCAGAGGTATGTCCGGGGCAGGAATTGTGTATACCATCATGAGGGTTGAGATTTGTACGAGATTGTCTGAAGAGGGAAAACTACAAAGTCCTGTCTTTGGCCCTCTTTATTATGAACTGCGATCTCCGGCATCAAAGAGCACAACGTGGTACAGTTGGTGGTTGCTTGGAGCTAGCGTCCAGACGTTAATTGCTTGCAAAGAGAGTTGCAAATAACTTTGCTTTCTCATTTGCAGAGTGAGCCAGCGACCCATCAGGTTTCAGCATTGGTGGTAAAGTGAAACGACAGGAATTCGTTTCAACCGTTTTCGACAGGGACCAGAACTGCTTACCACCCGGAGGGTGCGATACTAGTTTTTCCCGGATAATTTTGGGACCGACTTCGTATATTTATTACATAGTAGGTTTAAATTCCTTCCAAGACCTCTTTTCCCGTGCCACCTCAAACCAGCCCTCGCGGTACACACTAAGTATCAAAATAAAATAAAATGTGGCAAAAAAAAACAAGTTCGATGTGTGTAACCTGTGCAAGAAATGGAGCAAGGCCTTTCCCTCGTTGTAGGGTTGTTTGTACGGGTTAGAGAATCAATTAATAAATAATAGTCGGTATATACAAATACAACTTTCCACGCATTTGCTAGCAATGAATTTTAATGTACTCCCGCGCTCATTTACGGTCGACCATTTTTCAAACTTATTCCTCAGTTCATAAGGGTGAAAAGTGGTCGACCGACAGTGAACTCGGTAATACTTTAATATATTATAAGGTCATGGTCATCATCACATGGTCAGTTCTACTCCAAAGTAACATAACTGCTATTATAACCAACAACATGAATAATTACATTGAGCAGGGTATTTCATACAAAACGCTACTTACGTAGGTATTAGATATCTACTCGATTATCGATAAATTTTCCTTTTCGATATCAAATAACATTAAACATCTTAATGTGTCGGACATGTTTTCTTATATAAAAAATAGTTCTAAATCAACCATCAGTTCTTTTGTCATAGTGGACCATGTTACAATGGATTCAAGTAACAAAAATCTACGTAATAATGTGATTGAAACAGACTTACAATCAGTACTAAGACCGTTGAATCTGATGCAAAGTCTTTTCATCTGCGCAAAGTATTCTATTCGTGACAACATTATCACTTCTAATACTAACATTTACAACTTTTTAAGATTGGTTTGCACGGTCGTATATCGATGTGTTTGTTTGCATAATCTTATCGGTATGTTCAACTATTCCCACAACAAACGGTGGGAAGCTAACAGTTTTATTTTCTGCTTGAGCTATTCTGTTGACTTCATCTTCTACTTGGTCGGGGATTTAATTAACTGCTTCTCAAACATCATACAGAGTAACTATAATATCTTGTTGGTCTTAAAAATTCAACACGTACTCAGAGCCCTACAAATAAATAAAAAAGACAAAGACCTCAGAAGTTTCATTGTCTGTAACTGGACCTACGTTATCATCCTTAATATTCTTAGTATCAGTTTTGTTATTTGTTACGCTTTTACTGTTCTTAGAACAATTAATGTTCTTTCCGTTTGCGAAATCAGTACGGCGTATGCCAGCATTTCTTTCGATATAAACGTGGTATACGCCTTGATTCTGTTGAAATTGTTAAAGAAGATGCTTCATGTTTGGATCGAAAATTTTCAAAAGTCAACATACACTCAAGAATTAGAAACAGAAGAGTACTGGAATACAGTGTTGGATGTATACATGAATATACAGAATAGTTACATTATCATTGAGAAAACGTTTCGGCACATGGTGAGTTTATTAAACAATTTGAATATGGCTTCACGATAAATAATGCAATTATTTAATACTGCGTGATTCATACTTCCGACTTGACGATACATACACGATTACGATAAAAATATAATGTATCACACCACTAATACTTAGACACTTGTACAATGCCTGTCCAGTGTCAAACTTATGAGAAACTATACGTAAAGATGTGGAATAGTTTTTAGCAAAATATCTGATGAACATAGTTTTGCGGTAGAAACTACCACATTTTTTTTGTTTCGGTTCCAGATTCTTTTTTATACGATATTTAGCGCGTACTTAAGTTTGCGGAGTGTGGCTTTGGTGGTAATTTTAGAAAACATGTCAAAAC
Organism: Cerastis leucographa; assembly: GCA_963082945.1. NCBI lineage: Eukaryota > Metazoa > Arthropoda > Insecta > Lepidoptera > Noctuidae > Cerastis > Cerastis leucographa. The sequence continues at coordinate 19,402,346 of OY720355.1, forward strand.
AGTTTCTTAATGCTCCTGTAAGTGTCAACATTATTCTGTATCTAATACATTCTTAATGATACTCGCTTATTTTGAATACATTTGACAATATTATTGTATTATTACCCGTTAACCGTTTAATTATGTCTTAAAATGTCTTTAAATGGCTATATCTACTAGAATTTAAATTTTCAGACATTGACTCTGGCTATAGTCGGTTATGTATGGAATTTCAAGAATATCTTTGTTCTTACTTACTTAAGCGTGGAATGTGAGAGATTCTATGCAGCAATGAGAGATGTTCAGACTACCTGCGTAATGATCTTGCAATCAAGAAATTGTTCCGGTAACGTTATAACATACTGCTAAATGCTAAAAGTACATAAAAAACGACACAGTTGTCATCTATGGAAACTATTTTCATAGAATCAGAAAGGAAATGTCACTGCGGTCTGTCAAAGTGATTGTCTGGCTATGCCGTTGTGGTTTGTCGCCTTTGCCGTCGGTACTGTACCTTACAACTCGATGCAAACTTAAGCACCTTTTTGTTTTTCCGAAACTCTTGTATTCCTGCTTAAAAAAAGTTCTTATTTGCAGAGTCAGCAATTAGGGCCTGCAAGAATATCCAGCGAAAACAAAGGACTTCATTCAAGAAGATGAGCGCGTGTGGTTTATTCCTCATAGACGCCCAGTTACCTCTACAATTATCATTATTTTTATCTACGTACACTATCGTTTTTTTACAGTTTGGGTTTTTGTAAGAATTGTCAAACCATTTTTCACTTTTCATCTATTGCTTTTCTTCAGGCAAATACAAAATACCTTCTAAAACATATTATTATAATCAATTCTACTTTATAAATCAATGTTATATAATACAGGGTGTAACGGAAAGGGTATATACATACTTAAGGGTGTGCTACAGACGATCGAACTGAACATGTTTCTCCAATGGACGAACATCATAATCGTAAAAAAAATCTGCTGCCCCATACATTTGGGTCGAATAGGTATTGCGATTTTGTAAGGGGCTGCAGATAATTTTTTCACTGAAAAACATGTTTTATGATGAGAAACATGTTCAGTTTGATGGTCTGTAGTACACCCCTTAGTATGTATATACCCTTTCCGTTACACCCTGTATAAGAGACAGAAAATCTGATTTTGAATAATAAACGGATGCCTATGCCGGATGCCGACGAACGGAACGTCACCGTCCACGTAAACATCAGCTCCGTAATTTAAAATCTTTTATAAATAAACAAACAATCATTAAGTGATGAAACAAAGTGAATTAGTGAAAGGACACTTCTGTACATATGTGACAATGTTATGAGCAAAAACTATTTACAACAAGTGAAGTTATAAACAATTTAAAAACCGTAAAAACAGACACTGATATTTTTTTTTACCATAAACTTCTTTAACATATATACTGTGCGCCTGTGTAAATATAAACTATTATTAGTGATATACTGCATGATTTTTGACCAAACTCAAGAAAAAACAGTGTTTCGAAACACGAAAGTAAACAGAAATATTTTAAATCACAACCGTTAGAAACGTAAGTTCCTTAAAGTGGTGGAGTCTCCGCTGTACGCCCGTGGCCTTCTAACTTGTTATTTGATCTCGCAAAATTTATTATCGGCTGTAAACACGTCAAATTTTCAATAAAACCTAATAAAGGCGAAAATCCGGCGAGTGCGCAACTGTGCCAGTGCTACCAACATACCGACGAAATTTTTGGCGAAAGCGTTCCGGCGTCGAGCGTGGTGCGAGTGCGGCGCATTGCGAGGTCACGCGACTAGTGGCGCCACCCCGGCCATATCAAGGAACTATTTTCGACAACAAGCTACTTTCTTACCCGGATTGATAAGTTAAGTTATAATTATGAATTTTCTTGAGTATATTACTTTCCGCCGAAGCCGAGTGCGAACACACTCGGATCCTACCCCTCCACATGACGATAGTGACGTTATTTCACAAACATTAGAAGGCACCACTAGTAGCCTACCAGATATTTCATGTGACGAAGATTGCGATCAAATAAGAACACTGAAATTGGAAATTTAATCTCTCCAATCGCAAGTAATTAGTACTCATTCAGATATAGAATTACTAAACCAGGAAAATAGTAAACTTAAATTGGCAAATGATGATTTGAGTAAGAAAAATCAGGTATACAAAGTAATCACAATGGGTAGCCCTGCAAAGACTACGAGAAATCAGAGTACGCCAAGGAAAAGAAATCCAACTAACAGCAAAACAAGGGGAACACAAACTCATACTTCCGATATTATGAACTTCAGTATTGATAGCCATATAAACAAGTCGCAGAATATGAACAAAAAAATTGATGTGAAACCCCAACAACCTCCAAAAAAGAATAAGATATGTGTTCTCAGCACAGATACGAATTATCATGTCTTAACTACTGCACAAAGAATTTTATTGAACGATAAAGAAGAAATATGTCATTACCTAACCCCAAAGGTAGGATTAGAACATCTTCTTGGCGGAATTGAATCGAAGTTGGCAGATTTTACAATAAAAGACTATTGCATAGTCCTTATAGGACAAGAAGACTTTAAAATAACAAAAGATTATCACAAGATGATTAGTAACATTCGAAATGTTCTAAAAAACATTAAGCACACTAATGTAATATTGTGCTTTCCTACTTACATACTTAGGAGTAATAATAGCCTTTACAACGCTAGGATCGAAACATTTAACAACTTACTCTATTTAGATTTACTACTACACGAATACGCTTACCATCTGGACTCCAATAAGAACCTAACGGGGGATTTTAGTATGTTTAACAAAAAGACCGGATTAATAAATGATACTGCATTAAAGACAGTCTTTTAAGATGTCAAAGCGTTAATCGTTGACATAGACTTTATAAACAATGAACCCAGTGAGAATATAGAAATAAAAGCTATAATATATGAAAATTAAAATAATAGTTTTAACGAAAATATGACAGGGTTTTTTCGTAACTAAATATATACACCTAATGCATCAAAACATCGCGGGATTATTAACTAAATCTGATGCAATGGCAGTGTGCTTAGAAGAGTTGGCAGAAAAAGGAAGCCCTGTGGACATCCTATGCATTACAGAGCATTTTATTATGGAAGGCTTTGAAAAGTATTTAACCATACCTAACTACCAGCTAGCAGCATGTTACAGCCGTAAAGAAAGTAAAAGAGGTGGAGCGTGCATCCTTACAAGAAGTGGACACCAATTTAGGGAATTAAAGCAAATTGCTAGAATATCAGAGACTGGTGTTTTTGAATGTTGCGCCATTGAGTTAATTAACTACAAGACAGTTATTGTTCGTGTTTATAGAGTCCCGAAAATTAATAATAGTAATATGTGCATGGAAAAATTACATTTAATTTTACAAGAACTTACTAAAAAGTCTTTCAAAAATATTGTCGTCGCAGGAGATTTTAACATAGATATCCTAAGAAGATCTTATCAAGCAGATTTTGAATGTTTGCTATTGAACTATAATTTAAAATTGTCCGTTAATGAACCCAACAGACTTAAAAGTAAAACATGTATAGACAACATTGCGCATAACTTTAACAGACCCTGTAAAACACAAATACTAGAATTTGCACTGTCAGATCACACAGCGCAATTAGTAAAGTTACCCGTGCAAAATCATTTACCTATTAGATATTGGCGTATAAAGAAACGTAATTATAGTGAAGAAAATATTATTAAATTTAAAGATTGTCTACGTAATTTGTCATTTTCTGATATTTATGATACAAATGACCCTAACATAGCCTATAACGCTTTTATAGAAACACTCTCGCTGTTCTATTGTTTGTGCTTTCCTAATGAAAATGTAACCATACACTCAACAAAAAAGTCATCGTGGATATCACGTGGGATCAAAATATGCAGTAAAAAGAAGCGACAACTTTTGTGGATATACAGACGAATTCCTAACGAAACAAATAAAATAAAGTTGACCCAGTACTCAAAACAATTAAAAAAAATTACAAAGCTGACTCAATTTTCCCAAAATAGTTACAAAATAAAAACATCAGATAACAAATCCAAGACCAGTTGGAAAATAATTAATGAATCTAAGCAAAACGTCCCTAGACATCCTATAACAAACATACAACATGACAGTAACATAATAACAAATCCTCAAAAAATAGCGGATGCTTTTAATAGATATTTTATTTAAAAAGTTGTCCCAATACCAGAATCAGGACATAACGTTACCTCGCAAATTCTAAATAGCGAAAAATCGACATAGAAAATTACAGACCTATCGCAATTATAAGTGTTATCTCGAAAATCTATGAAAAATTTATATACAAAGATAAAGTAAATATTTAGAAAAAAATAATCTATTAGTGAACGAGCAGAAAGGATTTAGAGAACATCAAACTATTAGTATGGCACTTTATGACTTTTTACATAAAGTTATGCTAAATGTCGATAAGACCAACCTAGTTTGCACAATATTCTGTGATATGACCCAAGCGTTTGATTATGTTAGGCATGATATTCTCTTAGATAAAATGGAGGCATACGGTGTAAGAGGCAACGTTCTAAAACTATTTAAATCATATTTAGACTATAGAACGCAACTCACAGAAATATCCACAAGAAATACTAAAACTAAACGTGAAGAAATATTCCAATCACATGAACGTGTAATTAAGTATGGAGTTCCTCAAGGTAGTGTGTTGGGCCCTCCACTATTCATATTGTATATAAATGACCTACCTAAATCTGTTGATCAACCTGTGACCCTCTTTGCTGACGACAGTACCATAACAATACAATGCGATACTAAAGACAAATATAAAAGTGACATTAATAATTCTCTTATATCAATAATAAAATATTTGGATAATAATAATTTAAAAATAAACCTCAATAAAACGAATATTATGCATTTCAGTCAACGCTTACCAACTTTATCTGATCTTAAGGTCCAATATAATGACAAAATAATTGAAGAAGTCAACACTGCTAAATTTCTCGGTGTTATTATTGACAAAAAATTAAATTGGAAAGCACATGTTGAAACTTTAACCAAATTAGTAACTCTTCCTATGCCCTGTAGCGTTGTGAGGGTCTCAACTGAAATTAGTCGAGTAATCCTAAAATGTCATAATTAGTAAGTAACTAGGGACCTCACTAAAAACGCGGTACAACACTAGTTTTTGACAGGACGCTATGACTCTGCCATTTCGATCCCGCTGGCTTAGCTGAATCTATCTTCTGACCTCAAGATTCTTTGTGCCCCGACTTAGGGTGAGTTCCACATTAGTTAAGTAATTCTGCCTGTCATGCCTGATTCTCTGCGCTGGATAACCTATATGGATTTCATCACCTAAGTGATATCTGATTTTGCATGTGTCTATGCCACGTGTGGCTAGTAGTTGTCCAGCGCACAGGAAACTGTAATTGTGTATGTATTACTGCTGCATCGAGGTGTGTAGTGCTCCTTACTGTGTTATTTGTAAGTAATCATGTATACTTTATGCACATTAGATGTTCATACTTAACCTAACTTTTCATCTGTCATGGTGCTTGCTATGTTTGCCCACTTTTACCTGTAAACCGCTGCGATGTACTGAGCCTTCAGCTACAATGCTCCCCACACCGTCCCTTGGCCTACAAAGGGGTGAAGCTGGTACATCGCATGCGGCTTGCTGCCAACTGCATCGCAACGCATCTAACATGCGTACCCTACGGTGCTTCCAGGGCTCTTCGCTCAGGCTGAGGTCTGTGACGCTTACCTACTCCTGCACGCTGCCTACGCACTCCACCTATCAAGCTACCTACTGCTGTGTCCGGTGCGCAACTACCCTGCGCACGTGGCCTTTCGCTAAGGCTTGGCGCTGTGCCCGGTGGCCTACCACCACGTGAGCCGGTGCCTGCGCAGCCTAACCTGCGCGGCCTGTCTGTGCGCTGCCTGCGCAGCCTGACCTGCGCGGCCTGTCTGTGCGCTGCCCAGGCCTTGACCTGCCTACCGGTGGCCTACCGCTGAGCCGGCGCCGACCGGCCCCCACGTCTGCACGTGCTGCCAAGGGACGGTACCCCTTTTAATTAATAAGTGATAGTGAACGGAACAGAACATAGTGACAGTTACCCGCGACCTAGTTTAGCTCTTAATATATGTATTAACTGGTCCAGCTGTTTTACTTTACCTACCTACCTATTTGCTAACGGCCTGCGCAGCCTACCCTGCGCAGCTCTAACCGTTACAGCCCTACACAAGTTAGTTTCTGTGCTTAACACTGACGCATTGCTAATAGCTTACCATGGCCTAGTTTCATCGCATCTAAGGTATGGAATTATCCTTTGGGGTAATTCGACTGACAAGGATATACCTTTTAAAGCCCAAAAACGGTGCATTAGGACGATGTTTAAATTAGATTCGATGGATAGTTGTAAACCATTTTTCATTAAGTACAACATATTCACTTTACCGTCTCTGTACATCTTCGAAGTTGTCATGTTTGTAAAATGTAATCGGCAGTTATTTCCACGCATGGCAGACAAAGTCAGTCGCGTCAGACGCGATAACACTATACTTTGCTCCCATGTTTCTAAAACAGCATTGATGCGAAAAAGTGTATTCTGCATGGCGCCCTTATTATTTAATAAACTTCCAAAGGGATGGAGGGAACCAAGCGCACACATTCTAAAGAAGCGGCTACAAGTGTATCTAGTTGGGAAAGCATACTACAGTATTTTAGAATTTTTAAATGACAAAATGTAATATTAATATTTTTATAATTTTTGCAATTTATAATTACAATTTAATTTATGATTATAATATATATTTTTTTGTGTGAGAATTTAAAATAATTTGTTTGTAATGACTTTTCCTACCTATTGTATATTTGTATGCCACAAAGGCCGAACATGATGGATCTTTTTTGTTTATGAACAACCTGCATGCCTTGTATGTATACTCATGTTTCCACAAATAAATGTCTTGTCTTGCCTATCTCTAAGCTCGTAAATTAAAAATCGAATACTTAGTTCATCTTTAATATGTCTCCTTTATTTAACCAGTCAGTTTCTATACTAGCTAATGTATTAATGCCATTAACAGAATTATTCAATCACATAACTCCGTCAGCTTGGAAGTAAAAAGACACCGAGTCAAGGTTAACTTTCGGTAGAATCATTAATTTTCACAGTGTGATATATTACAATACTAGCTGTTGCCTCGCGATTTCATCGATGTCCGTTTTGTATTTCATCGTTTTTAACACATCCAGGATAAAATGTAAACTGCGTGGGTCTTTCTCCAGGGGAAACTTCGAATCAAATTCCGAAATAATCGAAACCAATACACAATTTTTAGAACCAACCTGGGACAAAAGGAAGGGAGGGAGTTCGATACGAGATTCTCCTTCATTTTCCAAATAGCTGTTAAATTTCATAACGATTGTTTCAGTGGTTTAGGCGTGAATATGTAAAAGGCAGACAGACGGACAGAGCTTCTTTCTTTTGCATTAACAGTATCGATTTGAGATTGGACGGAACAAACAAAATTATATTAGTTTCTTACAAATCAAATAAAAAGCTTGATGTATCGGATTATCGAACCGACATTTGGTACACATACAGTCACACAGTGTATGTCTTACAGTAAAGGAGAAATTGTGAGCGGAATATAAACAAATTATAAAACAAAATAACATTTAAAGAAACATTTTAATAACCAGCAACAATCCATATATCTTTTGCCATATGATCTTCGTTTCCGTGTCCTACTCCATACCGCATTAAAGTCCCTCGTGGAACAGACATGTATTCATATTTACAAAACCGTTTAGAATCACAAAGAAATTACGTAATTGAGAGTGTACCATCGGTCTCATCTAACAAAATTTTACATAGTAATGTGATTGAAAAAGATTTACAATCGGTACTAAGGCCGTTGAATTTGATGCAAAGTCTTTTCATCTGCGCGAAGTATTCTGTGCGTAATAACATTATCACTGCTAATACTTTCCGTTACAACTTAATCGGAATATTTTACATGCTTATATTAAACTGTGGCTATTTGCATAATTTCGTCATCATGGTAGTGTCATTAAGAACTGAAAAAGGAAGTATTGGATGGTTGCTTTACTTAGGAATTGCCTTTGACTTCATCTTCTACCTGACTGGGGATCTAATTAACAGTGTCTCAAATATTATCCAGAGCCGCTATAACATGCTATTGGTCTCGAAAATCCAAAATATTTGTATTTCGCTCAAAATCCTTCAAACAAATAAGAACGAACTCAGGAATTTTGTTATTTACATCTGGATCTTTATTTTTATGTTACCGATGCAATACGAATTTTCGACATTATTACGGCTTACGCTAGCATCGCTTTCGATGTCAATGTAGTGTATGCTTTGCTATTAGTGAAACTAATAGAAAAATTGCTACGCGTTTGGATTGAAAAAGTTGAAAACTCAACTATCATTCAAAACTCAGGGGAAAAAACTCAGGGGAAGAAGAGGAAGAGGAGTACTGGAATATGATGGTCGATGTTTACCTGGACATACTGGATATTTTTAAGCTTATTGAGAAAACATTTCAACAAATGGTTAGTTTATTTTTAATAGAGCTAGCGGACATACGATTAATCAAAATGAAAGAAAACGACTAGTATTTAAAAATGTTCCTATTTTATCACCTTTTTTTTTTCAGATAATATTTTATATAGTATTCACAGTTTACCTTACATTGCGGAACGTTTCTATGGTATTAATTTTAAGCAGAGTTCTAGGTACAGGTGATGGGGTAAGTTTTATTATTATTTTTTCAAACCCTCATTATTCTCTTCTCTGGAATCTTGAAGACGAACTCGATTTTGTTCTAGCAAGGTAGTAGCTAATTCATAACTAAAACACGTCAATCCACCTTCCGACCATCCATAAAGGCGGGGATACACATGCCAGTAAATCGGGAAAGTAGTTGGCATATAAGAGTAACTGGCACACTGCGCCTATATTTGCATGTAATACTGGCATGCAAGTCGTGCCCTTGCATGCCAGTATTACCATTGCGTACACGTGTATCGTGTATTGCGTCTGTTCACACGTGACATTTTGGCAAACCCTCGCGTCCCCTCCCTCAACGGGCATGCAAGTAAATCAAATGTTGTGCTAGCTACTTGTATGCCAGTTACAGGGATTCCAGTTAGCGTATACACAAGACAGTGGCTGGCACGTGCAAGGAGCTGGTAAGCTAGTGTGCAAGCTACGGGCATATGTATCCCAGCTTTTACACCAACTTCTATCAGTGCTTTGGAAAGCAGAAAAGTTAAGTCGTTGGTCCCCTATGACATTAGTAGATTTTAGTAGTTTTTACGGGGCAGAACTCCAAAAGCTTGACAAGCAGTCTTATAGTCTTTAGTTTGGTATTACCTGGTGGGTAATTCAGTTATGGAGGTCAGATAGGCAGTCGCTCCATAAAAAACACTGGCATCTAGCTGCATCAGATTAGACTGAATGCCGTTATCATAGTTGAGAAAAGAGAAGGGAAATGATAAGATCGCGCAGATATTGAGGAAGTTTTTTTAGAACAACCAAGACTAAGGGTACTTTGCGAGATATCAAAAACACCTAAATAAATCATACTTGCTTTCTTTCCAGTTCGTGATTTTAGCCTTACTTTCTCAAATATGGAATTGGAAAAATGTCATCGTACTTGTATGTTTAAGCGTGGAATGTGAGAGATTCTATGCAACAATGAGAGATGTTGACAGTACGTGTGTAATGCTCATGAAGTCGTCAAATTGTTCCGGTGTGTATTATTTTTATTTCTTCACTCAAAATGCATCATCATAATTCTCCTGCCCTCTCCATTTATTTGGAGTCAGCGCAGGATATCTTTTCTTTCTTTCGTTGCTTAAAAGTATTTGCGCATTTTCTTTAAATTTCTCCAAGTTTATATTAAGTTTTGGTTGGTAACGTTCGGTAAGGGCGGGCAATTCATTTCTTCTTTATTTCTTACAATGAGCGGAATCATAACTGTGTTCTGAAATTAAGTTTTCTTTTGACAGACGTACAAAGGAGGGTTTGCAAGAAAATTCAACGTGTTCAAAAGACATCATTCAAGAAGATGTGCGTTTGCGGCTTATTCGTCATTGACGCCGAGCTACCTTTATGTTTGTCAAGCTTCATTACTTATCATGTGATTGTTTTTTTACAATTTGCTTATCTGTAATTAGTATGAATCAATCCCTATTTTATGCTGTTTTTATGTCCTACTATGTTAATTAAAAATATTATATTTTGATTTTAATCTTATAGGTACAGCTTAGAAAAAACAGGAACAGAATAGAAATAGAAATAATTTATTTTGCATTGAATGTAGGTACATATATGAGTTATTACAGTAGTAATTATTTGTTCCTGGTACATTCTACCATTTGGCATACAAAAATGTATACTTATAAACATTAAACAGCTTCAATTTAAAGACTTTTACAACAATTCAACAAATTATCTTGTAACAAAAAATTAAATCAAAATAAGGTATCATAATAAATAATACAGCTATATTTTATCTGTTAGGAAATCTGATACAGAAAAATAACCTTTTAGCATTAATAAAGATAGAAGCTGTTTTTTAAAAATTCTCAAAGGTTGCTCCTCGATGCTGTTTGGAATCTTATTATAAATTACAGGCCCCATGCCTAAAAAACTTTTTTTTTTAATAAAGATGTTTTGTGAGCACCGGTACATAAGTTATATTTATACCGGTACATAAGATACCTGATTGTTGTACTTCGGTTTGTTGTGTCCTTTAAAGTAGGGAATAAGTGACTATTACTTTAAACAAAAATGGAAAGTTCTAATATGTAAAGACAGGGAAAAGTAAGTAGTTTATTACCAATGAAAAAAGTTTTGCAGCTGTCTGTAACTTTTAATTTAAACATTGCTCTTAGACAGCGTTTTTGGGCTTTAAAGATATTTTCTCATCCACAACAATTGCCCCAAAATATGATACCAAACCTTAAAATCGACACCACTAAGCCATGGTAAGCAACCAGTCTGTCCAAGTAAGTACTTCATATATGTAAGCATAATATAATAAATAATAACAGCCGCCGGGTCAATTTGAGGAGCACGTGGCTAAATAATAACAGCCACACGGATCGATTTTCAAGGTTAAGCCGTACTTACCGAGGTTGGTCCGTGGATGGGTGACCATAATTACATACCGAGTTTCCTCCATGCCTCGGAAAGCACGTTAAGCCGATGGTCCCGGCTGTCATTTGTAGATCTTTGACAGTCGCAGTCGTTACGACCAGTCAGAAGCCAAAAGTCTGACATCCAGTCTTACCAAGTGGTATCGTGTTACCCAGTTACTGGGTTGTGGGGGTCATATAGACAGTCTTTTCATGTAAAATACTTGTACTCAGCTTCATCCGGTTAGACTGGAAGCCGACCCCAAGATAGTTTTGGAAAAAGCAGGCAGATGATGAAATACAAGATGTAAACGGACCCTTCAGGAAGCCAACAGGCAGCAAGCATTCTGTACATCCAACTAAGTAACTCTACGCAAAAAGTATTGCTGGGAAACGACTATCACGTTTTAAGGTAGACAAACGTTGTAAGGGACTCAATGTAACGCACTCAAAAAAAGGTGATAATTTATAGAAAGTACGGGGACCATAGAGATATCTTAAGTAAAGTTATAACATTAAGATATTTGTGAAAGAGTTGGAACTTTGAACTCTAATATCTCCGTAACCAGAAGATTGAATGCGATGACAGGGAGAACAAATGCCTTTCGGCTTCGTTAAGGATACTTTTCTCCCACTTTGGCAGTAACAGCTTATTATGTTCCCACTACTGTGACACAAGCCGCCTCTCTGATAGAGAAAGTTTGCCGAAATGCAGTTCACGAGCCTAGTGAGAGACGAACTATGACACTAGTCTTAGAATATTTGGTGCTAGAACATGCCGGTTTCCTTGCGATGTTTTCTTGCATCGATTTGAGAGAAGTGGTGATCAAATACATAAAATGCCTGGTAGGGTTCATTCTACGCTATAAATGCTTCGACCCAGGCCCAGCAGTGGACGTTAACCCTGGCATAGTGGAATGGAACCATTTAATTATGGGGCATTATTTTCCACAGATACTCAAGAATGTGATACGGGCTAATCTAAAATTCAGTAAGGTGACTGCGTATGGTCTGTTTTATTTAGACGCTACGCTACTAATATGCCTGATAAGAAATATCACGAATTATGTCATTATACTTTTGCAATACCGTTTTCGGTGAAATCAAAACTCTTACAGAAACCACGTTACTTTTTTTGTAAATAAATTAATGATTGAATTTATAATAATGGTAGATTTTTGCATCGAACGCAAAGTGAGTTACATAATGCACGAGTGTTATGTTGGTGCCCGATGGCAAGCGAGGGCACTAAATTAACACGAGTGCATTAGTTACTCACTTAAGCACGGTGCGTAATCTACTTTTCTTTCAACTACCGTGACAAAATATACCTACTCAAAATAAAAACTCAAGTTAATTAATTAAAGTTTCTGGAGTTGAATTCATACTGCTATCGCTGTCTATTTACATTTATTTAAACTTTTTTTCTAAATACGAAGTATTAAAGTTTTACAATGGTCCTTATTTTTTCAACAAACTTGGTTTTATTAAGCCAATTTTTATTTTCAGCCAGTATCGTTTTGATGTAATGCATACATTTTATGTTTAACTTAATGGGAGACATTAAACCCTCGTGGTAAATTAATATTGTAGCCCAGAATCCGGCAATTAGTAAAGTTGGCTGCACTGTACGTGGCAGCCAATCACACATCCGCCTCAACGGCCAATCAGGTGCGTTGAACGTTGGCGCCGAAAACACGCCACACGCGGAGCCCTCGCGCGCTACGGCCCGCGCGAGTCGTTACCCAACCTCTGTGCGCCGCGACACGGCTCGACTCGCGCTCGCAGAGCACCCCTAAAACTAAACCTTTAAGTTATGTGATATTGTGTACTGTGTCCCTCTTTAATAATTATATCGTTTACGTAGTATAAACGTATTTTCCTTGAAGAGATCCCGTCAACCCTTGAAGAAGGCCTAAACCCACACACCCGTCGGTTACAATATCTGTTAAAAAACAGTGCAGTAATGAGATTTCATATCTTATATGAAATCTCATTCTGCACTGTTTTGGTTCTAAGCAAAAAATACATCCTTTTTGATCGGTTTTGTAGTGATTAATGATAGCAATACTACGTAGTTGTAAGAAAAATCTTTTAAGAACAGGTTTGGTTCAAAAATACTGCCTTGGCCATACCACAAACTAATTATTGACAATACAAAGCTATAATATATAATAATTGACTTGATATTGTGTTGCACTGGGTTTTTTTAGTAGGATAGTTCTGAAAAGGGTCAGCCAAGTTAAACTGAAAAGACTTGGGAATTGAACCTAGAATATCTCTTCCAGCTGTCGCTTTTCCATTACCTGCCTACATTTAGTTAATCGATCAATAGTATTAAACAACCCAGAAATAAACTCATATGTTTAATATGTCACAATACTTCTTAGAGTTAATATTTATAATGTATAAACCAACAAGACAATTATTACGAAGAATATTCGATTCTTCAACTACTGTGTGAACACTGAACAGTCCATTAATATGTGAACATAATAGTATTGATCCGTTGTGTTGTAATACAGTTAAAAACGGTACTGGACACGTGGAGAAGAATTTTGAAACAGTTGAAACTGATACAGACAATGATGACACCAAAACCAGTATTCGTCTCAGACATCCCGTCCCGCCCATTACTCAGTAATTGTCTGGATAAAGATACCTATAGACTAGTGTATTCTTTAAACTACGTGCTTAATTTCTTCATGGCCTCGAAATATAATGTACGAAATAATCACATTTACCCAAGAGGCAGGGACTATCAAATAGTAGCATTCTGCTTAATGTTGCTTATGAATGCTTTGTGTATCTACAGGATGTTTACTGTAGAACTTACGAGAAAGAATGAGTCAAACTTAAGAAACAATATCGTGACGCTTATTTTTGCCATCTTTTTTTTAACTTTTGCTATCAGTTTCTCGATTATGTTTATTGTGGATGAAATGCATAAAACAAACAATGTCTTGCTCATTTTGAAGATCCAAAATATACACAGAAGCATCGATACTAGAATCGAGAGTTTAATACTTCGGAATTGGATCTCAATAACTACAGTTATCTGTATGGATATTATTTTTCAAGTTTTGTTTTACACATCAAATATATACCCCTTTTTCTTTGACCTTATATGCGACAACATGTGTGACTTAATGTACATCGCATCAGATATTAATTTAGTTATAGGCATCCGTATTATAATTTTGTTGCGAAAATACCTAGAAAAATGGATTAAAGTTATCCTGATTATGACCCACGAAAATGAGGAACAGTATGTGAAATTGTTTGGGATGTACTTAAAGATTGTTAAAGCTTACAATCTATATAAGACAACTTTTCAAGTGCTGGTAAGTTTCTCCATTTAAATTAGAGCGCTTTGATTTTAATCTTTCGTAATTAAACTTTAAAGATAATTTTTGTTTGACAGTTGAATTTATTTGTCCAAAAAAGTGTTCAGATTACATTATGATATAAGTGCGGTAAGTTGAAAATTACAACCGAGGCGATATTGCTAGCCCGAGCCGTAGGCGAGGGCTAACAAGAAAGCAGAGGCTGTAATTATCAAAGCGCACGTATGTCATACGACGTTTTATAACATATTTGCGAGGAAATAAATAAAAGTCGGACGACATTTTCAAATAAAAACAAAACAGCAAAAAGATAAAGCGCGCGGATAATTTTTACTTGTTCACAAATTATGAAATTAGCGCTTTTTTTTTAAGGCAAGGGCACAGAAACAGCCAGTATTACTAATAAAGTAATAGTACATTATGGTACTAGTGTGTAATGTTGGTGATTACCGCTGAGGCGCCATTGAGACCCGAGCCGTAAGGTGAGGGTCTTAAGAGAGCCGAGGACGGTAATCACCAATACACACGTGTATCATACGACGTTTTTCAACACACTTGTGAATAAAATAACAATAAAAACTCATTTTATTTAGTAGATAATAGATATTTTTCCTTGGAGTTTTCATGTAGTAGTAAGTAACTTTCCATAACGTTAAGGGCTTCACATATCGGGTTTATATCGGGCGGTGTACAACATAAATCATTTTCTTCGTTACTAGGTACTAGTTACTTGTAGACATTTTAATTAATAAATTACTAAAATTTCAACAGTGAGAACGAGTTTTGAAAAATGATTCGCTATGGTGGGAAAAATTAATCAGTTTTCCTATGCGCGCGCATTGCGATCAGCCACAAACTAAAGGGATGAGGTTTTTTTTATTTATTTTCCGCGCATAGGGTTTGCACTTATTCTGCCACGTACTATCGCGGCCATTGCCGCCTGACCATTTAATTTTTTTTCGCTTAAATCCTGCGGCGGCGGCAAGCCACGCTCCCTTAAACTTTTCGCCTATTAGGAAAGCGCTATCGCAATTACTATACCCAATATTTTTTGAATATCTTTGTTTATTTTATTAATTTAATAAAACTTATAAACTTTTCGTCACTAAAGGTCAAGGAGCGGGGCTAGAGAGCGCTTCTATTTATTAAGTGCAAGCAAAAATGAATCTAGTGGTGGTCAGGCGGAAGTGTCCGCGATAGTACAAAATGGGGAATTTAAAGTTTTCTTTTATTACAGAGAAAACAAAAGTTATATTTGAGTGAAAGCTTTATTTATTAAACACGAATGAGTTAAAATTATCTATTTAAATAAGAAGTTGCATGAAATGAGTAAGCAATAGATTGAACACGATCTTTTTTTTGAATAAAAACTTTTTTAACAACAAAGCACCTCAACCAATAAAATTAAAAAAAAAATCTATAACTCACAAGTGAGTTATAACAATGAAAAAGTCACAGTTTGATTATGGGTGTCATTCTGTGCCTAATTGCGGTGACCATAAAGACACTTTATGAGCAAGTGTGTTGAAAATTAATATTTTTGTGTTTTGTTACAGATAAATGGTTGTAATTTATGGTCAAAATTGATTAAATTAAAGAATTAAATGTTTATTTATTATATTTTATCTCCCAAGTTAATTTTATTCATAAAATGTTGACCACTTTTCTGACATAAAAACTCTTTGATAAGATTTAAAAAAGTACCGTTCGTTTTAGACGGAGCATTTTGATAAGCCGTGCGTTTTACTTTACATTACCGCACTAGTGCGTAATGAGATACATTACGATACTGAACTTGGTGCAATAAGAGACCCTTTACGAGCAAATGTGTTATAAAATATATTCTGAATGAGTTCATAATACCATTCAGTAAGTTATTGCGTAAAACCTTGACAGGTCTTAAGTTGTTTACACTTTTATCAAATAATTCCGGAATAGACCGTCATCCCTACAAGCTTCAGATTATGGGTATTTAGCCGCATCTAGTAGAAAGCCTGGGTTACTAATTGCATTATGTTTTGTTCGTAGACTTTGTATCATACATTTGGCGTATTTTACCGTATGCTGTGTTATGTCGACATAATGATTTTATCAATGAAATCAGGAGACGAAGTAAGTATTTTTTCATCACACTTGTAAACAGTTTTTTTTTTTTTATTTATAGCACAGCACACAGGTCAAGTTCAAGCAAGGAGGCGACACGCAATTGAAAAGTTGTCTTAAAATGTTATCTAAACAGGGATTTCATTCAGTCTCTCTACATGTTACTTAATTACCCAACTAATGTTCTAAAATCTAAATAATCGATAGTTTTTTGTATCAAAACGTCGAAATAATTTATTTTTTTACACTCCGTCATGGCTGTATACTTAGGTAAGTATTTGACCTTAACTTTACTGAACGAAGCATTTATATAATCTGTGGTGTGGGCAAACAGCCCGCTTAAAAATCAGTTCACGTATTTTGTATTAATATTTGCGCTGATTTCATTTTGATTATTTTACTCGCTAATGTGATGAACATGTATTTTTAACGGGCGGTACGGGAATTACGAACCTCGACTCAGAAAGCCCTCAGTCTTCGACTTCGGGCTTCTACTAGAGCCTCGATCGTAATTTCTTACTTACCGCCCTTAATACACAATGTACTATAAAAGCCAAAACGGGAAGACGAACACAATCTTCTCCAATCAATGCCATATTGTCATCCAGTCCCCCAGTCTTTCACAAATTAATGTTTTTGTAATTGAATTTATGAATAATACTATAATTGATAATGATGAATATGAATTGTAATCTGTTATATTGGACAAGGAAAATAAATAATAAATTATAATTATAATATAAATGATTGAATCCAAGGTTCAACTGTAACTGATATTTTATGTTAAGGTGTAAAATCTTTAAAATCATTATTCATTAATAAAAATAATTTGTACCATAAATATTTGCACGCCATGAAAAATGGCAGACATGTCGTGCTTTTTTTAAAGGGGCGGATGCAGTGCATGTCACAGAGCATTTAACATTATAACTTATTATTTAGTTAATTCAATAAAACTTACAAAGAATACTACAATCTTTCTTAATTCTACCATTAGTAAACAATGAAAATATTTACAATTACAAAGGCTTTTAGGACAATACTCACAATTACGTAGGCGACAAATAAATATTCACGCCTTTTTTTCCGGTGGGGGTTGGCTAGGGAAACTACAGAATGCCAATTGTTGCGATCCCAAATACTCCAAAATACTCTCGCCTCGGCCACGTTCATGTCACTTTACGAAATATCTCTGGATATTTTAGGCGATTATCACACTGCCACGCATCATCATGCTGCATGTTGCGTGTCAACGCACCTACGCGTACTTGCGGGAGTGCAGATCTGCACAATCCTACGGGTTTTGTGGATTCACGGCAGCTCTGACTCGTTTCATTCAAAGCCGTTCGCTGTGGTGATAGTGCAATGCAGAGCCCATCCAAAATCATGCACGACACTGCGAGACTCGGTGTGACATGAGCGCATTTTTCTCGGCTTGTAGGCGCTTGATCTGAATGAACGCGCGTGGATGCATTTTCTGTGTGTTGGACTGTGCGTGTTTTCTATACAAGCGGAGATACTTGCAAGCAACTTTAAAATACGCATTCTCGCGCTACGCTGCGTGTTGCATGGCAGTGTGTTAATCGCCTAAATTACAATCTCTCTGAGATATAAATCACAAACCAGTCAATAGATCGTCATCTATTGACTGGTTTGTGATTTATATTCGCTATTCCAGCAATCATAGTGATGCTTTGTAATGATTGTCACAATATCCCGTAGATGGCAGGATCATCTTTTACAATGAAATAGTAATTACGATTACCATTAATTACTTATAATATATTATAAATACAGCAATGATCTATGCAGTTATTTGTTTTCGGCAACAAAAATATGAAATTACTCGTTTCCCCTGTGTGGGAGTTAAAATTAACCCACAAAAGCACTACCGGGATAAAAAAACATAAATCCGAGTCACGGTGTGTGTACCAAACATCAAAATTGTGAAGTGTGTTGAACCGTTATGTCCTGAAAGGATAACAGACAAACATAGTATTTTTAATATTAGTATGCACGCTTTTCGTTCTATCAGTTTTTTAATCACTGACTTGGTTTTTATGATTTTTGCAGTTACAAACATGATGAAATAATAAAACATCTTTACTTTCCAGAATGTGCAGGTCTGTTGTGCGATAATATGTTTGTTTGTAAAAAACATGGTACTTGTAATTGCAGTCAGTATATATTGTGAGAAGTTCTATATAACTGTTGAGGAAGCTGAGACGGCGTGTATTTGGCTTATGACGAACAGGAACTGTTCAAGTGAGAAGTTTTCATGTAATCCAATGATATTAAAGATACCCTATCTTTAATAAAATCATGTATAATTTTGACATTATTTTTACAGCAAGTCAGAAACATGTCTGCAAGAACGTGATACGGGTTAATAGAACGTTCAGTAAGATGACTGCGTGTGGCCTGTTCTATGTAGACGCTACGCTGCCGGTGTGTTTGATTGGACTTCTCACTCATTACATTATTGTACTGCTGCAAATGATTTCTCTGTGAAATGCGATGTTTAAAATTAGTATTGGTTGTTATAAATAGAAACACTTCTAACAATTCCATCTATATTCGTCGCTTTTAATTTCTGAACTTAGAAGTGGAGCCTAATAAAAAACAAAGACTTTAAACTACGAACCTGCTTAAATGAACTTAAAATTTTCAAGAGATTTTTATCTACAGATTTGGAGACTAACCATTACTTTTTTTGTGTACATAAATGGCTACAGGGGTGACGCATCAACCCCCATTTTTTTAACTCAAATAAAACAGCACTGTGTTGGAAAATAAAAGTTGTTTATTATGAGATCAATCACATAAGAGATTAAAAATATAAAAATAGTACTTATTGCTGGGAAACGATTTTTTTTTGGGTCAAAAATCATGTATAACGTTAAAACTCAATGTCATGAACTTAAACCATTGTGCTGATGGATGCATTGAATAGTAAACAGGTCATGGAGGATAAAGTAAAGTTATAAACTTAAAAACAGGTATATAAAAAAAAAAGCGTAGAAATTGGAACTTAGACCTCCAATATCTCCGTAACTAGAAGGTTTCCAGATATGGTTTAGAACTAAAAGAATATCTCAATGACGGGGAGTGCACAAAGTGCCCTTCGGCTTCGTTAAGGGTTTATTTACACCCTTTATAATTTGGTGTTATTATTTTTTGACTTAATAGAATGGCATAGAGATTTATAGAGGAGGTCGGGGCTAAATAATAACAGCCGCACGGGTCGATCTTTAAGAGGGGACTCTAGCCCCGAGGAATTTGAAGAAACTATTGCCGTCACGCTGCGCCCGACCTAGCCACCGTAAAGTGCGAAAGGGACAACTGCAGCTCAGGATGATTTTACCTACAAAAATCTTGACCAAAAGACGTTTTGTATTACGCTGGTTTCTTCTTCAAAACTAAACTGATCTAAATAATTCTTATATCAAAATTTAGAAGAAAAGTATATCCATGCTTCAATTATTTTCTCTTTTGTTAAAAACTTATCTTATTTGTCTGATAGTCGTCTGAACGTGGCGGTAAAAATGAGCTTTTTTTCGGGTTTTGTGGATTGTCATAATTCTTTTAGTGATTATGTTATGAATAAAAGGAAATGATAGGGGCATGTATTAACAAGATCTAGATTTTTCGGAAAAATATAATTGATTTAGACACATTATCCACGAAAAAAACAACGGAATACGTTTGTATGGAGAAAGGCCCACTAGAGTCTTAAGGTTAAGCCATGCTTGCCGAGGTTGGTCCGTGGATGTGTTACCATAATTACATACCGAGTTTCCTCCGTGCCTCGGAAAGCACGTTAAGCCGTTGGTCTTGGCTGCCATTTGTAGATCTTTGACAGTCGTTACGAGTAGTCAAAAGCCAAAAGTCTGACATCCAGTCTTACTAAGGGGTATGATCGTATTACCCAGTTACTGGGTTGTGGAGGTCAGATAGGTAGTCGTTTCATGTAAAATACTGGTACTCAGCTGCAACCAGTTAGACAGGAAGCCGACCCCAAGATAGAGTGGGAAAAGGCAAGGCAGATGATGATGATGAGAATAGAATTTTCTTTATTCGAGTATCCATGGCATAAAAACTGTTAGTAAAACTTAAGACTATGTTAGTAAGCACTGATAAAAATAAACAACACACGGGATCACTGCTGTGACAACCCATGAGAAATCGAACAACAGCGACCCACATAAACACAGCCTAGGCGACTTGCAATCATGCTCAGGATACTGTTGGTGCTGCCACACAGCCTGCGCACCAGGAAAGCGCACTTTTTATGTTTTGTTGAGTAAAAACAATCCACGTACGCATCTGCGAACATCCCCGACGCACTACAGTAGCGGGGCAGCCCTCACCAGCAACCTAAACGCGTTAATATACTGAACGCGGGGAGCACTGTAAGATCTTTGCGTACCTCTAGCCCACAGGCTGCACTTGTAAAATGAAATACAGTACGCTCGAAAGAGCGTGACTTTGACTGGAAGTGAGTATCGTGCGAACCTGCGAACCAACATGTTCGCTCTAACTGATAATGCCCTCCGCTCACGTTCAATGTCATTATCGTCGTTAAGGTCAGAGGTCAATATATTTATTTATTTTTTATTTTTATTTATTTATTTTCTCCATCTTACGACTATCTTTACAGGTTTACCTAATGCGATAGTGTACACCATAACAATATTAAATTTTGTAACTAATTACAAACAATACATTCTTTGTGAACTCACTCAAAGAACAATTAAATATATCTACGTCTACGAGGTTGAGCGTGCGGAGCGCACGCGTCAGTGGGGCCTCCCCTAACAAATTGGTCCGCGCGCGCGGCACCGCCAGCAAGCGTGGCTGCCGACGTCGCCCCACGTACCTGTCCGGAACACACAGACCTATGTACCCTAAAATATCCGCATTATGTACCTTCCCTCTGAGTACCCTGAATATGTACGAGGTGAGTGTGAGATCCCTCCTGACCCTCAGTTCGTTATACCCAACCATACCCAAAACAAATAACGTTGGGTACATAAGCGGATAAAATGGGTATACACCATACAATTTCATATATAAATATCTCACAAACTTGTTTTGTACTTTCTCCAGCATGTACCTATATTTAGATTCATGTGGAGCCCAAATAATTGCGTTACACTCTAATTGACTTCTAACCAAGGCATTATATAAAGCTATAACCGCTTTTATGTTAGTGAATTTTCCCACCATACGGAGCATAAAACCTAAATTACGATAAGCTTTTTTGCAGCAGCTTATGACATGATCACGAAACGTCAGCCCCGTGTTGAATTTCACCCCCAAGTCCCTAACTTCCGTAGCCCTAGCCATTTGCAACCCATCCAAATTATAATTATATATAATAGGAGCACGCGCGCGAGAGAAAGTGATTGTTACACACTTTGAGGTGTTGAACTGCAAGAGGTTTTTCTTGCTCCAGGTCACCACTCTGTCTATGTCTCGCTGAAGCCTCTCGCAGTCATCCAATCCTCTTACCTCAAGTGATAGCTTGAGATCATCAGCGAACAGCAAACACTTAGCGTCTTCAACAACTTCTGGCAGGTCATTAATCACGAGAATGAACTGCAAAGGCCCAAGGTTGCTGCCTTGACTCACCCCAGACCTGGTAAAATATGGCTCTGACTTGCGCCCCGCATATTCCACATATTGTTGCCTACCGCTTAAGTAACTTGCAAAAAATCCCCGCAGATGAGGAGTGAAACCAAATACTGCTAACTTTTTAAGCAAAACATCATTATTAACTAGATCAAATGCTTTCTTGAAATCGAAGTAAGCAGCATCAGTTTGCCCCCCACTGTCGACCGATGGCAGAAGACTAACCATATGGCTCAGGAGATTGCTAGTAGTGCTTTTTGCCGGTCGGAACCCATGCTGGGCGTCCGACAACTGACCGCGGACCTGTTGAAATATATTTTTATGAATAGCAGCTTCAAAAACCTTAGCCGGGGTCGACAGCACTGCAACAGGCCTGTAACCATCCACAGTCACCCCTCCGCCTACTTTTGGCACCGGAACTACGCGGGTAATCTTCCACCTTTCGGGAAAAACAGCTCCATTCAGGCATTTATTATAAATATATTGCAACGGTTTGGCTAGCACCATTCGACAATCCCTAAAGATGTAAGGTGGGATGCCGTCCGGCCCCGAAGACCTTTTCGGTTTAAGTTGTCGAAGCGCGCAACATACGTCCGACAGTTGCAAGAGATCAAGATGTACCCGCGCCGCTCCGTTCTCCCCGCCCGCTTCCGCCATAGCTGCACTCACATCTAACTCGGCTTGCTCCGTACTATACACTGAATAAAAGTACTCAGCAAACTCCTGAACGCATTGTTCGTCAGTCAACGGCTCGCCATTCTTTAAAATCTTTTGCGAACTTCTACTACCTCTTCTAGATTTAGCATAATTCCAGAACGACTTTGGGTCTTCCAGCATTTGATGTTGAACGCGATGCTCGTACTGTTCGCGAGCACAAATTATTAAATTTTTAACTTTTGTTCTACACTGAGCAAACGCTTCGTAATCAGACCTCCCCCCACTTGTTTTATACCGTTTATGTAGGACCGCCTTCAATTTTATGTCGCGAATTATTTCAGCAGTGTACCACTCAGGGTAAATATACCTTGAGCTTACACGACATCGCTTTTTCTTTGGAACGCAATCATTTAAAATGGTATTAATAATATTATAAAAATAGTTTAAACTCGTTTCTAATTCTAACTCATACATTGGAGCCCAATCTACGGATGCAATTGATGAGTACAACACAAAAAAATCGGCTTTATTGAAATTCCAGCCAATATGTTCATGGGTATCCGACGTTGGTGGTGATGAGCCCGCGCGCTGGCACTGACGCACGCGCAGACTCACCGACACCTCGAGCGGCGGGTGATACGCGTCCACCGGCACTAAAGGCGCCTCCGCCGCGCGCACGCACACACTCCCTTCCTCCGCGAATGTACTCAACACAAGATCCAGTTGTCGACCATTGCAATTATCTACTTTGTTACTCTGAGTGAATCCACAATAAGTTTCAAAACATTGAAAATAGTTTAGAATGTTAACATGACAAGAATTCAAGTTGAAGTCACCTATTACAATAGTGTCATTATAAGATTTACACACTCGTTCAATAATTCTAAATAGGACCATGTATTCGTTTTCGTTACTATTAGGCGGTATATAAACAACACATAACAAAAACAATAATCTATTCCGCTGGTACACTGACGCACAAACCAGTTCAAATACCTGATGATCGATGTTGACGTCGCCGGGCAGGGACACTCGCCGCAGCTCAAAACTCGGTGTGGCCACGAGACACGCGCCTCCGTGTTTGCGCCCATCTGCTCGATCACATCGTATAATGGAGTAACCAGGTGGAATTAATTCTGCGTCATGTATAGACTCATTGCAGCCTGTTTCTGTTATGGCAAATAAGTCTGCGCTTGAAGACAAAACTCCTCCATAAAAATCCTCCAATTTAGTGCGGAGTCCTCTGACATTTTGGTAAAATATCTGCACTAATTTACTCCGGGGGTTTTTGTGTATTGGTTGGTCTCCGAAACCACACCCATTCGCAGAACTCAATATTCACCGCCCAACTTTCTGGTTGACACAACACTTCATACTTGCTTTCCGGCACGCCTATAATGAAGGAAGCATAGTCTCTTTCTGTCTTGTGTTTTATTTTCTCTACTTTAATCGGAATTGCCTCTCCGCATAGCATCTTCGCGTGTTTTTCTACATTTTCCACAGTAGTTTCTTTTTGCAGACGCCATACATGCAAATATTTCTTTCGCTCCGTTCCCTGAATTTCAGAGGAACCCACGCTTCCTCCTTTCCTCACTTCGCTATTTGGATATCTGTTTTTTTTCCTATTAACCAATGTCCATTTTTCTTCTTTTCCTGGATCTTCATTTTCTTTTTCGATAACCGTAACTGGTCTATATAAACTCTTCTCTCTATTTGATTCTTGTTTTTTCCCCGTTATTACTATGTTTGCCGATTTCGTGGCCACACATTCCTTAATTGGTACAAAATTACCAACTACCTCCGATTGACTTTCTTTGACTTTGTTAGCAAAAGACACAGTCACCGGCCTTTCAGATCCCTTTTCAGTCTCCCTTTTCTCCATATTTTTGGCAGTAAGACTATTCTCTAATTGTTCATTTTTCTCCATATATGACCAAGGTATTTTATGTTTTGGACTCTCTGCAAAGGTGTACCATACAATAGTACAGAAGGCATTCTGTTAGGGCTTTTACCCCCAGCCTTAAAGACCATGACCACAGATTTTTTATTATTATACGCCAAACCTTTGGCGTACGCCTTACACTGGGCAACCTATTTTCTCAGGCCACGGGCTGACGCACTCGTAGCACTATGTCGTCAGCATAACTACTGATATTATTGACACAGCTACCATCCACGTAGCATCCAACCTTGGTACTGCTGAGCTCCGCAATCACTTCGTTAATATAAAGGTTAAAGAGTGCTATCCAGTCCATAATGTTGATCTGGTTTCCATACCAAAACTTATAAATATTTAAAAGTTCTATGGGTAAATTAAGGTGTTCTAACTTATTCCATAACACATCATAGGAAACCAGATCAAAAGCCTTAGACAGGTCCAGGAGGCAGTCATAAATAGGCGTCTCACGCTTTGAAAAGTATGTGACAGCATGCTTAAGACACAACACTGCACTCTCAGTTCCCAACCCAGTCTTGAAACCAAACTGGTTGTCATGTATGGTTGTTCTTTTATTTAGTTGTGCATTAAGTATGCTGTCAAAACCTTTGATAGCACAGTAGCTAGTAAATATAGTTACTGCTCTCAGAGAGGTCACCAGCTTAATGGTGGTTTCCTATCACGATCACTCCAAAAATATTTTAACAAAATAATGTGGTTCGTGGCCAGGGCTGATCATCACCACGTATTACTATCATGCTCATTATGCATCCAGCAATCGTCAAGTTTAAATAAGATTTTACAAAATATTAAAATAAAAGTATCCAGATTTCTCATGCAAAGTATTATGCAACAATGGAGTTTCTTGTCGGTTCTTCTCCGTAGGAAACGACCAACCCGAACCGTGCACCTTTTTTCGACGTTTTATATGTGCCTATGTAAAATAATATATTTTGATCGACTGGACAAAGATATTAAAAAAATAGTATATTCTTTAAACTTTGTACTTAGTCTATTTTTGAGTCCAAATATAGTGTGCAGAAAGGGTGCGTCTCATATCATATAAAGTTATTTGGTATATTTTCATTTTAATAACGTTCACAAGATATAATGAACGTGAGTTATACCAACTGTTGATATAATTTCTTTAGATATAACATTTATATACTGTAAAACTTATTTCGTATAACGTTATTGGATATAACGTTTATTTAATCGAAAATCGTTAGGACTATAGTTTAAAATACATAATATTAACACCATCTTTATGGTTAACACCCCGATTCAAAGCAAGTCGACTTGGATGGGTTATTAGCTAAGAAGGTTAAAGCGGGAGCGGAGCGGAGTGCCAGGTTCCCTCTATGTTGGTGAATCATTTGGGTGCAGTCTAGTTAGAACAGTGAACATTATGGCGCTAAGGCGAACAAGTGAAGCGAGCGTGCTGCGGGAGCGGCGTGACAGAAACGAATCGCTGCAAAACCGACTCCACGTAGTCTTGTCTGCCCTACCCCTAGATTGTTATTTAAAATCGCGCAGGCGCGGAGGGGCGAAGCGGCCCGCGCACGCATGGGTCCGCCGGAGCCCCGCAGCGCCGGAGCCGTGACAGAAACCATGTCTGCTGAATGTTGCATGCTTTCTGCACGCTTGCTTGCATGCTACATGCTTGCTTGCATGCTGTATGCTGCATACTTGCTTTGTGTTTTTTACTAGGCGTTTTATTATATTAGACAAAATAGGTTTTATATCTTTTGAGTGGTATATCAAACGATATTATTTTATTTATTCAATGTATGTTATGCTTATAAAAAATAGTTACTTTAAAATTATATCAATCGTTTATTATACAAACTGATCATTATATCGAATAAAATTATAGATTCAGTTGTTATATATTGTGAATGTTAGAGATTTTGTATTTTTTTCATATATTACTTACCCGTGCAGAATAGTGGTAAAATAAGTCATGTACTTTCGTTCTGCTGTATGATTGTTTTGAATGCATCTTGTGTCTATCGAATAGTCTTCATAGATGTTGGGGATATAAATGAACATTGTAAAAATTGGAGAGAGATTTCTTGTCAATGTTTTTTGCAAAAGCAGAAAACATTAAAAAAATATAAATAAAGATATTTCATCACCTTTATGTTTGGGTTCACCTTTATGTTTAGTGCATAGAAATAACAACGTTTTACTCATTTTGAAGATCCAAGCCATCTACAGGAGCCTTGATTAGTGTTTGTAGTCTGGAATTGGGTCTCAATACTCACAGTCTCTTTTGTCAATTTTTTCATACACACTACGTATTATGTAACGTGTTACTACCCCGATGTAATTGACTTAATTCTTGACGGTATTTGTGGCCTAATTTAAATATCTTTGGAAATTAATTCTTTATAGCCCCCAGAATAGTAATATTGTTCTGTTACAGACAACAGAGATGGTAGATCAAGCTGCCGCTCTAGCATGACCGCCGTAGAAACGGGCTATGTCTACGGAAGAATCGACAATATGACAGATATTTCTATCGTCCTAAGCATGGCGATATTAAGAATGTAGAAAAGAAATGTTTCTATTCTTCAGTCTACAACGTCGAGCATGACGACCATATTTTCTCCACTTTTGACCTATGGGGGTAGAAACATTTCTTATAACAAATGTCAAAATAGTCTTCATCACATCGGACCTAGACATGATTCTTGAATTTGTGTTTATTGAGCTTTCGTGATTTTTAAAAATACATGTCGTGGTCCTACCGTTGCCAATGTTTCACTATTATTTTAATCATTCATCACGTATCAATAATAATCATGTTGGCCTATGTAAAATAAAATATTTCGATTTTGGTTTTGATGACTGACTTGAAAGACGTCATGGATTTTAACGTTGCCAGTTGCCATGAACGATAAAATCTGAAACGATAAAAGCGTATTCTTACCGATCAATCGTTTGAACAAGATGGTATATCCATTTACATAATGACTCGTAATAACAATAACAACCACACAAACAGGATAACGATCTTAATACGTAGAACCTAACTAGAGACAGCTAGAATACAGAAATTCATCATTTCGATCTTTTAAACGCTATTGTCGAATGAATAAATATAACTCATTCTGACGTTGGATTCGATACTAATAACAATGTCTCAAGGCCAAAAAATCGTCCCAGAGGTGTCAGTCCAAGTGTTACTCAATAACAGACTGGATAAAGACGTCCACAGAATATTTTATCCCTTCAACTATTTACTCAGTCTTTTCTTGGCTTCAAAATATCGTGTGCGAAATAGTCATATTTATCCTAAAGAAAGAAAATTCCAAATATTTGCGTTCATAGTAGTGTTGTTTTTGAATGCATTGTGTATCTATCGGATTTTTACAGTGGACATTGGCAAAGGAAATAAAAATGCCTCACTTTTAGAAAATAGTTTCATGTACCTCTCTGCTGTTCTATTCTTTGTCGTATATTCGATCGGGTTCACGATGATGTTCATTCTGGACTTAGTGCATAAGGACAACTACGTTTTATTTATTTTGGACATCCAAACTTTACACAGAAGCATCGATTCCAGTCAAATTGTAAAGAGTTTCATTATTTGGAATTGGATCTCAATAGCATGTTTAATATGTCCTTCTGTAACTATACATGTTATGTTCTATCTTTCAAACCATTACTCTAATCTGTTCGACCTGGTTCTTGACAATATTTCTGGCATATTTTACATAGTTTTGGATATAAATTTTGTCCTAGCCATCCGCATAATAATATTGTTAGAGAAATATCTAGAAGCATGGATTGAAGATGTCCTGGTGTTGAATGATGAACGGGACGATGATGAGCATTGTCTTAAACTACTTTGGAGATACCAAAATATTTTAAAAGCTTACGATCTGTATAAATCAATTTTTCAAGTATTGGTAAGTATGACGATCATTTACTAGAAAACTATTTAAAACAACAATTTCTTCATGGGTAATTATGTGTTTGAGCCATTAGGGGTTGAAATATGGTCATGGGGTCCGAGTGCCTACCTTGTGTTTCGGGATATCGCCAAACGGTTCTTCGACTCTTCACGTGACCACAGAGCTGGTTTTTTTTTTGGCTCATGAATCAGAAAGCAAAACTGCCTAATCATCCACTGATGGTAGACAAAAAGTTCAAATTCATTGAACGTATAAAGGTTATTGATATACTTGGACGAGATTAACGTTTCAGATTATAATCATCGCAGCATTGGATATAACACAATTCACAATTTGGACGTATACAAAACTGAGGGTTGTACATTTGTCACAAAGTAAACTCGTCACATTTTTGTAAACTCCATACATAGAAAGTAAAATTCGCCACATACTTTAAAAATATTGTAAATTCGTCACAAGTCTTCATTGAAGGAATAATGTTTGATAAAATACTGGTAGCAAGCAAAGTTATTGGTTTTTAGCTTTTAGTCCTGGAGGCATAACGCTATACGGCGCGTTTCTTCCTGTTTATCTTTTGTTATCTCGGTTCACTCCTGCAAAGCGATGGCGAAATAGATAGGCGTGTTAAACACAGAAGTAATACTGGATTGGTGAAATAGCGGCAGGTCACGGGAACTATCTACGACTCGTGCAATCCCCTTAGACTTGATGGTTTAAGATCCGGTATAAGAAATATATTCCCTGAGGTGTCATTTAATAAACACTATAATTATTATGCTAGATAATGATAACAATCACGTGCCGATGATGTTAAACAATAAAAAGTTTAATTATTTTTTTTTTTACTAACCATTTGTTATTTATGAAATTCGAGCACCAGCTGAGAGAGAATACACCCCAAGTAGTTGAAAAAATAAAGGTTGCTTTTACTTTTCCAACATTTACTTTCCCTCAATACAACTATGCAGTTGCTAGTTATATACAGATATCCCATCTTATTAATCCATATTATGGGTAAATAAGTTATTTAATCGAATTACATATCGAATGATAAGGGGAATATTTATAAAACAGTGGTTAGACTTGCTGTCTTGTACGGATCAGAATGTTGGTTCACAAAAGGGATGAATGAAATGCATGTTGCTGAGATGAGAATGATAAAGAAGATGTGTGATGTGACGCGAATGGATAAAAAAAAAAATGAATAACAGGAAGTCTGAAAGTGGCGGTGACTGTAAATTTGTGTGGTAATCGGTTGTCATGGTATTGGCATGTGATGCGGATGAATGAGGAAAATTTCGTTAGGAAAGAAGACTTTTTAAATTATTGAAGATATCTTATACAAACTGTTGTTTTCCATCCTCGTCAAAGTTCAGGAGGTTGTCACACAAGAGATAAATAATCAATTAAAATTACGGTACCCAATTAATTATTAATAAACGCTGATTTTTTTGGTTGTTTATGTTTTTTAGTATTTCTGAATAACCCTCTTAACGTGGTAATATATAAAAATAATAATAATAGGGCGAGAATCAAACGGCCCACGTTTAAAACACGGGTGGTTCACACTTACCGATTTCCGTAAAAAAGAAAAAAAAAATTACCCATTTTTTTATTGATTCGGAACGAGAATCATTAGCATAGTTATAAGTACTTGATTTTTCTGCCAAAGGTAGGTTTCTGAAAAAGGTATGTCAAAATAATAATAACTTCAAATTTCGCGCGCATTTATCAAGAATTCACGATGCGCGACTTTGCCGAAAAAAAATGAATATCTCCTATACCTACCGGCCGCTAGACTCTGGCTTGCTCCAACATTAAACAAAAGAAGAGTTCAAACTTAGTTCGCTATGGTCGGACCCTACGGTCCATGTTCGTTCGGATGCTCCCACTCGCACTCACTGGCTTCTGCATTTGACTTCTCGGACCTCTCAGTTTTTCCTAGTAAAATGTCTCTGTTTTGATAAAATTGATAGGTACTTATCTGGGAGTTAAAAGCTGGGCTTTTCTTTGAATGTGTGCGTGTATGTCAGTGTAAGGTTGAGAAAGAATGTGTGTTCGAATTCGAATTGATTTCAAATTTGTTCATTTTTTTTTTGGAGTGATTACTGGTGCGTCTGTTTTTTGTGATATTATTTATTCACTTTCTTGTATTTTAAAGTTTCGCGATTCGTTTTTGTTGTAATTAACTTTGTTTTGCAGTGATTCATTTTTTTAAATACTAAGATGAATTTGAAAACGCATTCAAATTATTTTTTGTGAAGGATTTAAGTGTTTGAAATCGTTACTGGGCAAGGTAAATGTGTGAGAGTGTCTGTGTGCTTTGTTGTTTGTCTTCTGTTCGTGGTAAAGAAGCCAAGAACAAAGAATTATGGCTGTTTACGTTGTGATTAATCTTTATTGTATAGTAAAAAACTAAGTCGCTTCCCGCTGTCTGTACCTACCTACGCAAGGAATTTTGATGTGGTTTTCATTAATATACAGAATACAATTTGACGATCAGAATTAATATGTTACGGATTTACATCATGAAAGAGCTGTGTCAAGTTTACACCTACTTTTTTCTGTGGCGAATTAACTTTGTGACGAATGTGCAATAACCCAAAACTGTAAAGACTTGATTTTGAACAGAATCAGCTATCAGCAGTGAACGAATTCCTAGTGGTTCAAGATAAATGAATGTAATAATTTAAATAAGAGCCATCTAGTAGGCCAATAATAAACAAAAAATCAAGTGTTATTGTAGAAAACTGCCATCTAATAAGTAGAAATTAAATCAGTACATCACATGGTATATGGGCGAAAAATACATCTTTGTACAAATGCGGTTCAAGTGTTCAGGCGGTATAAGATCCTACCTGTGGTGCGACAAGGCGAGCATTGGGATCCCAGATATTGCTAAACTTTGTGTTCAGTTTTTGACACAAGATTATTACTGAGATGAATTTCTTCGACGGTTTAAATGTAACGTTTAGGCGTCCCAGGCCTCGTACACAATCGGAATGGCCAACGATCGAAGACAGCGATAGTGTGATTCCTAACACACTAGAGTGTACCACCAGTAGTATGCCGGACATGCCTGATGACGAACGACGACCAGTCAAGATACAAAAGCTTGCAAAACAATTTGAGAGCGCTCATAAAAAATTGAACTATTATCGGTTGAAAATAGTACACTAAAGCCTGAAAATTATAATTTGCTAAGAAAAAATAACGTGTATAAAAACGTAGCCACAAATAGTCCAATTAAATCTAGCCAAAACACGCCAAGAAAAAAACTCAGAGGAACTGTAAAACAAAACAGACACAAATGGATATTCTAGAACTTGAAAGAACTGATATCACGACTAACAAGGAAAATTAACTAAAAACTACCAAAAAATAACAGGGGACAAAAGAACATAGGAATAATTCAGAAATATAAGAAATAAGAAATTGTAAAGGAATCAAAACCCAGACCGTGTTTCACCCTCCACTACAACCTAAACAAAACAAATTGTGCATTCTTAGTGCTAATAAACAAACCAATATCATAAACTTTTGATAAACAATAAAGATATTATCACTATTTAACAACAGATGGAGGACATACGTATTAGAAACAGAAAAGCAGTTTTTTCGTCACTAAATGCCTTTACGTGATGCATCAAAATATATAGTGGGGTTTTAAGTAAGGTCGATGCTCTAAATGTTTGCTATGAATTGTCAGAATAAGACATTAGTGTTGACGCGCTGTGTGTTACAGTTATTCATGATGTCAAGGTACGAGAGCCATTTCAATATACTCAATTATTCTTTAGCATCATTTTTCTGTGGGAAAGAAAGTAAACGAGGTGGGACTTGTATTTTGATTAAAAACGGGCATCAATGGGAAGAAGTTCCACATATAGCTGGAGCATCTATAACTAGTGTAGTTGAATGCTGCGGTGTGGAGCTCATACAATACAATATGATTATTATATGTGTCTACAGAGTACCGAAACGAAATAAACTGAATGTATTCTAACAAAAAATAGTACAAAACATTTGTAAAAAAGAGTATGAGCATATTATTATGGCGGGAGACTTTACGTTGATATAATGAAGAAAAATAATGTTGTGTTGGATTTTGAATGTATTTTACTAAATTTTAATCTTATGTTAGCTTTAAAGCAACCTAGCAGAACTCATAGCAAAACTTGCATTGACAATTTTGCACATTATTTTAGAGCCAAATGTAATTGACAGACGTTATTGAATTTGCGCTGTCAGACGCACAGCGCAAATAATAAAATGCCCGGTGAAAAAAACTTTTATGTTAAAATACTGGCGCACTGAACGACAGGACTTAAGCGTAGAGAATATGGTTAAAGTAGCAATGGATAAAAGCGCACAGTAATTCAATGGGTAACGATGCAGCGGATGAACTGGCCAAAAGGTGAGCGGAGACAACAACATACGGTTCGGAACCATTACTGCCCATACCCTAAGCCCAAATAAAATCATGTCTGCGTAAGAAAACCGAGGAAATACACCAAATGGAATGGAGAAACAGTGTAACCTGCAGGCAAACAAAGAGTGCAGTTCCGGAAGCATCAAAGAGACTTGCCCGCAGCATCACTAGACTGAAATGGGACAAAATTCGCAAGATTATAGGAATTATAACCGGCCACTGTCCCCTGAACAAACACCTATTTACCACAGGGTTGCCGGATAACCCTCTGTGCAGAGGATGCATGGAGGCGCAAGAAACACCACAGCACGTGCACATGGAGTGCAAAAACGTGGCAGATCAACCGGCACGGACTCTTCAATCGCCGGCATCGCTCCTGGAGGCCTGCATCAGCCTGAAAAGGCGGCTAACCAAAGCATTTTTCATACGTACAATGGCCCAATAAAGAAGCTAAGGGCGGAAATAGCCCGGCTAACCTAACCTAACCTAGTTAAAAAGGACTGCTTAAAATGTTTGACTGTTTCGAGATATCTAAAACTGACGATCCAAATATCGCTTTCGACGTATTTATTGACAATTTTAAACTCCTTTATGACGTTTGTTTTCCATATAAGATGACAACGATAAATGTAATTTAAAAAAACAAAATGGATCTCACATGGTATTAAATTATGCAGCAAAAGAAACGTCAACTTCTTTGGAATTGCAGATTAATACCAAATAAGACGAATAAAAACATTTTTAGAAATCACACAAAAAGGTTAAAAAAAGTTATGAGTTATGCTCAAAACAATTACTCAATTAAAACTGCAACAAATAAATAATATAATAAATCGAAACCGTTTTAACCTAAAGAATCTATACCTATATAAATGTCGATAAAATAAAGTAAATGACCCCTTAAAAATAGCTAACTCGTTTAATAATTTTTTCGTAGATAAAATTCTACCAAGTCAAGATTCGGAAAGTAAAGTAACAACGAATATCATAAAACGGAAAGACTCAATCTTTGTTGCACCCAGTACACGTGCAGACATTTTAAACATAATTAAATCGTTAAATGCCACAAATAGTACCTACAGGTTATGATGGTATTTCAACAAAGGTTGTTACTCGTAAGAATGTGTCTGAAACCATTTTTACCCACTGCCGTCCTATCACTAAAAAGCCGTTAACCCTCAAATGGTCAATTTTCACTTTTTGATGCTACCTGATAGAGTTCAAAATTCTCTATCTTTCTGTCTAAGAAACATTTTTATAATGTGAACAGTTCCAGAGATATAAAAACATCCGTTAAGTAACAGAATTTGTGACGATTCCATCACTTGAAAGCGTCTAACCCACATTTCTTCGCTAAATGTACTATCACGGCCATTGCCGCCTGACCATTTAAAAATTTTTTCGCATAAATCGTGCGTCGGCGGCAAACCACGCCCCCTTACATTTTTTCGCCTATTAGGAAAGCGCTATCGCAATTAGTTGCAACCTGCACTGCGCAGCTTAGTGACGCATCACGTGTAATCCTTTTGTGAATTTTACGTACGAACTATTTGACTTTGGCGCGCTTACCGGACCTTTTGCATATTGACCATTGCTCTGTTTACCTGACCCTTGATTGCCTAAACGTTGACCTGTGCGCGAATATTGGACACCGACCTGTGCTGGAACATTTTTGTGCATAATGTCGTTCAGAAATCTCGTACGCGAAGAACGTAATCAAATAATAATTTTGCATGGACAAGGATTTAATATTAGTCATATCGCTGAGCAACTGCATATGAGCGTAAGTAGTAAATTATTATATTTAATGTTATGGTAAAGTTAAGGTATTTTAACGTACGTTAAAATACCTTAACTGCCGGATCTGTCGATTATTTTCTGGACTTTTATTTATCTACAAATACGTTATCTGATTTTTCTTGACTATAAAGACGCTAAGGGACTATAACTACTTTGTGATTCAGTATTTTCTTATGCACAAGTTTTGAAAAGCTAGATTAGATGCAGTTATCCGCCCTTAACGGCGTTTTAGTTAAGTATTTAATACTTTGGTTGTAAATAACTCTTGCTTATTTGATGAAAACTGTGGAAAAAAGTAAATTATGCTTAGCTACAAAGCAGCTAAGCAGCATTACTTAGCTAAAAGGCAGTTTTCTGACTCTCGCGCTTCGTTCACGGTTCGGTATTCTACGTCTTATTCCAGATCAAGTTCTACCAATGTGCCGAATTAACTATGAAATCCGATCAGACGTAGAGGTGTGATGGATGAATAAACATCCTAAATCATCAATATCAAATTCTAAGAATTTAAAAAACATTCTAGCATACCTACTGATGGTGAATTGATGATGATGCCGTCCAGCCGATTTCGGCCACAGTGATTTTGTTCGACGTTTTTGTAGGTGTTTTGGTGTGATGCTCTTTCATGTGCTCTCAAGTTATTAGCATTTATCTAACTATGGGCGAAAAACTATGAGTTCAAAGCGGACATGTCAGAACACCATTGAAGCCTTTGTAAGTTATAGCTGTTGGTGGTCTAGCTTTAAGGTCATCACGTTTTATGTAACT
Organism: Cerastis leucographa; assembly: GCA_963082945.1. NCBI lineage: Eukaryota > Metazoa > Arthropoda > Insecta > Lepidoptera > Noctuidae > Cerastis > Cerastis leucographa. The sequence continues at coordinate 19,438,126 of OY720355.1, forward strand.
TGCCGCTGCTCATGACGTCGAAATTAAGGCCCATTTCGTACCCACATTTTTTAGTAAATGTCTATTTTTAACTTTGAAAGTGAGCTGGACGAAGAAAGTCATACATAACGAAATCTTAAGACGAAAAGAGACCCCCAGTCATGCAGACCGTTAATCGAACAAGGGTTTCTAACCTCGGACAAGTTTTTCGGCACCAGAAGTGAGAAAACTAGTAAAGAATCGTAATGTCGATCGGAGAAAAAAGTTTTGACTTAGAAACATTTTCAAATGGACCGGAATCAGGAGCTGCTGCTGAGCTGTTCCACCTCGCACACGAGAAGCAGAAATAAATGGCTAACATTCAGTAATTGAAAGAAGAATTCTGAACATGCTTGAAGCTTAAAGGTACGATGAGAGACATCGTGAATTTTTGAGATGTACCCAAACTTAGCTGGCGTCTCCTCAACCAGGCCTTTATGCCAAGGACTTTGGCTCGCTTTCAGAGTTGCGCTCTTGCAAACTCTTGTAAGTGTCTGCCAGGAAGCACAGGTCATTAACGTACTTAGATAATCTTTGTATTGCCGGTATAAGAGCGGGGTTTTCGTGCGGCTGATACCAGTAAGGAAACGAATTTAAAGGCCTTCTGAAGTACGTTTTAAAGTTTCCTGAATAACGACAGCAAAGAGTGTAAACAAAAGTTGGTACCTCCTTGCATATATATAGTTTGCATCTTAAGACAAGAAATCGTCTTCCATGAGTAGTTTTATCATTACCAAGTTTTCAGAACATTCTTGTTTTATCAACAGCTTCTCGGGAAATATTATCAAAAGATTTTTCAAGATACACAAAACAGAGCTACCAACAGAAGTCGACTTTGTCCTTTTCTTTACACTTGAAGCTGGCGAATAGAGAATATAGCTTCAAAAGTTCCGCTTCCAAGACCAAAACCAAGTGGGTCTCTGGAAGGATTGATTCTGAATAGGGTGGTTGAGATGGATTTTTGCTCAATTCCACGATTAGAGTAACACTGATCGGTCGCGTTTGTTCTTAGTATATTATGCGCTTATTGGAGGTACTTTTAAAGTATGCGGTGCTCCACATGGCTCACCATGGCTCTACACGTTCCACATGGCCACGAAGAGATTCCTGATGACTTCATGAAATCTCTCACCCTCGTACTTAAGTAGTTCCTTTGGGACGTCATCTATACTAACCAATTTTTTTATAAGTTACACCTTTATATTCTTTCAAAGTACTTTTGTCTAGCCCAGTGGCTGTGGTAGTGGCAGCGTGGGCATAAAAATAACGTAATACAATATTTATTTAAACTAACTTTTCATTTACCTTTAAAATTTTGATTCATTTTTCAGATTTGAACAAGAACTTGTCAATAAATCTCATATTTTCCTTAGTATTGCTAAACTAAAAAGACGTTAACCTACAAACGAAATACTTTTAGCCGCCTTTTAGTTAAGTAAGGTTGTTAAGATTTTACAAAACTTCCATATAAAAATGGCATAATTAGCTTAAAAGCAGTTAAAACCCCGTAACCTCTCTTAAGGAAAGTTTTTCTTACTTTAATCTGAGCGAATTCTATGGCTATAAAGCAGTTAAGATCACCTAACAACTTTTTTGTTAAGTATTTCTGCAAAACTATTAACAAATATTATGAACGTTAAAATTTTAATTAAATTACTTCACTAAAAAGCCGCTAAGGTATAGTTAACGGCCTTTTAGTACAGAAATAAGGTGCAATAACTAAATTATATCCTTAACTAAAAAACTAAAATTATTTTTAAAAGTAAGTAATAAGAGTTTCTGGACAGACATAATTCTTAACGACAAGCAGAAAGAAATACCAATCGATGTGTCCAAGAATCATTAACCTAAGTATCATAGTTTTTAAGAAGCAACGATTCGCACCTTTTTTGCCATTATCTTGAAAACTACTTTTTGGGCTTAACGGCTTTTTAGTGAAAGGACGGCAGCCCACTTAAGCTACCTAATAAAAATGTGCATCTGCTCAGGTTTATATCCGGATGCTCTAAAAGTGTGTAGTGTAAATACGATTATATAGTACTGTACTCGTACCTCAAAAAGAAAAACATCTTTAGAGAAGAGCTAAGGGGGCTTTGACAAAAAATGTCTACCAGTACGGCCATTTATGACTTTTTATATACCGTTATGACAAATATGGAAAGGAGAATTCCGGTGTGTGCTATATACTGCGACATGACGCAAGCTTTCGACTAAGTTGACCAAAGCATCTTGCTACAGAAATTAAAGGCTTACGGCACATACTAAATCTTATTCAGTCATACCTAACTAATAGAAAACAATACACAGAAATTGAGAGAATTAATTTTAAGACAACGTAAGAGGGAATTTATGGTGTTCCTCAAGGCAGCGTACTCGGATCTTTATTTTTCATAACATACATCAATGACCTGCCTAGTGCCATTTAACACCCCATGACTCTCTTTGCCGACGACAGCACTATGACTATAGCATGTAAAAATAAGGACATAATATATGAAAGTGACATAAATAAATCTTTGACATACATAATTTTATGGTTAAACAAGAGCAACTTAAAAATAAATGTAGATAAGACAACTATTATGCATTTTAGACAACGGATCCAGGCTGTATTTTACCTTAATATCGCAATTTACAAGGACACCGTACTTAAAGTTGACGCCACAAAATCTCTAGGAATTATGATTGACTCTAAATTGAACTGGAAGGCACACATTGAATACCTAAGTAAACGGATGAGCTTCGCTGCTTACGCCTTATATAAACTGGCCCCAGAGCTGGACACAGATGCATTAGTAACAGCTGATCTGGTAGCGTCGTTATTGCGCTATGGTATTATATTTTGCGGGAATTCCACAGACAAAGCAATAACCTTTAAGGCCCAGAGGATGTATTCGTGCTATGTTTAATTCGAAGTCGACCGACATTTGTATGCCATTATTTAAAAAAAAAACACAAATTATTAACTTTACCGTCTCTGTATATTTTTGAAATAGCGGAATTTGTTAGGGTAAAGCAATCTATATTTCCACGACTAGCAGACACCATCCCCCGTAACAGACGTGACAATAATCAACTGTGTTTGCATACGTCAAAGACTGCATTAATGGGAAATAGCGTTTTCTGTATGGCTCCTAAAAATTATAATACAATAAAACATAACCACAATCATATAAAGCAATACTAGTAAAGTTAAAAAAAAAAACTTGAGAGGTGTCAAGGGAGACCCGGATGGAACGAAGTTCCTTTCACGTACATAATATCAATACATTTTAGATTTAAGTTAGTGTGCGAAAAATAAAATATTTAATTTAAGGAAGATTAATCCTTAATTCGAAGCAATACGTCTTACTTAACTGCACAACCGAATTTGTACTTTGTAGTTCGGTCACTCAAAATAATAATCATATCTATCCTTACTCACATACACACCCCAATTGTACGTAATTTAAGGAAATTTCAACTTTATTTAAAAAAAAATTAAGCTTACAATAGCTTACTATAGCAAAAAGTGTCGTGACGACTTTTCGTAAGAATTTTTTCCGTCTAGCCCCCTTTCACAACGCGCGGTAAGGAACTTCGTTCCAAAAGATTCGACATTTATTAACAGACAAGTGTTATTATAATTTAAATTACATTTTGAATGACACTATTTGACATTTTACGATAAATTTATTTTATAATTATGACTTATCAGTGTATTACTGGCTTACTATGTACTTTTTGAAGTGCCTTTGTTATTTCGTTTTAATATTAGAATTGGTTTTTGTATTTTTTTGTAAATTTGTACTCCTTGCGGGTGAAACATGTACGTACTATTAATATTGTGACATCCCGCGTGCCTAATTTACATATATAGTAATGTATACGCATGTTTAGACAGTTAAATTTACCTTATGTTAAAAAAAAACCTCATGGTGTTACAACTCTGTTTTTTTTCTTTCCACAGGCTTTGTATTACACATTTCGCGGATTTCATCGTAATCTATTATATTTCCATGTCACGGTCGCTGCGTTGAGAATGTCTGCTGGATTGGAAAATGAAGTAAGTGTTCTGGGCAAGTCGGAAGGTGGAAATCTCTTTAAAACCGGAGTTATTTCTTTTTATTTTGCAGATATTTCCAAAAGGGTTGTTAGCGAGGATAATGCCTCCATACATTTGGGGCCCTAGCCTTGGTTAAAGATTCGAATAGGCTACAATGCAACGATCAGAACGCTCGCTAGTGGAAAGGAAATTCTTACTTCCAAGTTACTTGCCGCCTGTCAGGTCCACCTTATAATTACTGAGAGTTCCCACTGCTGTTGATTCTTCTTGAGATAAACATTGGACATAAATTATCACAAAACAAGCAAACTTCAAAAGTTCTTTATTACATAGGAAGCATGCGCTTCGCCCGCATAATTATTTTTTTATGTAGAGAAAAAATTCATAAATATTATTGTTGGTGACAAGACAAACACACTTGACTTAGTTTTTTTAATATGCAATAAAAGAGTATGTTTCTAACTCTACAATAAACTGCTAATATTTTATCTTGCAGAGTTTTCTTCAATTATTGACGTTTTTTATTGCGCCAAAGCAATATATAATACTAGTATACGTACATAGTTTATACTGTGAGAAGTTCTATATAACTGTTGAGGAAGCTAAGACGGCGTGTATACAGCTTATGAAGAACAGGGACTGTCCAAGTAAGAAGTTTTAAGTACGAGTAAAAGTACCACAATGTGATGCGTATGACCTATGGAGTCAACCTGTAAATATTTTTTTCAGGACTTTATAATATGTTCTATTTCTGAATGTCATTGAATGTGGCACCGTTTTTAAGTTAAATATTTATAAATTGAATCAGTTTCTTCTTTACTTCATCGTTGTTTAAAAAAAAATATTTACAGATTTCTAAAAAAATATGTACTTTAGCTTTGACCAGTGTTTATCGGTTAACTTTGTGGTTTAGGATGGTGCTCTTTCTTTACCAAATTAAAAGTGATTTTTGATAAACATTTGCCCTTACAGAGAGACAAAAACATCTTTGCAAGAACGTGCTCCATGCAAACTGGAAGTTCAGTAAGATGACCGCATGTGGCCTGTTCTATATAGACGCTACGCTTCCAATACGATTGATGGGCCCAATCGCACATTACGTCATTTTACTACTGCAATTTAATTTTGTGTAAGTGTGAAATAAAATACTAACAATGACTAATATTTTTTCTTGTTTTTTCTCTTAACAACTATGACTGATGAATTCTCTCACGATATTCGCCTATATTATTCGCCTATAATGACGCCCAACTCGTAATTTTTATGTCTTAAACTAACACTATCGATAACCACATCCCTGCTACTACTAATCATAAATTATCACTTATAAAATTAACTATTAAAAATTTGCTATAATTAAAAAAAAAGCAAATTAAAAGTGTAATGACATGACACGTGATGCAGCGGCGCAGTTGCGCTCGGGCCCTCGAATTTCAACAATACTTAAATGTTGAGGAGGCATTCCAAACAATAAAGACCTGACTGACCCGAATAAAGCTTGTATAAAACTGTTGCCAAAGCTCTTTTTGGTCTGCTTTGACAAATAAGTGGTAAAGAGGGCGTCCTATCTGATAGACATATGTGAAAAAAATCTTTTTGCTATAAAACCCAATGTAGAAACGAAAACTAATTATAATTATCTATGGAGATTATCCTTTCAAAATCTAGACATTAGACACTGCTGACTTGTAACAATTTTAGCAAATCTGTATTTGTAAACTATTGAAAGTAACATACGGAGGTCTGCAATGAGTTTGTAAGTCATGCAAACATTACTTAGTCCAATGTGTTCTTCACAAATTCAAGAACCAGGATTAATCTACTAGACAGTTCTGTTTACGAAGAATGTTTCATCTGTGTGCTTAGTGCGAGTGTCATACTAAAATTCGGGGAACGCCTCGAACGCGTAAATCGTGTTTACGTCAAACGCATAAACGATCATCTGATTAGTACAGACATTCTATGTTAATCGCCGCTTTCACAGCGCCATGTAATATATATTGAAGAAGTGTGTGGGACGTGCGAAAAATAGGATACAGAAAACACAGGCACATGTATGATTCTTTGAGCATTGTCACCCGGCGGTGTAGTAGCTTTTCTTCGGGATCATCTTTAAGTGGATATCAAAGTAAAGCCATTGGGAAGTCTTCTTCAGCATCAACAACAGGTGTAGCTGGAGATATCTCATACACCTCATCGATAGCCTCGCGACGCTGTTCTGCAGCAGCTTCCTGTTCTAATCTAGCCGTCTGTTACCGAATAAAAGAAGAGACCGGCGCGTTGCAAACAATCTATTAAAATGAAGTAAATGTTTCGATGCTATATCTATACTTAATATTAAAAACTGAAGAGTTTGTTTGGTTGGACGCGATAATCTCGGGCATGAATGGTTCGAATTGAAAAATTATGTGTTGGATAGCCCATTTATTGAGGAAGACTAAAGTCTATCTTACATCATCATCATTATCGACGTTGCGCAGGTCAGCTAGGGGTCGATAGATTGAATTTCGACCCCCAGAAGGTTGCAGGATCGACTATTGTAGAAAAAGGTTGTAATGAAGAACTTTTAAATATGTTGAAGTTATTCAGAAGAAAACAAGGCATTCACATTAATTTTTATACGATCAATACGTTGACACATTCGTTTTTTCCTCATCAGATCTAATTAATCATTTCAGGGCCAGGCATTCGTCACTGTACAGAAAAGCTACCATAGAGTACGGAGGCTCTTCGACGAGTTGCTAGACACCGCATTGCCAACACTTTTCATAAACCCAAGCGTGTCGTCTGTCGTTTACTCGCACTACGACAAAGAGAAGAATATATAAACTATTTTCTTTGAAAGCGATTCCTGACAGAAGTTCGAGTCAAACTTTATGGTGGCTGCTAAAAGCTGCGCAGTGACACAATTTTAGGTAACAGCGGGCCGTGCACCTTTTGTTGACATTTTAAAACTGCCCATGTAGGGATGTAAAATAAAATATTGCGCGCGCTATGCCCTCTATCTTGGAAATGTTTCGAGATATGAAAAAATGTTTGAACAAAAGTTGTAGATAATTTAATCCTCTACAATATTTAGGAAACGAGATGTTTGCAAGAAATGTGAAAAAACTCGATTTTTTTACCTTTGAACTTGGAATATCTGTAGTCGCGGACACCCTACGATAAGTAGGTTTTGAGACAAGTTTTAGGGTGTCAAAATAAAGGTTAATATACCCGTGGATTTTTACCGACTTTTTATTAAAAAAGACCCAAATTTTATACTCAATAACATTTAAAAAAAAAAACATAAGTCGTAGACTCTGAATTCATCATCAGTCATCTAGTCATCAACTACGTGAGTATTATACTACTGCGTCCAACGCACTTAATTGGGCAGGAATACTTTTAGAAGTGCCGTCTCTAGAAATTGCTGGCGCTTGGATTCCGAGCTCTGTGAAGCAATAAAAAAGTAATTTATTACTTCTGTTTTGAAATGAACGTTCTTCTTCGCATTAACTGTGTCAGGAACATTTATAGTACGATGATATTGATCCGTACTTATATAATTTTTTGTCATTATATATCATTCCTTGTGTTATTAAGTTATTATTGTAGCCGCATCATCCATCCAACAACACATAGCTACAGTTTATACAACATGTTTCTAATTCGAAAAATCTTTCCCAAGACCTCATTCATAGTTCAACTCAATAATCGACTAGACAGGGAAGTCCAAAAAATCGCTCATTCTTTGAACTTTGTTCTCAATCTGTTCCTCGCTTCGAAATATTCTGTACGAAGTAATCATATTTATCCGAGGGAAAAAACCTACCAAGTATTTGCATTCTGCTGTGTTTTATTGATAAATTCAATGTTATTCTATCGTATGTATAGTGTAGACATCACGGACATATACATGAAGCATTTGGAGACTAACCTCTTGAAACTCTTTGCTGTAATCTACTTCATCACCTTTTGGCTCGGATTCACGACGTTGTTCATTCTGGACTTAGTGCATAAGAACAACTACGTCTTACTAATTCTCGAGATCCAAACTGTGCACAGGGATATCGTTTTCGGTCAGAGTATCCGGAGTTTTATCTCTTGGAATTGGATTACAACCACATCAATTGTTTTTTTCAACGTAGTTTTAAGTGCTGTGTATTATTTTTCAGCCTATTACGATTATGTGATCGATATTGTTTTCGATTATTTTTTGGATTTAATGTTTACAACTTTGGACATCAACTTAATTATAGCCACTCGAATAATTATATTAGTAAGAAAATATCTAGATGAGTGGATTAAAGACATTCTGAAGATGTTTAATGAACACGAAAATTATGAACGTTGTCTGCAAATGTTTGAAACATACAAAAATATCTTAAAAGCTTATGACCTGCATAAGAAAATCTTCGATGTTTTGGTAAGATTGTATTAATAGTTTGATTACGTTCCCCTCTTATAATAATCTCCGTGATCTTGCTAGTTGAGGCTGTCTGAATCGCGTTGGTGACAATGTCGATCTCCCATTTGGTACCGACCTAGCAATCCTACTATCTACTCTGCTAATCTACTGTTGTGTTGTAAAGCTACTAAAACAGCTGTATTGCCCGTGGGTTAGGTGTAGTTCCTAAGTACAATATTTTGTCTTTCACAGATTTTATGTTTGACATTTAACGCAATATACCGGAGTCTTGTTATCTATCACTTAATGCTTTATACACTGAGAGTACATGCCGGTTCCAAAGTAAGCATATTTATTTATTGTTGTATGTCTTCTATTTTCTAAGTCCCGATTCTGTTGTCGTTTTTGACTGTCATAATTTTCACTTTCTAGCCTTGGTTCCGATGTGTTTCGACCATCATGTGGCTAACAAAAAATATAACTCTTATAACAATATACAGTATAAACTGTGAGAAGTTCTATATGACAGTCGAAGAAGCTGAATGTGCATGCATACACCTTTTGAAGAGAAAAAGCTATCCAAGTAAGATACTTAAAATTAGATTTGTATAAGGAAGTCATTGACAATCTCCTTAATGGTCATGACGAAGATTTTCAATCGGCGTAATATCCTACTTACGATTGAATTAGAAAACTTAATCTGGGATAAAAGTACCGTGACAAACAATGTTATTTAATTATTTATTATAATTTAAATAGTTAAATATAATATGGAATAGTAAAAGACAAGATGCATAATTTACGGCGTACTTTATGGAAGCATACTTGGCCAGCTGTTATTTCTTTATTATGAAATATGTCACGTTCCCAGAATACATTATTTTATTCTTACCATACCATATACATACCAACTTATCTAATGACGTAAATTAAGTTCACTTCATCACACATAAACGATGTGTTGTGTTTTCATCTTCCTGCCCTTGTCCAATCTTATTTGGGGTCGGCGCAACCCCTTTTTTTCCATTCTCCCCTGTCATTTGTCACGCTATCATTTTTCCTTCGTATCATTTCTCACACAATTTCATACAATCTTACCTATACTTATCGGCGACACGAATTTACCTCGAACCAACACATTTTATTTATATATTTTTTTTTTTGTTGACATGATATTTCTAAGATACTCGTAACTCTAACAATACGTTTGGTTATTTAGTACTTTAAATTCTACCAGCTTCACCTTCCAAAACATTGTTTTCTGACTGGTTTTATGGTATATTTACAGAAAGTCAAGAACATCTATACAAGAAAGTAGTACAGTCAAAACGGACGTTTCGGAAGATGTCCGCGTGTGGCCTGTTCTGTGTAGACGCTACGCTACCGATACGATTGATTGGTGTGTTCACTAGCTTTAACGTTCTCTTGTTGCAATATAATTTTCTGTAGACCGAGTATTTGTATGATGTTTATTTTTCTATCAGTATTCTAACTAATATTATAAATGCGTAAGTAAGTTTGTTTGTTACCTTTTCACGACTAAACAGCTGATCGGATCGTAATGAAATTTGGCAAGAAGATAGATTTCAACCTGAGAAAGGACATTGGCTATATGTTCGATCCTTGTCTAGTTTAAGGTAGTTTTAAGCTCCATTAGTTTTATGCCTTCTACCCTCACTTCTGGTGAAGTGACGGCGATGAGCAGCCATCTTAGTGCTGCATTGAGTCGACGTTCGACTACCGAAAGGGAAGCAGGTTCGCGTTGCCGTGCACGCCGGTGTGCCGATTGCCACCTTGTAAAACCTGACTTTTCGTCTACTATTGTGATATAGTGCCCTCTGATCGTATCAGAACAATCCCAGACATTAATTTGTGTGTGCCCACAATTCGCATCCCGAAAGACCTTCTAGAAGCCCATAGTGACGTCACATCAAACCACGCGGCAGCGAGCTGCTTCAGCAAGCTTGATCCAAGCCAGGACAAGGGTGAAGCATAAGGTTAGTGGAGTCAAATTACCTGTTCTAGTCAAGGATCTGAATCTCGGCCAGTTTTCACCATACTTATTTATTATTAAGTATCTCTAAAATCCCTCAATATCTCTCATACAGTCCACTACTCAAAAGTTTAAGGCCCACGTGCCACACTATATATCATCACGCTACGACCAATAGGAGCGGAGCAGCGATGAAAAATGTTGCGAAAACGGGGAAAATGTGACGCAGACGAAGTTGCGCGGGACAGCTAATTACTTATAAATAAACTGTTTTTATGAAAATTACAAAACGTTTGAATAAAATGACAAAACAATCTAGTAGGGATTTATACATAGTGAGGGCTTCATCAATTTTCGTTTCTTATTTTTTTGTTGGCAAAGCTAAGCCGTCGACCGTAGCCAAATGGCTAAAAACGGTACCCTTATATGTAGATTCGTCCTGTCCGTCATTCTGTCCGTTCGTATGTCACGGACATTTTACTCTGACATTGTTGGCACCACACAGTTTTAATACAGAGAGATGGTGTAGGAATTAGGGTAGGCGATCCATACTTATAATGAAAAAAATGTCAACGTGGACTGTGCAGGGTGTCTATCGAGAACTTTATAAAATTGATATCGAGGATCCTAAAATACTTTAAGTATCTTCTAAGTCAATGATTGATGAGATATTTGCTTCTAAAGCAGTAAAAGTGGTGCCCCCGAGAAAATTCGGAGTTGTATGATTTGGAATTGGATTTTAATAACAACAGTTTAGTGCAGTACACGGATTATCTGAAACTCTTTGCCCCAACAATTTGCAACTTATGAAGCTACTGAAGGTAACTGAAACTTTCAGTAGCGCCATCAGGATGGAATTTGGTGTAGACAAATAATATGCAGTCATGCATGTGAAGTGAGGAGAGATTATGGACTCCGTGAAAACTCAACTCTCGGATTCCGTACACCTTAGATCCGAGAGGGATCTCAACAGAAACCTATAAGTATTTGGGTATGTCGGAAGCATTAGGCATCAATACTGCTGACATGAAACAATGGTTGAGGGAATGTTTCTTTGGCCGCCTTCAACGGTTGGGTCATGCCGGTTTTGTTTTGATGTATTCTTTTGGCATACTCAAATGGACCCAGACAGAACTTGATGCCCTAGATGGAGATGGAGGGACTGCGTACTGTTGACCGCAAATCGGATGCATCACCCACGGTCGTCGATGATGAGACTGTCTCGCGGAAGTGTGAGTGTCGTGGCTTCTTAAATGCTGAGACCCTGCACAACCGTGAGGTATGCAGTCTCAGGGGATACTTCCTAGAAGCCGATGTGGGCATGCACTGAGATTTGGTATCAGTGGACAAGGGCCTTACCCCGTTCTTCTTGGCTAACGAGAACTGGCTCAAGCCTGTAGTATTAGACTCTTATGTCGCAGGGAGCTATGGCAGAGCAACGTGCTTCACAGGCGCTTCTACCGGGTTCTTCATGGGCCGGATGTAGATTTCCTAGCGTCCGTGTCCTGGCTTCGTTTCGGCGACTTTTTGGGGAAACTAAAGGGTTTGTCTGTGCGATTATGGACGAAGTTATATTGGCGAACAACTACCGTAAACATATTATGAAGGACGGAACGGTTGACGTGTGTCGGCATGCCACCATCCGGGAAATTCGATCCCACCCATTATTTCTGGGTGTTCTCGTCAGGCTAACGGAGAGTACTTGCATAGACACAACCTTGTTGCCAGGATTATCCACCAGCAACTTGCTTTGCAGCCAGCCTTGTGGAATCAGAAGTACCATACTAAAAGTGTATGCGCCCGACCTAGTTCTCGATGATGGTAACAATATCACGTTGTATTGAGATCGCCCATCACTGACAGGACTTGTTGCAATGATTGTCAACGGTACTGCATGACGAGAATCTCGTGAAAGCAGAGATTGATAAGCAATTCAAAAACCTAGATCTGGCTTGCGAGGTGTTCGACATGTGGGACGTGAGTACAGCAGTCATTGTGCCGATAGTCGTATCAGTCAATGGCTTAATAGCCAAAAGCCTCGACCAATATCTGAGGAATCTTTTGCTTGGCAGCTGGATCAAGAGTTTGATTCAGAAAGCAGTACTTCTGGCTTTACGGCTCGTATTAAAAGGAGTTTCCTCTCTCAAGAGCCCTGACCACCGGTTGCTCCGACCCAGTTCCCAATGCCGGTCGACTACTATTTTTATTAATATTATATTTTTTTTGGTGAAAATATTTAAAAATGTAAACTATATGTTGTGAAATGAATAAAGTAGATAATAATTCATTATAATAATAACATTGAACCAGTTTTTACATCAATTGGTTTCTACTTTCAACCATGCTTTGACTTCAGCTAATCATCTAAAATAACGCACATTTTTGACATTATGTCTGACATTCTTTTTGTACAAAAAAGTAAAATTTATACATCGCATTGTTTGACTCGATATTTTATTTTAATATAATGATGTATTTAATGTTCAACACAATGTTTATTGTTTGAGAATAAATGAAATGAAAACCTTCAGATATATCGGTTGGAAAAACACCCACTTTTAAAATAATTGTTTTTTAATTCCATACTAGTCTGAAGAACGACGCATAAAAACATATTTTAATAGTTTTTCACCATAATCAATTGACATCTACAAGCAAAGTTTTGTTAAATGAAGAATTTCTTAGTGTCTTCTATCCTTTTTACTATATAAATACTATATTGTGTGTGCGGAAATACAATATCGTCGATAATTGTGTGCGGGTCGTAAGATGGAAAAACATTATGTGTGCTGTATTCGTTAATTGTCTGATGCTCGGGTTTTACTACCTAGTCATAACATTCACCCGTTTTGGGCTGGCGCACAAGTTAGTCTTCTATTTAATTTACTTCGAATATGTATTCAATTTCGGAGCTGTGTGTTTCTTCAATTTATACTATAGTAGTAAAAGTGTGCGTTTGCTATCAATTCTTTATGAGATTAACAAAAGCCTTTATAGAGGCAAAGATATAAAGAAACTGAAGATTTTCACATGGGTGTCAACTGTCTTAATTCTATCCAACTGTATTGCCTTATCATTTTTCAAAGTCATTTACGACCTACACTGGTCTTTTATGAGAAGTATTTATGTATCAATATCTGCACTCATAGATATAGAATTATTACATATCACGACTACCGTTAATATGCTTGGTTATCAAACTAGAATCTGGAATACGATTGTGGAAAATACACTTTTTGGCAATGTTAATGATGACGAAATAACAGTAAACGATGAAACAGTGCTGGATGAAATTAATGATGCGTTAAAGTCTGTCAACGATGCTTGGAATCTTATAAGGAGTTCTTCTGGAATTATAGTAAATTATATCTTTTTTATTTCACTGTTAGAATTTTGATTGATTATTCGCCCTGTTGAGATGGAACTGATAAATAATATTTAATTATTTTGGTTTTAGATAGTCTTTCATTATGTTAAAACTTTTATACAAGCTATGTTTTACGCAGAAGTTCTTATAATATTATGGTTGAAAACGCATTTCGTAAGTATTTATTATAATTCAACGGTTAATAATGTTGTGTATACATTTATGGCAATGGTCATCTCAGTATTAAATTTTTTTTTGGTATTATCTTTAAAACACCTTTCGTGTATGCTGCGTTTGTCATTCATGTTCATTTTAATTCGTACAATAGCAACTTCGACAATATGATTCTAAGCCACGCTGTTGGTATGGTGCTTTTGCTATCCAGAGCATTCTTCGTGGAAACTCAATTAAGTATTGTTTGTGAAGGATTTTACAGAGAAATCACTACAGCTCATACTAATGTGATTTTAAAATTATCACAAGATTGTAAGTAGATAGGTTTTAGGTTCCTCTATAACATACTTGCACTGGCAAATTTCTATTATAAATACAACACAAACAGCGATTAAGTTTACTGAAAATTACTTAGTTTGATATACAGAATGCGTAGGAAGGAGCGCCCTTTCTAACGTTTCGAGAAAACTCGAAAGTAATGTAGGGTCTACGATAGTAGTAGTTCAACGATTGTTTCTTGATTTCAGTGCCATCTAAAAGGGTTTGGAAAAACTTGTATCGTATCATACAGGGGGATTTTGAGAAGCTCAGCGCGTGTGGATTATTTGTCGTAGACGCAGCAACACTGTTACTTTTCTGTAACCTTGTCACCACTTATATTATAGTACTGCTGCAGTTTGCGTTTCTGTAATATTTAAATATTTTGAGGTCTGTATTTCGACCGTTTTCGTTTTCAATATTAATTGTTTGAATTGTTTGTTCATATTTTGTCTTAATAGTCAAAATAATTATTGCCTGATTGCGTTGTGACTGAGCAAAATAGGCTATTTGATTACGTTTTACTGAACGAATATTTTGTTTATTATCATAAAAGAATACTTGGCACAACTGCGTCGTTTAATTAGTTTTACATCACTGTTATAAATCAAATCAAAATTATTAAACAATAATAATACATCTGTGACCAACTGTGGGCTAATATAAAAGCAGGAAACGGAGGCAAGGTCGCGGCAGGCCACGAGGGAGATAGTTCTGTCAGAACTTGAAGGAGGATGTGCGTGTTTGCGAGAAATGGAAAGAGTGGAGGGAGGACTTAGCCCAGGAGTGACACAGAGCAGCCCAAGAAAAAAAAAACAATATGTAAAAAAAGCAATTGAAAAGAACGATATTCATATAAAATATTAAAATTTAAATATTCATCAAAGTGAACTTCGTAATGAATTTTAAAAACCCGATTTGTGTTCCCAAATTACCACTATATCCCTAAAATCGAACAAACTTTGAAAACGTGACAACACACATCCCGAGATCGGATTAAATTGGAAACGGATGACATCGATTTGTCACCAGGGATCCGTTTCAAACAAAAAAAAATAATGTCTACCCACTGTTTCGGGATCCGTGGCTAGAAGAAAAAAGTATATTATATTAAGAAACTTATCCCGGTTTACAAAGACAAGAAATAAAATATCATATTTTTCTAATCTGGTTTTTATTTCTATCTGATTTCCAAACGAAAAGAAGTTATAATTTAGAAATTATTACAACGTATATCAAAAATTTCATATATTAATCAACACTAAATTCTTTAATTGTTTAAAAAATCATCACATTAAAACACTCGTACCGATCAATGATTGCTAGTACAGTAAGTATTTACTTATAATTTATCCTCGGACGACAAAACTTTTTTGGTGGGTACATAATATACCTCTAATAAGTTAAAAAATAATATTATGACTGAATTTTTTTGAAATCATATAAGATTTTTATTTGAACAACATAAAACCAAACCAAACGTATTCTTCATTTACAAAAAGATATTATAATATCATTCGTTCATAATAAAGTCAAACTGATGATTGGATTCAGTTTTGTTTGTTTATCACAACAATTTAGATGGGTGAGCCCATCTAAAGTGTTGTTGTTGGTTACGATTTCTCGATATCGAACGAACAAAATACCAAGATTCTGAATGTATCGTCATGATACTCAGCAAGCAGAAATTCATTTAATTGCTTTTGTAACTTCTACTTCGTTCAAGTGCTTGAACCTACATTTTACTTACACCTGCTTTTTTTTTTTTTTCCTAATGGGAAATCATCAAATGACTTCTCCCCCTCTGGGCGGAGCGGGAGGCAGTGTCAGACTTGTACTGACTAAAACCCACCCATGTTCCTTCTTCGCCCTTTGTGTTCCAAGGCCGCGGTATCTCTTTCGAACAACCCGCAGCCCTGGCAGGCATCGGCCCTCTCGGACCCCTTCCGATTTGCTGACATCTCCTTGAGGCGCGCGTGGAACACGAACGCGCCGTCGGCACGTCCTGTCGTCGTAAGACGGACGGACGGTGAGCTAGCCCATTACTCACCATCCACAGGCCCGCGCCTACGGTGGTCGGGGGCCAGTGGGTGGCCCCCGACGCCCGGGGCGTCTCCCGCGGCGGCTCTCTCCCTCTCACGTTCCACCACCTCCTTTGCTAGCATGACTGCTTCGCAGAAGGAGGCGACGGCTTCCCGTTGTGGCGTGCCCTGCACGTGGTTGCGACAGTCGCTGTCTCCATGTCGCCATTTGATCGCGCCGGAGGTCTGTCCGCAAAGCGGTGATTTGCCGCGGCAGTGGAGTTTCCCCCCGGCGTAGTGCCTCCCCGCGCCATTCGTGCAGGCGCGCGAGTACTATCGCCTCCAGATCCCATGGCGCCAATACACTTGGCTTGGCATAAATGATTTTTGAAAAAACGGCGAAATATGTATGCGTTTATTTCTGCTGACGAGTTTTAATATTAAAAATTCCTTGTTACTTCAAAAATGATGGACCCCTATATGAACTTTCAACCACCGGGTTCTTCTAAGAACCCGGTGGTTGAAAATCGTTTTTGAAAATCTTGAAATTTATTTATTTCTTATCAGAAGCTTGTACATGAAATTTCATGCTTCTAACTTTAAAAATGACCGGTTTTCATAGTTGTTTATCCCTTATTTTACCCCTTTAGGATGGAATTTCGAAAAGTCCTTTCTTAGTGTACCTACTCTTCCTAAACAACACACCCTCCAAATTGCATGTCTCTAGGACCAGTGGTTTAGGCTGTGCGTTAATATCTCAGTCAGTCAGGACTTTGAATTTTATATATATAAAATGTTCAGTTGCATGTACCCGTCGTGCGTGTATAACCTGAAGAAGACATGGGAAAAGGTTTATTATGTGTATGTAAATATAGTAGGCAGCGTAGCAGATAGTTCTGTAGTTTTTGCCTGCTTCCGTGGCAAAGAGACGTCAGGTCGTTTATGTCTGTGCATATAATATTTATCAAACTGCGAACATCACTTACCATTAATATTACAAAAACGGGACCATAATCGACTAACTATTGTGTTTTATTTAAATTACAAAGCAATCATTTGTTAAACTCAGACCTTAATCATGTCGGAGTTGCCTTCTGCGGTAGACATGCCTTTTACTAACAAGGATAAAAGAAAATTAAAACAAAATGTAGTCAGTTTTGAAAATAGTCATGAAACTACTTCATCATTTAATTACAATCTTCTTGAAAAATACTTACAGTCGGCGCTAATGCCAATGCATATCATGCTAGTTTTATTCTTCTGTGCTAAGTTCAAGATTTGGAACCACAAAATAAGTCCAAACAGTGTTCACTACAGTATCTTTTCACTCTTTGCCACGCTGACAATATTGAGCGGCTGCTTTTATTTTATGATTGGATTTTCATTAACAGATTATTTAAAAGGTTTTCAATATTTTCAGTATTTAAATAAACTTTATGTCTATCTTTTACTTTTCTTCGGGAGCATTTTAAATTCTTGTATTAATATCATCCAGAAGCAGAATAACGTATTTCTTGTATTAAAAATCCAGAATATATTTAGAAATCTCAAGATCAATGAAGTTTTTAAACGTTTCACCTGTTCTAACTGGACTAGCGTCATAGTTTTGAATTCTTTTCATACTCTTTGGGTGTTTTATTCCTATTACAACTACG
Organism: Cerastis leucographa; assembly: GCA_963082945.1. Classification (NCBI taxonomy): domain Eukaryota; kingdom Metazoa; phylum Arthropoda; class Insecta; order Lepidoptera; family Noctuidae; genus Cerastis; species Cerastis leucographa. Next base: position 19,456,107 of record OY720355.1, read on the forward strand.
AACTCAATGTCGTTGGGATTGGTATTAGTATTATGTCTTATTTTTTCGTTTCCTTCGATATGACTATATTGTATGCTGCGAATATTATGAAGCTCTTGACAGAGCCTCTCAACAGTTGGGTCAGAATTGTGAAAATGTCTCGATGCACTAAACATTTAGAAAACGAGCGTTATTGGAATAAAATGTTTGATGTTTATATGGATATATTGGAAGCTTATGAACTCCTCGAAAAGACGATTCACCAGATGGTAACTTGTATTAAATTTTCCATTTCAAGCTTCATCAACATCATCTTTCTGTCCTTGTTCCATGTTATTTAGGGCAAGTATTTCTCTTCCATTCTTCCTCCTTCTCGGTCATCCGCCACGCTGTCATTTACTCCTGTTTCTTTCTTATCATTCCTCATTCAATCCGTCTATTTTTTTTTAACTTCCCGTTCCGCTCTATTCATCGAAATTTATATTTATACCTACCTCTTTTAGTCATAAGCGCTTCATCTCTCTTTATCACATTTCCATGCCAAGACAGACCCCTCCCTTTCAACTTTTCTGTTGCGTATCTTGTAAACTTTTTAAGCTAACATTATTATAATATTTTAGAAAATGTTATGCTTGTTTCAGGTATTATTTTATACTATACATACAACTACGAAATCTTTGTTTGCTATTGTGATACGTATCGAGATGAAAAAAGTAACCTCTGGAAGAGAAGCTATTGTAAGACAAACAACTGCTTTTAGTTAGTGACTTGTGCTGATGTTAACCGACTATTGTGACATCGCTAGAGAGAAGCCAGGAAAGCTAGAGGCTAGGCTCATTGGCTTCTCACCATAACGATGCTTGAGAAGGCCACCCTCTTGTGAGGCTCTACCTCTGCTCAAGCATATAAAGAAGCTTTTAATTTAGATTTTAGTGATAGTTAGCAGCATTAATTTCTTTTTGGAATATAATCTTGTACACATCATTTATTTCCTCGAATGTGAAATATAACACAACTTAAATTTTTTCTATTGATTTCAGTTTGCTTTGCTATCGTTCATATCTCTAACGTGGATTATTAAGAACATGGTGATACTGACATGTTTGACAGTGGAGGTTGAGAGATTCTATTCAGCTATGAGAGATGTTCAGAATATTTGTATACGACTAGCTAACTCGAAAGGTTGTTCAGGTAATGTTACAAGAAAAATTTCTCTGTATTAGTATAAAAATATAATAAAAGAAGTAAAATCGTTGTTTCATAATACAATAGCAGATCATTAAAAAAATAATTACTGTAAACAGTACTAAAGACTCAATAAGATACATACACACTGCGACACATCAAGCTTTCCAGTATAACATTAGAGTTCGCTTTGTAGAGATTTTCCATACAACGCGAGATCCGCATAATCAGTTGTATAGCTTGATTGGTTTCCGTGCGTACAGAAAGTCCACTATCCGAATTTCCATTGTTTCACCTACTGCGATAAATTTTTTGTTGCACCAGACATAAATCATTTACCTATGATAATGATTTTATGTCTGATTCGCTTCCTTTGAAGTGACTGTATGAGTGAGTGTGTGTGAGTGACCCTTTTCTTGTTTTAGGACGCTATTTATGTATTAAATATTTTTACAGAAAGTCAAAAAAGAATCTGTAAGAATATCCTCCGAGTTGAAACTACCACCTTCAACAAGATGAACGCGTGTCGCCTGTTCACTGTTGACGCTGAACTTACCTTGAGTGTGTGTACTCTCATCTCTACTTACACTATCGTTATACTACAGTTTGAGTTTTTGTAAATCTACAACTTAGATCTCAGTTCTATCTAGATTTACATTTGTGTGTTAGCTGAGTTTGAGTCATCTGATTTGTTTGGGAAATTAATAAACAAATATTTAAATTCCAGAAAAGAGTTCAATTTATTCTCATCATCTGCCTTACCTTTTCTCAACTATGTTGGGGTCGGCTTCCAGTCAGATGCAGCTGAATATCAGTATTTTACATGGAGTGACTGCCCATCTGACCTCCACAACCCAGTTAGTACTAGGTAATACATATAGGTTAATATATATATACGGTTTGTAATGGGTGGTCACCCATCCACAGACCAACATTGGCAAGAAAAAAGTGTTCAATTAATTCTACCACTTTAAAAATATAAAAAATACCAAATGTTAGGGTTGGTTTGGATTTATTAGGAGTCGGGTTATTTGTAGGAATAAAAAAATATGATTCGATAGCTTTGGTATTGAAAATATGATTGTTCAGTTGGTCTTGCGGTCGCAAACGTGACTGCTGATAATAGGGTACAGTAGTTTTGTTGAGGCTGCAGAGGACAACATATTCAGCGTATATGTATCTGACGGGACTCCCACGGCCCTGCGGTAGCTAGTAAAATTTCAAAAAGAAAAGTGTGTTTGAAATTAGAATTTACATGAAAAAATGTTATAATATTGTTTATTATGTGTTTCACTACACACAATAAATACATACTTTTACGATTTCCTTACCTAGTTACAATCTAGTTAAAGATGTAGTTATATTGACAGAAAAGGATTCGGCTGCGGAATGGCACAACGCTTTCATCATTGCATAAACATAATAATATCTCCGGCAGGAGTATAATGCCCTGAAAAAATGTAGTGTAAGTGTCTGACGCGATGTTACCTAAAGCACTCAAAATTTATATGTATTACTTTACAATTTTTAACCGGGCTCTATCTAAGCCGATAAAATGTCGTCCCTCGACGACACAGTTAAAGCGCTTTTGCGCTTTTTCTTGCGCGTCTTCACGACCGACCCATATTTACAAAAATATGGGTCAGAAATTGTTGCCATTCAGCAAACCACCGATACCGTCACTGACTTCAGTGACGCGCTCGAGAGCCCCTTGTCACCGCCACCTGCCGACAGAGGCTTACCGCCAGCCGTCGCCGCCGCGATTAAGGCAACTCCAAGACCCATTGTAGTGAAACCCATTGTTTCGCAAACAAAGGTCCAGTCCGCACCTGCGTCCATTGTTCCCGTTTCTGAGAACATGGACAAAGGCTCACCGCCAGCCGTCGCCGCCGCGATTCCGGCTAACCCCGGACCCATTGTTAAGCAAACAATGGATCAGTCCGCACCTGCGTCCATTGTTCCCATTTCGGAGAAAATGGACACAACTGTGCCAGTCTCCGACTCGGAATCGGTTATAGATTCCTGCTCTGCTTCCTCGTCCTCTGAAGACGACTATCAAGTCGTCGGAAAGGGCAAGAGGAAAAAGGGCAAAAACTCTCAGGCCACCATGGCCAAAAAATTAGTCGCGCTCCCTCTCATCCCCTCTCCCGAGGCCTCCCGCCCCACCTCCCCGGTCCCCGCACCAAAGTCCGCCGCTGCTCATACCAGCAGACCATCCAGCCCTAAGGCTAACTCTTCAGCCGCTTCTTCAAAGAAGCTGAAGCCCCCTCCCCCGTTGTTCATTCAGGACAAAGGGAAATGGACAGACGTGTCCAAAATGTGTGTTGAGCGCCGCATTCAATACACTAGCGCAAAAAGCACCCAGCAGGGTATCAAAGTGGTAGTCCCTACGACCACCGACTTCAGGGAACTAACCCGTCAGCTGATCGGAAGGCACATAGCCTTCCATACATACTCCCTTCCAGAGGAGAAGCCCACCCGCGTGGTGATCAGGCGGATCCCGAAGGAAATCCCCACGGAGGACATCCTAAACGACCTCCAAGGCCAGGACATCCCGGTCGCAGCCGTCCACCGCCTTCATAAGGCGAGAGGTGGAGACCAGTACGATATGGTACTGGTCATCTGTGACCCAGTAGAAGGACACCACCCGATCTTCAAAGTGAAGTCGGTATGCTCCCTCACAGGCATCTCAATAGAGAAGCCTTACCGCTCAACCGTAGTAGGGCAGTGCCACCGCTGCCAGCTGTACGGACACAGCCAAGCCAACTGCCATGCGCCGCACAGATGCGTAAAGTGTCTAGGCGACCATGGTACGGCAGACTGCCCCCGTCCCAAAGACAAATCGCTATGCACGGAGCCACCGAGCTGTGTGCTTTGCGGCCAGTCGGGCCACCCGGCTAACTACCGCGGCTGCCCGAAAGCCCCCAAAGGCTCCTCCTCTAAACTGGCGAAGCGTGCAAACGCCCGCCAGCAGAGAGAAAGCCCATCGGTGAGGCTACCAACTGCACAGATGCCGGAGAGACTCAGCCCTCAGAGGCCCTCTCCCTGGACCTCGCTGAACCACCAGAGAGCCTTCCCGGCACTCGGCAAAGCAAAGTCCAGCCCCATTCCCGGGCTATTAGATGCCCCTGTCCCCACTCCCGTGGCCCAAGCGAGCGCACCGGCGCCCGCTCGTCCCGCGCCTCCCGGCCCCGCGGCCGCGGTCTCCTCTCCTAACGTAACTTTAGAAACGTTAGCAAAGTTAGTCACCCCCGAAGCAGACCGCATGGCGGCAGATCTCAGGGAGGCTAACACTGACGGTGATAAGCTTAAAATTATCCTCAAGTCCCTAATCAAGTTAGGCGAAGCCTTCAGCGGCATTAATCTTTGATTTCAATGGATAATACGAGATTAACGTGTACCAAACCCCGATCCCTTAAATTAGGGTACTTTAATGCCAATGGCATTAGAGGCCAGCGTGATGAAATCGCCACCTTCCTCCGTGACCATCAAATTGATATCCTCCTCATACAGGAGACCTTCCTCAAGCCCAGTCACCGCGATCCGAGAATTGCCAACTATCGCATAGTTCGCAACGATCGGTCACGTTGCCACAAGGGCGGTACTCTAATCTATTATAGAAAAGAACTGCACTGCATCCCCTTAGATCCCCCTCCCATGGAGTCTCTACTCGAGACTTCAGTGTGTCGACTAGGCATGACCGGTCATCAACCGATCACTATCGCCTCCGCGTACATCCCTCCCGGCGGCACGTCCGAGGAGCACACTCTGTTCACCAAAGACCTTGCCGTCCTCTTCGGCTTGAGTGACTCCGTTATCATAGCGGGCGACCTCAACGCCAAACACCCCGCCTAGAACAGCACGACGACCTCTGCCAGAGGACGTCACGTGTATAACCTGGGTGAGTCCCTCAACTTCGATCCCATCGCTCCTATGGAGCACACTCACTATCCCCACGACCCCGACCAACGTCCGGACGTTCTCGACATAGCGCTACTCAAGAATGTCAACCTTAAGTTGCATTCCATCGAGACTTTACATGAGCTTAACTCAGACCATCGACCAGTGCTCATGCACTTAGTTCCCCGCTCGGGTCCCTCTGACCCCAGCCAGCCCCCGCCGACCCAAGTGATAACCGACTGGAGGAAAGTCAGCGAAAAGCTGAAATCCACCACGTCGCCTCACCTGGAGGCCATCCCCGACCACATTGTCTCAGTCGCAGACACGACGGCCGCCATCAACTCGTTTACAGAACACGTGCAATCCGTACTAAAGGATTGCTCACGGGAAGTTCCAGCAATGAGCGATCAACGCTGGATTCTACCCGCTGACGTACGTGAACTGATAACCGAGAAGAACGCGGCCATCCGTGCCTACAGCAACTTTCCCTGCGACGCGAACAAAGCTCACATGCGTTATTTACAGCGTGCTGTAAAGAAGCGCACTAATGAGCATCGTTCAGATCAATGGGACAAGACGCTTAGCGAGCTCGAGCCTACCCACCTAGCCTTCTGGCAGCTCCAACGCAAGTTGCGCTCCACCGAAGAGGCTTCGATGCCTCCCCTCACCCGACCCGATAAGAGCGTCGCATTCGACGACTCTGAGAAGGCCGAATGCCTAGCCGACAGCCTGGAGTCCCAGTGCTCCCCCAGCTCTCAACCAGTAGACAAGCGACATCTCGATGAGGTGAACGCATTCGTCGAACGTAAAGCCGCCCTCCCTCCCGTAGAAGACCCTGATGATCCTCTGCCTTCGGTCACAGCTGACGAAGTGCAAGACATCATTAATAAGCTTCAACCGCGGAAAGCACCCGGCTCCGACGGAATCACCAATAGGGTGTTAAAACTCCTCCCCGCTCAGCTCGTCGTGTTAATGGCGGCCATCTTCAATGGCGCCCTGAGCAACAACGCCTTTCCCCAAATATGGAAAGAGGCCACTGTCATCGGTTTCGCCAAGCCAGGCAAACCCAAGTCTGAGCCCTCAAGCTACAGACCTATCAGTCTCCTGAACGCACTCGGCAAAATCTACGAGAGACTTATTTATAAGCGACTCAAAGACTTCGCCGAGGCTAAGAGTCTCATCCCCAACGAGCAGTTCGGCTTCAGGACCGGACACTCCTGCATTCAACAGGCCCATCGCATCGTAGAACACTTGAGCGCTGGCTTCCAGCGTGGAGCGATGACGGGTGTGTTGTACTTCGACATAGCAAAGGCTTTCGACAAAGTCTGGCACAACGGCTTATTATATAAGCTGTACAAACTGGGAGTGCCGGACCGTCTCGTGCTCATCTTACGAGACTTTCTGTCGGATCGCACCTTCCGCTATCGCATCGGGAAGGCACTGTCTTCCCCCCACCCCATTAGAGCCGGAGTCCCTCAGGGCTCCGTCGTCTCTCCCCTTATCTTTACTCTGTTCACCAGTGACATCCCCAAGAGCAAGAAGGCTCAGTTAGCCCTGTTCGCGGACGACACGGCCATTTATTACACTGGCCGCAGTCACGACGCTATCCATAGCACCCTCCAAACCTCAGCCAACGTCTTAGGCGCTTGGTTCCGGAAATGGAGAATCGAGGTGAACCCCGACAAGAGCCAGGCAGTTCTTTTCTCTAAACAGCGTAAAATTAAGCCACCCGCGCTCAGCCCGATCACTATGTACGGTAAGCCTATCCCTTGGGAGAAGCAAGCCAAGTACTTAGGAGTCATACTTGACAACCACTTGTCTTTCGCGGCGCACATCAAAGCAGCTCGCGACCGTTTGCTATGGGTAGGCTTCATTTCATGATTTCGGCAAAAAGCAAGTTGTCACTCAAGTGCAAGTTGCGCCTTTATACCGCGGTGATCCGCCCCATTATGACGTACGCTTGCGTCGTGTACGCTCACACCAAGCCTAAGTACATCCATAGGATGCAAGTTTTACAGAACCGGTTCTTACGTAGAGTCACGGGAGCCCCTTTTTATGTCCGTAATGACCGTCTACACGTAGACCTTAGAATGCCCACCGTCCTTCAGTTTATGAAACGTCTTTCGAAGCGTTTCTTCGATAACGCCATTAAACACCGTAATCCCCTGATCGCAGCGGCCGCCCGTTACGAACCCTCGCGCATTAGTACAGTACGCCGTCCTAGGCATACCCTTGTCACTCCAGATGATGCTATCACCCTCCTCCAGGAGAGTAGCAAAGAGACTAGCACTCTTAAAAAGTTCCGACTCAAACCGCCGTCTTTCCGACCTCGCCGTCGAGGTCCGTCGCGACGTCCCGGTCCATGCCCTCCCCGACCCTCGCTCGAGCCAGCCCGCGATGCTGTGCCAGTAGTTTTAAATCAGCCCCTAAATAATGATACCATTCAGATCCAGCCTGTCCCCATGCAGTCTTCCCCCAGCGACGCCCTAAGCCGAGGTTCGTACCCCACAGGGGGTGCCCTTAGCGTGCAGTCGCTTAGTTTGTAAGTTTTTATGCCCTGGCTGGAGGCCTTACTCTAAAGGCACCCACAGGATAGTCCGGTTAAGCAGACGACAACCTCATAGGTTAAACTGCGAGATGCCATTCAAAAAAAAAAAAAAAAAAGCTCTATCTAATTAATAAGTGAATCTATGTCATATCCCATATGTGGTCCCCTTTGCCGTTTAACGTGTTAAATCAGCCCGTGGTCTTTTTAACACGTTAGAATTTAGTCATTTTAGTCGAGTACAGACAATAAGGTGGAACGAATTTTATAGTGGAATGCTTTTCGTCGGCGTTTTTTATTGAGTTTCTAGAGAAGTAGAGAAAAAAGTAAAAAAAAAAATTACGCCACTCGCGACTGTCTTTTAAAAAAAAATTGAATTTCCCTTTTTTCGTTAGTTCACCAAATTCATGTTGTGGCGGAATAGTGTGACCTGTGTGCATCCATTAAACTCGAATTTTGTTAGTTTCCTTGTTCATCGTGGTCGACGAAATTAGCGTATCAAGTTTTTTTTTGAAAATTTCTTATTTTATACATGTATTTCTAAATTAGCCGATTATTAGACTAAAATATATTTTGAAATATGTGTAAATATGTTCAAGAAAACTACATGACTGAGTGAAGTGACCAAAAATTCATTATTACCACTTCACACAATTTCTATCTAAGATTAGTTGCAAGCTTATGGGTCCCTGCGCCCCATTTAATATCGATACCGATACCGTTCCTAATACTTAACGATCGTTCCCTTTTTTCATGTTTTATTTTGTCAGCAGTAACTAATATTTAACAAGTACCCTTTAATATTTTTCTAGTTAATATACCTCATTAGGTAGCTACTAAAATGAGGATTTGAACCATAACTAGCACATTGAATTTCAAAAGAACATCGCGACAAAAATTGCCTTTATTAACATAGGCGATTTTCTGATATTTGGAAATTAAGTTTTAGTCATTACACTCATGAATGCGGTTTTCTTGGCATTTTCTTTTCCTTGGCATGAAAAGTTAGTTAAAAAAAATCGTTAATTTAGAAATAATTGAAGAAAAATAATTCGTAAATTAAAAAAAAAAAAAACTTTAATTCATCAACAACAATTACCAAATTGGCGTTTAACATATACATACAGGTCACACTAAAGTTGTTCACAAACTACTCTAACGGAAATTAAAAAAAAAAATGTCAGAGCAGCGGTGGCCCAGTGGTGGCAGCCGCGACTTACGAGCAGTAAGCCGTGGGTTCGAACCCAGGCTTCTAAGTTAGAACTAAAAATTCGAAGATATGTTACATCTACTAACCCGCACTGGGCCCTCGTGGTGGATTACAGCCCAGTCCCTCTCATAGAGAGGAGGCCTGTGTCTCCGCAGTGGGAACATTATAGGCTGGCAGACCTGTAATTTTGACTCCGAAGATACTGTGCTCCACGTATTGCAGAAAAACTGCAATTGGGGACTTTGGTGATTTGTGACTTGACACGATAGACGCTACGATGCCCATGAGCTTGTGTGCTCTCACCACAATCGTTACGGAAACCTTGGTTTTATCTGAGACTGTCCAGTTTGCGTGTCCAGTTTGCGTCTGTTTATTTGGTCCCAGTTATTAAGAATAATGAAAACTTTAAAAATCCGGTGTCAGTCTGGCAGCGTTAAATTAATTTAAACTGAACTTTAATCTACCAATAAAAAAATAAAAGTAAAATAGCCTGCACTTTTTTTTTGCGTATGGGATATCATCCAATGTAATAAGATGTCTGGGCGGAGCAAAAGGGAGGGTCAGACTTGTACTGACTAAAACCCATCCATATTCCTTCTTAGCCCTTTGTGTTCCAGGGCCACGGTTTCTCTTTCGAACAGTCCCGCAGCCCTGGCAGGAAATAGCCTGCCCTTTACTTCTTGTCAACAATGATCACTCGCACATGACGACAACCTCGTGTATTTAATATACTTATGTGGCAAGTGGGTTTCTAGGTAGATTAGAAAATGAAACCAAAGGTCACTTTACACGTATATTATAGTGAAAAACACGAGACACAGAAAATTAACAAGGTGTGGGTTCTAGGGTCTCTAAGGCACTTTGCACTGGCACTTGGTAGGTAGGTAGAAAGTTACTGCCCTGGGCTTAGGCCACGCTGTAGCACGTGGGCCGGCGTGAGGTCGCAGGTCAGGCAGCGGAGTGGAGAGGTGACCCCAGTGGTCACCTGGGCGTGGGCAGCACCACGTAGGTAGATAGGGCGACTGCGCTTCTGTCGCAGGCAGGTAGGCAGGCAGGCTACGCCTCCAGCTAGGCACTTGGTCAGCAGAGGCTAGTGGCCTCAACACGTGGCAGCGTGGGGTCTCGGCACCCACGTAAGTGCCACGTGAATGTAGGGTCCAAGCGGCGGTAGCGGCCGCGCAGATAGTGCGCGTGTCAGGTGTCTCTCCAGCGGTAGAGGCGGAGGCAGCGGGACGCCTGACAGCGGTCGAAGGGTTTGTAGCCCAACTGGAAGCGTAGCCCACGACTGGAAGCGCAGCCCTAGACTGGAACCCTGGAATCAGCGCGTGGCGGGTGCTTCCTTAAGCGTTGTGCCAGTGCGAAAGCAAGCCTCCGTCGATGCGTGCGTCTCCCAGCCTTAAGCCCAAAGCAGAATGGACGGAGGAAGACTCACCCATCGTGGCGGCTTACAATAATAGGTTATGCGCGCACATGCCCCTAGGCATTTAGAAGGTTCCTCGCCGCGTGGCCAGGCGATTTAAGCGAGCAGCTAGGCAATACGCGGCAAGGCAAGTATGATGCATGATAGCGAAGCATGTGGGCGCATTCACAAAGAGGTGCAAGGTGGCAGGAGATATGGCAAGGGCCAATCATAGTACATAGGTTATCTCGACAGTCATAGCTGGCTGCCGAGAAGAATAAATGCTGCCGGACTGCGCCGACAGAAATACACAGAAAAGAAATACAATATAGAAATATAATCACACTGAGCACTTACCCGTTTATCTCGGGGTTAAATATGTAGTTTTGGAGTTGAGAAAGGGCTTTGGCTCTCGTGGAAATCGCTACGTCCCCGCAGGGGGACGCGCGAGGCGGGGTATGGACTATGTCCTTTGGCCCGCGGAGAAATGGTGTGCCCGTCAATACGGGCACCCTCAATTTGGGTGCCAATTTAGGCATGAATGGGGGCGAGCGCGCGTAATTTAGTTTATTATGACGCAACTCGCCTATGTGTAGTTGACATTTTGTCCGGTAGGAGGCGCCAGCGGCGCTGGCGCAGCGCGCTCAGGTACGATAAACAAACTTTACCGTAACGAGCGCCGCTCTCTTCTCGCCACCCCGGCGGTCTGTCACCGCCAGGTGAGACCTCCGGTTGCCCGGAGGAGGCCCAGCGGATGACGACCTGCGACAGAGGTGACTCTGATGGCGCATCCTACCGCTAAGGATGTTGGCCCCCGTCTGCAGACGCTCACAGAGCTAGCCGTTTACGCTCCAGACTAAGAGGCCGTAGTGAATGAGTTAGAGCGGCAATGTTTGTGTAACGCCGCTCTTGTAAGCAACGAATAGCGAGCCCGCACTGCATTGTTCGTCGCGTGAGTATAAGTGAGTGTGGAGTCACGTAATGTGTGGACGGTGCGCGTCGTGCCTATGTAAACTTAGAACACGACGCGTCCCAGTGCATGTTATGCATGTGGAGTGTTATTGTTTGGGTAGGTCGCGTGTAGCTGTAAACGACTTACCCGGGTGTCGGGGGGGGGGGGACGATGACGCAGCTACTCGTCCGCGGGCACTAGGTCGCGCGGAAGGCGACGTGTGCGCCCCGCGCGCCCCGCGTCCGGCGGGCGCGTGTGCCATGGCGCTATCTGAGCCAGATGGGGCCAGGCAGAGGCGTCGGCGCGCGCAAACATGCGCGACGCAAGGCGGCTGCAGAACTCGTCAAGACTCTCAATCTTGAGGTCCCGCTGAATGGTAGTGTTCCTCACACAGCGAGGAGCGGCGGCGACTGACCGCAGCGCAAGCGATTGCTGCGCGCGGAGCTTCTTTTTATTGGTCTCGCTGGCGAGGGCGAGCCAAGCTGGCGCGGCGTACGTTAACAGTGGGCGTACGTACAACTTGTACACGCCCAGCTTTGTACGCAGCGGGAGTCTCGACGAGAGCACTGGCCGGAGCTGGAAGCGGGCGTTCCTGCATCTGGCGACAATGCCACGAATATGGGCTGTCATCGTTAGCCGACGGTCGATAGTGACCCCTAAGTACTTTACCTGGGGCGACCACGCGATGTCGGCTCGGTCCAATTGGAGGGGTGGCGGGAGGGGAGAGGTGCCTGCAAGGAGCGCCTGCGTCTTGCCCACGTTCACCGACAACCTCCATTTCGACAACCAGTCGGGCAGCAAGTCCAGCGCGCGCTGCATTTTGACGGCCGCGTGTCTCGCGTTCATAGAGACAGCGATGTACGCGGCGTCGTCGGCGTACAGCGCGAGCGTGGTGTCGCGAGTGGTTGGGATGTCGTCGGTGTAGCACGTGTAACAGAGCGGCGAGACGCAGCTGCCCTGCGGCACCCCTGCGGCAACCGGGCGGGCGCCCGATACCGTGCCATCAACCACCACCCTTATTGTCCTGTCTGTGAGGAAGGAAGAAACCACCTGTATCAAGCGACGAGGCGCGCCTGTCTGTGACATCTTGTACAGCAGGCCGGCATGCCAGACTCGATCAAACGCCTTTTCCATATCTAGGAATACTGCGACTGCGTGCTCTTTCTTGTTGAGTGCCGCGGTCAGCAGGTGCAGTACCCTTGACAACTGAAGCGTCGTCGAATGTTCGGCCCGAAACCCAAATTGTTCAGGCCGAGGGACGATGTATTGGGCCAGGTGTCGCAGCAGGAGTTGCTCAAACACCTTGGAGATAGTGGGAAGTAAAGTAATTGGCCGGTAGCTCTCCGGCTTAAGAACATTCTTACCTGCCTTGGGCAGCATAATCACGCGCCCTTCCTTCCATGCGGCTGGGAAAGCGCCCGTGCGGACGATGCCCGTAAACAGGCGCGCCACTGCCGCTACTGTACGGTAGGGCAAGTGGCGCAGCGCTGTGTTGGACACGCCGTCCGCACCGGGGGCCTTCCTCAGCTTAGTTTTCAGGAAGGCGCGTCTGACTGCACAAGGGGAGAAATGTATTGGGTTGTCGTCGGGAGCTAGCGGCGTCGAGAAGTACTCCCTAAGGTGCCTCTCGACTGCTGCGACATGCTCGGTGTTAGAGGTCAGATTCGGGACGAATTGACGCTCCAGGTGCTCGGCGAAGATCTCCGCACGGTCTGCTGCGGTGTATCTTGGCGCCCCGTCGCTGTGTAATAGCGGACGTACCGGGGCTGGGGAATTCGCAAGCTGCCTGCACAGCTTGTGTACCGACGTCCAGTCTGTCGCTGCGGCGTCGATACGTTCCTCCCAGCTCTCGGCGTTGTGCTCCTGTAGCTTGGCCCTTACCTTCTCCGCGAGGCGGTTCAGGTCGCGCTTGTCGCGTGGGCACCCGGTGTCTTGCCACCGCTTGCGCAGGCGCCTCCTCTGGGCGACCATTCGCGTGATGGCGATCGGTAGAGGCCTGTAAGCCGGCCTCTGTGGCTGCTCTTGCGTAGTGGTCGCCTCGCTAAGGGCGCTCTGGATGCAAGTGGTTAGCTCCTGTGCTAGCCCGTCGACGTCCGCGGCGGTAGTGATGGGCCAAGTAGGAGTGGTGGTTTTCATCCTCTCTCCGAACTGCGACCAGTCCGTAGTGCGGCGTGGCGCTGTAGGAGAGAGTCGTGTCGGCATCTCTGACAAGACGACGAGTACAGGCTGATGGTCGCTCTGCATCTCGTCGTCGACTACCTGGGTGGCGATCTGACAACTCAGGCCTCTGTGGATCACGATGTCCAGCACGTCCGGTGCGTGCGCCTGATTATCAGGGTAGTGGGTAGGTGTCCGGGCTTTGGAATGACTTGCGTGGGTTTATATAGTCCCTCACACACGCTCCCACTAAGCAATGACGTGTTCGTATTGAAAGATTTAGGGATGTCACTCGAAACTAGTGATGTGCGTTATAGTCGGTTTTTAAGAAATCGACTACAACGCTACACTTAGTTCATACATTTTCTTGATGTAACTTATTCTTGAACGAATTCTGTGTGTTACATTACTATTACTATGTATTAATCAAGTAGATTTTTAAACGAGAAAACCTACTAAGTATTACTATGGTCAATTTAATTATATTTACATTAATATGACGTTTACACGACTAAATAAACGATATATGTTTTAAATTAGAAATCTATTGATTTTTGGACGCATTTATTCTTCAAGTTTCGCCTATCGTAGTGTCATGTCAACATGTCGTCTTTAATCGTGGGTTCAGCAAGAAGAGAGATCAGAGATGGACAATCATCAAAAAGCAATGACTTCGTTATTGAAACCGAACCTACCGCGACCATTAAAAGTAATGTATCATCATCTAAATATTTACTCGGCAAAGACTTGCAATTAGCATTAAAGCCAATGAATATGATGCAAGCTGTTTTCTTCTGTGCGAAGTACAAGATTCGGGACAACATTATCATGACAAACAGTATTTTCTACACTATTGTTTCAGTTTTTGCTGTGTTTATAGTGACTTGGGGTAGCTATTATTTTACGTTTGGGTCTCTGTTAAGACATGACCTGATAGGTTTCAAATATTACCAATTTTTGGTAAGTGTTTATGTCTGTTTCGTAATTTTTATGGGTAGTTTTTTGAACTGCTGCTCCAATATCATTCAAAGACACAGCAATGTTTTGTTTGTCATGAGAATCCAAGCCATCTACACAAACCTCGAAATAAACGATGTTTTGAAACGTGTCATAATTCCCAGCTGGGTTTCAGTTATGGTGCTGAATTTTTATCATATTGCGTGGATTATTTTTTCCTACTTTGTCATTGATATCTTGGATATACAGATGGGCTTAAGTTTTACCAATTACGTTTGGTTAAGCTTCGATATCAATATTTTGTATGCCACGAGGATCATGAAGCTCTTGACAATTTCTATCAAAACTTGGGTGAAACAAGTTGAAAATTCAGAAAACGAGGGTTACTGGAAAACAATGTTTGGCATTTATTTGGAAATATTAGAAGCCTATAAATTATATGGGACGACTTTTCATCATTCGGTATGTATACATATTTATTTTTAAATAAAAACAGAGGCTTATAAGGGAGAGAGTTATAAGGGCTGCCGACAGATGTGAAAACTCAAAACAATAGAATTACTATGTTCTTATTTATTTTTTAAATAAATATGCGTCGCTAGCCTGGCGCAATACGTCACAAGCATGACGGTGACTCAAACCCATAGATTTTTCCTGGGTGTGTACAATTTGATATAATAACAATAGTTCTAATGATCACATGACCTAATTTCATTTTATATACTTTTTTTTTTTATTACAATGAAATTATAAGATAAATTATTGATATAATTACAGTTCACCTAATTTTATATGGTTTAATAAACATTTATAATGCACATTTGAACTAATATTCAGTTAATTTAGTATTTATTTAGTATATTATTCCTCATATATTCCTGCGTCTGATATCTATTTTATTATTAGTTTAGTTCCCTTCAAAATGGTTGAGTTGAATGATGGCTGATACATGCGTCATGTTCGTGAACGGGCGCTGTCAGTTGTGACTGGTCATCTCTTAGCTGCCACGGTTTATTTTAATTACTGATTTAATCTTTTACTCTGGACGCTCTTAACTTGCCCGTATTTCTACATTGTTCTCACATATTTGGAATTCTTAACATGAATGATGTAACCAAGAGATTTGTAACATATTTTGATTTAAAAGAGTGTCCATGGAGTTTCTTGCCCGTTCTTCTCCATAGAGATCTACGCTTACGGAATGGGCAACTACAGTACTTTCATAAGTTATTATGCCTTGTGACTGGGACTGTAGCTTCGCGTTTTATTTTGTTAAAGTGCCTGTAATGGTCTAATTGAAATAAATGCTTTGACTTTGACTATGGTTGTTGAATCATGTGGGTTAGGTTAGGTTAGAACAGCGGCGGGCTGCGCTGCATGGGTCGCGAATGTCATGTGTAGCAGTTCTCGTGGCCCATCCACCAAGGCGACAGTAGGCTCACGGTGGTGTTTTTTAGTGGGTGCAAGCCCAACATAACCAAACCGTCTCCCCGGACAGCGCGATAACCCTGATAACCCATCCACAACCTGACCTTGGCAACCGTAGCTTCACCTTAATCACCCACCCACATTGACTGACACTGACCTGGCCAAACGCTGCTTAACCTTGATCACGCATCCACATACTTACCTTGGCTACCGTTGCATACTGACTTTGGCAACCGTTGCTTTTGTTTTACTACTGAAAACTCAAAACGATGTACTTATAGTGTTCTCATTTGAATTTTTAAATCATCGGTTTCGCTAGTTTGGCGCAATACGTCACGAGCATTAAGGTCACGCGAATCCTTTTCCCCTACCAAAAACTGCTCAACGCGGCTAAATAAGTTTTCACTTCAATAATATAACTCTCTCCAGTGTACTTTTATAAATATCGCTGCTTGTTTCAGATTTTGTTCTACATCACAGTTATAACCTTCAAATCTTTGATCGGCATAGCGATGCGAATAGAAATGAAAAAAGTAGCAACTGCAAGTAACGGTTATGTAAGAGTGATTTAAGCTCACTATCTAATACTAGAACAAGACACTTGTCCCACCGACCGCCGTGCGTGGTCGAAGCCATAATTTTTAATTAATCGTATTTTACAAAATAAATACACTAATTATTATTTCTTTCTGTTTTAGTTCGCTTTGTTATCATTTATATCTCTAACGTGGATTATAAAGAACATGCTCCTCCTCATACTTCTGAGCGTGGAGAGTGAGAAATTCTTCTCAGCCATGAGAGAAGTTCAGAGTATTTGTACACGACTAACAAACTCAAGCAGTTGCTCAGGTTTGTAATATTATAATTTTAATATAAATGTTCAAGTGTTTATAAAGGAAGAAAGAAACAAAAGTATTTATAACGTTAATATCGAAAGATGGTGTGATACCACCCACGGAAGTCGAAAAGCGTTGGCTCTAAGGAATTCAAACACTAAACAGTTTTTTGCATTTGATATCTCGCATCAATTGAGAAAATTTAAATAACCTTTTTATACCCCTTTCGCCTTATACCTGTCCTTTCCATCCCTTTTCCTCCATTGAACTTTCCTCACTGGAAAATTATAATAAAAACCCGACAAGTGCGAGTCCACACTTGCCTGGGTTGGTTCGTGTATGGGTAACCATAACCCATTACATTTCCTCCGTGCCTTATAAAGCACGTTAGCCATCGTTCACGGTTGTTATGTAGATCTTTGACAGTCGTTACAGGTAGTCAGTGGCCCACAAGTCTGACAACCAGTCTTACCAAGGTGTATCGTACCTATAACCCAGCACTAACTGGGCCGTGGAGATGGGCAGTCACTCCATGTAAAATACTGGTATTCAGCTAATCCGACTCGACTTCAACTTAATAACGCCGAGCGTTTTAATCTGGACAGACAGACAGCGGACGACTAAGTGATCTCATAAGGATTATGTTCTTCCTTTTGAGGTTCCGCTGTAAGAATATGCATAGTTGTCTCATTTTGCATTTTTTAAGAGAAATCAATTTTTAAAAATTTCCTGTGTGTGTGTCAAAATTGTGTGAGTGGCAACAAATAGCAGTCAGATGGATAGATGACATTAAGAGAATCGAAAGATATAGTTTAGGGTGGGCGAGACCAGTGAAGAATATACAAAAGGGAGGAAGGAGGAAGCTAAACTCAGCAGTTGGTGGGACAAGGCTTCCAAAAAATATGAAGACAATGGTTTTCTTTTTTAATTAATTTTGACTGCCGCGTTGGTTTAGCGGTCGCAAACGCAGTCGGGCAAAGTTATGTTATGTTATGTTATCGGATAATCCCATCAGTAGTTTTTCAGTAGCAGCCACGGAACTTAGATTTGAGGCGGGCTCACCACATTTTACATGGCAATTAAAAAAGAAATACCTGGCGACTGCCCTTCGTGTGGGTATACTATTAGGTTCACCTCTTCCTAACCCTTTCGGGATTACTAGCGTAATGTTATTTTCATTTATGTTTTTCCAGATACGCAAAAAAGAGTCTGCAAGAATATCCAACGAGTTCAAAAGACCTCGTTCAAGAAGATGCACGCGTGTGGCCTGTTCATCATAGACGCTGCGCTATCGTTGCGCTTGTGTGCTCTCATCACTACTTACACTATCGTTATTCTACAGTTTGAGTTTCTGTAACATTCTCACAAAGGTCATTGTATTAAATCATAATGAAGAATATTTTTGTTTATTTATTAGTTTCCCTTTTTTTCCGATTTCGGTGTTGAGTACATCCGCAAAATTGGGTGCGAACTTACGAAACAGTAAAATATGCCCTTTATGTCTCTGAATGTTGACAATATTGAACTCACTAAACTTAGAAATCAATAAAAAATATCTTCGTATAAAATTAATTCTTTTAATCTTCGTGTCGCTGGCACGATATACTTCAAATTATATACCATTGATGGTAGTGCAGAAGCTACTTTGAACAGGAATGCAGGTCCGGATAGCGGTACGGAACGGGGGGTTTGCTGCCAAAAGTTATCCGTTTGCACAGTTTTCAGTTTTCATTTAGTAAAAGTATATCAGCAAATTCATAAAATCTTGGTTTTATTTGTAAAACAGCCATGATCACATCTTTTGGACTTTTTGAATTTCCCTATATGACCTTTAGCCTGCGAAATGCCGGACAGACACTAGACAAGTGTTTGGAACATTTTTGTATGAAGCGTGGCCTGTCTAACTTCCGCCATTTTATTTTATTTTTAAAATAGCGGCCACACTGGTCCATATTAATCAATAGCTAGTAAATTAATTTATTTTTAAAACTAAATATTTACAACTTAAATAATAGCTCATATCAATACAAACAAGTATTGAATGACACAAAATCTTCTAAAGCGTCACGTTTTCGAAATATGAGCTATCAAAGTAAGTAATCTATTCACTGACGGCACTCTTTATATTTTAGGATTATCCATCTATAGTTCTTTACAATAATACAAGAAATAGGTTTGGAGTAAATTTTAAATTGATAGCAAAACAATATCTTCGTCGCAGCATTTGATCTCGCTACTTATTTTTCTCAGTTTTCAGAATTACTTGAACAAAGTCATTAAAATAAGCGATTACACTAATTATATTATAACAAGTAGTTATAACGTATAACCTAATGCTAACGTTATAAAGATCAAGTTTGCGTGTCTATATTATTATTGTATTTGTTCATCGAGTCCTCGTGCACTCATCTGATAAGCTCATATAAATTAAATAAACCTTAATGTTACAGACAGATGGTCCAAATTCGTTTGTTTTTAGGGTGGGTCAGATAATTTAGACAACAGACTGGTACATACACATCGACACGCTTGGGGAGCCCTTTGTTCAGGAGACGTTTTTCGGCTGATATAAAAATGATAATGATAAATGATGTTTTTTTTGCAAATAGGTTTTTACAAACACTTTTACACGTCATTTTTTTTAAAACTAGATGGGGCCGATGACGACATAACATACAAATAGATAGATAGAATGCTCTCCACGTATATACAGTACACTATACAAATTACAGGTATCAAAACAAAGTAGAAATTACATAAGCTGACACTATGACCGGTTTTCTAACTTTTTTTCAAATCCACTTACATTAACGCTATTGACATTTAAGATACTATTAATACTGGAAGCAAGTTCACATAATTAAATTAATATTACAATTTTCACCTAAAAAAACTATTGATCGACGACCGTGCACACTGATCAAACTTTAACGGTGTGTACACAATAACTGACATGCCTTCATCTCCTTACATCGTTAGTTTAACCATTGGAGATGAAAGAGATTTAATTGGAAACGATGTCATTATTGAAACGGAACCTACCGCGACTCGTGAAAATAATGGATCATCAACCAACAACATACTTGAAAAAGACTTACAATCAGCATTAAGACCAATAAATTTCATGCAAGCTGTTTTTTTATGTGCTAATTACAAAATTAAGGACAACGTAATTACACCAAATAGTGTTTTCTACAACATTATTTGCGTTTCTGCTACGTTTATATTTACCTGTTCCTGCTATTATTCAACATTTGGATTTACGTTCACAGATGATGTGACAGGTTTCCAATATATCCAGCATATGGCTCAGATCTATGTCTATCTTGTACTTGTCATGGGTAATTTTTTGGACTGCTGGACTAATATTATTCAGAAACATAACAATGTACTTTTTATTATAAAAACCCAGGCCGTCTTTACCAATCTCAAAATAACTGAATGTTTCAAAAGTTTCATTTGTCCTAACTTGATAAATGTTTTAATTTTGAACTTTTATCATATTGCTTGGATGATGTTTTCTAACTTCGTCATCGATTTTTTGGGTTTCGGCTGGACTATTACCAATCAGATTTGGGTAAGTCTCGACATGAATATTTTGTATACGACAAGAGTCATGAAGCTCTTGACGAAGCCTCTCAAAAGTTGGGTAAAAAATGTGAAAATGTCAGAAGGCGGTAAAAATTCAGAAAACGATGATTATTGGAAAACAATGCTCGATGTTTATTTGGAAATCTTGGAAATGTATAAAATATTGGAGAAGACTTCTAATCAATTGGTGCGTTAAACGTTTTTTTTTTGCTAAATGTTACCATCTATCGTAATGTAACCTTTTTGAGATATTTTAAATACTTTTTGTTTCAGATTCTGTTTTATATCGTGACTACAACCTCTAAATCTTTGATTTCCATAGCTATACGCATAGAGATGAAAAAAGTAACTGCTGGGAGTGACACCGGTGTAAGAGTAACCTTTTACCTTAGTCCTTAATTAACTCTTTTCTCTTAACATTATTCTCATTGAATTTGTGCAAAAGCTACCAATCGTTATTATTTTTGTTCTAGTTTGCTGTGTTATCATTCATTTCTCTAACGTGGATTATCAAAAATTTGCTCCTGCTTATATTTTTATGCGTGGAAAATGAGAAATTCTTTTCGGCCATGAGAGAAGTCCAGAGTGCTTGTGTGCAACTCGCAACCTCAAGTAGTTGCTCAGGTAAGCAGAACTTATGCCAGGTTTCACTAATACAATGTGACTAATATGATTATGGTATAGCAGTCTTTGGAAGAGTAGGTGTGTGCCCTACACCAGTAGGGCAACACCTACTGTGTTGCACTTCGGATAGTCCAGCATATGGGACATCGTTTGGTCAAGAGAAATGCATTTGTATTTGGTGTTAATAATCTACCATTTCGCCAGATTGCACTTGCAGCAGCCTACTAACATAATAGTATATTTCCTACCATCTGTTTACCAGTATTCCGGAGTGTAGATATGGGCCGTGCATATTCGTCCGTGCAATTGGCTCGTCCATTTAATACGCCTCTTTCCGATTTTGTCCCATTCTACTTGGGGTCGGCGTAATACGTGTTGGTCTACCATTCTCTACTGTCATACGACAGGCCATCATTTACTCCTTTTTTTAATATCACCTCAAACCATAAATGAGTTGTGAAATATATTTTTACAGACACGCAAAAAAGAGTCTGCAAGAATATCCAACGAGTTCAAAAGACCTCGTTCAAGAAGATGCACGCGTGTGGCCTGTTCATCATAGACGCTGCGCTATCGTTGCGCTTGTGTGCTCTCATCACTACTTACACTATCGTTATACTACAGTTTGAGTTTCTGTAATACTGAAAATAGTGTGTTTTTTCTGTCTCTAAAAATTATAACAAAAAATGTTTTTTTTTTTTAAATATATGTTTAAATTTTTCACCGGGTTTTATTATTTAGTTAAGTAACAGTAAAATATTACCATAAGTTTCAGTAAAAGGAAAAACCTGACCTGAAACTACAGAGAATTGCATAATATTATGAGACATGGATATTTTGAGGCTAGAACACTTTGAAACTTGAATAATTATTTTGAGCTGTAGGTATTATGCAACTTACTCGTTGAGACTTGGCTCTTATTTAGATTTGAACATTTTGCAAACGTTTGTTATATTGCAACGTCAATGTTTTGAGAATTAATAACACACGTATAAACGAGGGTCGAGTAGATGAGACTGAAATTAACTATATAGATGACTACTTGGGTCAGTTCGTATCTTTCAAAAACAGGCAAGAAAAGGAAATCGATTGAGTCAAAATCTACTGGTCCTTAAACGGTAATAAAGGGTGGTTTACCGATCTCCCTAAAGCAAAAACTCATGGACATGTGCATTATACCCATTCTAAATGATCTGACAAACTTTCATTCAAAGTAGAGCAGAAGAAACAGAATGTAACATAATAAAAACAAAAAAAAATTGTAATCTTTCCACTTTCATCTAATGTTCACCATGTTCATGTAGGCGTGGATTATCAGGAGAATGTTCAGGTAGGCGTGGATTATCGGATAAGGAGGCGATTTTCTAATAAAATAACGCTTGCTACAATCACTCTACTTATAATTCTGTATAGTTCAACTAAACGTTTCACAAAATGATTACAGATCGCTTAGACTAAATAAAATATAACGTCCACCAAGTACGTGGCTGAGCCCGGTGTTCATTTTTGGCGTAGACGTTTGTACAAGAGGCCAGTATTGATAGTCCAAAAAAGATGTCGCGCCAACACGGCCAACGCTGACAATCGCACGACCTCGTGCGCGTCGCGTCGTGCATCCATAGGCAGCGCTATTAGTTATTGGTATTAGTAATGTCACCTCATGAGTCATACACTATCTAGCCGTATCATATTTCACGCAGCTTTTCTTAAGACGTTTTCCTCATTTTTCTGCATCACTTACTCATATCATGCTACCGATTACTGCTCTCAGTAATTTCAAGACATGAAATATTTTTCGTATTCTTTGTCGTATCGATGACTCCTATAATTATCTAATTGAATAAGCTTCGACCATTTATTAATTACGTGTGTTTGTCATCTGCGGTTTGTGTGGTTTCAGGGCTCTCATACATTGAACCTTAAACCTATTTATTATTATTTCTAGATCCTATACCAAACTACAGGAGCCATCTGGCAAAGTTTGATCGATATTTAAATTGTGAGTGAATATAGCAAGATTGAGTATAATACTAAGATAGTAAGTGAATCGCTTTTGAGAAAATATTTTCATGAAGCGGCTGATGAAAACATTATTTAATATAGGTGCTTGTTTTTTTTATTCTTTTTAGCATGACAATCTTCTCTTATCGATTCAAATTTTGTGCTGCTTAGTAAAGAATTATACCATACAAATCTCACTCGGTCTGCAGCTGCAAGCATTCTATGAAACTGTGAAGTGTGCACAAGATTCATGTGAATTTATTTTAGCACCAGACCTTACCGGTGAACAACTTTTAGAGTTATTTATGTATTGTAAAGCTTTTTGGGTAATTCAATAGTACTGCAGTTAAATCAATTATTTATTTGTTTATAGATGATCAAAAGAACTAGAACTTTGTGGACTATGAGAAAGCCTTTGATTCGGTCGAAACATGGGCGGTGGTCGAGTCCCTCCAGCGATGCCGTATTGACTGTCGGTACATCGAAGTGTTAAAGTGCTTGTATAATAACGCCACCATGTCGGTCCGAGTACAGGAACAGACTTCGAAGGCGATTCCATTGAGAAGAGGCGTGAGACAAGGGGATGTTATCTCCCCCAAACTCTTCACAGCCACAATGGAAGACGCCTTCAAGCTCCTGGAATGGCAAGGACACGGCATCAACATCAATGGCGAATACATCACTCACTTACGGTTTACCGATGACATCGTAGTCATGGCTAAGTCAATGGAGGAACTCAGTACGATGCTCGAAGACCTCAATCGAGTTTCGCAACGGGTGGGCCTTAAAATGAACATGGATAAGACGAAAGTTATGTCTAACGCCCATGTTGTGCCCACCCCTAATATCAGTTGCAGGCTCGGTTCTTGAAGTTGTAGACTCGTACGTCTACCTAGGACAAACAGTCCAACTAGGTAGGTCCAACTTTGAGAAGGAGGTCAATCGCCGAATCCAACTCGGATGGGCAGCGTTCGGGAAACTACGCAACGTCTTCTCGTCAAAAATACCTCAGTGCTTGAAGACAAAGCTCTTCAATCAATGTGTGTTGCCAGTCATGACATACGGAGCAGAAACGTGGTCTCTCACTATGGGCTTAATGGAGAAGCTCGCAGTCGCGCAACGAGCCATGGAGAGGGCTATGCTTGGGATTCCTCTACGAGATCGAATCAGAAATGAGGAGGTCCGTAGACGAACGAGAGCAACCGCCATAGTCCAGCGGATTGGCAAGTTAAAATGGCAGTGGGCTGGCCACATAGTGCGCAGGACCGATGGCCGATGGGGCCAGAAGGTCGCGGACCGGCAAGCGCAGCGTAGGACGTCCACCAGCTAGGTGGACCGACGACCTAGTCAAGGTAGCCGGAAGACGCTGGGCGCAGGCCGCTTCCAACCGGTCCTGTTGGAAATCCATGGGGGAGGCCTATGTCCAGCAGTGGACGTCCTACGGCTGATATGATGATGATGATGATCAAAAGAAGATGAGCAAAAATATCCAGCGTCTGCATCGTGTGTCATTTAGCAAGATGTCTGCATTTGGCTTGTTCTACATAGATGTTGGTCATCCATTTAGACTGCTGTCACTTCTTACCCACTACACTATTGTGCTGTTACAGTTTGCTTTCTTTTAAAAATAACGTAATGATTAAAATCTCAAATTGCATTAAATTAGGATGATAAAATAAACTCAAACACAAAAATTATAAATACTAATCAAGAAATCATCATCATTTTAATTTTACGCGGCTCTAATTATTTGGGTTCAGAGCAGCAAGTCTTTTTCTTTCACACTTCTCTATTAATCGTAAGCTGTTATGATCTCAACTAGATTTTTGTTTGGGTATATGTATATTCCCTATTACAAGAAGTAAAACAATGTATTTTCATGGAAAAGGCTGAGGCATCATTACTGCGTTGCGTTGTGTAGCATCGTCGCTGCGTCAATGCTGTGCCGTTTTACACATCCGTATAATTTACTGACGTGCCACATTATGCGTTGCGTCGTCGCACGCTACGTTTCAACGGATCGACGCACGAGAGACGAAGCGGGGGGAGGGTGATGCGTTGCAATTTTGGAGCTCCGGTGCGACGACGGACATTGTCACTGCTAGAGAGGCAAACTAGACGTGCGTACACGAACGACTGCGACGGCGTGCGTCGCCCTCTTAAGGTGTGTACGGACTGCGCGTTCCTGTGTTACGCGTAGTCGGAATACGCAGTCCACGCATACATTGGATACGCGTACAGCTTCTGTACGGACCGCCGCGAACCTGAATGCGAGGTCAATCGCACTAGCTGGCGCGGCACGCATTCCCTAAGAGTGTACGCGTAGCTGCAAGAATGGACATGGTTCCAGGACACGCGTAACCGACTACGCGTACAAATGCACTCGCTGTACGTACACACCTTTACGCCATACAATGCGTAGATCATTTGCGACGACGCAACAACCGCACTAATGAGGCCTCAGCCTTACACACAATATCCGCTACCCTCGACACACATCTAGTCATCATGCTAAATGTTCTCATTGACATTTGAATAACGTTTTTATGGTCTATTAATACTTCCATTATTATTTTAAGTCGATCCTTTTTAGCCTGTAAGTGTAATTTGTCAACATCTATATCTCAATCTACACCAATTTCCCTGGCACGTGGCTATTCCATTATCACAATTGTTATTTACTTCTGTAACTAGGCAACGCATGAACTAAATACTTATTGTTTATTTTTCTCTGCACACATCATAATTTTTCCACAGTTCTGAGTGATGCTAGCGAAAAGGCTTCGAATTATTTGTCCTGACTAACTTACGTCATGTTATCTATCTATATCAATAAAAATCAATTGCTGTTCGTTAGTCTCACTAAAACTCGAGAACGGCTGAACCGATTTGGCTGATTTTGGTTTTAAAATATTTGTCGTAGTCAAGGGAAGGTTTAAAAGGTGAGAAAGGTAGGGTAGGGTAGGTAGGTAGGGTAGGGTATGGTAGGTAGGTAGGGTATGGTAGGTAGGTAGGGTAGGGTAGGTAAGTAGGTAGGGTAGGGTAGGGAGGTAGGTAGGTAGGGTAGGGTAGGGTATATAGGTAGGTAGAGTAGGATAGGGTAGATAGGTAGGTAGAGTAGGGTAGGGTAGGGTAGGTAGGTTGGTAGGGTAGGGTAGGGTATGGTAGGTAGGTAGATAGGGTAGGTAAAAAGTGCATTGCAACGCATGCCGGGGACAGCTAGTTCTATTTTTAATAGCTGCAAAATGAATAGCCTACATTCTGGAAATGTGCTTTAGAAGATTGTATCTCATACAACACTTGGTTGTAATAATGCAGGCTTTTGATTGATACAGATTTAATACGCGGCTAATAAAATCAAAGTTGTACTTTGGTCCTATCAGTGAATAGATTCTAACTTTGATAGCTTATATCTCTGAAACGTGACTGAGAGTTTGAAAGATTTTGCTTCCTAAAAAACTTGTTTGTATCGATACCAGCTATTGAATAATGGAGGTTTTATACTTTAATGGTTGACCTTATTACCGCTTATGTAGAGTACTCTAACTTTGAGTCCTAATTTCAATCATCTCTAATAATTATGCCATACAAAAGTTTAATATGCTAACACGTCTTGATAAAACAAACGACGACCATTATATTTCATTGAAATATATTGGTAGTTGAAACATTTATTACATGAGTGAATACATTTTTATTTTCGGGTGAATGATACTACTAACTTATGTATTCTGTTAAGCGTTCACACGACTGTAAAAGTGAATTAGATATGAAGACAAAGTTCAAAACACATCCTATTACTGACAATTTTTTGGATAAAAATTTCCAAAAAATGCTCTTCCCTTTTCGGTGTTTACAGCACATGCTGTTCCTATCAAGATTCTCCATTGAGTATAATTGCATTAGGCCTCATCGTGCATCTTACTATATTGTATCGCTCATTGGTACTCTTGTATTTATATTTTTTCATCTACAAAAACTTTTCATAAATGATTTTGACGATGTAACAAATCCTTCCATCATTATCTTCATTAGGTTTAATACCATATTGTTGGTGATTCCTTTCTTTTTCTTTTACTTACTCAATATAGTTCAAAAAGACGATCACGTCCAAATTATTTTGAAGATTCAAAAAGCTTTTAAATTAGTCAATTGCAAGGATTACAAAAGAGCAATCTATAGGAGCTGGTTCGGAATTTTTCGTCATTTTTTATATTTCGTTGGCTGTGTGTTCATGACTCGTAACTTTGTAAAGTCTGTATACGTATATACCTTGATTTATTTTGACGTACACTTAAATAATAATAATATTCATTTATTTCAGATGACCAAGATCCATTAGGTTAGTAACAATATTCTTAACCTATGTTAGTACTTAACTAAAAACGCAGACAGTGTACAGGTGACTAGCGACCTCACCAGCGGACTGTCATACCTCCCGACTATGGCGCTCAGAATGCTGTTGGGGCTGCCACGAAGTCTATTTAGCAGCGAGGCCGCTTTCTTACGCCGCACAGCATCGAAACAGTCGGTACGAGCCTCAGCGAACATAGATGACGCGCTACAGAACCGAGGCAGACGCAACAGCACCCTAAACGCGTTGTTATACTGAATCCGCAGAGCATTGTAGGCTTTTTGGGTGTGGTTGAACCACAGGCTCCCCGAGTACAGCGACATGCAATATGCTTTAAACAACGTTACTTTGACTGCAGCTGTACAACGGAAAAACCGGCGTGCCAACATATTAGCCCGAACCGACAATGCTCTGCGTTCCCTCTCCATATCTGCGTCGTCCCTCAAATCGTCCGTCACCAAGTGGCCCAGGTATTTAAAAGAGTACACCCTATGTAGCTCCACACCGTTCAGTAAAACAGGAGGGACGGAGGAGGGACACCTGGTACCGGACTTGAAGACCATGTATTTTGACTTGCTTTCGTTGTATACAAGGCCATGAGAAGCAGCATATGACTCGCAAACATCGAGAAGCTTACGGAGCGCACCGACCGAAGGGGCCAGCAGCACCATGTCGTCTGCATAGCTTAGATTATTGAAACAAACACCATCAATAAAACAACCGACACGTGTGCTGCTGAGCCGCTCGATCAATGCGTTCACATACAGACTAAATAGCAACGGTGAGGTCAGACCACCCTGCCTCACGCCACACTCCGGCCTACTTGGCTCCGAGAGCTCTCCTGCCCAGCGCACCCGACTCTCCTGCTTCATGTACCAGTACTGTAGAAGTGAGACAAGCTCCGGCGGCACGGCGGTATCAGACAATTTCTGCCAGAGGACGTCGAACGAGACAAGATCAAAAGCCCTGGACAAGTCTAGAAAACAAGCGTAAATAGGTGTTTTCCTGTCTGTGTAATACTTGACAGCATGCTTCAAACTAAGAATTGCGGTTTCTGTTGACAACCCCGGCCGAAACCCAAACTGGGCATCGTGCAGTTTGATGTGGGTACTTAAGTGAGAGTTAAGCACGCTGTCAAGTACTTTAGCTACGATGGTCGCCAAACAAATCGGCCTATAGTTTGACTTGTCCGCGACGTCTCCGGTCCGGTTCTTCACCACTGGTACCACCAGAGCCCGCACCATATCTGGAGGAAGGTATGAATGACCTAGGCACAGATTAAACAGTAGAGCGAGCACACGTGGCAAATGGATCCCACCATACTGCAAGTGTTCGATGCTGAGTCCATCGTGTCCAGGGGATTTGCCCCTTCTCATGCTTCTAATTTTTGTCCTGATGTCCTTTGCCAGAATGACCGTTGTTATTTCTGTAGCACTGTCCCCAGCATCGAACTCCCGGCATGGTGGCCCCAACCGCGACTTTACATCAAAATGCATTCTGAATAAATCAGCAACATCTTTCGAGTCAGAAACACCATTGACACTCACAGGCACACCGGACCTAGAATTAAACTGTTTAGTGCTCTTCCAAAAACCCCTAAAATCTGAATTCGAATGGCGTTTTGCTAACAAATCCATTCCAATCTGATCCTGGTTGTTTTGGCACCATTTAAGTTTACTCTTGAAGATCTTACGAGATTCTATCATTTCGTTAAATATGGCGCCGCAAGAAGGTCTACCATACCACAGCCACGTATTGAATTTAGTCTTAGCGTTCTTGTGAGCGTCACTTACAAATCTGTTCCACCCGGCCAAATGTTTCTTACGCTTCATGGACTTATACACATACGTATAACTCGCATTCTTACATAAAATGTCAACAATGTCCCTATACAAGTTATTTATAATGTTAACATGATTAGGATCCCTACAATATCTACCACAACAATGTTGTAGCTCGACTGGCAAGTCAATATGTTTTAGCTGTAGATTACACATATTTTCATAGGAACGACATTGTTCTACACTTCTTACGCCCCACTGAATTTTACTACGCAATGGGTATTGCACATTTGTTTTTTGTCTTACAACATTAAAGTCACAGGTCAAAACTAATGGTAGATGGTCAGACCAAAAGACATCGTACTTTACATACACGTTGGTGACACTGGACAGGGCCGCGTCTGTCGTGAGACAGTGGTCTAGCCAACGCTTACACCCATGAGCCTCGCTGATGAACGTGAACGTTCCTGATGTTAATTGCAACTTATTTGTGTCCACACAAGTCCAGTCCTGTTCCTTTGAAAACACCACAAGTTCATGATAAAAGCGCTCACCTGGATGGGCATTGAAATCGCCAAGTATGAACACAGACTCTATGCCAGATTCATCAATAATAGCACTAATTGAACTGAGACAATCCGTGAACTCAGGCATATTTTCTATTAGGTCCGTAGGCATATATACACAAACCACAAGCACTGGACGATCTTTTGTTGTGACACGTATTGCGGCAATACGCGGATTACCGCACGGTATTATTGTAACGCACTGAAACACTTAACTTATGGTTTTATTTTAATCGCCTTGATAAGAGATGGAATCATTCTGTGGATATCTGAAGTCGAACACTATAGCAAACTGAGTTCAATATTTGGAGAAAATACATACAATGAAAACTTTAAAAAGCTCTTCCAGGCATACGTAAATTTGATGGAAGCTTTTGATATTTTCAAGAAAATATTTAAGTATTCGGTAAGGTTGAGAGAGATGAGATTTTGTGGCGTGTGTTTTAAGTTTTCATTTAATAAGGTAAATGATATTTCTTTCCAGACCTTATTTCAAGCATTGGACACATTCTTTCACAGTTTACTGTATCTCCAAACAATTATAGAAATACATAAATCTGGTGTAACACACTACGGCATGGTAAGCATTATACCTACTAATTTAATTGACCAAAGGAGGGTGGGCTTAAATGGTCCCAGCACCTCTAGCGACTAGGTGTGAATTTTCAGAAAGAGCAAATAATACTGATTTTTTATAATAGCACTATCAAAATATATCCAAGAAGAATCGATCTACGTGTATCTAAAGTATTTTTCTTTAAGTTAAATTACGGACCGGTTTTGAGCGCATTATTTTATATAATTTATATGATATGATAGTTTTGCATCTCTAATTCATCGAATATAAGAAGGCTGGAATTTTGAGGACCAAAGTGAAAATATTAAAAAAATAGTTTTTATATTTTGAACAACGCATTGCTTTGGACTTGCATTACGCTAACGGATTGCGAGTTGGTTTTAAACCCAGAAGCTTGAATAATCAACATGTTTTGTTTTTTAGATTGTTGATCTAATGAGAGAAATAGTATTGTTATTATTTTATTAATTCATTTTTATTTGATATGTCTAAAGGCTTATATGCATACCATCGGAATCACATATGATATGTGGCACCAGATTTAAATAAGATTCAGAAAACAGACGTCGGCGATCCGTCAACGTCTTGTTACCGGCGCACCTTCCTTGACAACTTCACAAGTCAATATGGCTACCCGCAACGACTTGACGTTCCGCCAGAGAGAATTATAGATCGTTTCTCTCTCGTCTGTCGTCACAGTTAGGTTTGCAACGTGAACAATATGAAGCCTTTTTGCAAAGGCGCCGTCATGTCTATATATTCATAGTCAGTTTTCTGCCCTTATCCCATTTTATTTGGGGACGGCTCATGTTTTTTTCTTGCATACTTTTCTGTTAGTCTTCACCTCCACACAGTCCATCCATCGTTTCTTTGGTCATCCCCTACTCGTATAGCCATCTATGTTCATACTCAAAGCTTTCCTGACGCCAGTTTCTATCTATACATGGATATATGTAATTGCTAACCTAAGTTTAACTGACACGTTATTTAAACTAAACTGTTTTAAACTTATCAAAACTGTGATACGCCTAACCTAACCTAACCTAACATTGTCAGAACTCAACAACCCTGGGACCGATTTTGATGCCCTTTGAACTGACTATGGGTTGAAGTAATGTCTTTAAAACTACAGTGGTTTTAAATGTGGCGGTAGTGGGACCAGCTCCCATACATTTTTGTCAACTATCCTTTACTAGTAAGAAAGATAAAAAAGCTAAAGAAGTAGCGAAGAAAGTCATAGGTAGAGGCCTTTTTTAGGCTGTTGGATGTATAGTCACGTACTGAACTCAATAGTAAGCGTGTTTCATAAAGTCTTTTTTTATGTTTATTTTTGTAAAGTCTTTACTCGTTTTATACCACTTTTTTGTCACTATTTGCCATAATTTCCATAACTTGAATTTCAGTACGACGTCGGTACTTTTGTTTTGGTCATCATCCTATGGGCGTCAAAGAATATTACTTTCGTCAGTATCTTCAACACTCACTGCGAATTATTCTACATGACAGTATCTGATGCTGACGCTACTTGCTGTAGGATGCTGAGAAGTTTGCAAAGTACTGGTAAGACTGTACATAAAGCAAAGATAAAACGTTAGAGCCAAAATATACAAGGTGTTGTTTTGCATCCTCGTCAAATTCAAGAAGGTAACTAAAGAAACCAAAGAAACATTTTATTTTTTATACTCATTCACTTTTATCACAATAACACGAAACTCATAATACGAATTTCGCACGCGCGCCTGTGACCTATCAGCTGTCAGCCGCGTGACGCTGTTCTGTATTATTACTATCGTACCGTGTTACAGTGGGTAGGCAGAGCACCTGCAGGGCTCACAAACCCGAATTTCATATGGCTGTTGTGTTATTGTGATAAAAGTGAATGCGTTTAAAAATAATGTTTCTTTGGGAAAGTTGTTTGTTATCATGTGGACAATCACGTGTTTAAGTGTCGGTCAATAATTACCAGTCACCCTATATACGGAAATTGGTAAGTGTGAACCACCCTTGTTTTAAACGCAGGCCGTCTGATCCTCGCCCTATAACCGCGTACTATACAAGAAGTTGTTTTGCATCCTCGTCAACTTCAAGGAGGTAACTATGCATATGATTCTCGTCACGAATCACTAATAATATGGGTCGGTAATTTTTATTTTTTTTCTTTTTTACCAAAATCGGTAAGTGTAAAAAAACCCGTGTTTTAAACGCGGCCCGTCCGATCCTGGCCCTATAACCACGCTTTCATACATACAAACAATTTCAAACGTTTATTCGATAATTTCTTATTCCTTAAATCACGTTAAGGGGGAAATACTGAAAAACTTAAACAACCAAAAAATCAGTGTTTATTAATAATTAACTAGGTACCGTAAATTTAGTTGATTATTTATGTCTTTCGTGACATCCTCTTGAATTTTGACGAGGATGCAAAACAACACCTTGTATAAACATCTCAAACGTTTATTCGATAATTTATTTTTCCTATACCGCGTTCGTCTATGTGCAACACACTCTGAATATTTACTACTGGGAGTGGAGGAATGGCAATAGGGATGTCAATTACTATGATTATTACTGGCAAACTTAAACAACTAAAAAAATCCAGTCCGGGGCAGTGGTCCAACTGCTCTGTCCAACTAGTTGGACCACGGGTCTTTACTAGGGGCGGTAGTCCAACTTTAAAAATAGTTGGACCACATCACCTTTTGAGAGTTCCGTGGTCCAATTCATTTAAAAAATAACTCGCCAACTCAAAAACCTCAACTGCATCTTTATGTGTGTATGGTACCTACTGGTTTACAGTTATACTGAACCTCTTTGCAATAAACTGGTAGGTACTGGTTGGTTGTACAATGCATTTGTCATAATTGTGTCAATTTGTGTCAGTAAAGTTTGTTATACAAGGTGTTGATTTGCATCCTCGTCAAATTCAAGGAGGTAACTATACTAACGATTCTCGCCCCGAATCAATAATAAAATGAGTAGGTAATTTTTTTTTACGGAAATCGGTAAGTGTGAACCACCCGTGTTTTAAACGACACCCTTCTGATCCCCTATAAGCACGCTTTCACACATACAAACAATCGCAAACGTTTATTCGATAATTTCTTATTCCCTAAACCACGTTAAGGGGGTGGGTTATTATGAAATGCTGACAGACTGAAACAATAAAAAAATCAGCGTTTATTAATAATTAAATAGGTACCGTAATTTTAATTGATTATTTATGTCTTTTGTGACAACCTCCTGAATTTTGACGAGAATGCAAAACAACACCTTGTATACTTTGACACAGACTTTTATTGAAAGAAATTATAACAGAAAATCATCTGTTATTTGCAAAATATAATATTAAAAAATAATGGATGAAGAGGTTGCGTGTGTTTATGTGGAAAGAAAAGGTGGAACGGTGATGCTATGGAATGGTCGTCAATACCATAAAGTTCGAGTTTATAAGAGTGGAAATGCATATTGGAGATGCGCAAATAAAAGAAAAATGAGTTGTAAAGGATCGGTGACCGTTAATGTATGTATATATAATTCTATCTATCCTTGA
Organism: Cerastis leucographa; assembly: GCA_963082945.1. NCBI lineage: Eukaryota > Metazoa > Arthropoda > Insecta > Lepidoptera > Noctuidae > Cerastis > Cerastis leucographa. The sequence continues at coordinate 19,489,702 of OY720355.1, forward strand.
ATTATAAATGAATATTATGTTAAATTTATGAATGTATTTACAGTCCAATCCTACAGTTATTACGGAAACACGGTTAATAATAAGTAATGGTAGATTTTCTTTAATTTTAGGTAAAGGCGGAAGTTGTAAACACGACACCACATGGTGATAATTGTATTCAAGATGAAGTACAAAATGAAATATCGCTATCAATAGACAACTTGAAAAAACAAGTAAAGGTTTCCGATGAACCTATTCCAAAACTGTTTAACGATACATTAACTAAATATAAAAATACAACATATGATACTATAACGACATTTCCATCATATTCAAATTTGAAGCATAGCCTTTATAATGCTAGAAACGAATCGTTGGGTGTTTCAAAGACGGTATTTTCTAATACGGAAGACATAGAAGTACCACTAAAATTTAAAGATTTTCTATTTACTGATTATTATTATGATGGAACGCGTATAATAGTCTTTTGTTCATTAAAAGCAAGAGATTTGATGAGAAAGTTATGTACGATTACTATTTATTATTTGTAAACAGGTGGACAATGTCAAGTATTTATGAATAGCGATGAGAATGAATAGGCCACATTCCGGCCAGCTGTTTTGTTTTTTTTTTTTTATACACTACTTGTTAGGTGGGTCAGGTATGTGTTTGTAATCATGTGGTTGGGTAATTAGACATGGTACTTACCATATGACAGGTATGAAGGATCTAACGGCTTACAAATAAACAGGAAGAAATAGAGGTTAGAAAAACAATGTGTTGTTTTGCCTCCTCCTTGAGTTTTTTGCGGACGGAACCTTTAAATGTTGCCCCAGACCTTTCGTACAATTATTTACTATATTTGGCGATACGGGAAGCACAAATGAGTCTACTAATGTTGCGCCTTTGGTTTTTGCTTTTCTAAGTGACAAAAAGCAATCCACTTATTTTGCGTTATTTGAAATGCTAAGATCACAGTTAAATTGGGATCCAAAAATATTACATTGTGACTTTGAAATTTCTATTCTAAACAGCATTAAAGAATTTTGTCCTACAGTTAAAATTGTAGGCTGTTATTATCATTGGTCACAATGTATTTGGAGAAAAGCAAAAAATTAGGTATCTCAAAAACTAAATCAAAAAGAGTCAAAAGAACTATTTCACTATGCTCAGTTTTTCCACTATTGCAGAGTGATAAATTTGTAGAAGGCTGGGATTACATAAAAGAAGAAAGTGGTGTTGAAGCTAACAAACTGATTCAATATATAGAGCGTTATTGGATTAAAGGAAATTTTGATGAATTTTCTCAGCTTATAAGCGTATTTAGCCAGAGGCATAGGACTAATAACATTTTAGAAAGCTCACATGCAAAACTAAGTCGGCGCATTAACGCAAAAAATGTTACAATGTTACGTCTATTAAATGTTTTAGAAAATTTTACAACTGTATCAAGCGAAATCGTACACAAAAGACGTAAGGTCCAAATTGAGAATGATGATTACATACGAAAAATTCAGCTACAACTGATTTCGGGTGATATTACTGTAGGTCATGCTTTAGACAAATTTCGTTGAATGTTGTAAAACATTGTAACAAATAAAGTTTAAAATTAGTCACCCGACTTTAATTTTGTTATTTTACTGCAAAGAGGTTCAACATAACCGTAAACCAGTAGGTACCATACACACATAAAGATGCAGTTGAGGTTTTTGAGTTGGCGAGTTATTTTTTAAATGAATTGGACCACGGAACTCTCAAAAGGTGATGTGGTCCAACTATTTTTAAAGTTGGACTACCGCCCCTAGTAAAGACCCGTGGTCCAACTAGTTGGACAGAGCAGTTGGACCACTGCCCCGGACTGAAAAAATCAGCGTTTCTTAATATTCAACTAGGTACTATTATTTTAATAATTTATGTCTTTTGTGACAACCTCCTGAATTTAGACGAGGATGCAAAACTACAACTTGTAAAAAAAAACTTGTTTTGTGTTTAAATTCTATTAGCGGTCTTTTTGTGTATTTAAATTCCATTGCATATATTATTGGTGGTTCCATATTGGCTCACCTAAAGTTCTTTACCCGAAATTGTTCTTCCTAATGATTTGTAATCCGAATGGTCACTCTTCCTAAAATTATTCATCCTAAAGTTTTCATTCATACTATTTGTAGTGCTACCGGCGATGTTCATAAAACTCAAGTTTCCGAAAATTTTAATTAATAATGTCATTATTGTAAATATATTTCAACTCCTACTGTTTTTTATCATAACGCTATTATCCCTAAACATAATTACCATAATATTTTCACTCATACTCAGAAAGAAACATTTACCAAGTGTAATAAATAATATATGTGAGTAGAAGATAATATTTATAGTGCCCCCACCATGAAAAAAATGCTTAGATAAATTTCGCGACCAATTTCGAGGTAGCGCTCGCCGGCCGCTGCCGCGGCACCGCTCGCTTCGCTCGCTCGGCTCGCGCGTAGTTGGTCACAGTTCTAACCTAACCTAACCTATGGATATCTTTGCGGGTATAGGGTATACACCGTTTTAAATAAAATTAAAGAAGACGCTTTAATTAATAAAAAAAAAAATCTAAACAAAAAAGATATGACTTTGAATAATAGTGTAAAAGATGGTTATTATGAGAAAATATAGGAAAACAAATAAAAGTATAATAGATGATTATTGCTACTGACATTATGAAGTTGAATGCTTCGGAATTAGAACATTAGAGACAGAGTAGTTAGGAATTGCGATTGTTAGGATGAAAAATGTTAGGAAGAACATTTTCGGATTTCCAATTATCGGAGTTGAAAATTTAGGTGAACTTTGGCGCACCCATTATTGGTTTCTAGCCTTTGTTCTCATTCCCAAAGATCTTCCTTGTTTCCATTCCATAGTTAGTCTTAGCATAGAACTGTACAAATTCAATTGAAACATGATTTAGCCAAAAACATTCCTTTTCATCATCAACTATTGCGAATCGATAGAAAACAACAATTAAAGCTTTGTTTTCTAAAGAGTTTGCGGCAATTTTGATTAAAGAAAATATATTTTATATAGCCTGTATCAGAAAGATGTGGTTATATTTTAAGTGTGGAAAAGACCATCAAACTTGACAACTTTTTCTGGGGACCAATATCGCAAACGTGGAGAACAATCAGCTGCTTTATACATTTGGGCCGACTTGATATTAAAGATTTGAATTCGACAACTGACAATTTTTGCGTGATTGCGATGTTGGTCTCATTGAGAAAGTTGTTGAGTTTCATATTTGTACCTCACCTTTAAATGTGACCACATCTTTCTGTTACATGCCCGATATCTTATGCTGTTCTACAGTTTTCTCTTTTTTTCAGTGGAAGCTAAAAGGCTTTGCAAGAATGTACAGCGACTGAAACGAGCAGCCTTCCACAAGATGACTGCTTGTCGGATGTTTACGATCGATGGATGTCTACCTCGGAAGTTTAATAGTCTTATGGTGGAGTACACTGTTGTGTTACTGCAGTTTGCTATGAACAGTTTGTTATGGATGAACAAAAATAATTAATAAAAATAAATATTAAAAATAAGGTTTTCTAAATAGAGGTTTTATAGCTTTGTTATTTATTTATTTATTTGCGTTTTTATTTAGATTTTTTCATTGTTTTAAGTATGTCTCTTAATTCAGTATGCCTTTTATCAAAGGTCTGTTCTGGCTGTTTCCATTATTTTCTATCTCGAGCCACTCTCTTCCAGTTAGGGCGCGCTGTAAGTCTTATCTCATCCTCCCATCTGCGTAGTGGTTTTCCTCTGATTTGCTTACTATTTCTGCTATACCAATCCGTTATCATTCTGGTCAAGATGTCCTTTACTTTTTGGCTCTTAGTTCTTATTTTCTTATTCAGTCTATCTAACAAATTCCTTTCATACTTCGGTATATCGCGACCAGGCTGAACTGCTTGTGTATGTATCGCTGCTACGAGCTTCTACCTCAGTGCTCAGCTTGTAGCAGGGATTCTCAAAACTATTAGAGTGTAAGGTTTGATTTGTAATATTGTTATTTATAAATTATACCACAGTTACTAGTTAAATCTTACTTTATCATACTTACTACTATTAACTACTATTTAACATAAGGGGGCGTCCATCAATTACATGAGGCGTTTAGATGGAGAGGGTGTCGAGCCGAGTCTCACCCAATCTTACCAGGGAGAGAAGGGATATCTGGGTAAATATCACGTTTTTTTTCCCCAAAAAACAGTCGAAGTTTTTTACAAAATTATATTCAATGGATATAATTAAGCGAATATGTTTTTTTTTTTAAACAATCCAACTCTATCAAGATTAACGTATTTACACCTAACTATGCATTTTGAAAAACAAAAAACGTGAGCTGATGGGGGTAGGGGTTATAGTCATATTTCACCAAGGTGGGAGGCGACCGAGCAATCGCCAGAATTGCTTCATGTACTACAGTAATTAATGGACGCTCCTTAGAAATGCGGAACTTTGTGAGGATTGATGGATGGATGTTTGTTACTCTTTCACGCAAAAACTATTGAACGGATTTGGATGAAATTGGAACACATATAGTGTATAACCTGGATTATTACATAGCATACATCATCCCGGTACCACGATCCCGTGGGACTAATACCGAACTCCACGCGGGCGAAGTCATGGGAGTAAGTATTTGCGCATTGCCACCTCTGAATGTACTTATAAGCTTTTAACAATAATGAATATTTTGTTTATTTTTATCTAATAAACCATTAAAGATATTAAGTAATTAGTTTCAACTTTGTCATTGGCCTACTATTTGTCAGTTCAAAAGTGCTTGTAATCATTTAAAGACACGAATATGAATATGTGATCTATGAATATGTCTCTAAATGATCAAGTTGTTTCAAGAGCCTTCTTGGCTAACCAAATGGAAAAAATACAAACTTATTGCATTGAAAAGGAAGTGCAGAAAATGTTATATCCTCTTAATTTAGTACTAAAATTCTTTTTTTGTTCTAAATACGAAATTAAAAACAATTATATTTCGCCGCTTTTAAAAAAGCGCATTGTTATATGGATTTTTATTGTGTCACTTAATGTTTTTGCGTGTACACACCGTTTGTTCATCGTGGACGATGATAATTTTAGGAGTTCCATGTTTTTCTGGTTAATTTTTGGGTATTGCGTTTTTCTTTGCACCGGTTTTTCAATTATTTTCTTGATTGAATTTGCAAACCGTTATATTAACTTCAAGCTCATTGTGATGATCCAAGTCATTCATAATAGCATTGATTTCAGTAAGAATGTCACAAGCTTCATCAATAGGAATTGGATCTCAGTTTTTACTGCTGTGTCTGTTAACGTTGTAATATTGTCAATATTTTATTCATGTCACGATAAATTTAATCCGTTGTTAGAAATAATTTCCGATGTTTCGTATATATTTATTGACATTAATTTAGTTTATGCTATTCGTGTTTTAATGTTGTTAACAAAGTATTTGGATGAATGGATCAAGAGTATTCTAACATTGAATGATGAGCAGGGGTACGATAATAACGATAGTGATTGTACGAAATTATCTAAAACGTATCATAATATTTTGAAAACGTACAATTTGTACAAGAAGCTTTTTCAAGCACTGGTGAGTAATTTACTCTCAAACGGCGTGCGTGTTTGACCAGATGTATGAACGTGGACGGTGCGAAACGAGTATGTATGAATAACTGGTGGTGTTCAATGTTGCTTTTGCCGACGACCTTGGGAAAAAGGCGTGAGATGATGTATGGTAAGTATTTAAATCTCGTGACCTTGAGTGTTATGTATAAATCAACTCAACCTATCGGGTACACCACTGGAAATAGTCCCTTCTCAGTGCCGTGTACAAATAAGAACACAATATTGTTCAGCTGGCCTACCATGACGTCTTAAAGCAGTATTGTTTACTCTTATTCCAATGTGAGAAAGAGACGGAGCTATACAGGATGTCTAGCGCCATCTCTTTCCCACACTGGAAAAGGAGCACAACAATAATGTTTTAAGACGTCATGGTCCAGTCATCAAATCGTTTTCTGTTACAGATTTTATATTACACTGTGGACACATTTTGCCGTACTTTATGTTACTTTGAAACCAGCATACAAATGCTTAAAATGAAAATAGAGCCTTTAGAAACGGTAAAACACATAATCTATTTTTTATTTAGTTATACGATTTCAAGCTCGTGGCTAAATAATAACAGCCGCACGAACCGACAAGTTGAAGCAGCGTTTGCCTAGGTTGGTATTTGGATGGGACTATCCATTAGGTACATACCCCGTTTCCTCTGAGCCTCGGAAAACACGTAAGGCAATTGGTGCCGGCTGTTATTTTGGATCTTTGACTGACGTTATAGGTAATCAGTGGCTCGAAAGTATGTCAACCAGTGTGAACCAAGAGATATCATATTACCCAGTACTAATGTGGTTGTGGATTTCAGATAGGCAGTCGCTCCATGTAGAATACTGGTATTCAGGTGCATCCAGTTAAAGCCAGCCATACACGTTAGGTTATGCATGACAGTTTTAAACGTGCATGCAAAACCATCATGCCAAACCTAGTTCCATTCCAATGACAACTGAACAGTTGTTCCTACACACGTTCACGCATGCCTCTACAGTTTGACTGCACACGCATAACCTATCGTTTATGGCCGGCTTTAGACTGGAAACCAACCCTAGTTTGGAAAAGGCTAGGCAGATGATGATGATCTCTTTTACGATTTCATCGCAATTGGTTGTATCTTTCAGATCATTTTTGTCATGTTGACGACCTGTTTAAATCTTATAAAGAATGTGGTCCTGTTGATTATACACAATATTTGTTGCGAGAAGTTCTATATGACAGTTGAGGAAGCTGAGACGGCCAGTATTTTGCTAATGAAAACACCGGATTGTCCGAGTGAGTTGAAACTAACAACTATGAGTTTCTAGGATTACAGACGCCAGCACATCGAGCTACAACAATCTGTCAAATTTCTTTAATAGATTTCGAACCGTAATATTTAAGAATAAGGTTTAAGTTTGATTGGGAAATTTTTACAGTTTCGGGTAGCTTGACCTGCACAATTCCGGTCTATACCCAAACGATATTTTCATGACGAAAAGTCATACTTAATTTTAGAAACGAAGGTCAGACAGGCAGTCGTCCTTCTATAAATAAAATAGGTTGTTGTTTGAAATTTCAAAGGAACAGTTTTTTACTGAATGCATATGGTTTTGGTCATGTTTACTGGCAGATATAACTTAATCATGATGTCATAACTTAAACTACTTAGGTAAAAATATTAGGGTTCCGTGCAGATAAAAGAAACCCTTGAAATTGTAAACAAAATCATATTCGAATAGGGAAGAGTTTTATAATAATTTTATGTAGACGAAGGTCGCGGGCAACAGCTAGTTAAAAAATATTGAAAGAAAAAATATTTATTGGTATACAGCTTTCCGCTTAGACTGAAAACTGACCCCAAATAACCTCAATAGTAAAGACAAGGCCAGGTACTCGTAGATCCGTCTACGTATGGATTCCTTCCAACGTAAAAAAGTGTAACCATATCTAATTAAATTATTTTTTTCCAGATAATCAAAAACAGCTTTACAAGAGAGTGCTGCAGACAAATCGATCGTTCAACAAGATGACCGCGTGTGGCCTGTTCTACGTAGACGCTACGCTACCTATATGTTTGATGGGACTTATAAGTAGCTACATTATTGTACTGTTGCAGTTTGCCTTTTTGTAGAAGTGTAACTTTTAAAACAATTAAAAAAAAAAACGTTTTAAATTCGAAGTTCTTAACTAAATCGTAGTATCTCGCCTGTTTTCTTATAGCGTAAGCCCGTAGCCAAACGCGAGGACCGCATAATCTACTCTTATTCTTATAAAGGGTGTAAAACACCTCTTAACGAAGCCAAAAGGCACTTGTTCTCCCTGTCATTGCGATCATTTTTTTGTTCTACACCATACCTGGGAACCTTCTAGTTACGGAGATATTAGGGGTCAAAGTTCCGACTTTTTGACAAGTATTTTTTTAAATACAAGTTTTTAATGTAAGATTTTTACTTTAAACACCTCCACGACCTCCGTACTATTCAATCCGTCCATCAACACAATGTTTTGAGTGTGTTATGATGAGTTCTACCACAAAACATCATTTTACACCCCCCAAAAAAAAGTCGTTTCCCAGCAATAATTTTTGCGTAAAGTTACTTAGTTTCATGTACAGAATGCTTGGTTGACGGCTTCGTGATGAAGTGATTTACACCGTGTATTCCTTGTAGCGGATAGAAAAAAAGGACTACAGCAACATAGTACAGAAAGTACTACAGCGCCATCTATGCGACAAAGGCATGCTTCTATTAAACTTCTGAATCGCGCTATTAAAATTAACCGTGTCATAAGTGTAATATACGCTGGAAACAGTATTTAAATAAATAAGACGTGAACTGTAGCACTGGAGGTATTTATTATTATGTTCATTACAGCTAGCTAAGAAGAGCCATACTATAAGTATGCTCCTGACCCAGTTTTCGATGATGGTAATATCGCGTTGTATTGGGATCGGCCTATCCTCACTGACAGGACTATTGTTGCCAATAAGCCTGACATTGTGTTGATAGATCGATTGGAGCGTCGCGCAATGATTGTTGATATAACGGTCCCGCATGACGAGAATCTCGTGTAAGCAGAGAAAGATAAGCAATTCAAATATCTAGATCTGGCTCGCGAGGTTGTCGACATGTGGGACGTAAGTACAGCAATCGTATCGGCCAAAGGCTTAATAGCCAAAAGCTTTGACCAACATCTGAGGAGTCTTTCGTTTGGCAGCTGGATCAAGGGCTTGATACAGAAAGCAGTACATCTGGACACGGCGCGTATTGTTAGGAGGTTCCTCTCTCAACAGATCTGACCATAGAGTTTAACATCAAAATTTGTTTGTAGTTGGCACACCGTAATGTACTTAGTGCAAACTGTGTACGATTTAATTGTTTTCTTTCATATGGGACCGGCACTGTACTCCTTAACACAGGTTATCTATTAACCTAGCTAGGAATACAGCACCTCACCCACCATTTAATTGTAGTCCTTGTACACTAATAATTGTATTACTGTAAATTGTGAACATGTACTACAATGTTTTTTTGATGAATAAATTATTATTATTATTTTTGAACGTCAAAATTACAAGAGACAGTCCCCCAAATCGCCCGAAACACTATTTTCGGTTTTGAGCGTGTGCTTAATCGTAGGGATCTTTATAAATATATCGTGTGTTTATCGAAAATGATATATCCGTGGCCGTGACCGAAACGTGGTCGCTCACAATCAATAATAGGTTAATTAATACTTAATAACTGAAAGTAACGGTAGATGTACACACGGTGACACATCAAACTATACATTTCCAGTGTAACATGGCCTCGCTTTGTATAGATTCCCCTTACAATAAAAGATCCGCATAAACTTGTTTTGTGTAGCTTGATTAGTCGCCGTGTATAAATACATTTTTTTTGTAATCTAACTTTCAAAACCATTAATGTGACTTATGTATCGTCAATCAAGAATATTAACGAACCGAAGACGCCTTTAAAAATATTGATCCAACAATTAGGTTTTATACGTTATATTTCTTTAGTAGAAATCGTCTCATGATAGTATTATTACATACAATGAAATCGTAAATCATCAAATAACAAAATTATTAATATATAAAAAAAAAATTAAAAAGTTGTTATTTGCAATGTCCGCAAAACAAGAAAACGTTGCAGAAATAACATCACAAGCGTCACTGAAGAATCGACTGGAAAAAGAAATACAAAGAACAGTGTTTTCTTTTAATTTCCATCTCAATCTATTTTTGTCTTCAAAGTATAATTTAAGAAATAATCACATTTTTCCAAGTTCTTTGAAATATCGAGTTTTTGCGTTTTGCTATACGTTATGTCTGGATGCGGTGTGCATCTATCAAATGCTTATTACAGAGATCCCATTTATTAAAAATAATTTGGAATATGGCGTCCTCCAATTCCTTAACTTTCTAGATTATACCATGAATGTAATCGGATTCACATTAATGTTCGTATTGGACTTCGTGCATAGAAACAACAACGTCTTGCTGGTTTTGGGGATCCAAAAGATTTATAGAAGCATCGATTTTAGAAAGAGTATTCGCAGTTATATCATGTGGAATTGGATCGGATTAGCCACTGTTATATGTGTCAATATTATTCTTGAAATTATGATTTACGCTACTTCTGACACTTGTGACATTGATTTAATATTTAGCATCAGTTGTGACGTTTTCTGGATTGCATTGGATCTCAATTTTGCTATAGCCATCCGAATTCTAATATTGTTAAGAAAATACGTCGAAAAATGGATCAAAGATATCTTGATGATAAATGATGAGGAGGAAAATTATGAATGTACACTTAAACTACTAAGAATTTACAAACATATTTTGAAAACTTACAATATCTACAAGAAAGTATTCCAAATATTGGTAAGTTTTTGTTAGTAACGGGTATTTTTTTAAAGGCGGATAACTTTAAATTGAAATAAAATATAGAAAAATGTTTTGAATATCCGTAAAATTGGTTCTTAGATTTAGGGCCGATTGTTCAATCCTCAATAATAGTCGAATAACTATCAAGCGTTTAAAATTATCTGTCTATTTATCAAGCGAATAAATATTTTCAATTTTTCAATCGTATTTTATCTAGAGAATAGCTATCAGTGGTCTATGCTAGCCAACTTCACACTATTGATGTGCAAGCACAGATGCAGTATACAAAGTGTTAGACAAGAATAGCCACAAAACGTATTTAACACATGGGACGACATGAATACAATTAGAAGAACTCGCTTGTAAAAAGAAAACAATGGTTAGCCTTTTTTTATTGTTATGCCAATATGCCAGTTGCATAGAATCGTCGGGTGATTAGTAGTTATTGTATTGATGTGTAAAAATTGAAAGATAACTATGATCTGATTTAATTATCGTAGACAATTGTTCGGTTAACATTTGTTTGAAAAAAAAAACTGTTTCGTGTTTGATTGTAATTTTTAATATTTAAGATAATATTATTATTAGTTTTTATTGTGTCATTGTTTGTTTTTCATTAAATAAATAAATGAATTAATTTCATCTTCAACTAATGAAAGTAGGTTGTGGTATCATATTTCAAGCAAAATCTTCTCCAGTATTCACTGTCGTCTATGCGTTAAAATTATCAGACTTCTCTCGTAAAAGTCGGTTTTTCCTCTCAGGTGATTAAATAATTAAGGAATTCACGTTCTTCATCGATTTCTAAATCATTAATTGTTTAAACACATCCTTCATTACAAACCACCGTACCTAAGTCGTTTTAGGTACCAAAACGAATGAAACAATCCAACATAACCCAAATCATCACACTTATTGGGGAGATAAAACACTAACTGGCCCTTAAAGTAGCGGTAACTTTATTCCTCCGTTAGAGGCTTTATATACCCAGGCCAGTTAACTACTATCTGACCATTGAAAAACCAAAAATATTGCTATTCAACGAATAAAGGCTATCTGGTTGTTTATCTGAGGATTGAAAAATCGGCCCTTAGACAGCAAATACCACACCTAATCTTTTTTATTTTTTGTCACAGGTTTTGTTCTACTCATTTAGTGCATATTTCCGCACTCTGTGCTATGTCAGCGAAATAGTTAACATGCTGAAACGGAATTCTTCAATGGACATCAAAGTAAGTGCGGAAAGTTGTTCAATGTCAGAAAACAATTGTTTTCCAAATCATTATCAATTTTTGAATTTTTCCCAAATTCTTGAACAGTGCCGAAACAATGAAGCTCGACGAAGTCCCAAGAAACAGTTTAACTGTCTTGGATCCCGCAACGAAACTCATCTGAAATGAATAGCGGAGGAGTAGGAAAATCACAATTTCCACTTCTCCACACTTCATCTGCCTAGCGTTTCCCAGATATTTTGAGGTGGCTTCCAGTCGATTGCAGCTGAATACAAGGACCTTTATTTAGTCATTGATTACTTTCACAGGTGTTGATTAGAACTTTTGGGCCGATTATGTTCGTAACAAAGGATTTAGCACTAGTTACTATACTTAGTATATACTGTGAGAAGTTCTATAAAACTATTGAGGAAGCTGAGATGGCGAGTATACACCTTATGAAGAACAGGAACTGTCCAAGTAAGAGTGAACTCATACCACATTCTTCAGGTTTCAAAAGACAATTCGCCAACGCAAATTCCTTCTTGCTTAAACTGTAAAATTCATCATCGATTTGAATCTAATAATGCTTACGATTTTACAGAATTCCAAAAACGACTTAGCAAGATGGTGATGCTGTCAAAACGTACGTTTAGTAAGATGACCGCATGTGGCCTGTTCTATGTCGACGGTACGCTACCATTGTCTTTGGTCGGAGTTATCTGTCATTATGTTATTATACAGTTGCAATTCTCTTTTCTGTAAAATGAACAATAATGGGAAATATAAGTTTCTGTTTATTTTTTCTTGATATTATCTTGGCAAATAATTCAGTTTTTTTTTGTATGTATATAATATTTTAAAAATCATTTAATAATATGAAAATAGTAACCCACCGGTATCGGAAACAGGGTCCAAGCTACCAGCCGGTCTGGGCTCTCGAGAAAGGGACCTCCTAACAATACGAGCCGTGTCGAGAATAGCTTTCTGAATCAAGATTTTGATCCAGCTACAGGTATTGTTCGAAGCTTTTAGTAATTAAGTTATTGGCTGATACGACTATCGATACAATGCTGTAATCGATACACATCCCACATGTCGATAACTTCGCGAGCCAAGTCAAGATACTTAATATCGTTTTATTAACACAAGACTGAGGTATGAATGCTAAACGAAACTTGTGTAACAAAATATTATATAAATATATTTATATTGTCTGGATCTAATATCCTAAATCTAGAGACAAAGATTAGTAGACAAGGCATAAATCCTACGTGTCCTTCTCTTTGGCTCAGAGACATGGTCTCTATATAAACCAGACATTAGGAAACACATATCACTTAATCTGAGATCCATCCTAAATAGAAGACCTGGAAGAATATAAGTACAAGATTTGTTGTCAACTCCAAGTAGCATGAGACAGGGACATGAATGAAGTACAGTACGTAAAAACTACAAAGTACTAACAACAATTATCATTAAAGATTATGCTGATAAAAGCACTAATGATAAAACGCCATTAGAAATATTAACTGCGTCTTTACTGATGGTGATACGATGAGTATACAAATAAAACAAGTTTATACATTCTTTTATATCTTCCTTCCTAGGCTTCACAATATAACCGCCAGCATCAGTTACTTCCTTAGTAAAATAATAAAATGTGAACAATATAATATTTGAAATGCCACGAAAAGCCATCCCTGAGATCACAATCAAAGTACAATCAAAGTCTTACCCAATAGGCGTTTGGAGATAGAATTCCAAAGACTAGTGTTTTCTATCAATTTCGTACTCAACCTGTTTTTGTCCTCAAAATGTAATGTACGAAATAATCATTTGTATCCAACTAGTACAAAATATCATATCTTCGTGTTCTGCTGTTTAGTATGCATCAATGCGTTGTGTATCCATCAAATATTTATTTTGGACGCTGCAAGTGTAAATAATTTAGGAAGCTATTTCTTTCGGATCTTCACTGTTATTAACTATGTGGTCTATTTGATCGGTTTCACGGTGATGTTCACTCTGGACGTAGTTCACAAGAATAATTATGTGTTACTTATTTTGAGGATCCAATCTATACATAGGAGCATCGACTTTAGTAAAAGTATCTGGGGCTTTATTATTTGGAACTAATAATAATAAACTTTATTTTCTCACCACAATATACATAAGTTGATACATAATTCATAAGAAACATAATTCATGTAAGTATATATTGTGGGAGACTGGTGCCTAAGCTAGGGTTGAGGCCTGTGTTTCAGGACACCAGGATCCCACCCCTTTACATATTCAATTCATAATTATGTAGTAAGCGCGTTGACAGAATTTACGTAGTAAGGTATCATACGACATTTATAGTTTTATTTATTTTGATTAATATCTAGGTTAAGTAAGCGAGACGAATGTTAGTAGATGTGTAGTAAGGGTGAATCTGTGGGTGTGTGAGTGTGGGTGAGTGTGAGTGTGATTGTGTGTTTAGGTCTTTTTAAGCATGTCTTCAGTATCATTATAGTTTAATTTTAGCAGCCAATCAGTTAGCCTCTGTTTGCATTTATTTTTTGTAAGACTAAAGATGTGTAACAACTTATGTGTTTTATTGTATAAGTAGCCACCTAGATGGCAAAAGAAACGCTTTGCAAAAATTGTTTTGTGACGTAGATGTTGGCGCCCCACTGGGTCGTATCGTCTTTTCCCCCTGGACAGCGTTGGATTATAGACCAGGAGAGCGTGTTGTATCAACAGAGTGTGCAATATAAACAGTTGTCGCACTGTCAGGACTTTACTTTCTTTGTATAGCTGCTCAGTGGGGTAGCGATACGGTCGAAAAGACGACACCTTAAGTATAGCTCTTTGGGTTCTTTCTAATTCTATTAGGGTAGTTTTCGGGGCTCCACCCCAAGATGTGATGCAGTAGCATATTATAGATTGAGCAAGAGCATAGTACACTGATTTTATTATATTTTTATCGACTACAGGTCTCAGCGATTTGAACACGTATATTAGTTTCCGCAATCTGTTACTGGATCTCAACAACAACAATTGTTTGCACTAATAGCTTGTTACTTTTTATGTACTACGTGAGTTTTAATCCCTATGACATTGGGTTAATTATTGACAATATTTGCGACGTTACGTCCATCGCACTGGATATAAATTTTGCTGTAGTCATCAGAATAATAATATTGTTAAGAAAATATCTTTTAAAGTGGATTGAAGAAAGCCTGATGATGAATAATGATCATGACAGTGACCAACATTGTATCAAGATGATTACGAAATATGAAAGTATTTTGAAAACATATGATTTTTACAAGCAAGTTTTTCAGGTGTTGGTAAGTTCATGATATACATACCTACTCGTAAATCTAGTATGACTGAGTGGCATCCGGGACTAAAATAAGAAATAATATCGTGGATAAAACCCAGATGAGATAGACTGTGAAAGAAACGAGTAGGGGATTTGCACAAGGAAAGAGAAGCCTACACCCAGTTGTGGCTAAATTCAGGCCATAAAAGGGAAGGGATATATGGTGACAATTTCAAAGCAACTTAGCTGCTATATTATGCTTTTGAAGCAAAAGATTTTATACTGTTTGGCATGGACACAAAGAGAAAGGAGCTCGTGGCTAAATTAATAACAGCCGCTCGGGTCGATCTTCAAGGTTAAGCCGTGTTTGCCGTGGACGGTCCAAGGATGGGTGACCAAAATTACATACCGAGTTTCCTCCGTGCCTCGGAAGCACGTTTAACCGTTGGTCCCGGCTGTCATTTGTAGATCTTTGACAGTCGTTACAAGTAGTATACAAGGGGTTTCGTATTATCCAGATACTGGGTTGTGTAGGTCAGATAGGCAGTCGCTTCATGTAAAATACTGATACTCAGCTGCATCCGGTTAGACTGAAAACTGACCCCAACAAAGTTTGGGAAAAGGTTAGGCAGTTTTTTTTTATTTTTTTATTGCAGAAACTTGTACAACTTTTACAGTAAATCTTACATAGGGACCTCCTTTTAAGTTAATTATATACCTGTGCTAGAAGGCCCCGCTCTTCAATTACAAATAAAAAAAAAATGGTAAAAGTGGTGTACAAAAATAAAATAAAATTTAAACAAGAAATTATAAGATATCTAAAATTAAAAAATAAAAGAACTTTGAAAACACTCCTAAAATAGTGTGTGTGAGTGTGTGCATGTGTGTATGTGTGTGAGAGCGTGTGTGTGCATGCGTGTATGTATGTGTGTGAGTGCGTGTGTGTTTCTTTTCAAGTCATATTGACGATACTTGCAGCAATATTTCAATGTCATCATAGGTCTTCAGTTTTAGCCATTGAACTAATGCCTTTTTGCAGTCTTTAGTAGTCATGGGATAGATGTTAATTATTTTATTTATTTTATTATATAGGGTAGCGGAATTTGTATTGAATTGTCTTTTTGCATAACTAGTTTTAGCGAATTCTACTGGTGCAACACGGTGCTTTCTTCTTCTTTCAGATTATGATGCCACTGACAATATGAATGAACGATGAACGAAAATGAACAGATATAATTATATTTTTAAAATTTCATAGGCATTGTACCACACATTTAATGCATTTATTCGTACCCTATGTTATGTCAACTTACTGCTTTACGATCTGAAAACATCAGAGGGAAACGAAGTTCGTATGGAAAATTCAATGTTTTTCTTTGGCAGTTCAAAAATCAGACATTTTTAATGCTTGTTAATATTTTTTTTTTCAATTATTTACAAGCATTCAAAATGCTTGATTTTTTAACTGCGGCTTTAAAAAACAAGTATAGGTTTAAACCATCAAACAAGTAAGCTTTATTGCAACAATGATAAAGTTCTAAATACAGAAAACTAATTTGAACCCTAATTCGACGGATTGATGTTTGAATTGAAAGAATCAGGGTTCCGTGCAAAAAAAAAAAAATCTCTTGAAATTGTTAACAAATCCGATTCAAATAGGGAAGTAATTTTTTATAATAATTTCTCGCGAATGCAGGTCGCGGGGCACAGCCAGTTTAAAATAAAATGTCGATGGGTCAGGTAAGTGAGTTCAATGTGGAGACAGGGAACCAGTTTGCTTACGTTGAGCGTCCAATGATGTACTTCTCAGGCAATAACGTGAATTAGCTCAAGCTACCGACTCTAATCTCGGTGTTTGAAGAGGAGGCCTATGACTTATTGTCATCATTGGCAATTCCGCTGAATCCGATTTATTGGTGGCACACGCAGGCAGCACCGCCTATTTTAGCCAAAATTTGGTTTTTCCAGGCGATCCCCAGGAAAAATCTGCATCATGTGCCACTACCACAGCAGGCGTCCGTGGCTTAAAAGACGAACTCCTATCGATGATAGCTTATCAAAAATTTCAGAAATCGATTTAAGTTTTTGGTTCTAGGGAGCTCCCTAGAACCAAAAACGTAAATCGTTTTCTGAAATCTTAGCCTCTTGTTTGCGACTTCATTTTAACACAAATCATTTGATAACAATACTGTTGGCACCAAAACTATCAGCATTCAGACATCATCAACATCGATACTTGTATAATCAATTCGTTTTGACATTTCAGGCTTTTCTTCGGGTTACTGGGACAATTTTATAAATAGTAAAGGACATAGCTCTCGTAAAAACACATAGTGTCTACAGTGAGAAGTTCTACATAGCCGTTGAAGGAGCTACGATGATGTGTATACAGCTTTTGAGGTACGGGAACTGTCCAAGTAAGTGTGCCTCAGTGTTTATATGAGCGGGACAGCTCTCAAGCTGGCGTTCTTTGCGTTAAAATAGATTTTTTCTCAATGTAATTAGTCTTAAAATATCTTGTTTTGTTAGTTATTTCTCTTCTAAACAGAATACCATGTATGTTTTTTCTAAGAAAATACGTCGCTAATTGACAAGAAAAATTTTCTCTGTCATTCAATGAAATGATCATACTTTTAAGTTTGAACCGAAATAAGAAAAAAGTAGAAATAAGCTCGACTTACACGAACGGAATAGTTTTAGCTGCAATACTTGCTCTTCACAAAGAACCATCATCTGCCTAGCCTTTTCCCAAACTATCTTTGGGTCGGCTTCCAGTCTAACCGGATGCAGCTGAGCACCAATATTTGACATGAAGCGACTGCCTATCTGACCTCCACAACCCAGTAACTGGGTAATACCTGATGAAAGTACTGTAGATTGCCCATTCCAAAGCGTAGATCTCTATGGAGAAGAATGGGCAAGAAACTCCATGGACACTCTTTTAAATCAGAATCTTGTTACAAAACCTTGTTTACATCATTCATTTAGAGATGGTACATTTTGTGAGAACGATGTAGCAAGACGTGCACGTTAAAAGTGTCCATAGTAAAAACAAAAAGAACAATTAAAATATGAAATAATTAGTTCAAAATGAGCCGTGGCAGCTAAGAGACGACCAGGCACAACTGACAGCGCCCGTTCATGACGCATGGATCAGCCATCATTCAACTCAACCACCTACAAAATTTAGGGACAGAAACGAATCGCTGCAAAACCGACTTCACGCAGTCTTGTCTGCCCTACCCCTAGAGTGTAATTTAAGTCCGCGTAGGCGCGGAGGGGTGGAGCGGCCCGCGAGCTGAGGAGTAGGTGGTTTGAAGGCCTGCCGCCGCGGCTGAGGCGAAGCTGCGGTGGTGAGCGTTAAAAATATCTGCGACGATTAGTTCGCGTGGGGCCGCCCAAACCCCGCAGCGCCGGAGCCGTGATAGAAATAATGCTTGCTGCATGTTGCATGCCTGCTTGCTTACTGCTTGTCTGCTTGCATGCTGCATGCCTGCTTGCTTGCACGTTGCATGCCTACTTGCATGTTGCATGAATTGTATTAATCGGTATTATAATAATCGGAATTCGTATTTTTGATGTTTCGAATTATCATTAAGTCGGACTTTTTGTTATTCGATCTATTCAAATTCAATTTCTTTATTTCAGACATGAGTCCATAGTGTTAGTAGCAACAAGATAACTTAATAACTAGTGTTAGTAATAAAGAGACAAAAAGTATTTAAAAAATCAATTGGTATGGATCCTCACCCAGTGGAGCAGGAGAGGGGAGTCCCATCGATCTGAGAACACGCTCAGGAGACTATTGTCCTTTTTCTTATAATGGCGTAAAAATCGTCTGTGTGCGCATCCGCAAACATAGTGGACGTACTACAACGCCACGACAGCCCCAACAGTATCCTTAACGCGTTATTGTATTGGACACGCAGGTCGCTGTATGCCCTCTGCGTGAAACGGGTCCAAAGACTGCACGTGTAGAATGATTGACAGAAAGCTTTGAAAAAAGTGACTTCAACTTGATTTGTACAACGTGCAAATCTTCGAACCAGCATGTTACATCGGACAGCCAACGACCTGCGCTCCCTCTCTATATCCATATTGTCCTTAAGATCATCAGTGACCCAATGACCCAAGTACTTAAATTTGGTGTAAAGTGCCGCAGAGCGAGACACCCGGAACATCAGAATAGTTCATGGCACTCGCTTTAAACATAATAAGTTCGCTTTTTTAACATTGTACTTGAGCCCATGGGACACTGTATAGGACTCACAAATAGCCACTAGTTTCCTCAAACCGCCGATCGATGGGCTTAGCAGCACCATGTCATCCGCATAACTAATATTGTTCAAACAAACATCATCTATATGACATACAACTCTGGTGCTGCTAAGCTCACCGACTAGCTGGTTTATGTACAAGTTGAAGAGGCGTGGTGAGCTTAACCCCCCTTGCCTCACCCCGCACTCCAGCTCGTACACATCCGAGTGAGCCTCAACCCACCTGACACTATTCCTCTGGTGGTGGTACCAATACCGAAACAAGGATGTAATTTCATTCGGTAGGTTTGTATCACTCCGCAACTTATCCCATAGTACGTCATACGACACCAGGTCGAACGCCTTTGACAGGTCCAAAAAACAAGCAAAAACAGGTGTTTTTCGGGAAGTAAAATATTGCACAGTTTGCTTGAGGCACAGAATGGCACTTTCCGTGGATAATCCCGATTTAAAGCCAAATTGTGCCTCATAGAGTTCAACGTGTTT
This sequence comes from Cerastis leucographa, assembly GCA_963082945.1. NCBI lineage: Eukaryota > Metazoa > Arthropoda > Insecta > Lepidoptera > Noctuidae > Cerastis > Cerastis leucographa. The sequence goes on from OY720355.1 coordinate 19,509,496, forward strand.
AGCCAACTGTTAATCAAGCAAACTGTCCAAGACCTTGGCGACGATCGTGGCTACCGAAATAGGCCTGTAATTGGACACGTCAGAGGCGTCCCCCGCCCTGTCTTTAATAATCGGAACCACCACTGCACGCATAAGGTCCTGTGGCAAATAACGGTGACTGAGACATAAATTAAAAAGAAGAGCAAGAACCCTATACAGGTGTGGCCCCGCATGCTTCAGGTGCTTGACGCTAAGGCCGTCGTTTTCAGGCGACTTACCTCTTGTCATTTTCTTAATACCAGTAGCCACCTGTTTAGCTGTAAATATTACGGCAAGTTCACTAGACCCCGACAATTTCCCGTCATCATCGAACACCCGTGGGTCTATTTGCAAGAGAGACAAAGGTTGGCAATCTCTTTCGGTTCGCTCAGACCCTCGACACTTGCAGGGTGACTCGGCTTGGTATTTAATTTGTTAGTGGACTTCCAGAATTCAGAAAACTCCTTTTTCAAATGACGTTTAGCCAAAGTATCTAATTTGATTTTTTGTTGATCATTTTGAATAAATTTTAATTTAGTTTTAAAGTTTCTTCGTGTTTCGCGCATTTTCTCATACATGGACCCCTGAGTGGGTGCACCATGCAATAGCCATGTTTGGTAATAAGTACGAGCCTCCCTATGAGCGTCGCTGACATATTTGTTCCAGCCTGCGACATATTTATGGCTCTTTATGCGATTACTTCCAACATATGTATACTGTGCACCCTCTTGGAGAGTAGATACAATTTCCAAATACAAATTGTTTATTATTAATTTATGATCCATATTATTACACATTTTATGAGAACACGTGATACATTGATCGGGAAAATCTATCAATTTTAGTTTATCATTGCAATACTTATAATAATTATTAATTTGATCACTATTTCTTTCACCCCAGCGCACTTTATTACTAAGAAAATTCTGAGCTGGTTATTTCTGATTAATAAGAGACTGCTGCTTTAGTAATTATATTTTTGGCTGCGCTTGTTATCAAACAATGATCTAACCAACGACGCGAGCCGCTGGCTTGACAAACAAACGTATGTGTATCTTTCGGCAGGAGTTCATAGTCCGCGCAAAACCATGTCTGGTCTTTACAAACTGAAGTAAGTTCGTCAAAAAACCGCGAGCCAGGGTTGGCATTAAAATCCCCCAGTATCCCCCACACTCAATACTACTACTTTCAATTATAGCTACAATCTCACTGAAAGTTTGTGTAAACAAAGTCAAATTGACTCTTACCATACACGTATATCACGTTCACGTATCATTCTTGGGTCCATATTGGCTCACCTAAAGTTCTTTACCCGAAATTGTTCTTCCTAATGATTTGTAATCTAAATGATCACTCTTCCTAAAATTTTTCATCCTAATTTTTTCAATTCATACTATTTGTAGTGCTACCGGCGTTGTTCATAACACTCATGTTTCCGAAAATTGTAATTAATAATATCATTAATGTAAATATATTTAATCTCCTACTGTTTTTTTATCATAGCGCTTTTATCCCTAAACATAATTACCATAATGACATATGTTGACTCAAACTCAGAAAGAAACATTTACCAAGTGTAATAAAAAATATATGTTGGTAGAAGATGATATTTAGTTATAGTGGCCCAACTATGAAAAAAATACTTAGAAAAATTTCGCGACCAATTTGTGAGGTAGCGCTGGCCGGCCGTAGTTGGTCACAGTTCTAACCTAACCTATGGATATCTTTGCAGGTACACACCGCTATAAATAAAATTTAAGAAGACGCTTTAATTAATAAAAAAAAAAACAAAAAAGATATGACTTTGAATAATAGTGTAAAAGATGGTTATGTTGAGAAAATATAGAAAAACAAATAAAAATATAATAATTGTTTATTGCTACTGACATTATGAAGTTGAATGCTTCGGAATTATAAACATTAGAGACAGAGTAGTTAGGAATTGTGATTGTTAGGATGAAAAATGTTAGGAAGAACATTTTCGGATTTCCAATTATCGGAGTTGAAAATTTAGGTGAACTTTGGCGCACCCATCATTCTTACATACACGTATATTGAAACTCGGTTATATTTTGAGAATAGTAATTATAAACGTTAGGAATATTGAAATTTAGGAATTATAAAAATAGGAGTAATGATAAGTCGGAGTTATTATATAAGGAATTTTAAACTATTCGGAATTATGACAATCAGCATTTTGAAATTCGGCCTTGTGACTATTGAAATAAAGTTTTTCGTATTTATGTAGTGTACCCGTCGGGACCAACGGCTTAACGTGCTTTCCGAAGCATTCGAGGCACTCGGTATGTAATTATGGTCACCCATCCACGGACCAACCTTAGCAAGTACGGCTTAACCTAAGAGATCGACCCGTGCGGCTGTTATTATTTAGCCACGAGCTCCTCTTCACAAAGAACACACTCTCTAAATTATAAGGCTCTAGGACCAGCGGTTTAGGCTGTGCGTTGATATCTCAGTCAGTCAGGACTTTGAATTTTATAAACTACCTAACCTTACTACCAGTTGCAAGATTTCTTTAGTCTGTCTTTTTATATAGATTCGGGTCGAGAATTACTAGCATTGTTACCTCCTTGAATTCAATTCATTTATTGCATCAAATATGGTAGGTACATGAAGATCTTATATAATATATTATTTAGTATCACACATTTGGCCAATATATAGCATGCAATACTACAAGTTTTACACTCAATATATTAACAATGTTAGATCCTCCACTATCTAGTTAAATATATCTGTGCTTTAACGTATAAAATTTACAGGGACATTTTTGAAAGTACTCATCTATAGAATAAAAACACTCTTGTAACAACCACTTCCGCAACGCAACACAAAACTTAGTGAAGGGCAGTTGAGTAATTGATCTAGGCAAAGCATTGTAGATTAGGGGAGCCATGTAAACGCAGCTTCGCCGAAAAAGCTCTAGCTTTGGAACGGGCATTTCAAAATCTAAATGTGTAGGTTTCCTTTTATTTGTGTTATTTTTCCGTTCAAATAAATCAAGATTAGACCTCACAAACCTGGCAACTTCGTAAATATAAATGCATGGGACGGTCAATAGATTGTGCGACTTGAATATAGGCCTGCATGAGTCAGACCACTGCATTTTGAATAATGCACGAATGCACTTTTTTTGGGCGATGAAGATCTTCGCCATTTCGGAAGAGTTTCCCCACACAACTATACCGTATCGTATTACAGAGCAGACATATGCGTGATATACCATTATGGCAGTACGCAAAGATGTAATATTTTTAATTTTTTTTAGGGCAAATACGAATTGATTGATTTTTTTTGAAATTATGTCGATGTGACTCTTCCAAGTTAAATGCTCATCAAGTGTTACACCCAGGAATTTTGCATTACGTACCTGTTCTATATTATTATTGTTAATTGCAACATTAAAGCGTACAGGTTTACTTTTAAATGTTTTGCAATAAAGCACATTAGTTTTGGAAATATTTATTTTTAATTTATTAATATCTAACCATTGCATAATGTCATTTAATGTTTGATTAATTTCTATGTCAAAATTTTGTAAATTTTTACATTTAATGATAATAGTGGTGTCATCAGCGAACAATACACACTGATGTTTTATTGACTGAGGCAGATCATTTATGTAAAGAAGGAACAATAATGGCCCCAAGATACTACCTTGTGGTACACCACAGCAAATAGTCCGTGCTTCAGAATCAAAATCTTCTAAAGTGTTACTTAATTTATTTAATTTTGTTAACCTCGTTACCTGATTTCTGTCAGTTAAATAAGATTGAAACCATTCTTTTGCTGGACCTCTGATGCCGTATCTTTCAAGTTTTTCTAGAAGCTGCGCATGATCAACACGATCGAACGCTTTACTTAAGTCTAAAACCAGTGCGCAAGTTGGTATTTTATCATTAATATGACGAATATCATTGCTTTCACTAGCGTAAATATTGCCAAAGTCGTCGAATGTCGTTGAATTTGACAAGGATGCAAAACAACACCTTGTATCAGTACATATATAATATTCCTAATGGACTATTATCACTTAAGATAATAAACGACTTATATGATTACGATTATATTTACTTAATAGGTGATAATAATGACCATTAATTATTTTCATTTGTGTTCGCATAACCAAAGTGAAATGACGGCTAGATTAACAGGGAAAAAACTTTTGAACAAAGGACCATGCAATCGTTTAACAGTTCCGTTCGATAACTTTGTTGACAAAGATGTTCAGTCTATGCTTTTGCCTTTTAACGTCATGCAAAATATTTTATTCAGTCCAAAATATCGTATTACGGATAACTTTATACACCCAAACAGCATTGCTTTGAAGTTGGTGTCATTGTGTGTCATGATATTATCCATTATTTTGTACAGTTACCGTATCTATGAGATGCATTTTAACGAACGTATTAGAAATTATGTAAATATTTCTTACATCACTTCTTATGTCGACCTATTCCTGTACTCCATCGGATTGGTCTTAAATTATAGAATCAATGTCCTGGAAACGAAAACAAATATTTCGTTTGTCTTGAAAATTCAAAACGTTCATAGATTTCTCAACGAAAATAATCTTTTCAAGCGCTTTATTATTTGGAATTGGATCAGTGTCATTACTATCTTTGGGATCAACATTGGCATTATCGTTTGTTATTTGGTTAATTTTGACATTCCTGTCATTAACTTTTTGTATTGGGTTGCTATCCTTTGTTTTGATTTAAACTATACTTGCGCTGTCAGACTCGTGAAGCTGCTATGTAACAAAGTTGATTTATGGAACATTCAAACTCAACATTTGCAACAGATTGATCGTAGCGAAAAAGAAACCTACTGCAAAAGAATGTTTCAGGCTTACGTTAATATATTGGAATGTTACCAGATCTACAAGAATTCCTTCCAGTACACGGTATGGCTGATTACATCATTGGTCGTTAGCTAAAAATTGTTAGTTACTTAGTAAAACTATACACATTAAAATTATTTTAGATCGTGTTTCAAAGCATTGAGCTGTTTTATCAGGCTTTAGGCAGGTTGCAAGCTGCAATCACATTATTTAAACTAACTGCACAAATCAACGGAATTGAAACCATATATGTGAGTATCGTTTTGTTTTTTATTATACTAAATCATTTGTAATTTAAAACCTATGAATGGAATGTGTTTTAAATGGAAAGTGATGTTCGATTTTTTTGCGTTAAATCAATCTTTGTTGCAGTTTGCAGTACGCGTTTCTATCATTACCTTGTACACCTGGCTGTTAGAATCTTTTATATTAGAATTTACTTTGAGTGTGTATTGTGAAAAGTTCTACTTATCTATGAATAACGTTCAAACTTCATGCATTCATATTCTGAGATCGGATTGTTCAGGTAATTTTTACGACTTTTTTGGGAAATAATGAATGTATCATAAGGTTTTATTTTGCCTCTCGATTTTTTTAAATTTTGATAGAGTACCTCATGTTACGGTTATATGCGACTCCTGCAATCCCCTTAAACTTTAAAAGAAGATTTATAATAAAACCTCGGGTGGGCCTGCTGTCTTTTATCGATGTTGGGCCACATTTATGTTGCAGATGCTGAGAAAAAAATGTGCAAGAATATTAAACGGCTATATCGAGCGACATTCGAGAAGATGAACGCCTGCAGAATGTTCTACGTTGACGCAACTTTTCCATTAAAAGTTATTTCTTTAGTAATTACTTACACTGTCGTTATCCTGCAATTCGCATTTTTATAGATTTATTCTAATACTTTATTGCACATAAAATTAAAAGATATACACACAAATAATATATACGAGCTTATGTACAACGGCGAGTTCTGGGTAAGAAGTAAGAAAACCCAATTCTGGGTTAACCAGAATTGGGTTTTCTTACAGCAAACCTTATTTTAAAAGGAATATTTACCAAAGAGGATAAAGCTTCTGTAGTAAGCAACGACTTATTGTCGGGCCTACGCTGTCCTCCCATACTTAATTACTAACACTGTAACTTCAAATATTGTAAAACCTAATGATTTTAAATGAGTAACCATGGAGTTTCTTGCCGGTTCTTCTCCATAGGAAACGACCAACCCGAACCGTGCACCTTTTGTTGACGTTTTATAAGTGCCCATGTAGGCCTATGTAAAATAAAATATTTTGATATTCATTTTTGATTCCTTTCTGCATGAACAGTACTTTTAAAACTAAAATCAACTTATTTTATAAACTAAACTAATACATACAATATAATAAACGTAATACATACTATACATATATACATCAACATACATATAAAATACTATATACTTACATACTATAATCATGTTGATGGGAAATGTCCTCTAATTCCTCTCTTGAACACGTCTAACGTAGGGCTATCCCGCAAGGAGTGTGCAAGTGAATTCCAAAGGCGCACAGCACGAACAGTAAATGATCCATCACACCGACTTGAGGAGTGGGGAGGGAAGCGAAGGAGAAGAGATGATGATGAGCGGCAGGGTTTACCACGAGGAACAAGATATTCGAAGCGTTCCTGAAGATATGAAGGAGCTTTAGGGCTATGAAGAATAGGAAAAAGAAAAGAAAGAGTGTGAGAATCTCGACGCTGCCGAATAGGTAACCACTTCAGCTGCTTCCGAAATTCCGACACATGGTCGTACTTTTGAAGCCCGAAAATGAAGCGGATACACAAATTCGGCAGACGTTTGAGCTTATCAAGAAGTTCTTTAGTTGCATCAAGAAAACAGACATCAGCATAGTCTAGGAGAGGTAGAAGAAGAGATTGGGCAAGGGTAACCTTAGTTTGAAAGGGCAAGGACTTCTGAAGACGCTTGAGTGACCGATACGAACAAAAAATCCTCCTGCTTACTGCAGCAATGTGAACATGCCAAGATAGGCTGTAGTCCAAGTATACACCTAAGTCTCTTACTTTCTTGGAGTATGCTATACCGACACCATCGTACACAACAGGTGGGAGGGACTGATGACTCAATAGATTTACGAAGTATCTGCCACCAATAATGAGAGCTTGTGATTTAGTTGGGTTAACTAACAGACCAAAATTTTTAGCCCACTGACTGATGTCTTGAAGATCATTATTGATGGCATCGATGGCTCCTGGAAGCTCTTCTAGTTTATAATGGCGATAAAGCTGCAAATGGTCTGCATAGAGATGATAATGAGAAGTTAAAATCTTAGTGATAGCGTTAAAAAAAACGGAGAAAAAAGAGGAGAAAGAACGCCACCCTGAGGAACACCCACAGAAAGATCACACCAATCAGAGTAAGCCTCATTCAAGTGTACCGACTGCGAGCGACCCCGAAGATAAGAATCCAACCAAGCAGTCACAAAAGGAGATGTGTTGAGAGAGGAAAGGATACCTAAGAGGTGGTCAAAATCAACCGAATTAAAAGCACTGCTGAATTCCAATAAAAGCAACACTGTAAGGAGCTGGTTTTCCATGGACAATCGGATGTCGTCAGTTATTTTAAATTAGGGCTGATACAGTGCTATGGCCAGGACGAAATCCAGACTGATATCAGGCGTGCTGTTATTCGGAACTTAGCTGATTCCAAGGGATTTAAGAAATTGCTATTATAATTGTGCTGTGTTGGAGTTTTTGATTGAGTTGTGTTATGTGACGCCTTTTAGCATCCCTGCACATACGATTGCAGCGATTACGGAGTTTCTAATAGAGGCACCAGTTCTCATCCGTAGGGTCCCTCTTGTAACCCTTTTCGCCTTACCCCTTTTAGACATCGCATTTTTAATTTCATCAGACAATTTTTCAAGATTAGCTTTTATATGTAGTGATCTTGATGATGACGACAAATGAATGAACTTAATTATTTTTTGTCGACAATCTTTGCAGAAAAGCAAACCTGAATTCGTCGACAACTTAAAGTTCAGTCGTGGCATTAGTAATAATTAAACGTAACAAATTTGAGTTCTGGTATATTTAGAGAATGATGTATTGTATTTTATATCGATCGAAACAACCTCATATTTTATTCAGATTATCTTCAAACTAAACTACAAAAAAAATACCAGTATTAAAAATAAACTGACTTGTTAATGTTTGTATAATTATGGTCGATACTTTTCAATTTTTTTTTATAGTACACTCTTTATACACACACACACTACACTCTTACATAAAATGTCATTAGTAACAACTCATTATTAACGCTTCAATAAATATTTAGTTAGGTACTTATTGTAAATATGTTTTCTGTGAGCAGTGGTATTTGTGTCTGCACAGCCAAAATTAAATGGATCACTTAATTGACATGGATGTTCAATCGATGCTTTTGTCTGTTAACATCATGCGAAACATTGTGGTCTGCCCCAAATATTTTATCACGGATAACTTTATATATCTAAACAGTGTTAGGACTTAGGGCTTCAATGATATTCAAACAAAGTTTTAATTGCAGAGATTTATTTAGGAATTAAAAAAGACAGCCATTACGCTTTTTGTTTTACAAGAGAGAGAGAGTTGCCACTTTCTAAAATAACAAACTTTATAAAAATAAGTGTTGCCATAATACAATATTCAACACACCCCCTCAACACTTAACCCAATCCCAACGGAATAAGAAAGAAAAACGAAAATTTTAAGAATGGTCGTGGTATTTTTTTGTAAGTTTCAAAAATACATATTCAATCAATTGAATATGTAAATGCTGTGTTTATGTATTTCGTGGTGTTTAGTTATCGTGGTGTTTTTCCTTTTTCGAGATTACTGATACAATTCACGTTGCAAACTAAACTGTGACCACAGGCGAGAGAGAAGCGGTCTACAATTCTCTCGGAGCGGCGGAATGTCAAGTCGTGGCAGGCAGCCACACTGACGTGTGGTTGTTTATTTATTTAAACTTCACATACATTGGTGGTACATAGGCGGACTTAATGCCACAAGGCATTCTCTACCAGTCAACCTTTGGGTCAAATAGGACAGCAATGTGGTAGAGTACAAAAAAAATATTAAATAAGAAAAATACCATTTAGCTAAAATATACTGATATACATAAATAGGTACATACTAATACATATATATACAGATCAAATAAACTAATATAATTATATTATAATACATACATATAATCCCTAAAATGAAAAACCTTACAATAATTACTAAGACTGACAGACTAGGTTGCGAGCAATTTAGTCAGACTTTAAATAGTACTTCCGAACTGCTCTTTTGAAAGCCATTTTGCTTTCAGCTTTTTAATGCCTAGGGGTAGCGCGTTCCAGAGTTTAATTGTTGAGACAGCATAAGAATTGGACATAAAACCAGTACGGTGTGAAGGAATTTCAAGAAGTAAATTATTAGATGCTCGAAGGTTACGACTGTGAGAACTGTCCAACACTTTGAAATATTTTTTTAGGTAATCAGGAGCACATGGATCGTACATGATGGTGAAGAGCATGCAGAGAGATCTGAGGGACCTCTTACGTCGGATAGGCAGCCACTTAAGCTGAGTACGGTATGAAGAGATATGATCGTATTTCCGAAGGCCAAAGATGAAGCGAATGCAATTGTTGAGAAGACGATCCAATTTGTTCAGAAGTTCTTGAGATAGATCAGAATAACAAACATCAGCATAGTCGATAATGGGAAGCACAAGTGACTGGACTAAAGTTATTTTAGTGCTCGATGGGAGAAAATGTTTGAATCTATAGAGAGACCGCAGTGAGTAAAGTGACCTTTTGGCTAATCTGAGCTACCTGCTTATTCCAACTGAAAGTATCGTCAATGTACAGGCCCAAGTCTTTTACGTGTGGTGAGAGAGGTATCACAGAATTGTCAAACATAAGTGGCATTAGCTGACTAGTGTCCACATTTTTCAGGTAGTACGAACTACCAATGAGGATGGCCTGGCATTTCCCATCGTTGACAGCAACCCCAAATTTGCCGTTTGAATATACCCCGGAGGCATCACATCACACCGTATCTTAATGAACACAACATCTTAAAAATGGCCGCAAGGCGGAAACTACACTTAGCGGTTTTAATGTTCGGTATCATAAAAACACACAAACCAGATTATCTGTACAGGAACATTAAGTGGAGGCACGAGCACTACAGCTACTCTGCTCGTTCCACGTCCAATCCGCTTTCGATGCCTCGACATAAGACCACAGCCTTCAGGGGATCTTTCAAGTATGCCGCCACTCGCTGCTGGAATGATCTACCACCTCCCATAAGATACCTAAAAACAAAAGAAAATTTTAAAATACATTTGAAAAAACTCCTCTTGGAAAAACAGAAGTATGAACAACAAATAAATTATAAATAAATACTCACATAAGGTATATTATCTATCGGTAAGGCATATCTTTCCAATCGGCTCGAGACGGCATCACATTTCAAATAAAAGACGTTACTCGTTAAACGTCAACTGAGGCACCAATGAGTACACAGCAAGGTAGCTATCACGCGATACTCGTCACGTGACTCGTGAGCACGCAGGACTCGCGCGACTCCGCCGGCCACCTTTGGGTGCCGCCGCGCGGCGGCGTTACTGACTTGTTGACGCATAGTGCGTCATCGCGCTGACAGGCGCAGAGGAGAAATGTGTACAGTGTAGGTAGTGTTGTCAAGGTATGATGATGTCGTATGATCGGCGGCGCGCGCGCGGGCGACTGCGACACTCGGGTGGGGTGGGGTGAGAGCGAGACGAAAACAAAACACGCCATCATATATCTATGTTTATTTTTGTTTAGCCTGCACACATTCCTTTATATTTTTGTAATGTTTATTTTAGTTTATTCTAAGCTCTTATAGTTGTTTTATATCCAAGTACTGTTTGTGTTATTTTTCTTATTCATATAATACTATGTTTACGCTGTCTTGATTTCCGTACGTTTTTTCACGGGTGACCACTGAAAACCAGCGCTGTGATGTGGGCCCCCCATAGCACAGCATCATGCTGAGTGGTAACCTACTTGTCGCAGTCACGACGTGCAAGCTGTCAACTTGTTTACTTTTATTTTATTTTTTAATCTTATTGTTGTATATTTTATATTATTGTACTTTCAAATGTTTGTTATGCTTTGTATGTATATTGTGTCATTGTTATTTTGTATGCACGTCATGTCCCTGCGACAAATAAATATTTTTTCTTTCTTTCTTTCTTTCTATGTGAGTAACAATAGGTACTAAGTTTTTTTTTTTTTTTTGATAGCCTACATAGTGTCCCACTGCTGAGCAAAGGCCTCTCCTTTCTTCTTCCATACCTCTCTATCCTGAGCGATCTCTGGCCATGTTAGCCCCGCGAACAGGATCACGGGTGCATCCGTGCTACGTGGCCTGCCCACTCCCACTTCAGCCTGGCTGTTTTTTCTCCGACATCAGCTACTTGAGTTATGGACCGCAGCGTGGTGTTTCTAACGCGATCTATTCGCTTAACACCAAGATAACATTGTTCTGCTGATCCCATCACAGCCTACTGCCTTAGACTTAATTGACGCAAAAGATTTTAAGATCTCAAGGTCAGTCACAGGGCAGAAAGAGAAGGAGTCAGAAGGTAACATTGGCTTGGAAGTAATGTCATGAATAGTTTTCTTCTTAACATCAACTGAAAGCGTAGCTGACGATGAGAAATGTTTATTTAGAACACTCAAGCAGAGACTAGAAGGTAAAATACTAGAGGGGGGCTTCATTATGCCAAGCGATTTCAGAAACTTCCAAATATCAGACGGTGAAGAATTGAGGACATTTTCACAAATGTATCGGCGTTTAGATGCCCTCACCATCTGGTTGCAGCGGTTTCTAGCAACTTTGTAAAGGTTCCAGTTCTCCTCACTGCGATCCCGTCTATATCTTCTAAAAGCCTTATCCCGCCGCCTCATATCCATTCTAACTCCTGGGGTTATCCATGGAGCTGGAGGTTGTCAAGTTAGGTGCCGCATAAAAAGGCGTTAACGGATCGCCGACGTCTGTTTTCTTAGTGTACCTAATTAAATCTGGTGCAACATATCATATGTGATTGTGATAGGGCGGGCAGGAGCCTAAATATTTGAGCGCTTGTGGCTTGTTCTACAAAGATGCTGAGTCGTTTTTGTTTATACGAAAAATTATACAACCTGTTTTTTTTATATCCCATAACTTAAGGATATGATTGAAAACATATCAAAGAATCAACTGGCATATGAATTATGTTTCAATCATACTTTTTTTTTTGTTTTTTCGCTTTTTTGGTTGTATATTGTAGGTATACACGGTGTAGTTTTGCATCCTCGTCAAAATTCAGGAGGTCGTCACAAAAGACATAAATAATCAAACAAAATTACGGTACCTAGTTAATTATTGAAAAAAAGCAGATTTTTTTGATTGTTTATGTCTGTCAGTGTTTCAGGAAAACCCCCTCAACGTGGTTTAGGGAATAAGAAATTCTAGAATAAAGAGATTATTTGTACGAATGAAGTCGCGGTTATACTCGTAGGGCGAGAATCTGTCGGGCCGCGTTTAAAACACGGGGTTCACACTTATCGATTTCCGTAAATGAGAAAAAAAATACCTGCCCATTTTATTATTGATTCGGGACGAGTATCAGTAGCATAGTTACCTCCTTGAATTTGACGAGGATGCAAAACAACACCTTGTATAATGCGAACAAACATGACATTTAATATTTTTTATAAGGAACATTAGTGCTATATTTCACAACGTAATGAATTCAGAACAGTGTATGTGTGTGTGAACAGTGTGTGTGTATTCTATGTAAAATCGTGAGAAAACCAGCAAGCCACCCCGGCAGCCTACATCGGATGGTTTTTTAAAGATTCATTTCGTCAACCACTAAAAAACCATAATTAACAAAAGTAAGCTCTATCAATCATTACCACCAATCAACCATACTTAGACATCAGCAGGACTTACTTTCGTAAGCTCGCCTTTTAACATAATTACTGAGTTGTAAACGTGTTATCAATATAATTATACTGTTCATTATAATGTCCGTATTCGAACACGTTCGTTTCAAATAAAAGTCGTTTTCCTATTTAATTGTGATATTGACTTATGACCGAATAAGTCTACAATATTGTTGTGTCAGAAAAGTTTTTAAAAATGTTCAAGAAGCTTAGATCCTTACCAGTTATATCAACTTACCCAGTAGAAGTATTACAAAAAAATAGACTAGACAAAGAACTCCAAACCATGATTTTTCCTTTCAACTTAATATTGACTTTATTTCTGTCTTCGAAGTACCGTGTACATGATAATTGTATTTCTGCAAACGAAAAAAAGGCCTACATACTACAGATATTGGGTGTTAGCTATTTGATAGTGATGTCTTATTATAAGGTATACAAACATCAGATGGACAACGTTTTACAACAAGATGCTGCTAGCATAAGTATCATCATAAAAATCTTTTCATCTGTGATACCCATCCTTCGATGTCTTGGTTTTGTAATGAATTTTGTTCTTAATATAGTATATCGTCGTAAAAACGTCTTACTCATTGTTTTGATCCAGATGATAAATACGAATATCGATATTAGTAAGAGTGTCCGAAGTCTTGTTGCATGGAATTGGATCTCAGTTTCAATAATGTTTGGTATCAACATGTTTATCCATTTTGCATATTATGTAGTGTTTGGTAACTTCACTGTTGCAATATTTGTTTATGAATGGTTATTGATCGGCGTTGATATGGATTTCATTTATGATCTTCGATTTCTTATATTGTTAAGAAAATATATCGAAGGATGGATTAAAAATGTTCGAACCATGAATGCTGGGCAGGAAAATGATGAAACTAGTTGCATGAAATTGTTTGAAACGTATCAAAATATTTTGAAGGCTTTCGATGCGTACAAGACGGTTTCCCAATTATCGGTAAGCTTTCGAACAAACTGTTGCTATTCAATAATACTTTTAAAGCCTTCAGAACGTACGATAAATTATGTTCGGAATTTTTCTCAAACCCTTCTCGAAATCTATTTTACAGTTACTAACTCGCACGGTCAATGCTTTCGGTCGGAATTTATTCATTATTGAGGGTTGTTTACAAATATTAAAACAACGCAGTCGTGAATATGGGCATGTAAGAAGTACTTTGAAATTTCGCTTTGTTAATTAAATTTGCACCTAATAACCATAATTATACTTTTCAGTCTTCCTTCTCGAATTTCTTTATTGGCATCATGACAACTATATGGATAATCAAGGACGTACTGCATGTAATAATTCATTGTGTGTACTGTGAGAAGATCTACATAGCCATCGAAGAAGCTGAGACGGCATGTATACAGGGTTTGAAGACAAGATATTATACTAGTAAGCATCTTATTTTAATATTTCAATAGTCTAAAGAAGTAATTGAATCTGCAAACTCTCTTGAAGGTTTAAAATCTCAACTATGTTGTTCCAATCGTATGTGCTTCAGAGGAATGAAGAAAATGTCTTCAGGATAGTTTTATAAGTGAGAATGTGGATGAATAAGAATATATGGCCCATCAGAAATGTGATATGGCTAAATAGACCGTGACTTCTCATGCGATAGAGGGTGACAAATACAAGAAGTATGGTAGAAGATTCTGTGTAGATGCCGAAGAAATGGAGATAAGGCAATAGAATGGTGATGATGTTTACGTACTGATAGATAGCACTTTCTTACAGAGAGTCAAGAAAGACTTTGCAAGAACGTTCTAAAGAAAAAAAGGTCATTCAGTAAGATGACCGCGTGTGGCCTGTTCTACGTTGACGCTAAGCTACCTATGTGTTTAGTGGGACTTCTTACTAATTACGCCGTCGTACTATTGCAGTTTGGTCTTCTATAAATTATATTAAACCTAATTAATGAATATTGCAAGTCATGTATGCATTAGGTATTTTAGTAATATAGAGAGGGAGTAATCTGACCCACCCTAAAAACAAACGAATTTGGACCCTCTACTTGTAATATTAAGGCTTATTCAATTTATATGATCTTATCAGACAAGTGCACGAGGACTCGATGAACAAATACAATAATAATACAGAAATTTTTTTTTTCATTATTATTGTGACATTTATTCGTGTTTTTTTTTTAAATTCATTTCGTAAATTATTATTAATTACATTTAATTATTGTGAATGAGGGCCACCACTGTCTGGCAGTTTGAGTACTTTAAGCGACCTACCCAAATGTCTTTTCTTTGGTATTGTTCGTCGTTTCGTTGAGCTCCTTGAGTTATAAGTCGAGCTTCACGATAACTGACAAATGTTTGCACTGACTGGACAGGTCCACTCAAATATGTGTGGTTCTTTCTTCAAAAGACCATTTCAGACACTAATCTACATAGTCCTTTTGTAAATTGAGCAATATCTGGACTTTAAAAGAGTAACAACTAAACAGCGAACCTCTGAGTTTGTTTCATCTGTTTCTTCTCAGAGTAGTCAGGTACGAAACACCGGCCCCATCTAGTTTTAAAATAAAATGACGTGTAAAAGTGTTTGTAAAAACCTACTTGCAAAATAAACATAATTTATCATTTATTAGGTGGACTTGTCTAACTCGTCCCGCCATCTTTTACGAGGTCTACCGCGACGCCCTCTGGCCGTGTCAGGGCTCCAGAAAGTGGTTATTTTGGCCCACAGATCATTGAGACAATCGGATGTCATGGGCAGAGGCCTATACCCAGCAGTGGGATGACGCAGTCTAACAGTATCAGTATTAGGTGGACTGTGTTTTCGAAACCACATGTTGTCGTCACCAATCCAGCATCAAACCCCTAAACCACAAGAACTTGTTGAGAATACGCGGAATTAAAGCTTGGGTTGTAATTATGTAGTGTAACATAAAAGCTTTTCAACTTTAATGTCAACGTGATAATTATTAAAATAGCTTAACAAAATGATATATAATGTCGGTGGCTCCGACCGTTTTGGGTGGGTTTACCTTAACTTTACGTGTTAAAGATCAAATTTGCGTGTCTGTATTGTTATTGTATTTGTTCATCGAGTTTTTAGGGTGGGTCACATAATGTTGACAACAGACTACTACTACCACTTGTACTAGCTTCCTATCAATTTATTTTATGTTATTTACTTTTCAAATTTGTCTGGTAGTCCCCTAACCACCGGTAAAAATGGAGCATCTTATTTTTTTTTTTGTGGTACATATTTTCTTTATTTTTAATTGCTGAAAAGAAGGAAATGAAAGGGACGTGTCTACAGCAGACCTTGATTTTATAAGGAATAAAATGTTGATCTAGAGGCCTTTCAGGAAGAAAAAATGAAAATACATTTATATGGAAAATCGCAGCCTCTGTTCCAAACTTAGGATTATTATCTATCATTACTCACAATCTTATGTTATTTTTGTAAATCTTTTTCATGTCGATGTTTTGACGACACGGTTGGCGCAGTAGTTGCGATTGACTGTCGCGGGTTCGATCCCCGCACGGAACAATTATTTGTAAGGCCTACAGATAGTGTTTCGGGTCTGGCTGTTTGTGTATGTGAGTTTAAATGTTTGTAAACGCACCCACGATACAACAAGAAGCAATTATTAGAACTAGTGTGGGTCAACGTTTTTTTTTAAACATGATTAGTTTTAGTTATTAAAATGTGTCATTAAATTTTGACAGTTGCTACCCGGGTACAAAAGTCTCATAAGCCTTTAAATACATTAATATTCATGCCCTTGAAACCGGAACAGTATTTCTGTAAAACACATCAGTAATGGGTTACGAATTGACATCCAATTTACACTAGACATCAATTTGATGATTGATTTGATATTTAACGCAATTAATTGTAGCTCCTCAATTACGCCCAATTATTTTTAAACATGAAACTGCTTAGTGTAACAGACATGACTTCGTTTTTCAAAAATCATTTAAAATCAAATAAAATCACTGTTTCAATTGTGAATGCAGCAACAGTTTCATCTGAAGCAATATTCCTGAATAATGTGATTGAAAAAGATTTACAATCAGTAATAAGGCCGCTGAATTTGATGCAAAATATTTTCTTCTGCTCTAAGTATTCTATTTGCGACGATATTATCACTTCTAATTCGTATCTTTACATATATGTCAGATTATTTCTCATGTCCATATATCGACTTTTCTGTCTATATCAAATGATAACTTTAATCATCGAATTTAGTAAAGAATGGTGGGGTTTTTACAGTTTAGACTTATGTTTAAGCAATACACTTGATTTCTTATTTTTCTTGATAGGGGATTTAATTAACACCGTTTCAAACATCACGCATAGCTACCACAATATATTGTTGGTCATGAAAATCCAACATGTGCTCAGACTCTTAAAAATCCATAAAAATGAACTTAAATGCTTCATTGTAATCAATTGGACTTGTGTTATTATCCTAAATCTATTTTGTATTATTTTTATTATAACTTATTACTGCTTTATTTCCGACCGAGTAAGTTACATCGATTTACTATCGGCTTATGCCACGATAGCATTTGATTTTAATGTCGTGTATGCCTTGTTGATTTTGACATTTCTGGAAAAAAATCTTCGTGTATGGATTGAAAAAGTTGGAAACACAAGAAACACTGATGATTCACAAAGAGAAGGGTACTGGAATATAATGCTTGATGTATACCTAAATATACAGGACAGTTACATGATTATAGAGAAGACGTTTCGTCACATGGTAAGTTTTAAGGTTTTTATAATATTTCGAATATATGACTATAGACCGACTGGTGCTCCAGTTTTACCCCGTGTCCTCAGACGACACGATCTTTGCGCAATTATCAGTTCGTCGCGACTATTTGTCAGTCAAAGATTATTTCGAAACCCTGTATGCGCCCCCTCTGTTGGTCCTTTCGGTAATAATACAATTTAGACATTTATGAAACAACCAATCACTCACTTATTAAATTTCTTCTTTGCAGATTCTATTTTATACGATATTTACCGCTTATCTCAGTTTGCGGAACGTAGCTGCGGCATTAACTGTTAAAAGTTTGATAGCAGCAGGTATCCCTAGAGTAAGTATCCAGATCATTCAATCAAATCTAGGTCTTATAAATTCTTAGAAGCTTCGATTTGTTGACGTTTTTATCTAGTCTTATAAGTCTGTTAGGTACTCACTAATTGTTGCCAGCCCTACGCTGACCTCGCAAACTAAGTATTAATAATATTGGAGCAAAATAACATAAATCTCAACATTTTTAAAACAGTAACCATGGAGGCTTTTGTCGGTTTTTTCCCGTAGTAAATGACCAACCAGAACCCTGCACCTATTTTTGGACGTTTTTTATGTGCCCAAATAACTTTTTGGTAAATAAATCTTTTTTTTTTTAATTAACTGACATTACAGAGTTACTTGAATTTTCGTAGCGTCATGTCATGCTTAAATTAACGAAAAGTTGTATAGGTCAATAAGGAACACTACAAATTATTTTCGAATATTATAGTCAATAAGAATGTTACGCATTTTTCGCTTGCAAGATCGAAATTGAAAGACCATATCGCTTTAGAGACAATCTATGGTCTTAGTTAGTTTATAACTAAATCTACTACATCATAGTTTCTAATTGAGGTTATATTGTTTTAAACGAATTAATCAACGCTGGACTTGTGTATGATCTACGATGTAACCCGTATTTGAAAGAGGGCTTTATGATTTACTTCAGTCATTGATGTATAGCAACAATAAAATACTACTAGAACTATGCTATGAATTGAGGGAAAGACTGATCATGTTATCTCCCATGCGCTGGTGCGGTGCGGAGAGAGTCCTTGCTCTACAAAGATAAATACATAAATGCTACATAGATATGTGGAAACAATCCACCCAGCTCGTTCTTTATGCTACGGGTGACGCTTAATTCTTGATACCTGCAAGCAGATCCATGCATGGAAACTAAAATTACAAATAATTTTATATTTTAAATGTTTTTTGAAAAATGTAAATAATATGTATATAAATGAATACATAAAATAAACATTGTGCATTTAAAACCTTATGTCGGTCCTTTCTTATTTAAAATATTTGGAATCCGTTAATGGATCTTTATGTGTGAATATTTCAGTATGTTAGCTTACCGTTTGTCACTAATATCTGGAACATGAAGAATATCATCATTATCTTAAGCTTGAGCGTGGAATGTGAGAGATTCAATGCAGCAATGAGAGATGTTCAGAGTACCTGTGTTCTGCGCATGAAGGCAACTGATTGTTCTTGTAAGTTTAATATATGTGTGTATATCACGTGCTTGCAGCCCACTCCTCACCAGCATCGGCTGTTGATCCAGCGACATCAATAGCTATATTATTATTATCTAATAATATATGTGCTTAACATTAACAGGTCTAGTTATTTTGCATATTTATAAAGTTTATATCAGCAAAATGCTGATTTGAGAAACATTCTTGAACTGCTAGAAAGCAATACTCTTCCCAACATATCATACTTAATAGTCTGAAAAATGAACAATTTATGTGCGACTGAAATCGTAAAGACAAAGTAATATTTTTAAGGTCTAGACACCATATGTATTGTTCTTATTTACAGATCAAGAGAGAAGGGCTTGCAAGAACATCCAACGTATACAAAGGGCATCATTAAAGAAGATGAGCGCGTGCGGCTTGTTCGTCATAGATGCCGAGCTACCTCTACAGTTATTCAGCTTTATCACTTCTTACACTATTGTTTTGTTACAGTTTGTGTATCTGTAAGAAACCTATAAATTTAAAAGTAGTTACTCAACTTATACTTCCTCTCGTAAAAACAGGTTGTTACGATAAAAAATATGAGGGATACTTTATGGGAGGGTTATTATATATGTTTATGATAGCAAAGGAAATGGTTCAAGAGCGTCACAACTAGAATGGTCACAAATAGAGGGTGTCACATTGTTTCGCAGACAAATTTTCCAGATTTCGTTTCCCAAAAAATTTTTTGCATAATATTTGGTCCTTGTATTTTTATTTCGAAAACTTTTGTTTCAACTTCTATGTACCTAAGTGAAACATATTTTACAGAAACACAATTCAATGAATTGGCGAGGCGGCCCGCGAGCTGAGAAGCACCTGCTTCTCAGCTCGCGGGCCGCCAGGTTTTTAACACTCGCCGCCCTAACCGGCCAAGCAAGCCGAAACTGAGGTGCCAACCTGCATGTTGCATGCTTGCTTGCATGCAATAGGCATGGATACTGTTAATGAGAATAATAAGATTGTTTTCCAACTTCATAAGAATTCACCTGCATTATTTTTGTGAACGTGTTGTAATTTTAGAGGAGGGTATGCATTTTCAAAAGGTATTAACTTTGTAAACTGTCAGACGATAAAATGTTATTCTTGTTAAATATGAAACAAACATGTGTGGATAAATAATACAACACGGTTAGTCTATTTTAGTTATTTTCACAGTGTTATGACCTATGGTATTCTGCTGTGGGGCAAAGCCGCTGATATCCAAAATATATTCGTTCTTCAAAAACGAGCGGTTCGTGCAATTTACCAGCTGGGTGCACGAGTATCTCTGAGAGATTTTTTTAAAGAGATTGGTATTCTCACGGTGGTTTCACAATTCATTTTAGCTAACATTTTATATATTAGACAAAATATCCATTTGTACTGTAAAAACAGTGATATTCACAACATAAACACTCGAAATAAGCATAAACTACGTGCTCCCTTTCACCGGCTTCATAAGGTTCATAATTCATTCGTAGGGCTTGGTATAACATTTTACAACAAGCTACCATCTTCCTTTTTAGACTTGCCATTTAATGTGTTTAAAGCTAAAGTGAAATCTAACCTTTGTTCAAAGGCCTACTATTCCATTAACGACTACTTAAACGATAAGAATAGCTGGTCGCTGGGTTGAACTCAAGACAATGTTTATGTTCTTTCTTTCTCCAAATTAGCTTACTGGTATTATATAACCTCACGCGTAGTTTTTTTTTTAACTTTATTTTTTATATTATTTTACTTTATTTTTATTTTATTCGTCTGTATGCACGTGTAAGCGGGCACGCCCTTTATGTCTGGAGGCTTTATTTATTCTTGAGTATATTTTTTAATACACACATCAAAAGTGTCTAGGGATCAACATATATTTTTGCAATAACTTTTCTCCTGATTGATATTAATTAAAATTTTCTTTAAGGATTCATCAAATAAAGTGTTTTCGTTTGTCACAGTAACGATAAACCAAGTCACCTTTGCATTAATAAAGAAATTTGCCATTTTCTAATAAAGGGATTTTTGACATTTGAACCACTAACATTAAAGTTCGAAAAAAAGACTGAAATAACAGTTTTCTTTAAAATTTTATTGGGTAACTTAAACAATTAAAAATCCGTGTTTCTACCGCGAACACTAACAACACAAGAACATCGGTTTGGCATACTCAAAATGAGTTCATCCAAATCACGCTGTGGAATGGCCGCCCATGTTCGTTGCAACAACAAAAAAAGGTCTTCTTGCGACTGGATACCCTCCATATTCGGCAGAGCTCTTCTCTGTAGCATATCCCATGCATGCTCAATCGGGTTCAAGTCTGGCGACTGAGCAGGCCAGGGCAGGACATTGATGTTAGCTGCGGCGAGAGTCTGTCTTACAACTCTTGCGGTGTGCGGTCGTGCATTATCATGCATTAACTGAAATAAGGGACCGATTTGCACTTGTAGAGGAACGATGACGTCTGATACAATCGTCTCAGCATAAATTTGAGCGTTGAGGTTGCCTCTGATCCAAATCAACTCAGTTCTTCCGCCGATCCAAATACCCGCCCATACCATGATGGTTCCACCACTATAAGGATGGACTTCCTGGCAGGATTTTAATCGCTGTTGGCGTCCAGGGGTTCTCCAGTGTCGTATACGTCTTGTATCCGGTCTCATACCAAAACGAGACTCATCAGAAAAGCACACGAAACGCCATTGTTCTTCTGCCCAATTTCTGTGTTCAAGAGCCCATTGATATCGAATCCTACGATTGTGCATTGCTATAGGTGGTACCCGTAGCGGTCTTCGGGAATGAAGGTTCACTTCATGCAAGCGGTTTCTGACTGTTTGGTCGCTAATTAAGTTCCCTGAAGAGTGATGAAGCCTCACGGCTAACATCATGGCGGTTATTGTTGGAGCTCTTCGAGTTAAGATTTGAATGTATCGGTCTTGTCTCCGTGTGGTTCAGCGATACCGTCCTCCATGGCGCTCAGCCACGGTACCAGTGCTTCGGTAACGTGTCCAAAGTCGACTGATAACACTCTGACTTGTATTCAGAGCTAAAGCCACAGTACGTTGCCGGGAACCAGCTTCTATCATTCCCACGGCTCTGAGCATTTCTTCCCTGCTTAAATGACGTCGCCGCTCCATAATAACGTTGGTTTTAATCAGTAGTAGGGAAACAGTAGCACTAATAATGTCTTCAATGCGTTGTATGTTTTTATAGGGCAAATATTGACAGCTGATTTTCATCTTTTACTCGAATTTGATTCACAGTTCCTGATTCAAATTATGAAATGCACCAAAAAGGATCCATATAAATTTATAAAATCATAAATTTATTACAAAGCCACATCTCAATCTCAAGAAATCCGCATAAAAATGCTTGATCCCTAGACACTTTTGATGTGTGTATTTTATTTTATTATTGGTGTGTGCTAGCTGGCATGTGACATTAATTTGATATAATGGATTCCTTGTTTATATAAACTTGAACACTTTTGTATAGAATCTGGTTCTTCTAACCTAACAGACAGATGTGTTGCTGGGGAGTTTGTTCCGCCACTTCTTCTTCCCAGCTAAAACACTAGGAAGTGGCGAAGGGTGGGCGTTTTGGGGGACTGTCTCTTGTAATTTTGACGTTCAAAAAGTGCTGATTATCAGCCTAGTTTGAATAAATGACTTTTGATTTTGATTTTGAATACATGATTTGTAATTCTATGATATGAATATTCTTAAGTAGGTACATAAAACTTTATTTGAAACAAAAATCAATTATTTTATTTGAAGTAATTATTCTGCGAATTGATTATTCTATGAAATGATAATATGAGAATTTATGTGAAACTAGCTGTCCCACGCAACTTCGTCTACGTCACATTTTCCCCGTTTTTGCTACATTTTTCATTCCTGCTCCGCTCCTATTGGTCGTAGCGTGATGATATATAGCCCATGTCCTTCCCTAGGTTGAAATCTATCTTCTTGCCAAATTTCGTTAAGATCCGATCAGCCGTTTAGTCGTGAAAAGGTAACAAACAAACAAACATACAAAAAAACAGTGACTTTCGCATTTATAATATTAGTATCGATTAGTATGGATGAAATTCGATAAAACAATTAACACAACAACATTAACATTAACAACTATGAAACAACGCACAACCCAAATAGAGAGTGCAACAAACGTGCTTGTTTCTCGTGATAAAAAGAAGTAAACAGATTTGTACATTAAAAAAGTTAGAAGGGGAAAATGAATATATTAGATGATGAAATGAAATTTACAAATAATTCTCAAAAACCTGCTATATCACACACACTATTACAGTCTTTAAATGGCACACTGTAGAAGATGACCGAAAAGCTCAGCGGAAGAGGCGAGATCTGGCAACCGAGTAGCCGGGCAGTGATGACACGTCGTAGATGATGGCAGTAGTGGTCCCAGGAGTCTGTAGTGGGATCTCCTGGGCACTGATGACACGTTGTAGATGATGGAATTAGTTTTCCACCTCAGAAATAGCTCCAGATTAGATGATGAAAATGATTTCTCCTGGTGCTCTTGACTTTACCAGGCTGAGCTCATAACTCAAGACTTGATTGAGCTCTTGACTCTAGACTTGACTGAGCTTTTGACTCCAGACTTGACTGAGCTCTTGACTGAGCTTTTGACTCCAGACTGAACCAGGGCATCCGTCAGAAATCCCTCTTATACCCTGATCCTCCGTTTCTTTCTTGAAATTTATTTCTCAGATTCAAAACTGCTGCGCTCTAGTAAGACGCAACCTGCCAGTATTCAAAACAGCCAGTAATAATTGGTCAAAAACGTTGTGCATAATATTTTTATAAATATAACTCAGAATATCTTTACATAGAAAATCTATAAAATGCAACAATTGAACTCACGAATTGATGATAATCATTTTTAGTAATATATAATCTAAATGAAACTTTCATAGAGAATTTGGCTGGTAACAATAAAAAATAAAAGTAAATGACAGCTGACAAATTTGAAGTAAACATGTCACAACAAAGGATATAAAGAAAATATTTATAAAAATTAAACTATTGGTAAAATGCTAATGTAAAACCAATAAAAGTATTAATATGGATGATAAGTGTGAGTATAAAGTGTCTGTTGTAGGCAGATACTATAAGAGATACCCAGAAATGGCTCAAATCGAGCTGTGGATGATTGAAAAGTGGCAACACTGCCCGAATGACATGTAAAATTTTTGATCCGTATTTCTAAATTAGATTTAATTAGTAAATAAGTTATATTAAGGTGTAATTATTTGTGCAAACGTAATATAAGTGCGTAAATATTCGGGAAAATTGATTTCCTGATAATTAATACAGTTTTCGGTAATCTAACGTTACCGGTAACCTAAAACCAACAGCTGACGTTGTAATTACGGATCTATACGGATAATTCAGGGGAAGTATTGTTTACTTTTATTAATCAGCAGCACATAATCGTCACTTTAACTATACAACACATCTGTGCTAAATTCTAGTATAATTTCTTGTCGATTTATTACCCTGTACTTACAGGTTCTAAATCGCTTTGTTGTCAAACGGTATATGAAACAAAACTGTGAGAGTAATTCCATCACTCTGTTTTTTTAAGTCGATCTTTTGCAGAAATATAACGTTTGTGATCATTAGTGGACATAAAGTTTTTTAGTTTTTGTTATTTTTTATTTTTCATGCAACATACCCACTTAGGAAAAAATTAAACCTTAATTCAATAAAATCAGTTCAATTGAATATTCTATTAGATACATTGAATATATAGATAATCTTTTGAAGCTAAAATAGCAGCCTACCTCATTTAATTTCATAACTAAACACTTTTCCCTGTTTTTGTTTTTTCCACTTTCATCATTAACTTTTCTTTATTGCTCTAATCTAGTAGTTCTCACCGTTTCTTTACTTCTTACTTTCAGTAACCAATCCTGAAACCATGCCTGTGATGACCCGTAGGGCTACTGCTCAAGACATGGAGCTAAAGTTGAGAACGGCTCTCCAAGAACTTAAAGAATCGAACCTCCAAGTCCAACAACTGTTACAGGAGAGAGAAGAGAGTGAGGTGGAAGTCGTTAAGGTTAATGACAAAAACTCAAGCTTAAAGCGGGAGCTCATAGTCCTACATCAACAATACTTGGACGTTGTTGATGAACGGGATCAACTGAAGGCGGTCAAGGATGGTTTTAATAGTTGTAGTAACTTGTATGAGGAGGCTTTATATAAAATTAGGGATCTAGAAGATGAGTTAATTCATGCCAATGGTTGTATCATAAAGTTACAGAAAGAAAAAGAATGTACTCGGGTTAAAGAAACTAATGTCTTGTATAATGAATTATTAAATAGTAATTGTAACCGCCCCTCCTTAATAACTATTGATCTGACTGAAGATTCCATAATGAAACCGAATTATACAGTTAGCAATAAGAAAATTAAAAAATATGCAAAATTGAATAGAATAATTAAAAAATGTTGTCAATTTAGGAAACAATATAAACACTTTTCCAAATATATTCCACTGAGGAAAGAGCGTGTTGATTTAGTTAATAAGTTAAAAAATTATGAAATAAAACTAGAAGACAGTATAAAAATTTATGAAATTGATACTCAGCACTTGCAGTCTGAAATACAGGCACTTCAGGACTCACTTAGTTCTCTTTCCAGTAGGTATGTGAGTTCTCAGAACCAGATTAGGGAACATATTCTTGCAGCAAATGAGTTGGTAATGTGTCAATGTAGTTGTCAGACTAGTACCAAACATGATACTGTCGAGCCTGAGGTAATGGAGGACCCATCCCAGGCTGAGAATTCATCTCAGGATTGTATGCTTAACCAGGAAACTACTAATATTACACAAGATTGTTTACAAGTTTTACAACCTGAGATGAATAGTAGTTACGATTGTTTATTCTCAATAATGTTCTCAGATAGTATAGGAAGAGGTGTAGGTAAATTAGTTTGTAATAACCTGAGTTGTTCCAATCAAAATCATTGTATGCCAGGGTCAACATTCAAACAGATTATGGCATCAGTAACTAGAAATGTTTATAATAATAATACTGATATAACTATATTTGTAGGAAATAGTTCAAAAATTAAAAAAGAAGACATCACAGACAGTGTTACTGAGTTGTTAAAGTTGAATTGTCGTAGAATAATATTATGTGCTTTTCCATATTTTGAAAATTTGGGTGATCGAAAGAACAATTATATACACATGTTGAATAAACATTTGCACTTTTTAGTCGGTCACTATAGTGACAAACTTATTTATTTGGATACTAACACTTTTGTAGGTAAACTTAGGTCGACACCGGGTAATGTGTATCTACCTATTGGATGTAGACACAAAATAGCTAGGCTATTAGCTTATAATATTCACACAGACATAAATAGTATGTCTAAGTTTAGTTCTATTATTAACACTGCGACTATTAGTAATCATACTAATATAGATTTATATTCTTTTTACAATTATTCTACAGAGGAGGTTCCTTGTGTGAGCATGGAAAATTCTCAATTAGGGTGTATTCGTGATAGGAGCTTGTTGTCTGGTGATGCCACGGGAGTCATAGAACTCACTCCGGATGCTCATTTAAACTAGTTAGTAAGACAACAGAAGATACCAGTAACATTATACCTTCTCGCTATCAAATAGCTAAATGTAAAAAAGGGGCTAAGCAGAATTCCTTGCAATTATTCCATCAAAACATTCAAGGTTTCTCTTCAAAGCAATTAGAGATTGAATTATTTTTAGAAAAAACAAAGTTTGAAATTGTTTGTTTCACTGAACATTGGTTAAAAGACTATGAAATGCTAATTAATTACGAAAATTACAGTGTGGGCAGTTGCTTTAACCGAAAATCGAAAATGCGTGGGGGTTCATTAATCTTAGTTAAAAATTGTATTAAATTTAAGTGTCGAAGCGATATTGTTGATCTATCGGTTGAGCATAATATTGAACTGTCTTGTGTTGAGCTGGATAAGCATATAATAGTGTGCGTTTACAGACCCCCAAATTATCAAAACTACTCCTTATTTGAGTCAGTAATGGAAGATGCTTTAGCAAAACTTGCAACAGGTAAAAAATCTCTGGTTATCTGTGGTGACTTTAATATTAATATTTTAGACAAAAATTCTAATACTAGTAGATTATTACACCTTTTTAAATCATTTAATTTGTTAAACGTGTTTTCGGAACCAACCCGAATTACTACAAATACTGCTACATGTATTGATAATGTTTTTTGTTGTTGCGACTACTTAGATAAATCAATTGTAAATTACCTCCCTTCTGATCACAGTGGGCAAACCGTTGTTTTCGAGTCATACACACCATTACAAAAAATCCAGATAAACTCTAGACAAATAACGCCCAGCAATTTGAATAAATTTAATAATAACTTAATTAGTAATTTAGGCATTCCGGGCCATATAATTGAAAATGCAAATAAATTTTATGAGGAATTCTTTTCGGTAGTTCACGTAGAGTTCAATAACACATTAAAAATGAAAACAAAATCTATTTACCCTAAGTTTATGTTCAGTGACTGGGCCACTAAGGGTATTAGGATAAGTAGGGAGCGATTGTTTGAGTTGTACGGCCTTAAGCCTTACATCAACTCGGAAACTTTTAATAAATATGTTGCAACCTATTCTAAAATCTTTAAAAACACTTGCAAAGTAGCCAAAGCCTTATTCATTAGCAACAAGATTAAGTCCGCCGATAACAAAATAAAGACGGTTTGGAAAATTATCAACAATGAAACTAATAGAAATAAAAAATGTAATAATGATATCAGACTAGAGACTTCACGTGGTCTTCTAAGCTCTAAAAACGAAGTAGCTCAAGAATTTGTAGATTTCTTTACCAATATCCCACTTAAAACTACCGAAACCTTAAATTCCTCACCCTTGCTTTCTATTGAATTATTAAAAGCGAACGTTTCAGCCTGTCCGGTTGAGTTTCAATTTAAGCATATAAACCCCATAGCAGTCATTAAAGCTTTTAAGGAAATCAAAATCAAATTAACAGAAGATCTATGGGGATTGTCTATTAAAGTGTGTCAAGCTATTATTGACACTATAGCACCGTACTTGGCTTTAATTTTTAATTTGTGTGTGGACCAAGGAGTCTTCCCAGACCTCATGAAATACAGCAAGGTAATACCACTTTTCAAATCTGGGGACAGTAAAGATACGAATAATTATAGACCCGTATCCGTGCTGCCGGTTTTCAGCAAGGTGTTTGAAAAGGTAATGCTTAATCAAATGCTCACCCACTTTAACACCAACAAAATCTTACACGAGAAACAGTATGGTTTCACCAAGGGACGTTGTACAACTGACGCCGGTGTCACTTTATTAAAACACATATATACTGCGTGGGAAGAGGCACAAGATGCCATAGGAATCTTCTGTGACCTCTCGAAGGCATTTGATTGTGTAAATCACCAAACCTTGCTCTTGAAACTTGAGCATTACGGCTTAGGGAAACTTGCGCTCAGTTTAGTAAAATCGTATTTGAATGATAGACAGCAGCAAGTACAGGTAAACGGTGTAAATTCAATGGCTTTGAAAGTAAAAATGGGTGTACCACAAGGTTCGATATTGGGTCCTTTCCTCTTTTTAGTATATATTAATGACCTTCCTCATTTATTTAAAAACCAACCACAAATGGTGTTGTTTGCGGACGATACTTCGTTAATATTTAAGATAAACAGACGTGCCACAAACCTGGACGATGTAAATAACGCTCTAATGCAGGTCCATAAATGGTTTACCGCAAATAATTTAGTATTAAATGGGAAAAAAACTAAGTGCATAAGATTTTCTCTACCAAATGTCAAAAGTAGTGACTGTGACATAGTATTGAATCAAGAGAAACTTGAATTTGTCGATGAAACTGTTTTCTTAGGGATCACGCTCGACTCAAGGCTACAATGGGGTCCTCATTTAACATCTCTTGCAGGACGGCTGAGTTCAGCAGCATATGCTGTCAGAAAAATCCGTCAATTTACTGATGTAGATACCGCGAGGATAGTGTATTTTAGTTATTTTCATAGTATTATGTCATATGGTATTTTACTATGGGGACGGGCTGCAGACATCGAGTCTATATTTATTCTGCAGAAAAGAGCTATCAGAGCCATATATAATCTACGTAGGCGCGATTCTCTAAGAGAACTGTTCAAGGAAATTAACATCATGACGGTACCTTGTCAATACATCTATGAAAACATCATGTACGTTAGAAAAAATCTGCATTTATTTAGTAAAAGAGGTGACCGGCACCACTATAATACTAGAAACAGAGACCAACTAGTTCAGCCAGGTTTCAGGTTAGCTAAAGTAGACTCATCTTTCATGGGGTACTGTTTAAAATGTTACAATAAAATACCTCCCCACATTCTACAACTGAATGAAACGAAATTTAAATCTTGCATAAAACGCACACTATGTAGGCAAGCATATTATAAGTTGGGGGATTATATTGATGATAAAAATGCTTGGTTCAATGCTGGTCCTGCTCCACAACCATAGGGGCAATCGGAATCATCAGAATTAGAAAGTGAAGTTATTGTGAAAGCTGCAGAAGATTGTAAAAATATATTTGCATTGTATAGATTCAATCTCTTAATATTATATAATTGCATAGCACATGTGTGAGTACCATGTACTGTAAAGCCACCATTTAATGAGTACCTAAATCTTTCATTGACGCGAAATTACCCTGGTGGTTGAGTGAATGTCATGCTCACTTAAATGTCACGCTGATGGTGGCGGGTGTGTCGGGTCGTTTAGTTCCCTTCAAAATGGTTGAGTTGAATGATGGCTGATACATGCGTCATGTTCGTGAACGGGCGCTGTCAGTTGTGACTGGTCATCTCTTAGCTGCCACGGTTTATTTTAATTACTTTATTTTTTAATTACTGATTTAATCTTTTACTCTGGACGCTCTTAACTTGCCCGTATTTCTACATTGTTCTCACATATTTGTAATTCTTAACATGAATGATGTAACTAAGATTTTGTAACATATTTTGATTTAAAAGAGTGTCCATGGAGTTTCTTGCCCGTTCTTCTCCATAGAGATCTACGCTACGGAATGGGCAACTACAGTACTTTCACAAGTTATTATGCCTTGTGACTGGGACTGTAGCTTCGCGTTTTATTTTGTTTTTTTTGACTTTCAAAAGTGCCTGTAATGGTCTAATTGAAATAAATGCTTTGACTTTGACTTTGACTTTGACTAACCTATTAGAAGTAGGTGTAAGTTCTAATTTACGGACGCTGCGAGTCGCGATGCCGTTAGTGCAGAGGTGGTGCGTCAAGCGGCTCGTGTTATCACACGCCAAAACAAAAATATAGCAATATATGATGTTGTTAACGGAGTCCTGGTGCGAGAGGAGCACCGGTGCCCGCCGTGTCACACGCCCTGTTTTTTGGCATGTAAGCGTAGCTACACAACCATCATAATTGTTAAATCATAATTGTAAGTGTTGGTGGCGCCACTGCTACCGTAAACTATTAGCTCCGTATTTATAATGATAAAAAATAGTAAATAAGTGTAAAAGTGTCTAAAATTGTGTTTAATTTGTGCGTATACGAACAATAGTTGCTATAAAACGTTTGCAAGAACTTTTAACAAGTATTGAGTGTAAAAACAGTTTAAAACAATATTACTAGAACGTTTATAAATATAAGTGATATTTGGATATAAACATTGCCCCAAATACGCCTAAAAACATAAAACTATCATAAATATTTAAAACAAAGTGAACTTTAAGTGATATAAACCTAAACTTAAAGTGAAATTAATAATGAAAACAATTTCAAACAAATTCAAATATTAAAACGACGCGCTTCTCGGCGTCTTCTAACGATCATTATTCACTTCCACCTATTACGCTATTTCTACTGATCAATCTGTGCACACATAGCGTATTAGCCGGCGGCTCGTCTTATAGCACTAATCTATAATTCTGAAGTTCAAATCTTGATAGAAACTATTTTGACTTTTTGTGTTTTTATTTTTTGTTTTTTTACGTAAAACAAAAATGGAATACGAAAATATTACACTACGTAAAAAGAAATCTGTAATAAATGATTCTTTGAATGATTCATTCCTATCAACTCTGTCAGCGGACGATTATCTAACTAAAAGTCTACCAGATCTATCAACAAGAAATGATCCCACTGAAACTCAAAAGGATGAAATATTAGACCTTAAAAGGCAAATAGAACAAGCTCAAAACAAAATAGACTTTTTACTACTTGAAAATAGTGCATTAAAATCACAAACAATAGAACAGCAACATATTATTGCACAATATCAAGCAATTCAAGTAACGTCTGCACCGATTAAAAACAAACACTCTACACGGTCATCAATTTCTCCATCAAAAGTGTACCCACACTCGGTTAACAATGCTGCCAAGCTGGATTTAACTCTCAAGGAAGACCAAGAAGGCGCTGCTGATGTGACGAGCAATATTATTCGCCCGAATTCAGATGGTGCCGCCGTTGCTGCCGCCAAACTAAATTTAACACGCGCACATCACCTAGATGGCGCTAATATAGTGTTCAATAAGAAATCGATTTCACATATTGACCCAATAGAGGGCAGCACTTTGTCAACAATTTTGGACCAAAATCCGAAAATTCAAATATTAGGTGGGCAACAATGCACCGATTTAGCCTCAGCATTAATTCACTCGAGAAGCAACACCAATTATCAGAAATACCGAATAACCTCAACGGTAAAGCCTCATGCGATGACTGAAGAAATATTGTCGCCAAATTGTAAGTTAAATGACTGTAAAGTCAACTTTTTAGTTTTATGCATTGGTGAAAATGATAGCAATCCGAACAAAATAATTATAGAATTAGCTTCTTTATTAAAATGTATTAAAAACACAAATGTTATAATTTTAAATGTTTTGCATAACAGTCATTTGAATGAAATGTTATTAAATAATCTGTTAAAACATATGTCAAATAACTTCATAAATTGCACCTTTCTGGAAATTGGCCAACATTACTATAGCAAAAAACGTTATTTATTTGATACATGTAAAAAGCTTAACTTCCTAATAGACACAATCTATTACAACCATGCTTTTCTGTCGCACAAAGAGCCAGTCGCTGTAAATACCGTTGGTAACAAGTATACAGAAACATCCCCTACAAAAACTGGTAGCATTAATAGAATTACTAAAAAGACTATTCCAGAAATTATTCCGATTAAAGGCACAATTCCTTACTATTTTCCTATAACTAAAATAAATAACACCCCAAATAAAAGTAAATTATTTTTTCGAGACTAGACCATGTAACACTACTCTATTCCACCAAAATATCGCAGGTTTATTAAACAAACAAGAAGAATTAGAGATATGTCTTAATCAATTTCAAGAACACGGTACCTCCATTGATATTATTTGTCTCACTGAAACTTTTGTAAAATCAGGGGACGAGGACAACATATATATGAAAGATTACATCGTAGCAAATAACTTTTCTAGAAAAAATGAAAAACGCGGTGGAGTTTGCATACTAATTAAAAAATCTTTATCTTATAAACAACTTAATATTTGCGATAAAATATCAACTGAAAAACAATTTGAATGCTGTGGAATAGAAATTCCAACCATGAAATGCATTATAGTGTGTCTTTATAGGATTCCAAATTCAAGCACAAAAACATTTTTAAATAAATTAGAAACTTTACTATACAAATTAACTTCACACAAGGATAAAAAGATTATCATAGCTGGAGATATTAATATCGATACAATTAAGTCAAGTGTTTCTTCAGAAGACTTAAA
Source organism: Cerastis leucographa (assembly GCA_963082945.1). NCBI lineage: Eukaryota > Metazoa > Arthropoda > Insecta > Lepidoptera > Noctuidae > Cerastis > Cerastis leucographa. Next base: position 19,542,522 of record OY720355.1, read on the forward strand.
AGGCATTCTATTGAATAATAACTTGCAAATACACATTAATAAACCAACGCGTAAAGACTCCTGCATAGATCATATATTTAGTAATATCAAAAATGCGAAAGGTGATGTCCACCCATTATTTCTGTCAGATCACAACACTGGTCAAACTCTTTCTTTTTTGACGAATAATGAACAAAAACTACCCTTCTGGTTTGAAATGAAAAGGGACTTCAACACTGAAAATACTATAAAATTTAAAGACATCCTGTCCAAATTGTCCTGGTCTGAAGTATTAGAACAAGAAAACTTCAATCAGGCTTTTAATATATTTCATGAAACTTTACAACTTTATTATAATCTTAGCTTCCCAATTAATAAAATAAAAGTACATTCTAACGTCAAAGCCCCGAAATGGATCACAAAAGGGCTGAAAGTATCAGCTTATCACAAAAGAACAATAAGGTACCGCTATTACAAAAATTCCACAAACGAAAACAAGAAAGCATACAAAAAGTATGATATCGCCATAACAAACAAGAATAATCATACTCGACCTAATTACAAATTAATAGACTCACTCGACTCCACAATTTATTTAAGACCGACCTCATGTGAAGAAGTTCGGAGAACCATCAATTCATTAAATAACACACGAGCTGTAGGATATGACTACATTTCAACATCGATACTTAAAACATGCAGTAAAGAGCTTGCAGAAATTTTAAGTCATCTGATAAATCTATCGTTTACACAAGGATCTTTTCCAGAAAAATTAAAATTATCAATAATAAAACCATTTCATAAGAAAAACTCCAAACTTGATATGAACAATTATAGACCCATTACATTAATTCCGATCCTATCAAAAATCTTTGAGAAAATCATGCACTCTCGGATTATAAACTTCTTGAACAAATTTAACGTTATATTAAACAATCAAAATGGCTTTCAAAAAAACAAGTCTACAACACTAGCTGCATTCTCACTCATCCAAAAAATTACAGAAAATATCGATAAACGTAACAAAGTGGCTGCCATATTCTTTGATATGAGCAAAGCTTTTGATTTTGTAGATCATAAAATCTTGCTCAACAAATGCGAGCGATATGGAATTCGTGGTAAAGCACTGGAATGGATTAAAAGCTACCTAAGCAATAGAAAGCAATGCGTTGAAATTAACCACTTAAATGATAAACTTATGTCTACCCCATTCCGATCAACTTTTGAAACAAATAAATTTGGAGTACCCCAGGGTAGCGTACTAGGGCCACTCCTTTTCTTAATATACATCAATGACGTTCCTAAAGTAACAACACATGAATGTATCCTCTTTGCAGATGACATATCGGTTATTGTACCAGACCAACCAGATGTTAAATACGAGATTTCATTAAATAACACCATAGATTCAATAATGAGCTGGCTAAAGGAAAACAATCTAACAGCTAATGTTTCTAAAACCAAAATTCTACAATTTTCGAACTATAACAACACCCAAATACAAACTTTAGACTTACATTATAATAACGTAAAAATCGAAGATGTCCTTGACACAAAATTCTTAGGCATTACTTTAGATAGGTACTGTAATTGGAAAGCTCATACAAATCGCATTTGCTCTAGTCTAAACAAATTTATTTTTGCACTAAGAAGGCTTAGAAAATTATCAAGTTTAAAAACTGCCATGACTGCGTACCATGGCTACGTTAGCTCAATTCTCAGATACGGTTTGCTTGTATGGGGTAACTCAACCTTCGTAAAAAAAGTATTTATAACCCAAAAAAAATGTGTCAGAGCCATTTGCGGCGTTGGACCGCTCGATTCATGTAGACCCCTATTCAAAAAGCTGGGCTTACTTACTCTAACAAGTTTATACATTTTAGAAGTAGGCATGTTTGTTAAAAAGCACCCAAACCAATTTACTAAAGTAACAGAAAATAAAAAGTTTCTCTCTAGAGGTCCTACCAAACTGGCCATAACAAGATGCAGAAGCACTCTCTTCCAAAACAATTGCTATAGTATGTCGGTCAAAATCTTCAATAAAATTCCGAAACAAATCAGAGAACTGCCTATTAACTACTTCAAAAAGAAACTACAGAAGTGGCTCTGCAATAATGTGTTTTATACAATAAATGAGTTTTTGACTTATAAACCCATTTGTAATCGTTAAGTAGCATATGTTCCCATTTTTGAAAACTATTATTCCTATTTTCACATTCCTTTATTATTATTTTTTAAATTTTATTGATGTTATATCTGTTCCTTGTTATATTTTTTTTCTAATATTGTTACTTTATCCTGTATCCTACACACAAGTAGGTATATTAAATTCTAAAAATGTTTTATTTTGTAACTACGTTTATAAGTTTGATACCTAATGTCGACTACATTTTGTTAGGTATTTTAATTTAATTTTAATGTTGCATGCTGAAATAAGTCGGCGAAATATGTGAAACCTTTTTATTTATAAGACCATTATGTACCATATTTCATGCAAATAAAGAATCTTGAATCTTGAATTATGTCCATATTGTTCAACTATTTGACAACTGACGCCTGTCACGTCATGTATTAGAATAGAGCGTCTATTTTAGGCTGAAATTAGGGCCGACTGGGCCCAGTAATGTAGCACTTTATAACGTACCCTAAATTGAAGAGCGGAACAATACCAACATTTTATTATAATATGGCAGCGTGACTTTAATCCATCGAATAAAAAGTTATACAGTTTGAAAAGTCCAATAATTACCTGTACAATTTTATTGCTATGGTGCTATACTACTTATTTTTATAAGTATTATTTTTGTGTGCCCTGACAATTCTGTAATTCTTTTAAGACAGAATTGACGCGTTGATTTGTCATTTACGTAAGTAGGGGTGGCACGACTCGACCAAAAGTTATTAGATCAATGTATTATTGATATTTAAGATGATGCTGACGACGCTTATAATCACGCGGGCGACGGAACTTTGCGAAGATGACATCCTGAATGTCGACTAGTACAACATTAGAGCGTTTTCAGACTACCATATTTCTTTGACGATTTGGCTTACAAGCGCGCCACAGGAGTGTCAAAAAGTCGAACGCACAGCGTCTCTCTCGAGCCTGAACCACAGCGCGCTTTAAGCGCGTCAATGCTTGTATTAGTTGCATGTGTGGCGCTAAATCGCGCTTCAAAAAAAAAAAAAATATATGCGCCGAAAGTCCGCAAGTCTGAAACCACGCTTAGGGCAGATTACGACAAACAAAAAGTGTGGGATGATAATGAGATTATTTTCACCAGCATGACTGCTGAGATCGAAATCGACGTACTTTAACGCGAGAATATACATACATATATGAAAGCTCATCCAGGCTTTAGGTACTAATTATGTATCGGAGAGAGTCAACATATTATGTACATTATCACATGATTATCAATTTATTAGTTACTAGTTGTGCCCCGTAGTCTCTCGCTTATTCTCTTTTTGCTAGCTTAGATACGCTAGCTTTCAATAGAACCATATGCAGCTGAATACCATTTTTTTAAAGGGGAGCGACTGCCTATAAGACCTACATAACCAATCTACCGGGTACGTACTCCAAGGTTAAATTGGAAGTCTGATTTTCGCCTTTTAGACTACCTTTACCTCTTGTCAAAAATCTTCAAATGACAGTCGGGACTAACGGCTTAACATGCTTTTCGAGGCACGGAGGGAAATTTGTTGCGTAGTTTAGAAGAATACACAGTTTATTGTGGAAATTGATTGTATATCCAAAAAAGGCAAGTCAGTGCTGAGGAGTGCCCTCTTATGGAGACGAGCCTGACTACAATTTATTTTTTGAATGTTTCAATGTAAAGATCATAATACATTTATCATCAATTCAACATACATGAAGGGTGGTGTGGATGTCGTGCGGTCCATGGCCCTTTACAGGGCCCCGGTGTGGGCGCGTTCTTTGAGGCGGCGAGCCCCCCATTACCGGAACGCGCCCCAGAAGGTGGTAGCCGTAAGGCTGGTCCGGGGGTACCGCACGATCTCCGGCGAGCCGGCGAGCCTCTTGGCCGAATTGCCGCCATGGGATCTGGAGGCGATAGTGCTCGCGCGCCCGCACGAATGGCGCGCGGAGGCACTACGCCGGGGGGAAACTCTGCTGCCGCGGCAAATTGTCGCTCAGCGAACAGACCTCCGGCGCGATCTCATGGCGGCATGGAGACAGCGACTATCGCAACCACGTGCAGGGCACGCCACAATAGTGGCGATAAGTCCCTCTTTGAGGAGTGGCTAGAGAGGCGCCACGGCGCCCTCACCTTCCGCCTGACGCAGGTCCTCACCGGACACGGTTGTTTCGGGAGGTTTCTGTACCGAATCGGGGGGGAGGAAACGACCGGGTGTTACCATTGCCGGAGGACACGGTGGAGCACACCGTGGAGCTCTGCCCCGCTTGGGCTGAGCACCGCCGTGTCCTCGTAGCAGCGATTGGCGGCGGCGACCTCTCGCGTCCGGCGCTGGTTCAATCCATGGTCCGGAGCGAGAGGGAATGGGAAGCCGTTGCCTCCTTCTGCGAAGCAGTCATGCTAGCGAAGGAGGTGGCGGAACGTGAGAGGGAGGTGGCGGAACGTGAGAGGGAGGTGGCGGAACGTGAGAGGGAGGTGGCGGAACGTGAGAGGGAGGTGGCGGAACGTGAGAGGGAGAGAACCTCACGTCCCAGCCACCGCGGGAGACGCCCCGGGCGTCGGGGCGCAACCAGTGGCCCCCCGCCACCGTAGGCGCGGGCCTGTGGACGGTGAGTAATGGGCTAGCTCACCGTCCGTCCGTCTTATGACGACAGGCCGTGCCGACGGCGCGTACGTGTTCCACGCGCGCCTCAAAGAGATGTCAGCAAATCGGAAGGGGTCCGAGGGGGCCGATGCCTGCCAGGGCTGCGGGTTGTTCGAAAGAGATACCGCGGCCCTGGTTGGGTTAGTCTTGGTGGGTTTTAGTCAGTCAAGTCTGACACTCCCTCCCGCTCCGCCCAGAGCGAGAGAAGTCATTTGATGATTTCCCATCCGTAAAAAAAAGGCTGGTGTGGATGACCGAAATAAATAATCTTCACGTCTTGAAAACTTCGTTTTAATATTTAAAACACCTTAAAATAGTGGAGTCGACTTTCTTCATCACAGTTAGCTCGCCATACTCCCCTTTCCCGCTCCCACTCACACTCTCTCATTCACTCATCGCTGTGTTTACACTCAATTAGTTTTTTAAATTTATGGTGCGTTCCGAATAAACATCCTACATACATTTTAAATTACATTCTAACTGCCGTAAGTTAAATAGGTACGATTCAATATTTATGTATAGAGCATTTGGTAGTAGTTAGTTTTGTTAGTAATTGGTAGTTATATTGGAATTGCTGTATCTTTTTTATTTAATTGTTTAACGCTATGGTGTCTTTGAATAAAATATTGTGGCTAATTGAGTATTTATATTAAAGTAGGTCATAAAGTGCTACAACGCTGGGCCCAAGGTCTTTACTAATTGCCCTTTCTCCTTTCACCGAATTAGTAGCCTGACGGTTTTGTGACTGCCCTGAAATCGAACGGAACTGCATACACGGAGAGCATAGATACCTACCACCAGAAACTCGGTGCGCTCTTAAAGCAGGCTAAATGAACACTAAGGCAAGCTCATGCCCAATTTATGAAGAGGCGTATCTATCATCACCCAGGGTCCACTGAAGTAACACATTGCCCAACTTGAGGAAGAACCCAAGAGTGCTAGTCCAGTAGCAATCCGCAGTTACCAATATTTTAATTTATCGTTAAGTAACGTGACACAGATAAAAACAGCAATTTGATAAATGTTAACTAAACTAACGAAAGTAATTCCATTCATCACTTTTTGACAGTCTCCCGTTTTTCATACGACAATATCAAATTGTCTGTAGTAGAGTCGTCACGATGTTTTCGTATTTTAATAAAAACGATTCTAATCCAAACAAAAATTATATCATCATCGAGAATGTACCAACAGTATCATCTACGAGTAACGTGACTCTAAGTAACGTTATTGAACAAGATTTACAATCAGTACTAAGACCATTGAATCTGATGCAAGGTTTTTTCTTCTGCTCCAAATATTCCATTCGTGAAAACATTATAACTGCCAACAGTTATCTTTACAACGTTTTAAGGGTTTTTTGCATGCTCATATTTAGATGCATTTGTTTGTATCAATTAATAATTTCGCTCATACATATACAAAACGGTTTTTTCTTAGCATTGGACAATGCTTTTGACTTTTTAACCTTTTTGATCGGGGACTTAATTGACAGTCTGGCAACCATTTTGCAAAGCCGTTATAACATCTTACTGGTGTTGAAAATCCAACACGTGCTTCGAGTCCTACAAATTAATGGCAACGAGCTCAGAAGCTTGTTAGCCTGCAACTGGACTTGTGTTATTATCTTAAATATTTCTTGTATTAGTCTTATCCTTTGTTATAGTATTGTTTTTGAGATAGTAAGATTAGATAGAAGAATTATTGATATTATTTCGGCATATGCCACGATAGCTTTTGACATCAACATCGTGTATGCCTCGTTTCTATTGAAATTACTTGAGAAAATGCTTCATAAGTGGATTGAAGAAGTTCAACATTCAAGAAATATTGGGAACTCAGAAATACAAGGGTACTGGAACAAAATGTTTGTCGTGTATCAGAATATACAGGAAACTTACTTGATTACAGAGAAGACATTTCAACAAATGGTTTGGTATTTTTTAATAGCTTGATCTAAGTAAACATTTCAGGTAGGTTTTACTTTTGTATGGCCTTTTCATAGTGACCTTCGACACATGGAGAGCGTCCGGTAGTAAGAGGATTAGAGGCAATTCTGAGACACATTTATTACATTGTAAAATTATGCCTGTTAAAAAACATTTACGTATTTTTCTTTTCAGATTCTCTTCTATACGGTATTCACAGCATATATAACTTTGCGGAACGTTAGTGACGCTCTATCAATTAGAAGTCTGATAGCGGATGGTGTTCCGAGAGTAAGTATCCATTAAAACATTTAACTGTTTTAACCCCCGACCAAAAAAGAGGGGTGTTATAAGTTAGACGTGTATCTGTGTATCTGTCTGTGGCATCGTAGCCTTTAAACGGATAAGCTAATTTCGATAAAATTGGTTTCGTTTGTCAGATGTTTTAATAGAGAGTGTACTTAGCTATGTTTCGAGAAAATCTGCTCAGCTGTTTGAAGATCAACACCTTTTTTGTAGTTGATGAAGGGTTTTAAACAACTTCCAAAGCAAAACAATGCCGTTACGTCTGACTGGGGAGAATGAAAGAAGCAAACGTGTTGCGCCAACCCCTAGTAGAATGGTACAAATGTAGGAATATGATGGACGATACTAAAAGCGACCAACTTGTGTTCAAATTCAATTAAGGTTACATTTGACACGATTACAAGAAGCAACAGAGATTAAAAATAAGCGGAAAAAGAAATAAAAAAAAATCATGTTTCAGTTTGTCATTCAACCAGTAGTAACTCAAATCTGGAATTGGAAGAACATCATTCTTCTCACATATTTGTGCGTACTATGCGAGAGATTCTATGCAGCAATGAGAGACGTTCATAGTACTTGTGTTGTGCTCATGAAATCGAATCATTGTTCTGGTAAATTACTTTTTTTCTAATGTGTTAAGTACTCTGTCTTGTTGGTGCTAACGTATTTTATTTATGATTTCCTTTTAACAGATCCAGAGAGAAGGGTTTGCAGAAATATCCAACGTATACAGAAGGCATCATTCAAGAAGATGAGCGCTTGCGGCTTGTTCATCATAGACGCCGAGCTATGTCTAAAGTTCGCAAGCTTCATCGCTTCCTATACTATTGCATTCTTTCAGTTTGTCTATCTGTAATTTAAGTAAATCAATGTTTTCTTAGTCATCATTGCTTTTTACCCGACTACTGCGAAGCAGGAAGGAGGGTTATGATTTTACTTTTTATTCCTTAATTGTGGCTCTAAAACTGATACCAAAGGAAAGGTTCCTTTCGTTGGCTTATTCCAATGCGCTCCAAAATTGTATTCCCGACGGCTCCAAAACAAAACAGCAATAGAATAATAGTAAATGAAAGCTTTTCTTGAGCTCCAAAAATTGTAAAGAACTAATACAAAAGAATACCACATACGAAATTTTTTTCGGTTAATAAAAAAAAAACTGTTTCTTACAAAACCTGCAACACCCACACGGTCAAAATATAAGGAACAGCAAAAAAAAATTCTCTCCTAACTCCTATTTGAAAAACATAAAAATTATCAACAAAAGAACAACAAATTGATTATGTTTATATGAATAATGAGTGAGAACCAAGTTGACGCTGTTGCTGGATCTTCCACATCCAGAGAATTTACATTCGTTGGTGGTGCTAGTAAGTACCTATTAAATTACGTTTTATTGGAATGCTACACGCTTATTCCGCCTCGAGTGTTCGACTCAGATGCTCGATTTAGCCATAGCCATATGAAATTCAGGGCATTAGCCATTAGCATAAGCCATATGAAATTTGGGGTTGCGAGCCATGCAGGTGCTCCGCCTACCCACTGTGGCATGGAAGGCCACAGTAGGAGTAATTAGACAACGGCGTAACGCGGCTAACAGCTGATAGATCACAGGAGGAGAGGCGCGCGAATTTCATACGGCTGTTGCGTTATTGTGATAAAGTGAATGAAAAATTTGGGAAAGTTGTTTGTTATCATGAGTACAATCACGTGTTTAAGTATCGATCACTAATTACCAGTCACCCTATGTACAGACTAAAATCATGATGATAATTAAGATACTGGCAGTCTAGTTCGCGTATATGATCTGAGCCATAGTGGCTCAGGCGTAAAATGTCCCTTTCGCAAAATGTCTACTGGTAGTAAAATGTCTCTTTCTCATAATGTCATGGATCGATGGTATAATGGATTAGTCGACGTTGATTGATAGTTTCTACGAGGTAAAACTATCGACCAATTGGTGTGGTAACAGCCATAAGGTTTCATAATGAAGGCCATGATAATACCTTTGAAATTGTTATTACTTCATTGTTTTTATAGAAAATTGACAAGTTTAGTCTCAGTGACACATACGTATTAAATAGAACGCAATATATAACTTTTGTAATAATTTGGAGCCTTCTACTTTTTGCGTTATTCTCCTCAAAGTATACCATTCAAGATGATTATGTTACTCCAAATACCAAGAAGCGTATCATTTTGTCGTTCTTAAATGTGTGTTTTGTCATTGTCACCTGTGTTTACTTCACGTATTTGATGAAGTCAACGATAGCTACACAAATGTCCATAAGAATTTTCTTATGGACATTTGTTATGACAACAACAACATAACAACATTCTCATTTAATTACTTTGGGTTCGGCGCGTCAGATTATTTAATATCTACAGAAATATTTTGGAAGCTTACGAGCTGTTCAAGAAAGTGTTCCAAGTATTGGTAAGATTTTTTATTATAATGTACTCTGATTTTAAGAGCGTTGTTTTTTAGTAACTTTTTAGACTTATGTATCCTGCTAATGCGTATAAGGTTTCATTAAAATCAGTTCAGACATTTCGGGAAATTATGACTTGATCCATCAAAATCCAAACTAATGACGTAATGATCAGTTTCGATGTTGAGTCCCTTTTCACAAATGTACCAGTGGCGGACTGCATGGAAGTAGTTAAGGTAAAATTGCAAGAAAATAACATCCCTGTAGAATACGTGAAATTACTACATCATTGTTTATCTACCAGTTATTTTATATACCAAGGTCAATATTACCTGCAGATCGATGGTGTAGCTATGGGCAGTCCAGTGGCTCCAGTAGAAGCCAACATTTGGATGGAGCATTTTGAAGAGTGAGCCATCTCCACTGCATCTACACCCATAAAACTGTGGAAAAGGTATGTTGACGACGTTTTTGGTATCATTGAAGGAGATAAGCAGGAGGTAGAAGTATGCTTGGCACACCTTAACAGCATACATGGTAAAATAAAATTCACGTTCGAGATGGAAAATGAGAGGACAATTCCATTCTTAGACGTGAAAATAGAGGTTCGTGCAGACGGTTCTCTAGGCCACTCAGTCTATCGGAAATCGACTCACACGGATCGTTATCTACACGCTGATTCTCACCACCATCCCAGACAGCTGAACTCTGTAGTGACTTCACTCACCAACCGTGCATATGATTTATGCGACGAGGAACATTTACGTGCTGAGCTGACACATGTACGGAAGGTCCTACAGAGGAACGGATACACTTGTAAAACCGCACAAGTCAACCGAAAAACTGTTCGTAAGCACCGGAAGTGCGAGGTTGAGAGGCAGCCAGCATTTTTGCCGTACGTGAGGGGAGTGACAGATAAGGTTGCTAACATTCTTCGGAAATACGCCATAAAGACTGTTTTCACACCTTTAAACAAACTGTCTCAGATGCTGCGTTCGCCGAAGGACAACTTTCCGTTGGAAAAACCTGGTGTTTATAAAGTGGATTGCAGTTGCGGCAAGTCGTATATCAGTCAGACAAAGCGTACGGTGGCTTGTCCAATAGCGGAGCACATCAGGGCGGTGAAAAATAATGACACTCAAAAATCGGCCATAGCTCAACATCTCCTTGAATCAGGATCGAACCACTGGATTGAGTTACATAACCCTCAGGTCATCAGAACGCCACTATATACCTAGACTGGTAAGAGAAGCAATTGAAATTACTAAATATAAGAACTTCAACCGGGAGGATGGGTTTCAACTGTCGAGAGCCTGGAATCCAGTGGTTCAACTGTGTAAAAACCGAAAAAGGGTCGTAAAAAGTTCGCGAGTGGACACAGTGAGTTTCGTATGTCGGGAACAGAATCGAGTTGTGAGTGACAGTGGTAGTGGTACGGAGCACAAAAAACGAACACGGAAGAGGGTAGACCGATTTGTCTGCACATAAACACTCACCCGCAATAACTTCAGTTTATCCGTGATCATGGCGTTTGCAACAGCGCCGAAATATCGGGAACTCGAAACAAATAATACACATGGTAAATATCCCGTTGCAAGTGTTATTAATAGTGTTAGTGACCATGTCAGTTTAAAAACTTATATGACTTGAAAGTTTGTATGAAATGTCGTAAGGCTTAAATGCTCTTACGAGTAAACGTTACTAAAACACGATCAAATTGAATACACGTCTAACATTTAAGACAAGATGATTAAGTTTGGCACCGTTCATGATGGCTTTAAATGACCGAACATCAGTGAGCTAACATTCTAACATTTTTTATTCTTTCAGATGTTATATACGACAGTATTAGTATTTTTTCGCAATAAAGGTTATTTGGAGACACGACTGCAAATGCTAAAAGATCCAACAATATCACATATCGAGGTAACAATATGAAATAAATTACCTGATTATTATGAAATCCCTTCACATTTTCAGTATGCCAGCTTGTCTGCAGCGCATGAATTATGGCAGGATACAATCTAAAGCCGTCATTCTTTCGCATTTAGTAGTACCTACTCCGCAATCGGCAGTCTGTTTTCCAAGATGTAAAAAGAGTCTTATGATTCGTGGTTGATGTAATAATGTTCCATCAAGTATTATAGCTAACAGCAAAACTGTTCGGAAACTCAAACCGGCATTAAAAATCTAGCGCTATCTTCCGTATGTTAAGTTGTAGATATTCTAGTGTCTCTGTGGTCCTAAATAAAGGTTTTTGTGTTTAGGTAATTTTCCGATCGCCGCTCTTGGGGTGTGTGACGATTCTATGGATGATAAAAGACTTATTAGTAGTTATTATTCATTGCCTGGAATGTGATAAGTTTTACAAAGCCATCACGGAAGCAGAAACTATATGTGTACAGCGTATGAAAAACAAGAACTGTCCAAGTACGTACGAGTTTTGATATTTGAATTCCCATTTGTTAGCTGTTGACATGTAAGAAATAAGTAGTACACGTTACAGTCACGATCAATCACATGTATCATGAACTAAGTACTTATCCGATTTCGAAAACAAGGTAGACTATTGCCATAGAATGTGTTTTCCACACGGACGCAGTCGCGGCTCGAAACTTATTAGCGTAGCTTAATCATAATATTGCTAGTGCGATGCAGGATTTGAATTTGTATAGGATTTACTCGAAAGCGCAAAATCAATGCGTCCCTAATCGGTAGTGTAATCCGGCAGGATTACACTACCGATTAGGGCCGTCTTTAACCGGGTGGTTCAAGGGGTGTGGTGCACCCGGGTCAGAGTCCTAGGAGGCGCAAGCCAACCGCCATCAATTTCGATAGGTACCTACTACACCGAGACCACACGAGCAGAACCGCTGGCACAGCTAGTTCAATAATATTAGTAACTGGGTAATACGATTGTACCCCTTGGTAAGACTAGTTGTCAGACTTTTGGGCTTCTGACTAACAGTAACGACTGCCAAAGATCTACAAATGACAGCCGGTACTTTACGTGGCTTTACGTGTTTTCCGAGTAACGGAGGAAACTCGCTAAGATAGATCCCACCCACCCACAGACCAACCTCGGCAAGCGCGGCTTATCATTGAAGATCGACCTGTGCGGCTGTTATTATTTAGCCACGAGCTCGAGGAATAAATAAATTACACGTAAAAATTATATAGAGCTAGAGTGGGGGGGGAGGCGGCAGGTGACTTTCGCACCCCGGCGCCAAATATGCTTAAGACGGCCCTGCTACCGAACTTCGTAGTTGTAATGTTAAGACTCAGACGTTGCTATTTGTTTATCTTAAATCTTCAAAACATGGTTGTCTTGTTTACAGGTGATCAAGTACGGCTCTGCAAGCAAGTGCTACAAACAAATCGTTCGTTCAGTACGATGACCACGTGTGGCCTGTTCTACGTAAACGCTGCGCTACCAATTCGTTTGATGGGACTTCTCACTAGCTACGTTATTATAGTGCTAAAATTCGCTTTTCTTTGAATTGACTAATTTTATAAAATAAACATTAACTAAATATTTAGCAGTAGCTAGAAATAGAACACACTCATTGAAAACTTTCAAAAAAATCCAATATTATTCGCAAAATTATACTATTACTATATTTTTTACTTTCGTTTTTGTTTATATTTCGATATCTCTAGTTCATATGGTCGTTCATAGCAACTTCTAGTCTATAATAAACTCTACCCTATCTTTAGAGTAAATATTATTTTTGTTTCCTAATACAATTTATTCTTTTAGCCACGGTAAGATATCATACATATACAGGGTGTAACGGAAAGGGTATATACATACTTAAGGGTGTGCTACAGACGATCAAACTGATCATGTTTCTCCATTGGACAAACATCGTAATAGCGAAAAAAAAATTAGCTGCCGCGTACATTTCGGTCGAATAGGTATTGCAATTTAGTATGAGGCGGCAGATAATTTTTTCTCTGAAAAACATGTTTTATGATCCTCCTGTCGATTGGCTAATGATTTCACAACTATAGGAAATGTAAGTTCTAATCGAGCCTTTCTCAGGGCCAAACAGACCACCACAAAACCAGACTAGTGTGTAATCTCGATCATCATTGAAGGGTTATCCCAGGATCAAGCACGAATCCTCTCTGAATTATCTCGAAGACGAATTGTGACATCCTATGTGTTTTCAAAGACCCATTGGGATTAAACTCAGGACTGTTACTTGTCGCCAAGATCTGTCGCTTAAAACATGGTGACCATACAAGTATCATTTGTATAAAATGCAGTAATGACAAAAATCTATCTATATATATAAAAGAAAGTCGTGTTAGTAACACTATTTATAACTCAAGAACGGCTGAACCGATTTGGCTGAAAATTGGTGGGGAGGTAGCTTAGAACCAGAAGACGGACATAGGATAGGTACGGTAGGGTAGGTACGTAGGTAGGGTAGGGTAGGGTAGGTAGGTAGGTAGGAAAAAGTGCATTGCAACGCATGCCGGCCGGGTACAGCTAGTATCGAAATAATCACAATTGTATTAAAGTACACACATCAAAAGTGTCTAGGGATCAACATATATTTTTGCAATAACTTTTCTCCTGATTGATATTAATTAAAATTTTCTTTAAGGATTCATCAAATAAAGTGTTTTCGTTTGTCACAGTAACGATAAACCAAGTCACCTTTGCATTAATAAAGAAATTTGCCATTTTCTAATAAAGGGATTTTTGACATTTGAACCACTAACATTAAAGTTCGAAAAAAAGACTGAAATAACAGTTTTCTTTAAAATTTTATTGGGTAACTTAAACAATTAATAATCCGTGTTTCTACCGCGAACACTAACAACACAAGAACATCAGTTTGGCATACTCAAAATGAGTTCAACCAAATCACGCTGTGGAATGGCCGCCCATGTTCGTTGCAACAACAAAAAAAGGTCTTCTTGCGACTGGATACCCTCCATATTCGGCAGAGCTCTTCTCTGTAGCATATCCCATGCATGCTCAATCGGGTTCAAGTCTGGCGACTGAGCAGGCCAGGGCAGGACATTGATGTTAGCTGCGGCGAGAGTCTGTCTTACAACTCTTGCGGTGTGCGGTCGTGCATTATCATGCATTAACTGAAATAAGGGACCGATTTGCACTTGTAGAGGAACGATGACGTCTGATACAATCGTCTCAGCATAAATTTGAGCGTTGAGGTTGCCTCTGATCCAAATCAACTCAGTTCTTCCGCCGATCCAAATACCCGCCCATACCATGATGGTTCCACCACTATAAGGATGGACTTCCTGGCAGGATTTTAATCGCTGTTGGCGTCCAGGGGTTCTCCAGTGTCGTATACGTCTTGTATCCGGTCTCATACCAAAACGAGACTCATCAGAAAAGCACACGAAACGCCATTGTTCTTCTGCCCAATTTCTGTGTTCAAGAGCCCATTGATATCGAATCCTACGATTGTGCATTGCTATAGGTGGTACCCGTAGCGGTCTTCGGGAATGAAGGTTCACTTCATGCAAGCGGTTTCTGACTGTTTGGTCGCTAATTAAGTTCCCTGAAGAGTGATGAAGCCTCACGGCTAACATCATGGCGGTTATTGTTGGAGCTCTTCGAGTTAAGATTTGAATGTATCGGTCTTGTCTCCGTGTGGTGCAGCGATACCGTCCTCCATGGCGCTCAGCCACGGTACCAGTGCTTCGGTAACGTGTCCAAAGTCGACTGATAACACTCTGACTTGTATTCAGAGCTAAAGCCACAGTACGTTGCCGGGAACCAGCTTCTATCATTCCCACGGCTCTGAGCATTTCTTCCCTGCTTAAATGACGTCGCCGCTCCATAATAACGTTGGTTTTAATCAGTAGTAGGGAAACAGTAGCACTAATAATGTCTTCAATGCGTTGTATGTTTTTATAGGGAAAATATTGACAGCTTATTTTCATCTTTTACTCGAATTTGATTCACAGTTCCTGATTCAAATTATGAAATGCACCAAAAAGGATCCATATAAATTTATAAAATCATAAATTTATTACAAAGCCACATCTCAATCTCAAGAAATCCGCATAAAAATGCTTGATCCCTAGACACTTTTGATGTGTGTATGTTAATATCAACTGTACCTACGTTTATACAATTGGCGATTAACTTCTTACGTAATTGTTTTAATTTTAGAAATATTTTAATATCTACCGCACAAAGAGTCGTTAATTGCAATTCATGGTGGATGACACACTTACATTACGCCTAAATATTCCAATGCCACCTCATGGAAGTTGCTTATTACATTCAATTGCATTTTACTTGCACTCGCTAGAGTTAAAACACAAGACGGCGTACATCTTGTCAATCTAGATCATAGTCAAATTAAGGCAAGAAAGTTCTACAGTTGTTTAAAACCGCCTGCGAACATTATTGCACCCCGATTTAGTGAATTTAAGCATAAACAGAAAACATAAAAAACCTGCAGTTAATGAATGGGCTCTAATATATCTAAATTCAAGAAAATGTACAATTGCACAAAACAGATAACTAAACTGCGTAAACGCAGAAAAAAGATTGATCGTACAGATTATTTTTGATCCAAGACTAATAATAATTTGTTAAAAAAAAAACATAATAATATCCCATCAAAAACATAAAAGTTATAATGGGAGCCAAGTTCTGTAGATAATCCTTTAGTTCCTTAGATAATTAATTCAACAATTTAATTGGACAGCTATATAATAACACTGTTGCAATTTGCTTTTCTATGAAAGTAAACTAAGAGTTTCGATTGATTGCTATCGCTAAGTTTGAGAGCTTAATTCTCTCGGCGAAAAAAGTAAACGCTTTTTGATTTCAACAATCTCGATCTAGATCGATCTTTATAAAAAAATATGCATTGTGTTGTAACGTTGTAAAATTTTAATTTAAAAAGAAGGATGGTAGGCAAGCTAAATCAATCATTGTAATGTCGTTCCAACCGTCCATATCACCTGACAAGCCTGTATCTTTGTCTAGCTCCCTCGCGGCCCTAAACCTGTACTTGCCCACTCCAGCGCGCGACTTGAGGCCAGGGACTTGCCAACCGTCAGAGGCCAGTCGACGTCTGCGTTCCCGTGCACAACGCTTGTGCAGGGCAATAAACGCGAAACATCGAGTAATTTCCAAAACTTTATAATAATTAATATTCGTATTTTAAAGTTTCTATAAGGAACAATAGCTTCAGTGTTTCATCTCCCCTACTGGGTAAGTGGCTAAGTATTGACATATTCACGCAGTGCTTTGCAAAGGTCATGTCAAGGACAATGACTTGCATTAATGTTTCATTATATTTTCTTTTCTAGATATCATTTTATCTTTACTTTCTACCATTTAGCTTATATTCATTAAACTTTGCTACATCAATGTTATGTACGTAATTCTTGTATTTTAAAGTGCTTCTCACTCCCTTTTTTCCACTATTCCTGTAAACTCCGCTTCTGAAGGTGACCTCTACACACAACTGCCTTAAGCGCTTCAGTACATATCCCAACGATTCGCTTACGCTGCCGTGGTCACCGCCAGGAGAGGATAAGCAGAGAACCCAACGTTCACATTCTGGAATTAAAATTTCAGGGAACAAAGTACGGTTTTTCCGACCGGGTTATTTATTCCCGTATAACCGCTGCCGCGTCACTTGGTGACGTCACCGCTGCCGTCGAGCCCCTCCTGCTGGCGTCCGGCATCCGACACCCCACCGGCATCGGGCATCTACCATCTTCACTGCCTACCCTGCGGATCCTGCTCCTCGGCATCGCGTGCCTACAGCTACGCGAACGCCAGGGCAGTACTTAGCGCGACTACTTCCGTAATACGGGAAAATTTGTGACGGGCTTTGTGACCTTTCGACCTTTCTTTTTAATATATTATTGTAAGTCGTGTGAGTTTCTCTGTATTCCTCCAGTAGCTCCAACTCTCCAACGCTTCAGTGTTGTACCTTGATGCCCAAGGAAAACAGAAGCCCTGCTACTTAAAATAAAGTCGAAATTAAAATACAAAGATATTATCGATAAGTATTTTTTTAAAGTAGTCTTCACACTTTTATCGGCTCAGTCCGATTAAGTGCTTTTACTCTAATTGACTTTAACGTCACCACCTACCTCTAACAACATATTTCATTATAAGAACACACAATAATAAGTCCTTTATTATTGAATTTTATGAGCTCACAAGTCTCATCCATTAATCATTTTAAAACGGGCTAGTAACGTTGATAATAATGTCATCTATATTCAGAAACATAAAATTGCTAAAAAAAAAAACTAAACACAACCTTTCATTGTATCCACCTGAAGTATTAGTAAATAATCGTCTAGAAAAGGAAGTTCAAAATATTTTTTATCCATTACACTTCCCACTTTTTCTATTGTTTTCTTCAAAATATACTATCCAAAATAATTATATTACTCCCAACGGAAAGATGCGTACTTTGGCGTCGTTCTTGAGTTTATGTTTTATTATAATTACCTGTATTTATTGCCTGTTCCTAAACCAATCTAACGTAGACTACAAAATTACTCATAGTGACACTACAGTTTTGTTAACAGTTTTTGTTTCCTACATTTATTTAATTATCGGTATGATAATAAATTTAGTTCTCAATATTGTTCACAGTAAAAACAACATACTACTCATTCAGACAATTCAGATTATACATGAAACTATTGATTTTAAGAACAGTGTTACAAATTACGTTATTTGGAATTGGGTCTCGGCCTTTCTTGTTTTCGGTGTTAACATTTTTATGTATGTTGTATATCACGCAGAATCTAAATTTAATTTAAATGATTGGCCTGAAGTAATTCGGAACTATTTACTTATAAAACTTGACATGGAGTGTGTTTATGCAATTCGTGTTATGGTATTATTAACAAAATATCTCGATGAGTGGATGTTACGCAACGGTGTGACATAGGGATCGCTGATATTACGATTCGGTGTTACACATGGACTGTGGACAACGTGACCTCGATATTGCGCATTGCAACGAACTGCACGTGGTGCCTACGCAGCATTTCGCAACCGTGGGACCGGACATCGGCAATGCCTTCCACGATTCCATTTTTACAGGCATTCTTGGTACATCCATCGACCAATTATCACCTACATAGTTTAAGCTATAATTTGTAATTGCATTATTTCTTTTAATAAATTAGTCTAAAGTAAATTGGTTTTTTTTGCATCCTCCGGCTTCAGCTAACGTAATTGGCGCAGCCGGTAGGATACTCGCGGGCCGGTTCGCGAGAGTAAATTCATAGGACCGACTTTAGGTTCGCGACTCGCGAGTCACCCGGGTGACTATCAAGCACCGTACGAGTATCCGGATCTTAAGAAGCTGTCGTCAGGAGGAGTATCCAGACATCGATACCGCAGAGGGACCAATTATGTTCATGTGAGTACTTTAGAATAGTTCTTGAGTTGCTCATCCTTATCCTTAAGTGTTAATCATAAGAATCCAAGATTTTCCATCCCAGGCAATCGAGGACCCCTAGGTTAGATATATCATCCAGATCATCGTTATTAGATTCATTTAGGAAATTAGGAAATAGAGAAATAACTATAGAAATGTCGGCGATAGACGAAATTTATAAGGCCTTACGCGTAGTTCCCGAATTTGACGGAAATCCTAATGTTCTCACTAGGTTCATAAAACTGTGTGACCAGTTAGTACAGGCCTATGTATCAGCTGAACCAGGGCGCGAATTAACAAATTTAACTCTTTTAAACGGGATTCTTAACAAGGTGACCGGACCCGCAGCCCGGTTAATTAACACCAACGGCGTACCAGAAACTTGGGATGGCATACGTAGTTCTTTAGTTAACAACTTCTCTGACCAACGCGATGAGACCTCGCTTTATAACGACATGGCTCTGTTAACTCAAGGCTCTTCCACACCACAGGAATTCTACGAAAAGTGCCAAACTCTGTTTGCCACTATTATGACCTATGTATCACTACATGAAACCGTTCAAAGTACAATCGCTTCAAAACGTTCGCTTTATAAAAAATTAACTTTGCAATCATACTTACGGGGCCTTCGTGACCCCTTAGGCTCACGCATTAGATGCATGCGGCCGGACACGATAGAAAAAGCACTTGAGTTTGTTCATGAGGAGATGAACACTCTCTACTTACAACAGCGAAACGAGCATACACCGGCTAAAAAGCCACAGCCTCAAGCACCGACCGATCAAACCAAATTATTCAATTCTGTCATGCCGCACATTCCCATGCCCATGCAGAGGCCATTTAATTTTAATATGCCCGGTCCCTCTCGACCAAACATAGCTATGCCGCACCCATTGCAACGTCTACCGCAAATGTGGAGACCAGGCTTTAACCAGCCACAACAGTTCCAGCGGCAAGGTCCGTCGCGTACGCAACAGATATTCGGGGCACGTCCTTCTAACTACAATCCACAAAATAATTCATCTGGGAATAATCAATTTAAAGGGCCAAACACAAATGATACACCAAAACCAATGAGCGGTGTATCTCATTTCGTACCGAGGCAAATGCCATTCCGGGGTAACGATTGGAATAGGCAAGGGAACCCACCACCTTCTAATTATTTTAAGACAAGAGAGATGAATTTCAACGAATGCTTTGAATATCCATATATGTTTGAACCTTATTGGGATAACTTCGATGGTTACCAGTATAACTTCTTTGAACAGCCCGACTATTTTTACTATGAAGCTTTAAATGCATACATGAACCAACCGTTAGGCTCGACCCCAGAGGTAAGTCAGGCGACATCTGAGGAGAGATCTACTGAGGAGTCAGCGTCTTCTAACCAGGAGAATTTTCAGAAGAGTCCGACTACAAACGAATCAAGATAGAGGTCAACCTACAAACCCAACGTTACCTACCATATATAGTAATTTCACACCCTCCATTAAAATTATTAATCGACACAGGAGCAAATCAATCATTTATCAGCCCTGAAGCTGTTCAAAAGTTTTATCCACATTTGCCATGGAACTATGACCCTTTTGAGGTAACAAATGTGCATGCAACTAGCCGTAATGACTACTCCATTAACTTACCATGTTTTCAGGAAATAAACGACAGTAATGATTTAACATTCTACATTTACAGGTTTCACGATTACTTTGACGGTCTTATCGGTTTAGATTTGTTAAACAAATGGGAGTCAAATATTGATCTTAAGAATAATAAATTAATTACAAAAGCCGCAGTCAACCCAATAGTTATGTACAATTCGCGCAACAGCAATTTATATGAAGATATTATCCCAGCAAATTCCTCAAAATTAGTCAGAGTCCCAGTCAACATCAAAGATGGTGATGCTTTAATTCCGGATCAGAAAATTTCAAATTGTTGCATAAACGAGTGCATTACGAATGTCAAACATAATCGAGGTTATCTAGAAATTTTCAATCCAACAAATAATGACATAATTTTTTCCATGGACCAACCTATTAAAGCGGAAACATATAATCTAGAATGTTCTCACCAATCTCCTCAATCCCGGGTAGAGGAAGTATTATCTCGGTTACGCATGGATCATCTAAATGAAGAAGAGCGTGCTAATCTAAAGTCTTTGGTTTCGCAATATGCCGATATATTTTATATAGAAGGAGAACCACTTACCTTTACCAATAAAATAAAACATAGCATACGTACTTCAGATGAGGTACCAGTTTATACCAAAACTTATAGATACCCATTCGTACATCGCGAAGAAGTACGCAGTCAAATTTCAAAAATGTTAGAACAGGGAATCATCCGACCTTCAGAATCGGCTTGGAGCTCACCCATTTGGGTAGTCCCAAAAAAAAATGATGCTTCTGGTAAAGCCAAATGGCGAATTGTGGTGGATTTCAGGAAACTGAATGAAAAAACCATCGACGACAAGTACCCTATTCCCAACATAACTGATGTGTTAGATAAATTAGGCAATTGTCAATATTTCACAACTCTCGATCTCGCTAGTGGCTTTTATCAAGTCGAAATGAACCCAAACGACATCCCAAAAACTGCATTTAATGTGGAACATGGCCACTTTGAGTTCCTACGCATGCCAATGGGACTGAAAAATTCACCATCAACCTTTCAAAGAGTGATGGACAACGTTCTTAGGGACCTCCAAAACTCCATTTGTTTAGTATATTTAGATGACATCATCGTGTTCAGCACTAGTTTACAGGAGCATATAACAAATTTGGAAAAGGTTTTTAAAAGACTCAGAGATTCGAACTTTAAAATACAAATGGACAAGTCGGAATTCTTAAAATTGGAAACAGCGTATCTCGGACACATAATCAGTAAAGATGGCATTAAGCCGAACCCCGATAAAATTTCAGCTATCCAGAAATTTCCACTTCCCAAAACAGCCACGGAAATTAAAAGATTTCTAGGGTTACTAGGGTACTATAGAAAGTTTATTCCCGATTTCGCTAAGATCACGAAACCAATGACCCAATGTTTAAAGAAAGGCTCAAAAATAACTTGCAATGATGCCAACTATGTAAATTGCTTCGAAAAATGTAAAACACTACTTACCAACGATCCGATATTACAATATCCCGATTTTAATAAAGATTTCCTACTCACGACAGACGCATCAAACCTAGCCATAGGAGCTGTACTCTCACAGGGGCCCATAGGTTCAGACAAACCAATAGCCTATGCTTCGCGCACGCTGAACACAAGCGAGATCAATTATAGCACGATAGAAAAGGAGCTCCTAGCTATAGTTTGGGCAACCAAATATTTTCGTCCATATCTATTCGGACGTAAATTCAAGATCATAACAGATCATAAACCGCTTCAATGGATCATGAGCCTCAAAGACCCTAGCTCCAGACTAAATCGGTGGAGACTCAAGCTCAGTGAATATAATTATTCAGTAGTTTATAAGCAGGGCAAAAGCAACACAAATGCCGATGCTCTCTCGCGAATCGAAATTAATAATGAAGAGACGAGCTCCATCATAGTTAACGTATCCGAAAAACCACCTTCTGTAGTGGGCTCGTCCACTCTTACAGCTCACACTAGTGCCGAAAGTCCAATATTGGAAATACCGATTTCAGATGACCCCTTAAACAAATTTAACAGACAAATATGTTTTACAGTAGTAGGCGATATAAAGAAACGCCCAGCAGTTTCCAAGCCATTTGAAACTCATACCCGTACCTCCATCCAACTTTCCGAATCGAATCTAGAGGAGGATGTAATAAACGCAATTAAAGAATTCGCAAACCCGAAAGTTAAGACTGGCATTATAATACATCCCCCATTAGCTATGTATAAAATAGTTCCAATAATCCAAGAAAAGTTCAAAAGCTCCGCTATGAATCTTGTTTTGACTAAAACCGAAGTAGAAAACGTAAAAGAATACCTCAGACAGCAAGAGATCATTCAGAAATACCACGAAGGCAAAACTAATCATCGCGGTATAACTGAGTGCTACCTAGCCTTATCCCATAGATACTATTGGCCAAAAATGAAAGACCAAATCTCAAAATATATAAATGAATGCAATATATGCGGGCAAGCCAAATATGATCGAAATCCTATAAAACAAAGATTCTGCATAGTACCACCACCAGCAAAGCCGTTTGATGTAGTCCACCTAGATTTGTTTACGGCCCAAAACGAGAAATACCTGACCATCATTGACGCTTTCTCTAAATACGCTCAGGCATACCATCTTAGAGATGGCACAGCAGTTAGTGTAGTACAAGCCTTTTTAAAGTTTTGCTCCCATCATGGCGTTCCGGTATCAATAGTCACGGACCAGGGACCCGAATTCACTAATCAACTATTTACCGAATTCACGCGTGTCCATAAAATTCACCATCATAAAACCTTGGCCCATACTCCCAACGATAATGGGATGGTGGAGCGCTTACATTCCACCTTACCTTAGAACACTTGAGAATTCTAAAATTACAACACCGTAGCGAAGCGATTGTTAACTTAATGACATACGCCTTATTGGCTTACAATAGTAGCATACACAGCTTCACAAAATGTAGACCACTCGAGGTAGTTACCGGTCATACGGATCCTCGTGATCCCCTGGATATAGACTTATCTGTGCACCTGCTGCAGCAATATGTGCAGGAACACCGAAATAAAATGTCTAAGGTATACGAGGCCATTAACGAAACGTCCCTGCATAACCGCACAGAATTAATCGAAAACAGGAACCAGGATAGGGAACCTGAAAAGGAATACGAGCCAGACCAACAAGTATTCGTTAAGAATCCACTAGCTAACAGACAGAAACTCGCACCTCGTTACACACATGACACAGTATTAGCTGACCTGCCCATTCACATTTATACAAAAAAGAAGCGTGGTCCCGTTGCCAAATCACGTCTTAAACGAACACCTAACACGAAACGATTGTTGCAGAATACCACTGACGATATTGCTACACCTGGTCCGAGCGGAGGACATATTACTTGAGCCCCTAGAAGACGGACCCGGATTACTCCCCTTCAAATTGGGACCTACAAAAATCGTGTCTCATTATCATTCCTTCCTCCTTCACATTGATTTAGAAGATGTTCAGTCAAAAGTCGATTTAGTCAAATTGCAATTAAGTGAATTTAGGCCAGTAATTAACAACAAAACACTGTCACTCTTTGAACCCCATCTGAGTTACCTTGGGGACAAACTTGAAAAGATATCTTTACAATTAGAGAGCTTTAAACCTAGTCGTGTTAAACGAGGACTCATTGATGGATTAGGATCAGTTATAAAAAGTATCTCGGGAAACTTAGACTACACAGATGCAATAAAATATACTAACGCCATCCAAGTTTTAGAAGGTAACGACAATAAGCTGGAAACGGAACTTAACCGTCACATAAGTTTGACTAAGGAATGGATGTTAGAGCATTCTAATGTATTAAAAAGTATAGTAGACAACCAGAACACTATTGCTAATAAACTTAACCAAATCTTAAAACAAGATGCATCCAAACAGGCAGACCTAGTAACGTATGCCCATTTGGCACAACACCTACTTATTTTAAATGATAATATAGAGACATTGTCGGATGAGTTAAATAAAATAGAACTTATGATAGCTTTTATGCGTGCTTCCAGCACTACCCATTCCATGATTAGTTTAGGTAATCTTAGAAATATGATAAGCAAATTAAGGTTACTATACTCAAGAGACGAAATCATTGATATCGACCTTCGAGAGTACTATAACATTTTAAAATTAGGATCGTATTATATTGATAAGAAAATAATTATAGTTATAAAGGTGCCGATTGCCTTACCAAGAACCTACATCCTATATAAGTTGTCCATAATTCCTAACAAAAATAATATGGCCCTTATTCCTACCTCACCTTATATAGCAATTCATGGATTATATTCTATGTACATAGAGACAGAATGTCCGAAGCTTAACTCATGGTACCTCTGCGAAGAGAAAGTTGGATTCAAGATTATAGACAAGCCGGACTGCGTGCAACAGCTCATAACTCAACAGCATCTCAACTCCTGTACACTAACGCCAGTCGCTCTACACAAGCAAGCTCTGGAACAACTTGACGAGCAACATTATACACTAAGCTTCCCGATACCTGCAAAAGTACAGATGTCATGCGGACAGGAAGAATTCAGAACACTTCAAGGAAGTTATTTGGCTACAATACCGCAAGATTGCCTGATGAGAACCACCGAATTCACCATCGCTAACATTGACAACCGAATTAAGGGACATGTACTTAGAATACGAACACTATGGGACCAGAACACTACATCAAAAACTGAAGAATCATTGATACAGCTTAATTCAATCAACCTCGAGAACCTCCACGAGAGTTACAAGAAAGTCTCAGTACAGCCTCCAGTAAGACTTAGCAAGATACCAGATGGAAGCCTCTACCACACTACCATACCTGTATACCTATTACTATTTAGTGCAGCTGTACTTGCCATTGCTCTTAAATACCGGCATTGGATGGGAAACAAGGATAAGAAGATCGACCTTACATCTATAAAGATGAACGCAGATCAAGACATCTACGCTGAAGCGGAACCAAGAAGGAATATTCATCCAGCTGGAATCAAGATGGACCCCAGTCATCTCACAGCAACATTTTCAACAACAGTTAACAAATAGTTGCTGTTCCACGGGGGGAGATGTTACGCAACGGTGTGACATAGGGATCGCTGATATTACGATTCGGTGTTACACATGGACTGTGGACAACGTGACCTCGATATTGCGCATTGCAACGAACTGCACGTGGTGCCTACGCAGCATTTCGCAACCGTGGGACCGGACATCGGCAATGCCTTCCACGATTCCATTTTTACAGGCATTCTTGGTACATCCATCGACCAATTATCACCTACATAGTTTAAGCTATAATTTGTAATTGCATTATTTCTTTTAATAAATTAGTCTAAAGTAAATTGGTTTTTTTTGCATCCTCCGGCTTCAGCTAACGTAATTTGGATAGCAACAATTTTGAATCTGAGCAATGAGAGTCACGGAAATGACACGTGTTTTATTAAATTATTTAATACATACCAGAATATTTTGAAAGCGTACAATGCTTACAAGACCATATTTCAAGTATTGGTAGGCACACAAATATTTAAACCATATTTTTAGTTTTATTACTTAATAAATGTGCTGCTTGTAGCTTTCTCTTTTGCAGATATTGTATACCACGGTCAATGTATTCACTAGGAATTTACTTTACGTAGGCACGATGTTAAAAATATTACACAATCAAACAGAATCACAAAGCGAGGTAACATTTCACTACTACAATTAATTGCAGGTTTCTGTATCTGTATAAAATATGAAACTTAGTTTTATTGTTTTTATATGCTGACGAATCAAAGATAACGATCAATCCCAGATATGACCAGACTGTCTGAAAATAGAGATCTACTCTTACTTAAATCACAGACTAAAATGTATGAAATATTTTTAGCAGATCGAAAATAAACAGTCCCCGTTGATGACGTTGGTGACGATTTTATGGATAGCTAAGGACATATTGCACGTGTTTATACACAGTTTGCAATGCGAGAAGTTTTATATATCTGTTGAAAAAGCTGAAACGGCTTGTATACAGCTTTTGAGGAACAGAGACAGTCCAAGTGAGTATTGAAAGTTTCACCTTACTATAGAATAAATTTCTGCGTTTTTTGTCATACTGCTTAGCTGGCACACTAAGCGTTTCTTTAATGCGAGAGTTCCGCTCATATGTGACCGAATTTTGATAATTATATTTCTTTACAGGTGATCAAGCCCGTCTATGCAAGAAAGTTTTGCAGATGAATCAATCGTTCAGTAAGATGACGGCGTGTGGCCTATTCTATGTAAACGCAGCGCTACCAATCTCTTTGATGGGACTTCTCAGTAGTTACGTTATTACACTATTGCAATTCGCATTTCTGTAAAACAATACAATAATTGGTGGAATCATTTGAGATTTTACAATCAATAAATGTTTTATGGCAGAACATCTATGTATTTTTACATAGAAACACATAAACCCATGCCTTTTTCTCATGGTGGTAGGTAGAAACTATATTTATTGTTATTTAATACATTTTACGATTTCGACTGCTTTTGCTAGCTCAGCCATGTCATATATATTTCGTTACAATCTCCTTGACGGTTCGATCGCTCTTTGACTGTTGTGCGTTGTTTCATCGCTAATTGTTTCATCGAATTTCGTTTCTTATAATTTTTTTTTTCATATTATCATTTCATAGAATAATCAATAAGCAGAATACTTACTTTGATGAAATTTAAATTATCGATTTTTGTTTCAAATAAAGTTTAATGTTAGAATATTCATATCATAGAATAACAAATCAAATATTATTTATCCACATATTGGTTGTTTCACATAAAACTTATTACGAAGAATAACATTTTAATCGACTGACAGTTTCTAAAATTCAAACCTTTGCAAAATACATACCCTCCTATAAAATTACAACACCGCATTCACAAAAATAATGCGGTTTGATTCTTGTCAATCAGGAAAACAGTCTTATTCTCACTAACGGTGTCCATGCCTGTTCCACGCAGCATGCAAGCAAGCATGTAGCATGCAAGCAGACATGCAGCATACAAGCAAGCATGCAACATGCAGCGTGCAAGCAAGCATGCAACATGCAGCATGCAAGCAAGCATGAAAAATGCATCGTGCAAGCAAGCATGCAGCATGCAACAGGCATGGTTTCTGTCACGGCTCTGGCGCTGCGGGGCTCCGGCGGCCCTACGCGAGTTTATCGTCGCAGATGGTACTATCGCTCACCACCGCAGCTTCGGCTTGCTGGCCGGCAAGCCGGCCAGCCTCAGCCGCGGCGGCATTCTTTAGAAACCACCTGCTCCTCAACTCGCGGGCCGCCTCATCCCTCCGCGCCTACGCGGGCTTAAATTACACTCTAGGGGTAGGGCAAACAAGACTACGTGGAGTCTGTTTTGCAGCCATTCGTTTCTGTCACTAACTTTTGTAGTACAACATATTGACTTTTAAAGACAATGTTTTAATTTAATAATAATAATAATAATAATAAATTTATTTGTTAGAATATTGTTGTTGTTACATAGGTGTTACACTTAATATAATGTCCATAATATTCTGCTGTTTCCAGCGTACAAATATTTCAATGAATTAAAATTATTAACAAACCATACAATGTCTAGAATAAGGAAAACGTTAACTACTATCAAATACAATGTCAGGGATTATTAATTATAATGTCCAGAATGATTATATACAATGTCAAGGGTTATTAGATATAATGTCAAGAATGATTTTAAAAAAAAAATGTTAAGAATGATTAAATACAATGAAAAGAGACAGAATAAAAAAAACAATACAATGTGAGAGAAATTAAACTCCATTCAATTATTAAGAGGTAAGTCGTCGTCTAATTTAAATTTTGAATCAAATTTTTCATTTAAAAATTCATTCGTTGAGTAGTAACACTTTTGCAACAGAAAGTTGAATAGCTTCTTTTTAAATGTCATAAGGTTAAGACTTTTAAAAACATTAGGTAATTTATTATAAATTTGAATTGCCATACAGTAAACATTATTTGAAAATTGTTTAATTCTTTGTTGGGGTGCACATAATTTGTGGATATTTCGACTTTTCCTTAAAACAACATCATTGTGTACTTTAAATAAAGTTAAGTTTTTACGTACAAAGATACAGAGTTCGAATATATATAAAGATGGAAGTGGTAATATTTTTATTTTTTTAAAGATCGGGACACAGGTTAATAATTTCGTTGAAATAAATTACCATGGAAAAATACATCGAACAAACAATATTCGTAAAAAGTAATTCTACTGTTTGATAAATTTGTTATATAAAAAAATGTGACTATAAAATTCATTGAAATGTGTTTCTGTAAAATATGTTTCATTCAAGTAAATAGTAGTTGAAACAAAAATATTCGAAATAAAATAGGAGGACCAAATATTATGTGAAACATTTTCTGCGAAACGAAATTCTGTGAAATTTCTGTCTGCGAAACAAGGTGACACCCTCTTTGACAGACTAGCCGGCAGAACAAAAAGACTGCACGCACCAAAAAACGCACGACTGTACGCAAAAGAGGTGATAGGACTCCCCCTTGTTGACATCCTCTGACTACCTTGGCTCTTGTAGTAGTGTTCATCACTATCTGAACCGCCCTTTTGCTTTTTAGTCCAGAGATCCAGTTTTTCACAACTGGTTCTGGTTTTGCCGGTTTGTTAGTACTCTCTTTAAAAAAACAGATGTCACTGAACGTAAACAATAAATTTTCTTTGTTTTTTTTTAATTTATAATTTATGTTGTATAAAAAGAAATGTGAGAAAAATAAAACTGATTTTAACAAATAACTTGACTACTCATTGAAACCCAACTCTTGATTCAATTAGTGATTGATGGGGTGAAAACGTTTTGATGAATATTGGACATTTTGCGAATTGGACATTCTGCAAACTGGACATTCTGAGAACTGACAACCGCTGGACATTTTGCAAATTAGAAATTCTGCGCTTAAAAGCATACGTTTCCTCCGTGCCTTGAAAATCACGCTAAGTCGTTGGTCCTGGCTAATGGCTGTCAGAAAATCCTGTTTGTCATACTGGTGTGATAATCCGGTGTGACTACGAGTCGGCTATGCTTATACCTTGTCTGGCACTCGTTACAGGTAGCCTGTAGCCCTTAAGTCTGACAACCAGTCTTGCCAAGGGGTATTGTATTATACAGTACCAAACGAGTTGTGGATGTCAGATAGGCAGCTCCATGTAGAATACTGGTATTCAGCTACATCCGGTTACACTGGGAGCCGGCCCCGACAAAGTTGGAAAAAGGCTAGGCAGAGAATTGGTGATGCTTCTGAATTGATTTTAACATTGTTGTTCTACTGTTTACGATCGTCCCTATTCCTAAGGCTCGTTATACAGTATGTTAGGTTAAACGAGGGACATATTGAGGGAGGGTATTCAGTATTCGATTCTCGTCCCAAATATGTAAAAAACCTATAACGTATATAGAAGAATTTTTAATGTTTTGTTTAGTGCCTAGATGTTTTGGACTGTCCTAAGCCAGGTAAGTTTAAAGTATGAGGGGAAAATGGATTATACCTAAGAGTCATTGCCCCGCTCACATGTTTTGCTATAGTATTAAGTCGCTAGCGCAAGGGTGTATACACGTTGCGTGTCATTTGCGAAAATTTTGGTATGGTTCTGTCTGTTATTTATCAGTGTTTTTTTTTTGTTTATATTTTTATTAGTATCATGTTAGCATGTACTATTATGGGTTTGAATATGTCCCTCGTTTAAACTAACATACTGTATAAGTAGTTTAAAATAAAGTGGAAAATATTTATGCTTTTATTGTAATTGGAACGTCAAAACTGTTAAAACAATAACGTGGGCATCAACAACGGTATGTACCATGCGTAAAATATTTTTTTTTTTTGTAGCATATTGTTTTTTTAATGTGTACTGTAATTTGAATGTGAACTTCGGCATTAACATTTTGTTGTGAACGTACAACAATAATAATAATTTATGGAATGTTATGACAGCCTTATACAGGGTGTTTGGTGCATCGTTTGCCAAATTAAATAGGCCGAAAGGAGAGGTCATTTGCTATCTCTTCACGCCCTATAACTCATTCCTTACCACACCGGTTTTTTTATAACAACTTTTAAATTTTAATTATAAAAAAAATCCATCATTTTAAGTTAAATAAAAAAATTGTTTAGTCTTAAAATTTCGATTTAATTTTGATGTGTACTTATGTATGATTCTACCAAATTCAAAATTACTTGCTAGTAACAATTACTTTCTTTTTTAATAGCTCATAAAGTTTTTGTAAAAGAATATTAAACTTAAGACTCAACTTTAAATAGCTATAAAAAAAAGCTAAAAGCGATCGGGATCTTCGAGTACTTTTAAAAAGTTCTCTAGTCTGTCCCCCTTTCCAAGGGTATGCAATATGCCCAAAAAACGTTTAATACCTTTTCATTTTTAACTAAAAGTGTAATCGAGACACTAGGCTGTTATTCGAAATTACAGTAAGAACAGTAGTTTTAGCTTAAATAACATGCCTCAAGTAAGTAGATAGATACTGTTATTTTACTAGTGCGTAGTGTCCTATTTCTTTCTTAAACAGGAACCAACTTTTAAAGAATTAAAAATTAAAAATAAACTTTAATTCAGCAATCACGAATCTTGTTCGAGTTGTCCGCCACTGTTGCAAATGCACGCGCGGCATCTTCGTCTTATCTCGACTGTAGTTGTGCATAAAAGTATTTTCAATACACTTCCTCGAAAACTAGCTCTTATTGCACTACAATTAGGTTCGACATGCAACATATTTCGCACGTGTGCGGTAATAAGATTACAGCACGCGTGCTGTAATTCGATTGAAACATGAAATTAATAGTATATTGTGTATTAAGGGCGGTAAGTAAGGAATTACGATCGAGGCTCTAGTAGAAGCCCGAAGTCGAAGACTGAGGGCTTTCTGAGTCGAGGTTCGTAATTCCCGTACCGCCCGTGAAACATACTAGTATATTGTGTATTAAGGGCGGTAAGTAAGGAATTACGATCGAGGCTCTAGTAGAAGCCCGAAGTCGAAGACTGAGGGCTTTCTGAGTCGAGGTTCGTAATTCCCGTACCGCCCGTGAAACATACAATGTTTTTCATCACATTTGCGAGTTAATTATTATGAATATACACAAGTCAGCACATATTATTACGAAATACGTGAACTGATTTTTAAGCGGATGGCGGGCTGTTTGCCCACACCACAGATTAAACAAATGTTTTGTTCAGAAACTTTAAAGGCAAAATACTTACCTAGGTATATACAGCCATGACGGAGTGTGAAAAAAAAAATTCGACGTTTGGATACAAAAAACTATCGATTATTTAGATTTTAGAACATTAGTTGAGTAGTTAAATAACATGTAGCGAGATTGAATGAAATTCCCTTTTTAGATAACATTTTAAGACAATTTTTCAATTGCGTGTAAACTCCTTGCTTGATGAACTTGCATGACCTGTGTGCTGTCAAGCGGTGCTGTAAATTTAAAAAAAATTACTTACCGCCCTAGGGTTTTATATGGGGCATTACAGCCAAGTTCACCTGTATGTTATGACACTGTTTACGTGCAAGTGTGATGAAAATTAAAAAAAAAATTACTTACCGCCCTAGGGTTTTATATGGGGCATTACAGCCAAGTTAACCTGTATGTTATGACACTGTTTACGTGCAAGTGTGATGAAAAATATTTTTCATCACACTTGCGAGTTAATAATTATGAATATACGCAAGTCAGCACATATTATTACGAAATACGTGAACTGATTTGCGGATGGCGGGCTGTTTGCCCACACCACAGATTATACAAATGTTTTGTTCAGAAACGTTAAAGGCAAATACTTACCTAGGTATACAGCCATGACGGAGTATAAAAAAAAAAAAAAAAAGTTTTGTTACAAAAAACTATTGATTATTTAGATTTTAGAACATTAGTTGAGTAATTAAATAACATGTAGCGAGATTGAATGAAATTCCTGTTTAAATAACATTTTAAGACAATTTTTCAATTGCGTGTAAACTCCTTGCTTGAACTTGCATGACCTGTGTGCTGTCATGCTGTGCTGTAAATTAAAAAAAAATTACTTACCGCCCTAGGGTTTTATATGGGGCATTACAGCCAAGTTAACCTGTATGTTATGACACTGTTTACGTGCAAGTGTGATGAAATAGTACATTACGATTTTAGTGCGTTATGATGGTTATAACATGCGAGGCGGAATTTCAGCCCGAGCCGAAGGCGAGGGCGTAATTGAGCCGAGCATGTTATAACCAATACGCACGTATATCGTACGACGTTTTTTAACACATTTGCGAGGAAACAGAAAAAAAAACATTTTATATTTCGTTCATTTCTAATTATTGAAACAGTTAGTGAAATTACAATTATTAAAATGATACGTAGTTGTAGTTGGTTTTTTAATTATGTTTTTATTAATATTATTACTATTCATAATGTCACTGTTTTGTGTTAGGGTAAATGTTGGAGACGACGAAACTTCTTGAAAGGCGGCAGAAGAGCATTGTAATTCGTCATTAGTTGTAAATAAAAAAATATCCTCAGTAGAAGTAGAGAGGCGCGGCTCAGGGAAAAACTTCTTCGTTTGTGGCTCCAAATTTATTGCCTGAGTTATTTTGGCACTTATATTTGCTTTGTTTTGGATGGAATCTTCTACATAAGATTCTGCTACTGCGTTAGAACGCCACCCGCCATGCCGCTTTAAAGTCAATATATCAGCTCCCGAATCAGCAAGTAATGTAGCTGACGTTCTTCTGAAACAATATGTAAAAGAGTATGTACAGTAGGTAGATCAATACATAAAATAAGGAGGCAAACTGACCTTAGTTGCCAGGTACTGGCTATCTGGAGCATCTCTTAGAAACTTTTCGACGTCATTTGATGACAGTACCTTAGATTTTTTCTTTATAAAACCATCAGAGCGTCACTTTAAAAATGCAATGAGATTTGAATATAAATTAATATCGACACCATTTTTCATCTTGAGGGTACTTTTCAGCATCGGATATGTTGTCCACAACGAGCTAGGCTTATATTTACTAGCTAGTTCATTAAAATACGCCAAAACTACATTTTCGGAAAATGACTTGGCATTTTTCATGTTTTTTCACTTCAAAAAATTTTCATACGTGGTTATGTATCTGTCTTTGGATATTGACGGCAGCAAGTTGTCGCATGCGGTTCGCGCTTCTGTTAGTATATCCGGTGGAGTTGAAGTAATATATGGCTCTTCTTCATTATTGAAAGTTGTCATATTTAAATTTTCACAATACAAGTACAAAGAAAAGAAAATTTAAGAAAAATGGCGCGAGGTTTATTTTCTGCCGTAGCTGCGTGAAAATGTTGGCAAAGACGTTAGAGAACGCAGCCAAGTTTTTAAATTACCGAATAAACTGTTTTTTATTTTATTTTAAATAAACTGAATCTGTGAATGCACACTGTTGCTTTCCCGCCATTTTAACAGCGTGGTAGCGCTGCCTACTGACTGGCGCCGCGCGGCGATTAGTTCGAAATTTGAATAGCAACAGCGCGCGAAATGGCAAATAATACTGTTATGGAATTTGTATGGACTATAACTTAACTATTTGCTTTGGTAACACACGCGTTTTTTATGACCCGCTTTACATATTTAAAACCGGTGGAATTACATCAGCTTTACGAGCAACGGTGTTAAAAAAGAATAAACCCACTGACTATTATAGAGCAGGCGTGTTTTTTTTTAATCTCGTCATTTTGATTTGCGTCTTTACAGCGTAAATATTTTTAGAATGTTTAAATTGTGTTTATAAAAAGAATACTACTAATAAACATGATTATTTTAAACTAATATAAATTTTATGAACAAGTTAATATTTTATTTGTGTTCTTAATTAAAATATATTTGAATTTTATATTTTTCCTGTGAGGCTGTTTAACGGCTTCATAACTTTGCTTCTCCTTTAACCTGCGTACATAAAGCGCGGGAGAAAAAGCAAAGTTAGTCTTAATAATTTGAGTAATTTGTGAAAAAAATTCGAATTTAAGTTTTGAAGAGAATTCTTTAGATGGTACTCCGCCGGATATTGTGATTGAAAAATGCTTGCGATAGCCTGTTGCCATCTAAATCTAAGGTGAAATATATGGCAGCTTTGCAAAGTTTTCTTCAGTAGAAAGTAACTAAAAAGGCGTCGTCATTTTCGGAGCAAGTATTTTTGGCATATTTCAATGAACTCGCTACTAAATATAAGCCTAGCACGCTATGGTGTATATATTTTATGCTAAAAAGCACGGTTCTGCAAAATCACGGTGTTAACATAAAAACATATTGCAACCTGACTGCATTTCTAAAAATACACTCCGTCGGATATATTGGACAAAAATCAAAAGTATTGTCTCCAAATGAAGTTGAAAACTTTTTGAAAGAAGCTCCGGATAGCCAGTATTTTATGTCGGGGGTTTTTTATATTTTTAATTCAATTTTTATAATTAAATAAAAACTATTTATGTCAAATCTTTGTGTAATTTATTTCATCACCGCTGCTCTCAAAAACGGTGAAGAAAAACATCGTGAGGAAACCGGCATATCCTAGAACAAAAAATTCGAAGACATGTGACATCTACCAACCCGCACTGGGCCCGCGTGGTGGATTACAGCCCACTCCCTCTCATAGAGAGGAGGCCTGTGTCCCAACAGTGGGAACATTATAGGCTGATGATGGTGATGGTGATGTCAAAGCCGTGATGTTTTTATATATATCTTGTCAATTGCTTTTAGCGTAATTTGAAACTCAGTAAGTTCTACATAAGCGTTACCACCAGCAACGATTAAAGATACGGACTTAAAATGTTTTCACTGCGTTGTCAACTCAACCATCAAAATTAAAAAATGTCACACATCACACAATATATACGAAAGTACTTTCATTACATTTAAATGTTAACAAGTCTCGTCCATTATCATAATTATAACAGTAAGTTGTAACCGGATTCAACATGTGGAATAAGATAAAACTAAATTTCTTTAAAAAGAAAATTAAACCAAACTTGTCATTTTATCCCCAAGAAGTATTACTAAATAATCGTCTAGACAAAGAAGTTCAAAGAATGTTTTATCCTTTAAACTTACCTTCTATTTTATTGTTTTCTTCAAAATATATTATACAAGATAATTTCATCACTCCAAACGGAAATATACGCAACCTTTTGTCGTTCTTAAGTGTGTGCTACATTTTTGTGATCTGTATTTATTACATGTATTTCCATGAAACCAACGAGAACTACGTTAGGATTCATAGTGACATCATCTATTCATTTTTGACTTTTCTTGAAAACATTACTTTCTTTGGAAGTGCAGTAATGATTTTTGTTCTTAACGTCGTACATAGTCAAAACAACATCTTTCTCGTTGTGTCGATACAGACCATACATAAAAGTATTGATTTTAGTAAGAGTGTCAAAAGTTTTAACATTGAAAGTTGGATCTCGGTTTTTATCGGTTTTGGTGGAAACTGTTTCATTTGGCTCGTCCATTATGTAATTGTTACAAACAGTTTAGAGTATTTGCCTCAGCTAATTCGAAACTACATGCTCATCAATGTTAACATGGATTGTGTTTATGCAATTCGTGTCATGGTACTGTTAACAAAATATCTCAATGAATGGATCACATCAATCATCAAGCTTGCTGATGAACAAGAAAATGATAAATTATGTTGTCTTAAACTGTTCAAGATATATCGACATATTTTAGATGCATACAAATTGTACGCAACCATTTTTCAAGTACTGGTAAGTACTCAAGGTACACTTGACGAAGCCTTTTTTTGTATTGCGTGTAAATTAATGAACACCTTTGGCGTATTTCTAACGAGCGTTATAAAACCTACACCAGTATGTTATTTGATGAACAAAAAACTTCAACCTCATGGCTGAAACACTTCGTTTTACAGATATTATTTACAACGGTCAATGTGTTTACTCGGAATTTATTTTTCTTGGAGACTTTGTTACGAATGATAGGAGATCAAACAATCTTACAGCGCCAGGTAACTTTTACTTTTATTTTTAACAATAACGGGTTTTCGAAAATATATTCATGCCTGATATAAGCTAAATATTTTTTTTTAAGAAGTCAATTCGTCAGCAACTCAAAATTAAGCTAACCGAAGACGTGGCCACGTAGTGCGTGAAACACCAAGTTTTTTTATCAAGTAAACGGTGTTAAAAAGATGCTATGTTTTCAGATTGAGATCATGAAAACGCCGATGATAACATTGATCGTGACTCTATGGATAACCAAGGACATATTTCTAGTAATTTTTTACAGCTTTCAATGTGAGAAATTTTATATAGCTATTGAAGATGCGGAGACGGCTTGTATACAGCTTATAAAGAACAAGAACTGTCCAAGTACGTAAGAACATGTTAAATAATTATTTAGGAATCGCTAGATGGTCTTTTAAAAGGATCAGTCAACTTGGTATGGACAAATTGCTGCCCGGCTGACGACACTGACAGATACTTCAGTAGTGTTATAACTACATAGTTGGTGTTGAGGTAGCAAGTGCGACTTCTGAGCGGGGACCTGGGTTCGAGTCCCGGGTCGATCAAAGAGTGCTATTGTGTTTTCCATTAGATATACTGGGGACTGCTACTGTGAGAAAGTAGCAGTCCGGAGTTTGGAAATTGGTGGTATGATACCCTCACGCCTCGGAATGCACGTTAAGTTTCCTGCGCCTCATCTCTCTCGGAGAGAAATCCTCTTTGAGAATAAAGGAACAGAGAGTGCACCAGTGCCTGCGCCTGTGCACTATATTATCTCCCGCGCTGATGGCTAATCTCTGGCTAATCTAATACCGAAAACGGTCACGAAGGCTGTTACTATTATGAATGGTGGTGCTATTGTTTGGAGCCGTTCCCGCGATGTTTCCATACCGGTTTTACGAAACAGAAACCGACCACAACGAAATGTTTCTAATATAACAATGACGTTTTCCAGACGATCAAGCGCGTCTTTGCAAGAAAGTGTTGCATGCAAATCGAAGTTTCAATAAGATGACCGCTTGTGGCCTGTTTTATGTAGATAGAGCTCTGCCAATACGTTTAATGGCCCTTCTCACAAGCTACGTTATTATACTGCTACAATTCGCTTTTTTGTAAGAATTTGTGTTGTAAGAATAAAATACGATTGGATTTAAGTGTTTTTTTTTAAGAACAAGATAATAGTTGACGACACGGTTGGCGCAGTGGTTGAGCGGTCGACTGCTGCGCTACGTGTCGCGGGTTCGATCCCCGCACGTAACAAATATTTGTATGGCCTACAGATAGTTGTTTCGGGTCTGGCTGTTTGTGTATGCGAGTTTAAATGTTTGTGAACGCACCCACGATACAGGAGAAATTCCTAGTGTGGGGGGGCAACGTTTAAAAAAAAAAAAAAGTTTATATATGTATACCACATAGTTTCGTAACTAACATCTGAAAATTAAAACCGTCATACTAGTAGAACGTCTAAAATGAATATACGGCATGTTGGGAAAAAGGACTTGCCTATGCTGCAATGTGCATTCAAGTGCACAACATAAAAAATCATTATATTTTATGGGTGTATTGTGTAAGTACAGCACAGTCCACTTATAGTACTCCAGATATTCTCCTTTATATTCTCCGACTCCTTTATATTCCTTATTATAAAAGTGACTCGCTTCATTTAGTAAGGGCCACTTGTAGAAGTCATCAATCAAGTGTTAATCAAATCATAATTATCTATCAAATTCACAATTTAATAGTAGATTGAATCATAAGGGAGCCTTTTTTTTTTTTAATATTTTTATAAATAAAATTGAAGTGTTTGTTTGTAATTTCAAAATAAAATCTATTTACTAAATGCATAATGAAAATAAAAACGATAGTAGATAGCTAATGTTAGAAGGAGTAAAATAGGCTACGTTTATTTTAGAAAAAAAAAGGATTGTGTGGTTTATGAAACCACGGTAAAAATGAAACTTTTTTTCACACTATCGACATTTAACTAAACATTTTTGGGAGCGCCTTTCACTTTATCCCTACTCCGCTGCCGACCGTCACGCGACATGCAACACACAGACGAAAAAGTTTGAGACGATGTAATAAGAGTTTCACTTTAAAAGAATTAGGGTTCCAAGCAATAAAACTGTGTACTGACTCGCATTGCTCGAATTTATAACTCGAAACTCTCTGAAGTTGATTTATTTAACTGTAATAAAGCGTCATTTAAAAAAAACATACTGTAAGCTATACGCGGAGATAAATGACAGGCAACCAATCTTCTTCTTCTTCTACAATTTTTTTATTATTCAACCAATTTTTTTTTTGTATAAAAATTAAATTAAAAATTTAAAAAACCCCCGACACAAAAAACCTCTAAAAAACCATAAATAAAATAATCCAAGCGTCTTAGCGTCGGGGGTCCGCTTTGTTATGTGCTTGTACTAAGCGGTCTACTTAGCGGTCCCCCGACGCTAAGACGCTTGGATTATTTTATTTATGTTTTTTTGAGGTCGGGGGTTTTTTAAATTTTAAATTTAATTTTTATTTCATGCTTTTTAAACTTATATTGTTTTATCTTAGCCTTGACTGTCCCAATACTGGGCATAGGCCTCCCCCATTGCTTCCACTGTTCTCAGTGTTGCGTGTCATCTCGCCAATTAACGAAAACAGCAAAAATTTAAAAAAAAAAACTTTCTGGGGGGAGGGGGCTGTTAGCACCCCACCCCCCCTGGCAATGCCCATGGTGACAAGTGACAAGATTTCAAATTTCGAATCGATCAGACCTGTGCAAATTGTTAATTTCCCTTCAACTAGAAAAGAGGTGATGGCCTTCAAACGGCTGATCAGATTTTATCGAAACATAGTTAAGAACACTCTTGATTAAAACACCTTTCAAACGAAACCAATTTCATCAAAATCGGTTCATCCGTTTAGGAGCTACGATACCACAGACAGACACACAGATACACACGTCAAACTTATAACACCCCTCCTTTTTGGTCGGGGGTTAAAAATCTTTCAAAATTGTGGTCAAATTTAACCTTATGTATTATGTATTGTATTACAAATTTATTTTGTTGTTATTTGGAAATATCTGATATTAGTCCGTTCGCATGTATTACACATATCCCAGTTATACAGGGAAACCTATAATTGGCCATAATAACTGCAACACGCATATTTTGTAAAATATTTTTATGTAGCGCTGTTGGTTACCTAAATAAAATAAAAACCCATGAAATTGTAAACCAAATCGAATTAATCCGACATTCACGCGTACGAAGTCGCGGGCACAGCTAGTATAGTTATATATAATAATAATAATAATAATCATTTATTTTCGAGTTTCATAGACTCATTTAAGTTAAATAATTATACACACACAGTCACATTAGATAATCAATTAAATAGTTAAATATTTGAAAAAGTCAAGACATAATAAAAACAAAACAACAAATAGGTCCTTAATAGACGCGGTTGCAGTGTTGCCACATTACCTGCGTTCAATGTGTAACCTACAGCAGTGATTAATGTAGGCGCAATCGACCCTTTCCGCAAGTGCGGCCAACATGCTGTTGGAGCTCCCCCGCACGCGCCGAACCAGCGAGGTACCTCTCTTGCGCATTGTTGCATAAAAACAATCTACGCGCGCCTCCGCAAACATTGTCGAAGCGCTGCAGTAACGAGGTAGACCCAACAACATCCTGAACGCATTATTGAACTGGACTCGAAGGGCGCTGTGCGACCTTTGCGTGTAGTTTGTCCATAGGCTGCATGTGTATAATGTAGTGCAGTAGGATCGAAAGAGAGTAATTTTAACTTCTACTGAGCAGCGTGCGAACCTACGGATCACCATATTCGCTCTGACCGACAGCGCCCTTCGCTCCCGCTCAATGTCTGCATCGTCTTTCAAGTCGGGAGTAAGTAAATGGCCTAGGTACTTAAAAATATCTACTCTTTGTAAAGGTGTGCCATTCAGCTTTATATCTGGCATTTCCATAACTTTTCTCTGCCCGCCCTGAAAGACCATACATTGACTCTTTTTTACATTATACAAAAGTCCATGATCAGTTGCATAACCCTCACAGATACTCATCAGTTTTCTGAGTCCGCAGACCGAGGCACTCAGCAGCACCATATCGTCCGCGTAGCTGATGTTATTGAAACAGACGCCGTCTATGTAACAACCAATATGCTGCTCGCTGAGCGCCTCGATCAGCCCATTAATGTACAAATTAAAAATGGAAGGTGAGGTCAACCCCCCCTGCCTCACTCCACATTCCAACCTATACGGTTCCGACAATGTGCCCGCCCATTTGACATGGTTTACCTGGTTTCCGTACCAGTACTTAAAGATGGTGATAAGTTCGTTCGGTATATGGGCTGCTTTCATTTTATCCCACAGGATATCATAACAGACCATGTCGAAGGCCTTGGAAAGGTCGAGGAAACAGGCGTACACAGATGTTTTTCTCTCAGTGTAATATCTGACAGCACTCTTCAGACACAATATCGCAGATTCGGTGGACAGTCCCGGTCGAAATCCAAACTGATTCTGATGCAATTTTAAGTACTTGTTTAATTGTGTATTCAGAATGCTGTCAAACACTTTCGCACCTATTGTTGCCAAGGAAATAGGTCTGTAGTTTGTTATGTCTGACAAATCTCCCGCCTTATTTTTTACTACCGGTACTACAATAGTCCTCATCATGTCGCTAGGTAGGTATGAATGTGATATGCAGAAGTTGTATAACATGGCCAGCACTCTGCAAATATGAGGCCCAGCGTGCTGCACATGTTCCACACTTAATCCATCATGGCCAGGCGATTTGCCTTTTGAAATAAATTTGACCGCCCTTGAGACGTCCCTGGCCGTAATCCTGGTATCAACATATTCCCCACTCATCCCACCCTCACTTTGAGACGACGATAATGGTCCTAAGGGTGACCTAACAGTAAAGTTACTTTTAAATTTATCAGCAATGATTTTTAAATCATTCGAACCATCAACACTCACAGGAAGACCCGGCCGAGTCCCCAAACGATTGGTGTTTTTCCAGAACCCACTGAAATCTTTCACGCTATGCTTAGCAGCGAGCACGTCCATTTTCAATTGATCTTGATGGCTTTTACACCATTTTAACCGTGATTTAAATATTTTTCTGCTTTCGCACATCTTATCATACATATCACCAGTGGTAGGACTACCGCATAATAGCCATTCCCGAAAACTCGCCCGGGCCACCCTATGACTGTCACTAACCAATTTATTCCACCCAACAACGATTTTAGATCTACGTTTACTCTGCTTACGCCTGCCCCCCCCACCACTCAAAGATGCCTGGGATAATGCAAGCACAATGTCGGAGTACAGTTTATCAATTACCAAACTGTGAGTAGGGTCATTACAATACCGGTCACTACACTTTTGAAACTCAGTAGGAAAATCGATAAGTTTAAGACGTTT
Source organism: Cerastis leucographa (assembly GCA_963082945.1). Lineage (NCBI taxonomy): Eukaryota > Metazoa > Arthropoda > Insecta > Lepidoptera > Noctuidae > Cerastis > Cerastis leucographa. Next base: position 19,584,553 of record OY720355.1, read on the forward strand.
TTGACATTCAATTCTATATTGTCTAATAAGGTCGTCGGTTTTAATATTTTATATATATTATATATGGTTTCAAAAAAGGTTTATTTATTTAACCCTTCAAGCACATAGTACAGAGGCGGACTTAATGCCATAGGCATTTTCTACCAGTCAACCTTTGGGTGATGCAGAGACAAACAGTGGTAGGTGTATATCTATAAAATATTATACATTGAATACTACAAAGGATACATAAAATACTACAAAAATATATCAAAATACTATAAATATATATCAAAATATAAACACTAATATAGCAGGAAAAACTATGGGGAAAATATTAACGTTGTGACGATACTGCTAGTTTTTTCCGAATATACTCGCTTACTTTAATTTTAAAAGAGAGGCGATTCGTAGCCATCCTGATTTCCTGGGGAATTGCGTTCCACAGAGAAATTGATTGGACGAAGAATGATCGGTGAATGAAGTCAGTGCGGTGAGAGGGACATCGGAGAACACGGTTATGCGAAGAGCGCAGACTCCTATTAAGGTCACAAATGTATTGAAAGTGGGGAGCGAGGTAACTAGGGGAAGTGGGAGAAACAAGAAAAGAAAACAAGGTGGTTAGCGCCCTTAGCTCCCTACGCTGACGTATGGGCAACCCCGCTGCTCAGAGACATGATCGTATTTACGCAGATTGAAAACGAATCGAATGTAGTTATTCAGAAGGCGGAAGGTTTCACTTGCAGTTTTATACATATTTTTAGCGCAACACGGTATACTTACGGCTTCGACGATGAAAAACGTCACGGCAACAGGATCGTAATATCATTAGACGTTTCAGACAATACGGTTTTACAAGGACGAGTGAACTGGCCTTAGTTAATATGTGTCAATGAGTACTGTGAGACAGCGTCTTCACGAAGCAGGTAATCATCACAGAACAGTCAAAATCAAAATATTTTATTTTACATAGGCCTACATGGGCACTTATAAAACGTCAACAAAAGGTGCACGGTTCGGGTTGGTCGTTTCCTATGGAGAAGAACCGGCAAGAAACTCCATGGTTACTCTTTAAAAAACATTTGGTTTTACAATATTTGAAGTTACAGCGTTAGTACTTAAGTATGGGAGGACAGCGTAGGCCCGACAATAAGTCGATTGCTTACTACAGACGGTAGTAATAGAGAAAAAAAAAAAAAAAAAAAAAAAAAAATACAAAGCCTACAATGTCCACACATTCACAAAAAGTAGGTAAATAAAATAAAAATCTATACAAAAGTAAAAATAAAACAATAAAAGAACACTAACTTAAACAATAGACACATGTTATCATCAGTGCTGTAACTATTCTGAACAATGAACGAGAGGTGCAATTATTGAAAAACTATTGTAAAAAAAAAAAAAAATGAAAAAAATAGTATTGGGAATAGTTAGAGACATCCACACATTTGTGTCGTTTATGAGCTACCAGGGAAGCCGCATAAGCAGAAGGAACTACAGCCAAACTTCTTTATCTTCAACGTAGTCCTTAATTTTGTAATATGCTTTTTTAATAAGTACACGTTTGATGCAATTTTTAAACTTTCCATCGGTCAGTTCTGTAACTGACTTTGACAGCTTATTATAAAAGCGTATACTGTTTATAAGAAATGACTTGCTAGTTTTTGTTAATCTAAATTTGGGTATTACAATTTCGTGTTTACTGCGCGTGTTTATATTATGGAAGTCGCTTCTAATTTTGAAAAGCCCTCGGTTTTTGCGGACATATAAAATACATTCTAGGATATAAAGTGAAGGCAGTGTCAGTATATCGATCTCTTTAAATTTTTCTCTGAGGGACTCGCGAGGACCCATTTTATAGATCGCGCGGACTGCTCTCTTTTGCAAAATGAAAATTGAATCAACGTCTGCTGCCGATCCCCACAGCAGAATGCCATAAGACATAATACTGTGGAAATAAGCGTAGTATACTAACCTAGCTGTGGCTACATCAGTTAACTGCCTTATTTTCCTAACTGCATAGGCAGCTGAGCTTAACCTCCCCGAAAGACTTCCAATGTGCGCACCCCACTGCAGTTTTGAGTCGATAGTAATCCCTAAGAATACAGTTTCCGCGATAACATCAAGTTTTTTACCGTCAAGATTTAAATTTAGGTCACGTTGTGTTACATTTGGTAAAGAGAACTTGAGACATTTTGTTTTGTTTGCATTCAGTAAAAGATTGTTAGCTGCGAACCATTTCGAGAGAACAGTTAGACTTTCGTTGACATGAATGAGATCCGTAACTTTTCTATGAATTTTAAAAATTAGCGAAGTGTCATCAGCAAATAGAATTACATCCGATAATTTGGCCATCATATAAGGGAGATCATTGATATAGACAAGAAATAGAAAAGGCCCGAGAATTGAACCTTGAGGCACACCCATCTTTACTATAGACCCAGAGGACGTCGCCCCATTTACATTTACTTTTTGCTGCCGGTTTGATAAATTGGAAAGAACAAGATCAGCAGCTCGACCACGAATTCCGTAGTGATGTAATTTACAGATCAGTGTGTTGTGGTCGACGCAATCGAACGCTTTTGAGAGATCACAAAAAATGCCAATAGCGTCCTGGGACTTCTCCCAGGATTCTAGAATGTGACTGATGAGTTTAACTCCCGCTCGCCCAGTGGCAAGAAAAGTAAAATTATCCATCACTAAAATCACCAATTTGTAGGCTTACTATAAAATAACAGCATATACCTAAAAAATCACATGATCACTACTGTTTAGTTGTGAAATAAATCAGAATGATGTTAAAAAGGTAATGGTGTATTCTGTATTATCTTGTATTCAATAACGCATGCAGTATCAAGTAAACCTTTTGAACGCCATTGTCACATATACGTGACAAGCAAGCACGTGCCCTGTACGCCAACGACACAAATATGTGACAAAAAATGTGGTGCATTATAACACGAATTAAGCAATTTAAATTATTATTTTTGTGTGTTTATTAGAATCTTCAAAACGTGATCTATGAATCTCATACATCTCTGTCTTATCAAGAAATAAGTTAATAATACTTTTGAAATGCCTTTTTTTAATTTGTGGTGAGTTTGTGGCTTGGCGTAAAGAACACGCGCGCGCGTTTATGTTCTGGCGTTCAAGAGTTTAAAAAAGTCGCCCATAACATGTTTAGCGAGTTTCAGTCCTTTCTTCTTCCAACTATATTCGATTCATGTCGATATATAGACGGTTGTAAAGGCACCACCAATGTTGTACCTATAACATTTTTGCTGCTACCAAATAAAACACAATCAACTTATGAAAGAATGTTTTCCACAATCAAGTATCGTTTTCGAAATTGACATCAGACGTTTTAAATGTGACTATCAGGTTGCTCAGATAAATGCTTTTCAAATGGTATTCCCTGATGTTAAACTAACAGGGTGCTATTAGTATCATTTTAAGAAAGCGGTATGGAGAAAGTCTGTCAAATTGAATGAGACTAAAACCCAAGAGGGAAGAGAAATAACAAGATTATCTGCAAACCTTCCACTGCTTCCTTCAACATACTCGGAAACACATGCAGTTTGGGCTATAATTGCTGAGCCGCTGAGGAAGCACAACAAAAATGATCTGATTGCATTTCTCAGTTCATAGATGTCAGTGGATTGTTAAATTAAAACCGGAGAAAATCTGCCGTTTCAAACAAAAAAGCAGAGGACCAATAACAAGGCACATCTCCTCGTCTCCGCTTAGCTTTAGTGGAAACGGTTGAGCAGAAAAGGGGAGGAGATATCTCACATTTGTTTAAGCCAAGCAGCTCCTTAACATTTCCATTCCTCTTCGCTTTGCACATCTCCGCTTTTGTCGAGTCTAGGCCTTAAGCGTGAAGTCGGGTAAAGGGTTTATTGTAATATCAATTTCAGCGTGAACTAATAATTAATTTAAATGAAACTTCTAACATAAATATTATGAATAAACCGCACTTCTACTAATTACTATTTCTTTTTATTATTTATTTTAATTAATATTTCTTTTTATTCAGTCAGTAACGTGATCAACATGTCGTTTAAGATTTTTAAAATATTTCAAAAGAAAAATAATAAACCCAACTTATCATTGTATCCCACAGAAGTGTTACTAAATAATCGTCTAGAAGAAGAAGTTGAAAGAATGTTTTATCCATTAAACTGTTTTCTGCTTCTATTGTTTTCTTCAAGATATGAGATACAAGATAATTATATTACGCCGAATGGGAAGTCGCGCAACATTTTGTCGTTCTTGAGTGTATGTTATGTTATTGTGATTAGTTCTTATGATATTCATTTCGATGAATTCTTCGTAAAAGATATTTTTGTTCCAATAATTTCTTTTTTCATGTTTATGTGCTTCTGTTGTGGCATGATAATGCTGTTTGTTATTAGCATAGTTCACAGTCAAGACAACATTTTACTCGTCGTGTTTATTCAAACAATACTTAGAAGTATCGATATTAGTGTCAAAAGTTTTATTATTTGGAATTGGATATGGGTTTTAATTTATTTTGGTGTAAACATCTTTAGTTACCTCTCAAGTTATGTAGTGTATGAATCACAGAATGGTTTCATTTATTTAGCTATCTTAATTTGTAACTACTTTGCTACTGCATTAGACATAAACCTTGTTTATGCGATTCGTGTTTTGGTATTGTTAACGAAATATCTTAATGGATGGATTAAAAAGTTATTGGAACTGGACGCTGAACACGATAATGATGCACAACTTCATGATTTTTTTAACATTTACCGAAATATTTTCAAAGCTTACGAATTGTACAAAAACATATTCCAATCCCTGGTAAGTTAACCTAAGTTATCCATTATTCAAAATAAGGCTGAAACAAAGGATATTCTTTTTTAACAAAAAAACCTATTGTATAAATGAATTAATGACTAGCTAGTAATGTCTTTTTTACAGATACTGTACAACGTGGTTAATGTCTTTATTGGCAATTTATATTTCTTGAAGACTCGGTTAGAATGGCTACAGAAACCAAGAAAAACACAACTCGAGGTAAAATTGATATTTCACTATTATTGTAAGATATACAGGGTGTTTAGTGCATCGTTTGCCAAATCGAATAGGCCGAAAGGAGAGGTCATTTGCTATCTCTTCACGCCCTATAACTCATTTCTTGCACACCGGTTTTTTTTATAAAAACTTTTTAATTTAAATTTTGAAAAATTCCAGAATTCAACATTGTAGGTCAAAGAAAAAAATTTAAAATTTGTTTAGACTTAAAATTTCGATTTAATGTTGATGTGTACTGTTGTATGGTTCTATCAAATTCAAAATTACTTACTTTATAACAATTACTTTCTTTTTTAATAGCTCTTAAACTTTTTGTAAAAGAATAATAAACTTAAATTTCAACTTTAAATGGCTATTAAAAAAAAAAAACAAAAGCGGGACCTTCGAATACTTTTAAAAAGTTCTCTAGTCTGTCCCCTTTCCAACGGTATGCAATATTTCCAAAAAAACCTTTAAAACCTTTTCATTTTTAACTAAATGTAAACAAATTTTTAACTTTTTTCTTTAAGGGTAGGTGCATTGCAACGCATGCCGGGGACAGCTAGTTCATGTATATTTACAGTCAACAGAAAACTGAATTTGTTTTTTTATAGTAAGTTAATTAAAACCAGAGTAACTGCTGCAGTTTCACGAAAACATCACAATTCTCAATAACTTAATATCAAATCTTATTCAAACCAATTTTTGTTATAAGTTCTTTTTACGTTCTACAAATCAAAGTTTTCATAAAAGACACAAATGGTGGTGGTGACAGACTGTTGAGTCTCGGAATAAAATGGCAGTGACAAACGGACAGGGCAAGAAAGATATATATAGGGTTATTTTTGGCCAATCACGGAACCCTAAAAATCCAACAGCCCGCATTTATTTAAATGTCGCCTAGTATCCAAAACGAGCATTAAACTATAGAGTATTTTTATTCTTTCAGCTGATGAACATTGAGATTTTCCAGTCACCAGTGGTTGGATTGGCGATATTTCTATGGACAGTTAAAGATATTTTACTAGTAATATCTCACAGTATTCAATGTGAGAAGTTCTATTTAGCCATTGACGCAGCTGAAACGGCGTGTATACAGCTCATGAAGAGCAAGAACTGCCCAAGTACGTACGAAAGATTACTACAGGCTTTCAAAATTCTGGTAGTATAATAAATACACGGATTTTCCACGAGGAAGCCAATTCTGTATTTGGTGGTGAAATCTATTGTTTTCATTTTGTCGCGACCGAACCTAAAGGTTACTCATAGATCTCGCGAAAAACTGTCCAATGGGATGAGCGAAATGGCATATCGAGCATTAAACGATAGATGCCACGTACAGTATGAGCGAGCGAGACATTACTATTCAAATCTCACTATCAACGAAATACAAACAATCATTTTTTGGCGCGGTATGGCGCATCTCAAAATATTCCTAACTAATATTATAAATGCAAAAGTAAGTTTGTTTGTTACTTTTCACGACTAAACGGCTGATCGGATCTTAGGCTATATATCATCACGCGACGACCAATACGAGCGGAGCAGCAATGAAAAATGTTGCGATAACGGGGAAAATGTGATGCAGACGAAGTTGCGCGGGACAGCTTGTAATATTATAAAGTAGGTAAAAATATTTGATTGTCTGTTTGTTACGATTTAACTCAAAAACTAAATGAACGATTTTAAAAATTCTTTCACCATTAGAAACCTACATCTTTACCGAGTAACATAGGCTGTATTACCTAAATCACAATTTTCGCGGACGAAGTCGCGGACGAAGTGCTAGTATTTTATAAATCTATGAGCCCCGAAGCCCGAAGTACCCTGTGTCGTAAAAAAAACAAGCTGCGCGATAAATACGTCACATTTATACGAACGAGCGTTGGTATCCTTACCATAATGATAGCTTTCATTTTAGAACACATCCGTGTTTCAATGCAGTGACCCCTATTACTAGTTATACACCGTGTAAATCACCTCATCACGAAGCCGTCAATCAAGCATTCTGTTCATGAAACTAAGTAACTTTACGCAAAAATTATTGCTGGGAAACGACTTTTTTTTGGGGGGTGTAAAATCATGTTTTGTGGTAGAACTCAATGTAACGCACTCAAAACATTGTGCTGATGGACGGAATGAATAGTACGGGGTTCGTGGAGGTGTTTAAAGTAAAAATCTCACATTAAAAACTAGTATTTACAAAAATACTTTTCACAAATTTGGAACTTTGACCCCTAATATCTCCGTAACTATAAGGTTCCCAGGTATGGTGTAGAACAAAAAAATTATCGCAATGACAGGGAGAACCAGTGCCTTTCGGCTTCGTTAAGAGGTGTTTTACACCCTTTATACAGTGACCGCTATTTTATTCAGTTTGTGTTCATTACAGGGAATCATACACGACTTTGCAAGAAAGTGCTACAGAAGAATCGAACGTTCAATAAGATGACCGCGTGTGGCCTGTTCTATGTAGATGCTACACTACCAATATGTTTAATCGGACTTCTCACTAGCTACGTTATTATACTGTTGCAATTCGCCTTTTTGTAAAATAAAAATATAATTATAGGAATACGGTCGTGTCTTAATATAAGCGATCGACGCGTTAACAGACGAAGGGTGCGTTCACATATGTGAAGGGCGGGCGTTTTGGAGGACTGTCTCTTGATACATATGTCACCCATTTCTTCGAAAACCGGGACAGTCGCCACAACAACGCGTTCGTACTCTCGTCAAAATATACAAAACCTGGTAGGTTTACAATAATTCGCAGAGAGCTGAGCTGAGCTGAATTGGTACAGGTTTAGTTAGTGATATAATAGCAATAGATTAGACACAGTTATAGAACAGGCAATTTTCTAAAAAAAAAGTTTCATTACTTTTTTCATTAAGTCACCATTCCATGGCGTATTGCGCTTTTTCTGTTACATACATCCTGTATAAAAATAAAAACTTAAACTTTAAGAAAAGTGAGTTTTGTTTCTACGTAACATTCGCACCAGGTACTTGTTAGGAGAGCAGCGGTGGCCCAGTAGTGGAAGCCCCGACTTACGAGCAGTAAGTCGTGGGTTCGAACCCAGACAGGCGCATTACTTTGTGTAATTTATTTCATCACCACTGCCCTCAAAAATGGTAAAGGAAAACATCGTGAGGAAACCGGCATGTCCTAGAGGTATAAAATTCGAAGACATGTGACGACTACCAACCCGCACTGGGCCCGCGTGGTGGATTACAGCCCACTCCCACTCATAGAGAGGAGGCCTGTTTCCCAGCAGTGGGAACGTTATAGGTTGATGATGACTTGTCAATTGGCCGTAGCAGCAGGTATGCATACGTTCACAGAACATACTAAGACTAATCGATCCCAAGCATTTGGTTAATCAGAAAAAAAGTAACGCCTTGAGGCCCCTGGAATTTTGCTTAGGCAGAGGTGTTCCTACGTACTTTGAGTACAATCACATTTCGCTAGTTATGATTCGGGGGTTTTTTTTTTTTTACTATTATACGTATAGCAGATGGTACAAGAGATGCTACTTTCGGGATGATTCGTATAGACGATATTATTTCTATCGATTTGAGGAAAGAAAACATTGTGGCAATATTTATCTTGTCTAGGGCTTTTACTGTTATTAAACTGTCAAAATTAGTGTCACCTTTCTGAAAGATAACGATAATAGAACATCCGATATTTAAAAAATAATAGTGCCACGTTTGTAAGTATTCATTCATTAATCATTTGGCACGAGACCGTTTTGTTAACGTGTTCGATATGCCTTTCAATAATGCGAAAGAAACATAATAAGCCAAGCTTGCACACATCGTCAGCAGAAGTATTTCTTAACCACTATGCCCGACAAGATTTTGACACATAACACATCAGCTGCAGCGGCGGGGTAATGCAAATTTCCATGATCTTCACGAATTTTTCATTAACTTTCAGCATTCGATTTTATAATGAAAAATATACAAGGTGTTTTTTTGCAACCTCGTCAAATTTCAGGAGGTGGTCACGAAAGACATAAATAATCAGTTAAAATTACGGTACCTAGTTAATTATTTATTAGATTTTTTTTGGTTGTTTAAGTTTGTTTGTATTTCAGAATAACCCCCTTAGCGTGGTTTAGGGACTAAGAAATTATCGAATAAACGTTTGAGATTGTTTGTACGTGTGTAAGCGAGGTTATAAGGCAAGAAACAGACGGGCCGCGTTTAAAACAAGGGTGGTTCACACTTAACGATTTCCGTAAAAAAGAAAAAAAAGAAAAATTACCTACCCATTTTATTATTGATTCGGGACGAGAATCATTAGCATAGTTACCTCCTTGAATTTGACGAGGTTGCAAAACAACACCTTGTATAACAGAAACGTACTATAATTTTGAGGTTCATATCTCCAATAACATGTAGAGGTCGGTAAAAAGGGACCAGTCTATGGCCAAGAACTTGTATAATACATATTACTACACACTTCCAAACAGTAGGTAACTTAGATGCGCTTAGATTCGCTGGAAATAATGTACATAGGCAAGTTTCTCGTTAGCTAAAAAACTCGAAAGGGCAAAATAAAAAGAGTAACATTCTATCTGCGTACTTATTTTTACCATTATTCTTACACAACTACATATAAAACACACTATCATCATGAACAATGACTAAAAACTGTGTTGTAACTTAACACTTCTTAGTGCTGACCGAAAACCCGGGTTTCATAATTATTATTACGATTATAAGTTGCATTCAGCCTAGTCGATACTCGCAATAAAATCGAGTTAGGGAAAAAAGAGTTGGGACTAAATAAAAACTATGTGGTATAATTTCAAATAATTCTAAATAATCTTGAAATTAATCATTTAATACTATGATTTCTTTTACTTTATTTCATTAAGTAATTATTACATCAAAATCATCTAATAATTACTTTATCAACGTTGACTTCAAGAGAGGGAGATTTATAAATTAGAAATACTGATAATTATTTTTAAGTTGTAGGGATCGAAACTGTAGATGAGTGTTTCTTTAGAAAGTCTTCTAGTTTGTTTTGTAAACATTTGGGCTCGGTGGATTTTAAAGTCTACTCTGATTTTTGCACGGATTGATATGAACCACGCCGTGCAAAAATCAAAAACAAAAGTAATGTTTTTAATTATATGTCGGTCGGATGATAAAACGTAGTCGATTTCGTTGCGCATGAAGCCGTCAGGAGACACCTAGGTCCTTCGTCGTTGCGGTCTCTTCGAAAATAAACTATTGAACTATTGAGGCCTGTGTCCCAGCTGTGGGAACATTATAGGTTGATGATGATAACCCACAGTCATTTCCTTGCCGTACGAGATTGCATTAACGCTTGGTTCTCTGCCCTATCCTATTCTGATGCATGCGATAGATAATTCCTTAGTTATAATCTGTACGCGGAGGTAGCAAATGTAATATATGCTGTTCCACACGACATAAGTATGTATAAAGATGATGCGTACGACACTCTAAAGCGTTGGCAACCTTTGGTAATTACAACTATCCTCAGGGATTTAGAGGGTGATCCTCATTTCTTTAATTCTTTAAGGAGGTAATTATTGAGTATCCAGACTCAGTTCTCATAAAGATTGCAACCAGGAGCATAGTCAGCTCTATAGATGTTCACCTCCCGCTTGAGCTAACAGGTCTTACCAAATGCTTCGGGCATCCTGAAGTGGTAATGGGAAGTAGTATCGCTGCGTGGGTGGAGAAGGGAACTGTCCTTAAGCCTGGGTTGAAAAACATAGCCGAGGAGATAAGAAGGGTATTTGTCTAGGAGTTCCCTAGGATGTATTTAAAGAAAAAGGGAAAATGGCCTAATCTAGACATGGGGAAGAATGCTGATCCTTATTTAAAACAGTGTTATGAGAGAGACTATTGGGGAGAAAACCCTAGTGAACCATGGACCACCGCCCTATTCCCAGATATTAGCTTTTCCAAGACCATGGAGTTTAACTACCAAATATACACACAGCTGACCTCCTTGCAGATAAGTATAATCCCAAGTCTGGAACACGGGCCCTATGAGTATGATGGCCAGGCGCACCATACAATCCACGGATTTTTCCCCACGGCACCACCTAGAGAAAGCAACAACGTTATTATGCAATATATCAGCAGAGAGGAAGTCAATGTTCGAAACATAATCCAGACGGTTTCAGAAAAGAGGATACCAAAATCTTGGAAGGTAACAGTAGGTGTAGTCAAGGAGAGAGAAATGAAGAAGCGAAAAGCTAGGTTCTTAAACCAAAACTAACTTTGGAGATGCACTTATTCCAGGTGACCACGGGGAACAATATTAAGAACGTGTTCAAGTTCATACCACACCAAACTATGACTAAGACAGAGGATGGCCTATTTAAACATTTACTTCGTATATCAGAGTCATCTTCATCCGATGAGGGAAGACACGTATTTATGGCTATGGACTTCTCCAGTTGGTGCACAAGCTTTCGATATGAGGGTGTCACACCTTTGTTTGAAGAGTTGGAGAGAGACTCTTTGGCGTAGAGAATGTTGTGGCCTATACCCAGCTTTTCTGCTTTTCCCTCTAGAGTCTTTCCTCCTGTTCCATGGCAGATTTCCACCTCTCATGCAGGGGCCAGATGGCTATCCCATGAATCGGCCCAGATCTGTACTTGGTCCAAAAGCCTGGATCGAGAGTCTGAGACAGACCAAGTTATTTATCTCAGACTACCCAGTCCTTCTACCCTGGAGTGAATGGGGATGAAGCACAGGTATATAGAATGGTTTTAGGAGACACTTTTGGACCTGTGTACCAAGGCAGGTGTCACCTTAAAGCTAGAGGAAACATGGGTGTCGTGTTCTCTGTTGGAATACGGGAGAGAATTCTTCTTCAAGGGGGCACAGGTCAGCTCCCACCTTAAGAGAATATCCTGAATAGCAAGTGAAACCAACCAAACAATTCCTTCTTTTAACAGTGACATAGCGGGTTTATTCTCTACAGGCATCTCAGCCGCGCAGAAAAACCACTCTACCATTACTGCTTATTGGACAACCATTCTCGAGATATCTATACTGGCGCAGTAGAGATTCCCTGTCTTCAAAAGGTATCTTCCTGAGTACAAGGCATGTCTTCTGTCCGTACCCCGTACGTCGCGTCGAATGGGTGCACTTTAATTATTTGCCAACTTTTGTAACAGATCCGTACAGGATCCCTTGAAATTTGCCCTCCGTCTAATAAGAACATTCTTAGAATCCCTTCGTCACAGATAACACATGTTGAAATTGGCTAGCACAAATGAAGAGATGAAGCCCACGCAGCCCACCATGCTGGTAAAGGACCCAGTCTCTTCCATTGGTCATGCCTCGCCAGCCAGAAAACTATTTAAAATCAAAAAAATTGCTGAAGGCCTCCCAAGTATCATACATAACAGGGAGTTTACTCCCTTGTTCACTCCTGAGTTGGAAGAAGACAACAAGAGATTAGTTAGAGATTAGTTGGAGACTTATCTAATAGGGTAAACAGGAGGCCCTAGTAAACCAGTTCTCCAGCCCACGGTCTATACAGAATGTGGACTGTAGGGAGTGGAGTTCCGAGATAGAGGTGTCGTGACTCTACTCCAAATCAACAGCATGACTTGATTGACACAGCTAATACAGAGATTAAGAGATGGGGCCTAGAAGAAATTACCATTCCAACCCAAAAAGAACAGACACAAATATGCCCCTCGGGGAATGTAGCATTGAATATGTATAAGAGGGCCATATCCCTTATGATAGAAGGAGACTATACTAGGGATATTCGATATACATCGAATTCACTCGATGTTTACATTACGATACATCGAATCGATCCGATGTTTTGAAAAGCTATTGATTTCTTCGATTTATCGATGTATTTCATGAAACATCGAATAAATGGTAACTGTCTAACTACTGATTATATTATAATGATTCAATTGCCTTATTTTAGAGGACAAAAATAAAACCTATTAGTGGCGCTAGTTAGCGGTTGGCGGAATCTAGAAATTGACATTGGTAACACTGCGTCAGTGCGTGACAGACGAAGAATTAAAAAAAAAGTTTGACAACATCAATCGACCGTTGGAGTTTTTGATTGTGTTTCGATAATTTGATGAGATTACGCATACGCATTATGTCTTCAAATGAGAACTCTGTCACATTAAATAAGTTAAGTAGATATATTTCGATGTACTAGGACTATTGAGTTAGTGATAGTATGAAAAGGTTCCACAGTGTATACATAATTAATAGGCTTGACTGTACTTTTTGTAATAAAAATAAAGAATATTTTCACACTTTTTACCTCTGTTAATAATTTTTTAATAATGTTAGAAAAAGTACTCGATTTTAGGATAACATCGATGTTTTAAACCGATGTATCGAAAAGTATCGATGCATAGTTGCGATGTATTGCATCGAAAAAAACATCGATGTATTTTCTAAATGGACACCCCTAGACTATACCACAAACTGGAACCTGTCTCGAGGACCTGTTTCTACCTACATAGGGGCACCAACCCGTATAAGAGCCAAAAGACAACCACTCCAAGAAATGGAATAATACAGTTTCACTAAGGATTGATAAGGTAAGGACCATACTGATACAAGCGAGGAGGAATTGGATAGGAGGACCTCTCATGTATACTCTGGCTCATTAACACATAGATTGCCTTGTTCCACTATGAGCAGCGGGGGACACAGTAATTATACTATCAATATAATTCCCTTTCCTATTTCTTGTTATTATTAATGATCTCCCTTATATGACTGCCAAATTTTCCCCTGTTAGCACTTGGTCCGACTGCTCAGTCCAATCAATCGGACCACGTGAACTTTTTTTTTCCTTTTGGTCCGTCTAAGGTGTCGGACCACGAGGTCTATCGTTATTTTAGAACACTTGGTCCGATCCATCGGACATCGCGAACTTTTTTTATTAAAAGTTAAAAGCTTTTATTTAACTTGCAATGTATGTATGTTTGTTACGGTGGAATCTTGGAAGTTAAATTAGAACCACTTCCCGAAGTCCGATTGAGCTGAAATTTTGCACACACCTTTGGTTCTGGTGACAATACATTTTTATGACAAACATAACTTAATCCTGCAGCCAGGATCGTTTCCTCACGAGAGAACTCCTCAACGTTTAATAGTACAGACACGAAACTTTGCATGCACGTTCATATTTGATAGATAATCACGAATTGTGTCATAACTTATCCTGCAGCCAGGATCTTCTTCTCACGAGGGAACTCCTCAACGGTTAATAGCACAGACACAAAAATTTGTATGCACGTTCATATTTGATGGATATACATGAATTCTATCATGATCTCATCCTGCAGCCAGCATCGTCTTCTCACGAGGGAACTCCTCAACGGTTAATAGCACAGACACGAACATTTGTATGCACGTTCATATTTGATGGATGAACATGAATTCTATCATGAACTTATCCTGCAGCCAGGATCGTCTTCTCACGAGGGAACTCCTCAACGGTAAATAAATAGCATGGAATGAAAAAAGGTGATAATGATGTGTGGTCAGAAAAATTTACGGCAAAACTAAAAAATGTTACAATAAAATTAAGTTAAAAAACCTTTAAAAAAAAAAAGCTTTTATTTAAATGCTCTAAAAAGAAGAAAAAAAAAATCTTTTAAACTTTTAACTATAAACTTATAACCTCATTATACACAATTTATATGATCATAAAAGCTTGTCGCGAGGTTTGCGTAAGTATCTATAAGAATTTAATTAAAATGAAACTAAAAAAAAAACTTATCAGATTAAGTTACTCAATTAAATAGGTACTAGTTTATTTACACAAGTTGTAACAATTAAATTAATAAATGGCTATTGTGTGGACGGGTAGCGCCCTCTTTTGAATTTTATAGCGTACTAACTGCATTTGAATAGCTGAAGTAGTACGGAAAGGGCAACTAGATGGCGTTAGCGAGTAATATAATTATTTTCTCAAAAATATAAATTACAAAGAAAATATAGAAAATACACAGGCAAAATTCTAATAATAAGCCATGATTAAATAACAACTACTTAAATAATTTAAAGTTAAACGGGATAAAAGACTCGTGTCTAAACCAGGCATAATAGTTCTGTGATGGATGACGCACCATCTTTCTTTCACTTGGAAATCCGGTGGTGAAACATAGCTGTGCATCAACTAAGGAATAACAATTTAAATAAGAAGCTGATGACGCGGACGAGGCGTGGCATGGCAGCCAAAATGAAAACCCGTGCTTAAATAGGAACCACGAATGTGTATGTATTCAAATTTATTGCTACTTTGTGAGAATTACATAGCGTCACCCGTCATGTGTATTGAAGGCTCACACATTCCTTTCTCATATTTTCTCAGGGTTCCATCCATTGTTTAACTTAATTAATTAAATAAAAAGAAAGTCTTCTCAAGGACCAGTAGGCACACAAATGCCACATTAAAGAAATGAAGTAGGAACAAGCTCTGGTTCCAAGCTTACGCTGCCACGTGTAACCTCCTGCAACAAATCATACGGATTGCGATTGCTGCCTGCGTCATAAGTCCAGGGTCCGACCTAAACTTATGGTAGTATG
Organism: Cerastis leucographa; assembly: GCA_963082945.1. Taxonomy (NCBI): domain Eukaryota; kingdom Metazoa; phylum Arthropoda; class Insecta; order Lepidoptera; family Noctuidae; genus Cerastis; species Cerastis leucographa. The sequence goes on from OY720355.1 coordinate 19,600,159, forward strand.
GTCTACCCAATGTAAGTGTTGATCACAATTTAACATATTAAGAAAACCTTAACAGGAGTTTACTGTAACCTGAGTATATTGATGGTTGTACCTACGTGTGTATTAAAGAATTGAGAAGACAAAGAAAGCCTTTGATTTCAATCATCACCTCATGCGCTCAGAACCCCAAAATAGTCTCATGGCAATCTCCGCTGGCTGCTGGTGGTAAGAGACGGAAGGATCTTACAAAGTAAACCTCGCGACAAGCTTTTATGATCATATAAATTGTGTTTACTGAGGTTATAAGTTGATAGTTAAAAGTTTAAAAGAAAATTTTATTTTCTTCTTTTTAGAGCATTTAAATAACAGCTTTTTGAAGTGAAACTTCTTATGCGACTTCCAACAAGTTTAACGCTATCGTGGAGGGGGAATATTTTCTGTTACCCACCAAGAGATGGCAGTATTACAAGATTTGTGACTACGTAGTTCTACTAGGTACGCAAGATGGCGTGCAAACAGTCATGCATTCGACTCTTCGGTGTGACCAGCCTTCGCTCAATTTCTATGAGTAGAATAACCTCGATAAACTTATGTAATAAAAATAATATAACAAGAAAACAACAAAATAATATTTAGAAGCTCAATAAAATAACGAGAGTGAATGTGTGGCACTCGAACTCATGCGTGTAGTATTACGAAGTTTCACTTCTTCCGCGCAGAGGGACTCTACACACTGTTTTTTTTAAAGGTTTTTTAGCTTAATTTGATTTTTCCTCTTGGTTCGATTAACGATTCGGACTATGAGGTATATCGTTTAGAACGTACTATATCTTTTATTCATTAATTTCGTTGTTTTCATAACATCATTTACAATGAAAAAGGACGCCCACCGGCATTGGGAACAGGGTCCGAGCTACCGGTGGTCAGGGCTGTTGAGAGAGGAACCTCCTAACAATACGCGCCGTGTCCAGAAGTACTGCTTTCTGAATCAAGCCCTTGATCCAACTGCCAAGCGAAAGACTCTTCAGATGTTGGTCGAAGCTTTTGGCTATTAAGCCAAGGCCGGCACGACTATCGGCGCAATGATTGCTGTACTTACGTTCCACATGTCGAAAAGCTCGCGAGCCAGATCTAGATATTTGAATTGCTTATCTTTCTCTGCTTTCACGAGGTTCTCGTCATGCGGGACCGTTATATCAACAATCATTGCGCGACGCTCCAATCGATCTATCAACACAATGTCAGGCTTATTGGCACAAAAGTCCTGTCAGTGAGGATAGGTCGATCCCAATACAACGCGATATTACGATCATCGAGAACTGGGTCAGGCGCATACATATAGTATGGCACTTCTGATTTCACTAGGTTGTATCTCAAAGCAAGTTGCTGGTGGATAATCCTGGCAACGAGGTTGTGTCTACGCAAGTACTCTCAGTTAAACAGACGAGAACACCCAGAAATAATGTGTGGATTGACGGTGGCATGCCCGACACACGTTAACCGTCCCGTTTTTAATAATAACATATTATTATTAATAAAAGACGTGAACTTTTTATTAGTTTTATTTTAACTTGCCGTCTTAGTATATTTGCTAGTATGTATTGATGACAATACAATTTTATGCCAGACATTACTTCATCCTGCAGACACGATCATCTCCTCAAGATGGAGCTCCTCAACGGTTAATAGAATGGAAACGATAATTTGTATTCACATTCAGTTTTGATAGATAAAGATGATTTCTATGATAAAGAGATGGCCAAAAAAAAACCCAGAGTCGACAAAAATTTCTTATGTGCGGCCTGAATGGGCTTAATGTGTACATAAAAAAAATGTTTTTATTTCCTCGAAAAACTATGGGGTTAAGTTTTTTTTTTTAATAAATCATAACTACAAATAATTGTTAATAAACAGCGATATTTAATAACATATCGTTGAAAGGTAGGTATCTACTATTATATCTGAATCTGTTATCTTTGTTTTTGTTCAAGCTAGATAGAGATAAAGTATTTGTTCGCTTCCTAATCAGCGCTAATCAACGCAACCCAAGAGAGTTACAGCGACAGTCGCCTGACTGAAAGTTTTTTAGAAATGATAGAAAGAAATATGAATAGGCCAAACGTACTAGCAGATTACGTTGATCAACACCGTCTAAACGCACAAAGGAACATTTCATTTCAGAGGATGGAGGCAACGTTACAAGACGTAGCAGATTTCCCAAGAATAACTTACGATGAGCTGCTTATTCTCGCTATTGGAACGTACCACATCAAGCTAGCAAAATCCTACTGCTACGAACATGTCAGAGCAACCGGTGTGTATTCTATTGAAATCGTTAGGCATCCCGAGAAACTGAACCTTAATGACGAAGAAGGAAATAATAATACGTTAGTACGGTGCCGAATAAAATCGAGACACGTTCAAACAAGAACTTATTGCTACGTACTATACAATCGCCAAGCAATCACCGATTATTGCTGTAGCTGCATGGATGGCCCCCGCACATTATTATTATTATTATTTCATTTATTTCAGGCTATGCCCATAGTGTTAGTAACAATGGTCTTAAATGCTAGTGTTAGTAGAGATACATACATATAATAGTGAATTATTAGGTGTGGAGTTTCATCCAATGTCGCAGCATTGGAGACTCCCACCTATCAGCGAATAAACTCAAGATACTGTTGGTACTGCCACGAAGACGAGCGAGCAGGGAAGCGCTTCTCTTTCGCATGATGACTGCAAAACCATCAATATGTCTTTCCGCAAACATTTTTGACGCGCTACATCGCCATGGCAGCCTCAACAGTATCCTGAGCGCGTTATTATACTGGACCCGTAGATCGCTATATGCACGCAAACTATAACTAGTCCACAGGCTGCACGTGTAAAATGACGAGCAAAAAACTTTAAACAGAGTAATTTTCACCACCTCGGTACATCGCGCAAACCTGCGGGCCAGCATGTTGCAGCGTACCGACAGCGATCTACGTTCCCTGTCAATGTCCCTATTATATTTTAAGTCATCAGTAACCCAGTGACCCAAGTACTTAAAACTGGTCACCCTATTTAAAGGTGCTCCGCCGAGCGATATCTCCGGTATAGTTGGGTAGCCTAAAGCACCTGCCTTAAATACCATTATTTCGCTCTTTTTGGCGTTATACTTGAGTCCGTGAGCTACCGCGTATGCTTCACAGATTGACACCAATCGCCTCAAGGCACCTATCGATGGGCTCAGCAACACCATATCGTCGGCATAACTAATGTTATTAACACACACCCCATCTATATGACAACCGATTTTAGTGTTGCTGAGCTCACCGATCAGCTGATCCATGTACAGATTGAAAATTCGAGGTGAGCTCAACCCCCCCTGCCTCACCCCGCATTCCAACCGATACACATCAGAGAACGACCCCTCCCACTTCACACTGTTTTGTTGGTTATTATACCAGAACTTAAACAAATTTATAATGTTACTAGGCAAGGTAGTTTCTTCTTGCAGCTTACGCCACAGTGCTTTATAATTAACGAGATCGAATGCCTTTGACAAATCCAGAAAACAGGCAAACACAGGCGTTTTTCTGTCAGTATAGTACTGTACAGTCTGCTTGAGGCATAAAATAGCACTCTCTGTAGAGAGTCCAGGTCTAAAGCCGAACTGTCTGTCATTTAATATAATATGCTTCGATAGCTGTTTGTCAAGCAGACTGTCCAGCACCTTGGCTATGACAGTCGCCAAAGATATAGGCCTGTAGTTGGAAATGTCAGAGGCATCCCCGGTTTTATTTTTAACAATAGGCACTACAGTAGTGTATATAAGGTCGTTAGGTAAATAACAGTGACTCACACAGAGGTTAAAAAACATGGCCAACACTCGCGGCAGGTGTATGCCGGCGTGTTTCAGATGCTCGATGCTAAGACCATCGTGGCCGGGTGACTTACCTCTTTTCATCCCCGATATCACTGACGAAACTTCTTTTACAGTGAAGTGAACGGTACCGTCACCCGAAACGGCTTCAACATCGAACATCTGAGTCTGATCTCTAAGTATCTGTGAATCCACCTTAAAATGTTGTTTGAAAGCATTGGCTATACTTGTCGGTTCATGCACGCCCGCTACACTCACAGGTCGGCTCGACCTTGGATTCAAGCGATTAGTGGACTGCCAAAATGACCCAAACTGTTTCTTTGAATGGTTATTTGCTATTATGTCCATTTTGATTTGCTGTTCATTTTCTTGACAGTATTTTAACCTGCTTTTAAATATGCTTCGAAATTTACACATATTATTGTAAATAAACCCTGACCTGGGTTTATTGTGCAAAAGCCAAGTTTGATACCACAGCCGTGCCTCCTCGTGAGCGCCACGAACATGCATGTTCCAACCAGGTACATATTTTCTCTTATAATTTACAGCTTCACTTCCCACATATGTAAGCTCAGCACCCTCTTTTAAAATATTAACTAAACTAGTATACATCTGGTTTAACAGTGTGAAGTGGTGAGTATCAGAACAAGTTCCATGAGCACAATTAATGAATTCCATAGGAAAATCAATAAGTTTTAATTTGGAATGACAATGACCAGAATATTCAACAATCATATTATTATCCCTTTCACCCCATACAACTTTATTAAATTCATTAATTTTAGATACTAATTTGGGTATAATTAATTTTAAATTACATTCAAGTATCACCGGAATGTGATCAGATGAGTACACATCATACATTACTGACGCATTCACAACTAAATGTCTCGCAGCACTACTTACCACACAGTGGTCTAGCCAGCGAGATGCACCATTCGCGGTGCTCACAAACGTATACGTGTCCTGCGGTAACAACTCCATGTCCACACAAGACCACAATTGCTCCGCACACACCGTCATTAACTCACTTGCAAAACGTTCACCGGGATGTGCATTAAAGTCCCCCAATATAAAAACAGACTCCGTATCACTATTCTCACATATTGCTATAATCTCACTGAGACACTCTGTAAATACGATTAGATTTTCTATCGAATTTGTAGGCATATACACTGAAAAAACCAACAGAGAACCATCCGCATAATCAATCTTAATAGCTACTAAGCGATCACTTTGGCACGACAACACCGTTACCGTTCGGAACATAGTCTTTCTCCACAACAGTGCCACTCCACCGTAAGGCCTTCCAATTAAAACTCCAGCTGATGTGTCAACGGCAGATTTTCCAGTATACGCAAAGTCACTGTGTAGATTCCCCAAGTATGCTACGTCATGAGGAAGCAGCCAGGTCTCTTGCAATGCTATGACGTCACTAACTTCACATAATTCTCTAACACTATCAGCTGATCTAACAATACTCTTACAATTGAATGTCGTAAATTTCACGGTATTTATATATTAGGCAGTTGTGCCAACATTATTTCTATAATATATTATCTTGCCTGGGCCCGACATGAAGACGAGTTGAATCAACCTGCAGGATTTTTAGATGAAGTGTGCTTAGACATAGAAAATACACACATCAAAAGTGTCTAGGGATCAAGCATTTTTATGCGGATTTCTTGAGATTGAGATGTGGCTTTGTAATAAATTTATGATTTTATAAATTTATATAGATCCTTTTTGGTGCATTTCATAATTTGAATCAGGAACTGTGAATCAAATTCGAGTAAAAGATGAAAATCAGCTGTCAATATTTTCCCTATAAAAACATACAACGCATTGAAGACATTATTAGTGCTACTGTTTCCCTACTACTGATTAAAACCAACGTTATTATGGAGCGGCGACGTCATTTAAGCAGGGAAGAAATGCTCAGAGCCGTGGGAATGATAGAAGCTGGTTCCCGGCAACGTACTGTGGCTTTAGCTCTGAATACAAGTCAGAGTGTTATCAGTCGACTTTGGACACGTTACCGAAGCACTGGTACCGTGGCTGAGCGCCATGGAGGACGGTATCGCTGCACCACACGGAGACAAGACCGATACATTCAAATCTTAACTCGAAGAGCTCCAACAATAACCGCCATGATGTTAGCCGTGAGGCTTCATCACTCTTCAGGGAACTTAATTAGCGACCAAACAGTCAGAAACCGCTTGCATGAAGTGAACCTTCATTCCCGAAGACCGCTACGGGTACCACCTATAGCAATGCACAATCGTAGGATTCGATATCAATGGGCTCTTGAACACAGAAATTGGGCAGAAGAACAATGGCGTTTCGTGTGCTTTTCTGATGAGTCTCGTTTTGGTATGAGACCGGATACAAGACGTATACGACACTGGAGAACCCCTGGACGCCAACAGCGATTAAAATCCTGCCAGGAAGTCCATCCTTATAGTGGTGGAACCATCATGGTATGGGCGGGTATTTGGATCGGCGGAAGAACTGAGTTGATTTGGATCAGAGGCAACCTCAACGCTCAAATTTATGCTGAGACGATTGTATCAGACGTCATCGTTCCTCTACAAGTGCAAATCGGTCCCTTATTTCAGTTAATGCATGATAATGCACGACCGCACACCGCAAGAGTTGTAAGACAGACTCTCGCCGCAGCTAACATCAATGTCCTGCCCTGGCCTGCTCAGTCGCCAGACTTGAACCCGATTGAGCTTGCATGGGATATGCTACAGAGAAGAGCTCTGCCGAATATGGAGGGTATCCAGTCGCAAGAAGACCTTTTTTTGTTGTTGCAACGAACATGGGCGGCCATTCCACAGCGTGATTTGGATGAACTCATTTTGAGTATGCCAAACCGATGTTCTTGTGTTGTTAGTGTTCGCGGTAGAAACACGGATTATTAATTGTTTAAGTTACCCAATAAAATTTTAAAGAAAACTGTTATTTCAGTCTTTTTTTCGAACTTTAATGTTAGTGGTTCAAATGTCAAAAATCCCTTTATTAGAAAATGGCAAATTTCTTTATTAATGCAAAGGTGACTTGGTTTATCGTTACTGTGACAAACGAAAACACTTTATTTGATGAATCCTTAAAGAAAATTTTAATTAATATCAATCAGGAGAAAAGTTATTGCAAAAATATATGTTGATCCCTAGACACTTTTGATGTGTGTATTTAGAAAGTAATAAAAATATTTGTTTTTTTTTTGTCACTTATTACACCAAAGCCGTGGCAAGAAAACGAAACAACAGAATAATCAACAATTACACACAATTACAACATCAAGTCAAAATCGTTTTATTATTTTTTATGATATGATATAACTCCTATACCCCACGGATTTCCGGGATTTCCCTTTGGTATCATCAAATGTCTTTTATAATTAACCCGTTGGTAAACATTTTATTGCTGTCGATTCTGGGTTTTTAGTGTATGGATTTTGAGCCATCTCCTTTCATCATGAAAAATAATCTACCTTTTTCTTTTTTAGGGAACTCATCAAAAAATAAAATAGGCAGAATAGGGACTATTCCGCAAAACAAACTCGAGGACTTGACCATTACGTGATTTTGATATTTAATTGACATGCGTTTGCGACGGAGGAATATTATTTCTTCGTCCGACATAATTATTTTCATTTCACGTAAAAATTGTGTATTGAAATCAGACTGACTTATCAGAAACATTCGTTTTCTAAGAAGGCTAGCTTTTTTATTATTTGTTACTGGCAAAACGGTTTTAATTTGATCGGACTAGAAAGAATCATAATTCCTCTTTGTCCGATGAATCGTACCAAAAGGAAAAACACCAATGCGTTGTCCGATCGATCGGACTATGAGAATTTGTGATTCCGCTTTGTCCGATAAATCGGACCAAAAGGAATAAAAAGTTCACGTGGTCCGATTGATCGCACTGAGCAGTCGGACCAAGTGTTCACAGGGAAATTTTCGGATATAATTCTATTTCCTGATGACACTTCGCAAATTTTTTAAATTGATAGAAAAGATACGGACGTCTTACATGTACGACGAAAATTGTTCGCAGCTAACAACTTTTTACGGCATACGAACAAAACAAAATGTCTTAAGTTTTCGTTACCAAATGTACCACAATATGACCTAAAGGACAATGCCAGAACCTCTATAGAGCTTTGACCTATCAAATAAAAGTTGGTCTACAGGCATGCCAAATGTAGCATTCTATTGCTGCTTTATTAGTGATAAGTAATAACATGTTTAAATGCCTTTAGAACTTGCGGTTTCTGTTTGATACTAAGAACAATTATGACATTGAAATTACATTGAATGTCAGTGAATGACTTTTTGACATGACAATTAGCGCGTCAATGACGGTCCGTTACCCTTAATCACCTAATCACTATCGCTCAATTGCGAAATATTTATTAGAGTATACATTCATAAAAATATATGTTAAAAAACATTATTTTCATTAAGTAATGTGTATTTATTCCGAATACATTTTAAAATCTGTACGTATTACGTACGTAGATGTATTTTTTTTACTAAATAACTCGTTTTGTTCCGCGTGTATGCGTACTAAGTAACGCAGATGGTCGCGATAAAAAACAGGAAATAGGACTTCGGTTTTTTAAATTCCTTTTATTACTAACTTTTTATCCGCAAGTGTAACAGAATAACAGTTTAATAACCAAGGGTCTTATTTTCATTGCATAATTTTGATTAATTTACGTTTCTTGTAGGCTAATGAAAGTTAGGGCAGGATCTGGCATTGTCATTTAAATCTTGACGGCAAAAAGTTGGATATTATAGCTGTATTCTTGGGGATTACTATCGATTCAAAACTGCGGTGGGGCGCGCACATTTCTTTCGGGAAGGTTTAGCTCAGCTGCCTATGCAGTTGCGGAAATAAGGCAGATAACTGATGGAGTCACAGCTAGGTTAGTATACTACGCTTATTTATATAGTATTATGTCTTATGGCATTCTGCTTTGAGGATCGGCAGCCTGCAGACGTTGATTCAATTTTCATACCTCAAAAGAGGGCAGGCCGCGCCATCTATAAAATGGATCCTCGAGAGACTCTCAAAAAAAAAATTAAAGACATCAATATATTGACTCTGCATTCACTTTATATTTTTGAATGTATTTCATATGTCTGCAAAAACCGAGGGCTTTTCAAAATTAGAAACGACTTCCATAATACGTATAAATGTAAACAAAGTTCGTGAGACTAAGTAGTTTTGCTGTTCATCATGTGTATCTGTTCATCATGTGATGTAAGTATTTTCGAAAAAAACATTTTTTATATGATGTCAGAGGTCACATTCTCTTTCACATCAGACCACATTTCTGTTTTTCTTTCGGGTAGAGTCCTGGAGTCCTGCGAGTCAGGCACTTTAGTTATTTATACATGGAACACTTTATGTTTATTACACTAAAGAAGAATTTATTTATTTTTAAATAATTATTTAATTCCAGATAACATGAGACGACTACATTTGTCACTCATGTTGGGGGCTGATAATCCGCGACCCTGTAAATGAAACCCGACAGAAACTTGGCCATCGTAACGTCTGTAATGCATAAATTAGATTTATTACTTACTGTTGTTTGAAAACTAGTTTTAAACAGTTTGAAAGCTTCCAGCATATTTTGATAAATATTAAATAATTTGATACATAACTCATCATTTGATCGTAGTCTTTTCGGTCAATAAATCTGAAGCCACAGGGCTTCAGTTTTTTTTAAATCCATTCATTAAAATCAAAATATTTTTTATTCACATAGACCTACATGGGCACTTATAAAACGTCGACAAAAAGCTGTTCGGTTCGGGTTGGTCGTTTTCTATGTAGAAGAACCGGCAAGAAACTCCTTGGTTACTCTTTTAAAATCTTTTGATTTTACAACATTTCTATGTTACAGCGTTAGTACCTAGGTACTTGAGTATGGGTGGACATCGTAGACATCCAAAAATTAATTAATCCAAGCGTCACAGCGTTTTTAATTCAACTTTTATTTTAAGCTTTTTTAAAAAAAAAAAAAAATCCTTTTCTGTCCCACAGTCCCACTCCTGGGCATTGGTCTCTGATACACAGATACACGAGTAAAACTTATAACACCCCTCTTTTTTGGTCGGGGGTTAAAATAAGAGTCTAAACAACAACACAAAAGGAAAATATTAAATATCCGTGCTGTAACTATTCTAAATAAAAGGTGTAATGATTTAAAACTATTGTCAAACATCTGATTAAAAATAATGAAAAAAAAAAGATTATATAGTCGGAGACATCCACACATTTGTGCCGTTTAGCAGTTACCAGGGAAGCCGCATGCGCGAAGGGGCCAAGGCCAAACTTCTCTATCTTCAACGTAGTCCTTAATTTTATAATATGCTTTTTTAATAAGGACACGTTTGATGTAACTTTTAAACTTTCTATCGGACAGTTCTAGTATCTGACTTCGGCAACTTATTATAAAATCGTATACTGTTTATAAGAAATGACTTGCTAGTGTGAGTTTTGTATAATCTAAATTTGGGTATTATAATTTCGTGTATAGCATACAAGTAGGGTGTTATTTTTTCGATTTTAGCTGGTTCGTTTCCTGAGTGTGGGAAGCGAATTTTTGAAAATTTGAGTGCAGATATGTTTATTTTTAAACATAAACGAATGTTTCCTTTGAGTAACATTTGCTATTTCCAGTATTTAGAGTACTTTTCCTCCAGGTGAGACATTGAAAAATTCCATCCTGTATAAACGCAATTAATGAAGTTTCATTGATTAAAGTATTACTTTATATGGCCTCATTTTAACAAGTACTTTTATTATTATTGATATTTCAAATTGTGTTGTTACAACGCACTTCTACTTGTTACTTTTTTATTCGTCTATTCATAATACGAAAAACGGCTGTGAGCGTTATCAACATGATCTTAAAGACTTCCACATTATTTCGAAAGGAAAAAGTATTTTCAAATAATCGTTTGGAAAAAGAATTTCAAAGAATGTTTTATCCTTTAAACTGTCTACTTCTTCTATTATTTTCTCCAAAATATGCTATACAAGATAATTATATTACTCCTAACGGGATGAAGCGTCACCTGTTGTCTTTACTGATTGTGTTTTTTACTATAGTACAATCTTTTTATGACATGTATCTAGATTATATCTCGTATGAAAGTGTTTTCTTTGTAATTCTTATCAATTTGCCGAATATGTACTTAGCCTTCGGATTCTTAATGTTGTTTGTCCTCAACATTAATCACAGTAAACACAATATGTTACTTATCAAGAGTTTCCAATTCATACACAAAAGTCTCGATTACAGTAAGAAAGTCAGGAGCTTTGTTATATGGAACTGGATCGCCGTGATACATATTTTCAGCATCAACGCCTTTATTTATGTGGCATTTTATGCAATGTTTCATTTTAGTTTCTTCACATTAATTCGTAACCTCTTTTATATCACATTTGACACGAATATTCTCTACGCGATTCATGTTTTAATATTGTTAAACAAATATGTTAACGAATGGATCAATAAAATCATGAAGCTTAAAGATGAACAAGAAAGTGATCATGATGAAGATTACTGTTTCAAATTATTTGAGATTTATCAAAATATCCTGGATGTTTACAAATTATACAAGATTATTTTTCAAGCGTTGGTGGGTCATTCTATTTTATAACTTTAATGAACTTACAACTATTGTGAAAATGTTCATCAAACATATATTAAAAAAAAACCTTTTAAAATTTTTCTTCAACAGATTTTATTCATCACGGTCCATGTGTTTCTTAGCAATTTATTTTTTTTGGAGATGAGGTTAATTGAAGACATAATATCCGAGGTAAAATTTACATTTAAAATGCTGCTCTTGTGAATTATTTTTATTCTATTAGTTCATTAATCACAACACGGAAGTTTTGACGACAGGTTACCTCATGCATTCAAGAATTTAAAAAGAGTATCTTTCATCTAACACAGGCACATCTTTTCAGATCACTTGGAACGAAACTTACAAGACGCCTTTAATCATTTTGGTAACAGTTCTATGGGTAATTAAGGATATGTTACTATTTATATATCACAGCTACCAGTGCGAAAAGTTCTATTTAGCCATTGAGGAAGCTGAAACGGCGTGTATACAACTTCTGAAGTACAAGAACTGCCCAAGTACGTACCTAAGATATTATAGCATTTCAAAGTTACTCAAGTTAAAACAAGAGGCGTACAACGCTGGAGTGACGATTTAGAAGCATTTTTGAGAGATTGGCCGGAGAAAACTGCACCGAGAAAAAAGTGGAAGGCTATTGGGGAGGCCTTTGCTTAGCAGTGGGACAGTATAGGAAAAAAATAGAACTGGATGCGAGGTCACTGGTAATGGCGTACAAGTACTGTGTTGGTATATACATATTTTCTCTTTCAGGCGACCAAGTACGTCTTTGCAAGAGAGTACTGCAGGCTAAACGTTCGTTCAGTAAGATGACCGCGTGTGGCCTGTTCTATATAGATGCTGCACTACCAATATGTTTCATGGGACTTCTCGTCAGCTACGTTATTGTACTGTTGCAATTCGCTTTTCTATGAATAGGCTGCTCTTTATCAATGAATAATATTATAAAGAAAGTCTTTATTTTTGGTCGTTTTGAATAGAATAATATAAAATAGAATAAATACAATAAGATATATATCCAAAACTTGCCCTTTGATAAAAAATCTGGAGACGAAGTTTTTTTAATTTCTTTTTTATTTTTATTGTGCCCTTTTGACATGCTGAGCATTTGGCTTTTGTTAGATATGGTGATCACTTATGACACCATGTTATGTATGATGGTTGGAATGAAAGATACCGTTGGGTATACTTAATTTAATAGTCACAGGACATAGGTTACATTTTATAAATTGACGGTGCGTAGTGTCGCAGACGGGTTGAGACCAAGTCATGGCCTCCGGAAGGATGTGTACCATAGATAATCACTAGAGCTTGACAATGAGTAACATACTAATTAGTGATGTCACAACAGCTTTATGAGCCTTTGACTTTCTACGCTTTTGACAATTTGCAACCGATTTATCATTGCGATTTGACCTTATGCTCCAAAATGGTTTCTTTAATGGCATGAGAAATGTCATACGTTTATGTTGAATTGAAGATAAGGCTCCCACTCTTCATCAATGCAAATAAACCTTCTGTCTTAGAGCTGCCGTTTTCTCGGGAACATACAAAGGAAGCCTCTTTACATCCCTCTTAACGGATCTGCTGCAGCTGGAGACATAATGGCTTGTTTTAATGATCTTAGAGATCCCCTTGGGAGGATAAATATGGTATACAGCCATACGGAACGGGTATATACATACTTAAGGGTGTGTTACAGACTATCAAACTGAACATGTTTCTCATAATAAAACATGTTTTTCAGCAAAATAAAAACTTTTTTTTTGTAAAAAAGTTTTTATTTTAGCCTTTTCAGTTGTGGTATCTCACTTTAATCCTAGTCAAGTATAATTTTTACATTGTAACTAGACACCAGCACATCGTCCATACATACGACAAAGGACAAAATGCATAATAAAGAGGATGACTCAAAAAGTACCTAAGCAAAGATTATAAAATTCATATGGCTCCACCGGGCAAGCTTCTCTACCAAGTGAATGAAAAATCATCTAAATCGGTCAAGTAATCACGGAGAAATCGGTGTACATACGTGAAAAATATACATATAACAATTTTTTTTATAAAATGAAAACTATATGGCCAAACTATATTAATTTTTTATGGGACCAAATGGCAGCTATTCCACATAAAACTAAAGAATCACGCAAATCGGATCATAAATCTCAGCGTAATCGGTGTATACACCTGGAAAGTGCATACCGTTACAATTCCAACAAGCCCAAACACAGCTAAGATTCATTGCCTTGTTATGGAGTTCCGAAGCCTGTCTCTTGGATTCATCATCAGATCTGATGGTAGAATATGCTTCACTTGTTGTAGAAAATACCAAAATCACTGTACGTTTTCCTATAAAATTTGAAGAGTTCCCTCGATTTCGCCAAGATTCCATCATCAGATCCCGACTTGGTGACTATGGGACCATTTGGGAAGTATACCCTTTCCAACAAAAAAGAATTTTCCAAGTCGGTTGGCAAGCGACGGAGTAATGCGCGAACAAACATAAAAAAAAAAAAACAAACATCCGAATTGAGCACCTCCTCCTTTTTTAGAAGTCGGTTAAAAATATCTGCTGCCCCATAGAAAATCGCAATACCTATTTGACCCAAATGTATTGGCAGCAGATATTTTTTTTTGCTGCAAAAATTTTTTTATGATGAGAAACATGTTCAGTTTGATGGTCTGTAGCACACCCTTAACCACTATGCCCGACAAGATTTTGACACATGACACATCAGCTGATTCGGCGGGGTGATTCGAATTGTCATGAAATTCACGAAATTTTCATCAACTTTCAGGATTCAATTTTACTGTGAAAAATATGTCATGGGATCTGTTTCATACGATAAATTTGATGTTAATATCTCCAATATCGTGTTGAAGTCGCTAAAACGGAGTCAGTCTATTGCGAAATATGTGTAAAATACATATTACTACACCCTTCCAAAAAGTAGGTACCTTAGATGCGCTGGAAATAATGTACATAGGCAAGCTTCTCATATGCTAAAAGAATTCGAAAAGGCAAAATAAAAACAGTAACATTCTATCTCCGTTCTTATTTTTGCCATTATTCATACACAATTTCAAATAAAACACAATCAAAGTATTGACAAATATTACTAAAAACTATGTTGTTACATAACACTTCTTAGTGCTGACCGAAAACCCGGGTTTCATAATTACGATTAATAAGTTGCATTCAGCCTAATCGATAATCGTAATAAAATCGAGTTTCGAAAAAAGAGTTGAGACTGAATAAAAACTCATTGGTATAATTTCAAATAATTAAAATGGTCATAAAATACTATCTTTTTTTACAATTTAGTACGTAATTATTAGATCGAAAGCATCTTATAATTCATTAACCTTTTGACCGCCACGTCAAAAAAGAAAAAGCGTGCCCTCAGCGCCAAGCTCCGAATTCATCCTTTAATACCTACAAAATAGTAGTGAGGTCGAAATTATATCGATAAAGCTCCTGGAAAACTGACAATATATTTTAACATGGGTTTTAATTTAAATAAAGATTATTATACCATCCTTGTGTTGAGTTTTATTTCATCGCGCTTTGTACTTTACGACATAAATGTAATAATCTGTGTCACAATTACGGCGTTTATTCCACAAATAGAAACGACAATCGATAAAACCAAGTCAATACCATCACAGCACTATTGTTCATCATGACGTTATTTTTTGTCACTCTAAGACGACAGTGGCGCAGCTGGCACGTATTTCTTGAAATTGCTCGCTTCTGCTTTAGAGGTGCGACACCGATACTTATTAATAATATCGAAATATTTTATTTTTATTGTTTTGTACTTTTAACATTGTCTACTTATAAAATTTAAGTTTCTTTGGAAGAACAAGCAATATTAATGCTTTAATTTATCGCCACTAACTGATGACATCAGTGCAGAAGTAAATACTGTTTACTGTGTTAGTGTTGTTTTCTTTCGAATGTAGACACAACACTGAAATGAATAGGAAATAGTGAGGAATAATGGTACCTACCTAGACAAAGTTTCCTTAGTGTCACAAACATGAAGTTCACAAAAGATAAAATAAAACACTATTTTTATAAAAAATCGTCTTTTAATTAAAAAAGTTAGGTAGTAGAAATTGGTAGAACAATCACACCATTTTTAATACCTTCACACATTATATACCGTTCAATATGTAAAAGACAATCAACATAACTTTAATTTAACAATTGTATATTGATTTATATCGATATACCTATGTATTTTTAGGTAGAAAAGTATTTAAATTTTTTGGACTTACACAGTGACAGTAATCACGCTACGACCAATATTGATTGATAGTTAAACATATAATTTTCAATAATTGCCTAATCATTGTAAACTTTTTTCATATATGTCTGGACGTAAAACAAATATTTTTCAATATTTTAAAAATATTATTTAGTTTTATTATAAAACTAATCATATTAATCACAGCTTCACTTGGTACATTATTTGTTTGACAAAAATTTAAAATATTCATAAACCAACATAAATAAAACACAATAAAAACTAACATAAACATAATAATAAACAAGAAAACATTTTTTTTTAATATCTATTAGGTACTTTAATTTTAGTTTATGTACTAGTGGAGTTAGGTTTAGACGACATAGAGTCGTGCATACTGCCAAATGTGTATGCAAAAATTATAACTTTCCTGCAAGAGGCTAAGGGCAAGCATGCTAATAACATAAAATTTGACACTCAAAATAATTAAGAACTTTTTTTTTTCTTTTCTTTAGTGTTTGTTTATAATAAATAATTGCCTTGTTCATAGTTTCGTTTTATTTCCTAATGTAATAACATAAAATAAATTGATAAACTTACCGCAAAATCTTCGTCTTCTAGAACTTCCGCACTGTGTTCAGTGTCTTCCATATTAAACGTGTCATTATCGACTCCTTGCAATATATTTAATAAGTCTTCACTACTCATATTATAGTTATCCATTATTAATAATAATAATAATGTATACAGTAAACAATAATAATAACTGCAAAGGAACTACTCTATTCAAAAATTTTCCTCGTTTGACGTCATGGGACTGTCAATCATAGACGACTGTGGCGTTCATGGCACAGACAATACAACAGTGTGATAGAGATGGGTATTGCAGTCATAACAATCAATCGATAATCTTTTAACACTCGACTTTAAAGAGCGCATAGTTCAGTATTATAAAATTTTCTTGATTTCTCAAACATGAAAGTTCAATATAAAATGTTTGATTTGTTTAATAATGCAGAATTCAGAGTAAATCAAATATAACGTAGGTTGCCGTCGAGGTCGATATTCTTGTTATATTGACTGCTGCCTACATCACTACGTGTCAAGTTAAGGCGACTGTGGCGTTGAGGGCACTATGTTTTTCGAACTTTTTAACTGGTTTTCTTTTTTGTCATCTTATGTTACTACAGATGAAATCTAATCAAAGCAGTTCACTTCAAATAAATTAAGAAGAGTCAAGGTACATAATTAACAAGGGAAAAAAACAAAACAATGCTGTTTAATGACATTTATTTACGTTTAAAATTCTGTCAACCATTCGCGACCGTGGCGTGCTGGGCACATTTTGGTTTGTCGTCTATACACGCCTGTGGCGGTCAAAAGGTTAATGAACGTTGACTTCAAGAGAAGGAGATTTATTACTAAAAAGAACAACAGAAGTCTGTAAACACAAAAAAAACCAAATCAACATTTTGATGATTTTCTTTCTTTGAGAAACTTAAAGATAAGAGAAACTTTCCGTTGAACTAGCAGCGTGAAATATAACAAGAAATTATGTCTCAAAGTTCAGGCAAAGAAAAAACCAGAAAACGGAATGATTTTCAAATTTAAGCACAGACAGCACCTTAGGCTTAATTCGCGCCGATTATTTTCTATTTCAACATTTAAATTAAGAATGCGCTCGCTATTCTCATTTAAAATAAGTATTAATTTTACTATATAATAATTGAGAATTTGATTGTGTAATATCTGATGTTTGGTTAAAGAATGACCAGGATCTTGGAAGGAATCTTAGCTAATATTATAAATGCGAAAGTAAGTTTGTTTGTTACGCTTTCACGCGAAAACTACTCAACCGATCACCATGAAACTTTTTACACATATTCTTGGAGGTATTATAAGTAATATAGGCATATATATATATATATGGGATATAGTAGGAAGTATCAGCACGCTACGACCAATAGGAGAAAACGGGGAAAATGTTACTCAGACGAAGTTGCGCGGGACGCGTATCGCCAAACTGTATACTGACCCAGACACCCGTAGTCTCTACATCGTGCTCATTAAAATCACAAATAAATTGGCGCAAAGTGCATACGAGCTCAGAGCAATCTGAGAAGGTATGCATTTTGCTCGCAACAAATTGGAGCAAAGTACATACGAGCTCAGAGCAATCTGATAATGTATGCATATGTAAAGCAAACTGTGACACCTCAAAACATTTTATATTCGCTTATAAAGCATAGTCGACGTAGCCGCGCTACGCGGGGTTCCTGTTTCTTTCTGCAGGGTTTACAGTAACCTAACACGAAGGGGAAGTCGGGGTCTTAGTTCGCTCGCTCCTCTCGCTCGCTAGACCCCGCAATCCGCTTCGAACCTAACTTGACCGAGTTGGGGTGCCCCAAGTCCAGAGCTCGCTTCGCTCGCTCTTGCATCCAAATTCTCCTGGATGTGTATAATAGGGATGGTGACTCATTTTTTTTTATTTGTCTATCGGTTAGATTATTAAAAAGTATTTGACACGTATTTTTTTTCTCTCGAAATCGTAAAATTACGGAGATATTTTGAGTTGAAATGGCGCATGACGTCACGGCTCAGTACGTTTTATACCTAGTTGTGACGTAGTGAGCCCCCCACTCTCCAATTTTAATGCGTTTTAACTAAGTATTTTTTTGTTAACTTGATAAAACAAAAAATACGTATCTAATATTTTTGTATTACCTGATTGACGGACAATTAGGATTTCGTTTTCTTTACCCAGTCATCATCCCTTTTGTCCGTGCACTTTCTTTGAAAATATCCAGGCAAAAAGCTACTCCATTTGCTGAGATAGATTAGGTTTTGGCGAGTAATATGCATAAACAAAAGCTCATCTATTAGTGTAAATTCGCCGTCTGGACTCGTATGTATTTTGCTCTAGTATTTTAAAGCAAAATGTATATTGATTCAGACACTCTCTGAATAGGTATACAGTTTGCTCTTCAACTAAAAAGGCAAACTGCGATAAAACTCAGAGCAACCCCAGTCTGGGTCAGTATACAGTTTGGCAATACGCGCGCGGGACAGCTAGTAGGTAGTAAATATTTTTTTTGATCCACCAAAGATAAATTATATTCTTTCAAGATTGTGTATCGTATGGTTGGGTTATTGTTATGTTACAGGTAGTCAGTGGCCCGAAAGTATGACAGCCAGTCTTACCAAGTGGTATCGTGCTACCCGATATTAACTGGTTTGAGGAGGTCAGATAGGCAGTCGCAGGTCGCTCCATTTAAAGTACGGGTATGGAGCTGCATCCGGGTAGACTAGAAGCCGACCCCAACAAAGTTGGGAAGACGCTAGACAGACAGATGATGATGATGGTTAACAATCAGCAATGCATAAGGCGATTCAAGGAAGATTAGTTTATTCTTTCAAAGCGGGTCGCTGTACAGTCTAAAAAGGTTTTTTTTTTATATCTGCCAATTTCAGGTTATCCATCATAGGCCGTGAACATCCGTGATATGTACCAGAACCATCAGGACATGAGTCTTACTCGTATATTTTGTAGAACTCTACAAAATATACGCTTATCTGAGAGGGTATCAAAAAATAGTATCGATTAAAATTATTGGTCGGAGAACGCAAAAGATAAACAAAATTGGAAAGACATGGGCGCTTTTAACCAGCAGTGGGACAGAGCAGGCTGATAAAAGAGTAAATACCCATTAAGCAACCCAACCTCCTAACCAATAATCAAACTACATAATTCTTTTTTACTATGCCTACCGAGATCCTCGGCATTCTACCAACCTTCGGATAGTTCAAAACAAAATTCACAAAAAATTATCTATAAGAAAAATAGAAATAATAACATATAAATAGTAAATTTTAATACCTACAACATAAATTGGAACAGAGAACGAATTCCTAATTTAAATTTTGAAATGGAAAAAAAATCGGCGCGAATTTAGTCATAATATCAGTTTGTGCTGTTTATTGTTGGGTCAGAATGTACGAAAAACAATTAAGATTACCATTATAAAGCCTAAAAAATATATTATAATAAATATTTATTGTATTTACGCTCAAAATAAATTAACTTTAATTTTCATCCATAGATTAATTAAATTCCTTAATTTAATTACTCGAGTAAATCGTTGTTTATAAAAAAATAATCGATTGGAATAATCGCTTTCACACATCACAATAATTAAAAAAAAAACAAATGGTCGTCTATTTCAAATTCAAATTGAGTGGTGGTAAAGAATATTACGTGTTATTGGTCCTGTTTTAGTAAATAACGCTAAGATCTGGGCATTTTTATATGGTTTATAATATTTGGAATGATATTTGTCATAATTGTTATCGAATCTAAACGCGTGTTTGTGTTATATGTGAAATATAAAAATGTAAACACGCACGATTGGCGCGAAACTTCGACTTTAGAAATCAAAATTCATCATTACCACTGCTTATTGAAATTGAACTATAGATGAATTCGCACCATAATTAAATGACGAGATCATTATTGTCCATGTAGTGGAGATAGAATGTTCGAAAACCACAGTTTTTATGATTTTTAGCCTCGACCGGCACTGCCGCCAAAATGGCGATGACCGTATTTATGCACTAGCATTTTTTAAGGGCAAATTAAGAAACTTGCGCGCTAAATACAGAAGTTTTAATGGCGTTGATATATGAGATTTTTATCCAACTCCCTTAATTAACGCACACTCGTAGTATTTGATAATCAGAATATTAAATATTTATATAAATAATGAGGACGACGAATGACTTAATTGCTAGCCCCTTTCGGGGCCGATACCAAGCCAGCGGAGGTATGAGCGTCGAGCCCCTTCGGGGGCCCGTACCGAACTATATGGTTAAGGATGTATATACCCTTTCCGTTACACCCTGTATAAAGGTGGGGAGGTTGAAGTCAAGGATGAGGTAGGTACTCCTCTCAACTTATTACCTTTGCTGCATCAAATACATATCGGATACCGACCACCTCCCTCTTGTGAAGTGAAGACCCCGGCCCCTACCTACTGACAGATGACACCGCTTGTATTGACAGCTACTGTCGTTAGGAATGTCTTAGATTGAGAGGAGAACAACGAGACATCCCTGCTGGGTTTCTGTCATTCCATGCCGTATATGGCGCATGTTGCAAATCTTGCAGCGTTTCCGTTTCCATGATGACGATATCATCTGCAAATCGTAATTGCAGATGATATCGTAAAATTAATGCCGCGCCCCTTCCAGTCCAGCGTCTTGAATATATCCTCCAATGCATTTGTGAACAATTTGGGGGATATAACGTCCCCTTGTCTCACACCACGATGCAAGGGAATAGGCTTAGACTGCCGGTTCTGGACTTGGACGGCCATAGTAGCGGCCTTGTAAAGACCTCTCAGCACTTGGATGTATCGCCAATCGATTTGGCATCGCTGCAGAGATTCCAGAACCGACCAGATTTCGATCGAGTCAAAGGCCTTTTCATAGTCCACAAACGCTAAGCACAGGGGCCGATTTCTCTTCTGTTTTCTGTATAATCTGCCGCACTGTATGGATGTGGTCTATGGTGCCGTACTCCGATCGAAACCCGGCCTGTTCGGGAGGCTGAAACTCGTCGAATCTTCGCGCAAGACGGTTTGTGATGACTCTCGAAAACAGCTTATAGACGTGGCTTAAGAGCCAACTGGGTCGGTAGTCCTTCAAAAGAGTTTTATCACCCTTTCTGAAAAACAACACGACAACACTCTTACTCCACGCCTCTGGAGTTCTCCCATCAAAAAGAACAGTATTGAAAATGCTCTGGAGCTCCTTCATTACAGGTTTACCACCAGATTTCAGGAGCTCAGTCGTAATACCGTCTTCTCCAGGGGCTTTTCCGTTTTTAAACTGTTTGAGAGCCATCGCAATTTCGTCTAGGTTGACTTCTGGCAAGTCTTCCGTAAAGTGGCGAGTTAATGTAGCTCGGAACTTCTCATTTTCGGGATCAGGTTGAGATGCACGCGTAGCGTATAGCTGAATATAGAAGCTGAATATAGAAGCTGAATATAGAATTCTGTACTCCCACTTTGGCGTTGAAGTCTCCCATGACAACTTTTTAGTGGGCCCTGGTGGTGAAGTGTAAGGCCTTCGATATATCTCCAAACACATCTTCCATTTCATCGTCCGAGTGCGTCGAGTTCGGTGCGTAAACCTGCACAACCTTGAGGCTATACCTCTCGGTTAGCTTAATTACGAGGTACGCGACCCTGTTCGACACACTCGACACTTCTACGACGTTGTCACAGAGAGCTTTATTCACCAGGAATCCTACGCCACCCTGGGACAGCTGGTCTCCCTCTCGAAAGTATAGAAGGTGGCCTGATTCAAGAGTTACCGTGTCCTCCCCCTCTCTTCGGACTTCGCTTAACCCTAGAACGTGCCACCTTATTTTCTCGAGTTCGACTTCGAGTTGCGCCAGGTGCTCATCGAGCCGTAACGTGCGTCCGTTGTACGTCGCCAAAGTCAGTTGTTTTTGGCGGCCTTCCGTAACCCGGGGATTCTTCGCACCCCCTGCCCTACCGTTACCGTGACCGCCACCTTGATCAGGAATAGCAGGGCGACTGGGAACTGGGGGCCGTGGTCCATGTTGACTTGCCATTGGTAAGGGTTCGCTCTAATTGCCACGCTGAGCAGGCGGGTTGGCAATCGCAGTAGATTCACACCGGTATCGCTGCTGCCCGACACCGGTGGGACCGATATGTGATAGGTCCTAAAAGTCTCTTAGTCGCCTTTGACGACACCCGCGAGAAGAATTGGGGGAGTGCTATTCTTAAGCCAGCACTCCACAGCGAATTTTGTTATTTATGGGTGCGTACAATTTGTTATAATAACAAAAGTTCTAATGATCATATAAAATAATTTCATTTGAAATAATTTTTGTTTTGTATTACGATGAAATGATATAATCAATTATTGATATAATTTCTGTTGACCTAATTTTATATGGATTAATTAACATTTTCTATAATGCACATTTAAACTAATATTCAGTTAGTATATATTAGGTTAGTATACTATCCATACTAATATTATAAATGCGAATGTCACTCTGTTTGTTCGTTTGTTTGTTTGTATATTAGTGTGTGTAGTGTGTATTTAGGTTCAACGGTTTGGTTCGGTAGGTATGAAATTGCATAAATTTTGTTTTACTAATGTTGACCTTAAGATTGTTTGCTTCTAGCACTCTATGGATGTTTGTAGGACCGTGTTTATTTCCTGCTCATAAGATTTTTTGTCCTCACCTTTTATTATAAAAGTAGTATCATCAGCAAATAGTACACACTTATGATTCAAAATATTTACAAAATCATTAATGCAGAGCAAGAACAGTGGGGGGGCTAAAATACTGCCTTGCGGCACGCCGTAACTATTTAACAAAAAAATTGGTTGTCTGTAAAGTCGGTTTACTGACGATAGTTGAACGTGACAACGCTATAGGGACGCGTGCCTCTCACTCGCTCTCATTGTGAGCGCATAACGTGAGCGGAGCGTAACGCAGTTTCTTGAAGTGTCACCCGGCAAACCAATTTATAAGACGTTGTCACGTCAAAACGAAGACTGAAATAATTCTCGCGTTTTGGACTGATCATTATAACTCGATACTTCCACTGCCTGTACTCGATCAGCTAGATATGGCTTCAACCATTCGTAAGCTTTACCTCTTACTCCGTATCTGTAGACTTTTTCTAATAACCGTTCATGACTGACATGATCAAACGCCTTACTCATGTCCATAAAGAGTACTGAAACTGGAATTTTACTATTGTAATAGATCTTATTAATTGAAAGGCTGCCAAAGATGTGCTTCTATTTTTGCGAAAACCATTTTGTTCATCCTTTATAATTTTGTGTTTTTCAATTAAATTTGTTAACTTGTTACAAAAGACTTTCTCAAATTTTTTAGAAAATATAGGTATTAATGCAACGGGCCTGTAATTGTCCATTTGTGCTTTAATTCCTTTTTTATACAATGGTTTTACTAATGATCTCTTTAATATATCAGGGAATATTCCCTGTTCTAATGAGAGGTTAATTACATATAAAAGAGGTTCCAGATTCATATTTACTGATAATTTTACAATGTCAGTGCGAATTTCATCATAACCACTTGCTTTCGAATCATTCAGAGACATCACGCTTTTTTTAATTCACTGCTTTCCAATGGGTAGAGAAACATAGAATTGCCGATTGATTCAATATTTTCCTAGTAACCGAGTTAATAAAAAAAATATTAAATTGATTTGCAATAGAGTCAGGACTGACATAGTCGTTGTTGTTAATTGTAATTTTTGATATACATGTGTTCTTTACATCTGTGTCAGTATGTTTTTTTATCAGATTCTACGCTGCTTTACACTTATTTTTAGCTTTATTTATGTAGATTGTATTATTTTGTTTTCGTGACGTTAAAATACATTTTTTTAAATATATTACAATAGTTTTTGTACGTCTTTTTATGAGATTCGCTATTTTTATATTTTAGTTTATAGTGGAATTTACTTTTATTTTTGCAACTTACTTTTATTCCTTTAGTAAGCCAATTTGATTTATTTAATGCTTTATTAGTAAGTTTTACGCGAACAAAACTTATTTTTGTTTTCATCACTATAATCTCGTTTAAGTTCATACCACCATTTCAGAACTGGCTGTTTCCGCTTTGCAACAGACCATGCATAAGATTGGGCTGAGTGATCCGATAAACCCAAACCAACCCAACCTTTCTCAATAGTGGTTGCGATGTGATCAATACAAGTTTGTGTCTTTTTTGTTACTCGCGTTGGCGTTAATATACTATGTTTTATGTTGTATGTTTTTAACAAGTAATTAAAGTCTCTACTTTCCTTGGATTGCTTCAAAATGTCTATATCTGTATCTCCACACATAATAATTTTCTTTCTTGTATTACGACAGAGCGATCTTAAGAGGATGTCTAGTTTATTAAGATTTTTTTTTTACATTTGACGAAGGTGTTCTATAAAGACAGATTAAAATTGTGCCATATTTAATAAGTTCCACACCACAGCATTCGAATACACAAGTTTCACTTATTTTTGTGTTTCCTGTATAATTTTAAATTCAATGTCGTTTTTTATAAGAATGGTGTCGCCTCCTCTTTTGGAAGTTTTCCTCGAATAATATGCTGCTGTCGTGTAACCTTTAAGACAAAAATTTCTTTCAGTCCCTTCTAGCAAGAACAGTAAGACACAGTAAATCGACGCTAATATTCTTATTTACTAAGTCTAATATGGCAAACGAAATTTCGTCACGTTTGTTTAATACCCCGGCTATATTTTGATGTATAAGTGTAAAGGTAGACTCAACTTTATTCACGAAAAAAATCATCACTCTTGAGCCGCTGTATCAATATTATCAGTCTGTACACCCACATCATTCAAACTGTCAGTTTGTACGCCTACGTCCATTGTAATTCGTTGCCCTATCTTAGTAGTAAAGTTTTCAGTGTAGTAATGATAGCTATTTTTATAATTTAAGTGCAGAACTTGTCTGTGAATTAGTCTACAGGTATGGAGTTTATTTATGTTATTTGGTAAAAAGTTAAAATCACTTTGTAATGGTACGAAACACGAATTTTTACAATTAAAGCACACTTTCAATAAATTGTTTACATTTAGATACTTATGATTGTAAATTTGACCGACTAACACATTGGTGAACTCTAATTGACCTAAAGCGTAATATAATGTGCGTTTGAATATCCATAGGATTTACATCATTCGACCCTGTTAGAATTATCACAAAGTACGATTTATTAAAGTCTTTACACATACTTGCGCAGGTTTTCAACACTTCTTTAGTCGTTGCATTAGGTTTTATAAATGATGTCACAGAAAACTTTTGTCCAAGATAGTCCTGAAGAATGTTTCGGACATCGTATCCTATTTGATCGGCAAAAATCATAACTGTCTGGGTATCACTTGTTTGAGTTTGTGGTTGTGCCGCCAGTGTCGTCAGCTTCGGGTTTAGATTGACTTGTCGCTCGCTAGTTGTTTCCCTATTCAGGTCCGTATCCAAGGTAGAAGAGGTCTCTTTATATCGTGTGTCATGGTCACTTGGATCAATGCACGTACTGGAATTTTATTCCCTCAGGAGCAGGACTACAGGTGGATCCGGCTGTATTAAAAGAAATATTACCAACATCGCTTGGGGTTTGCGTTACTACGGCAGTGTCAGGTTGAGTAATAGTAGGTGGAAGACTCAACTTTGTTGGGGTAGAGTAACGGCTCGTACTTGGCATATTTCTTTTGCGTGCCGACTTCGGCGAACAAACTTTGGTTTCTAATAAATTTACCTTCTTGTAAGTTTCAATGACTTTTTGGTAGTGGCCTATATCCAGTTTTAGGCGAAAGTTCTCACTATTTAAATTCTCAATCTCCTGATGAGCGCTTTCTAATTCCGTAGTTAATTTATTTATTGCATATCTGTAGTTGGTAATAGCGTCGCTCTCATTCAATGAAGTATTTGGCAAACTCATCATTGTAGTGTCTAGTAACGTGGAATTAGAGCTCAAGTTGCTGTTTACAATGTTGTCCATGGAATTTGACCTTAGTGGTTTGCGGAGAGTAATATTTTCCATTTCGAAGTTGTCTATTGCAGTGTAAATAATAAGCGCAAAATAATAATTATTAATCACAGCTTCCAAATACTTTATCAACTGTTCAAATAATTAAGCAGATTATTAAAAATTTTAAATTAAAAAAGAACAAAACACAAAAAGCTAAACTGTTCTAAACGTGTGCGTACTAAGCGCGTTGCTTAACCACTGCGCCACGGCGTCGTAAATTTTATTAACCAAAAAACGATATGGTTTCTTGGGTACAGTAATTAGTCATCGAAGTGTGGTTGTAGATGACCATATAAGGTAACGAATTCACATCGCACGCACTGTCTCTATGATGAGTCACTGAGTCACTATTAGTTCACGATTCTTATGAGTGATTTTTGTTTTTTGCTGTTTATTCACACATCATTTGGTTTATTTAGATCCTGATTTAACAGTGTTTACACTCACACGTTTCACTTTCGGCTAATTTATTTTTCATTAGTTAATACTCGTATTTGGATTTTATAGATTTTTAAACGGAGCTCTCACTGTTTGAGTGCGGTCAGCGTGATCGCGCGCGCGCATCGCCATGCCCATGTCTTTTATTATTATGGAGCGACGAGTCATCCTGCAAAAAAGATGGATATTTAAATCTACACAATTTGCATAACTGGCAGCTAGAAAACCCGCATCTCATAAGGCAAGACAGATCAAAGTACCAATTTAAAATAAACCTTTGGACCGGAATCATTAACGGACAGATAATCGGTCCACACGAGCTGCCAGAAACATTAAATGCAGAAAGATATTTATTTTTTTTGCGAATCGACTTGCCCTTGCTTCTGAAAGGTGTCGTTCCTGAAGTCCAAGAAGACATGTGGCTGCAGAGCGATGGTTGTCCCGCTCACTATGCTGTTAGAGTACTAGAGCACCTTGATACAGCGTATCCAAATAGGTGGATTGGGCGCTTAGGTCCAATATTGTGGCCACCACGCTCGCCAGATCTAAATCCCCTAGATTTTCTGTATTGGGGTTGCCTAAAAGAAAAAGTCTATAGCAAATAAATCACAAGTATTGACCAATTGAGGACTAGAATCCAGGCAGCAGCTAGAGAAATCAGCGAAAGCGGGTTTGCCCGACGAAAATCTTCTTTGCTTCAAATAAAATTGAATATCTTTTTGTTAAATAATAGTATCTGTTATAGTTATACCATTTTGAAATCGGTATTTAGTAAGCATATTATTAAATAAATGGGCACTGACAGTCCAGTATAGTACGTTTTTTTTACAAAAATCGCCTTTGAACTTGGATGGTATGTTAAAAATGGAGAAGAACCTACTTTTTCTTCAAAAAAGGTGAATTTACATAAAAAATCATAATATATCATAATAATTAACAGAAATCAAAATGAAAAAAAAAATGGTTTTTGTTGAAACTAACTAAAGGTAGAAATTTCGTAAATAAAAGACAAAAAGGAAATATTTTCGGAACCCTTGGGTAAAAATGCTAGTTTTGGATAATCTGAATAAAAAGTAAAAGTAGGGTGTTATTTTTTCGATTTTAGCTGGTTCGTTTCATGAGTGTGGCAAGTGAATTTTTGAAAATCCTGAGTGCAGATATGTTTCTTTTATAACATAAGGAATGGTTCCTTTGAGTAACATTTGCTATATCCAGTATTTAAAGTACATTCCCTCCAGGTGACGTTGAACAATTCCGTCCTGTATAAAAGCAAAAAAATATATTTTAGTTTCATTGATTAAAGTATTACTTTAGTATGGCCTCATTTTAACAAGTACTTTTATTATTATTGACATTTCAAATTCTATTGTTACAACGCACTTTTACATATTACGTTTTTATTCGTCTATTCATAATACGAAAAACGGCTGTGAGCGTTATCAACATGATCTTAAAGACTTCCACATTATTTCGAAAGGAAAAAGTATTTTCAAATAATCGTTTGGAAAAAGAATTTCAAAGAATGTTTTATCCTTTAAACTGTCTACTTCTTCTATTATTTTCTCCAAAATATGCTATACAAGATAATTATATTACTCCTAACGGGATGAAGCGTCACCTGTTGTCTTTCCTGATTGTGTTTTTTATTATAGCGTATTCATTTTATGACATGTATCTAGATTATATCTCGTATGAAAGTGTTTTCGTAGTGATTCTTATAAATTTGATGTATATGTACTTTGCCTTCGGTATCATAATGTTGTATGTACTCAACATCGATCACAGTCAAAACAATATGTTACTTATCAAGCGTTTCCAATTCATACACAAAAGTCTCGATTACAGTAAGAAAGTCAGGAGCTTTGTTATATGGAACTGGATAACTGTGATAAATATTTTCAGTATTAACGCCTTTATTTATGTGGCATATTATGCAATGTTTCATTTTAATTTCTTCAGATTAATTCGTAACTTCTTTCATATCACATTTGACACGAATATTCTCTACGCGATTCATGTTTTGGTATTGTTAACGAAATATGTTAACGAATGGATCAAAACAATCTTGAAGTTAAAAGATGAACAAGAAAGTGTTAATGATGAAGATTACTGTATCAAATTATTTGAGATTTATCAAAATATTCTGGAAGTTTACAAATTATACAAGATTATTTTTCAAGCATTGGTGGGTCATTCTTTTTTATTATAACTTAAATGAACTTACAACTATTGTGAACAATTTCATGTATCGTACATTTAAAAAAAAGCCTTTTGATATTTTTTCTTCAACAGATATTATTCATCACAGTCCATGTGTTTCTTGGTAATTTATCTTTTTTGGAGATGCGGTTACAAATGGAAAACATATCCGAGGTAACATCTACATTTAAAATGCTGTCATTGTGAAAATTTTGTAAATTTAATTTATTCCTGTACCTACATATAATTTAACATTTAAAAATATTTATGTTTAAAATAAATTGTGCGTGGAATCCTTCCGCGCGGAAGAAGTGAAACTTCGTAATACTATACGCATGCGTTCGAGTGCCACGCATTCACTCTCGTTATTTTAATGTGCTTCTAAATAATATTTTGTTGTTTTCTTGTTGTATTATTTTTATTACATAACTATGACATAAGTTTATCGAGGCTATTCTACTCGTGGAAATTGAGCGAAGGCTGGTCACACCGAAGAGTCGAATGCATGACTGTTTGCACGCCATCTTGCGTACCTAGTAGAACTACGTAGTCACAAATCTTGTTATACTGCCACCTCTTAGTGAGTAATAGAAAATATTCCCCCTCTATGGTAGCGTTAAATTTGTTGGAAGTCGCATAAGAAGTTTCACTTCAAAAGCATTTAAAAATATAAAAATTGTAAGTCGCCGGTATCAGGAACAGGGTCCAAGCTACCGGCGGTCAGGGCTCCAGAGAAAAGAACCTTCTAACAATACGAGCCGTGTCCAGGAGTACCGCTTTCTGAATCAAGCTCTTGATCCAGCTGCCTAACGAGAGCCAAAGTTAGATATTGGTCGAGGCTCTTGGTAATTAGGCCATCGGCTGATACGACTATCGGCACAATGATCGCCGAGTCCACATCCCACATGTCGAGCATCTCGCGAGCCAAGTCAAGATATTTGATTTGCTTATCTTTCTTGGCTTTCACGAGGTTCTCGTCATGTGGAACTGTTATGTCAACAATCATTGCGCGACGCTCTGATCGATCCATTACTAGTATATTAAGCTTATTGGCTACAATAATCCTATCAGTGATGATGAATCGATCCCAGTACAGTGTGATAATGCTATTTTCGAGAACTGCGTCGGGCACATAACTATAGTACGGCACTTCCAATTCCACAAGGCTGTATTTCAGAGCAAGTTACTGATGGATAATCCTGGCTACAAGTTATGTCCATGCAAGTATTCTCCGTTAGCTAGACGAGAATACGCGGAGATAATGTGACGGATCGATTCGCCCGGACGATGGCATGCCCGACATCTGTCATCCGTGCTATCCTTCACAATAAATGTCCGGTAGTTATTCGTCATCATAACTTCATCCATAATTGCACAAACTAAAACCTTCGATTTCTCCAAAGAGGTCCCCGCAACGTAGCCAGGCTACGGATGCTGATTGGTCTACATCAGGTCCATGCAGGGCCTTGGAGAAGCGTCCGTGAAGCTCCTTACTCTGCCATACTTCCCTGCGGTCATTAGTGTCAAGCTTTGCAGGTTTGCGCCAGTTCTCTTTAGCCAAGGAGAGGGGAGATGAGGCCCTTGTCCATCGCGATCACATCCCGATTTATCCCCACGTAGGCTTCTAGGACATATTCCCTGAGACTGCATATCTCGCGATTGTGGAGAGAAGCCTAAACCTCCACTCCGCGGGATATACAGTCTCATAACCGAAAAACGTGGATGATGCATTCGATATGCCGTCAACAATGTACGGACCTTCCTATCCAGGCCGTCTAGTTCTGTTAGAGTCCATTTGAGTACGCCGAAAGAGTACATCAAAACCGGCATGACCCAACCGTTGAAAGCACCTTAATTCGGCCTGATAAAAGACTATTAAATACTTTTCTCAGGCGGCCAAAGAAGCGCTTCAACGATTGCTTCATGTCAACAGCATTGATGCCCAGCGCTTCCGACATATCCAAATACTTTTAGGTTTCGGTTGCTGAGAGGGATCTAAGATTTATGGAATCCTAGAGCTGGGTTCCCACTGATTCCACAATCTCCCCTTGCTTTTCATGCATGACCGCACATTTGTCCACACCAAATTCCATCCTGATGGCGCTACTAAATGTAAGCTCCATCAGATGGAAATCGTTGGGGGCAAAGAGTTTCAGGTCAGCCATGTAAAGAAGGTGAGATATAACGTGACCACCGCTCCTCAATCGAAAACCCAGACCTGAATCCTGCAGCAGCGTGATTCAAGGCTGAGCAATACCAAAGTTGGCTCAAACTATCGACCTGAAAAATACCACGCTCTTTCCTTATCGGTTCGATATTTCCGTGCATATGCCGACATCCTGGATAGCGAAGGACTGTCCGCCATTGCCCCATACACGACATCAGGAAGGTGCGCAGAGTTGCATCTATTTTACACAACTCTAGCACCCTCATGAGCCATGTATGTGACACCGAGTCACAGGTCTTCTTATAATCTATCCAACATGAAACGGCGAACCTGTTGGTTAATGGCCATATCAATGAGGAGCAGCTCCTTAGTACCGCGGGACCCATTCCTACATCCATTTTGAGAAGAAGAAATGGTCGAATTGTCATCAATGAGTTTACAAATTTTTGCTCTCAAAATGGATGTAAGAACTGTATACACTGTCGAGAGACACGGTTATCGGTCTATAGTTTTTGGTCTCCGCAGTACTACCCGATTTATGGAGCAGGTGGGTTATAACTGTTGTCAGGAAATCGGCCAGCGACTCTGACTCTAAGGCTGACTGGAACAGAGTCGCCAGGCGGGCGTGTGACCTGTGTATGTAGTCTCGAGGACTGATATCAGTCCCCGAGAACGCCCGTCTCACAAAGTGCAAAACTCTAGGACGCAAGGACTCTAGGCAAGGAGAGCGTTAGTACTATTTTGTGATGTTTTAGGCTGTACCGGAGGTACCACAGCCTGCACCGACGGAGCAGTGACATGGCTACTCTGCATTTCAGTTCGTAGACGATTAAGTACAGTGTTATCCAACTTACGATTACGCTGGATAACTCACACCTGATCCGACAGTCGTTGCGCCGATACGTTAACAGCTGGCTCAAACACCTCAGATAGAGCGAGCATTCGAACGCGGTACGAAGTCAGGTTATTTCCCCCCTCTGTAGCCCCATAGTATGAGCGCATAACGTTTTCGTTGATGGTTTGTGTCCATCGCATGCGCTGCACACTTCCGCTGGAAGCCTATCAGAGGCTAGTGGGCCTCGAGGTCCTAAACCATCCGGCAGCCGGCGTCCTCCCCGTCGACGAGCAGGGTGGTGGTGTCGTCGGCGGAGAGAAGTACTCGTCGCTGTCGCTCGACGAAACTGCCACGGCCGGCGTCACAGCACTCACGGTGAGGCTGGGTTCCGGCGGCGGGGAGGCGGAGCGGGGCGACGAGTCCGGAGGCAGTAGGCGTGCTGCTGCTCTGGTCAACATCGTCTTCAATTCATGTTATTGTTATTCTATCAGTTCATCAATCACAATACAGAAGTTTTGACAACAGCTTACCACATGCATTTGATAAAGAATTTAAAAATAGTATCTTTCACCTAACACAGAAACCTCTTTTCAGATCACTAGGAATGAAACTTTCAAGACGCCTTTAATCATTTTGGTAACAATTCTATGGGTAATTAAGGATATGTTACTATTTATATATCACAGCTACCAGTGCGAAAAGTTCTATTTAGCCATTGAGGAAACTGAAACGGCGTGTATACAACTTCTGAAGAACAAGAACTGCCCAAGTACGTAACTAAGATATTATATAATTTCAAAGATACTCAAGTTAAAACAATAGGCGTGCAACGCTGGGGTGACGATTTAAAAGCATTTTTGAGAGATTGGCCGGAGAAAACTGCACGGAGAAAAAAGTAGAAGGCTTTTTGGGAGGCCTTTGCCTAGCAGTGGGACAGTATAGGTAAAAAAAAAGAACGGGATGCGAGGTCACTGGTAATGGCGTACAAATATTGTATTGGTATATACATATTTTCTCTTCCAGGCGACCAAGTACGTTTGTGCAAGAAAGTACTGCAGGCTAATCGTTCGTTCAGTAAGATGACCGCGTGTGGTCTGTTCTACATAGACGCTACCCTACCAATGTGTTTCATGGGACTTCTCGCCAGCTACGTTATTGTACTGTTGCAATTCGCTTTTCTATGAATAAGCTGCTCTTTATCAATGAATAAGATTTCAAAGAAAGTCTTGATTTTGCTCGTTTTTAATAGAACAACATAAAATAGAATAAATACAAAAAGATACATTTCTAAAACTTGCCCTTGAGACCGTAACAAAACACAAAAAACCAGAACAAGATTTAAGGAAGACGCGGATGCATGCTGTCATGAACAAGTCTCTGGATTAGATTAGTGAGTGGTTTCTGTCCTTTGGACTGCAGATCAACCCTAAGAATTCTCAGGCCTTGATCATCGGTGGCAAGTATAAAGGCTCCATGGTTGCGTCGCTGTCTCCACTCTGTCTGAATGGAGTTCAGATAGAATACGCAAATAAGCCAAAAACTTGGGGGTGATTATGGACTGCTACTTCTCGTGGACTTCCAAGGTTGCTGGAGCCAGTCTCCATCCAGCCCATCAATGCCTATGCCTGTTATTTGGATGCCACATAGGAGCTTTTAAATAAACTTGAGCGTTTACAAAATATCTGTATTCGTTTTGTTTTAACCTCAAAATATGATAATGTTTCTAACTTTCGCAAAATACTCTCGAATGTAGTGTCTGCTTTTTAACATCTTTCATAGCATTAAAACACCAACCTATCTACGGGGACGGTTTTCTTACACCTGTCTTTCTCCTGCCACTTGAGGTCGCGTCTTAGGAACCTCCTAAATCCCCTCTCCACTCTACCGACTTTTACTCCTACTGCTCTACTGTACACACGCTGTGCGGTTGTGGAATTCACTTCCATCTGACATAAGGGACTGTCAAGCTGTTGTAGTTCACAAAAGAAGAATGAAAGAACATTATCTTCCTATTTCGGTCTATGACGATCTATCACGCGCCAACGTATGGGCCACGGTGGACCACGGCGGACGAGAGCGGTGAGGGTGAGTGGCGCGGGACGGAGACGCGGCGCGCGCGTTGCCGGCCGCCTGCCAGGGCTGCCAGTGTCCGTTAGGCGCTGGCCACACAGAAAAGACGTAAGACGAGGACGGGGCACAGACAGGGCGCAGACGGGGCGCCGTCGCGACTTTTTAAAACATACAGAAAAGTCGAGGCACGGACGTGACGCTGGGCACCACAAGAGATGACGGCTTTTAAAATTATGGACGATCTACGCGCGAGTCCAGACAACCACGCCCTACGCCACCCGCACCCCCGTTCTCGCCCGTCCCTCGTCCGCTCGCGCCCGTGCCCCGTCCTTTCTGTATGTCTTTACAATAGGGCGCAGACGAGTCAGCGTCGTGTCCGCGCCCTGTTTTTTTTATGTTTTGCGTCGCGTCGCTTATATACATTTTGTATGAAAGGGACGCGGAAGAGACAATATGTCTGCGCCCCGTCTACGTCTTACGTCTTTTCTGTGTGTCCAGCGCCTTAGATCTCACAAGTGAGCGGGCATTATTATTCTGTGTTTCCGACCTAAGCAGTACCTAATCTACCATCATTTTTATACAGTCCACTAATTAGTTTTATTGAAGAGCCAACAAACCACCCCAAACATTGGTCCTTCCACCGGTAAAGTCGTCGTACCGAGCAAAAACTGAAAAAGTTTTCTTGAGAAAATGACAATCCCTTTATGCAACGTTAGTAGTTTTAATAGCAATTACCAAAGTATGGAATTTAAAAGAACTGAACTGCAGTGGTTTCTTTTAATACAATGCGGGGAAAAGGAAAAAATGTACATACGGGAAAGTTATATGCATACGGGAATATGTATATACGGGAAAGTTATATAACTAAATATTTACTAAGTGTGGTTTTTGGATGTCTAAGCTCCAATATATTGAGAACTAGCTGTTGCCCGCGACTTTGTTCGCGTGAAAATTTTAAAGAGTATGTTAATAAAAAATGCTGAGCTTTGTTTCCGAGTGCGTGTGCAGATGGAACTACTGTTAGCACTGCTGTTTTTAGTAACAGTACCAATAATTTTTGTAATTTTATAAAAGACATGCTTGATAACCAAGAGCCAAAAGTGGACCTTTACAAAAACCGAGCTCGGATATTAGAAAACTATTACTTTAACTATTTTCATGAAAAACAAATTAAGAGGCACTACCGAAATAACCGTTCATTGCAGTGTTACATAGATTTTTAAGAAAATGCTGATGGATGTCGTATAGCAGTCGTAGTGCAGATGTTAAAGCGCAGGTTTCACTACTTTCTTGCACAAGTGAATCCTGTGCTTTAAAAATGCTGAAAGAAAGGTTGATTTTCTTCCACTAGATAATAATAAGACATAAATCTCTGAAGCTGCAGCATCTATGTTGGCAGAAGAAATAAACACACTGACGTGTGACGGAATTAAAACATTTTCTTACACTCTACATAATGTTGTAAGCTTTGAATTATGTCAAAGTGAGTCAAGGCGTTTAAACGAGGTTCCACAGAAAATTAACGTAGAATCAAAAGAATACAATATAATACTCGTAGGAATTATCGAATATTTGCCATCGGGCCCAAAGGAAAACAACAACACCGGCCACTATAGAGCGCACAGCTATAGGCAAAACAAATAGATATTTTGCCGATTTAAGAGGGGACTCTATGCCCGATGAATTTGATGAATAGGTATTTGAAGAAACTATATGCCGTCGCGCTGCGCCCGACCAAGGCCCCGTAAAGAGCGAAAGAGACAACTGCAGCTCAGGCTGATTTTACCTACAAAAATCCATTGCTGACTCGTAGTCACACCAGATTATCACACCAGTGTGACTAACAGGAATTTTTTTCTCGTTTGTCACACCACTGATTTTTCCACACCATGTATATGATAATTACTAGTGCAGTACCTTTATATTGTAATAAAGTCGCTCTGCTGATCGGTGTTTGCCGACTGTTCATATTTTTCTACTTTTAGTAATATTAATTGTTGTGTACGTTAGGGTTCCTTTTGGTCTGGCGAGTGGTTAGCACATTGAAACAAGCGTCTGTCTTTGATGGTGTTTATTGGCAACTAACTTAAAAATATTAGAACATTATTGAATACGGTCGGCGGCCAGCCGCTCAAAACTATATATAAAAAAACGTGGACTGTATGTTTGTTTGTACTATTGAAATCAGCTTCAACATTAATTATCGTTTATTTATTTACTTACATACTTATTACATTTTTAAAAATTATATTTTAAAAAAAATACAAATATAAAAATAGTAGCCCACCGGCATTGTGAACAGGGTCCGAGCTACCGGCGGTCAGGGCTCTTGAGAGAGAAACCTCCTAAGAATACGCACCATGTCCGGAAGTACTGGTTTCTAAATAAAGCCATTGATCCAGCTGCCAAGCGAAAGCCTACTCAGGTCGTTTGTCGAGGCTTTTGGCAATTCAGCTATTGGCCGACACGACTATCGGCACAATGACTGCTGTACTGACATCCCACATATCGACAACTTCGCGAGCCAGATCTAGATATTTGAATTGCTTATCTTTCTCTGATTTCACGAGGTTCTCGTCATGCGGGACCGTTATATAAACAATCATTGCGCGACGCTCCAATCGATCTATCACAACAATATTAGGCTTATTGGCAACTAAAGTCCTGTCAGTGACGATAGGTCGATCCCAATACAACGTGAACCGTCATCGAGAATCGTGTCGGGCGCTTACTTCTAGTATGGCACCTCTGTTTCCACAACTACTGTATTTCAAAGCAATATTTATTATTATTTATTTATTAAAACTTGAAATTTCTCTTTGCTGAATATTGAATTTAGCAGGGAAAAGATGAAAAAGTTTAATAGCACACATAGCCCGACAATGGTTAAATGATGAATAATGTATCGCCGCCGCGCCGACTGGAATATAGTTGGTCAAAGGCACAGAACCAACAAAGTTTGTGAAAGTTGGTACTCACAATTTATTAAATAAAAATAAAAACTACGTAACCATACTAAAATTATTAACAGTATTATTCAATGAAAAATAAATTAATATCGAAAAAGAAGGGCCGACCAAACTGATAAACATAATTTTATCATTTTCTGCCAACTAAAACATTTAAATGGTGAAATATCATTGGGAGATTTCCTTTAAACATTGCGTTAAAAACGTAGTTTGAAGGTTTTTAATTTAATAAAAACGTAATTCAAAGGTTTTTAATTTAACCAAGTACATAGTATAACTAGGACAGCACTAGTTAGGAATACATGGTGTGGAAAAATCAGTGGTGTGACAAACGAGAAAAAAATTCCTGTTAGTCACACTGGTGTGATAATCTGGTGTGACTACGAGTCAGCAATGCAAAAATCATGACCAAAAGACGTTTTGTATTCCGCTGTTTTCTTATTCTTATATCAAAATTTAGAGGAAAAGTATGTCCATGCTTCTATTATTTTCTTTTTTGATAAAAACTTATCTAATTTGTCTGATAGTCGTCTGAACATGGCGATAAAAACGGGCTTTTTTTTGGGTGTTTGGATTGTCATAATTCTTTTAGTGATTATGTTTTAAAAAAGGGAAATGATAGAGGCAAGGATGCATTAATAAGACCTAGATTTTATGGCAAAAAAATCATTGCTCTAGACGCATTATCCACGAAGAAAATAGCGGAATACGTTTGTATGGAGAAAAGCCCACTAGAGTCCCCTCTTATGCAATAGAACAAAAAGAAGTCAGGTAATTATGATTAGGTATGCATTGCCTTGTTTATGGTCACAAAACAAATTTTATAAATTAAATCCAGATGCTGGATGGAGGAAATAAATCCAGAGGCTGGATGGAGTAAATAAAGCCAGAGGAACCAGAGAGGCGAATCCAGAGATTAATAAGAATGCTTTTTTGATTTGTACTATATTACCTCTGTCAAATCCATACTAATATTATAAATGCGAATGTCACTCTGTTTGTTTGTTTGTTACCTTTTCACGACTAAACGGCTGATCAGATCTTAGTGAAATTTGGCAAGAAGATAGATTTCAACCTGGGGAAGGACATAGGCTATATATCATTACGCTACGACCAATAGGAGCGGAGCAGCAATGAAAAATGTTGCACAAACGAAAAATGTGACGCAGACGAAGTTGCGCGGGACAGCTAGTAATTAATAAACTAAACTGTTACCTATTGTTAATTATATCAATATTTAATTTTGAAAAAATATTAATCATCTTAGTAATTACTTTAAAACTACTTTACGCAAATAAAACAACCTACTTCCAAATAATACTAAAAAGTGGAAAATAAGTTACTTTTCGGACGTGTCGGTGACTTTTGTTTGTTTCATTTCCATGTATGTGGAGCCTTAATTTTTTGTTTTTGTATAAAAGGGCGGTTTACAGATTACACCTACATACCCAGTTACAGCTGTGTAGTTCTAATAGCTTCGGAATGACGTGGCTGTGACATACGGACGGACACACAGACATGACGAATCTATAAGGGTTTCATTTTTTAGCCATTCGGCTACGAAACCCTAAAAAGTGCATGCATATTATAGCGCAGAGAGAGATATGTACGCGCATACTGTTACGATGCATTTAGTACTGGGTTTATTTTTTTCAATGCTGGTGGATGAAAAATAACAGCCGCACAGGTCGGCTAAGGTTAAGCCGTGCTTGCCGAGGTTAGTCCGTGAATGGGTGACCATAATTACAGTTTCCTCCATGCCTCAGAAAGCACGTTAAGCCATTGGTCCCGGCTGTCATTTGTAGAACTTTGACAGTCGTTACGAGTAGTCCGAAGCCAAAAGTTTGTCATCCTGTCTTACCCAATTGTCAACCTAACCTGCACGCGTTGGTGGTTCGCTAGAATAGCCAACGGCGGTCTGCAACCGCGGTGCCCCCTGCCAGATAACCAACGAGGCCCTGGCGACCGAGTAATGGCGGGATAACCATACACCTGACTGGGTAACCAGTTAGAAGTTAGAAGTTATTTAAGTTCCAAAAAATTACTGGATGGATTAGGAGAGGAAAACACAAATGGAAGCAAAGTTAAAAGAGAAACTACCCCAGGAGGGTACCAGTAACACTGGAGAATCCCTCCCTGAGCCTAACCCAGGCAGCCCTTCGTATTCTGGGAAGGGCAAAATTTTGCAACAATGTGTCAGGGAAACGCTGGGTACCCAGGCTGTTTCACTAGAAAACCCTACTGGACAAAATAAAAACCCTAACAAGAAACTTGGGCAACAAGGATTCCACCCTAGCTTGTTTCTCAACCGACAAAGAACATCATCTGTGGGCCCCACGTGCCATCCGTCTACTACAGATGTTCCTAAAATCACCCTCAGTCGAGACACACCGGAGAATCCTGATATAAGCTGGCAGAGAATTCCCGAAGTGCGCAACCCTAAGAGGAGAAAACCATCAGACAGCCCTCCACATATACTGCAAACTAGCAATCGATATAGCAACTTACTAATATAGTAGATCTAACAGAAGATGCACCAATAGTTAAAAAACCAAGCAAGCCCCCACCTATAGTCTTATACGGGATAGATGATGTTAATAAGCTCACAGAACTGCTCGAATCTGTTAGTGACAAGAACCACTTTACTTATAAAATAGTGAAAAACCAGCTACGAATTATAAGTGCCAGCGTAGAAGTCTACAAAAACCTAATTTCTGTGGTGAGGAAAACTGGGCTCATTGGCCATACTTTCAAGAAAAAGGATGAAAGATGCTTCAGAATAGTAATTAAGAACCTGCATCATTCGACTCCAATAAGCGCAATAAGGGAAGAACTAGAGAGCACTGGAAATACCGTTAAGGGAGAGATAATTAATGTTAAATATGGTCCCGACAAGACACCAACGTCAACCTTTTTTGCCAATTTCAAACCAGGACCGAACAACAAACTCATTAAAGAGATGAAATATATCTATCATCAATCCGTAGTCATAGAGGATCCTAAAAGGAAAAGGACGATTGTACAGTGCCAGAGATGTCAGCAATATGGAAAAAAAAAATCCTGTCTTACCAAGGGGTATCGTGTTACCCAGTTCCTGGGTTATGGAAGTCAGATAGGCAGTCGCTTCAATACTGGTACTCAGCTGCATCCAGTTAGACTGGAAGCCGACCCCAAGATAGTTTAGGAAAAGTCTAGGCAGACGATGATGGTGGATGAAATATTACGTCGGTTTGAAAAAAAGAAACTGCTATTCCATTTACTTCGAACGTGTAGAATTTGTATGAAACAACAGCAGTTTTTTTTTAAATAACCGAGGTAAAAATTCTCCTCTACGATCCTGCAGCGCCGTCGAAGTATCGAAAGTGCGGCATCTCTCACGTTCACAAATAAGTAATAAATAAATTATACATACATGTTTAATCTTTATTATATATAAAATTAAATAATCACAATCAAATTGAACACTAATAAATAGGACGTTACAGATACCGATTATTTTCGTCAATTTATGGAGCTTACACCAAAGCTTGTGGTGGCTCCATAAAGTAACGACAACATACGTACGTTTTGAGTGTGTAGGTATGTATATCATGAGCTAGCCCTGGGTTCGATCTCTAGGGCTGGCAA
Organism: Cerastis leucographa; assembly: GCA_963082945.1. Taxonomy (NCBI): domain Eukaryota; kingdom Metazoa; phylum Arthropoda; class Insecta; order Lepidoptera; family Noctuidae; genus Cerastis; species Cerastis leucographa. The sequence goes on from OY720355.1 coordinate 19,640,870, forward strand.
GTGTAAGCAGTGTTAAGTTTTCTTATTTTAGTGGTTTTTCTTAGAGATTCACAAACCGCAAGCTGACTTACTTTTGCTTAATAACTTTTCATACGAATGTGTACCTTATTCCGATACTTTTAATGTCAATTCAAATCAAACACTTACTTACGTTCGCTTTGTACAGATTTTTAATACAATGAGAGATCCGTATAAATTGGTTTTGTATAGCTTGATTGGTCGGCGGCGTGCGTAAATAGATCTCGGACTAAATGTCAATTTACTCATTTCAAACACACCAATATGACTATTTAATCACATTGCCCGTTTATACAAACTGGACGTTATTTAAAATATTACTAAATACATATACAACGTTTACATGACGTAATATTAAACGATATAACCAGTATTGCTGTAGGCTTTTTGTAAAATGAGATGTCACCTTATAATGGATGTATCGTGTGAACATAAGTCATATCAATCATACTTGAAAGACCCGAGTTAATTAAATACATACCAATATTATATAATAAAAAAAAATCTTACTGGTATAAAATATCTATGCCAATAATACAATAAGAAGTAAGTAAAGCAATATCGACAATATAGAAATGAACAACTGTTAAGAATTGTGGTGTTTGAACCCCTCTCAATACAAGTAACCTGACAGTCCAATTTTATTCAAGTTTAAAAGAGCTTAGTATACATGGTGTTTATAACTATGTATCCATCAATCCTTCCAAACATTTGGTTTGCATAAATGGACACATAATTATAAGCACCATGCATTCAAGAAACACGGTACCTTTTTTAGCTAAGTATACCTTTTTCCCCTCACTACTTTTTTAACCCAATTTCAGTGGAGCCCAAAAGGAAAGAATTGACCATTGACATAAAGACTTAAAACGAACCACATTCATGACAAGAGCACTTCCAAACATACCAGACATAATTTTGTCTTATTCTGCTAAATTGCTTCTAATTCAAAGTCTTTTTAAAATGGAATTATCCTATTATAAGTGCTAGCGGTGCGACGTCGGCCATAACCTACTTATACATATAATATAATATACTATACATAACATACTAGGACCAACTCATGATGAGCAATTTAATGTTTAGTTCTTGGGCCCAATCAATTATATTGTTATTTATAATACAATAAAATAATATTTACCTGAGTTGGAAACAAATGCCTACACAAATAACCATGTATACCTGGCCTTGCATGACTCCACTCAGGGGGGGCTTAAAACGGCCACCATAATAGAATAATAATAAGAATTAAGTTAAAATTTGTAAAATTATCACAAAGTGAAAAGTTTGTCTGTGACGATTTCATGAATTTTAATGTGGTTCATCATTTATAATCCTGTTATGATTCTGCTAAACTACCACCACTCCAGGCCCCAGGTCATAGAAAGCACCTATAGGTACCAAACAAATAAATAATAAAAACAAAAACACAAGCAAGGTTTACACAATCCTCAAAACAATCTCACCTATCCAAAGAAATCAAGACAACCTGACAACAATTCAGGTGTTTTTGACCACAAGTCAGGTCCATCAGTGTATATCTTACCAAACCAAAAGAAAAAGGACCTATGTTCAAAACAAATAACAAATAATATTATCAAACAAATAAAAATAAACCTTTCTAACCAACATACACTTAAATTTGGTAAAGATAAAATCTAGCAATGCCTAGCATTTTTATGTATTTTCAGTAAAACTAAGTAATCTATCAGACTAATAATTGACATATTCTAATCTAATGCTAAATAAAATATATAATAAATAGAAGCTAGCATTGTTACTAGGAATGATGATATTGGTACCCAATACCTCTTTAGGAAACCATGGTTGTTTTTATCAACAACCATCTTCTTCTCCTTATATTTCTTCTTCTTACCGCTTAATTTCCACTCATACTCTGCTAACTCTTTACGGTTCTTTTCCTCTTCTAACTCTTTCAATCTCTGCTTCTCTTTCTCTTGTTCTATTCTAGCAGCAGCTTTTTTAGCTTCGCAGGTTTGGTCACATAGTATCCTTATTTCTCCATTTCTAACTGAATTGCATGGAGCCTCCTTTCTTATGTTACCACATGGGCAGTGCACTTTAGTTTTCTTAGTGCATACTTGGTTGCCACAAGCTCCTGAATGGCAATTGTTCCGGCAGCGGTGACCACACTCCAAGTTCTTAGGACATTGTTGCTTACATGATAACATCTCTTCGGTAGCTGTAGACAATTCCCGACAACGTAAGTATATTTCTGTTACTCCACAGTGGCATGCCAAACGTTCAAGTATGTCACACGGTGGGCACGGTCCAGGATGGCAAGCCCTTATAGAACATTTATGAGCACATTTTTCAGGACGCTGAACTGAACATTCTCTGTTACATTGCCTACAAGTGGAAGGCACATTTGGATATTCAGGAAGAGGGCTATAAAGATGACAAAGTAAAGTGCACTTGTGGTTTCTGCAAGCCAAGGGTTTTCCACATTCTCTTCCACAAGGCCTCCGAGAAGCTGAATGGCAAGGTTGCTGGTCTGTCTCATGTTCTCCAAAACAAACCATTGGAACTGGTGTGTCACATGGTGGACAGTCTAATGTCATGATCTTGGTCTTAGGAGGTTGCACTTCCCATGGAGTAGCAGGTTTCTCTACTTGCTTGAACAGCACTTCAACATATTCATGACACACCGCTTTACAATGATGACTACACTTAGGATACTCCTTGTCACAGATTGCTTTGCAGGGTGGACAGTCACCAAAATGACATGAATGTTTATTTTCTTCACTGTGACCACATTTGTACCTTATTTTGCAAGGCAAGTTGCATTTAGGAGGTTTTGTCTGCCGTTCCCGTCCACAGGGGACTCTGATATAAGTTTCTTTGCATCTACAAGTTACTTTAGATTCTAGAGGGCATGGATAGCATGGTCCACGATGGCAGATATTTGTACATTTATGCCGACCACATTGCAGGCCTTTGTCACATGTTTTCTCACATGGTGGGCAGTTACCATTGCAGCATTTTCTTCCACAACCATGTTTGCCACACAGTCTTGTCTCTCTACATTTAGTGTCACATTTGAAGTCCTTGCTACAAGGAAGGGACCTTGTATGTGTTGAGCAGTGGCATTTCTTCTCAATTAAAACTTGGCATGGTGGGCAGTTACCGTTGTGGCACTTTTCTGGGCATTTGTGTTCACAATCTTCATGCCTTTTTCCACAAGTACCTAAACAGGTTTCCATAACATCTGGACATTGAACAAAGCGCTGGTTAGCACCGCAGGGACATGACAATGTGCCAGAGTTGGGACAATCACCACAGTTGCCAGAATGGCAGATTTTGTCACATTTATGATAGCCGCATGAAAATAATTTGCTACAACGCTTCTTGCATTGCCAGAATGGATCATTGCATGGTCTCTTAGCCTTTTCAGAACCACATTGACATGACTGATTGCTAGTGTAGCTGCATTCCGGACAGTCACCAACATGACAAACTTTTTCACAATAATGAGTCTTACATAAAAGAGATTTATTACATTTTTGGCCACAGGACCATTTAGCAGCACTGCATCTCACTTTCTTGTGTTCCTTCTCACAAAAACAAATGCCGTTAACAGTTTGTGGGCACGGAGGGCAGGGACCAGGGTGGCATAGCAACATGCACTTGTGATAACAATTATCACCAGCAGATAACCTCTTTCCACAGACTTCGCCACAGGTATGAGGAATGAGCCAAGGATGTTGTGGTGGGTCTTCAGTTTTGCCGCAGAAACAGCGATATTTTCGAGGTATTTCTTCCTTAGAATAAGAATTACGGCACTTTGGGCAGCACCACTCAATTTTCTGTTGTTTTATTACAGATATCGGACCCGTACTTTCTTCGCTACGTAAGCTAATGCTATCGTTCGCCCATTTTTGAATGCAAGACAGATGGAAGTATGAGAAACAATGCTCACAAGTCCAAATAGCGTGAGATTTTTTGATGGATCCTATGCATATGAGACAAGTTACTGTGCGGCCGCTGATGGCTTCTTCAAGGAGGTTTTTGGTCCTGTTGAGCATTTGAGTGTCGCCGCCGCCACGCCAATAGCTCTGGAACATATTTTCCAAGACACCAGACTCGCAAGGATCCTCATCTTCAGACGACGACAGTTCTTTCATATCTTTAAGATGTCTCTGGACGTTTTGCTGCAGTTTTGCAGCAGCGTCTCTATACCTGCGCGCCATGGTTACTTTTGCGTGAAATTATAGATTAGGGATAACTTATTTTCAATTTTCCGGTGGGAATTGAATGGAAAATATCAAATAACAGCCATCTTTTCAGATTGACAATTCGCGGTTCAAAAATTTAACTTTTTCACAAGTGTCAAACGTTTAGGACACGTCGTGTTTTTGTATGTAAAAACAAGGTTGCAACCTAGAAAATTATTTTAAATCTAATAATTTGTGTTCTCATGGACACTTTCATTGTTACATAACATTTTAATATTGTATCCAATTGCTAATTCTAATGGTTCTCTAAATAAATCAACGAAATCCACAAAATGCAGTAGTGCTAATGGTTTCTTTTAGGCCAGTAGCAATATGCTGCCAGCATTTAATTTTTAAGCATGTTTTTTTTTCTATATTATACCAATTTATTATTTTTATTTTTAATATCAATTTAGATGGTGGATGATGTATCATAGTCTATTAACAAACATCACATATATATAAACAAAATACTATCGCCATCTATAATAGTGTCAATGAACTTTACCAAAGTAGTGGGCTTGTAATATTTCGCTACTCGACAACAGATGGCGTACGCAGCCAGAATCACAGAATGAACAAACATTATTATAAAACGTAGAAGTCCATGAATGTGGAAATGCAAAACTACCATCAGCACTTTTTCATCTTTAACTTACTCATCATCAACCACTTTCAAAGTCAAAACGTTTATTGCGAACTCAAGCACTGCAATTGTATCGTTCGCCTGCCTTTATCATCCTAAATCAGCCATTAACCTTTTTTTATTATTAAACGTGGAGTAAAATTATGCCGAATCTACCTTCATCATCTGTCTAGCCTTTTCCCAACTAAGTTGGAGTTGGCTTCTAGACTAACCGGAAAAATATATCAGCTGCCTATACATTTGGGTCGAATAGGTATTGCAATTTTCTACGGGGCAGCAGATATTTTTTTTTGCTGCAAAAATTTTTTTATGGTGAGAAACATGTTCAGTTTGATGGTCTGTAGCACACCGATGTATATACCCTTTCCATTACACCCTGTATATATAAAAATGAATCCCTATTTCCCTTGGTTACGGCATCACGCGTGAACGGCTGGACCGATTTCGATAATTCTTTTTTTATTTTGTTTGTTATTGTCAGGAGAAGGTTCTTAGGTAGGTAGGTAGTGGTAGGTAAGTAGTAGGTAGGTAGTAGTAGGTAGGTAGGTAGTAGTAGGTAGGTAGGTAGTAGTAGGTAGGTAGTAGTAGGTAGGTTGTGGTAGGTTGTGGTAGGTAGTGGTAGGTAGTAGTAGATAGGTAGGTATGTAGGTAGTGGGTAGGAAAAAGTGCATTGCAACGCATACCGGGATCAGCTAGTTACTTTATATTTATGAGATAAGTACGAGCTGTTGCCAGCGAGCTTTGTCTGCGTGAAATTATTATCAAAATATTACTTGCTATTTGAATCGGATTTTGTTAATAATTTCAAGGGTTTTAATTTTTTTGCAAGGAACTCTAATCTTTTTTCTAAAATAAAAGTAGCCTCAGTTATTCCTCACAAAATCAGCTGTCGTCCAGTCAAAGTACCGTCAAAATCGGTCTAGCTGTTTCCGATATTAACCGGAACTAAGAGACACTTTCATGTGCATTCAGTAAAATTCTGTCGTGTTGAACTTACAAACAGACACTTCATTTTTTTTTATCCAAACTAATGTTATAAAGAGGAAAGATTTGACTGTTTGTTTGTTTGTTACGATTCAACTCAAAAATTACTCGACCGATTTAAAAAATTGTTTCACCAATTAGAAATCTACATCTTTACCGAGTAACATAGGCTATACAATAGTTTTGTAGGCTAGAAAATCTATAGTAGTCGTGACAGAAAGGTTCTACCTAGCACGGCCACGGTCAATATGTTATAACTGCCAAAGTATGTGAGTACATTTTTTAAAGTCGCTAGTACAATAAAGTACACATTTATTCATGAATATGTACCGCATTAAAATTAAGATAATCATCCGTGGTCGTGCTGGAGAGGATGACACTACTACGCGCGTTGCCACACGCGCAACTAGTGCGAGCGTTGACGCGCTTATAAGCTCGTGTAAGTGCGAGCCGCCAAAGATTTCGACATTATTGCCACTGAAAGAACCCAGCGATTTGAGCGCGTAGGTACTACGACTACGCATTCGATTTTCTAAAGCGCAAAACTTGGCGCCCATGTACGCGCGAAAGCTGATACGACCTTATTATAATAATATGCGCCGGAAAATACGCTAGTCGGAAACCGCACTTAGAAATATATTATCTGTTGCTTCCGGTTATACTGAAAGGCTAGGAAGACGATCTTGATAAAAATTTGGACATGGTGAAAAAAAAAACAAATATTATAATTAGACGTTTATTTATAAATCATTCAAGTTATAATCGAGCTACATTACGTTTTTCATCAAAATATCAACTAAAATATTACAAAAGGCATTGCGCAGCCCCTTAGCTGCCAATTATTTTGATTTCAAATCACAACACTCGACACTTTATTTTAACATAAAAGCATTAAAAATTAAAGAAAAATTAAATTACAAGAAAAATTAAATTAAAAATATTATGCACAGATATTTTCAATATCTTATTAGTAATAAAAGCATTTTACGTAATGACTAAAAAATAAGAAAATGGTAACATTATTGAATATGAAGTGGTCAATGGCACTAAGAAGTAACCACTAGATACTAAGTTATTTTTATTAATGTTTTACGACCGTACCACCGCTGTTAAAAAGCGAAATTTTCCTTCTATAGACTGATGATAACAACAGCAGAGGTTAAAATTAAAAAAAAACAACAGCAGAGTTGATTGTGAAAACGGTTGTTCTAGACTAAAGCCTTATTGTACTTCCTCAGCAAGGCAAGTTTCATCGTGACATATGACTTTTTACAGGTTCAGTAAACAAGTCGTCTTGATATCCATGTTGACACAGTGCAACTTGTTTCAGGCGACAACTTTGATGAATCAGTCAAGAGCCGGGTTAGAGGCCGATAGAACTTTATGTAGAGAAGACCCGAAGGGTGAAACTAGTGTCAATCGCTTAATAAGAGCTTCATATGTCTACAACCACCTTCAACAAGATACGCTCTTACTGTCGTACAGTAACTTCGTCCACATTATGTTTGTAGTTGAAGGTGGCGCTGCTTGTCAAGAAAAAAAACATCGATACATAATAATCGATATGTCGAACTTGGTACATTTATGTTAGTTCTGTTATTTTCCGCCTGCACTTATAAGTTAGTTGAAGTGTAGATGAACTTTAATACATTTTGGACTTTTACATCTTTGATGGCGCTGATAGAATGTCAGTTTCGAGTATGGCACTCATTTCATTGTCAAATTATTTTAAGGTTTATAATGGGTAGTTCCGATCAATTTGACAAACTTTGCAATTTCAAAATTAAAAGTTAGTCACTGGAAACAGTAATAATAATTTTAAATAGGGTTGAACTTAATCAATCTATTCGAATAGTTAGTCGATGCCAACCGTTATATATTGTTAACGTACTCTAGTATTCACTTCTGGTTTCTTATTTTTACTCGACAGTTTAAACCAACCTGCTTTTTTATTATTATCTTTAGGCATCGAAATTGATCTGGAAACCCTTTCTCGATCACTTTCCCGACTTATCAACTCGCTGGATTGACTCTTCTTGCCATCTCTAGTGACTGACTTTCGGGGCGTAGTGTTGCTAGCATCTTTAATTCTTTTATCAGATTTTTTGTATAGTGTTGTGCTAGAGCTTGTTAGTCGATTATTTTGTGGTCGTCGAGTCAGTGTTGTTTGGCTATATGACTTATTTTTTTGTAATGTTGCTGGCTTGTCATCTGTTAATGTTTTCGTTGAGGATGCCTTTTTAATGATTTCTTTGGGCTTGGGTTTTCTGGGTCGTTGTGCGTAGTGGACGTCGTGTTGGTCGTTGTAATGTTTGGGGGTCCAGGGCGCGAATATTGAGAAGCTCTTCGTGGTGCTGCGAACTTGAAGGTTGGAGGAGTTGACCGAAGAGACATCATCGCGGGAGCGGTTGCGTGTGATGCGGCCTGGGTCCGGGATGTCACCAACTGAAAGGAAAATAAATTAATGAGTTTTTTTAGGTATGCTAACTTATTTGTTTTATACCACGAGAACAACAAACATTGCAGCAAATGCCATCTTGTGAACCGTCTTAAAGAAATAAACCACGAAAGTATAATGCCATCTAGGATAAGCTGGATAAGTATCTGTAAATGTGGACTCTGGTTTGAGCACAAGATTATCGAATTTCAACATTTTTATGGTACCTGAAGCATTACATTACACATTTTTCATTTGAAAAATAAACCTAATGTATTGTGTTGTGTCTGTACAGTCCTCACCTTGTAAGAGCTCCGCGGTTTTAATAAATTTATTTATTTTTACTGACGTTTCGAGTAATTTTTTCCTATATGCTGGGTTAATTATACGGAACTTACCGGTGGTAGCATGTAGGTAGACGACGCTGCGTTGTGATTGGTGGCTGGAGTCGCCTTCAGTGCTGCTCTCACCGGAGTTGGTAACTGGGGTCCTACGTCGGTGTCTGGGGAAAATATATTTTAGAATATAAAACACTATCGGTTAGGAAACAGTAAAACGTTGTGGTTAAAGTCCAGTCCAGTCCAGAGAGTTTAACTAAACTTAAGTCGGTTAATATTCTTTAATAAAAAACTGGTAATTTTAAAAATACTGCTCACTTCATTTCCCTGCTTAGCTCCTGCTTACTCCCTCTCAACTCAGATGAGCTTCCGCGATCATCGTTCCTCCTCCTCATATCTGCTTTAGATCCCTTCAAAGTCTTCGAACTGCTGTGACTTCTGGACCTCTCATACGGACTGATAGGTGGCTTTGCATTCACTTTCCTATCAAATTGACTCTCGTTTTCCGAGTTACTCTGAATTTCCGATATATTTTGGAGATTTCGCTTGTACGGTTTCCCATTCGGCGATTCGCTTTTGTCTTCTCGGTGTAAGTTTGAAAGCGAGTAGCTTTTATTTGTCAATTCACTATGATCTACTTCGTCAAGTCCTGTGCTGGAATTTGAGATGGTTTTTCTCAAAGTGCCGTGTTTTGTGTGAGTGTAACGTTTAGTTTCGCTTGAGGGTTTTACGTTCGCGTCTGAGTCGGGATCTGTGTCGCCGAAGAAACGAAGGTTCTTAGCTGGTGACGTTAGAGGCTTGGCTGGTTTTGGATAGGTTTTGCGTGGTGCCTCGTCTTCTGTTGTTATTATGCTCTCTTTTTCAACCTGAAACGAAATATAATTTAGAATGGGGAATAAAACTGACAAATTAGAACCGCGTAGCACTGTAAGTTCCTACTTTCATTTTAGTACCATGGAGTTACCTGCTGAAAAAATTGCTGGGCGATGGCGCTAAGTGTTTTATGTCCAATCGGTTTCTTTGCATTCAAGATGAGTTTGACAAAAGTGTCAAACACAGCGCTGTCGCGAGGAAGCCAATTGACAAAGGAAAAAGCATTAAAAAGAAGTCATGACAGATGTCGGAAGTCTATGGATTCGAGATAGTTCATCGAAAAAAAATATATGAAATAGTGGAACACAGCACAACTTAAGCTTACAATTGTTTTTAAAGATGACCCTAGAATGCTCAATTATATTCAACTTGCTATACGTGTTTATGATTAAGACCCAAGTTCAGTCATTTATCGTACTATCGATACTACTGCTACATATGCGTAAGTAACCGACTGTCTGTTACCTTTTCAGGCCAGAATTAGGATTAGGACATAGGATTATTTTACCTACCCCGGGAATTTTCTAACCACCTCGAGGGTGAAACCGCTGGCAAAAGCTTAGCTAGTGAAACTTTTAAACAAAAAGCTATACCTTAGTGGTATTCTTCCCCTTCTTCCTAGTAAGCCTGTCCAGAGACTTGAACCAGTTGCCGCTAGCTGCGGGTGCGGGGGCGGTCTGTCTGCGCGGGGGGGAGGGTGTCGGGCTCGGGGTGGCCAGCCTGCGTCTCTCGCGATATCGCTCAGCCTGGAAAGATAGGATCAAGTTATTTAAATTGTATGGGAAGGTAGCTGAGGGGGATGGAACATTCAGTCTTACTATTAGTTCAAATGTGAAATTGAGAATGTGAGGATCGATTGATGTTTGTTTCTCTTTAATTCAAAAACTACTGAACGGATTTGGACGTTTAGCACACAGATAGTTTATACTGGAGCAAGAGTGAAATCACGTCAAGCGCTCTAAATGGCAGGGTCGCCATGTAGGGAACTAGTGTTATTGAAACGACTGAATCCGATCGGTTACTAGAAAGTTCCCAAGAATAGACCAGAACAAAAAAAAACAATGACAGGGAGACCAAATGCCTTTCGGCTTCTTTAAGGGTATTTTTATACCAATTGTAAGATGATAGCCATATGGTAGCGCGATCGCTGAAAGAGCGAAACGAAATTAAACGTAGTTACGTTTGTGTCCCTACTCTATGTAATTTGCGGACGCACACAAGAAGTTCGAATTCATAGATAACGAATGTATTGAATGTTATTGTGTGCGTCCACAAATTATATAGAGTAGGGTGACAAACGTAACGACGTTTAATTTGCGTTCGTTGCCGAAGTTACGTTTCGGAGAAAGAGAGTAGACCTCCTGGTACGGATCACTTGCGGACGTAGCTCCAGACATACCAGACTCTGACCTGTATCTAACGTACTGAAATATCTCTCAGCACCAGGATGACAGATTATTTAAGAGGTATCATCTGAAGGAGTAGCTTTGTTTATTTTGTCACTTATAAAAGGAAGCAACAATCAGCTTCCATTGATAATGAGGAAAGTTCTCGGTATACAATAAAAATAGGCAGGTACTCGATGTATGTACACACTACAAATTCATACTTTTTGTAGACTGAGATCACCTCATTATTTCTCACATACCCGCTACATGTTAGCATGTCTGTCCAGGTTCATTGACACGGCACGTAAATAAATATACCTTCTAGGATACTCGTGGAAGATAGACGAAAATCTTAAGTGATTTTTGTCCGTAATGTTACAAAAAACGTGGTAGAATATCAATATTGGACATCGAGGAGCTGGCATTTGACCTCTTTAATTACTGACCAATACCGACAGTCTAACCGATCATTTCTATTACAAGATAAGAGATCGATATAAGATCTCTTATTCTGCAATGTCGGCGTGATTTTTTACTTAATTATTTACGCATGCAGTTAAAGTCAGTGCAGGAGGTCATATCGGCTGTCGCTTCATGTAAAGTACTGGTATTCAGCTGCATGCGGTTAGACTGGAAGCTGACCCTAACATAATTGGAAAGGCAGATGCCAAACGGTAGTCTTAACCAGGCAGGCAGAATACCTTCATCACCACTGCTCTCAAAACGTTGAAGGAGAGCATCGTGAGGAAACTGGCAAGTATGGAATAAATAAACCGAGGACATGCGGCATCAAACACCCGTTCTGGGCCCGCGTGGTGGCTGAAAGTCTGCTCCTCTACAGAGGGAGGATATGGGTAGAGAGGATTTGACTATCAGTACATATATGTATATCAAATTGTTTGATAGGTATACTTAATTATCTATTATCTAATTTCTCCCGTATGATATTACATGACAAAAAATTAAAAAAAAAAAACAGTTGATGAGAACTGACAGTCTACGAGTAACAAAAAATAGCGTGATGATTGAATCTTGATTCTCGAATCATAACGTTGGTTTAAAAAAATGTGCACTGTTTTATAATATAATGTTTTTTTTTTCGTTTTCTTTCTACAGTCTACCACAGAGCTGTAAGGTTCAATCCACTCTATGTTTTTGGTAATTCAAATACGATAAAAGAATGTTTGTCTATGGTAGAATGGTAGATAACATCCTTCCGGGTTCAATGACACGATATTGTCGCTGATAGACCACTGGTAGTACCTGAAGATAACAATTTCGATTTATTTTTACTCGTTTTTGCATTAACCACCACAACGGAAAAGGGCGATTAAGCACTTTTCAACTTGATTACTTACTTCAAAAGAATGAAAGATTTTTTTTCAAATTGGATATACAATATGTTAAAAAAACCCTGTCTGATCCGAAAGGGGCATATAGGTATACCAATGACATTATCAAACAAAATAAGAACCATAAAAAAAGTTGATATTTCTACACATTATGTATTTCTGTTGACGCTGTAACAACAAATACTAAAACCAGAATAAAATAAATATTTAAGGGGGCTCCCATTACCATGGGAGATTTTTTTGCTCGTTTTTTTTATAATATCTTAAAAAATATTTACTAACACCATCATCATCTCGGTGCCCTTATCCCATGTTAATGAATAAAATAAATAAATAAAAGTTATTTGAGGTCGGCGCAACACGTTTTGTTCTTCCATCCTCACGCTATCATTTACTCCTTCTTCCTTCATATCATTCCTCACACTATCCATCCATCTTTGGGCTTCCTCTCCTGGGCTTATTATTGATATTTATCAACTAAAATATATATTAACGAACTATAATACTACTGCTAAAACTGCATTGCTGCTATTTATTAGCTGACTAGAGTGAGCAAACCCATCTCAAATAAAAAGTAAATATTCTTTAACTAATACGTAGAATGTAACGCATTCAAAACTGCCCTTGCAACAACTGCCATACCTGGAGCCAAAGAACACAAATGACAATAATTATCACTCTTTTGTGGCGCAGCATCCGGAAAATATGAGTAACTTATCGATGAGTGAGCTGTTGGCCTTAAAGTTCGCCTGCCATATGGTTTGTGGCCTTAACTGACTTATTTTGGTACAACGAAGGTAACACCTTATAAAAGCCAACATGAAAACTGAAACGACAACTTTACTGTGTGTTAGGTAGCGTTCAGAATGACGGGAATTATAATTGAAAGGTCTTGACAGTTTTCGCTGATTAGTGATGTGCGGTTTTGTTTTCCGATATTCAGGGATTCCTAAAAAAGTACTAGGTAACCATAGGCTATAGTTGGTATGTTCAATAAAATGTAGCCATAAGGGATCTCGCGCACTTCAGGGCTATGACCACGACTTTTGGCTGAACCTCCAACCAGGTAGAAAGTTTGGTCTCACATGGCGGCCCTTGCGGCCTAAAGCGCGAGGTCCTTTAATGTTTAAGTCTCATGTTACAGGAAATTAAGTATCTAAATCTAGCCGGTTTATAGTGTGTAACAGGGGCGAGCATTACTACTACGAAAATTGAAATGATGCAAATTGAAAACGTCTATTACATGCACATTTTGTGAGTCTGCCCCAAAGACAAAGCTAATGATCGTGACATGTCTTGCTCTGTTTCAGTACTTTGCTCTGATTCACATGTGGAGGCTGTGCGTCGTATGAATGCTTTCATCTTTTTACATAGGAACGACACGATATTTTAACTCCACTGTAAACATCGCCGCCCCTTTTTTTTCGGATGCGAAGTCTTCAAATGACTCCTCCCGCTCTGGGCCCAAAACCCATTCATGTTCCTTCTTAGCCCTTAGTGTTCCAGGGCCACGGTATCTCTTTCGAACAGTCCCGCATTCCTGGCAGGCATCGGCCCTCTCGGATCCCTTCCGATTTGCAGACATCTCCTTCAGCCCGGAGCGTCTCCCGCGGCGGCTGGGACGTGAGGCTTTCTTCCTCTCACGTTCCGCCACCTCCTTCGATAACATGACTGCTTCGCAGAAGGGGGCGACGACGGCTTCCTATTCTCTCTCTCTTCGACCATGGATTAACATCGCCGCCCCTTATATTATGTAGGTAAGGGACAATGACACAAGTGCTAGTGGATTAATAACAAATCATCGGCTATGATAGATAAACCTTTTAAATCAGTTAGGCCACGTGTGCTTCAAATTTTCTTTTCTATTCACAAACATACAATAAGCAGCAAATGAGTCAATATTCCGGCATGCTGAAGCAAACTCATAAGCAGACTTATTAAAAACCTTAAATTATGAAGTGTAATAAGTAGGGTTTAAGCAAGCCAAGCTTGTATGAAAGTACAGACACTAAATACAGGCTCTCTCTAACGCTAAGAAGAGGAATACAAGCTTTGTATGTTCTATAAGTTCAAACTTCAGTATACAGTGTTAAGCTTACAACTTCTCCGGCAGAACAGATGGTCTAACTTCTGATAGCATGCCTCAAGTAAAGATAAAATATCAGTCCAGTTTCCAGACATTTCACTCAGTAAGCAGCTGTTGGTGCTGTGAAAAACGGTAATATTCAAGAAAGAACTGGGACTTAATTGTGATTGTTTAGCACGAAGCGTCTAATTGGAGACGTGGTTTGCGGTCGAGTACGGCAAGCGAACCTGTTTTGACCTCAATAATATAACTAGTATCCAAGATGTACAAACAAATATTTTTTTATGAACGGGGAAAACACGTGACATAAAATCAAACAAAAATCAGCTGTTTCATGTAAAAATGAAAACACTTACATGGTCAAACAAAGTTTATGGAACTGCATTTTTTTATAACCATTGATTTTCAATATTTATAGGTCTAGACTAGAATCATGTGCTGAATCCAAGATAATTCGTATCACGACGTTTTTGTATGATACCAAAGGAGTGTATTTGAAGAGAAAATATGGACATCGCTTTTCCTGTCCTTGCAGAAAATCCTCATATCTGATAGCGGTTTAAAGCTTGAAGGCGTACAGTAATTTCGAAAGGAGTTCTAGAGCCATGACAAGGAGTCCAATAACGTGATTAAGTCCTACCATCCCTTCGGTGATCGCGAAATGCTTTTTTGTCAAAGCATTTTTACTTTAAATTTGAATCAGAGGAGCTCGATCTGATGTCATGGTTCTACAGTGGGGTGAAAAAAGTTGTGGCTGAAAATGAAAAATATTTTAAATGGATGTGCTTGTAATCAAGGCAAGTAAGAGCCTTCTTCGCGTGTTTATTTAGCGAGTGCGACGTTGAATTTTAACGGCTGTGAATAAACATATGACATCACTGTTGGTGTCAAATACCCGACATTGAACTCGGGTCGCTGACCCCGCTCGTTAAGGTGCTTCTCAGAGACTAATCCTTAATCTTTTGGATTCAGTTTTAATATTTCAAGTCCCAGAAATCTTTTTCAATTTGGAGCTGTGTTATTAATGTTATTTGGTAATATTGTTTTTTAAGTACAGTCTGATACACCATTCAATAAATGGTGGTAATAAATTAATTCTCAATGCAGGGCAGAATGGTAGAGGTTAATTCTTAGGCAAAAGGATATTGATAATGATGAGGGTAAAGGCCTCTTCTGATGCAAAGGAATACGAGAAACACCGGGGCCACCAAGTTTGGGACGAGACTCAATAATGAAAATCTTGAATTGATCTACTGACTTTCATAATTTCTTTAAACAACTAAGTGTCCCCAACGGGTTAAACAAGTGATGATTACTTCGTGTATTAGTTCGTCATTTTTATGGGTGGGAAATCACATAGGGTAGGTGCATCGTTTGTCACCAAATAAACACTTCATGGTTCACGGAACCAAGCGTTTTTTTTTTTATCTTTGTTCAGCCCACAATGCGTCTCTTTTTCCACCGTAAGTATACGCAAAAACTGCGAACGTTTGCGGCTCTAATATAGGCCACCTCTTCTATCGACCAGGAGCGCGGGCTGTCACTTTACTTTCACTTTCATGTAGCCCTGGTACCCCAAGGCATGGAATGAAGCGTTTCAAAGTAGGAACTCTTACAGTTTTAGAAGAATTATTATAACGCCACCCTTCATAACCATCTCAAGAAAGAAGAGGAAAGTATTGTAACGAAAACAGCAGTCTTAGTACCAAAAAATTGAAGACATGTAACATCCACCAACCGTGTGAGTTAGACGCTTAAACGAGACCAAGGACTAAAGCCGGAAGAAGAACGGCCAAGGAGGGAAGAACAAGGCTATGTTTTTTCCATAATAGAAACAAATGGAGTGGGAATATATAACGGAGGCAATTGGGATTATATAATAACAAATGCCTTTTAGCATAACAGTTCACGATGGTCGCGAGTGTACGATTTATTATTTCTTAAGTTCAAAAACTTAAACACGAGAAATATAAAACCAAATGAGCCGTGGCCAAAAAAAGCTTGTTTTTCTGTATTCCGTTTGCTGCAGGAAAATCCGGGTTCAAAGCATGTGACTTGGAGTATAAACAAATATTGCAGTCACCTAGAAGCAGTGTTGAAACATTCCTCCGGTTTAA
Organism: Cerastis leucographa; assembly: GCA_963082945.1. NCBI lineage: Eukaryota > Metazoa > Arthropoda > Insecta > Lepidoptera > Noctuidae > Cerastis > Cerastis leucographa. Next base: position 19,657,344 of record OY720355.1, read on the forward strand.
TTGTCGCATTGATTGTATTCGAAGTAACAACTACTGCCTATATTTACTGACATTACAACTCAAACACAACACAAATGTCTTTTTGGTTCCGGCATGAAATTATTCCACCACAAGTTCAAACCCCATTAAAGATGGACTTAAATGAATGTTTTTTGAACAAATTACGGACAACAGTTCCCGAAGTTGCTCAATAACGAAGTCTGAGGTGTTCGATCATAACAAAATTGTATTTTTTTATGGAAAGCACAATAAGACAAGGTTTTAAGAGGAGCTTCAAAAAGATAACAATTAGCCCCGAGGAAAAACAAAACTTCGTAAAGAATAAATTAAAATGTTTAATCACAAATCCGCCGATCCAAGCAATACTGATTGCCTTCGGAAGAAGAGATAAGAAATTTGATGTAATTTTATATCTATAAGTGGACATATTTGAACCTTCCTGATGAAACACGCTCAATTATGATGACGAATAAAGAACTTGCAATCACGGTTGTTGGGTGTGAAAACAAATGAAGGACCGTCATGATTTCAAAGAATAGGAATACTTCGCATAAGCACAGGTTATGGAACAAAGGTTGTTATTCGCCGGCAAAGTCTGCACTCCGCGGTTATCAATCAGTAGACTGCAAGTGACGGTCGAAACACCGAGTTTATTCGAACAGTTGTGTAATGACGCCCTTACTATTGGTGCGCGAGAAATGATTGGAGACTTGTCTCATCTGCATGACTTAGGTTTATGTCGACTTTGGATATGACCAAATGATATTTTGATTGCATGCTACCTGATAGATTCCGCACAGTGACATTAAATTATAGACGATATTGATGATGATGCCATCTAGCCGATTTTGGCCACAGCACTTGCATATGATGGCTTTAAAAGGTGGTTGTCGAGAGCTTTGGTGTGTTTCCCTTTCATGTGCTCTCAAGTGGCTAGCATATCCAACTTTGGCCGAAAAACTCCGGGAACAAAGCGGACATGTCAAAACACTATTGACGACATTGTACGGTATTATAGCTGTAGGTGGCCTAGCTTTAAGGTCATCGCGTTTAATCTAACTGCGACTTTTTTGACCTGCCGATGCACATAACGACTCCACTCGGGCCTATATTGTGCCTAATTTTTCACAACAAGGGGTCGATTGCGCATCTTTTGATGTATAGACAGGAATGAGATGATAGGTCAGTAATGTACGGTTGACAAAAGCTGCCAAAAATCTTGTTTCAATCCTGTTGAAAGATGATGTAGGGATACGAAACGCAGTACACGACATTAGCACTTGCTTAGGCCGTTTCTGTGTCTCAAAGTCATACAGCAGTACTGATGGTTCCTGTGACGACCATTGCATTCTGGTCGGCCAGTGCGGCTTCCGAACCAAACAAACCTTTTACTTTTTTGAGATGACGATTAAATATCGTGAGTCAACAATATTTTAATAAAATATATCCGAGTATTTCACAAGTCAAACGTTTATTTAAGAGCATGCTGTGGCATAACATACATCGGAAGTTAAAAACTAATAGATCATACTAAAAAATCGTTAGAGGTTCTTCTTGGCTGCATCATTCAAAGTATCATTAACTGTCTTACCAAATGAAGGATCGAAGACCCCAAGTGGCTAAATGTGCAGCTAGTAGGCCTAGCGCTTTATCAACTACTGTACCGCGCAACTTTGTCTGCGTCACATTTTCCCCGTTTTCGCAACATTTTTCATTGCTGCTCCGCTCCCATTGGTTGTACCGTGATGATATATAGCCTTTCTCGATAAATGGGCTATCTAATACTGAAAGAATTTTCCGAATTCATCATTCATCAGATTTTCAAATCGTACCAGTAGTTCCTGAGATTAGCGCGTTCAAGCAAACAAACAAACAAACAGGTTTATAATATAGGTATAGATATAAGGCTCGGCTTCCAGTCTACCCGGTTCAGATATATCAGTATTTTTTTATGAAACAATGCCTTTTGGTAAAACTTGCTAACAGACTTTCGAGCTTACGGTTAACCGTTATGACTTTCAAAGAATATAGGGATAACAACCAGGACTTGCGTATGGCCGCAACTTGCTTTATATCAAGCGCATAGTTTAACCATCATTCTTTACACGTTGCGGCGGTGGCTTGGCACAAAACCTTGGCTTGGCCACAAACCCCTCCTGACTCACGGCCGGGGAGAAGCAGTGATGTTCTTCTTAGCGAGTCTATGGCAAAAAAGGATTGTATGGTTTTATGAAACCACGGTAAAAGTGAAACTTTTTTTCACACTATAGACATTTAACTAAAAAAATTTGAAATAATATTCCATTAAGGGTATAAAACGTAAAAAACGTGGAGTGGCGCTCGTCAGAGCGCCTTTCACTTTATCCCTACTCCGCGGCTGAGCGTCACGCGACATGCAACACACCGACGAAAAAGTTGTAGACGATGTAATAAAAGTTTCACTTTAAAACTTCAAATAAATCAAAAAAATCATCTACGGGAACTCCGATGCAGTCATAAGATCAGCAACTAGCATTGTTGTGAATGTGAGTTTAAAATGTCATCTTACTAGTGAGATACAAATAGTAGTGCCTTGTTTTGAACCTCCAACCTTTAGCATCGATAGGTCACCGCAAGAGTATTGTGCTGATGACGACTCGGATTCTGTTCCGCATTGCACGCCGATGCTTGGACGAAGGCCCTATTAACACTGCACTCTGGCCAATTTATATTCGCTCTTTGTGAAGGATCTATAAAGGGTCTTTGTCGAGAGGCAAAGTGATATAATTGGGTATTTATAGGAAGTTAAAGATTAACAAGGTAATACAGGCAGAATAGGTCAACTGCCAGAGTAGAGAAAGTCAAGAGTTGACCTACGTGACTACTACGGCATATAAAAACTACGGACATGTCGCAAAAATTTTGAGTGATACTATAAGATGACAAAAAACGACATGATGATCGAAACATTGACGTTTCGCGCCGAATTGTACCTACATTATGAACCCTGACTATTAAAAGTTCAATAAATAAAACAGAATATTACTGTCGATTTTTAGAAAATTCCAGTTACCGGAGGACCAAATGTGGACTGTTCAATTACTATCAAGTACGATGAAAGAAAGGAGTGGCCAATTTTTGCAATGGTTTTTAATGAGAGAATGTAAGACAGTAAAAAGAACATCAGTGACAAGAAGTGCTGATGACAAAAAGTACTCGTACGTCAAAGAGTAGCAAAAGGTTTCACGCGTCGTTAACACTATCCGTAATCCACGCACGATGTTGTGCAAGTCGATGTGATTATTGCTGTATCAAAAAGAGGGTAACCTAGAATAAGACTGTAATTGAATAAGGAAATTGGTTTAAACCGGATTGGCCATCTGCCTCAAATGAGTAATTTAAAAAAAATGGTAAGATGATAGGAGCAGCGGTGGTGGCCCAGTGGCAGCAGCCCGATTTACGAGCAGTAAATCGACGGGTAGGTTTGAACCCAGGCAGCCACATTGCTTTGTATAATTTATTTCCTCACCGCTACTCTGAAAACGGTGAAGCAAAAGCTCGTGAGAAAACCGACATGTCGTAGAACTAAAAATTCGAAGACATGTGACATCTACCAACCCGCACATGGCCCGCGTGGTGCATTACACCCCACTTCCTCTCATAGAGAGTAGGTCTGTGTCCCAGCAGTGGGAACATTATAGACTGATTATGCTAAGATGATAGAAGGTACTTACCAAAGCGGGTGAGTCCAGAGGCCTGGACCTAGACTTCCTCAGGTCACTTTCTCCATGAGGAGGTCTGGACCTCGACTTTCTTATATCAGGTTCTCCGTCAAACGGTCTGGATCTCGACTTCCTCAGCTCGCTCTCTCCGTCAGAAGGTCTCGATTGCCTGTCACTCTCTCTGTCCGAAGAGTGGTACCGTCTCTCCTCTTTGCGCTCTTTGTATCTTCTGTCTTCTTTCAGTGTCTTGTCATATCTAGGAAAGTAGGAAATTCTGTTCAATTGTTGAAAAGGACTAATATTGTAGCTCAGAACAATCATGGTTGATAGTGGAGAATTATTTGAACGTGAACTCTGGATGAGTTACTCAGTAATAGGATGAACTGTATGCCTCTCTTTGTCTGTTAATGAAAATATTGCTGTTCAGAACCCGTCTGTGATTCCTTATTACACCACTACATCCCAGGGGATTACAGGCTAGGCGTTTTGTCATTATCTACAAGCTGTTGTTTTGCATCCTCGATTCAAGGAGGTAACTATGCTAATGATTCTCGTCCCGAATGAATAATAAAATGGGTAGGTAATTTTTATTTACGGAAATCAGTAAGAGCGAACCATCCGTGTTTTAAACGCGGCCCGTCTGGTTCTCGCCCTATAACCCCGCTAACACACATACAAACAATCCCAAACGTTTATTCGATTTTTTTTTATTCCCTAAACTACGGTAAAGGGGTATTCTGAAATATTGACAAACTTAAACAACCAAAAAAAATCAGCGTTTATTAATAACTAGCTGTCCCGCGCAACTTGTCTGCGTCACATTTTCCGCGCTTTCGCAACATTTTTCATTGCTGCTCCGCTCCTATTGGTCGTAGCGTAATGATATATAGCCTATGTCCTTCCCTAGGTTGAAATCTATCTTCTTGCCAAATTTCATTAAGATCCGATCAGCCGTTTAGTCGTGAAAAGGTAACAAACAAACAAACAGAGTGACTTTCGCATTTAAAATATTAGTATGGATTAACTTAGGTACCGTAATTTTAATTGATTATTTGTGCCTTTTGTGACCACCTCGTAAAATTTGACGAGGATGCAAAACAACACCTTCTATTATTGTAGCATTCCCATTTTAGACACCCGCCTTAGGAGGTCTACTCTCTTTCTCCGAAACGTAACTTCGGCAACGAACGAAAATTAAACGTTTTATCGTTTGTGACCCTACTCTATGTAATTTGCGGACGCACACAAGAAGTTCGAATTCACAGACAACGAATGTATTGAATGTTATTGTGTGCGTCCGCAAATTACATAGAGTAGGGTCACAAACTTAACTACGTTTAATTTTCGTTCGTTGCCGAAGTTACGTTTCGGAGAAAGAGAGTAGCCCTCCTGTCTACTACTAAGTATTTTTTTTAAACTTATTTCTCACCTTCCATCATACTCCTCCCGGTACTTCCGTTCAGGCTCGTACTTCCTCTCAGGGTCGCTATCCCGAGGGTCGGAGCTCCTGTACCTATCCAGGTCTTCCCTGGAGCTCCTGAATCTCCTCTCGTCAGCCTTGCACTCGTAGTCGATCTTCTTCACCACGATGTCACTGGGTTCTGGGTCGGTGTACCTGGGTTGAAAAAGGAAGTTTTGAATAAATAAATATAAAGTTTTAGGTGTTTTCAGACAGCTAGTCGATAGTTATAATACAGGTTATACATAAACCAACGTCATACATGGATGTAGGAATCTACAGAACTTCACCTGCAAATGAGTTCGCCTTGAAAAAACTTAATTGAAAAATTAAGTGGCGTTCTGAAGCTTCTGGTTTTCTCAGTAGTTGTTTAAGTTTACTTGTATTTTTTATTTCTTTAAAAATACTAAATTCGTATAAAAACAACATGAACAATTTGTATTTCATAACCATCTCCATCATAGACACCGTGATGATATTTTCATGCAATAGTTTTCCTGCTATAAAGTGATGCATTTCCTGTGACTCACTTAGAATAACTAAGTTACATCTATTTGTGTATGAATACAAATTACTACTTATTCTTTACTCCGCTCGGCGTACCAACTGAGCAATCAATGCTATGCGATGCTATGAAGTACAAAGTACAAGTAATAACTGATAATAAAGGCATTCAAGATCTTTAACTTGCTTACGAAACTCTATTGATGTGATAGGTAAATATAATGTATCACTAAAAAAGATTTATAAAAAAAAATACATATGATTATTGGATTAATTTAGATATCGTGTTTAAAAAAGTTTCGCTTGCTAATTTGACCCTGAATATACTACGAAAATAAACGATCAATACGAAGGATTAAAAATATGAAGGAAGAGGCCCGGCTCAAATTTTCATATTCCTTTCGCTATTTGCCAAGAAAAAGAGGTCTTAATGCGGACCCTTGGTGCAAGCTCCTTTATTTATCACGCTATGTGAATCCATTTATAATTTTACCACACCATGTCCCGTTCTACCTAACATTCATATCGCATTACATCGTCAAAGTCGCTCATCTAGGACGCGAGCAAGGAGCGGGCATGTGTCACGTGGGATTTTCATGTCACTCACTTTTATCTGATGAAAGTTGTGCCATTTCATGTTGTTGTTTTAGTCTATAGTAATAGTTTACCTCGTAACAAAATAGGCAACATTAAGGATGTTGTTCTGGTGAATGTGAGATTCGTAAATGATTGAATGGTCTTGTATATTCAGGGAGAGGCCAAACTAGGACAAATCATGAATAAAAGCAAAAAAAGGTATCAAAGAAACTAAAAACCCGACTGCGGTACAAAAAAACTGAAAATACTCGCGCCACCAAGATGAATCTAAGAACGTGTAATTGGTCGAAATGCGTTAATCTGTTTAGGAGTTATGGGAAACACAGAAACGCACATACACACATACGTACGGGTCAAACACATAACCCTTCTTTTACGCTTCGCCACCGTCGGGTAAAAAGACGTCATCCGCCTCGTTTCGGACGACGCAACTTGTCACTGCGACGGTATATTCGCTTTTGTTGCACGGACTTATACCGGTTTAAGTCAATTTTGGCGTCGATAAATTTGGCCACTCCTTAAAGGAGAAAGGAAAGGCTATCCCATCCTTATTGTGTGCTTGGTAATCAAATTAAATGATTGACATTGTGAAAAAGAGTGACTCGCGGATGTCTTACGCAGACGACAGACATCCGCATACAATGAATATCATACCTTCTATACTCGGAGTCGTCTTGGGCAAGATGTTCAGGGCTCTTGAGCACCCGTGTGCGCGTCTTTGGCTGGACTACTTCCTTCTCTTTCTTGCTCTTCTTCGAAGAGTCGCGAGAGAACAGCTGTTTCATCTGATTGAAGAGAATCATGATTAAAATACACACATGGGTAGTGAATATATGTAATCACCCATTTTACACTCAAAATATAAACGTTATTATTACTAATGAATAAAACTGATAATTAAAGAACATATTGAATGTATAATGTACCTTTTCAAGTCCAGTTAATTTCTTCGCCTTCGGCGGTTTCGCACTGACTTTGTCATCAAGTCTGCTAGGACTTTTGTCGTATCTGTCAATTTTTGGCTCAAAATGTGACCCTTCATCGGCACTTCTATCTCGCCCTGCATACTCCTTTCTATAACCGTCGTCCCTATAGTCCTTAAACCGTGCCAAATATTCTCCATTAGCGTATATTTGCTCAGTAGGATAGTTATCCTCTGTATGTTGCCTTTCACTGGCCAAAAATAGTGAAGTGTCTCTGACGTCATCATCACTCTCATGTCTCCTGTGTCTAGTTCTGTGTATCTCACCACTCGAGTCCTTTCGGAAATCGTTCTCAATTCCCGAATCAACTAATCGATTATCAATCTCATAGCGACGTGGAGATCTATCATCTCGATAGTATTCCCGACTGTCACCTGAATCGTGTCGCCTCATTCCAAATTCTTCTTTGTACCTATCCTTATTCTTTACTCGACGTAATGAGTGGTAAGAATCGGCGTATTTTGGAAGATTAGCATAATCTTCTTCCCGTTCTTGAGCAATTTCAGGATTAGAGGAGTAGTGTCCTTTTCTTTTGCCAAAGTACTCATCTTTTCCTTTATATTTTTGTCCAGTTTGCAGTACATCATGACTAGAAGTGAGTTGCTTTTTCGCTTTGTACTTTTTTTCCTTATATTCGTCTGGGCTAAGCAGAGGTTTACCTGTGATTGAGTCTAAGCTTGGAGGCTCGTATTCAGGCTCAGGAGGGAAGTCTTTCTTATTACTTTTGAATCTAGGCTCCAACCTGTCAATGAACTCGCGCCTATCAACTTCTCCTTTAGGGACTTTCTGGAATGTCCTACTTTCTGTGTTATATTTGACCTTATGGTTATCTGAGTCGTATTTACTGTAGTCTTCAGTAACACTGCTTTCAGCAAAACCATCTCTTTCTAATGTATTTCTGTAGTAACGAACTGTTTCGTTCACATATCTTTCAGTTGCTTGCATACGTTTTTCTGCCTCGTATATGGGATCTTCGGGTAAATACCTAGATACGGGCTCTTCAACAACATTTCTTTCACGATCAAGTCTTCGAGCATTTAATCGTGATTCTAAAAGTTGACGTCTGTGACTTAGTTCATTAAAGTCTAAATCCACCTTCGTTATTTCTGGTTCATATGTTTTTTTCTTTGTGTCCATACCATCGCCCCTGCCTCTATACTGATTACTTAAATCCGGAGACTTAGCCTTTGGAGAATATTCGTTGGCGTACGTCGGTTCAAATTCTTCAAAACTTGTTAGTTTGTATTCTCTGAATCTCGGTCTTATGGGGGAATCAGTAACATTGTACGTTGGTTCAACAAAGGTATTGAAATTGTCATTTTCTTTGTTTTTATAATCATAGTCGTACATACGAGTTTTGGTGAACTTGTGTCTGTCTTCGTAACCTAAACCTTCATCTTCATCGGAGAGGTTTCCGTACTTCTCTCTGGACGGCGAGTAAGTTTTATGAACGGTCTGTTTGTTCAGTCTGTTGACATGAGAGTCGTGATCTCTTACCACATGGGCGTAAACTACTCCCTTGTCCATTTTGTTTACAGGCGAAGGCACTCTGTCAGGACTAGTATTCCTCACGAATAAATTAGGATCGGGGCTAACACTTGGTTTGAGATATGAAAATGGCTGACTTGTATTTGTCCCGTTTGGCGGAGAGATCAGATGAGATTTTGGTGGCGGTGCAGATTGGTCCTCCCTTAGGATCCTAACTAAATGATCAACAGTATGCCCCCGAGTCAAAGGCGGCTTATCAGGAGGCTGCTGACTACTATGTATCATTTCTTTATCACCATAAACGTTCTCTTCAATTTTTCTTATGCTATCTTTTATTCTATCTTTGACTTCAACTGGATGAGATTCTTTAGTTTTTGTTGAATCGATCTCATCCACAAGTAGGGTCTTCTTTACTTCAGTTTTCCGTTTAGGCGTATCAGATATTTGTGGCGATTTCTCTTTTTCCTTTTCCTGCGACTTGCTTTTCTTAGCTCTGGTTGGTGCCTTTGGTTCCGGTTTATCGGGAGTTTTATACCTAGGAGGCTTTTCGACGGGATTAACTTTTTTACTTTCAGTTTTTGTATCCTCAGATTTACTTTCTTTTAGCGCAGACTTTTGTTTCTGATAAACGTCAAGTGGCGACGTTTTCTTGAAGTAATCCTCTCTTGGTGAACTTTCGATTATGGGCGATAACTGAGTCTTCTTATTTCTTAATGACTTTAAGAACTCTTCAGTTTCGCTGCCAGATCTTTTGCGAATTGGTTTATTTGTCGTAGTGTTCAGGCTTGTATTAGACTTTAAATCTGATACGTCACTTTTACTTCTTTTAACGACTGTAACAGGTTTTGTAGCTACAACAACTGGTGCATCAGGGCCTTTACCAGTTTGTGCTCTTCTGAACAATGTAGACAACGATGTTCGTTCTTTCCTCTTTTTACCACTTACATCACTAGTTGATCGTCCGAGAGGAGTCTTTTCTGGTGTACCTTCGTCACTGTTTCTTCTTCCTAGTCTATTGTCCTTTTTTCTTCTGTGTGGTAGCGAGAAGAACTTTTCTGGTGGATGGTCAGAGGTACATGTGATGCCCTCGGCCTGGGCCCGTACTTTGTTAGCTTCTTCAATTAATTCCTTTTCTGATAGATGAGTGAATGGTTCCTTTCTGATGGACTTAGGTTGGTCAGACGAATTGGTCCGCGTTGCACGCGGCTTATCTGCAAAAATAATTCTTTTTGTTTAATAATTTGTCTGGATTGAAATCTTAAAGCATATTTTAGCAAGTTAGCTTGTATATACTGTAATTTTACTCTTTCAGAGAAGATAATTATAGGAATCTAAATAATAGGAACTAGGTAGTATGTATTTATAAATATCAAGTAGATGTAATCCGTTATTAGTGAAACTTTATTTAGTAAGCAGAAGAAGAGAACAATATAATATTAAAACCATGAATTATTGATGAAAACTCATTAATTCTGACGACATAAACGTTAATTCCATGAGTTATTATGAGAAGCTGCTTGTATTACAAGTACCAAGCAAAAACAAAACAATAAAATATAAATACAATAAATATTATGACGCAGTTCAATTTACGTATAAGGTGAACTGTAACCAAACAGAAACAAAGCTCACATTGCAATGGAAAATTTGGCAGTTTTAGTAAAGTCACACAAACCAGTTAAGTTAGACCATTAATTAAGCTGTCAGAGTTATTTTTTTATAAAATAATAAAGAGATAATAGAAATACCCATAGGTACTAGTTTGATCACAAAAGATGAACATTTATCTTGTTTGTAAATCTGACATGAAGTCAAAGTCAAAGTCATAGTATCGTATATTTAAAGGATTTAAAGAACAATTCATCATGATGACTCTTCAGAGTGCTCATAAAAATAGAAAGAGGGACCATTCAGATAACCTAACTGATAGATTTCATCTTTTTTTCAACTACTAAGGCTTGCCTTTTTGTTCGCCTGATGAGAAGCGGTTTAGGGTGGAGAACGAACTTTGAAGAGATCCAGATTATAATGATCGAGAAACAGACAAGCCGGCAGGGAATTCCAAGGACTGGCGGTTCGCACAATGAACGTGGAAGCATAGCGCTTTGTTCGGGTCCATGGAACTTCAACCATACGACGGTGACGGTTCGTGGTATCTGTGCTCGTTCGCTGATAGAATTGGGATCGGAGAATTGGATAGCGTAATTACAAAGCACATTCTTCTAAATGTAACCGATTAAAAACCAATAGGATGCCAACTTTGGGTCTTCACGGCTTTGGAGTGAGGAACATGGCGAAAAGTTCCTCAACCTCCGTTCGAAAGGGGGGTTCTATGATCTGACAGGTGTGTCTGGCGGGCTAGTTCCCAATTGTTTTTGTCGACGTATAGCTATTTGCGCGGTGATGATTTACATGACGTCAGGATGTAATACGTAGTTAGTATGTGATGCAGATTAGCAGAGTAGACTCTAAACATAGAAGACTGATTCTATTGCTCTTTTGTTTCGGAGCCGTCAGGAACACGATTTTGGAGAGCATGGGAACAAGCCGTACTTAGATGTGGGCACAAAGGTTAATAATATTTCCGAGATAGTTTTACACCGCATCTTTAAAGCCTGACCTATTGGACTATACTGTAAACCTGATATTGGATTCATCTTGATGTAAAAAATCTCCCTAACCTTGATACTTATTCACTCTGCATTCTTTTCAGTTCACATTGTGTTATTACTGAATCCTTGTTTTAGTTTCATGACAAGACTTCGGTATATCTTTTGATGATAAATCACAAAGTGCCGTAACTACTGTCTAAAGGTTCACTGTACCTACTTAAATGAAATTCATATCATAATGCAATGAGAATACAAAATGGTGGCGTCATTGTGTAACGGGTAGTATCGCGAGCAAAGAACTTATTTTTCGACTCCTACGCATGTTAGTAACCCCGCGTCCTGAGGCTGAAGCAAAAACTAACAATAGCTAATGATTTAGAGATCTATCATTTAAGGATATTGACACGAAGATTTACAGACTTCCTTAATGCGGCAGAAATCAATTTAACAACCAGATTGGTCATCAGAAAAAGAATGTTAAGACCCGTAAAGGATAGCAAGGCGTAGTAAACGATTTTTCAAAAGAAATATTTTAAAATACTCTCAAACGCATACGACGCGACGCCTATAAAAATGTCTTCAAAGAATGAACAAGTAAGCTTCATAATTCTTAATAACCTAACCTAACAGACAGATGGGTTGCTGGGGACTTTGTTCCGCCACTTCTTCTTCCCAGCTAAAACACTAGGAAGTAGCGAACGGCGGGCGTTTAGGGGGACTGTCTCTTGTAATTTTGACGTTCAAAAAGTGCTGATTAGCAGCCTAATTTCAATAAATGACTTTTGATATATTTGGGTGTAAAAATACGCTTCATGAAGCCTAAGGGCCCTTGTTTATTGTGATATTTTTTTTTGTTCTGGACCTGGGCACCTTCTACTTACGGAGATATTGGGGGTCAAAAATCCAACTTTTTCGCAAGTTTAAAACAATGTTTTATGTTGTTACTTTACCTGAAATACCCCCACGACCCCCGTAATTTTCAATTCATCCATCAGAACAATGTTTTGAGTGCATTACATTAAGTCTTACCGTAAAATGTGATTTTTCACTACGAAAAAAAAGTTCCCGTTTCCCAGCAATAATAAAAAGGTTGCTGGAAAAAGAGTTACTTAATTTGATGTACAGAATGCTTGGTTGATAACTTCGGGAATGGTCCATTACCACCTTGAATACATCACCTTGTATGATCATCTGCCTAGCCTTTTTCCAAACCACCCTGGGGTCGACTTCCAGTCTATCCGGATGCAGCTGAGTACCAGTATTTTATTTGAGCCGACTGCCTATCTGACCTCCACAACCCAGTAACTTGGTAATACGATACTCCTTCGTAAGACAGGATGTCAGACTTTCGGCTTCTGACTACTCGTAACGACTATCAAACATCTACAAATGACAGCCGGGACCAACGGCTTAACCTGCTTTCCGAGGTACGGAGGAAACTCGTTATGTAATTATGGTCACCCATCCACAGACCAACCTCGGCAAGCGCGGCTTAATCTTAAAGATCGACCAGTGCGGCTGTTATTATTTAGCCATGAGCTCCTCTATATTGACAAGTATGCTGTTTGTAGCAAACATATGCATCCTCCATTGCTTTAATCAGGGTTTGATGTCATTTTCCATTTCCAAAGGTCGGGTGGAAGAAATTGCTTTTGTCTACAAGGTGTTGTTTTGCACACTCGTCAAAATTCAGGAGGTTGTTACACCTGACATAAATAATCAATTAAAATTACGGTACCTAGTTAATTATTAATAAATGCGGTTTTTTTTATCAAATAAACGGTTGAGATTGTTTGTATTTGTGGAAGCGCGGTTATAACACGGGTGGTTCACACTTACCGATTACAGTAAATAAGAAAAAAAAAAAATACCTATCCATTTTATTATTGATTCGGGACGAAAAACATTAGCATAGTTACCTCCTTGAATTTGACGAGGATGCATAACAACACCTTGTATAAAGCCCACCGTTCCTATCATTGTTGTGTATGAAATGAAAGTGGACCATCACCCTGAGTGGGTGCAAGGATCGTGGATGTACTACAAGTCCTTGGTAATATTTCATGCTTTCAAAAAAGCAAGAAGTCTTCTCTTCCTTCCATGAACTTGATTAAAGTAACAACCCTTTTAAAACCAATACCAGTATCATAAAAGGATCAACTGGAATCCAAAAGTTGTTTGCGCCAAAAGTCAGCGCTAAAAATAAGCGTGACCGGTGAAACGTGACGTCACTGAATTTAATGCTTTGCGACGAATTCGAATAAGTAGTATGCAGAAGTGAGCGACTTTAAATTTAATACGGCTGTTTTCTGTCGTCCTGGAGGTCCTAGGACGAATGACCTATCAGCGACAAAAATTATGGTAAAGTCAAAGTTGTATTGGAGTAACAGCTAAGCTACCGAAAAAGTCTTTGTAGACATACGAAGCCTTTTGAAAACAGTTCCCACTTAACTCGGGACAGAAGTTTGGCCCACAAGAAAAAAATATTACGTAACATACTATAATCCACGAAGGGGTAAGCAGAGGTGTACCTAATAGTTCACCCACCAAGATTGATATAAGTTATTATAAATTCAAATTCATTTATTTTGTGAACACAGGGTAGGTACATCCAGTAGATGTTATAATAAATAGGATCCGAACTGTGTCCCGCAAAAAAGCATACAAAATTTCCAGTTTTCCTTATAAACATTATAGGTATTCAAAATTAGGTACAATAACCACAAGCATAAATATTGTCCAATTTAGATAAAATTGATAAGATGTCACGTTAATTAAAATAAAAGAAACCAAAAAATACGAATAAAATAATAATGCCACTAATTCAATAATACAATAATCAAAATTAACAAAATCATTAGTATAACAATCATTATCTCTCGCCTCCCTTATTCCACTTTATTTGTCTATACCGAAGCATTACTTCTATCATACATTATATCAAAAATGTCCTCTCATTAGTGTTGACCTTTTTTATCATACCACTTACCATTCGTCAATGTATTTGGGGTCGGTGCATAACACCAGTACCTAAATGTCATTTTAGCTTTCCTAATACATAGTTTCTTCTCCTATATACTAAAAATCTTTCTCTTGACTAATTCTTCTGCATCACCTAACATGGCCGATACTCTTTGAGCGGAGTTAAAAAACTTATATTCTTGAAATCATCTATCTGAATTCAGTACGAATCGTCGGTTTAATTACTACCCGATCTAAAATAATAATTAAAACATGTACAGTCACGTCTAATAATATGTACATACACTTAGCAAAACTAAAAAGTGATTTGATCGTGAAATTACGGTTTCTACTTTGAGATAACACCTATTTAGTAATAGTATGGCTTTCAAAATTCCATGTTCGTGAAAACATAAAACCTTAATCAATACAGTAGGAGAAAATCGCTTTTAAAAGATGCTGCGTGTATACATATTATTAGACGTGACTGTACAAGTACGAAAGTGGAAAAGAATTACAAGGCGTCAAAAAATTCGTCGAAATCGTTGTCAATAGGAAACGGCATCAAGGAGATGTCAGCAAACAGGAAGGGGCCCGAGAGGGCCGATGCCTGCCAGGGCTGCGGGTTGTTCGAAAGAGATACCGCGGCCCTGGAACACAAAGGGCGAAGAAGGAACATGGGTGGGTTTTAGTCAGTACAAGTCTGACACTCCCTCCCGCTCCGCCCAGAGCGGGAGAAGTCATTTGATGATTTCCCGTCCACAAAAAAAAAAAAAAAATGCTTGCGGCATTGCCACGTTGGATTACAATCATCTTGACCAATGACTTTTGTTCCCAAGCGTCTATGATTTTTTATCCATATATTCGCCGGTGGTCTGAACAGTCAACCGATACTTTTACTTCAAAGATGTTTATCGTATTGTAAATAATCCTTCATAAATTAAAGGCTTATAACGGTGGTCTACTAAGGATTGGGTGTCATGTTTAACAGTAGATTAATTGTATCTTTGCATGATCTCACTAGCTTTGTTCTACTACGTTGGTTTCCAGTTCTACCAGTATGCTGTATTTTAATTCAATAATTAGATTTTACGAATTTTTTTTTACGGATGGGAAATCATCAAATGACTCCTCCCGCTCTGGGCAGAGTGGAAGGGAGTATCAGACTTGTACTGACTAAAACCCATCGATGTTCCTTCTTAGCCCTTTGTGTTCCAGGGCCACGGTATCTCTTTCGAACAGTCCCGCAGCCCTGGCATGCATCGGCCCTCTCGGACCCCTTTCCGATTTGCTGACATCTCCTTGAGGCGCGCGTGGAACACGAACGCGCCGTCGACACGGCCTGTCGTCAAACATAAGAGGGACGGATGGTGAGTTAGCCCATTACTCACCGTCCACAGGCCCGCGTTAAGACATTGCCTTCAGTAAGTACGCAATCGAGTTGGCTGAATTATTTTATTAACAGCGGCAACGTAGGCTTTAAAGTACGCCCTGAAAGACAGCCTTTATCATGCGCAAGGTTCTCGTCAACCCCAATAGCATCCTGAAAACTATAGTGGTGGGACAGTCCTATACTGGGGCAATGGATACGCATACATATCACTGTGGAGTATAATTGTTTTGTTTTTGTTTTTTTTTTTCTGGTACATGTGAGTATTTACTTAGGTACTTAGTACTATTTTCTAAGTTGTGTGTTTGTACTAACAAATGGACTTTGTCTGATATAATAATTTTATTTATTTACAGTATGTTACTTAATTCAACCACTCGTTATTATAGTATTGTCATGTTCGTGAACGGGCGCCATCAGTTGTGCCTGGTCATCTCTTAGTTGCTACGGCTTATTGCGAACTAATTATTTTATTATTTAATTGTCTTTTTTGTTTTTACTATGGACACTTTTAACGTGCACGTCTTGCTATATCGTTCTCACACAATGTACCATCTCAACATGAATGATGTAACCAAGGTTTTTGTAACAAGATTCTGATTTAAAAGAGTGTCCATGGAGTTTCTTGTCCATTCTTCTCCATAGAGATCTACGCTTTGGAATGGGCAACTACAGTACTTTCACAGTTATTATATCTTGTGACTGGGACTGTAGCTTCATTTTTATTGTTGTTCGACTGTTCAAAAGTACCTGTAACTGGCCTACTTGAAATAAATGATTTTGATTAACAGATATGAACAGAATGCCAAAGGAATTTTATAACAATCATTCTTTGACTTATGATGATACAGAAGCAAACAGTAGATGATGTAAATTCAGGAATAAATGGATATCTGTGCACTTCCACAGAACTGTTTTATTGAAACAGCTGTTTGCAGTATGGTTCTATACGTTGCATCGGACTAGACAGTTTTTATGCCAGATAACAATGACGAAGTATCTTTTTAATAACAACGACGGTTTCTTTTAAAATCAATGAACAAACATTTAGCACCACAACCAGCGAAACCTCAGCAAACGCTCCAACTATATATACAGTATGTTAGGTTAAACGAGGGACATATTGAGGGAGGGTATTCAGTATTCGATTCTCGTCCCAAATATGTAAAAAACCTATAACGTATATAGAAGAATTTTTAATGTTTTGTTTAGTGCCTAGATATTTTGGACTGTCCTAAGCCAGGTAAGTTTAAAGTATGAAGGGAAAATGGATTATACCTAAGAGTCATTGACCCGGTCACATGTTCTGCGATAGTATTAAGTCGCTAGCGCAAGGGTGTATACACGTTACGTGATATTTGCGAAAATTTTGGTATGGTTCTGTCTGTTATTTATCAGTGTTTTTTTTTTGTTTATATTTTTATTAGTATCATGTTAGCATGTACTATTATGGGTTTGAATATGTCCCTCGTTTAAACTAACATACTGTATATTGACATATATTATAATATAAACACGCTCGGTGACCGTGACAATGACGATCGCGATCCGTTGTCTACACAAGCCTTCGGTATCAATAACTGTTCATACCAGTCAGACGAGGATATTAATAAAGAATATACGGATTTTATTTCATTCTGCCATTTACATTTGTGATTCGCAGAATTATTTTATGATATAATTTTGGAGAATTAGTTAATCCTCAATATCGTAAGATCTTAATTCGTGTTTGTGATAAGTAGTGTAACTAACGGTGCTGAAATATAATCATCATCATTATTCTCGTGTGCATTAGGAGTATTTCTGTAGCTATACTCATCATCATCTGCCTAGTCTTTTCCAAACTAAGTATCTTGGGGTCGGTTTCCAGTCTCAAAAATCAAAATCAAAATATTTTTATTTTACATAGGCCTACATGGGCACTTATAAAACGTCAGCAAAAGGTGCACGGTTCGGGTTGGTCGTTTCCTATGGAGAAGAACCGGCAAGAAACTCCATGGTTACTCTTTTAAAATCATTTGGTTTTACAGTATTTGAAGTTACAGCGTTTAAGTATGGGAGGACAGCGTAGGCCCGACAGTAAGTCGATTGCTTACTACAGAAGGTAGTAATAGGAAAAAAAAAAAACAAAGCCTACAATGTCCACACATTCACAAAAAATAGGTAAATAAAAAGAATCTATACAAAAGTAAAAATAAAACAATAAAATAACACTGACTTAAACAATAGACACAGATGTTATCACCAGTGCTGTAACTATTCTGAACAATGAACGAAAGGTGAAAAGATTGAAAAACTATTGAAAAAAAAATGAATAAAAAGAATGGAAAAAATAATATTGGGAATAGTTAGAGACATCCACACATTTGTGTCGTTTATGAGCTAACAGGGAAGCCGCATGAGCAGAAGGAACTACAGCCAAACTTCTTTATCTTCAACGTAGTCCTTAATTTTGTAATATGCTTTTTTAATAAGGACACGTTTGATGCAATTTTTAAACTTTCCGTCGGTCAGTTCTGTGACTGACTTTGGCAGCTTATTATAAAAGCGTCTAAGTCTAACCGGATGCATCTGAGTACCAATGTTTTACATGGAGCGACTGCCTATCTGATCTCCACAAACCACTTAGTGCTGGGTATATTCTGTAGTTATAATCCTTTTACATAAAATGATAGTGACATCATAAGAAACTAAACTGAGTTGCATTCCAAAATTGGACTCGCAGGTTGAAAAGTCATAAAGACTACTCATGTACAGCCACGAGCAAAAACATTAAGCTTAATTCAAAAGCGATTTTCTACATAATATTGATTGTCATTTTGATTTGATAAAAAGACCAAAGAAAAGGTCGATTGTGTGTGGAATTATATGAAATAAACAGCGTGAACAGGCAGGGAGAATAAGAAGGAACAACATGGAACAAGAGCAGAGGAATAGTTATACAAGCTGTTGTTTTGCATTCTCGTCAAATTCAAGGAGGTAACTATGCTAATGATTCTCGTCCCGAATCAATAATATTATGGGTAGGTAATTTTTATTCTTTTTCTTATTTTCGGAAATCGGTAAGTGTGAACCACCCGTGTTTTAAACGCAGACCGCCTGGTTCTCGCCCTATAACCTCGCTTACATATATACAAACAATCTCAAACGTTTAATCGATAATTTCTTATTCCCTAAACCACGTTATTCTGAAATACACACATCAAAAGTGTCTAGGGATCAAGCATTTTTATGCGGATTTCTTGAGATTGAGACGTGGCTTTGTAATAAATTTATGATTTTATAAATTTATATGGATCCTTTTTGGTGCATTTCATAATTTGAATCAGGAACTGTGAATCAAATTCGAGTAAAAGATGAAAATCAGCTGTCAATATTTTCCCTATAAAAACATACAACGCATTGAAGACATGATTAGTGCTACTGTTTCTCTACTACTGATTAAAACCAACGTTATTATGGAGCGGCGACGTCATTTAAGCAGGGAAGAAATGCTCAGAGCCGTGGGAATGATAGAAGCTGGTTCCCGGCAACGTACTGTGGCTTTAGCTCTGAATACAAGTCAGAGTGTTATCAGTCGACTTTGGACACGTTACCGAAGCACTGGTACCGTGGCTGAGCGCCATGGAGGACGGTATCGCTGCACCACACGGAGACAAGACCGATACATTCAAATCTTAACTCGAAGAGCTCCAACAATAACCGCCATGATGTTAGCCGTGAGGCTTCATCACTCTTCAGGGAACTTAATTAGCGACCAAACAGTCAGAAACCGCTTGCATGAAGTGAACCTTCATTCCCGAAGACCGCTACGGGTACCACCTATAGCAATGCACAATCGTAGGATTCGATATCAATGGGCTCTTGAACACAGAAATTGGGCAGAAGAACAATGGCGTTTCGTGTGCTTTTCTGATGAGTCTCGTTTTGGTATGAGACCGGATACAAGACGTATACGACACTGGAGAACCCCTGGACGCCAACAGCGATTAAAATCCTGCCAGGAAGTCCATCCTTATAGTGGTGGAACCATCATGGTATGGGCGGGTATTTGGATCGGCGGAAGAACTGAGTTGATTTGGATCAGAGGCAACCTCAACGCTCAAATTTATGCTGAGACGATTGTATCAGACGTCATCGTTCCTCTACAAGTGCAAATCGGTCCCTTATTTCAGTTAATGCATGATAATGCACGACCGCACACCGCAAGAGTTGTAAGACAGACTCTCGCCGCAGCTAACATCAATGTCCTGCCCTGGCCTGCTCAGTCGCCAGACTTGAACCCGATTGAGCATGCATGGGATATGCTACAGAGAAGAGCTCTGCCGAATATGGAGGGTATCCAGTCGCAAGAAGACCTTTTTTTGTTGTTGCAACGAACATGGGCGGCCATTCAACAGCGTGATTTGGATGAACTCATTTTGAGTATGCCAAACCGATGTTCTTGTGTTGTTAGTGTTCGCGGTAGAAACACGGATTATTAATTGTTTAAGTTACCCAATAAAATTTTAAAGAAAACTGTTATTTCAGTCTTTTTTTCGAACTTTAATGTTAGTGGTTCAAATGTCAAAAATCCCTTTATTAGAAAATGGCAAATTTCTTTATTAATGCAAAGGTGACTTGGTTTATCGTTACTGTGACAAACGAAAACACTTAATTTGATGAATCCTTAAAGAAAATTTTAATTAATATCAATCAGGAGAAAAGTTATTGCAAAAATATATGTTGATCCCTAGACACTTTTGATGTGTGTATTTACAAACTTAAACAACCAACAAATATCAGCATTTATTAATAATTAACTAGGTAGCGTAATTTTAATTGCTTATTTATGTCTTTTGTTACCACCTCCTGAAATATGGCGAGAATGCAAAACCTTGTATTATTTACGAACCCTTTATTATGAAATTGGTTCTAAATGTATCCCGAAGTTGGAATCACTATTTCGTGAGAAACTTGCTTTAGGATCAGTGTTTATGCTCGCGACAGTGCATCGTTAAACACAGTTATTGATGTCAGTACTGCACTTGATAGAAGGTAATGTCCTTGTTTGTGTGACCACCTGTGCTAACTATAAACATCTGGGAATACTGCTGCGTCACAAAGAACAAGTTTGCGCAGTGCGTAGTTTGTTTTCCACATTTGATAGTAGTCTGCGAAATAATAAAATAGGTGTGAAAATTTAAAAGAGTTTATGTGGAGTTCGAGAACTTTTAAAACCTATTAAAAGAAAAGGGAAATGCATTAAAATCAGCAGCGTTAATTCAGCATAATTATGATTCTAGATCAGGTAGAAATTTTCGTAGAAATTTCCGTCGGTTATTTAAAATAAAAACTACTTGATACAAAAGTGCAGTAACTACTAGGTCAAATTGTATTGAATAGCTGTTTTTTTTTACTTAAGGGGATTGTGAATCATATACTGGCAACATAGTACGAGTACGCGCGCCGATGTCCTGACACCGTGTATTTGACGCACCGAAGAGAAAGAAATAGAAGACCACGAGACTAGGCGATCATAAAAACGATGAACACATAAAAGTTAAGCTACTTAGTCACCCTTCGATCAAACATGATTGAAGTAGTCACCAATACAAATATCCGTATAGATGATGACAAACAAACCTTGGCAGAGGATAATCCAGTTCTTACGTAGGCTTGTGAAACATGTGCACTTTGAATGTTAAGTACTTGAAACATATTTGTTTGAATATATATTTAACGTTAGCGAGAAATATATACCGGCAGAGAAATGCTTCAAGCATTATGTGTTCTTTAAACAGTACCAGAGAGACAAAACAGTGGCAATAGCTTTTAAAGCATTTAGAAGTTCTACATTGACGTCCAACAGGATTGTCGCAAAATGTCAATCAATTACATTTTTGACTTCTTCATTATCTTTATCTCTGATAGAACGGGACATTGCCTGGGCCATATTACAATAGCTCACTTATTGTTAAACATGTCTGAGTAACCATGGAGTTTCTTGCCGGTTCTTCTCCATAGGAAACGACCAACCCGAACCGTGCACCTTTTGCTGACGTTTTATAAGTGCCCATGTAGGCCTATGTAAAATAAAATATTTTGATTTGATTTGATTTGATTTGATCTGAAAGTAAAAATACCAAGGCAAGTGTGCCTTGGCTGAGTGGCAATATTGTCTAGTGAGACAGTATCGCCACTTATAAAAAATGTCAATTTTTTAATTTTTTAAGTTGCCTTGTATGTCTCACTACTGAGCAAAGGCGTCCCCTATATCCTTCCATGCCCCAAGCCAGCTTTTGCGTGGGCTAGATGTCCCTCAACGCTCTTCTCCTGCGCCACCTCGAAACTGCCTTTGAGATACGCGTCTAGATCATCATGCCACCTTTTTCTAGGACGGCCTCGACGGCGCCGGTCATCCTCAAGCACCCATGCGTCATAAATAAGTTACTACAATTTTTGCACAAGCCAACAAGGAATGGCAAAACCCAAAGAAGGAAAGTAAAAAATCCAAAAAAACACTGCCCTTGAATTTTCATTTTCATCTCACAAGGTCACTGTTTCCTTTAAGTTTCCTTATTTTTTAAACACATAGTACTTAAAGCAGAGGTGCTAAACTGACGTGTCCGTGTTTAGGAGATTGATACACAAAGGCAGACAGTCATTAGTGGGCAGTGAACCTTGGAGGCTTCCGTTTTAACGTGGGCGAGTTTGTACACAAAAAAGATGTTCGCGAATTGAAGCTAGATTCAGTTTAAGAAAAGTGTCTGCATGAGAGATAAGATCGTTTTATGGAAATAATAAAAAGTTTCTTGAGCTATTTATAGAAATGTAGCACAGGGAAGATAATAATCGTGTAGCTCTACGATACGTAGTATTATAAACAAACTAGCAATTTCTATCTCGGAAATGCTCTATTCATTTAACTCATGATCATCTCGAAACAAAGTCTTAGTGTGCCAGTATCATTAAAACCAAAACTGAACAGAAATAGGTATGGTTACCACAAAAAAAATATCTCAACTAGTAAAATCTTGGCAAGAAACGATAAGTTAATAACTTATATCCTACGGAAACAATTTGTCAAACCAATGCCAGTCACACAACGCGCAACACTTAAAATCAAGTACTAAACATACATGGAAACAATATACATTGTCACGAAGATAGATAACTCCGAACCAGTTGTTTAAGGTCACTTTGAAGTATTTACTATGTGGTATGACTAGATAGTAGGTTCAAATAATATCAATGCAGATGTCCGCGTAGTTGACAAAGTTATTTAAGCCTTCTTTGCAATTTTGTAGGCAATGATTTGTGGAAGCTCAGCTTCATTAAATACACAAACAGTTACATTGAAAAGTTATTAAGTAACATGGTAGTCAGATCAAAAGTCGCAGTTTGTGGCCAAGTTTATTAGTAAAAGTACAGTCTATTCTACAAAGATAACAACATTCACTGGTGAAAGGAAGAACCGTATGACATTAAACCTGCAACTGTCCCCAAAGGCCAGGCTAAGACGACCTATAAAACATGCTTAAGTCCTATAAAAAGAGCGAGCCAATCGCTATTGTAACAGCCGGGTATAAATCTAGATTCCGGTTTACTTCTGAAAAATTCCTGATGGAAAACCCCATAAAACACAACAATAATAGACGGAGTACTAATATTACCAATTAATTTGCCTCGAGTGTTATAACTGTGGTAAAAATTACGGTAGCAGTTAGCCTTGATAACATTGCACAGTTTGACGGGCTACTGGCATTTGCTGGATAAAATCCTTGATGAGCCCACATGGACAACGAACAAATAATTAGCCAGATTGACCTACATTTCTGAGAACTCTCCAACTTCATAATGTCCTGACATTATGAAGGTGGAGATTGAAGGTGAAATAAATAACAGTTTGTTGCAGAAGTGGTGTCGCTAAGATGACTGGGATTTAGACCAAGGAAAGTATTGCTTTTCTGGGACCGATAATAGTGATTTAAGTCAAGAATTCAGATAAGACTCAGCTTGGTTCCCCAGACCTTCTCTTGTGAATTTCTCTGTCTGTCATTGGCACAAGCCGACCACAAACTAATTATTATTGTAGGCAGGTAGGTATAATTGTGTTAATAATTATTAAAAGTATAATAAATATTTACGGTTATAGTTCATGCCGCAGATAAATGACTGCACTGATTTGAAAGGTTGCATGAGTGAACCGTAAATAATATCAATTCAATTATTATAACGGTGAGTAAAGTAAGGAAGTAATTACAATTAATAAATCTACTGAAAACTTAATGGTTTAAGGTATTCAAAATTTGTAGACCTTGAAAACATACAGGTTTTATAAGCATAATTGTAATAAAACATCATACTTGGTACTAGGCAATCATAAGTGCGAAGAAGACATCTTAAACCCACATAAAGCCATTAGACGTATGGTAAAGATTGAAACAAACACACCCGTTACAGGTTGCCACTCAATCACCCACGCGCTCTTCAAATTCCAATATAAAATTACTTAACTTCAAAACAGCGATAAACAACTCATTTGTCAATCTAGCCACATCTATTACGTATTTTAAATTAAATCGTTCGGAATAAACTAGTAAAATGATTAATTATAACAAAATTTGCAATCGCACTATTAACATCCATTGAAAATGTTTATGTCAGTAGCTTTCGCAACGGTTGACCACAAAAGGCTCTTTCGTTTAGGTCAATGCCGACTCTGAAACTGTCTTTATATGTCTTATATCGTCATCGCATGCCGTTTTTGGAGCGTCTGAGTAGCGCCAGATTGCAGAGGACCCGCCCCCTACGCAAGACACAAATGGGTGCCTCAGGGTACGAATGTGGGCCCACTTATGTCGATATAATCGATTTTCGAGGTAATGAGTCTATTTGATAGTTTATGATCTAAATATTTTTGAGTTTCCTGTTTTTTCTTTAGCGAGGAGTTGAGATTGTCATATTGCTGCTGTGACTCCACAGTAGTAACAAGACGTTTTCTGTAACCTTCAGTTGTAAATAACTTACGATTAGCCCTCTACGCTCTGTTGATGACAGCGTCCTAATGTGAGAGCTTTCCGTTTCATAAAAGTCAAGTATTCCAATCGTAAGGCCCTTGCTCCAGAAACAACTTAATTCCAAACACACACATAAAGTGTAATTTTAAATACATTACATAAGATTTATTGCTAGTCACAATAAATTAGAAGAATCCAATCCAATTATAAAACATAACGATTCTAGTTATGATTACTGACGCCCAATGATTTACGATTTGTTGTGTCAGAATGACGCGTTGTCTATGATGAAGATGATTTCAAGACTTTGCTTGAAAGAGATGGATTAAATTGGTTTATAAAGGAGTGATTGCTAAACGAGACTTTTATTAGTACCGAGTTACCGAAATATCGACACAGGGAACATAAGCAATGAGGTAACGAAGTATTGATCCGGGACAAATAAAACTAAAATCATCTTTAATGCGTTACAGTTCAACAGCTTTTACGGACGTTTTCGCCTCACACGGTAAGTACATTTATAAGAACCTTTCAGCGATAAAGATGATGTTAAAGTTAAAAATAAAAGTCACCAAAAAGCTTATGTCAATTCTATTCAAAGTCGTTGTTGAAATACGAAACGCCTAGCCACCTTCCATGAAACCGATTGCCTTTTATCTAGACCCTTCAGACTGAAAACAGCATTGTTTTAGCAAGTACCGTTACTGAGGATTATTTTAGTTCATGAGAATTAAAGTAGTACTAAGAAAAAGCGAGAACATTTTGTCCAATAGTATTGTGCTAACTTTGTCGAATCGAGCATTCCAATTGTTTTAGGCCAGACGCAATCACAGCAGTTGCATAACATGTGGGCCGGCCGCTGTATCAACAAATGATTACAAACCAATAAAATAATTTGGCACTCCGTCCACATTTCGTAAACCCTTATCTCTTCATACAAGATCTACGAGCATGTAAGAATGTGGTAATGGTATATTGAATAACAACCGGTCGGGTAGCCCGCGGGCAGAGCGGGTGCTTTTACTATCGCAAGGAAGTGTGGGGAAGAAATTGTGATTGTATTTGGTTGCTCAATGATTGGTATTAATTGTTTGGTAATTTGTGATTGGCTAGGAGTGTACGATAGTTTAAGAGAGAAGCGCAAGTAACTACAATCTCACACAAGGCAGTAAGTTTGTGTTTTATTATAGTGGCCAGTATTGTACCACTGTTCTGAAAAGTCTCATTCAAAATTCGAGCTGCATTAAACCACTACTGAATTGTGTACGTTTGTGTCCATTATTTTATCGACTTTTGACATTACTACCTTAAACGTTTTTTATCAATATACTAGAGGTCCCGGAATAAGAAGTATTGTGAGACTGTTATGAGTGAACTCAACTAAAACCTTCCAATTTTCATCCATCTTATTCTTATCGTCATTAATCAGTAAAAGGTTTTTGAAATCAAACAGAATCCACTACGGTTTGATTACAACTAAATCATCCAAACAATTGTAACAAAGAGGATAAAAAAATAAGCGATCACAATGAAAAACTAAAATCTCGACGTTTGGATTAATGCCTTAAGCAAATTAACGTGTCTGGGACATTTGTTGACGCAAATATGAATGTCCTTGTATTTAAGTGGTTTGTAAGGTAAGGACATTATAAGGATAGTGAAGTCGAACAAGTGTTGCGAATATTTTGTGTACCACCGACTAGAAACGCCGTAAGATGTTATGTTTTCCTCGTGTATTTATTTTGGAACTTAGTTTTAGTTATGCAACTGGTTCATAGATGTGCACTGATGTTAGGTCCGCAGGGGAATTTAGCTGGTTGATGGCTTATCTAATTTTCGGGATTAAGCTCTGTACAATTGTGAGACTCCATTAGTCACAATACAGCGTGTACCAGAAAGGTATATAGCCACATATAAGGGTACAATAGAGGCCTTAAATAAATAAACTTTCTCCATGAGACCAACATCTTAATTGCACAAAAATAATCAGCTGCCCCATACATTTTTGTCGAGTAAGCATTGGAATTTTGAACGGGACAGCTTGAGTACCGTAGACTCCTTATGCTACACGCTGTATACTTTTGAGAAGGTCTTCGTATTCATACTCTTTAAAGGGATACAGAACACAGAAAAGAAATAGTCTAAATTCTTTCACAAAAAGCAATTATAAAAACAAATGATTACGTTTCTAAAATCGCGTCATACCTGCATAAATTAAGTCTTCAACTAATTCGTGATGCCAAAAATATTGTCAGTATTAACAAAATAAAAACAACAAAGCTAGTTTAAAAAGATGCTTATCTGCCAATACCCGCTGATTAGCCATTCTGTTACAATCACGACAGTGTATAAAACAATGATGTTCATGTCATTGTTTTTGTTGAACCTAATGAGGATAAACATGACAAGTTTATTGATGAAGATGTAACAACGATGGGTGAAAAAGCTGTTTGTTTGTATTGGGTTGGGAGAATAGAAGAAGCGATTTTTTGAAGAAGATTTTCAATTCTTTAGTATACTTTAGTTACATACATTAGTGTACCTACAACGAGTAAGTACTTAACAATATCGATACTTTTTAAAGTTTACTTTATGGATTCATTTGAAACTGCTTTTGAGCTTAGGGACAATTTTCTAAGGGCGCCTCAAGAACTGAGTTCTGTACATGGTCTCAAAAAAGAACCTGAGCTTAAGCCGTTGGATCCAATAGCTCATCTTCCTTTCAATTTCCCAACCATGTAAGGGATACCTTTAATCTGACCTGATGCGTAATAAATATTTCGCACGAGTCGGCTGCCGCTGACCTCTACTACTCAATCGTGTAGCTTAGATGTACAAAGGTTAGATCAGTATTCGAATTTTCGATCTCCAAATTACCTGTACAGATTATTCTCAGTTGGTACCAAGGTAACAATGTCGTCTGCCCATCTCGCCAACACTTCACTTTCCAGTCCTTATACGCCACGCAGTCAAAACTTTACTCCAATGTTAACTTTACATCGTGGATGTAGCTGGCTCAGGAGCGTGGTGAGATTGGCACAAGCCACGAGGGGCCTATATCCAGCAAGCATTCTGGCTGTGGATGATGATGATGAGGTATTTTTATAACAACTTCACCGACGATTCTCTAATGACAGAGCATTACAAAATCTTAAAGAAAAATCACCTGCAGATATTTCGTTGTGATTTAACAACGAACCTCTAAAACATTTAAATGATTTAACAGAAAATATATACATAAGAAATCTGGCAAGAAAGGTATTTTGTAACATCCTTGTGACACTGATCATTATTCTGAACAGCATTCCTTCCGAATGAGTAGCATTGACGCGAGGACAGATGTCTCGATAGCGAGCCTAGCCGCCTAGACCCGCTGTTGATGTCTAACACGGACATAATGTGGATTTACGTAACGGTATTTTTCGATATCCAGCATTCAAGAGAAGCCTTGTATCATAATATTTCTAAGACTAATATTATAATCAAAAGTCTTTTGCCCACCGTGTAGCGGTTGGATGTAACATGCTTGACTAGAATATCATGGAAAATGATGAAGAAAAAAAATGGTCTGACAAAAAATCATGCTATTTCTGGTGTCGTGTTTGCATTCGTCGGTTTGTTTTGCTGTCAATCTGCCTACCCGTTCGGTTTAGTGTGCTAATTTTCCGTGTCTGAAGGATATCGATATAGGGGTCTATCTCTAGTATAATCACATGTTCCATCTCAAAAGGACATTTTAAAACAAAATAATCATCCCGAAAAGGTCACCTTATACAACATTGTAAATATTCATTTGCGTCAAGTTGTCCACCACACTGACCCGCTGCGGTCAAGGTCGATGGTGTCTACCTAAAAACCAGCTTTTAAGTACCTCAAAGTCTCAAACTATGTGTAAAAACCACACTAAAGTCGACTTGGTCGTTTCGGAGAAACAATGTCACTAGCACAAACAAGTAACCAACATGAGGAATGGCCTACTATGAAAAACCAGACAAGTTGGACATACATCTATAAACGGTTTTTTCTGTAAGTCAATTTGGCATTACCAATTATTTCGTCAAGTGGGAGTTTTCTATAAAACTAAGTAAAATAATAAATAATAGACAACTACTTCCACCAGGGCAAAAAATATTTAGAACTTTCCCTGGACGAAATATTTCTCAAGGAGTTATGTTGTAGAAATCGTTTTTACCAGTTCTAAGTCCTTGGTATTAGAAGTGTCTGGATACATTTCACATTTATGTTATTTTGTTTCTGAGTTTCATGTTGAGTTCAAGTTCAAAATACAGACTGGATTTTGAGGAACAACTTTTTAAAAGAGACACTTCAAGTATAAGCTAGATTGCTTGATGTTACCTTTCGTAACATCAAGCAGCGTTACATTGCTTTACTATGTCCCGCATCTATTGGAAAATCCAGTTACACAAATAGATAAAAATCGTTTATTACAAATTAATTACAACAATACCGCACGTCACTTTAATATTTTTGTTATTTTTTCAACACTTTCGTCTCAATTTCACGAATAAACTGTTTCTATAAAAATATTTGTTGTATGAAGCTAGTGATGGCCTGTGACCGCTCGTTAACATCGAACAATTACGATTCGCCACGTTCAATTGCAGTCAATTATGATAAAATTATTGTTTTTGTTATTTTTTGCTTGATACGGCCTCGTTTCCTTACATTGTCTTTGTCGACTATTAACTTAAATAATAGTCGACAAAGTGTCGTTATTGATGAGACACTAAGAAGTTTTATATTTTTGTGCCAGAGATTTTTGCATGTCTATACAGTACATAACGGTAGAGGTCCCACTGGTGGGACACAGGCCTCCTCTTTGTGGGAGAGGGTGGGCGGCTGGGTTTATTGGATGTGTCACACGTGTTCCAATGTTTGGTTCTAGTTCACGCCGGTTTCTCACGATGTTCACTTTCGCCATTTTGATTCAGAAGAATTTGATAAATTTATTGGTCGGAACATAAACCATCGACTATTAAACGCTGCACTTTGAAAAGTCACCGAGAGAAACGTTGTATACTACAATAGCAGTCACAAGCCATGAGCTGTCGTGTTTATAATGCCGACACGAAGGAAGACTGCATAAACAAATATGTTTCGCGTTACTAAATAAAAACATCATCATACACATTCTACAACTTCGTAAATAAACATAATGTAGGTAGGTAATCAAAAATTTAGAAACCCAATCACAAAGAGACAAAGGAGAATCGACAATATAAAACTAATAGTTATATAGGATTCTGAATTAAAAATAACAAGCTTCGACGGAAGATATACAATACACAAAAAAGAGGAAACGTTGTTAAAATTAGTCTCATTAATTGAACGCATTAGTTCCAAGGTGAATCGGTTATTATTTTGTTATTTACAACATCTTTTGTCAGATTTCCGATACACAGATAAATGAAAAATTAGTATGTTAAACGATAGTCCCCTCTCTAGAAGTAAGAGATGTAACCGAGTCGAGGTTAGATATCGATATTCGTTGACTCACCGAATCTTTTGACGTGTACGTCCCTATTAAATGATACAGTTCTCGGCTTAGTTTCTTTCGTTTCCTTCGTTTCGGTATCGACTCTCGTATCTTTGGCTACCTTATCGCCATCTTCGGCATTATCCGACTTGACAATTTCATCAGTCATTGGGTAGATGAGGTACCCGGGACTTGGTACCTCGGTTACTGTTAGGTTTACCGTCAACTCGGCAGTTTGCGTTTCGGTATCATCGGTTTTGCTTTTATCTGTAAAAAGTTTTGCCGACTTAGACCCGGTCAGTGATATGATGAGTTTGATATTTTCCCAATTGTACTTTATATGACAGTAAACAAATGGTTATCGCTTCGCTAGAAGAATTAATTCTAAATGAAGATAGAAACCAAATTTCAAATATAGTATAAATAGATGGTTTATTAAATCACTATTGAAAATTAAAAATACAGCAATGAAATGTTCCTATAGTTAAAATAAATGGTGCTGTTTATTTAGAAGATGAGAAAACTATCTTGAAAACTTACATGTTTGGAACCTATGAAGTTATACTAGTTAATCAAAATTTTGATATTAGGGACATCTTTCTAAATGCAGTAGCGTGTATATATAAAGTAGTAAGCGTGAGTTCATACCTTATCGTGTTATTGTACATCGGACCAGCTGTGTTGTTCACATCACCAACAACCGTGGCTTTGCCCGCATTTTGCACCAAGCTTCCTGTGACAATAGAAACATACAATTAGATGTTATTGAAACATGATATAAGATCTTCTAAGAATCGAAGTCAATGCTAAGCATAGGTGGCCTAGTGGAAATGTCAGCGACTAACGATTTGTTGGATGTACGTTCGAATCCAGAACGGCTCTTGACTTCGTAGTAAAAGGCAACATCATCATGACCAAACAAGCATCAAATTTAAAGCCTTGTGACATCCACAAACCCGAACTGAGCCCACGTGGCGTATTCTGGCCCACGACCTCTGTTTTTTTTCTAACCTAGCCACACACTAGGAATTTCTCCTGTATCGTTGACGCGTTTGCCATGGATATTACAGGCTGATAATGCTTATGCCAAGTACACATTAGATGCTGTTCTATTGCCACACTTGATAGACAGAAGGCTATCATTGAGAACACAATCTTGCCATACACAAGGTAAGTTCAAAGTTCAGATGATAATCTATTTCATGATATATTAAAGTCCCGATCATCAGGTTACCATCAAGGTATTTTTCGTTGTGAAACCTAATGATTTTTTTACGAATGTATCAATATTTGATCTAGCATGTGCTCGTCAGGTGATCATATCAATAGGCCGGTAAGCTGCGGTTTATTTTAGTATAGATGTCGACAGGTCCTTGGTTTACTAGCAAAATGTCTACTTTTACTAAAAATGGATATTGGTATTACTATCGTATATCTCAACACTATGACCGTTCATGATGAAAGTATATTATAGGTAGTTTTTTCGACCAGCATGCCAGCGAAACAGCCGTAAGAAGTCAGGGGAATTGATAAGTAATAATATAAAGAAGAAGGATTTTGATGACATTTCACAACTAGACATAACCCACATCTCGACATGACTTTTGCGTTCTATCTCCTTGCGCCAATTCGAACACCTAAGAATGACCTCCTTGGAGCAAGAATATGATAATGTTTACGTATTTGGTGTGTCGATATGTCCCACATTGGCCGGTCGTGGCTACTGGACCGATTACGAAAGCAAATGGTCACTTGCCGGTAACATTACTTAGTTTGCGGAGGTGCAAGTCTAAGACTAGAAGCGGGTATTTTTTTTAAAAGTCAAAATAAATTAATAGAAGAAAACTTAGAAACGAAAAAAAAATGAAGAACAAACAATCCGGCTCGAAGGACAAAACTATTGCATCGTGTTACGGTAATTCTAAAAACGAATATTTTGTGAGAACAAAAATTTTGGACCTTTCAGCGAATCTCTACTCAATTGCACTTATTTCATTAAGACAAGACTGGTATCATTAAAATACAAGCCAGTAGATACTTACCAGCAACGGAGGCTATTGCTGACGTAGATTATAAAGTATCAGTCGAAATTCGCTATCAGTCCACTCATACACCATCCTAAACTTTTACTCAACACAGCGAGCGGGCGTCATTATGATCCATCGAAGGTTTAATGACCTCATTACGTTTTTATTTGTGTGATTTCGTACTAAAACTTTAATTAAGCATTATTATAGTCTCCATTATATCATTTAAATCGCATGAAAATGCTTTTTGTGGCGAATAAACGTTATTAGTGTATGTTTAGTTTGGCCCTGGTTTTAATATTAGAACCACTTTATGTAGTGAAGCGTGATTTGGTAATAAAGATGTACTGATTATATATGTTTGTATTAATGGTATAGAGGTAATCTGCAAGTGCAGAATATAGCCCAGTTAAATATGCATTTCGGACTAAGATATATTAGTAAATCTGTTTTTTTTTATTTCATGTTTTTTTTACGAGCTTCTTAATTGTCAAATAATTCATTGAAGGTAAAAATATGTTTGGAAAATGGTTTTTTTTGCAACTTATCATGTTCAAAAAGTTGAGGAAACTGCCAGGAAAAAGCATTAAGATCTCCACAGTGTTTGCAAAAAACAATTTGGATGCAGCACCGATGACAACATTTAATTTTGTGTCAATTGTTTAATTTAGTCTTCTAATAATATTTTATTTTTACTTA
Organism: Cerastis leucographa; assembly: GCA_963082945.1. Classification (NCBI taxonomy): domain Eukaryota; kingdom Metazoa; phylum Arthropoda; class Insecta; order Lepidoptera; family Noctuidae; genus Cerastis; species Cerastis leucographa. The sequence goes on from OY720355.1 coordinate 19,690,264, forward strand.
TGTATAGATTATTTTTTGTTTACCGATTGTTTGTTAATGTGTGGACGTTGGAGGCCTTGTTTTTTTGCCTTATCTTGTTCTACGTTTTGTAGTAAGCAACGACTTATTGTCGGGCCTACGCTGTCCTCCCATACTTAAGTACTAACACTGTAACATAGAAATATTGTAAAACCAAATGATTTACCACCAAAAGAGTTACCATGAAGTTTCTTGACGGTTCTTCTCCAAACGACCAACCCGAACAGTGCACCTTTTGCCGACGTTTAATGAGTGCCCATGTAGGCCTATGTAAAATAAAATATTTTGATTTGATTTGGTGACCCAAATTAAATTATGTTAATGTTACTAAAAGAATATTTTACAAAATCAAAGGGGTCACTGCATACGTTTGTATTGATAATATTTCGATAACTCTTTACGTAATTATTGGGTTGGTCGGCAAACAATGATACTCTGTACATTATTGTACTGTAACCTTTTGCTCGGTCCACTGCACAACCAGAATGTGAAATGCGAAACGTCTTGTTTTGTCACCGAGTAAATATGGTGTTTGAAATGTCACAAAAGTGTATAAATATTACGAAGTTTGTGATCTACGTCTTGGCGAAATCAATCATGAGTGCAAATGTGGAAATCATACATCTAACTTACATTCTTTCCCAGCAAGGTTTAAAACCCAGTTTTGATCAATTCAAAAATTAAACAAATATGTATCTAGTAAATAGAATCCTCTATTTACTAGATACATATTTGTTTAATTTTTGTGTTTTATTATAGGATCAATTATCTTGTACAGGATAAATACAACTCTGAATTTCCTTCTAGAAAAGAAACATGTCATCTAGAAAACTCAACAGAGAATACCTTGACTTTCTATAAATCCGTTAAAAATAAACGTTCACATAAAATGCATATTTTCTCACCAACAGGTACCAGGAAAGTATAAATAACAAGGAAGATTTGCGACAGAACTGCAGAGGTCGGTTGCACCTTGAGGCCCACGTGCGTTAAGCAATAGTTTATTTAACGCCTACATTTAAAATTCTCCGTTCAATGGTGTTTATTAAAATACTGGCCTGTGGCACACTTTGTGGATTGCACGAAACACTAAATTGAGATTAGCTTAATGTTAACGCCTGATTAGTATCCGAGAGGTCAAGTATCTTTTAATACATTTTAAGTTGGCGATTTTTTTTTAGCCTTCGAGGCTTCTACTCTGGTATTCCCCCTGTGTTTAAGACTGAAATCTTGATTTCCTGACTGGGACGCATCAAATTAACAAAATTATTTTAAATGCAGTAGTTTTGAGATCGTGGATATGAAGATTTTCAGGAAAAATCCCCAAATCGATTAAGAGTTCCTCCTATACAAAAAAATCGTCTAAATAATTTATTTACAAGAATAGTAGTCACACACACAGCTAGTGCGTTTCAATAAATATGAATATAATATTACTGTGCATCAGTGGTAATGCCTGAGGCGAACTCGATTCTCATTGATAAGCTCGGAACGGATGGAACGTTTTTTGTGAAACTTTATTAAAGTAATCCAAAACATCTATTGTACAGTCGCGGTCTGAATTGCAGAACTACAATGTAACATAAAACTTTATATTTATTATTGATAAGCTACAGAACGTAGCTTGTTTACACCAATTCAGAGTAATGTAAGTTTTGTAGAATGCACATCAATCTTTCAAATTTCTTTAATAGATTTTCAACCTTATCGTTAAAGACTACGTTTCAATGCTGATTGATAGAATTTTACGGGTACATTTTTGAAGTAAAAACTTCTTTAGCGGCGTTGTGCACTTTTGTGATGGGTAAAAAATGTTAAACTCGCGTCAGGTCTCGTGTACTGATCGAAAATTCTTAAGACGGATTGACAATAGGTTATAAAGTAATTTGAACTTTATGAAATCTGTCATTGAGTTTGGGTTTCCAAAACTGGATAATTATCTTATCCACAAACAAAACCTTCGGTTTCTCCAAAAAGGTTAAAATCGTAAGACGGATTGTAATAGTTCTTAAGTGTTAAATTTTTAATGTAATATAAATTGTCATGTTTGTGTACGATAGCGCAATAAATATTAAATATTATTATTCCCTAACCATTCCAAAATATCAAAAATGCACAACGTTAAGTTTTCATTTTCAAATATTCAAGTTTTCACTTCTGCCGGCACTGTTGGAGTGCAACCCGTTTTTTTTCGGGTAGTCTGACGTGCTGGTGTCTGTACCAGGGCGTCAGTCAGCTCAAGAGTAAACATTTTCTCTATCAGTGACCCCCACTTTTAAAACCCCAGCATTCTTGGTGTAGTCAGTCCGCTACCAATCTTATTTGCAAATATTATTTTATTATGACGCTATTTTTGTAGAACAGACAAGATAAGCAGAGTATAATATTTCTTCAAACACTTCGCGAAGTAACTGTACAAAAAATACCTGTTTATAGATAAGACTGGCGAATATATTATTCGTGGATGACATTTTAATTTAATCGATCGTGCGCGAGGTTTAAGCTCATAGGAGTATGTTCTGATATTCCGATCTGATGGAATCAATAACGATTTATTACTAGAGCTGGTAATTATATGTATTATACGCGTTAAGTGCATGCAGAGAGTGGAAGATGGGTTTTAACTTGAGAGTTGTGTAATAAAATGGAATATTGGTCGTTTTAATTCCGTAATCGTTTGAACATCTTAATTTGCCATTCTTTTTATTTACATATTAGAACGCTTGTTTTCCTGAAACTATCATAGGTATAGATAGCACCGTCATGCTGAAATGTACCGATTGCTGGAACACTGGTCTCCTCTTTTTCGGAGGGGAAAGAGCGAAACTTTACCACGTGAGCGGAAAAAGGATAGGAATTTTCTCAAAAGAGGACTAATTCTTGTGCATGTGTATACAGGATATGGCTGGCCTGCTTCGTCTGTATGTTCAGTCTAGCTGGCCTACCATAACGTCTTAAAGCAGTATTGTTTTACTCTTATTCCAGTGTGGGAAAGAGACGGAGCTATACAGGATGTCTAGCGCCGTCTCTTTCCCACACTGTAAAACAGCCAGCAGGTCTTTGAAACAATCTCATAAGAGTGATGTCATTCGGTATTTTATTAGGGATTTTTCTCAGTTGCTTCCCCGAAAAAATATTAATTATGCGTTTTAAAGTAAATCAGTTCTCCTCGTTAGATAGTAGTACCAGGACCACATGATTGGCAGAATACTGGTACGCTATAACACTGCAAATCCCTTCGAGGACAACATGTACTCGTAGGTACATTCGCTAAAAAACCCGACTCCCAAAAATGTGGCTTCTGCCCTTAATACCACACCATATCGTGATTGTTGCAGCACAGTCTTCATATAAGGCAGCAAGGACATACATTTTGATACAACCACTGCATATATGGTGACAAATCCAGTACAAGTTTAGGTTTTGTAAGCCTCAAGGTATTTTAATGTGTGGAGAAAGGCTCGATGGGAATCGTAATGATACCAAGTGTTGATGACCGTTTGCAGTGTGGAGTAATCTTATCCTGTTGTGGGTGATCTAAGGTCGAATTTCAGTAAGTTTTTCTGCTTGTGATTGACAACTATCTTTCAATGGGTGATGATTTGGGTGTTTATCTAGATTTCATTACTGCAAGACTCCTAGGCTATTTTAAAACAGACTTTTGCATGACAGTTAACTTAAATCTACACTTAAGATAACTTGGTCCATGTTTAGCGCTGACTGAGAGCAGCGTTGGCCCAGTGGCGGCAGCCCCGACTTACCTACGAGCAGTAAGCCGTGGGTTCGAACCCAGGCGCATTACTTTGTGTAATTTATTTCATCACCGCTGCCCTCAAAAACGGTAAAGGAAAACATCGTGAGGAAACCGGCATGTCCTAGAACTGAAAATTCGAAGACATGTGATATCTACCAATCCGCACTGTGCCCGCGTGTTAGATTACAGCCCACTCCCTCTCATAGAGAGGCAGCCTGAGTCCCAGCAGTGGGAACATTATAGGCTGATGATGATGTTTAGCACTAAATGATTATCGTTGTCAGGCCCGACTGCACGGGTGTTCACTAACATAATTAGCACTAATATCATAATTAATTTAAACGTCTCTGTCAACTTTAAACGGTTGTCGGAATACAATACTGTTTTAATTTTGATTATGTTTGCCTCTCCTATTGTATTCCGTGAGTAAATAAATGACTTCGTGTATGATTCCACGGATTTATATACTCACGAGGGCTTGTATAGTATTTTAGCTACGAATTTTAAAAAAGACTTTAAGAATACTTGTAGTATTAAGGAAACGTAAGCACCGAGCTTGTCCTTTAAAAATTGACTGCGCTTCTTTAAGGATCAATTGTATCGGAGATTTACATATGAAAAAGAGACCGTCATTAATTCTTCGCTAAGTTACTGCAGACATAAGACAAAATGGATTGATTATACATTACAATTTTCAATTTGTTTCCTTAACAGAAACAACAGTTGCATAACGTAATAATCCCAACTCTAGATGGTACAGATACTTTTTGTATACTTTTAATTCTCGCCCGATAACAAAACAAAGATGGTTGTGTTGTTAACATTCAGCGGTCGTTCGGTCAACAACATCGGGCGATTGTCGTGCTTTTTCGAACATATTACCATATTTTGTGGAAGTTTTATTTTATTTAGATTTCGAATCGACCGTCCCCTGTAGAAAGTACCAGATAGATATTAGGGAGAATTTAATCTTTTCGATCTTATGCTACCCTGGTAGTTAGACTTTTATATTCAGTGTTTAAAAAAAAAATTGGGCCGTCATGTAATTGAATTGAAATTGATATGTGGTTATAAAAAAGGGCCATCTTGAATTATCCAGAACATTTTGATCCGGATATCAACATCAACCAACCTTGTAAGATGACAAGATCTTTAAACAAAATACAAAAACTACATATATATTACACACAGAAATAAACAAAGGGGGTTCATTGCAACAGTGCATTGTTGAGCTGCAGCTTCCTCATTAATATTAACATCAATAAAGACAAACTTCTGGGTATTGTCGAGCTCCTTGTCAACGTCAATCCGTTGATATGCCGCCCGTAGTGATGCGCCATGTTATTGCGGGTTTATTAACAAAACAAAACGCGGGATGTGTAAAAAATGTTGATATGCTTTATTTTTAACGGCTGAGGTTATGTAAGTTTGAAGAGCAGTTTTTGTACTTCTGCTTACTCAACGCTATTATTAGGCCAACGGCACTTAGTCTGCCCTTTCGTGCATTCTTGTCTTTTGTGGTATTTCTTTGGAAACGTAAATGGAATGATTGTTACTACAGGTACAATTATTATTTATTTACCGAAGTGGCGAAATGTGTGTGTATTATTTGGTACACCGCTGCCTTCATCATCATCAGCCTATAATGTTCCCACTGCTGGGACACAGGCCTCCTCTCTATGAGAGGGAGTGGGCTGTAATCCACCACGCGGGCCCAGTGCGGGTTGGTAGATGTCACATGTCTTCGAATTTTTAGTTCTAGGACATGCCGGTTTCCTCACGATGTTTTCCTTCACCGTTTTTGAGAGCAACAGTGATAAAATAAATTACACAAAGTAATGCGCCTGCCTGGGTTCGAACCCACGGCTTACTGCTCGTAAGTCGGGGCTGCCACCACTGGGCCACCAGTGCCTTACCCTTCGGGGATTACAGGCTTTATGTTAATTTTATTATTTACTAGCTGTCCCGCGCAACTTCATCTGCGTCACATTTTCCCCGTTTTCGCAACATTTTTCATTGCTGCTCCGCTCCTATTGGTCGTAGCGTGATGATATATAGCCTATGTTACTTCTAATACCTCCAAGAATATGCGTGTACAAAGTTTCATGATGATCGGTGGAGTAGTTTTCGCGTGAAAGCGTAACAAAGGAACTTACTTTCGCATTTATAATATTAGTTAGGATTAGGATTTATTTAACACTTTAAGCACACAGTACACAGGCGGACTTAATGCCAGGGGCATTTTCTACCAGTCAACCTTTACCTGCGGTATAACTACAAAATAATTAGCAACTTAATTATATCTTATTCAAAGGCCAATAGTTTTTAATTTTATTTTTAATATAATACTCCGTACTCGTACCACTCGCACCTAAAATATAACTGTCCCCGCGGATCTTTCCCATCCCTATACAATCGAAGCATTGAAAATTTGTAGCGCATGGCCCAAATATGGTCACAAGGTCCAACGACCCATTGCCCGGGGACTCACCTTGCTCATTCGGAGGTCAACAAGAAAGTAAGGGTGTCTTTCTCGTTTATTTTCACTCTATACCGATCTTAAAGGTATCACGAAGCTGTTTTTTGTGCGTGAGAAAAAAGGTTTTACTTTTAAGGAGTACTTTCGAGGTTCGAAGCCAGCCAAATTACTTTCGTTCTCATCGTATATTTTGACTGTGGGTTTTGTTGGTATCCTTTTGTGGAAGTTAAAAATGTGATTATGGGGCGATTGTAAATACAGTGCAAGATGAATGTTCGGTAAATAGCGCGCGGTGAAATTACGAGTACATAAGGTTTCGGCGCTTTTCGGTTACTCTTGAATTCCTTTTGTGGAAGTCAAAGGTATTGCTTGGTGATTACGGCATGATTGTTTTTCACATTTTTCTGGAATCCAGGAACGGAGGCAATTTAAATTGTGCGTTCCACAAATAAAAAGAGGCAAGATTACAGGTGCATGACGTAACGCACCAGCATAGTCTGTTGAAGATTTTTAGGTGGTGGTCACATTCTAAGCCAATTTGAAAAATTATGTTACAAAATTATAAAGTTTGCAAATAATCTCTTTCTCTTACTGAGGGGAAAAACTCTTGTTTTTACTTTTTTTTCCCAATTAATTGGAAGCCAATTTGTAAGGATGCAACCGCGATCCCGTTTAACCGCCACCCAAGTTGTAAACCGAACTGAGTTCCACATTATCTCAATTTGAAACAATTACTTGCCCAAGTCCTAGAAGTGTTTAAAAGTGATTATTCATTTTGTTATTCATGTAATTACATGGTCGGTTTGGTCACTAACGAACAGCTATTATTGACTTGTGTAGCGTGTTTGTCGATCTGCTACAATCTATTTTCAAGAAAATATTGTGATCTAAGGTTTTCAAATTAGATTTTTTGTTGAGAACGAATCAATTTATATTATATACGAGTAGATGAAATGTTAATAAATATGCTGATTCTGTAATTCTCAACGACCACATCTTTCATTAATCTAAAAACGGATTTAAGAGTCACCTATTTCAAAAAAGTTGCGTCGGCATAAAAAAGTCTCAGTAAAAAACGAACATCGAATATCCCGGACGTTTACAGCTCTAGTCAACATTAAACGTCAAACTTTTTACTACCTCCTAATTACCTATTGACAAATAAATCAAGTGATCGAATCTATTCATTCTATTTTCAATCGTTTGCGGGTGTAAACACGTGACATTCGATTTTCATTCGCATTCAATAATAATGCTGTCGACCTTGACCAATAGTAATTATCGAACGCTTTATACCTTATGCTATCCTAGTACTAATATGCCACAACGTAGGTATAATAGAAAACCTTAATTAAAAACAAACATATGTGGAAACTGGTTTATTTAAAAACTAGTCTTTCAATTCACGTTTTTATGAAATGTAATATATAACAATTAGTGTCTTCTCAATTTATTAGATAAATAGCCATGTTGGAAATGATAATCACCTGTGTCGAATTTAACTTTTGATATTATGAAAATTTACGCTTTATTTTATTAATGGCACGGAAAAACGTGAATTGAACAGGTGTCTCCTGAAGTAAAGTTTCGTCCACTTTGGCAAAGCCATGATGAGACAGGCTATAGGGACTGTAGCTTATAAAGCGTTACATATTCCTATATCGACTTTCAAGAGGATTGATAAACGTGTTTCGGTAACTTACTTCAATTTAAACTAACTTGGAACATTAATTTGTGTAGGTCCTCTGTACCGATTCTCCTAATCTGGACAAAAGCTAAGCAGCCTTTAGAGACACAAAAGCAACAGGTGCGTCATTCTGTATCAGTTACAAATGGCAAACGCAACATGATCTTAATGCCAAAGCAACCTTTACACATAATTGCCGTGATCGCTTACCAAAATTACACACAGAATGTCCTTGAATTCACCATGGTCGGTGTAATTTTCATTTCTATTCTAAAAGCCAAACCGTTACTAATGAAATTATTCAATTTCACATCTGCACGTGTGTTTTTACGTTATTTTAATGAATGCTGTACCGTTTGATTGTTGCAAAATTAAAAGGACGTGTCGGAAAAGATTTGTCATGCAGAAAAAAAATGGTATAGGTGCTGAGCCCAAAACAAAATATCGACATATTATTTGAATATAGTAATCATTCATCTATTTTTGTGCTCACGTGTAATATAACGCACAAACATGTAAGTGAAAGGACTCTGCTTTTACTACCCATTTTTCAGAGAGATCCGGATCCGGAGTTATATTCCCGGGTCGGGAAATATGAAATTTCTTATTTCTTCTATTATGTGGGATTTAAACACAACTGGTGCAATGTAGTTGTCTTGCATGGCTACACCACTGCCTTTCCCCTTAGGGAGTACAGGCGTAATGTTCATCATCATCATCATCATCATCATCATCATCAGCCTATAATGTTCGCACTGCTGGGACACAGGCCTCCTCTCTATGAGAGGAAATGGGCTGTAATCCACCACGCGGGCCCAGTGCGGTTTGGTAGATGTCACATGTCTTTGAATTTTAGTTCTAGGACATGACGGTTTCCTCATGATGTTTTCCTTCACCGTTTTGAGAGCAGCGGTGATGAAATAAATTAGACAAAGTAATGCACCTGCCTGGGTGCGAACGCACGGCTCACTGCTCGTATGTCCGGGCTGCCAACATATGGCCACCGCTGCTCTCACTGTATGTCTAATGATAATTTTCAAACTCCTACATGTAAGGAAGGGGCAGCTACCGCAGCCATATAAATAAGAATGGCAGATATCCCGCAACGATCTGCAGAACTCACAGTAATACTAGTGTGAGTGTCTGCAGGTCACCTGGCATCAAGCCAAACGGTGTCGGATCAGCAAATTGTACGACCAACACGTATTATTAGGTGGAAGCAGGGCAACCTATTGATATAGCACTTAAATAGGTACCTAAATAATATGTTCCAATTCATGAAACATGCAATGTAGGGAAGGAAAATCTCGTAAGGAAACCAAACCAGCAAGCTTGAGAGATATTTCTCGACGGCATGTAAAGCCAAGTCAGAGGCATGGGTGGCGTATAAACTCTGACACCAGGGTAGGCCCTAACCACACAGTGAATGATGGAGTGTGTTCGAATTTCAAATGCTGTTGTTTCCACCGGGCAAAAGCCGTCATTTAATCTTACCACTTTTCCTAAATTTCCATCTTCTCATATTCCCCTGGTAATTCCAGTTTATGATATAGGATGCATAACTGGCCAAATGTGGGTGTGCTATTAGGTACCCCTCTGCCTAACCCCTCGGGGATTACAGGCGTGATTTTATGAATGATATTAGGTATAGGTAGGATGCATGCATTTTTAGTAAATGGATCTATTCAATCAATTACTGGAAATTTTGCTTACTCGTATGATCGGACTTTCCCGTACGTGAACCGAATAGGCGTCCTAAAACAATGACGGCAGTCCTGTTTCACTAACTTATAAATTATTCATAAATTTGCTTTTAAACAGGTGTCATTAAATAGAAAAATTCATTACACGTATCATGGGGCATCCCATTCGTCACTTTTTTTTCTGTTTACAGTGTGAGCCGTACATACATTAACGGCGAACAAAGCTTCAGAAAGGCACAAGATAACACCGAATTTGGAAATCGTCGTTATTGAAGTGAAAACTTCTTTAGCGGCGTTGTGCACTTTTGTGACGGGTAAAAAATGTTAAACTCGCATCAGATGGTCAGTTCGTCAGATCGAAAATTCGTAAGACGGATTGACATTAAGTTCCGAAGGAATTTGAACTTTATTACATCTGTCATTAAGTTTGGGTTTGCAAAACAGAATAATTATCTTATGCACAAACAAAACCTTCGGTTTCCACAAAGAGGTAAAATTCGTAAGACGGATTGTAATAGTTCTGAAGTAATGAAATATAAATTGTCATGTTTGTGTACGATAGCGCAATAAATGTATTTTGCCACATAAATGGTAGTACTTCAATACTTATAATTAAAGCAATTCGTGCAAAATTATTCCCTAACTATTCCAAAATAACAAAAATGCACAACGTTAATATTCAAGTTTCCACTTCTGCCGGCACAGTGCACTGTGCACCCGTTTTGTTTTTTGTCAGATATTTTACCGGATCCTACTGAAGTAATTAATTAAGAGCGTGATATTACAAACATTAAAAAATTAGCGTCGCGTCCTCATAGAAGATGGCGGGACGAGATGGACACACACTAGCTCTGGATGTAAAGAACTGGAAATTCTGAAGATCTTTGTGATGAAACAGGCTAACATCATCTGCCAAGCCTTTTCTCAACTATTTTGAGGTCGGCTTCCAGTCTAACCGGATGCAGCTGAATACCAGTATTTTACACGAAACGACTGCCTATCTGACCTCCAAAACCCAGTTAGTACTGGGTAATATATGATACCCCTTGGTAAGACTGGTTGACAGACTTTCGGCCCACTGACCACCTGTAACGACTGTTAAAGATCTACAGTTGGCAGTAGGGACCAACAGTTTAACGTGCTTTCCGAGGCATGGAGGAAACTCGGTATGTAATTGGTGATTACATCGACCCAAGCGGCTGTTATTATTTATCCACGAGCTCCGGATGATACAGGTTAGCCTGGCACATCATCTGGAGCTAAGTATCAGTAAAAGGAGGAGTTGGTGGTCCCAGTAAAAAGTCGTGATTTTACGTAAACCTCACAAAAATAAGTTCGTAACATTGTTATACAAAATTCAAGGTCTACCCCGAGTTCAGTAACACGGTTTTATCTCAACAATTACACTGTTTACTTGCGCACGCGTCCATTTTGAGTTTTTACTCATTATGTACAAGTTTGCGCGTTGCTAACAAAAACTCGTATTTAGATCCCCCGACAGATAGTTTATGCATGAAACTGAGGTAGGATATCACTTTTAGAGTTCCTTGTGGAAATATTTTTGGGAGGTTTAGTAGGCGTTTAAGTATAATAGGATGGTAGCTAATTACGGGAACCGTCTGTCTGGTACAGGCATGTGATAAGGAGGGATGACTCGGATGTAACTGAGGAGCTCGTGGCTAAATAATAACAGCCGCACGGGTCAGTTACGGGCACGGTTAAGCCGTGCTTACCGAGGTTGGTCCGTGGATGGGTGACTATTATCACATTCCTCCGTGCCTCGGAAAGCACGTTAAGCCGTTGGTCCCGGCTGTCGTTTGTAGATCTTTGACAGTCGTTACAAGTAGTCAGAGGCCAAAAGTCTGACATCCAGTTCCCAAGGGGAATCGTAATAGCCAGTTACTAGGTTGTGGAGGTCAGATTGGCAGTCGCTTCATGTAAAATACTGGTACTCAGCTGCACCCGGCTAGACTGGAAGCCGACCCCAAGTTAATTTGGGAAAAGGCTAGGCAGATGGTGATGACTAGAAGCGTGATGGTTTTGTATTTTGATGGATGGAGAGGGACAGATAGACCAAAGAACAGATGGATGGATTGTTTCTTTTCTTGTTCTACGTTTTGCAGTAAGCAACGACTTATTGTCGGGCCTACGATGTCCTCCCATACTTAAGTACGCTGTAACATAGAAAAATTGTAAAACCAAATGATTGTGAAGAGTAACCATGGAGTTTCTTGCCGGTTCTTCTCCATAAGAAACGACGAACCCGAACCGTGCACCTTTTGTCGAAGATTTATAAGTGTCCATGTAGGCCTATGTGAAATAAAAATATTTTGATTTGATTGATTTGTTTGAGAAATTATGTGAAACTAGCTTATGCCCGCGGCGCCGCCCGCGTGTAGTTCGATAATTGTCCCACGGGAACATACTATCGGGATAAAAAGTATCTTACAGGTTATAATCTACCCGTGTGCCAAATTTCATCCAAATCCATTCAGTACTTTTTGCGTGCATTATCATCCATCCATCCATCCGCACAAACTTTCGCATTTATAATATTAGTAGGATTAAATGGTTTAAATGGTAGCATGACAGTTGATAGGGGAGAAACAAAAACAAAATCGTGATGTAACGCCTCCATGAAAGATGATCAAATGAAACCGTTTCGTATGTTTTAGATCCGAATATAAACATTTTGGAAGCGTGTAGCAAGAGAATGGAAAGTAACATCATAAAACCTGTATAAATACTGAAATGACATATTTATCTTGTTATTCAATTATTTTACTTTTAAGTCAAGCAAGATATGAAAATTCGAATCAATTTCTGTGATAGAACAATAAAATACAGTCTCAAAAATAACTACTGCCTCAATTTGACCCTCTTATCTGATTGAGCGTTATAATAAAAAAAAAAACTACCAAAGATAAAGCTCTATATCTGCTAATCAACGGATTGTAAGAAAAAACAGCATAAATAATTTCAAAGTGCTAATTCACACAACCTTCACTTATCGATATCCTAACCTCGCACAAAGAATATAAGTAACTAATAGATACATTTGCTCATTATTGAAGTAGAACAAACGATCTAAATTACTGTAATTAGGCAGCAATACTCACTTACCAGAAGAATAGTTCTTATGACATTGTAATAAGACTCAGTTCTTAATTTACTGAGTAAATCAGAGGCTTTAACTTTAGTAATGCTAACAACATTGTTTAAAAAACGAAACACATTAAGAGTCAATCTTGAAGACTGAATTTATGGTGAATCTGTTACGCTTTGCCTATGTTATTTTTACTTGTTTTTGTTACGAATTTATTTTCTTGAAGCACATAAGATAGGCAATATATTCACTCAGTCTATAACGTTCCCACTGCTGGGACACAGCCGATGCCGGCAACCTCTCTGTGAAAGCTAAGCCATGACCAACACACCACGTAGGATTAGTGTGAAACCTGAACTAATTCAAAGACAAGTGATACCTACCAAAGATGTCACATGTACTCGAATTTTGGTTCTTGAACATGCCAGTTTCTTCACGTCTTTGGATGGTGGTGTTGTGATGAAATAAATAAATTAAAGTGCCTGCCAACCTCTGGGGAGGCAGGAATCAAGTTGATAAAGTGTTTTGACTCTTCTTGGACTCGATACGTAAGTCAGAGCCGTTAACTCTGGGCCACCACTGCTCAACTTAAACCACTCTCAACTTTAAAAAAAAACAATTAAATATCTCGCAGAAGCAAATATAGACCTTGTATATCATAGACTGCAAAAATGTAAATCGTTATACTACGTAAAACTAATTCCCATTAAAAGTGCCCCACATTACGGTTTGAGATCGGCAAAAAACCGAGCATAGATAACAGTTCAATTCTCAATATCACACCAGTCGAGCAAGTGTCCTTCTCGACACTTCCTACTTTAACGTTTAACTCAATATGTAGTGATAAAATGTTAATAGCTTCTATAGGTATATTTAACTACATAGTAACTAATGCGTTTCAATAAAGTTTAGTTGGAGTTTTTGCAATTGTATGCAATTTGACTTAGTCTAGAATTAGGTTTAGATACGAATCGCATTGTGGCTACACTTATAACATCATTGTAACTTAATAGTTCTTCCTGTATTATAATGTGGATTTAATGGCTCACTCCACAGAAAACGCTTGGACACATTTTACATATTTTTTTGCCCAGAAGAGGGACAAAAAAAATTGTGCGTGGAGTCTCTCCGCGTGGAAGAAGTGAAACTTCGTAATACTACACGCATGCGTTCGAATGTCACGCATTCACTCTCGTTATTTTATTGAGCTTCTAAATAATATTTTATTGTTGTACACTTTTTATTACATAAGTTTATTCTTATTCTACTCATGGAAATTGAGCGAAGGCTGGTCACACCGAAGAGTCGAATGCATGACTGTTTGCACGCCATCTTGCGTACCTAGTAGAACTACGTAGTCACAAATCTTGTAATAGCGCCATCTCTTAGTGGGTAATAGAAAATATTCCCCCTCCATTAGAACGTTAAACTTGTTGGAAATCGCATAAGAAGTTTCACTTAAAAAAAAAAGCGTCCTGACTTCAAAGCGTTTTATGTGAACACGGCTTCGAAGTCAGGACAGTCAGGAAAAGATCACTAAGACAAATGATATTTAAAAAATCCATAATTTTGTTACCAGCCAGGCTTTCAGTAGAAACCACAACATCATCGAAGTACGCCACCAATAACTGTTCGCTCTCAAAGACAAATAGCCGCATAAATACAATATTCAGTGCCTACTATAGCACTTACAAACGTCTCGGCAAAGTGAAGGCGGCTCAGACCAACCGACCTTGCAGCCGCTGCTCTAAATAATATCTCTAATGTGTTGAAAAACTTACGAACTACTTGTATCCGGGAAAAAGACTGGTTTTAAAATTATTTTTTGCTTTTTGGAGTACTTTGAAAGGGCAGTACGCAATTTGCTCTGTCTAAAAATGACAGCGAGTTAATCATAAGTTGACTAGCAATTTATAAGATTAACAATAATTCATTCATACGATTTTGCTTCCATTTCAAACATCATTTTTGCACCTGTACGCGTAATTTTCAGCCATGTTGAAAAATTGCCAAGTTGGATAGTTTAGTAGCAAGTTCCGTCACAGGGAGTTCTTTTCGGAAGTATATGGTCTTTACTAAGTTACTTAGCGTTTACTCAATAAACGCTGAACAATGATGATTGACACTTAGTTAGCTGAAGTGGCAATGGGCCGGATATATTAGCCGTAGAACCGATAACCGTTGGTGTAGACGTGTTCTGGAGTGGAGACCGCGAATCGGCAAGCGTAAGGTGGGAAGCCCTCAGGCTCGTCGGAACGACGATCTCCGCAGTGTGGCTGGTAGCAAATTAATGAGAGTTGCCGAGCATCAAGTTAAGTGGCGTGCGATTGACGAGGCCTATATCTAGTAGTGGTCTGCTGTAGGCTGATGACGATGAATAAAAATGAAAAGAATAATGCTGGTTTCCTCAACGAAGATATGCCCCGTGTAATGGAGTGGTGACAAAAGAAACAGAAATCCAGAGCAGATCTACACAGCAGCTGTCTGATACTTATGCCTTTAAGTCAGGACGTTCATCCCCATCATCCATCCCATCAAGTAGTAACACCACCTAACATTACCCAATTATCTGCTATCGTTAACATTTCTCAATGAGACATGGCGGTCACGTTGTGTGTTTTTCTCTTTGTTATGATAATCATACTTGTTACAGCCGACCTTGAGACCGACAATTGCCGTCTAGAAGACATGGCTAAGATTTATTTTATACTTAAAACTATTTGAAAAACTTAATGTAGACTTAAAAATTCTACGCCATCTTGTTCAAAGGCGACTAGTGGTCAAAAGAACGAAAATAAGATCATGACTGCAATAACTAATCTGTTTGAAGAGCGTTCGTATAAAAACAAGAATTTTCAAACGTCTTAGTAAATTAAGAGGCTTTACAAATTTATCACAGTATTACAAAAGACATCATCATCTGCTTAGTCTTTTACCAAACCTTTGTTGGGGCTGGCTTTCAGTCTAACTGGATGCAGCTGAATACTAATATTTTACATGGATTGACTGCCTATCTTACTTCCGCAACCTAGTTAGAGTACTGGCTAACACGATACCCCTTGTTTAAAAAATGAATTAAGGGAAGGAATTGCGCAACATATCTTCAAAAACACTATAAAGTCCAAGTTCTCAGAATAGCCTAGAATCAGTTTAAAGCGTATTGTCCCTTTATTTTCATACAAGGCTTTATGCTGACCTGGCCGATGACCCATCTGATGTCAAGCAAGTAAACTCTGCAATCATCTGCAATATATCGACAGAGCTGTCCTCAAAGAATGTGCCTTACATGTTATTGCACTGTGAATGCACACAAGCAAAGCTGAACAGTCTTCTGGAATAAGCCTTTAATAATGAGGCCAGATATTTTGTTTAATTTAAACGATAACAGTGAATGTCACTGTCGCCAACTCGCCAAGGCTTGCATGCACCAAATCGGTCTTGCGACATGCAATATTTTAAGTAAACACGTAAGTGCTCTATCGGTCAGGAAACGGTCGTGAAATATGTGGGGATTTTGTAAAGTAAGCATACGATTTATTGCTTCGAGTGTGGGGTCTCGGTACCAGGAACCCATAGCTATCAAAGAGGTTTACTTACTGCTGTTGTTTCTTTTAAATTACTTTTGGCTCAGTGCCATCTTTGATGAGGAGACAACAATAAGTTTTTTCGTGCCAAACTTATCAATCTGAGTGGCTAGGCTTTTCCCAAGAAAATAATAATAAGGATACTAGCGAATTTGTTCGATAATATTGATATAAGGATAGAATAATAATGAAAGGAAGGAAGAAATAAAAACCGGCCAAGTGCGAGTCGGACTCGCGCACCGAGGGTTCCGTACAAACCAAAATTACTGAAGATAATAAATAAAAATATGTGCTGTTACTAAAAATTTAAGGTTTTCGGAATTTTCCCTTTATATGTGCTGTAAAACATTGCTTCATGCCAAATTTCAAGATTCTAGGTCGACTGGAAGTACCTTTTAGGTTTTGATTCCCTTGTAGTAGTTGCGAGTTTGAAAATATGCGGCTTAAATAGCTGTTTCTTTTGATTGCGTTGACATAGAAGTTTGATTTTGTTACAGCTTAAAGGTATTATAGACCTGAGTATTTGATATGAATTTCAATTTAATACCTCTACACGTTCATGAGGAAGGGGGTAGTAAGTTTAAAATTATTTTTATTATATGATATAACTAAAAATGTATGGCTTTAGCAATTTTTCCTTTATCTGTGCTTTAAGACGTTGCTTCGTACCAAATTTCAAGATTCTGAGTTCACGGGAAGTACCCTGTAGGTTTTGATTGCGAGTGTTGAAAATTTGCGGAAATTTGCGGCATAAACGGCTGTATCTTTTGATTGCGTTGGTTTAGAAGTTTCATTTTTTCACAGCTCTAAGAGACAGTAGATTTGAGTATTTGATATAAATTCCAGCTTGATACCTCCACGCGTTCCTAAGAAAAAGAGTCTTGACAGACAGACAGACGGACAACAAAGTGATCCTATAAGGGTTCCGTTTTTTCATGTTTGTTTCCATTGAATTAACATGTTTTATTCATTTCTTGCGTTAATTTAGGTAGATCTACCTGTCTGTCACGTTGGAATGAAACCACAAACGCGTCAGATATATTTCAAACATCGAGAACGTGTTTGCCACATTAAATGAGATTAAATTACTAAGTTCCTCTTGAAAATATACGAAGTTACTTTAGTCCAACCCTTTCAGCTGAACCAAACTACGTCTGGGATACAAGGACCATAGAATAATGAGAAGTTTACGAGTTTTTTCTTTACTAGGGTTTTATTTAGTAGGATTTTAGCTGAGTGGCCTTCAAGTTTTTTTTGTCGTCAATATTTACTAGGACACCATCACCATAACCAAAGACTAGGTAAAACTGACAGACGATGATGTAATGTCATCAGGTAAATAAATAATCATTATATTTTTCAGGCATACGAAATGAAGATGTTCTGGCACAGTCTAGATGATGCTAACATCCAGATGTTGTTTCTAATAAATTGCGTTAAGTAAACAATGGCGTCAAGCATTCATAACTAATATTAAGCAGGTAACCCAACCTTGACATCAGTCGCTAACAAGAAACTATAGAACAGGCGCGTCACGATTTAGTAATTAAAATTAATAATGGTGAATAGTTTCGCTTAGATGAACTATTTTATCTAATCTGTTGTAATCGTTTAGGGGCAAAATGTCCAATTCTCAAAATGTCCAACGGTGTCAAAATGCTATTGGTTAATATTCCATTGTTTTTTTTTTTTTTTTTTTGAACATCGACTTCGTCTGATTTACATTCCCTGAGGGCTAAGACAAAGAGCAATTTTTTTTTTTTTTTTACGATTTGTTGGCTCCTTACTCTAGTCTAGGTCAGAGATGACAGAGACGAGGTCGACGATGGTACGAGCTGACCCAGAAGAAGCCTGAATCTTTTTCAAAATCTTTCGAATTCCTGCAAAGCCTTTCTACAGCATGGGCATTCGTAAGCATTAAGTTCATCCAATACAATGATGAATATAAATATTGATGGTGGGAGAGAGAGAGGAAGACCGAACAAATGATGGATGGATTGTGAGGTTTGATATGAAAAAGTGGAGTAAAGGACAGCGTGTCGGTTGTCAGGGGAGAATGACAGCGTATCGGTTGTCAGGGGAGAATGACAGGTGACAATGATTAAGTTCATCCAATACATTTTTGATTCTTCTATCGACTAGGGTCGCAGTAAATATTTGTTTTTATGCATCGCCATATCTCCAAAAAATCGAAGATATATGACCAACAATACGTACTGGACCTGAGTGGTGGATTAAGAGCCACTACTTTTTAGAGAGACGAGGCCTACTTCCCAGCAGTGGGCTTATGGCTATTTATGCTTGCTATACTTATGTCGATGCATCGCCACATATATTTAAGATTGTTTTTTTAATATTCTCGAGGAGCTCGTGGCTAAATAAAGACAGCCGTACGGGTCGATCTTTAAGGTTAAGCCGTGCTTGCCGAGGTTGGTCCGTGGATGGGTGACCATAATTACATACCAAGTTTCCTCCGTGCCTCGGAAAGCACGTTAAGCCGTTGGTCCCGGCTGTCATTTGTAGATCTTTGACAGTCGTTACGAGTAGTCAGAAGCCAAAAAGTCTGACATCCAGTCTTACCAAGGGGTATCGTATTACCCAGTTACTGGGTTGTGGAGGTCAGATAGGCAGTCGCTTCATGTAAAATACTGGTACTCAGCTGCATCCGGTTAGACTGGAAGCCGACCCCAAGATAGTTTGGGAAAAGGCTCGGCAGATGATGATGTTTTCTTAATATTCTCAGTAATAAATGACTACTTAAAACTTCACACGAGTAAACCTACAGTTTTTATTGAATAGTAGTTATTTAAATATTTAAATAGGTGCAGTTTTCCGTGTTTCATTTATGTCCGTGTTATGTGGTTACAACATGCACATGTTAAACTTCATAGCACTAAAATGTTTTATAGCAATGCATTAGAATGTTTAGTTGAAAAATCAAGTTCACAGTTTTACTGTTAGTTCCGAAGGTTAAAATTGAATAAGTAAAAATTGCAGTACGGTTTAATTTATTGAAACCGTAAACTAGTATTTTTATACGATTTAGATCTCGTACTGCATCCTTAGCTACTAAAGAGGCCTTAACACCCTGTTTCTCTGCCACGATGCGTAGTTGGTCATTTTCTCCAGGTACTGCTTTGACATTTACCTTTTCTCAGGTGTCTGTAGCCGCCATCCAGTCCAACTAGATGTTCTACAAATGCAGTGTGTTTCTCTTAAGCCGTATACAGACATTGCGAGGCATGCGCCGCGAACAACGTACAGGGAATGCCTCGCAAGGTGTGTACCTTTGTATTCGTGGCGAGGCATGTGATACGCACGTGCGAGGGCGAGCCAAAAGTATGGCCGCGGCATTCGTTGTGCGCCGTTCGTGGCGTATACCTCGCAAAGTCTGTATCCACCTTTAGAAATAGGTATTAGGTACCTAATGCTAAGTAAAGTGAACTTAAAATTATTATATAATCTGACCTCTGACGTAATGACGTAACTTGCCTATAACGACGCAGAGAGTGACCGCAGGCGCAAGCACGCCACTGCAAGGCCACATCGAACGCTGTCAATTGTCACATGTGTCATTCTTATGATAATCGCCAAGCATTATGGACAATATCTCTTAGAGATAAGGTTGGATTTTGAATAATTTCTTACGTTGCATTTGAAGACCAAACGCATTGACCTTGTCAGGTGGTATCAGAATTATTATTTTTAATTATTAAATCGTGACGTGTCTGTCATATAGCTAGTGGACTAGTGTCAAGGTCACATCGACTGCATAAAATTGTTTATTTTGATTGAATAACTACTCTTCCTTATTGCTGCTATCATTTTTGATGGGATTGCAACAGTAATTTCTTTTGCCATATTTTGACCTACAAATTAATGGTATTCGTTGGTCAATTAAGACGCACCGCAGAATTCTTAAATAAATTATTGATGTCAACGAATTAATAAGATTGTGCAAAGAATGATTGCATGATGAAATTACTTACTTAAGAAATGAATAAAACGTAATGTGTCACCTCCACCTCTTTACCTACGCGATATAATTGTGAGTCAATAGGAAACAAAATGGCGGGTGGGTGGAAGTAACACTGAAATGTTATTATTATTGATCTTGAGAGTTTTTATTATGCCTCTGATTAAGCGACAATAGAGCAGTCATTCAAGCGTTGAACGAGCGATGAAAAAAACATAATTTGGAATATTATCTTCGTTACTAGATCATCAGATATTGATTCTATTAAATACAGAGAAACAACATACAGTCAAACAAAGATAAAAAAAAAAAAAAAAAATATACAAACATCCGAATTGAGAACCTCCTCCTTTTTTAGAAGTCGGTTAAAAACGCATTGCTGTTGCCACCGTTGTTAAAACATTTTACATTCAACAGCAAACTTCGGCACCAATTCACATCAGTCTAATAATTCAAATATGTTAAGAGCCTTTGCAGGTCTAATTAATCTAAATAGATGAACGATTCAATCGAGAGCAGGAAGCGTGGAGCTAATGACTGCTAATATTTAATGTTAATTAGATCACAAGAACGATCACCTAAGGTCATGTCGTTCAATGCGTTACCTTTCAACGTTGTACCCATGGCGACACATCAAGCTATCCATTTCCAGTTTATCAAGGCCTTGCTTTGTATAGATTTCACGAAAATTGAGAGATCCGTATAAACTGGTTTTGTATAACTTAATTGGTCGCCGTACAAAAGTGGCCTGAGCCTCCATAAATTATGGCTCTACCTGGCTTTTCTTTTCTTTAATAACTTTCAAAATCACAATTCAAATTATGCTGATGATTTTTTGAACATCAAAATTACATTACCAGCTATAATATTAGTTCTTGATGTGAATAAGAAGTTCGTTTGCACGATGGCTAATATTTTTGCCAAAACATGATACTGATGGATTTGACATAAGTGGGGTTTAAATTCTAGAAAGTAAACAACATGAAAAAGGTAGCATTCTTAAAGCCGGTGAAGAATGCAATAATATACGTTATTCTTGCTGTGATTTGAAAATAGAAAATACGACGTTGGCGTAGCTTACAAAATGCTCGTTTGTTCTGAACGTAGTCATTATAACTGAAGTCATCAAAATGAAAAAAGATATTCAGTGCCCAATTAAATTGAAGTAAACCTGAGGAACTATCGTGCAATAATGTTTTAAATTTTGATTGATTCGGTAGAATGATGATGATGAGGACACATTTTTGAATTGCCGATTTAGTGCAAATGAGCATTATTATCTTCTTCTAGTCGATAGATTGTTTCTCTATTGACTAAAGGTATTTATCAATCAAGTAATACATCATAAATACCTCTGAATGATCCTTATTACATATTTATCACCGTCGATTCTAATTGCGATGCTGCAGCGATCGTGTCACATTTAAATGCATGCGTGCATTGGAGGCCATTGAGCCGTGTACGTTGTGATTGTGACAGTTGATACTTGTCATTACTTATGAGAGCCTGGTGGATTGTTTCTCATAATGAATAAACTGCTAATTACATAATGTACAAGCTAGAAGTCGCTGAAACTCTAGACATTTTTTTTGCCAACATTCCGTTAGAGGTTACGAAATCTCTCCCCTCTTCAGCTAAATTAGCTGAAGCCCTTCTTAAAGAGAACTTTACTAAGGACTTACCTAACTTTAAATTTAAACCAGTATGTATTGATACAATTAAAAACGCATTCAAAAGTCTCAATATAAAAAATACTGAAGACTTATGGGGGATATCAGTCAAGGTTCTTGAAAACATTATTGATTCAATTGCTCCTGTCTTAGCAGGCATATTCAATCAATGTTTGGACAGTGGCAAGTTTCCTGACTTGATGAAACATAGTAAAGTAGTACCAATTTTCAAATCCGGGTGTAAGAGTGATCCCTCTAATTATAGACCTATATCTGTGCTTCCAGCATTGAGTAAAATCTATGAAAAAATCATG
Organism: Cerastis leucographa; assembly: GCA_963082945.1. NCBI lineage: Eukaryota > Metazoa > Arthropoda > Insecta > Lepidoptera > Noctuidae > Cerastis > Cerastis leucographa. Next base: position 19,712,555 of record OY720355.1, read on the forward strand.
CTGGACCAGATGTTGTCACACTTCAATTCTAATAGGATACTGCATGGTCAGCAGTTTGGTTTCACGAAGGGTAGGTCGACAACGGACGCGGGAGTAAAACTCATCAGTTACGTTTTGGAATCCTGGGAGAAGTCCCAGGATGCTATTGGCATCTTCTGTGACCTCTCAAAAGCGTTCGACTGCGTCGACCATAACACACTGATCTGTAAATTACACCACTACGGAATTCGTGGACAAGCTGCTGATCTTGTTCTTTCTTATTTATCAAACAGGCAACAAAAAGTAAATGTAAATGGGGCGACGTCCTGCGGGTCTATAGTCAAGATGGGCGTGCCCCAAGGTTCAATTCTCGGTCCTTTCCTGTTTCTTGTTTATATTAATGACCTCCCTTATATGATGGCCAAATTTTCGGATATAATTCTATTTGCTGATGACACCTCGCTAATTTTTAAAATTGATAGAAAAGATACGGACGTCTTACATGTCAACGAAAGCTTAACTATTCTCTCAAAATGGTTCGCAGCCAACAATCTTTTACTGAATACGAATAAAACAAAATGTCTTAAGTTTTCTTTACCAAATGTACCACAACGTGACCTAAATTTAAATCTTGACGGCAAAAAACTTGATGTCATAGCGGAAACTGTATTCTTGGGGATTACTATCGATTCAAAACTGCAGTGGGGCGCGCACATTAGAACTCTTTCGGGAAGGTTAAGCTCAGCTGCCTATGCAGTTAGGAAAATAAGGCAGTTAACCGATGTAGCCACAGCTAGGTTAGTATACTACGCTTATTTCCATAGTATTATGTCCTATGGCATTCTGCTGTGGGGATCGGCAGCAGACGTTGAATCAATTTTCATACTGCAAAAGAGGGCAGTCCGCGCCATCTATAAAATGGGTCCTCGCGAGTCCCTCAGAGAAAAATTTAAAGAAATCGATATACTGACTCTGCCTTCACTCTATATTTTAGAATGTATTTTATATGTCCGCAAAAACCGAGGACTTTTCAAAATTAGAAGCGACTTCCATAATATAAACACGCGCAGTAAACACGAAATTGTAATACCAAAATTTAGATTAACAAAAACTAGCAAGTCATTTCTTATAAACAGTATACGCTTTTATAATAAGTTGCCGAAGTCAGTTACAGAACTGACCGATGGAAAGTTTAAAAATTATATCAAACGTGTCCTAATTAAAAAAGCATATTACAAAATTAAGGACTACGTTGAAGATAGAGAAGTTTGGCCTGAGCCCCTACGCACATGCGGCTTCCCTGGTAGCTCATAAAACGGCACAAATGTGTGGATGTCTCTAACTATTCTCAATCATATTTTTATTTTGTTTTTTTTTTTTATTTATTTTTAATCAGATGTTTTACAATAGTTTCTTAATCATTACACCATTTTGTTTAGAATAGTTACAGCACGGATGACAACATTTGTGTCACTTGTTTAATCTAGTCTTTTTGCAATATCTTTTTTTTTTTTTTTTGTATAGACTCTTTTTCTTATTTACCGATTGTTTGTAAATGTATGGACATTGTAGGCCTTATAGATTCCTAGATCCTTGGTAACTTTTTATCTTGTTCTACGTTTTGTAGTAAGCAACGACTTATTGTCGGGCCTACGATGTCCACTCATACTTAAGTGCCAATGCTGTAACATAGAAAAATTGTAAAGCCAAATGATTTTAAAAGAGTAACCATGGAGTTTCTTGCCGGTTCTTCTCCATAGGAAACGACCAACCCGAACCGAGCACCTTTTTGTCGACGTTTTACAAGTGCCCATGTAGGCCTATGTGAAATAAAAATATTTTGATTTGATTTGATTGATTACAAAGAAGTTGTGTTTATTATTTACTTAAATTATAGGAAGATTTATTATCTTTTTAGATAGATCCCCAGTTCATGTCTGCATTTCTGATCCATAATAGAATAATACTTTATTGTACACCAAAAATCAAACATAACGGGTTTACAAAACAGCTAATTTTACGGTTACAACGACGGTCTTATCACTTATAGCGATATCTTCCAGACAACCTTTGGATGGACATTACGGAACTAAAAATAAAAATAAAAAGGGGATAGTCAGTGGTGTTCCACACAAAAAAAAAAAAAAAAAAAAAAAAATTGGTGGAATGTGCCGGCATCAAAAGTCTTAAATTCTCCGATGATCTCAAGTGTCTACTAGTATGGGTGTCATGTAGGAACTTGAAACGTTGTTTGAGACAGGAGGGCGTTGTGGGATTAAACTAATACTGTACAGAAGGGATAAAATATGCATAATAGTATATAGACAGGATAGTTGGCTGACCATCTAAACGTAACGCAGGTTAGCCACCTGCGTTACTATTTACTAAAGACTCCGTCTGCTGTTGTTCGGTGATATCTATTACTTTCTTGAATAAACTCTTCCAAGGAAGAGGTTTTTTTATTTATTTACGGTTCCTCACCCACATAGCACTAAATCGCAAGCAGCGAGTACAAACCCTTCTTAACGAACCAAATTCACGTCAGAAGTTGACTCAACAAGCACAACTTTCCTGATTCTCTGGTCTGTGTTCGCACTTTTCACCAAATGCAGAATAAGAGTTCTAGGATACAGCCATCACCTTTGCAAATAGTACCTGCGATCAATCTTCTTGACGCGTGGGAGCCTAGTACACTATGACACTTCACACTAGCTACTCCAGGAACTAATCGCATCCACACAAAGGCGCCAACACACGTCGACAGCACAATGCCAGCCCGCGCCCGATTCGGAATCCTTCATTAACTTGTGTGAACTGCCTGCCATACATATTCATACAACGTCATACATAATGTAAGGACTTGTTAATCTTTGTTCGTATAAGTGTGGGACCAGCTTTATCCGGTTCTGGGTAAGAGTCGTGGTTCATGTTTTTCGTATACTAGATTTTTTTGGCAGAAAGATCGTTTTTTTTTTCAAATTAGTTGGAGTCTCGCCCCAGTCTTCAAGAGAAGTTGATCTTTTATTCAAGGGTTATGGCCTCCAATTGATCTAAATTGATTGTAAGTACTTCTAAATTGCACCTTTTGTTGACGTTTTATAAGTGCCCATGTAGGCCTATTAAAAAAAAAATATTGAGCGTCACGTAAATCCTCACCTCACTATATCGTCTTATTCCGCCCATTGCTGGGTAGACTCCATATATGCCATGCTTGCCTGGTACTCGGAACATTAAACGCAAAAATTGGTCACCCATCATTTACTAACAACACAATTTCCAGATTTACCCCGTCTGGAATCCAGCGGACGTTCTTTAACTTCATCGTAAACAGCTGGGCTATTTCCGAGCTCAGTGACTCAGGACTTTTATTTTGAAATTTATTGATTTATTTTTTTGATAATATAACCACGGCCTATTGAATTTCGACAGGAGCTTTTCTTTAGCAAAATTATTTGTATTATCATAATGATCTTAGTCAACACCCTCATCAGAAATACCAGACACAAAGTGATCCCACGTACGCCATAGTTCACGTTTAATTCGGCAGGTGGCGCCTGATCCTTTGCGCCACGATCCTACACGTACAGCATATGATTATGTATGCGTGGGCTTCTTCACAAAGCTGTTTCTTTAAGTTATAGGATATTGAATGAGTACTTAGTCGTATTTACGGAATTAAGTGTGTGTTTGTGATAAGCTAGTGATAGGAGGGGATCGGGTTGTGTCGTAAACGACTCGGATGCTCTCATTAAGACACAAGACCGCTCAAATTTAAGTACCCCCCCGTCAAAATATGTTAGGGTGAACTGAACTATTGCCCTGTCGAGATTTTGGGACTATCTAGGATCAGCTGCAAATTAAAAAAAAAAACAATAAAAATTGGACAAAGGAGATGTTTCATTTTCGGCCATAACATGTACATTTATTGAAAAAGAGGAAAAAATACCACGAACTTAGGAAAAATATTCTTTCGTGAATTTAAGCCTGATTTACTGTGCACAAAAAGTAACAGTTTTTCAATTATTGCCCCATTCTATTCAACATGGCGTCTTCCAGTTTGCAGTTTGCTTTCGTTCTGAAATCATGTCACACAAAAACATAATATCACATGGACGTTAAATTATGAAAAGTATGTGTTTTTGTAATTCATTATTATTATTGGTCTCTTAGACATAATTGTCAACTAATTATAAGCAAGTATGGTGATTTCATCGTTAAAAACGATATAATAGGTACTACTTTTTTGGAGTGTACTTCTGAACGAAAAATTCATAATGAGATTTTGTTTTGACAAGTGACAAAACCCATCAGTGTCAGTCAGTCAGTCTCGTTCGTCTCGTATTGTCTAACGTTTTATGAAAACAGAGAACAAAACAAATATGAAAGCATCGAAAAAAATCAGTTCTGATAAACAATTATTATCAAATAACAATTTCTAGGTTATGTAAACGTCATCTCTACAACCTGTCATGGCTGTCATAACTCTCGCGACAAACGTCAAACATTTTTAATTTTTATTATGTGCATAAAAACCATCTATTACTATTTAAAAAATGTTACTTTATTCTATTCAGGGGATTGTTTCCCACCTTTCCTGAAAGGTACAGGTCATGGCCGGAGTCCCATACAAAAATGAAACATCTCCTTTGATGCTGCAACAAGTTTCGACGACTCACTCCATCGATGGCATTCAGTCACTGTATCGAGCTTCCCAAAAGCACAATCAGCAACCAGCGTATAGCTTGTACTACAAGCTTTGAGCTTGTGAGGCCTTTACATAATCAATATAAAGTAATTTATCCACGATTATTTCGTGGCTCACCATTATGACACAATTACACTATTACTATTGATTAGCTATTTATTCAATTTTGGCTAAAAATCAGCAATTTTGAACATCCAAAATGACATTAGACAGCCCCCCAAAACGTTTGCCATTCGCCACTTATTAGTATTTAAGCTGGCGAGAAGAAAAGGCATAAGGATTGTATGGTTAGGGAGTTCTAGGTTCATATTATAGAAAAACAACAGAACATCGGTTATTTTACCGATACAATCGAAATCTCATCAATTCAAAGAACACTTCGTAAGTAACAATACCCACTCATAAAATATTAGACAATAACTTCAATACATTAAACTATGATCAAGTAGTAAGTAAAGTACAGTCGCACGCGCAGGTTGCAGTGACGTCACCGTGTCACCTTGCTGCGCCCACGCTCCACTGCAATAATTATTTATAACAACACCACCTTACAAACACACTCCGAACAAACCAAATCCAACCTTATCTCCACGACATAAAGCATGTTAATACACCACAATCATAATTTATTGCCGAACCATATTTGTTTTACAACTGTGACAATCGATTTTCAGTCTTATGGTAAGGTAAAAAGTGTTTTGTTGACTCCGTTATGGGTTTGGTGATAGAAAAGTAGGTGTAGGAAGACGATCTATGAGGCATCTTCAGTTTTAACAGATCGCAACTTAAGTATTTAAGTAATACATTGACCAACGCTTTGGAAACAATTATGAGTTATTTACAGCTTTTAACAATTCATTAAAAACTCCCCGCCTACATCGTTCTACTCAATGTAGGTATAAGGTAAAGGAATAGGTACCTTTAGTTTGCTTCAAAATAGCTCGAGGAGCCCGTGGCTAAATAATAACAGCCGCATAGGTCGATCTTCAAGGTTAAGCTGTGCTTGCCGAGGATGGTCCGCGGATGGGTGACCATCTTCACATACCGAGTTACCTCCGTGCCTCGGAAAGAACGTTAAGTCGTTGGCTGTCATTTGTAGATCTTTGACAGTCGTTACGAGTAGTCAGAAGCCGAAATTCTGACATCCAGTCTTACCAAGGGGTATCGTATTACCCAGTTACAGGGTTGTGGAGGTCAGATAGGCAGTCGCATCATGTAACATACTGATACTCAGCTGCATCCGGTTAGACTGGAAGCCGACCTCAACAAAGTTTGGGAAAAAGGCTGGACAGATGATGTTGATGGGTTTGCTTCAAAATTATGTCTCTGGAGTCTAGGGAGTGCATTCAAGCTCTATAGTTCCAGTAGTTTACGAGACGCAGCATTGTCTAAGTTTGACTTCCATGCTTATAACGACAATGTCTTAATCTCAATGCCTCCTTGGCAAGTCTTTTTTCTCGAATTCTGTCCAACTCTTATATCTGATAATTTTACTCAGAACTAGATCTGGTTAAGCCTTAACTCAGTCACTTGACGCGGGCAGTTTGCTTTTCATGATATTACTATGGAACTCATCCATCTTTTCTTCTCTACATCTGTCTACTTCTCTATTTCTATTGTCTTTTTTTTTTTTTTCTTTCTTCACTTTTCATTCTTCATTGCCGTGTCGCTGATTCCTTTAAAAGTGCTTGGTCCAGAACTCTACCAATTCAACGGCGTTCCAATAAATTAACAAAATCTTCACTGAAAATAAATTAAAAGCTGAATGACTGCTACAGCAAATTCCTCTTAAAGTTCAGGGTACTCCATCTTGTGTTTAATATATTAATGTAGTTCAACGTACAATGTCGACCACTGACATTAAGAGTGTACCTACTAATGCGTTTCAAGAAGAATATTTATTTATTTGACCAGAAAAACAAAAATTCGCCACTCACGACATTGCAGTACATCCACCGTCTTTGGATTTTATGTCCAAAATTATCTTTTCCGGAATCATGATGCGCTAGCGCTACAGCTACAGCTTTTCCTTTCAGAATTTTGCATCATCATCATCCACAGACCGACTTTACCCACTGCTGGGTATAGGTCTCTGTTTGTTTGTGCCAACTGTGTGCCAGCTTTATCCAGGTTTCTCGATGTATTCCCCGCATGGCAACAAGAAATAATTTCACAATTATGGCGGCGATTAAACTTCGGCTGCCTGCATAAGATCCAGAATCATGAACTGCCAAGGTTTAATCAAGCTTCTTGAAAGACTGGTATTTTTAGAATACACTTACCTACACAGAATCAGAAGCGATTCTTCCAGAAAAGGCAAACAAACGTAAACAGTCTCCATAACCTGCATCACCCAGGAGGAGATCCGCTACTCATGCAATCCCTTTAAAGGAAACCCTTAAGACAAAGAGAAATTCCACATACTCTCCTACTTCCTACAAGCAATCCAGCCAATAAATATACAAGAATACAGTAAAAAACCGAGTTAAATAACTTTATGCTGCGCGTGGGCACGAGCCAAGGTGACAAACACACGGACCAATCAGTGGCGGTTGTTGGTCTGACGTCACTCGTCCGGCGCCCACTAGATTGAAATTCGAATGATTCGCATTTATGGTGAATGAAGTAGTTGTAGAGACTTTTATGGAATTGGGTTAGTGCTTGTTTGATTGGGTCGTTTTACACGTAAACCAGTGGCCGAGAACAGGTTCTCCTTTGTCGCAGACTACATGCATAAGTGAGGCTTTTTTAGAGCTGGGGCCTAGACAAGCGGAAGTTACTTTCAACGCGTTTCGTATTTCCATAACGACGTTTAACAGGATAGACATAAGATTTTAAACGGGCATATTCTATCGACGAGTAAAGGCCAGACCAGGGGGCCTACTCTCTAAGTCCGTCAACGAAAGCACGGGTCCGTCCGTAACTAGCTTTATACTGAACGTAGCTTTATACTTCGTAGGAAACGACCGTAACTTCGGACGAAAGTACGTATTTCGTGCTTAGAGAGTAGACCCCCTGAGCACACCGGGGACGGTAGGGCATTATTTTTAACCGACTCCTATCTTAACGTAATAATACGTAGCTAGTAGTAGTAACAAGATACAGATTCCAATGTAAGAGATTGATCGCAAGGCATCAGAGCGGACTTTCCTTCTCAGCATTGAAAAGCTTACTAGAAGATGCAACATTAGTCTAAGCCCTCTGTACCCATGAATATTTATATGTGTGGTCTTTAGTAAGTATCATTGTCTCTTCCTCGATAAATAAGTGGAAAATTAAGCTTACCAATATCTTCTTTCAAAGTTTTCTGTCTGAAAACTTGCCTTCTTATCCTGTTACTAATCTACACAGACATCGCAACATTCGTCAGCAGATCTTTCTGAATGCTAATTCCGTTGATAAACAAAACGACTCGTTATTCATAAAGAAGCCGAACATTATTCTAACAAATGTTTGAGTGAATTTTAACTCTATGGTATGTTACATAACATACACAGTTTGATAACAATCCTACTTATTATTCAAATGTCGGAATTTTTGACATTATAATAAACACAAACGCTGCCAAAACATATGTGTGGCGAGCATGAATAGAATTACAAGTATGTACATATTTTATGTGTTAAAAATTCTCTAAGCGTTTTATATTATGTGCTTAACATTTTTAGGTTTTTTTTTGGTCAGTTTGATCTATCATAATATCACGACTGTAAACCTCTGAAGGGTTAGTTATAGGAAATGTACTACTAAATTTGATCGTTGATCACCTTCATCATAATAGGGGACCGGACTGGGTAAAGAAATCATTCTATTTTGTCCGTCAGACAGGTAATACAAAAATATTAGACATGTATTTTTTGTGTTATCAAAATATCAAAAAATTACTTAGTTAAAACTCATTAAAGTTGGAGAGTGGGGGCTCACTACGTCATAAGTAGGTGTAAAACTTACCTACATGTGACGTCATGCGCCATTTCAACTCAATATATCTCCGTAATTTTAAGACCACGTGAAAAAAGAAAAAATACGTGTCCAATACTTTTCAATAAACTAACCGACAGACAAAGAAAAAAAAAATTGGATTATCCCCTAAAACACGTCCAGACCTATGTGGCATAATGTCCTAGTCTGTCTATATCTAAGACATACGTTTTCCCAAAGTCTCACAAAGTCGAATGGTCTTGTGCTTCCCGCATCCATTGAAGTTTTACGCCTTCACCAGGTTTTCCGTCTACCTAGTGGGAGGCTTTCCAACACTGCGTCAACCGTACAACCAGCGCTATGCGACTGTCACGCATCCTGTCTCAGCATCATTCTGTCGATTGCCGTTTTTGTGGATGTGAAGCATATTTCCCTCCTACTTAGTACATGTCCCTGTTTTCGGTTTTGTTATGTTAGGCGTCAGTAAATGAATTTTCTTTCTAAAAGCAGCTACGGTGAACAGTCGAAGGGGTTATTACCCTAGGCCTAAGCAGAATGATTGGGATTAACATGTGCTTCTAACATCATTACCTGTTAATACAGTAATTTGTCAAAGCTGTCGAGGTAATAGTCGCACACACAAGACACGGAATCGCCGCCGTGGTAGCAAAATATAGCAAATTATCGCTGTTTAATGTCCCCCTACGTAACTAAAAAGTAAATTTAAGTATACATATAGCGGATCTGTTCAACTTCAGAACATGAATATTGATAGACTTTAATTTAAAAATATACATTATGATACAGTAATTAAAATTCATAATCATAATAAATACCCTATGAAGTTTACAACTCAATCAGCAAGATTCCCGCAGAAATTAACTCTGATCAAACATAATTATAGCCCCAGGTTAGCTAACGAGACGTGATGAATTAAACAAACATTAGCGGATATTAATAACTAGTTATTAAACATTTCGTTGCACCGTTATCGAAAAAAGCGCTTATTAAAAAACGTTATAATTAGGTACCGTTATCGTCATTGTGAAAACTAGGGAAATATGTAAGTACTTTTGGTATTTATCTGCTTAAACCTTCAGAGGATTAAAGGCTTGTTATATGTGTATTTGAGAACGGTCAAATCCGCTTCACGCTCCAACATATTCAAAACCAAAATAAATAAAAACTAGTAGTAGAGCAAACTACTTAAACAGGTTATTTCAACATTCGTTTACTAGTTGGCACCTACATTTTAATACCATTCTACCAGCACTGCATAAGCACAAGTAGGTAAAATTTATTTGACACCTGACGACGTGACGTTTGCACGGCGTGCACACATTAGTGACAGACCAAACAAAAACTGGACTAAATCGTAGCTAAGCTATTGCGTTAGCGCACTTTATGTTACCGTTTATTTATAGGGTTGCCTCACAACTACTCACAAGGCTTTTAACCGGGATGTCGTAAATACTGGTATTTAGGTAGATACATTGAGGAAAAGCTGTGTTGATTTAGTTAGTTTATATCTAAAATTCAAAGCTTGGTATGGTGAGTTAGTGGGTTGTTTTTGGATTCCAATTATAAGATGCAAAACCATTTTAAATTAACATGAACTTAAAAGCCTAAATTTCTTTAAAATGTTGTGTGTCTGGTGTATGTATGTTCCGAAGTCTTCCGACACTCGTATTATTATTACTGTTTGCCTGCATCATCTCACTGGTGTGCTCACCACAAAACTTTAGTTTTTTCGACAAAGGGCTTTGTGGGTCACCGTTCGTTAATTTTGTCTAGTTCCTGCATCTTCTACAAGATCTGCCGCGTCACTTTTTGGCTCCGTTACTGTACACCGCACAGAAAAATTTAACAGTTTTTTTTGTCACCATGCTACTTTCTTTCACGCTTTTACTACGTAAAGGGCAGCCCTATACGTAGTAAAGGCCGTATCGTCACGAACTTTAAAGACATGGTTATTCACAACTCTCTCGTAAATGTATTAAGTGTCGCATGGACAAGGTTTATACATGTCTTCCAAATGACACGCCAAAGGTCAGTGAAGGTCTCTTTACAAATGAACTCCTTTTGAGACATGGCCTCCTGGTATTTTGGTGACATGGGAAAATGATGGAAGGTTTGTTTCTGCAAACAAAAAAAGCTAGACTGATAACAGTGCTTTCTTAACTATTATTATAAATGCGAAAGTAAGTTTTGTTACCTCTTCACTCCTTAACCACTTAACCGATTTAACCAATGATCCTGAAATTTTGCATATACGTTGACAGGTGTACAGAAAAGGGCATAGGATACCTTCCATCCCAAAAAAAGTACTGTTCCCGAGGAAAAGCACGATAACATTTTTATGATAATAGATGGCGCCACGTGTCCGAGACGGTTATTGTCTAATTCTAAATTTACGCGAGCGAAGCCGCTGGCAAAAGCTAGTCAAACAATATTTTCATCCAAAAAAATATTGAATTGCTAAATTATTTCACACTAAATGACTGAGCATAAACTATCTTTTTCACATAACGTATTTTTACATACGAAATCATATTTGGTGCTACAGGAAAACTAGTTCTATTTAATTAATTAATGATAACGAGTTTTGGAAGCAGTGATTTTTTTTCGAATTTTCTGTCTATCAATTTCTTGATCCGTGTTTGCATATTTTGGTTAACTGTGAGGTAAAAGCGCAAGCGCAACACACTTACAATGGTAACCACATCATTTTATTGAGAGTCATTCAACGTCATTCATTGCGTTATTTACGTTGTTGAGCGGACGTATTTTTCAAACATATGAAGTAATGGATTAGTAAATTCTTTTTAAATCACTCGCAATTGTGATTAAAAATGTGCTACGCAATAGGGGTGCGGACTGGGTAAAGAAAACGACATTCTATTTTGTCCGTCAGACAGGTAATACAAAAATATTAGACACGTATTTTTTGTTTTATCAAAATATCAAAAAATTACTTAGTTAAACTCAAAGTTGGAGAGTGGGGTCTCACTACGTCACAAGTAGGTATAAAACTTACCTACACGTGACGTCATGCGCCATTTCGACTCAATATATCTCCGTAATTTTATGACCACGTGAAAAAAGAAAAAATACGTGTCCAATACTTTTCAATAAACTACCCGACGGACAAAGAAAAAAAAATGTGATTATCCCCTATTGGGGTGCAGGTTATTAGGACAGGCACAGCGTAACACCCACCACACTCTACACTGAGTGCCCATGTGGACGCTCGCAAAACCAAGAGGAAAATTCGATGCGGAGCTGGCCACTCGAAAATGAGCCTTCAATATCAGCATTCAAATCGGAGATCTTGATACTTAATAACATCTCATAAATCTATCTCCACGACTAATAGATCTTAACTCTAACAGATAAGAGTCCACCTGCAGATCTTTACATCGAAGGTCGTATGTCGACATCGACGTGTTTGCAGCCGCTCCACATAAGAGTTGTTGGCCAATTTCTGTTGTTTTAATACGCTGATTTGAATCTCTTTAGAATATATTAGGTGTGGTCGAGAATCTTGTTTGTAGTTGAATCGAATGGCAGTTTGCAGTGCAGGCATTGTTGGAACACAGCTTTGAGTTGTTGTCCCGGCTTTGCGAGTTTGAATCCGATCAAAATCTAGGCATTTTAAGGTAACGCCCTTTGATGAAAAATGGTGCGTGAAAGTTTACGTCACATAATGTTTTGTCTGAGTTTGGTGAAATTGACCCGTGAACAAAACAAAGTAGAAACGAACTCAAAATATAATTCTGATAATCAAAGGATGTTAAAAACGTCCAATTTCTTCGTATTCCTGGACAGGATAGCATTTCCTTTTCTTTTTAAATTGGATTTTTTTCTGAGTAAAGTTTATAGGAATTTTAAATTGCTTCTTTCAACTCATAATTTCCTGAACAATAATAATTCATCATGACCATTTTGCATAGTTTAAGAAAATACCAGGACTATATGAATGCAAGTAGTGCAGGCGATCAAGGTTTGCAGATAAAAGTAAAGAGCACAAGAGAACACCCACATAATATACGACGTGTTATGAGCTAAATGATGGATGTTTATGAAACAAATACGCCATTACTCGGAGTTATTTTGGATCAGTTTTAGGACATTTTCCGTTCTTTTAAGTTTCTGCCGTATTAAAGAGTTGGCTCCAATTTTTGTAGAAAATAACTTGTTTGTCGTGTGGTCGAATGTTACCAAAGTTGGTCCAAAGTTACCCCAAGTTGACTGTACAAAATCACACGAAATATTTATTTTTGTTTACAATTAATTCCAAGCAGATTTTTAAGAATAATTTAGTGTAACAATTTGACCTCTTAACTTACATTTTTAATACAATGTAAAAGAACTACCAGGACTATATGAACGCAAGGAGCGCAACCGATCAAGGCTGCAGATAAAAAGTAAAGAGCACACCCACATACTGAGTGTAATGTGTAAAATGATTGACGCGAACTGCAGCACTCGTGCGGGGCTATTATTACATGTTTTGATATCTACATCTGATGGACGTGTTTTTATATGCATGGGAAAGGATAGAGGGAGCTTTGTAGCAAGAGCGAATATTATAAGGGAGGCTCCTTGGAATTAAACAGATTAATTTTAAGTATGTATTAAGATTGTGAAAAAATCCTTAACATACATACTCGTACATACTTTGTTTTAGGTTCTAGCACTTCTAGCACGTGGCACGTTTTTCTTACGTCGAGATTCATTTATTTTAATGTTGTTTTATTTAAACGAGAAAATAACACAAACGGGAACTTGTTTAATAGCTAAAGCTAACATATTCTTCATAGATGACTAATCAACACATATTTTAAAAAGTACATGAAATCTAGGATACTTCCCTAGATCTATCTCGATTCTCCTATCTTGAATCGAAATTTTATTCCTTAGGAATCTAAGTATTAAGTATACGTATTGAATACAAAATACGCACATAAAACAACTTAATTAATACCAAAAATAAAACGCTTTACATACCACAATCAAAAATAAAATAATAAAGCAGTACAGGAGTAAAAAAATCACATAAAATTACCTAAAGATGAGCTATTTTACCACAATATGACATCATGGCCGCCGCACTTTTGACCTCACAGGTGGTACTCACGAGGTTTCTGACCCCTAATAACGTATTCTACGTGTAAATAATTATAATCAAATGTTTAATTAATGTTATCTGGAATATTTTTTATCTGCTTACTAATCAGAGGCCTTTAAAGGGTTCTACGCAAAGGAGATAAAAAGCTAAATCAGGCTACACAAGTTTTTAAAAATGAAGAAAGGATTTATTACGGATGTCAAAACTACACTTGACTTTTCAAAGGCTCTACCAACCACCAAGATGACAGTAGTTCTACGGAGTAAATCCATGTGAATCCTAGTGGATTTTGACGTGAAAGTACCTAAAAGACATACACTTCAGGTCCCAGGTCAGACTACAAGATAATGATGCAAGGATCTTTTGGTACTCCAATGACGTTGGCAGGGGGTGCTGTTAGTATAAAATTGTGATTGAAAAACATGGAGGCGTCAATTCAATTTTTGGACACACACCAAAAGATTCATGAGCTCATAATACTGGTTTAAAATTCAAAACATGATCGTGTCAAACGAAGTCTGTTTAACATTCACGAAATCGCGACACGTCACTTTAAAATCCAATATCTGTTTTGTCACATGTTTTTGTAAATATTGTCATTTCTAGCATTGTCTCAACTCTGTGGACTCATGCTTCCCTGGTATTCTCACAGTAAACGTTGTTATTATTGTTAGCAAAACTCTCACGCATAATTGTTATGTGCTATGTTAATTTGGATTAAATTACTTTTTATCATAATAAGATTCGTTTACTGACAATTATTTTGTTTGTAATTGATATCTTATTAACAAAATGAGAATTTAATTAAAGAAATATTTTCATTTCCTGCAGGTTTTGAAGGAGATGCTGTGGGCTGATATTTCTATTATATTCTTTTACGAAAACCTGGCACGTAGCATGTAAGTCTAACCCAACACTTAAAATAACATCACGCCTGTCTGTTCCCCAAAGGGTTAGGCAGAGGTATGCCTAAAGTAGCACCAGTTAGGTTCAACTCCCATGTGGCAGGGTGCGAGCCTATTGCCATCAAGTGGCTGTCTCAGGGGTGCTACTGAGAAATCCCAGACAGGTAAACCCACACACAATAGTGCACGCCACAATAGTGGCGATAAGTCCCCTCTTTGAGGAGTGGCTAGAGAGGCGGCACGGCGCCCTCAACTTCCGCCTGACGCAGGTCCTCACCGGACACGGTTGTTTCGGGAGGTTCCTGCACCGAATCGGGCGGGAGGAAACGCCCGGGTGTTACCATTGCGAGGATCGGCCGGAGGACACGGTGGAGCACACCGTGGAGCTCTGCCCCGCTTGGGCTGAGCACCGCCGTGTCCTCGTAGCGGCGATTGGCGGCGGCGACCTCTCGCGTCCGGCCCTGGTTCAATCCATGGTCCGGAGCGAGAGGGAATGGGAAGCCGTCGCCTCCTTCTGCGAAGCAGTTATGCTAGCGAAGGAGGTGGCGGAACGTGAGAGGGAGAGAACCTCACGTCCCAGCCGCCGCGGGAGACGCCCCGGGCGTCGGGGGGCAACCAGTGGCCCCCGGCCACCGTAGGCGCGAGCCTGTGGACGGTGAGTAATGGGCTAGCTCACCGTCCGTCCGTCTCATGACGACAGGCCGTGTCGACGGCGCGTACGTGTTCCACGCGCGCCTCAAGGAGATGTCAGCAAACCGGATGGGGCCCGAGAGGGCCGATGCCTGCCAGGGCTGCGGGTTGTTCGAAAGAGATACCGCGGCCCTGGAACAAAAAGGGCGAAGAAGGAACATGGGTG
Organism: Cerastis leucographa; assembly: GCA_963082945.1. Lineage (NCBI taxonomy): Eukaryota > Metazoa > Arthropoda > Insecta > Lepidoptera > Noctuidae > Cerastis > Cerastis leucographa. Next base: position 19,728,052 of record OY720355.1, read on the forward strand.
GGTTTTAGTCAGTACAAGTCTGACACTCCCTCCCGCTCCGCCCAGAGCGGGAGAAGTCATTTGATGATTTCCCATCCCGAAAAAAAGGGGTAAACTCAAAAACACTTTGGCTGAATCCAACCCCCGAACCTTGCTTGGCAATAGCGCTTGCGTTCACTACTAGGCTAGAAATTAATATTGGAGAACGCAAATATGTATAACAAGTATTTGTTAGTTTTTGACCGAATCTTATTTAAAAGTGGCATAACATAACTGGCCAGTGGCCAGTAATTAGTAACAGTCTACAGAATTAAGAAAACTATAAAAATAATAACGACGTCGGAAGCTAGAGCAAAAAAAAGCAATTCAATTAAATGAAACGAACACTGCTCAAACTGTTTCACACATTACATGTTTTTTTTTTCTTATAAAAACTCAGACATTTCGCAGTTTTTTACTTCAATCCAAGTTTATTAAATGTCATCGTCTATGCACTTTTTTCTTTTTTTTTTTAAGCAAAGTTTACGAGTGTTATACAGCTTGATACAAATGCATATTTAACAACTAGCTATTGCTTTGGTGGCGTTATGGTCGGATATGACCCCACGGGAACGGTATTTTTTAAATATCCTGTATGACACTCAAAGAAAATGCAGCTTTCCATTACTGAAAGTATTTTCTGTATTACATCAGTAGTTTTGAAGATTACCTACATGCAAACTTTACCTCTACAATATTAGTGTAGAAAACGTTTGTTTTTTATTTCTCCAAGGAAGTGGGTGTGATCGGTAAAAAAAAAACGATTGACACATCGTTCTTATGTAACAGATGGCAAAGTTATTTGCAATACAGGCGGAATACCGACAGCGAAGCTGTCTTGCACTTTTTTTATTATTGAGTAAAGTCCTCCACACACCGTTCGGAGTTATCAAGGCTATTCACTTTCTCTCTCAGTATGTTTCAGTACTTATTTTATGAATACATGCATAGGTACATCTGGGCTAAGTGGCTACGCGCAGATCGATTGAGTTTAAGCAATTTTGGCGGACGATTTTTGGATAGGTGGTCAGTGAAACGGTGACATTGGTATTGAATGTTAATTCTGGCTGAATATATAAATCATCTTATAACACCCAGTGTGCTGAAATTCAGCAGATAGCAAAACTTTGGTCAAGGTTGCCTTAACCGATGGACTTAAAATCTATGAATGTATGAAATCATTCTACAGTTGGAGGCACTCAAAACAATCAAATTATCATGATATCTCTCTATCGCATAAAATCACCATGTGAACACTACAGTAGGTTATTCAAATATTAAGCTAATTACTTACGACAAGATTCTTTAAGGCTTATTAATATAAATGAGTTGTTATTATTATATAAATTTATACTGCCATATAAACCGGCGCCACTTTCAGACTGCCCCTTATGTACTCATTTCTTATTTTATACATTCGCGTAACACCGCGCATCCCCCTTAGCATTCTCATCTCAGCCACATGTAAATGCCTTTTATTCATCCCTTTTGTGGCCTGACATTCTGGTCCATACAAGAAAGCAGGTCTAACCATTGTTTTATGATTTTTTTCCTTAAGTTTATGGGGAATGCGGGAGTCGCAGATAGTTCCCGTAACCCGCCGCCATTCAGATAAATAATGATGAAGATATAATGCCTTCTTACAAGTATTTAAGCTGACATGGTCACGTTAAAAGTGTTATTGATAATGCCCTCTTGCACATAAGAAATTGAAACCGTGAAAGAGCTAAGTAAGTACAACATACAATGTCCTTTTCGTAGAATGGCGCTAAAAAACATAGAAAAAAATTACACAGTCTGCGTTGATGTCTTTCGTTCGTAAAACATTATCCCATAGTTAGGTAACCATCCTTACGGATTTGTCCGGTTTTTGTAATCTTTGTCATTAATCCAGACATTTCTATTTAAAAGAAATTCTTTGTGCAAATAAAAAAAAGGGTAAATACTGTAAAAAAAAAGGTTTAAATTAAAAGTAAAATGTCCAGGTTTTTTTGCTCTAAGCGTTTTGCCGGACGGGCATTTTTGTAGGATTTTTCGAATAACCCTTACATACAAATGACCGAGTGATCTTGTTAATCATAATATTTATCTCCGTGTGAGTGGCTCAGGTGGTGACGTCAGTAGGACACGCTCGGCCGCAGCTTCCAGCCCACGTTACGCCTGCGCACAGCCACGGTTTTTGCTGAACTGAGGTCAGGTTGTACTGGAAGCGGATAGCGGGGATGGCAGTATTTATTTTTAATATGTTCTTTTTTAACAGATAGCATAACAGCGTAGTCCTAAAATATCACCACTGCACTGCTGAGACACAGAGCTTCTCCCTGTAAGAAGCAATGGAAGTTATCTAGCCCGGGTTGCTGCATTGATTTGATTAGAAATCGTTTACGACACAAAGTTTGGGAAAAGGCTAGGCAGATGATGATAATCTGGCGGATTTTACCTTCGCGGTAAGCCCTTAGTTTCTTGGCCTCAGATTGTAAATGACATAAACAGTTTCTATGGTCAGATTGAGTAGGATTTGCGCAAAGGTCGAGTCAAGATTGACTTTGCAAGCAAGATATTATTTTATTTGATTTAGAAGTGCATGTATGTCATGATGTGGGTTTAAATTATAATATTTTCTTGATACTCATTACCATGAAACATATTACTTAGTATCTCATTTATTTTTCAAGGATTATTCTTAGCAATCAGAAGTCGATACCATTCAGTCACGTTTTACATGAACTTATTAATGAAGATTTATTTTTGATGCAGAAATAGTTAAATACTTTGAATTAGCTGTTTGAAACCAAAAATAGTCAAACAGTATGTAGTTATGCATGTCGCGGCTGTTATTTTCAGATCTTCGACAGTTACAGTCGTTACGAGTAGTCAAAAACCCGAATGTCTGACATCCAGTCTTACCAAAGTGTATCTTGTTTTTCAGTAACTCCATGCAAAATGTTAAAACTACTGGTATTTACTTGGCTCGACTGGAAGCCAATCCCAACACAGTTGGAAAAGGCTAGGCAGATTCTACTCGGTAATAGATAGATACGATATCAATAAGCTTGTAACTAGTGCTTTCTTGTTTTATTACCACATTTTTAAAGTGAAACTTTTATTACATCGTCTCAAACTTTTTCGTCTGTGTGTTGAATGTCGCGTGACGCTCGGCCGCGGAGTAGGGATACCCCTACTCCGCATTTTATACCCCTAATGGAATATTATTCCAAAAAAATTTAGTTAAATGTCTATAGTGTCAAGAAAAGTTTCACTTTTACCGTGGTTTCATAAAAACACACAATCCTTTTTTTGGCTATTTCTTACATATTTCAGATGACAGAATCGCTGACGGTGTGCCCACAGCCCACTCCAACAAAAACTGGCTATTACTAATTAACAGTCTCCGACCACCGGCACCGCGATGATTCGCTTTTTGCGATCTTTGCTAATATTGTGACTATTGACGAGGCTGTGTGAAAGATGAGCTTGGAGGATAAAAAATATTATAATATCCTTCAATATGTGATGTCCTAGTACCAGTTAGAGAAAGGCTATCATACCAAATTGGTCATGTGCCTTATAGGTTTTCCCATCGAGGCAAATGACGAACCCTTTTTAGGGGACGAATTTTCCTTAGAACTGTCCTTGGTATATTGAGAAACTTTCAAGCTTCTGGAATTTGTTTACTTGATAAAAATCTTAAATTCATAACAGTTAGACACAGGCCTATTCAATTAATTAGTAGTCAGAAGCTAAAAGTCTGATATCCAGTCTTACCAAGGGGTATCGTATTACCCAGTTACTGGGTTGTAGAGGTCAGATAGGCAGTCACTTCATGTAAAATACTGGTACTCAGCTGCATCCGGTTTGACTGGAAGTCGACGCCAAGATAGTTTGGGAAACGGATAGGCAGATGATGTAGTAGGAGGCGAGCCTATTGCCATCAACCGGGCACAAATCCAGACTCCATGGCTGCTACTGAGAAAAAATCCTGAAAGAAAAACCCAATAATATTTCCCGACCCGGGAATCTAACCTAGGACATCATGCTCAGCACTCGCGCATGCAACCACTCAAACAACGAGGTTGTCTTCTCTCTATCTTTAATTCATTTTAAATTAAATTATAAGATTCTATGTAGTAAAAGATTAACAGTGTTTGGTGTTCTTCTTGTTTAGTTATTGTCAAATTGTATTTCCTTTCCTATCAAAGCCTTAAAAATTAAGTACACTTTCAGGAATTTCTGGTGTGTTAAAATGCAATTCAGACCCAAAAATATGGTCACTTCCGACCGCTATACACCAAAAAAATACTCTATAATTTAAAAAAAACAACCTTGCTATGTGGTCATATTCCAAAAATACCCAACACTTTCGCAACTTATTTATTTATTCGCAAGAAAAATGTCTTCGAAACACGCGAACTTCAAAAAAGTTATGACTCAACACTAAATTGGACGCAAAAAATACTTTAATGTGCCATAATTAACGTTCAAAGGGTTCCGTAGGGAATTAGGGAGGATTTTATTTGATTACCTGCCTCAGGAGGTGTTGCCAGTACAAAAAAATGAGCTTTGATAGTAGCGCACTACTAACGAGGTTCTAAAAGATTTTTGATAAAGAAGGAATAATTGGAAATCTGGGTTGGCGTATTTTGAGCAGAAAGTTACAGTAATGAATACCAGGCAGTGAGTCTCAGTAGAAGATCGATTCCGAACAATTTAAATATTTTTAAAAAGATCTGATAGTCATATCAGTTTTTTTTTTTTTTTGATATGGCTTTGCTCTTGACTCGAATCTAGTCTAGCTCTGAGATGACAGAGACAAAGTCGACAATGGAACGAGCTTACTCAGAAGAAGCCTGAAGTTTTGCGTTTAGAGGGAATATATTCCGACATAAATTCAAGATAATCTTTCAAACAAAGTCCTTTAAAATCTTTTAGTAAAATATCATACGGTCAGTATAATATAAATTCGTTCCAAGGGTATCAACCTCTTTTACCAATTCAGATTGAAACCACTTTAATTTGCAAACGAGATCAATATTCTGAATGCATTATTTATTATTGAATTCTATACAGCCATACAGGTTGTGTCATTTTAAAGGTCTTGCTTCTTTATTGATAATTAATAATGTGGTAATAGCACCGTAGATAGATAAGTGGTGCCCGAGCAGGATTCAATTCCCTAGTCTTTACTTTTTAGCCTGTATGCTCATATACTAGAATTGCAGCTATTATTTAATTAAGTAACTAATGAGTTCTCAAGTTACTTGTTAATAGACTAGATCCTTCTAGGAAACCCTTGCACTTAAAAACCGCTCTACTCAACACTTTACAAGAATCCGAATGTCTTCGGCGTAATTAAATCAAAATCAAAATATTTTATTTTACATAGGCCTACATGGGCACTTATAAAACGTCAACAAAAGGTGCACGGTTCGGGTTGGTCATTTCCTATAGAGAAGAACCGGCAAGAAACTCCATGATGGAGATGGTTTTACAATATTTGAAGTTACAGCGTTAGTACTTAAGTATGGGAGGACAGTGTAGGCCCGACAATAAGTCGTTGCTTACTACAAAACGTAGAACAAGATAAAAAAAAAGGGACATTATTTTGTTCACCTTCTTGCTGGATATCAAGGCTTGTTTACAAGCATTGCGGTGCACTTTTCAAGCAGTATCAGTATTACTCGATAAAACATCAATAAAATGGTGTAAATTGGGTTTTTTCATCAGGGATTTCCCAATAGCAGCCAAGGAGTCTTGATTTTTGTTGATTACAATAGGCTTGCCTCTTGGTGTACTATTAGGTACACCACTGCATAACCTTGATTGCTTGATGTTATGTTGTTTTAAATTGTAACACGCAAAACAAACAGTTGAATCCGGAACAAGAAATCACTCAGCTGTAAACAACAATAATTTACAAGCGAACGTGAAAAAAAAGTTTAACATTGCCGCAGATAAATCTACATGACCGACAAAGGTTGTAGAATGTCTCAAGTCTGCTCCAAAGGTCCGTTTGATTCGTTGTGCAACACCACGTTACAAATAACAACAATGTACGCGAGCAGTACAAAAATCTAAACGCTCACTTATGTAGCTGTAGCAGACCAAATGTGGAATATTTCTCGTGTTAATTAGAGTGGCCAGTCGCAAGTGTCCTTGCTAAGTCCTTTTAAGTCGATTACAGACATTAATCGATATGTTAGATCACTCTTTATCTCGATCATAAAGTATCTGGCGCAATTAGTCAGTTTCTAAAACGATCTAATCGAGATAAAAACTTTTTTGTGCAAAGTAGTGTTTAACAGGAAGCCAAACTGTATCAACATTTTAAATCTCTTATTTAAAAACGACAACATAAATCACCCCAATTAAATTGAATTAAAATAAAAACTTACCGAAAAATGTCCTTTCCGGGCACAAGCAGTGACAGTTCAAACGGTATCAAACAGAAGAAAAAAACATAAAAACACAGCACTAATCACATACCGAGATCTCAGTCAATAGCTCCGAGATAAACAACACGAATAAATTCCAAAAAAACCGCACTTTTTTTCAATAATGTAATTAATTTCACTACACTAATATCTTTTTATTTTGTACTGGTAATTAGTGAAAACACAGTCACAAAATCGGCGCGAATTTTGACAGTTCAAAATACAAGATGGCGTACACCCGCTCTCGGCTGTACCTCGAGGTCGACTGAATGAGTTAAATCAAATTGGCGAGTGAGAGAGCACCTATTACGTAGCTAAAAGGCTTTGCCGCATATGCATGAGGCTGTTTGCAAGGAAAACGGCTTGGAGTTACTTTTGGGCGAACGAAGGTGTTTGTCATACTGCCAAATTTGTTAATGTTGAGATTAGAGATATAAAGCATGATGTCATGTGTGGACGAGAGTCATTAGTCGACAGGTCTCGTTTTTGTGTGTTGGCGCCCTGCGGTCAGTTCTCCGAAAGTCTTTTTATAAGCTTATAAGCATAAAAATCTTGCATTCATACAAACGATAATACCTTCACGCCAATCATTATTGAGCCATTATTAATCATTGTTATGAAAATACAGACGTTGTTTGATTTCGTTTTTGATCATAGAATTTCAGATTAGGTTAAGTTAGTGACCATCATCTATATCATTCTACTGCTAGAAATCTTATGATCATCATCGTCTCCTGCCCTTGTCCCTTGTTACTTGGGGTCGGCGCCACACATTTTTTCAACCATCCTTCCCTGTCTACTGTCACGCTATCATTTACTTCTTTCTCTTGCATATAATTCCTCACACAATTTAATCCATCATTTCTTCCTCTCCATCTCCATGCACCAACGTGAGTTCTAATCATTCTTTTAGCCATATACGTATCATCATGCGCCCACGCCAAGTCAGACGATTCCCATTCAACTTTTCTTTAGCTGACACCAAATTATAAGCTCTTTCGTTCACAATCCAATTAGTTCGATCCTGGGCTATTCTTATCCAGCTGCTACCTGCTCCTTAATTCATATGCCATCCTGGTACAGTTATTACCAAACTCGGACTGTGCGACTACCGTGCACACAATTCCTCCATGAAGAAGAGAAGTCCTAGAAGTCCTCTAGAAGTCTAGATGATAGGAATATCTTTCATAATAGTAATAAAATATTCACCATTTTTTTTACGGATGGGAAATTATCAAATAACCCCTCCTGCTCTGGGCGGAGCGGAAGGGAGTGTTAGACTTGTACTGGCTAAAACTCATCCATGTTCCTTCTTAGCCCTTTGTGTTCCAAGGCCACTGTATCTCTTTCGAACAGTCCCGCAGCCGTAGCAGCCATCGGCCCCTCAGACCTCTTCCGATTTGCTGACATCTCCTTAAGGCGCGCGTGGAACACGCGCTGTCGACACGGCCTGTCGTCATAAGACGGACAGACGGTGAGCTAGCCCTTTACTCACCGTCCACAGGCCCGCGAAAATATTTACCCTGAAATAATGATTGAAATATATGCATATTTTTTGTCCATATTTCATTAAAAGTTTTTTGATTTCAAAGTCAGCTGCTTTAAATCATTATTTTAAAATATTTTACCCTGATTGATTGATTGATTTTAAGCAAGCTGACTTTGAAATCAAACAACTTTTACTGAAATATTGAAAAAAAAATATGCATAAACAGGCTCATATTTCAAAATTTCAGTCTTGAATCCACAATAAGTGGTTCATGCCCAAGCGTACTTTCACCCCCTGAAAAGATAAAACGAAAAAAGTTCAAAGTCGCCCAGTACCTAGAAACATTTTACAAAATTTTGAAAACAACGTGATATGTGGTTACTTCGCCAAATAAGTTATGATGACGACATATTTGCAACTGTAGCACTGAGTGACCATTCCTAAGCATAGAATAAGTAATAAAATATAATATTTACAGTGTGTGTACTGTGTGGACTTTCTAAAGGCGTGTCGTATAAAGCGCTACATGAAGCTCATAATGAGAATAACACGGCTATCCTATTAAACGAAAGATAGTATAGGTACAGTCGCATGCACGAGCTATTTGGAGCCTGTGCATGCCGTAATCTTAGAAGAATCATGTGGATAGCAATTTAGCCAAGACATTGGCGCTTTTAGTACGGTACCGTCCATCAGTTTCTGTAAGTTCTGTCATGAGCAAAAACAGGACACGCACGACTTATTGAGAGCTCCATCGTTTGTAGAACAGCACTTTCACACTCAAGTGTGGACTCATTTATGAATGTCAACCAGAATAAGTGTACCTTGCTTCAGTCAACCTCTATGCGGATTAGTGAGAGAATTCCAGCTTATTGATCAAGACAACACATGTCCAGTTGGGAGATTATCTGCATGCGAAACGAATGGGTTGGTTAGGAAAGATATGTCGCTACAGCTAACATGAGAGGTGAAAACAGGGTGTCAAATACCGGTATGGTTCAGGTTCGGGTATAATGCATCAGAGTTTAGCTGGAAACATTAGCTTTTCTATCAGAACTGAACCAGCACACCATCAGCTAACCTAAGACGAATTTTGAATCCTGATCGTATCCATCATCATCTGCCTAGCCTTTTTCCAACTATGTTACTTACCGGATTCAGCTTCATACCAGTATTTAAGATGGAGCTACTTACTACCTATCTACCTCCACAACCCAGTTACCATTAGGTAATGCGGCCACTAACCTGTAAAGACTGTCAAAGATCTACAAATGACGTTCGCTTATCCTGAAGACCAACCCGATCGGCTATTAGGTATTATTTAGCCACGAGCCAACCACTCAGACTATACCGTGGTCCGTGCCTGTATATTCCCGAGCCCAACAGCACTCGAGTGTACATCCTAGATAAGGCAGCACGCACCCGGTGTCGTATTGTCACTGCTCCACCCACCGCGTGTCCACATATACCTGATTAGAACATAAAATATTACATTATTGACCGCATCTAGACACTGTATCATTTTAGATCTAAGATAAGTACATGTTAGGGCTTACGACAGTTACACGCTTGTGAATACTAGATGTACCAAGTTTACTTAACGTAGGTAGTACCTATTTCTATTCTACGAAGCCTCAAGCCACCTACACCTACTTTTTCACACGTATCGCCGAAAATAGATATGATGAGAATAATGTTCTTTCATTAAAATGATATTTATAAACTTTATCTATGAAAGTTTTAAATTCCGCAAGATTTTGTTTTCTGTAGTCCTGCAAATGTACAGCAGTACCATCTGTTGTCAAATAGTGTGACTAAAATTAGCGACATCTAGTGTCGAGTAGATAGATTTGTTTACTTACACTAGCGCTGGTCTTTTACTCTATGAAACAGGAACTACGTTCCCGCGCATTATACTACAAACTTGGCGAGACCCCCGTTACTAAGGACGTGACTTGAATTCGGAACATTGTAAATCCGTCGGATAGCATGTTATTATGATCGCATTGACATTCAGTTTAGATGAAAAAAATCACCTAGCTTCCGAAATGTGACATCGTTGACCCAATTTTTATTAATTCTAGTCAATTTTAACGTTATAATATAGAGCAATATAATATTTCTGAGTAATAGTTGTTCTAAGAAAACATTTATTTTGATATTAATATTGTGTTAGTGAAGAGCATAAATATTTTTCTCTTGAAATCCCTGTTAGATATTGTCTAAAGTGTTAAATAATATTTACATAATTAAGTGCAGTGTTGACTTATTACTTGTTCATTATAATGAAATTATAAATTTTACACTATTTCTTCTATATTTCCCTGTTAAAATAATTACAATACTGTTGAATTTATATCATTTTAAAAATGTCGTTCGTAAAATGTTGTTTTGAAGCTGGGGAGGGCCACGATTTTCTGGACTCATTCGTTCAAAAATGTACAGATCCTGGTTGTAAGTATTTTGTTCAGATTTATATTACCCCTAACCAAAGTTTGATATAATTAAATTAAGCGTTATTGGCGCACGTTCAAGTATGGTTTTTTGTTATTGCCATCTGCATTATTGATTACCTGCTTGTAATTGCCGCCAAGGGCGCAAAGCTACGCTAACTTCACGCTGTCAATCCTTTCCGGGTTGCGTTATGAAAATCCAAAGAGTAAGGACTACCAATTTCTATGAAACTATTATACAAATCTTACAACCTATTTTTAAAACTGGGTGAAAATGTAACACCTAGTTTACTTATTTCACCTAGTTTATTAAAACCTTATAATTATGAAGTTATCGTTAACTATTATCTCCATCCAAAAAGTTATATTTGAATCGTATACATATTTTGTCTTTGCCCTCTGCTCTTGTAATACTTGTAAAACTGAACTGGAACTTGGAAGTCTGGAACGCGCCCCATAGAAATTGATCGAATGTCTCAGAGACTGTGTCTTGTATTCTAGATTTAAGCTAGAAAACTATGTTTTAAGGATTATCCGTAGCATATAAGGAAAAAGGAAACTATGGCTGGTATGTCCTAATTTCGCTATTTGGTTTAATAAGGGATATCTTTAATAATTTTGTTTACTACTGGACTTTGACATAAGTTACGTTGGGTGGCGCCATCTTGCTACTTTACTTGTCATAAAAAAATAGCGTGTTTTCATGGCGTTTTTCCTACGTTTTCGATTAAATATCTCCCGAACTCTCAAATAAACTGTCTAAATGTGATACATTGTGCTAGAAATGTGATTTGGTTCACCATTTCAAGGAGTTTCATACCAAATCTGTTGCAACAAGTGAAAGGTTCCAAAATCTCAAAATGACGGCTACAACAGTGCAAAATTTGGCAAAAACAGCAACGACAACGCCTGCAAAGGCTCAGAAGACCTATGGGAAGATTGTGCTAACATTGTACAATTGCCTTTTACCTGAAAATGTGTTCAAGGAAACGCCCTCACAGACTGACGGCCTTGACATCGAAACGGAGACAGATCTTCGTATTCTAGGATGTGAGATGATCCAAACCGCCGGAATCCTGCTCAAGCTGCCTCAAGTCGCTATGGCGACCGGGCAAATCTACCTCCAGCGGTTCTACTATTCAAAATCATTTGTGAGATACCCCATGGAAACTATGGCTATGGGCAGCATATACTTAGCATCAAAAGTTGAGGAAAAACCGTGTAGAATAAGAGACGTGATCAATGTGTTCCATCACATCAAACAAGTGAGGGCACAGAAGAATATTTCTCCCTTGATTGTGGATCAAAACTATATTGAACTGAAGAACCAAGTTATTAAGGCTGAGCGAAGAATTCTGAAGGAATTAGGGTTCTGTGTGCATGTAAAGCACCCACACAAGCTTATTGTGGTGTATCTGCAGCTACTGCAGTATGAGAAGAATCGGCAACTGATGCAAATGGCATGGAACTACATGAATGATGCACTGCGGACTGATGTCTTCATGAGGTTCCCTCCAGAGACTATTGCTTGTGCTTGCATATACTTGACCGCACGCAAGATTGGTCTGCCTCTACCAAACAACCCACACTGGTTTCTGTTGTTCAAAGTACCAGAAGAGGATATAAGAGAAGTCTGTGTTCGCATTTTGCAGCTGTACAAGAGAAGTAAAGTCAATCCAGAGGAGTTAGAGTGCAAAGTTGACATGTTACGCAAAGTTTACCAAGCCAACAAGCATATCCAAGCTCAAAAGGAACGAGAGAACAATAAAGCAGAAGAGAAGAAAGTTGAGTCACCCTCTGCGTCAACATCTAAAGAGAGTAACAAAAGGGATTCTAGGAAAGACAAGTCACCAAAAACTCCTCCATTGTCTTCCAAGTACCATAGCAGCCACAAATCAAAGAAGGACCGCAGATCACGTTCGCCGTATGAACGTAAGAGTTATTCAAGTAGTAGTAGTAAAAGACATAAGTCTCGTTCCAGGGACAGGGAGATGGACCGTTCTCGTGAACGTAGCAGGATGGATGACAAACGGGGCCGTGGTATGTCACGGAAATATGATGACTATGAACGATCTAAGTCAAGCAGGGATGCTAGGGATGATAAGAGAAAACATTAGACTGTAAACTAACTTTAAGTTTGGAATAAAATAATAACTTTTTCAATATTAATTTTTTTATTGCATTTGACCTTGTTAACTCAATAACTTGTATATTTTAATTTGAACTTATAATACAAATTACTGGTGCTAGACTGTACTAAAAATGCTTTTTTATCAACAAACCTGCCACAATAGCTCGATATGATTTTTATCATACAAATAAATAAAATTAAATGCTGTTTTAAAAAAGGGCAAATATACATAATGCGTAATAATAATTTTCAGTGCTTATTTGAATATTTACAAACATTTTTCCATTCTAAGAATTAAATCACAATTTGAAATGGATGAATCATTAATTCAAGAGAAATATTAATTTTAAACATAAAGATAAACATTTACATCTTTATTTTAATTACAATAATTGCTAACAAGATAGTTAATAGGAATGTTCGCTGCATATGTAGATGAACTAATAAGATATTATCACACCTTATACCTGAGTAGGGTTAGCAGAGTTCCATAGAGAAGTGAATTTAAAAGGTGTTGTTTTACATCTTCATCAAAATTCAGGAGGTTGTGACAAAAGACATAAATAATTAATTTATATTTCGGTACCTAGTTAATTATTAATAAACGCTGATTTTTGGTTGTTTAAGTTTGTCAGTATATAGGAATAACCTCCTTAACGTAGTTAAGGGATTAAGAAATTATCGAATATCGTGAAAGCGCGGTTATAGGGAGAAGATGGGCCGCGTTAAATACACGGGTGATTCACACTTACCGATTATCGTAAATAATATTTAAAAAAAAACCGGCCAAGTGCGAGTCGGACTAGAGCACGAAGGGTTCCGTACCATTATTTATAAAAACAATCAAAAAATCACTTTTTTTTATGGGAGCCCCCTTAAATATTTATTTTATTCTGTTTTTAGTTTTTGTTGTTATAGCATCAACAGAAATACATAATCTGTAGAAATTTCAACTGGCTACCTATCACGGTTCATGAGATACAGCCTGGTGACAGACGGACGGACGGACGGACAGCGAAGTCTCAGTAATAGGGTCCCGTTTGACCCTTTGGGTGCGGAACCCTAAAAAACTTACGCATTTTATTATTGATTCGGGTCGAGAATCATTAGCATAGTTACCTCCTTCAATTTGACTGCTAGTACACAGGCCTTCTCTCTGTGAGAGAAGGTTGTAGTACATAGCTGGTTCACTCATCATGTTTCTTTAATATTAATTTAAAAATACATATATGTATTTATAAAGTCGCGCCTTTTTCCGAAGGGGTTAGCAAGAAACCTCAGAACGATAATAGAATTTTTTTTTGCATTAATTAGATCATATGATTTTATGTTACGTCAACAGTTTGTGTTATCATCACTCTTGTGTAGTGAAGGGGTGGGCAGATGTAGAATGTGTGCCGGACGTTTCGCCTGTTTGTCTCATGTATTAGGGCGAGAACTTCTTATTGCTCGTCATACTACCCACGTACAGTAGCAATCATCTGTAGCTTCGATCCGAAAAAATAATTGGAGGCTTATGTACGTACATCCACATAAGTGTATGTGTGCTAACTTGAGGGTCGTCATCGGTCGTTAAATGAAAATATGATATCATACATGAATGCACGGAAAATGTTAGCTTAAAATTAACTAGCTGTCACGCGCAACTTTGTCTGCGTCCCATTTTCTCCGTTTTCGCAACATTTTTCATTGCTGCTCCGCTCCTATTGGTCGTAGCGTGATGATATATAGCCTATAGCCTTCGTTGATAAATGGGCTATTTAACACTGAAAGAAGTTTTTAAATCGGACCAGTAGTTACTGCGATTAGCGCGTTCAAACAAACAAATAAACTCTTCAGCTTTATTATTAGTATTTTTTTTTTTTTTTAAACGTTGCCCCACACTAGGAATTTCTCCTGTATCGTGGGTGCGTTTACAAACATTTAAACTCACATACACAAACAGCCAGACCCGGAACAACTATTTGTAGGCCATACAAATATTTGTTCCGTGCGGGGATCGAACCCGCGACACGCAGCGCAGCAGTCGATCGCTCAGCCACTGCGGCAACCGTGTCGTCAATATTACTGCGCCAACCGTGTATTAAATAATTATTAAAAAAATACATATATAAACTACCTTTACGCATGGGGTGGTTGGGGAATAGGCAGAAACCATGGAAATTTCCGTCTAAATATAAACTACTAGATTATGTGCGCCGCTTCGCTCTCGTGATACAAGATGAAAAGCCTTTGTCCATCCAAAATAACCTTACAAATGGTGGTTCCTGTGATTGCATACATCACAAAATTCGAACTGTCTCTTCGTAATATTAGTACTGATTGGTCCATCAGGTCTTTGGTTATTTATCTTTTCATCCCGAAAGAATTTGCAAGGTCATAATCGGTCCTCTACTCCCCACAATAGCATGAGAGATGATGTCCCAAGTCCCAACACGTGCCTATGATGTTTTATCTATAGAAAAAAGATCAACAAACTACAAATATGTCACATGTCACCCTTTAAGTCATCCCTTTCCAGCGGCAAATCTATTTTTGGTGAGTGGGCAATGATTTATATTTAGCTAGTCAGTTGTGAGCCCGCGACCCGAGCGCTGTGCAGTCGATCAGTGCCGATATTTATTATAGGTTTAATATCAATAGGTTTCATTTAGAGCATATATTTTTAGTGATGTGGCCCTGGTATTTGTGATTGGTTTTAATACAGAAAAATTTCAAACTACCCACATTAGTTTACCTAATTTCAAATGGGGTGCATAAATAGTGCAGTGGTTTTTAAATATTGCGGTGATTACATTGTTATTTTATGGCTGAAATAAATTAGCCCTTTTGTGCAGTGTTATTAGCAGTTTTAGTTAAGACTATTTTTGGTTTTGAAGGGCCAGTTTTCTCAGTACTGTGCTTGAAGCGATGTTATTAGGGTCGGTTTTCATGATTTAAACACCTTTCGTTGGCTAAGTTGTGTGGCAAATATTCTCTTGTTCTAAGTTAAAAATATATTAAAGGGTTCGGTAAATATTTATCGTTGCTCTGCGTAGATAAACTTGTCCTAACTATGCGCCTACCAAGAAAAATGATTGATTTAGTTCCTGTTAAACTAAGGCGTTGTTCGCATGCGCCAATTGTTTTCGTAAGTTTTTTCGGGATCTACCTTACAATCTACATTGGCTTGAATATATTAAGGTGCACTATAATAGGCAATACCAACATCATTAGTACGGTACGGTGTCTCAGGAATTATAATACTTTTAGATAGCCGGAAATGCACCTACGAGTATAATAGGAACGCTCTGAGATGAGTGGCTTGCTTAGCTATTTTCGAATTATTTAATGAGTTCCAGATATGACTGAATCAGGTTTCGGTTTTTAATCTAGTCATGTTCAGATTTTATACGTTACTTTACTGCATACGCGTATATCCGTCTTAAGTGCGACGATGTTGATAATTATCTCATGATATGATGACCTAATACTCGTTCCAAAGTCTAGACAAAACAAACCTATGTAGAACACATAGTTCCTATAGATTCAGTTAATTTCATTGTTGTTTTCACCTGTAGAAACTTAAGAATACTGACCGAATTAGATCGTATCTTGGTTGTTATTTTCCGATTAAATCTCAAAGACAGTTTAGTTAATAACAATAACGATGTTTTTTTGGACACAAGGACATAGTAATACAGCAGGGAACATTGATATTTCGATCCTGAACTCCTGATCATTTCTCCCGTAATGTAGTGTAGTCAACGTGAAATGATTTAAAACTCAAAATAACGGTATTCGAAGTATTGAGCACTTACGTTTCATAATCTATCTAGGGGCTTCATTTTCGATATTTTGATCAACCCTATCAGTCTTCTGCTAGACATAGGCTAGACATTCACCTTCCGCGTCCACTCTGTCCCAGTCACCTTTTTACGGAGATCCGTCGTCGGTCAATCTAGCTATGAGGGAGGTTCTACCCTTTGCTTTTCGTTGCTTGGTCTCCACTCCACACAAGTCTCTTAACCAGCATAGATCTTCAAAGTAACAGTTCGCTGTCAGAGAGAAAGAGCTCCAACTGTCCAACTTATCCCAATAAGATCGTGTGCAAATAAATAGAGTTTAGATATTTATAACTAACTGATACAGTTTATCAGTCACCCGCAGTACTAAGTTGTACTTTGCACTTGCGAACATCCCGTTACGTACTGATGCTTTCTGACTAGGGCATGAATGCATGATGCCCTAGCATAGCTTAAATCACTGGCGTCATGCATGTCTATCCTTAGTATTCAAAATTGCCGCTGTTTATAAGGCTAAGGGTTACTTTAGAAATATGTTTAAAAGATGTGATGTCGCTCCAGCCAACTGGTTGTTGGACTGGCAACACTCTTGCCATTTTTAAAGAGTAAGGTTTGGGTGACGGTCAAGTTACAAAATAAAATATAAAGTGCAAATAAGAGTTTACGTTGCTTGTTTCCGTTCAAAATAATGAATAGCGAAGTCAGCCTATTATTTTCCGCCTTCCAGGACATCAGTTTCCACTCTCTCCCTGTATCTCTCTATCTCCAACTCTCTCTTTCTCTGTGATAGAAGAGGTGGTCCACAATCCACAAAGCGGGCCCAGTGTGGGTTGGATGTCGACACCAGAGAATCTCAGCACTGAAATGAAAATTATAAAACACTAGCTGTCCCGCGCAACTTCGTCTGCGTCACATTTTCCCCGTTTTCGCAACATTTTTCATTGCTGCTCCGCTCCTTTTGGTCGTAGCGTGATAGTATATAACCTATGTCCTTCCCCAGGTTAAAATCTATCTTCTTCAAAATTTCATTAAGATCTGATCAGCCGTTTAGTCGTGAAAAGGTAACAGACAAACAAACATACAAACAAACAAACAAACAGAGTGACTTTCGCATTTATAATATTAGTATGGAAGTATGGATGAACATGTTTATTTGAGCATACAACCAGTCAATCAATGAAGTTAAAAGGAGTAACCATTATTGATCGCACGTTTCACTGAAAACGTACTTTTTATTCCGATATCATAAATCTTTTGTATCAGTGTGGAGTCGGCTCTAGTTCTGTTATCACGGTAGTCTTATCATTGGAGCATGATTCCAGTGTTCGATGGTAAATCGTGTGACACAGTTGTGCCATCCAATAAACAAATAAAATTAAGATAACACTCGTAGTAAAAACTTGATAGGACTGGGAATAAAACAAGTGTGTGTAAATAAAATTTTGTGTTGATAAAATGTGGAATTGTGATGAAAAATAAATCAATAATAATAAACACGACGGTAGTAAAATTTGTTCTTCGGCTCAAAAGAATGTCAGAACTTATTTTTTTTTCGTAATAATTAAACAAAATGAGTAAAAGCTGAAAATATTTATTATAGAAGCAGGTTTGGGGTATGTGTAGTGCATACATAAACGTGCTATCGTCGATGATAAAAATATTAATAACTTCCTAATACTGCTTTTCCTCATTTATATCAATCGATACAATGCCAAAAATACATAACAGTCGATATTAAACACTTATTAAAGACGAAGAGTGCAATAATTAAAGTTTTTTTTTAACCTGGCCTCCAAAAACAATTTTCCTTCTGTACTAGGATATATTTAAGTACCAGGGCCACATAAACTGAAAAAAAATACATTTGAAATGAAAGTACTTAGTGATGATTTGTCATGGACTCAGTGATGTGTTCAGCTCAGCTTGAATGTGCATAACTATAGTATAAAATATCCTCATATGGGCTGTTAAAATAAATGAAAAGCTATATTTATTTAAATACCGCACTGTGTAACTAACAAATCACATTTACTTATTTATTTACAGTTCCTACTTTTAGAAATAATTATTCGACTGCTTTTTAACCAACTTTAAAAAAAGGAGGTTAACAATTCGACCTGTGTCTTGCAAAAAAAACTAAAATAACTTTTCTTTCGGAAATCGGTGGCAAAAAAAAGCAGTGAAAAATAAAGTCACCGATTATTAAACACGAAAAGATTTAATTAGCCTTTATAATAGTTAGAACCCCATGATGAAAGGACTAATCTGGTGTTCATCATTGTATAATAAAAACATATAGAAACCAACTCCGAATACCAGGGTAACATAAGCGAAAGATGAAATAAATTAAGAGATGTGTAACATACGTGTAAAATACAAACAAAAGCAGACTAGGAATCTCCAAAAACAGTGATACCTATGTGATAAATAGTGCTGTGTTAGAAAAATAGTGCCTTAATTAAATTAATGCCATAATGATGCCGATGAGAAAAATCGCTCATCGAGCGTGTTTCATCGTCAGTAGGACTGTGTACATGACATGTAAGTATTGATATGATAAGGATTCAATAAGGACCACTTATTGTCTGAGCATTGATAATTGTGCCAAGATTGTGCAGCTTATCAGATTTTATTGTATTGATATTGACTGATGTAAGAAATTAAATAAATGATTTGCAAATTCCCCGTCTGTCTGACGCTTGAATGTTATTTTTTTGTAGTTCGTTGACAATTTAATAACTTGGAAATGGGTACTGAGCTGGCAATCTAGTCTATCTGCTTGGCCACGAACTACTCGTTCGAACGGCCAACGTTTTGTAACAGTGACTCCGGAGAAAACAAATTTAAGCAATGGCGATGGCAACTGTAACTAATAGCGGTAGCATAGCTGGTTCCAAGCATTGTCATTGGTTAAAAGTCTGGTAATGTCATTGTATATTTCAAAATAGCTTGACTTCATTGGTTAAATTGGGACCTAGCTCATTGCAGATGGCGCAGTAGGTCGTTGCTTGATGCAAGTCGTATCGGTTGAGGGCGCGGACAGGGCGTAAGAGTTAGCTGTAGTGTCGCTCGTTCGAGTACATAATATGCTTTTAATCCGTATCTATCTTATTAAACCTAACTTACCACAATTGCTTACATATTTCTTTAAGTTTTCTTAATTCTTTCTTTTTCTGGAAAGGACAATCTTTGGAATTTACTTTATTCAATTAGGTTCTTATTTATGCCCGTCTTGTTAAAGATAGTTGACCTACCCTTTCGCAGTTAATATTTTACCTCTGAAATAGCGTCTCTGTCAAAATCACAATGATCTTTGTTCTTGTTAAGGAGTTCCCTCACCGGAGCATTCGCCTTTAATGTAACAATCCGAGATTCGATTTTGAGCATTACGTTACGCGAGACGCTTCCCATTAAGCTTGTAATGTAACAAGTGATTGTTACAAATTGTATCGTAGCACGTTGCGCACTATAATTCTTTGTTTCCTCACTCACTGATATAATGCACGAATCGGAACTGTTACACAGGTGAGGGGGCGTGCCTTTAAGTCAAGCTTGCTAACCGTGACATGTGTCAAATTCATATTGATATTAATATTCTCGTGATTCTCGTACATACAGTAAGGCTACGTTTGAGTTGCCGCTACTAAAAAATAAATAGCTGGTAAATAGCTGGGAATGGACATGACTTCCTGCAAAGAAACGATGGATGGACTGTGAAGGATGTATGGCTAGAAGGGACTTGAGTAATAGGGACGTATGGAAGAAGAAGACATGCTGCGCCGACCCCAAATAATTTGGGATAAGCGCAGGAGAATGATGATAGACATGACTTCCTTCATCATCATAATTTCTGCCCGGAATCGCCCACTATTGATATATAAGGTGTTGTTTTGCATCCTCGTCAAAATCCAGGAGGTTGCCACCGAATAAACGTTTGAAATTTTTTGTTTGTGTGTAAGCGAGGTTATAAGGCGAGCATCAGATGGGCTATGTTTAAAACACGGGTGATTCACACTTTCCGAATTCCGCAAAAAAGAAAAAAAAAAATACCTACTAATTTTATTAGTGATTCGGGACGAGAATCATTAGCATCGTTACCTCCTTGAATTAGACGAGGATGCAAAACAACACCTTGTATAGGCCTCAACTTTCTTCTGCCATTATTTTTGTTCTGTGCGTCCCATATATAGCCATCTGTTTCTCGCGACGTTTTGACGACATCGTCAAACCAACACGACTTCCTTTCATACTGGCAAATTTGAGTTTCTATATAATTTTTTTGCTAGCATGAAGTTGTCAAAACTGCTCTTCGCAAATATTATGACATTGAGATAAAAGACAGTTGCGAGCAAACTTATGTTTGGTTTAAGTAGGTATTTTACTCTTTGGAGGAAACATCTTTTAGTATAAGCATTGTAGTGTTTAGGAAACATATTGTTTGGTGAAGTCTTATTTAGATAGACGTGTGTTAGTACTAGAAAACGGGTAATTCACCGCCTTACACATGGAGCAAGGAGCCGCCTTACGCATGGGCAAGTCATTCAACCACTAATCAACAATGCCCTTCGAAATTCTCAATGGCACTATGTTTTTTTATGTTTTATTGTTCGGAAATCCTCATAGATGGTTGCCGCCGTAGGGTCTATGAAACTCTGACTAAACCAAACGGTGTTCCTCCTTGTCTCATCTGATTGGGGACACTTTTGCTATCTCCACAAAATCAACCCAACAGGTCATTTTGGTACAAAATAGCATAATAATAAGGCCTATTATTCTGTGGAGTCTGTATTTGTGCCCGGGTGATGGCAGTAGGCCCACCCCCTATTACGTGCCTAATTTTTTGGAGGTGTGATTGAATGTTATGTTTATGTGAAAGATATAAAATTCATTAATCTGAAAATTAAACGTCCATTTATTTTTCCATGATCATAATATCTTCTCGGAGATTCATCATTTCTCAGAGCAATATTGAGCAATGAAATAAAAGGAGGGGGGGGTGCGCATGTTGACGCGCATTACCTTTTCCTTTTTTTTTTTTGTATGACGATAATTATGTTCTAATAATCCAGGAATTTCTCCGTAGCAGGCACGGTGTCGGGGTTTGTGCCCATTTGATGGCAATAGGCTCGATGCGACTTACACATAGCTGGCGAAAAGTTGGTGAACTATTAAGTACACCTGTGCCTAACCATTCGGGGATTACAAGCGTAAGCTTATGTTCTGTTCTTGATATGTTCTAAATTCACCTTCCTCTGCCCAGGCTGCTGCGGCTGTTGCTCCGCGCTCCGACCTCGCTACAAGCGGCTGGTGGACAACATCTTCCCAGCTAACCCTCAGGATGGGCTGGTCAAATCCAACATGGAGAAGCTCACGTTCTACTCGCTGTCCAGCCCCGAGAAACTCGACAGGATCGGCGAGTATCTGTTCCAGAAGGCGTCGAGAGATATTTATAGGAGACGACATGGGTAAGTTATACAAGGTGTTGTTTTGCAACCTCGTCAAATTTCAGGGGGTGGTCACGAAAGACGTAAATAATCAATTAAAATTACGATACCTAGTTAATTATTAATAAACGCTGATTTTCGGTTGTCTAAGTTTGTCAGTATTTCAGAATAACCCCCTTAACGTGGTTTAGGGACTAAGAAATTATGAAATAAACGTTTGAGATTGTTTGTATGTGTGTAAGCGGCCAGGTTATAAGGCAAGAACCAGACGGGCCGCGTTTAAAACACGGGTGGTTCAGACTTACCAATTTCCGTAAAAAAGAAAAAATAAATAGCTACCCATTTTATTATTGATTCGAGACGAGAATCACTAGCATAGTTACCACCTTGAATTTGACGAGGATGCAAAACAACACCTTGTATATATGTATAAATTAATACATAGACGAAGTTTTTTTGGCATTGAAAATATAAACGTGCGCTTTTATAAGTATCACTTTTGTGTCGCTTAGTTTTAGTGAAACCGGCGGTAAGAATAATCAGAAAATATGTAAGTGTTCCCATCAGCTATCAAAACAATAGAGAAGTTTAAAATTCAAAGCAGATAAAATAATTTATACATATAAACGACAATATTACGATCTTAAAATTAATAAACAACAGCTAGAGGTTACGTCAAATAGATAGGCAAAGCAAATTTAAATAAAAACTGTATGTTTTTAAGTGAAACTTCTTATGCGACTTCCAACAAGTTTAACGCTACCATGGAGGGGGAATATTTTCTAAAACTCACTAAGAGATGGCAGTATTACAAGATTTGTGCGTGCAAATAGTCATGCATTCAACTCTTCGCTGTGACCAGCCTTCGCTCAATTTCCATGAGTAGAATAACCTCGATAAACTTATGTAATAATTATGTAATAAAAATAACACAACAAGAAAACATTATTTAAAAGCTCAATAAAAAATTACGAGAGTGAATGCGTGGCACTCGGACGCATGCGTGTCCTATACGAAGTTTCACTACTTCCGCGCGGAGGGACTCCACGCACTATTTTTTTAAAGAATTATTTAGATTTTACCAACTCATTGATTTAAGTTTTTCTAGCCATTTCCCAAATATGTTGTGGTCGGCTTCCAGTCTAACTGGATGCAGCTGGGTATCAGTATTTTACATGGAGCGACTGCCTATCTGACCTCCACAACCCAGTTAGTACTGCGTAATACGATACCCCTTGGTAAGACTGGTTGTCCTACTTTCGGCCATGACTGTAACACCTTGAAATATCAATCTTTGGATAAATTTTAGGGTTCCGTACCCAAAGGGTCAAACGGGACCTTATTACTGAGACTTTGCTGTCCGTCCGTCCGTCCGTCCGTCCGTCTGTCACCAGGCTGTATCTCATGAACCGTGATAGTTAGCCAGTTGAAATTCCTACAGATTATGTATTACGGTTGCCGCTATAACAACAAATACTTAAAACAGTATAAAATAAATATTAAAGCGGGCTCCCATACAAAAAAGATTTTGATTTTTTTTGCTCGTTTTTTTAAATAATGGTACGGAGCCCATACGCCATCGGTGCGCGAGTCCGACTCGCACTTGGCCGGTTTTTTTTTTCTTCTTTCCATGAGATTAACCTTAACACTTATCTTAAGTTAACTTATCAATAGATTATCATTTCCGTAAGAAGCTGTCTTGTTTTACTATACACTTGGCAGATACAATGTTATCAATTTATTGTCTTAACTGGCTCTTCAGAACTGCCCGAATAAGTTACGAAGACGATGAATACCGAAAACGCATTATAATCCAATAGGGGTGAAGACTGGGTAAAGAAAACGACATTCTATTTTGTCCGTCAGACAGGTAATACAAAAATATTAGACACGTACTTTTTGTTTTATCAAAATATCAAAAAATAACTTAGTTAAAACTCATTAAAGTTGGAGAGTGGGGGCTAACTATGTCACTAGTAGGTGTAAAAATTACCTACATGTGACGTCATACGCCATTTCAACTCAATATATATCCGTTATTTTATGACCAAGTGAAAAAAGAAAAAATACGTATCCAATACTTTTCAATAATCTACCCGACGGACAAAGAAAAAAAAATGTGATCACCCCTATTATTCCTATTCTTCATTGCACACAGAATCATAAGATTACACACAAATAATTTTTAACTGTACAACGGCGAGCTTAACCCAGAATCGGGTTTTATTTGGGGTTGGAATTATGTTCCTACTGCTAGAACACAGGCCGGTTGTAGTAGGGAAGAATCACATGTGACTAAAAAGTGATGAATATTAACGTTGATGGGTGGATATTGAGAGGAAGACCAGCGATGTTCGGATTTGAGAGAAAAAGGAGTAAATATAGCGTGACAGATGACAGAGAAAAATGGAAGAAAAAGACGTGCTGCCTCGACCCCAAATAACATATGACAAGGTCAGGAAGATGATGATTATGTTGCTACTGCTGGAATACAGGCTGGCTTCCACTCTGAGAGAGGCTTCGGTAAAACACCGTATTGAGCCAATACGGGTTGCTGGATGTTAGTCTCCGATTTTTTGGTCCTAGGATATCGTGTCGTTTTCCTCACGATAAAAACATTTTGCGATTACCAATTTATGAGGATTTTGGGTTGTCGAAACTCAAGGTTTTCCAAAGGGCGTTGAAGCGTAGCGGATTGGGTATTAGTCTCGGCGACATAATTCGCAATACCACAGTACGCCCCAAAATTGGGATCGCTGAAGTTTCAATAAGACTGCTGGGTTGAAATGGGGTTGGGGTAGACCATATCTGTAGAATGCATCAGGACCGATAGGCCAGAGTCGTCACGCAGTGGGTGCTAGAAAACACTGGTGTGACGACTTAAACTCACTTGACGACGGCGTTTGTGTGAGATTGGCCGGAAAGAACCACACAGAGAGAAGAGTGAGAGGTTATGGGGAGACCTTTGCCCTGCAGTGGGATAGCATAGGCCCAGGAAAAAAATGTTAATGGTTTGGTAGTAGACACTAACTGGCATGCATGATGATAACAAATACTGGAAATGTCATTTTATATTCAAACCTGCTGATAACTAAAGTACTTAACTATTCAAGATAAAAGTACTTCTAATCTCGTAAAAGGCACTCAATAAACGACAGTAAACTAGCTAAAGTGTTTTCACAATAGAACTGGGGATCCCTCCCCAGTTCTATTGTGAAAACACGGAATATGAGTGTATTGATTTGTGCAGGAGATATTGACCTAAAGGCTTGTCCACGCTAGGACTGATTTGCCCGTTTTCACTGACATTAAATAACACCTAAACAAAAGCGCATTGTTGGGTGTTCAACGCTCGGTTTAGTAACGAGAGTAAACTTTCCATGTAGTAAAATAATTCAACCCTTTAGTTTTTTAGGGTTCCGTACCCAAAGGATCAAACGGGACCCTATTACTGAGACTTTGCTGTCCGTCTGTCACCAGGCTGTATCTCATGAACCGTGATAGTTGGCCAGTTGAAATTTTTTCAGATTATGTATTTCTGAGGGCGATTATGTAATTATGAACGAAAGAAGAAAAGAAAGAAAATACGTTTATTAAGCACATGCCACAAGAACTCACAGCTTTAAAAAAAAAAAAACTTAAACCTAAACACAGTAGACACAATAAATATATTTTATGTGTGTCTCACGACTGTGCCAAATAGGCCCGGTTCAGCAAAATGCCGGGCAACTAGTGTCCGACGCTGGTTTTCAACTATGAGGGTTCAAAGATTAATTAATAGGGGATCGGACTGGGTAAAGAAAACGACATTCTATTTTATCCGTCAGACAGGTAATACAAAAATATTAGACACGTATTTTTTGTTTTCTCAAAATATCAAAAAATTACTTAGTTAGAACTCATTAAAGATGGAGAGTGGGGGCTTACTACGTCACAAGTAGGTATAAAACTTACCTACATGTGACGTCATGCGCCATTTCAACTCAATATATCTCCGTAATTTTATGACCACGTGAAAAAAGAAAAAATACGTGTCCAATACTTTTCAATAAACTACCCGACGGACAAAGAAAAAAAATAGGATTATCCCCTATTATACAAGATGGACGCTAAAACGGTTACCACATCATTCTAAGCCCACATAGATATTTCTCAGCACGGAAACAGCTGTTTTTCATGTTGATAACGGACGAAAAATTTCTATGTAGGGTTCAGAATGATATACAGGATACACGGCAACCTTTTAGTTTCTTTCCACTTTACACCCTTCATAATAATTAATAATAACTCAAAATAACACCTTGTATAGTAGGAGTTTTTCCTACTATACAAGGTGTTATTTTGCAACCTCGTCAAAATTCAGGAGGTTTTCAGAAAATACATAAATAAACCAATATAAAATACGGTTCCTAGTTAATTATTAATAAACGATGATTTTTTGGTTATTTAAGTTTGTTTGTTTTTTTTTTTTTTTCTCTATTACTACCGTCTGTAGTAAGCAATCGACTTATTGTCGGGCCTACGCTGTCCTCCCATACTTAAGTACTAACGCTGTAACTTAAAATATTGTAAAACCAAATGATTTTAAAAGAGTAACCATGGAGTTTCTTGCCGGTTCTTCTCCATAGGAAACGACCAACCCGAACCGTGCACCTTTTGTTGACGTTTTATAAGTGCCCATGTAGGCCTATGTAAAATAAAATATTTTGATTTTGATTTTGTCAGTATTTCAGAATAACCCCCTTAACATGGTTTAGAGAATAAGTAATTATTGAAAAAACGTTTGAGACTGTTTGTATGTGTGGAAGCGAGGTTATAGGGCGAGAATCAGACGGGCCGCGTTTAAAACACGGGTGGTTCACACTTACCGATTTCCGTAAATAAGAAAAAAAATAAAAATTACCGACCTATTTTATTATTTATTCGGGACGAGAATCATTAGCAATAGTTACCTCCTTGAATTTGACGAGGATGCAAAACAACACCTTGTTATATAAATATTGCATTTAACATGGCAATAGCTTAGTCGTCCATTCCCTGATATCTCTTTGCACGAACCAAAACAATGAACAATGTATCGTTTTACACTGGTAAAAAAAGTTGAGATCATAATAGATAGCGATTCAAAACGTTTTAAGTCTTTATTTCCATTTTTGCAGCAGCCTACCACATTCTACTTCTGGACATACGCCTTTCAGCTCGATTCTCGTCAACTCTCATACAGTTGTTACCAGCCACCCTGACCGCTGTTGACATGCCAAAACGCAAAAACTTTATACAACAACATCAACATGCTTATCTCCAGGTTCGTGATAATAGCCATGGAGGCGATGGACCAGCTCTTGGTGGCCTGTCACTCGCAGACGCTCAACCTGTTCGTGGAGAGCTTCCTCAAGATGGTGCAGAAGTTGCTTGAGTCTACCGACCCGCAGCTGCAGATCTTGGCCACGCAGAGTGTGAGTATCAAATACTGGAGAAAAACAGATATATATATTAAATGAGATATATATATATATCTCATCAATTTGAGGAACTAGAATTAATAATACAAAACAAAAGCGTCGAAATAGGAACCTCTTCTTATTTTTTCGTCGGTTAAGAAGTAGATAAGTGGGTGGTGAGAGCAGCGGTGGCCCAGTGGTGGCAGCCCCGACTTACGAGCAGTAAGACGTGGGTTCGAACCCAGGCAGGTGCATTACTTTATGTAATTTATGTCATCACCGCTGCCCGCAAAAACGGTGAAGGAAAACGTCGTGAGGAAACCGGCATGTTGTAGAACTAAAAATTCGAAGACAAGTGACATCTACCAACCTGAGCGAACCCCATTAAATCCTCATTTACGGGTCTCTGCTGTCTGCAACACAAAAAGAGAAACGGAAAAACGTGATCCTCTGGTCTTCAATGTTTGTATTAATCCATTTACCATAATCTCATAAACCGCTATAACCTAATAGCGGTTTATCATAGAGGTGATATAATCCCTTGTAATTTTACGTGCAGTCTGGCTATGAATCATATTTAATAGATATTGTCGATATGAAAATCATGTACTTTTGAGTCATAAATCTATGAGAAAATAGATAAATGCATATTAATAATATGTTATTCTATTTATAGATACATAATCACCCAGTTTTGCTCTTGTACAAGGTCATATTTAGTTCTGTAAAAAAACTATTCAAATGAGTATCGTTATCTGAACATGATAAAAACCAAAACAATTTTGTCTTAGGCATGCTGACAGTATAGAAGAACGGTTTTTGTTTTTTTAAAGATAATAAAACTTGTCACGACTCTTAATGACTACGCAAAAAAAATATCCTTAATTTTACCCTGTAAAACTAGCTGCTCCCCGCGATTTCGTCCGCGTGGAAATTTTGTTGCGTTTTTCAGGGATAAATTGTACATATAAACCTTCCTCTTGAATCATTGTGTCTATTGATGAATACCGCATCAAAATCCAATGTGGAGTTCCGAATAAAACCTAAGCGTACAGACGACGAGAAGCGACTTTGTCTTATACTATGCAGAGATTTTTCGAAGAATCTCTTCAAAAGAACACTCCAATCAAAATTCCTTCGTTATTGTCTTCAGTTCGTCCGCTTCGCCAACATAGAAGAAGACACGCCGTCGTACCACCGCCGCTACGACTTCTTCGTCTCCAAGTTCTCCGCGATGTGCCACAGCAACCACATCGAAAAGCAGACCAGAGACAACATCCGACTGGCGGGCATACAGGGCTTACAGGTACGTGCAAATATTCACTTAAAAACACTATTTGGTGCTACCGACCAGAACATGACCCACCGTTGGAGTTTCCAAACGGTCCCTACACCTTCAACAACTGCTAAGCCTTTTCCCAACTAATAAATAAAATAAATATATTAAAAAATCTTTATTCGAAATTAACGATTTAGGTATAATAATGTTAGATGCCTGTACTACGATAATCCTGTATCACAGGCTGCGGGAGTTCTAACTATATGCGATATGTAGGACAGTAGTTTTTTGTTTAATAATTAACACTAGCTGTTCCGCGCAACTTCGTCTGCGTCACATTTTCCCCGTTTTCGCAAGATATTTCATTGCTGCTCCGCTCCTATTGGTCGTAGCGTGATGATATATAATCCTATGTCCTTCCCCAGGTTGAATTCTATTTTCTTGCCCAATTTCATTAAGATCCGATCAGCCGTATAGTCGTGAAAAGGTAACAAACAAACATACAAACAAACAGAGTGACTTTCGCATTTATAATATTAGTATGGATATAATATTAGTATGGATTAGTATGGATTACATAATGGCAAACTTATTTTAATTAACTTAAACCCTTTTAGAACTTAACACATATTTATAACAAGCAGAATTATTATAAACTAGGTTGCAAAAACCGATTCCCAACTATGTTAGGGCTGGCGTCCAGTATTACCAGATGCACTGAATACCAGTATTTTACATGGAGGGACTGCCTATCTGACCTCCACAACCCAGTTAGTACTGGGTAATACGATACTCCTTGGTATAACGACCGTCAAAGATCTATAAATCACAACCGGGACCAACGGCTTATCGTGCTTTCCGAGGCGCGTAAGATACTCGGAAATATCCTTACATATTAAAACAGGGATGGTGACTCATTTTCTTTTTATTCGTCTATCGGGTAGATTATTAAAAAGTATTTGACGCGTATTTTTTCTTTTTTCACGTAATCGAAAATTACGGAGATATTTTGAGTTGAAATGGCGCATGACGTCACGGCTCAGTACATTTTATACCTAGTTGTGACGTAGTGAGCCCCCACTCTCCAACTTTAATGCGTTTTAACTAAGTATTTTTTTGTTAACTTGATAAAACAAAAAATACGTATCTAATATTTTTGTATTACCTGATTGACGGACAAAATAGATGTTCGTTTTCTTTACCCAGTCATCATCCCTATTAAACGTCATTAAATCGGCTAATTGCTCATGCGACTAACTTTTCTAGGTAAATGACACAATACATGTTCAAATAATATGATTTATCGATAAGCAATACGTTTCCTTCCTTCCGTACGTCATTCGACGGCCCTTACTCCCAAAAATGAGTAATAGCTCATTTGTAGTGTATCGTAACACAGACACAAGTTTGTTTTAAAATAGGTATGTTCTGTCTCGTTCATCTAGTGGTGCTGCTGAGCATGAAGTCTTAGGTTCGATCCCCAGGTCGAGAAAAGTGTTGTTGAGTTTTTACATTAGTGTAATCTCACTAGCATCCATGGAGTCTGTATTGGTGCCGTGTTGACGGTACTAGGCGCACCCCCATTACATGAAACAAAACAAACAAAAAACAAAACATAACTGAAAACTAGGTGTATTATTAAAAACCCCTCTAGCTAACCCTTCGGGAATTTTGTTAGAATAAGAATAGTATTTATTTCTGAGTGAATGGTACATTAGGATCTTAATCTAAAACAGTTTCACATACTCTACCGTTGCCGGTGTAGAAATATTAAAATTAGCATAAAAAGCCAATGTGGCAAAGTTCTAGACCGCAACAATATAATAGGGGACCGGACTGGGGAAAGAAAACGACATTCTATTTTGTCTGTCAGACAGGTAATACAAAAATATTAGACACGTATTTTTTTTTTTATCAAAATATCATAAAATTACTTAGTTAAAACTCATTAAAGTTGGAGAGTGGGGGCTTACTACGTCACAAGTAGGTATAAAACTTACCTACATGTGACGTCATGTGCCATTTCAACTCAATATATCTCCGTAATTTTTTGACCACGTGAAAAAAGAAAAAATACGTGTCCAATACTTTTCAATATACTACCTGACGGACAAAGAAAAAAAAATTGGATTATCCCCTATTATAATAGTTTGTCATCAAAAACTCTAAATAAAGATATATCCCCAATACAATGTCAAGTTGGAAAGTATAATACATGTCAATAGGTATACACATTCACAAATAAAGTATTAATAAAAATATAATGTCAAAATTTATAATTAAAAAAATTAATTAGCTGAATAGAAACAGTTGTCTAAAAGCCATTCAAATTGTGTTTTTCTGAATTTATTAGTGGGCAACACTGATGCGTGTTGAAATGGTTAAAGATTTTGGTTGCCATGCAATTGGAATTTCTGCTATAAAAATGTAGTCAGTTAGTGAGACTAATTACAGGCAAGTTTTAAACAAAAATGTACATAAGCTACCGGAAAGCTTGATTCAATCCTGTTGAATGTCTTCCTAAAAATACGAAATCCCTCGAAGCAATTGCCATTTATTAAAGCCCTCTGGTTAAAAATTACAACTTCATAAAAATAAATGTAAGTTTATTTTGGAGCTTATGTCGCAATTCTTTGCTATGCTAAAATATGAATGAGTTTTTCCGATGTTGCAAACGTCTAAAGGTTTGTTTGATACACTGAAAAAACATTAAAACGAATTGAAAACCTCCTCCTTTTGCAAGTCAGCTAAAAATGTGTATTAGGTAAGAATACTATTTACTTACACTACACAGAGCGGTTGTTCCGAACGGAAGTCTGTAGGAATACAGTTGCAGGGAGCTTACGTCACTGGTTGGTAGAATACCTACCTTTCAGAGTATTTAGGCGTCGAACGATTAGGAGAGAGAAGGAGAGACTTGTTCTCTAACATCATGTATCCTTTTGTTTCAGGGTGTGATCAGAAAGACCGTGTCGGATGATTTGGTGGAAAACATCTGGGAGGCTCAGCATATGGACAAGATTGTGCCTTCTCTACTTTACAATATGCAGGTAAACTATCTTCGGTCAGCGTTAGCGACGCGGTGCGAGTTGCCGAGAAGCGAGCTAAGTGGCCTGCGATTGGAGAGGCTTATGTCCAGCAGTGGACTGCTGAACATAAGCATAAGGTTTAGCAACGATAGACATGTTTTTAGTTAATGTTGATACTAATCCATGAGTTGTTTCCAGACTGCGGAGAAGTACGACACAGTGCTGTGCATGGAGGGAAGTGCGGGCGGCGCCGGTGAGGAGGAGCCGGCGCGACTGGCGGAGGCGTGTCTGCGCGAGCTGGTGGGCCGCGCCTCCTTCGGGCACATCCGCAGCGTCCTGCGGCCCGTGCTCACGTAAGTGTTACTACAGCGACACGTGTCTGCGCGAGCTGGTGGGCCGCGCCTCCTTCGGGCACATCCGCAGCGTGCTGCGGCCCGTGCTCACGTAAGTGTTACTACAGCGACACGTGTCTGCGCGAGCTGGTGGGCCGCGCCTCCTTCGGGCACATCCGCAGCGTCCTGCGGCCCGTGCTCACGTAAGTGTTACTACAGCGACACGTGTCTGCGCGAGCTGGTGGGCCGCGCCTCCTTCGGGCACATCCGCAGCGTGCTGCGGCCCGTGCTCACGTAAGTGTTACTACAGCGACACGTGTCTGCGCGAGCTGGTGGGCCGCGCCTCCTTCGGGCACATCCGCAGCGTCCTGCGGCCCGTGCTCACGTAAGTGTTACTACAGCGACACGTGTCTGCGCGAGCTGGTGGGCCGCGCCTCCTTCGGGCACATCCGCAGCGTGCTGCGGCCCGTGCTCACGTAAGTGTTACTACAGCGACACGTGTCTGCGCGAGCTGGTGGGCCGCGCCTCCTTCGGGCACATCCGCAGCGTCCTGCGGCCCGTGCTCACGTAAGTGTTACTACAGCGACACGTGTCTGCGCGAGCTGGTGGGCCGCGCCTCCTTCGGGCACATCCGCAGCGTGCTGCGGCCCGTGCTCACGTAAGTGTTACTACAGCGACACGTGTCTGCGCGAGCTGGTGGGCCGCGCCTCCTTCGGGCACATCCGCAGCGTCCTGCGGCCCGTGCTCACGTAAGTGTTACTACAGCGACACGTGTCTGCGCGAGCTGGTGGGCCGCGCCTCCTTCGGGCACATCCGCAGCGTGCTGCGGCCCGTGCTCACGTAAGTGTTACTACAGCGACACGTGTCTGCGCGAGCTGGTGGGCCGCGCCTCCTTCGGGCACATCCGCAGCGTCCTGCGGCCCGTGCTCACGTAAGTGTTACTACAGCGACACGTGTCTGCGCGAGCTGGTGGGCCGCGCCTCCTTCGGGCACATCCGCAGCGTCCTGCGGCCCGTGCTCACGTAAGTGTTACTACAGCGACACGTGTCTGCGCGAGCTGGTGGGCCGCGCCTCCTTCGGGCACATCCGCAGCGTGCTGCGGCCCGTGCTCACGTAAGTGTTACTACAGCGACACGTGTCTGCGCGAGCTGGTGGGCCGCGCCTCCTTCGGGCACATCCGCAGCGTCCTGCGGCCCGTGCTCACGTAAGTGTTACTACAGCGACACGTGTCTGCGCGAGCTGGTGGGCCGCGCCTCCTTCGGGCACATCCGCAGCGTCCTGCGGCCCGTGCTCACGTAAGTGTTACTACAGCGACACGTGTCTGCGCGAGCTGGTGGGCCGCGCCTCCTTCGGGCACATCCGCAGCGTCCTGCGGCCCGTGCTCACGTAAGTGTTACTACAGCGACACGTGTCTGCGCGAGCTGGTGGGCCGCGCCTCCTTCGGGCACATCCGCAGCGTCCTGCGGCCCGTGCTCACGTAAGTGTTACTACAGCGACACGTGTCTGCGCGAGCTGGTGGGCCGCGCCTCCTTCGGGCACATCCGCAGCGTGCTGCGGCCCGTGCTCACGTAAGTGTTACTACAGCGACACGTGTCTGCGCGAGCTGGTGGGCCGCGCCTCCTTCGGGCACATCCGCAGCGTCCTGCGGCCCGTGCTCACGTAAGTGTTACTACAGCGACACGTGTCTGCGCGAGCTGGTGGGCCGCGCCTCCTTCGGGCACATCCGCAGCGTCCTGCGGCCCGTGCTCACGTAAGTGTTACTACAGCGACACGTGTCTGCGCGAGCTGGTGGGCCGCGCCTCCTTCGGGCACATCCGCAGCGTCCTGCGGCCCGTGCTCACGTAAGTGTTACTACAGCGACACGTGTCTGCGCGAGCTGGTGGGCCGCGCCTCCTTCGGGCACATCCGCAGCGTCCTGCGGCCCGTGCTCACGTAAGTGTTACTACAGCGACACGTGTCTGCGCGAGCTGGTGGGCCGCGCCTCCTTCGGGCACATCCGCAGCGTCCTGCGGCCCGTGCTCACGTAAGTGTTACTACAGCGACACGTGTCTGCGCGAGCTGGTGGGCCGCGCCTCCTTCGGGCACATCCGCAGCGTCCTGCGGCCCGTGCTCACGTAAGTGTTACTACAGCGACACGTGTCTGCGCGAGCTGGTGGGCCGCGCCTCCTTCGGGCACATCCGCAGCGTCCTGCGGCCCGTGCTCACGTAAGTGTTACTACAGCGACACGTGTCTGCGCGAGCTGGTGGGCCGCGCCTCCTTCGGGCACATCCGCAGCGTGCTGCGGCCCGTGCTCACGTAAGTGTTACTACAGCGACACGTGTCTGCGCGAGCTGGTGGGCCGCGCCTCCTTCGGGCACATCCGCAGCGTGCTGCGGCCCGTGCTCACGTAAGTGTTACTACAGCGACACGTGTCTGCGTGAGCTGGTGGGCCGCGCCTCCTTCGGGCACATCCGCAGCGTGCTGCGGCCCGTGCTCACGTAAGTGTTACTACAGCGACACGTGTCTGCGCGAGCTGGTGGGCCGCGCCTCCTTCGGGCACATCCGCAGCGTGCTGCGGCCCGTGCTCACGTAAGTGTTACTACAGCGACACGTGTCTGCGCGAGCTGGTGGGCCGCGCCTCCTTCGGGCACATCCGCAGCGTGCTGCGGCCCGTGCTCACGTAAGTGTTACTACAGCGACACGTGTCTGCGCGAGCTGGTGGGCCGCGCCTCCTTCGGGCACATCCGCAGCGTGCTGCGGCCCGTGCTCACGTAAGTGTTACTACACAAGGCGCGAAGCGTCGCGGCTCGACTCCGCGCCCCGAAGACCGCAGCTGTAGTGATCACACTACAGCCGGAAGCGGAAAAGAGGGGCGTGTCATACCGCGACGTGCTGACAAAGGCGAAGGCGACGGTGAATCTCGGGGAGCTTGGGATCACCGGGGGACTCCGGCTCAAAGTCACCGCGACAGGGGCTAGAGCGCTGGAGATCCCCGGAGAAAATAGCGGCCTGTCTGCTGACGCTCTGGCTGAAAAGCTCAGAGCGTCCCTAGATGCGGATGAGGTCCGAGTGTCCAGGCCCGTCAGATGCGCAGACATGCGCATCCTGGGTCTGGACGACTCAGTGACCCAAGAGGAGGTGGTCGCCGCCGTCACCAGGACCGGTGGGTGCCCTGCCGAGCAGGTCAGGGCAGGCACCCTACGTCCGGACAACTCGGGCATGCGAACCGTAATGGTAAGCTGCCCTGTGACGGCGGCAAGAACGATCGTGGAGGCTGGAAGGCTCCTGGTAGGCTGGGTGTCAGCGCAGGTTAAGCTGCTGGAACCCCGACCTCTGAGGTGTTACCGGTGCCTCGTGGGACACCACGTGAGTTGTCAGTGCACCTCGGAGGTGGACCGCAGCGACGTCTGCTTCCGTTGCGGTCAGCCCGGTCATATGGCCGCGGCCTGCTCTGCCCCACCGCACTGCACTGCATGTGCGGCAGCGGGCAAACCGGCCGATCACCGGGCTGGGGGCAGGGCCTGCGTACCACCCACCAGGACCAGGGGCAAGGGAAGGCCCTCAGCCACCGCCACCACCGTCGCCATCGCTGCAGCAGCTGCCGCCACTGTCGCTCCCGCCACTGCCCCCAGTACTGCCGCCGCATCAACATCTGTCGCGGGGCCCTCACAGGGGGCCCGGGAGGGGGCTGAAATGGAGTGCCAATAATGGCCCCATTATGCCTCCTCCAGGCGAACATCAACCACTGCCGCTGTGCTCAGGATCTGTTGCTCCAGAGCATGACGGAGTGGTTGATTAACGTCGCCGTGGTCGCTGAGCCGTACTTTGTCCCGCCCAGGGAAGACTGGGTGGAGGACCTGAGTGGCTCAGTGGCCATAATTTCGTCGGCCGCCACCGGTACCCCGACCCTTGAGAGTGTCAGGAAGGGTCAGGGTTGCGTAGCAGCACGGTTCGGGGAGATCGTCGTAGCGGGAGTCTACTTCTCCCCGAGCCGAACTCTCGCCGAGTTCCACAACTCCCTCATGGAGTTGAGTGTCGTCATCCGAAGCTATTCCCTCCCCGTGCTTGTGCTCGGGGACTTCAATGCCAAAAACTTGGCTTGGGGTTCTCGTTGCACAGATGTGCGGGGTAGGATGGTGGAGGACTGGGCTCTGGAGGTGGGCCTGGTCGTCCTAAATCGGGGTTCTGTCCCCACGTGTGTGCGGATGCGGGGCGAGTCGGTGGTGGACATCTCGTTCGCTAGCCCCGCTCTGTCACCGCGTGTCGTTGACTGGCGCGTTATGGAGGGGGTGGAGACCTATTCCGACCACCGGTACATCCGGTTCGATGTCTCCGCCCAGGACTCAAGCGCGCCGGTCTCACAGGCCCCGAGTGGTCCGCGTTGGGCGCTGAAGCAGCTGGACCGGGAGCTCCTCCTGGAAGCCTCGATAGTGCAGGCCTGGGTGACATCACCGAACAGGCCTGCCGACATCAACAACGAGGCAGGGTGGTTCCAGGAGGCCATGTCCGACATATGCGACGTGGCAATGCCCCGAGTTCGGCCAGGACGCGCCCGGCGTCAGGTGTACTGGTGGTCGCGAGAGCTGAAGTCTCTGCGCGAGGCGTGCGTCGCCGCGCGGCACCTGTACGCCAGGCATCGCAGGCTCCGCATCCGCCCTACGGATGCGGCAGCCATTGAGGCGGAGCTGTACGAGGGATACAGAGCAGCGAAGACCGCCCTCCAAGAGGCTGTCCAGCGGGCCAGGGACCTGGGCCGCGAGGAGATGCTGGGGACTCTCGACAGAGATCCGTGGGGGCGCCCTTACAAGATGGTGCGGGACAAACTCCGCACCTGGGCCCCCCCGCTGACGCAGAGTCTCCGCCCTCAGCTCGTGGAGGACGTGGTGAGCGCTCTGTTCCCTCTGCGAGGGGAACATCCTCCCCCGCCTATGGCTCCGCCGCTTGCGGTGCCAGATGTGGACCACATCGAGGACGATGACGACATTCCGGAAGTGACCGGGGTAGACCTGAGAGTGGCGGTAGGCAGGCTTAAAGCCAAAAATACCGCCCCGGGACCCGATGGCTTGCCTGGCAAAGCCTGGGTCCTGGCCTCGGAGGCTCTCGGGCCCCGACTGGAAGGGCTCTTAAGCGCATGCTTGGAGAGAGGCCAGTTCCCGCTTCGTTGGAAGACGGGGAAGCTGGTCCTCATCCGGAAGCCGGGGCGCCCTGCGGACTCTCCGTCCGCATACCGGCCCATTGTGTTGCTCGACGAGGTGGGCAAGCTCTTTGAAAGAGTCATTGCGAACCGCCTCGCCGGGCACCTTGTGGGGATGGGGCCGGATCTTGCGGATCACCAGTTTGGTTTCCGCAGGGGGCGCTCGACGGTGGACGCCATCATGCGCGTGAGGGCTCTCACGACGGGGGATGCGGTGTCCCGGGGTGGGGTCGTCGTGGCGGTGTCTCTTGACATCGCCAACGCCTTCAACACCATGCCCTGGACCTGCATTAGGGAGGCACTCCGGTATCACCGGGTGCCGACCTACCTTCGTCGTGTGGTCGGGGACTACCTGACGGACAGGGCCGTCATCTACCCTGGTCGCAACGGAGAGTGGAACCGGCGAGAGATGTCATGCGGTGTTCCACAGGGATCGGTTCTGGGGCCGCCCTTGTGGAACATCGGCTACGACTGGGTGCTGCGCGCCGACCTCCCTAGCGGTGTCAGCGTAGTTTGCTACGCTGACGACACGCTGGTGCTGGCACAGGGGAGGTCGCACGAGGCGGCGGCCGAACTTATGACACGCGGGGTTGCGATAGTCGTGGAGAGAATCCGGCAGCTGGGTCTCGAGGTGGCATTGCACAAGTCCGAGGCCATGTGCTTTCATGGGCCTCGGAATGCGCCACCGTCGGGATCCACACTGACGGTAGGAGGGGTTTCCATCGGCGTCGAGTCGACGCTAAAGTACCTAGGACTTGTCCTCGACAGCCGGTGGAACTTCGTTGAGCACTTCCGACGTTTGGCCCCAAAACTGGAACGGGCAGGGGCCGCATTCAAGCGGCTCTTGCCCAACCTGGGGGGTCCAAACGCCTCCTGCCGGAGGCTCTACGCGGGGGTCGTGCGGTCCATGGCCCTTTATGGGGCCCCGGTGTGGGCGCATTCTTTGAGGCGGCGAGCCGCCCATTACCTGAACGCGCCCCAGAGGGTGGTAGCCGTAAGGCTGATCCGGGGGTACCGCACGATCTCCGGCGAGGCGGCGAGCCTCTTGGCCGGATTGCCACCATGGGATCTGGAGGCGATGGTCCTCGCGCGCCTGCATGAATGGCGCGCGGAGGCACTACGCCGGGGGGAAACTCCGCTGCCGCGGCAAATTGTCACTCAGCGGACAGACCTCCGGCGCGATCTCATGGTGGCATGGAGACAGCGACTATCGCAACCACGTGCAGGGCACGCCACAATAGTGGCGATAAGTCCCCTCTTTGAGGAGTGGCTAGAGAGGCGGCACGGCGCCCTCACCTTCCGCCTGACGCAGGTCCTCACCGGACACGGTTGTTTCGGGAGGTTCCTGCACCGAATTGGGCGGGAGGAAACGCCCGGGTGTTACCATTGTGAGGATCGGCCGGAGGACACGGTGGTGCACACCGTGGAGCTCTGCCCCGCTTGGGCTGAGCACCGCCGTGTCCTCGTAGCGGCGATTGGCGGCGGTGACCTCTCGCGACCGGCCCTGGTTCAATCCATGGTCCGGAGCGAGAGGGAATGGGAAGCCGTCGCCTCCTTCTGCGAAGCAGTCATGCTAGCGAAGGAGGTGGCGGAACGTGAGAGGGAGAGAACCTCACGTCCCAGCCGCCGCGGGAGACGCCCCGGGCGTCGGGGGGCAACCAGTGGCCCCCGGCCACCGTAGGCGCGAGCCTGTGGACGGTGAGTAATGGGCTAGCTCACCGTCCGTCCGTCTTATGACGACAGGCCGTGTCGACGGCGCGTACGTGTTCCACGCGCGCCTCAAGGAGATGTCAGCAAACCGGATGGGGCCCGAGAGGGCCGATGCCTGCCAGGGCTGCGGGTTGTTCGAAAGAGATACCGCGGCCCTGGAACAAAAAGGGCGAAGAAGGAACACGGGTGGGTTTTAGTCAGTACAAGTCTGACACTCCCTCCCGCTCCGCCCAGAGCGGGAGAAGTCATTTGATGATTTCCCATCCAGAAAAAAAAAAAAAAAAAAAAAAAAAAAAAAGTGTTACTACAGCGACACGTGTCTGCGCGAGCTGGTGGGCCGCGCCTCCTTCGGGCACATCCGCAGCGTGCTGCGGCCCGTGCTCACGTAAGTGTTACTACAGCGACACGTGTCTGCGCGAGCTGGTGGGCCGCGCCTCCTTCGGGCACATCCGCAGCGTCCTGCGGCCCGTGCTCACGTAAGTGTTACTACAGCGACACGTGTCTGCGCGAGCTGGTGGGCCGCGCCTCCTTCGGGCACATCCGCAGCGTCCTGCGGCCCGTGCTCACGTAAGTGTTACTACAGCGACACGTGTCTGCGCGAGCTGGTGGGCCGCGCCACCTTCGGGCACATCCGCAGCGTGCTGCGGCCCGTGCTCACGTAAGTGTTACTACAGCGACACGTGTCTGCGCGAGCTGGTGGGCCGCGCCTCCTTCGGGCACATCCGCAGCGTGCTGCGGCCCGTGCTCACGTAAGTGTTACTACAGCGACACGTGTCTGCGCGAGCTGGTGGGCCGCGCCTCCTTCGGGCACATCCGCAGCGTGCTGCGGCCCGTGCTCACGTAAGTGTTACTACAGCGACACGTGTCTGCGCGAGCTGGTGGGCCGCGCCTCCTTCGGGCACATCCGCAGCGTGCTGCGGCCCGTGCTCACGTAAGTGTTACTACAGCGACACGTGTCTGCGCGAGCTGGTGGGCCGCGCCTCCTTCGGGCACATCCGCAGCGTCCTGCGGCCCGTGCTCACGTAAGTGTTACTACAGCGACACGTGTCTGCGCGAGCTGGTGGGCCGCGCCTCCTTCGGGCACATCCGCAGCGTGCTGCGGCCCGTGCTCACGTAAGTGTTACTACAGCGACACGTGTCTGCGCGAGCTGGTGGGCCGCGCCTCCTTCGGGCACATCCGCAGCGTCCTGCGGCCCGTGCTCACGTAAGTGTTACTACAGCGACACGTGTCTGCGCGAGCTGGTGGGCCGCGCCTCCTTCGGGCACATCCGCAGCGTCCTGCGGCCCGTGCTCACGTAAGTGTTACTACAGCGACACGTGTCTGCGCGAGCTGGTGGGCCGCGCCTCCTTCGGGCACATCCGCAGCGTCCTGCGGCCCGTGCTCACGTAAGTGTTACTACAGCGACACGTGTCTGCGCGAGCTGGTGGGCCGCGCCTCCTTCGGGCACATCCGCAGCGTGCTGCGGCCCGTGCTCACGTAAGTGTTACTACAGCGACACGTGTCTGCGCGAGCTGGTGGGCCGCGCCTCCTTCGGGCACATCCGCAGCGTGCTGCGGCCCGTGCTCACGTAAGTGTTACTACAGCGACACGTGTCTGCGCGAGCTGGTGGGCCGCGCCTCCTTCGGGCACATCCGCAGCGTGCTGCGGCCCGTGCTCACGTAAGTGTTACTACAGCGACACGTGTCTGCGCGAGCTGGTGGGCCGCGCCTCCTTCGGGCACATCCGCAGCGTGCTGCGGCCCGTGCTCACGTAAGTGTTACTACAGCGACACGTGTCTGCGCGAGCTGGTGGGCCGCGCCTCCTTCGGGCACATCCGCAGCGTGCTGCGGCCCGTGCTCACGTAAGTGTTACTACAGCGACACGTGTCTGCGCGAGCTGGTGGGCCGCGCCTCCTTCGGGCACATCCGCAGCGTGCTGCGGCCCGTGCTCACGTAAGTGTTACTACAGCGACACGTGTCTGCGCGAGCTGGTGGGCCGCGCCTCCTTCGGGCACATCCGCAGCGTGCTGCGGCCCGTGCTCACGTAAGTGTTACTACAGCGACACGTGTCTGCGCGAGCTGGTGGGCCGCGCCTCCTTCGGGCACATCCGCAGCGTGCTGCGGCCCGTGCTCACGTAAGTGTTACTACAGCGACACGTGTCTGCGCGAGCTGGTGGGCCGCGCCTCCTTCGGGCACATCCGCAGCGTGCTGCGGCCCGTGCTCACGTAAGTGTTACTACAGCGACACGTGTCTGCGCGAGCTGGTGGGCCGCGCCTCCTTCGGGCACATCCGCAGCGTCCTGCGGCCCGTGCTCACGTAAGTGTTACTACAGCGACACGTGTCTGCGCGAGCTGGTGGGCCGCGCCTCCTTCGGGCACATCCGCAGCGTCCTGCGGCCCGTGCTCACGTAAGTGTTACTACAGCGACACGTGTCTGCGCGAGCTGGTGGGCCGCGCCTCCTTCGGGCACATCCGCAGCGTGCTGCGGCCCGTGCTCACGTAAGTGTTACTACAGCGACACGTGTCTGCGCGAGCTGGTGGGCCGCGCCTCCTTCGGGCACATCCGCAGCGTCCTGCGGCCCGTGCTCACGTAAGTGTTACTACAGCGACACGTGTCTGCGCGAGCT
Organism: Cerastis leucographa; assembly: GCA_963082945.1. Classification (NCBI taxonomy): domain Eukaryota; kingdom Metazoa; phylum Arthropoda; class Insecta; order Lepidoptera; family Noctuidae; genus Cerastis; species Cerastis leucographa. The sequence goes on from OY720355.1 coordinate 19,769,374, forward strand.
GGTGGGCCGCGCCTCCTTCGGGCACATCCGCAGCGTGCTGCGGCCCGTGCTCACGTAAGTGTTACTACAGCGACACGTGTCTGCGCGAGCTGGTGGGCCGCGCCTCCTTCGGGCACATCCGCAGCGTCCTGCGGCCCGTGCTCACGTAAGTGTTACTACAGCGACACGTGTCTGCGCGAGCTGGTGGGCCGCGCCTCCTTCGGGCACATCCGCAGCGTCCTGCGGCCCGTGCTCACGTAAGTGTTACTACAGCGACACGTGTCTGCGCGAGCTGGTGGGCCGCGCCTCCTTCGGGCACATCCGCAGCGTCCTGCGGCCCGTGCTCACGTAAGTGTTACTACAGCGACACGTGTCTGCGCGAGCTGGTGGGCCGCGCCTCCTTCGGGCACATCCGCAGCGTGCTGCGGCCCGTGCTCACGTAAGTGTTACTACAGCGACACGTGTCTGCGCGAGCTGGTGGGCCGCGCCTCCTTCGGGCACATCCGCAGCGTCCTGCGGCCCGTGCTCACGTAAGTGTTACTACAGCGACACGTGTCTGCGCGAGCTGGTGGGCCGCGCCTCCTTCGGGCACATCCGCAGCGTCCTTCGGCCCGTGCTCACGTAAGTGTTACTACAGCGACACGTGTCTGCGCGAGCTGGTGGGCCGCGCCTCCTTCGGGCACATCCGCAGCGTCCTGCGGCCCGTGCTCACGTAAGTGTTACTACAGCGACACGTGTCTGCGCGAGCTGGTGGGCCGCGCCTCCTTCGGGCACATCCGCAGCGTCCTGCGGCCCGTGCTCACGTAAGTGTTACTACAGCGACACGTGTCTGCGCGAGCTGGTGGGCCGCGCCTCCTTCGGGCACATCCGCAGCGTCCTGCGGCCCGTGCTCACGTAAGTGTTACTACAGCGACACGTGTCTGCGCGAGCTGGTGGGCCGCGCCTCCTTCGGGCACATCCGCAGCGTGCTGCGGCCCGTGCTCACGTAAGTGTTACTACAGCGACACGTGTCTGCGCGAGCTGGTGGGCCGCGCCTCCTTCGGGCACATCCGCAGCGTCCTGCGGCCCGTGCTCACGTAAGTGTTACTACAGCGACACGTGTCTGCGCGAGCTGGTGGGCCGCGCCTCCTTCGGGCACATCCGCAGCGTGCTGCGGCCCGTGCTCACGTAAGTGTTACTACAGCGACACGTGTCTGCGCGAGCTGGTGGGCCGCGCCTCCTTCGGGCACATCCGCAGCGTCCTGCGGCCCGTGCTCACGTAAGTGTTACTACAGCGACACGTGTCTGCGCGAGCTGGTGGGCCGCGCCTCCTTCGGGCACATCCGCAGCGTGCTGCGGCCCGTGCTCACGTAAGTGTTACTACAGCGACACGTGTCTGCGCGAGCTGGTGGGCCGCGCCTCCTTCGGGCACATCCGCAGCGTCCTGCGGCCCGTGCTCACGTAAGTGTTACTACAGCGACACGTGTCTGCGCGAGCTGGTGGGCCGCGCCTCCTTCGGGCACATCCGCAGCGTGCTGCGGCCCGTGCTCACGTAAGTGTTACTACAGCGACACGTGTCTGTGCGAGCTGGTGGGCCGCGCCTCCTTCGGGCACATCCGCAGCGTGCTGCGGCCCGTGCTCACGTAAGTGTTACTACAGCGACACGTGTCTGCGCGAGCTGGTGGGCCGCGCCTCCTTCGGGCACATCCGCAGCGTGCTGCGGCCCGTGCTCACGTAAGTGTTACTACAGCGACACGTGTCTGCGCGAGCTGGTGGGCCGCGCCTCCTTCGGGCACATCCGCAGCGTGCTGCGGCCCGTGCTCACGTAAGAACATCTCTAATTTTCAGTACCCCCCAAACAAATCTCTAAACAGACACCACTATCACCCAGTCATCATAATCATCGTCTGCCGGTCACTGGCAGTTCTGTCAATTCAGTTCCAGTCTTGGAACCAAAACGGGGGTAATCTTCGGAACTACTGATCCGATTGCGAAAAATCTTTCACTAATCTTCACCTAAATTATCCTCGAGTGCCATAGGCTACATTTTAAACGTAACCGTGGGATAATTGCCGACTATAACGCCAACGGAGCCGCGAATAAAACCTTTTGTTTACTAAGGAGCAAATCTCCTGTGTATAAAACATACTTGACTTGCGCTGACCACAGCTGCTCTGAATGGTGTAACTTGATCTTGCTTGAATATTATTACACGCACTAATATAATAGCGGACAGTAACTCTGTATGTTTGTTCGTCGGGCTGTCTGTTATATATTTACGTCTTAACGGCTGGTTGGCTGGCTTACTGGATTTCGATGTAATTTGGCACACTGATAGACCATGATCAGGACATAAAGTAACTAGCCTAGAGGTGTGACTGTCGGACTGCCAAGACACGCACCTGTGATTTTTAGGGTTCCGTACCCAGAGGGTCAAACGGGACCCTTTCACTGATACTTCGATGTCTGTCTTACATCAGGCTGTATCTCATCATCTGCCTAGCCTTTTCCCAAACTATCTTGGGGTCGGCTTCCAGTCTAACCGGATGCAGCTGAGTACCAGTATTTTACATGAAGCGACTGCCTATCTGACCTCCACAACCCAGTAACTGGGTAATAATACGATACCCCTTGGTAAGACTGGATGTCAGACTTTTTGGCTTCTGACTACTCGTAACGACTGTCAAAGATCTACAAATGACAGCCGGGACCAACGGCTTAACGTGCTTTCCGAGGCACGGAGGAAACTCGGTATGTAATTATGGTCACCCATCCACGGACCAACCTCGGCAAGCACGGCTTAACCTTAAAGATCGACCCGTGCGGCCGTCTTTATTTAGCCACGAGCTCCTCATCAGGCTGTATCTCGTGAAACATAATAGTTAGCTAGTGCAAATTTCTGCTCATTATCTATTTCTGTTGCCGCTATAACAACAAATACTAAAAACAAAATAAAATAAATATTTAAGGGGGCTCCCATACAAAAAAGTGATATTCTGCTCGTTTTTATAAATAATGGTACGGAACCCATCGTGCGCGAGTCCAACTCACACTTGGACGGTTTTTTTTTATTCATGTGCCTATTGTACATAAAATATATGTTTCACTTGCCACGGTAAAGGCAAACATCTTGAGGGACACACCATGCCTGAAGGTTATTTCTCGACGGCATGTAAAGCCAAGTCAGAAGCCCATGGGTGGCATAAAAACTCTGTCACCAGGTTAACCTAACCTAACCACACGATATAGAAAGAGGACATAATATATTTGTTATCTCGGTAATAAGTGCCCTTGGAGTAATAGGGATGAAGACTGGGTAAAGAAAACGACATTCTGTTTTGTCCGTCAGACAGGTAATACAAAAACATTAGACACGTATTTTTGTTTTATCAAAATATCAACAAAATCACTTAGTTAAAACTCATTAAAGTTGGAGAGTGGGGGCTTACTACGTCACAAGTAGGTATAAAAATTACCTACATGTGACGTCATGCTCCATTTCAACTCAATATATCTCCGTAATTTTATGACCACAGGAAAAAAGAAAAAATACGTGTCCAATACTTTTCAATAATCTGCCCGACAGACAAAGAAAAAAAAATAGTGATCAGCCAACACGCGGGCGAAGCCGCGGGCAGAAACTAGTAGATGACAATTTTATGATTATGTTTTTCTTATTAATACAGACACTTCGATCGACACGAGCTGTGGATTCCGAACGACTTCGCTGTACACACCTTCAAGATTATCATGTTTTCGATTCAGGTAAGACTTTGTTATTTTTCGTGTATTTCATTTGTGATGGTATTTTCGCTATATGCGAGAATACCGCCTTTGTAACCATAAAATATGCATTATTGTAAAACCGTTATGTTTCAATTTTGGTGTACAATAAAGAATATTCTATAATTAACAGGGTAACCAACTGAATTTGTTTTGTGCTAACCGTGTTGAATTTAGTCACCTAGTCCACTAGTGTAGCTAGAATATTGTTTATTTTCAATGACAATTTATTTATTTACTTACACCAAACATACAAATATCCTCACAGGTTAAACCCAATGCAATATTGTAGCACACTTTTCACGTTCAATGCCGCCGACATGCCTAGCGTGTTCTTGCGAATTTCTATAACTCCGCCTCAAACACGCCAGCCGTGTCCTAAATGTTTCAGTGATATTTCGGAAATTGCCTTTTGGGATTCTTCGTACATACATAATCCTCTAGCAGTAACCTAAGGATTTTTGAAGTGGCCCCCGGAAAAATCTTTGAATATTTTTTTTTTTTAAAGTGATTATGTAATGCCTAGAACCCGCCAGGCGTGTCCACCTAAACAAGTCAATCATAGATTGTCAACCTTTGTACTGAGACATCAAATATAGCTAAAATAATGTACATATATACAAAAATCAATAAAAAAATTATTTTATTTGATAAATAATAATATGAAGATAATTTATTGAATGTCAAGTAGGTAGAAGCCCAAGAAATAAGAAAGCGAGTAGGGCTGAAAGATAACTACTGTGTGAAATCGCGTTGCCTCGGTCAGACCAATAATGTACAAAATAATTTACAGTAGGTACGATCGGTAAACAAACAACTAGTTGGATTATTAGGCTGCATAGTTGCGTATTTATGCCCCCCTTACGCCCATTTTTTTGTAGTTTTTGGCAATTCATCTTTAGTGAAATAAAAGTATAACCTAGGTGATAAAAATATATCCTACAAGAGAAAATTATGGCAAACATAAGTACTGTTATAAAACATTTTGTTTTTGTAGTAAATAAATACGCTATCTTCAACTCAAATAGGTATTGTTCCGTAAACTTGCAATAATTGACTTATCTAAGTTAATATTATAAAATATTTCAAAGTAACCACAAAATGCTTCTGATCTCTTACAAAATTACGATAATTACTTACCTAAACATCTATTTTCAGCCATAATTCCAGTTTAAATCTCACTACCGTATTTGAATCACCTTTATTCTTGCTCAGCGAATGGCAAACTAACTAATACTCATCGCGAAACCGAAAAAAAACCAGATTTAGAATTTAACTCGATCGAGGTGCCACAGGACACGCCTAGAGTGTTCATGTTTAACAAGATACAATGACGCCGACACGCCTAGCGTGACCGCGTGGCTTTATAGGGCGGCATCGCTATGAACTTCAAAAAAATTGTGGTGGCAGTGAACGTGTTAAAATTTAAATAATTCAAATGTCATTGACATAGCAAATTCTAAAGGTAGTTGTTCTTGTAAATTCGCCCAAAGTGCAACAGAATATCTAAGAATCTATCTAATTTAATTAATTTTCTCTGTATGATCTTTATAGGCGCAATACTCGTACAGCGTAGTAGAAGCCCTGATGCAGCACCTCGACGCGGGCGGCAACAACACCGGCGACGCGCGCGACAACACCCGCGTCCGCGCCGCACGCGCCACCGTGCTCAGCAACATTGTGGCCATCGCCGCCGGCGACAGCGTCGGTACGTACTCACGCGCCCAGCGTGGCCCACTGCACCACACACGTGCTCAGCAACATTGTGGCCATCGCCGCCGGCGACAGCGTCGGTACGTACTCACGCGCCCAGCGTGGCCCACTGCACCACACACGTGCTCAGCAACATTGTGGCCATCGCCGCCGGCGACAGCGTCGGTACGTACTCACGCGCCCAGCGTGGCCCACTGCACCACACACGTGCTCAGCAACATTGTGGCCATCGCCGCCGGCGACAGCGTCGGTACGTACTCACGCGCCCAGCGTGGCCCACTGCACCACACACGTGCTCAGCAACATTGTGGCCATCGCCGCCGGCGACAGCGTCGGTACGTACTCACGCGCCCAGCGTGGCCCACTGCACCACACACGTGCTCAGCAACATTGTGGCCATCGCCGCCGGCGACAGCGTCGGTACGTACTCACGCGCCCAGCGTGGCCCACTGCACCACACACGTGCTCAGCAACATTGTGGCCATCGCCGCCGGCGACAGCGTCGGTACGTACTCACGCGCCCAGCGTGGCCCACTGCACCACACACGTGCTCAGCAACATTGTGGCCATCGCCGCCGGCGACAGCGTCGGTACGTACTCACGCGCCCAGCGTGGCCCACTGCACCACACACGTGCTCAGCAACATTGTGGCCATCGCCGCCGGCGACAGCGTCGGTACGTACTCACGCGCCCAGCGTGGCCCACTGCACCACACACGTGCTCAGCAACATTGTGGCCATCGCCGCCGGCGACAGCGTCGGTACGTACTCACGCGCCCAGCGTGGCCCACTGCACCACACACGTGCTCAGCAACATTGTGGCCATCGCCGCCGGCGACAGCGTCGGTACGTACTCACGCGCCCAGCGTGGCCCACTGCACCACACACGTGCTCAGCAACATTGTGGCCATCGCCGCCGGCGACAGCGTCGGTACGTACTCACGCGCCCAGCGTGGCCCACTGCACCACACACGTGCTCAGCAACATTGTGGCCATCGCCGCCGGCGACAGCGTCGGTACGTACTCACGCGCCCAGCGTGGCCCACTGCACCACACACGTGCTCAGCAACATTGTGGCCATCGCCGCCGGCGACAGCGTCGGTACGTACTCACGCGCCCAGCGTGGCCCACTGCACCACACACGTGCTCAGCAACATTGTGGCCATCGCCGCCGGCGACAGCGTCGGTACGTACTCACGCGCCCAGCGTGGCCCACTGCACCACACACGTGCTCAGCAACATTGTGGCCATCGCCGCCGGCGACAGCGTCGGTACGTACTCACGCGCCCAGCGTGGCCCACTGCACCACACACGTGCTCAGCAACATTGTGGCCATCGCCGCCGGCGACAGCGTCGGTACGTACTCACGCGCCCAGCGTGGCCCACTGCACCACACACGTGCTCAGCAACATTGTGGCCATCGCCGCCGGCGACAGCGTCGGTACGTACTCACGCGCCCAGCGTGGCCCACTGCACCACACACGTGACCAGCATAGCCAACTGTGCACCTCACACATGATCTACACGGTCCACAATAGCTACTTATTTTCTTGAAACTTCACTTTTGGAACCGGTATGCAACAACTCGACGGGCATATTTTAGAAAGGGTTTTCGCTTTAAAAAATTTGACCTCTGAGTTTGTTTTGGCTCTGAGAGTAATCAAGTACGAAACACCGGCCTCATCTAGTTTTAGAAAAGTGTAAAAATGTTTGTAAAATACGATTTGCAAAGTAAACAATTAGACAATAAAACTTTCTTGTAAATTCTTAATGTTTACCTACTACGTCTCTCTTACAGGTCCATCAGTATTGGAGATCATCAACAATCTGCTGACTAACTTGAGAGCGTCAGTCGCTCGAGATTCTGAGGTAAGTACAGTCGTTATCGCCTTAGGTCACAGGAGGTGTCAACTCATCATTATCATCTGCCTAGCCTATTCCCAAACTATCTTGGGGTCGGCTTCCAGTCTAACCGGATGCAGCTGAGTATTAGTATTTTTTACATGGAGTGACTGTCTATCTTAATACGATACCCCTTGATAAGACTGGTTGCTGGTTGTCAGACTTTTGGCTTTTGACTACTCTTAACGACTGTCAAAGATCTACAAATGACAGCGGGACCAACGGCTTAACGTGCTCTCCGAGGCACGAAGAAAACTTGGTGTTATGGTTACCGATCCACGGACCAACCTCGGCAAGCACGGCTTTATCTTAAAGATCGACCCGTGCAGCTGTTAATATTTAGCCACGAGCTCCTCAATTGATGACTTAGAAATTTCGTTAAAAAGGCTGTACGCACTGGGACCCTTCATATTTTCAACCCCAAAAGGCTCGAAAATATAGTTTCCACAAAAGTTAGGTACTATATTTACGACGCATGAGGTTCTCTGCAGCGGCAGAGCCAGCACATAACGATGAGCTTGGAAATGTGATTGCGCGAGAGTATCGAGACATGTTGCGTTCCAAACTAAATGCCTACCTTGCTTTTTGATTCTAATAAATTTTCTGCCTACAGAAAGAAACAGACGAAAAGCTCTACCAAGAAGCCCTGATCAACGCTCTCGGAGAGTTCGCGGACCACCTACCAGACTTCCAAAAGATAGACATCATGATGTTCATCATCAACAAGGTGCCGTCCAGTCAGCGAGCCAACAAGGGCACCAAGGCAGACGCCATGCTGCAGAGCATACTGCTCAAGTCTCTGTTGAAGGTAAATCATATTACACACCTTCTACTAACTTATGCGATTCTGGTACTTTCACTCCAGTCAGCCAGCTAACAAGAGTATACTATTGAAGCCACTGCTTAGCCGGCACGAGGGGGTCACGGAGCTTCACGACGTTGTGAGCTGCTGGACACCTCTCTTGCCAAAACTTGCTTCGTTGTTAAGTGTCCTGTCTTGGATTAGGATATATAACTTTACAGACAAATACAAAACCTATATTGTAACTTCCTCCCCTAGGTGGGCACCACATATCGCACGACAGAGCTGTCCAAGGCGTTCCCGGCCGCCTTCCTGGAGGCACTGCTGCGAGTAGCCGCCACACCCGAGCCGCGCACCAGGACTCTGTTACAGCGCATACTGCACACCTTGCTGGACCGACGGGCCAATGCGCCCAGGCTGCTGAGAGTTCAGTGAGTATAACCTGATAGGAGCTGTCGCACACTGTTACAGCGCATACTGCACACCTTGCTGGACCGACGGGCCAATGCGCCCAGGCTGCTGAGAGTTCAGTGAGTATAACCTGATAGGAGCTGTCGCACACTGTTACAGCGCATACTGCACACCTTGCTGGACCGACGGGCCAATGCGCCCAGGCTGCTGAGAGTTCAGTGAGTATAACCTGATAGGAGCTGTCGCACACTGTTACAGCGCATACTGCACACCTTGCTGGACCGACGGGCCAATGCGCCCAGGCTGCTGAGAGTTCAGTGAGTATAACCTGATAGGAGCTGTCGCACACTGTTACAGCGCATACTGCACACCTTGCTGGACCGACGGGCCAATGCGCCCAGGCTGCTGAGAGTTCAGTGAGTATAACCTGATAGGAGCTGTCGCACACTGTTACAGCGCATACTGCACACCTTGCTGGACCGACGGGCCAATGCGCCCAGGCTGCTGAGAGTTCAGTGAGTATAACCTGATAGGAGCTGTCGCACACTGTTACAGCGCATACTGCACACCTTGCTGGACCGACGGGCCAATGCGCCCAGGCTGCTGAGAGTTCAGTGAGTATAACCTGATAGGAGCTGTCGCACACTGTTACAGCGCATACTGCACACCTTGCTGGACCGACGGGCCAATGCGCCCAGGCTGCTGAGAGTTCAGTGAGTATAACCTGATAGGAGCTGTCGCACACTGTTACAGCGCATACTGCACACCTTGCTGGACCGACGGGCCAATGCGCCCAGGCTGCTGAGAGTTCAGTGAGTATAACATGATAGGAGCCGTCACACGTTTCTAAACCTTATCCCAAGTGCTTCCTGAGTCAGTTTTACAACTGTAGCACACTTACTTCTCTGTTACAGCGTGGAGTATATCGAGCTCGGTCTGATAGTAGAGAAGTGTTCGCGACAGGACCTCATCTTCATCAGCAAGCATAGCTACGCTCTGTTCAGCTCACTGTATGAGGGTAAGCACACCAACTTCGGGTTCCGAAAAGGAGATGGTCCATAATGTATGGACCAAAAACCCAGAATCGATTGGTACTAAATGGGTATCAGTAGTTTCATTATATTACACAATTTACCCCACCGAAAGTGCAATGCCAAAATCAATGGGGTATAAGAGCTATAGACTGACAAAGTATATGAAAAACTCATGAGTTACTCGTGATTTTTATCAGTTTTTACAATATCAGCAATATACTAACGACTATAATGACAGGATTACTATACTATTGTTTACTATCAACCATTTATGTTTATAATTATTACTCATCACTAAAAAAAAGCAATTATTTTACGAAAAATACTTATTTTAATTACTTTCTGTATCTGCTAGGATATAATCTAAAAACCAGCGGGCTGAATAAGATTGTCTTCGTTCCTGGCCCAGGCCATACTAAATACTGAACTGAAAACATTTAATAGGTAATAATATTAATAACTAGCTGTCCCGCGCAACTTCGTTTGCGTCACATTTTCCCCGTTTTCGCAACATTTTTCATTGCTGCTCCGCTCCTATTGGTCGTAGCGTAATGACATATAGCCTATGTTTGAAATCTATCTTCTTGCCAAATTTCATTAAGATCCGATCAGCCGTTTAGTCGTGAAAAGGTAACAAACAAACAGAGTGACATTCGCATTTACAATATTAGTATGGATGCTTGTATTCGACTTTAAACTAGTTGTACATATTACTACTCGATATAGTGATTACACAGTTCATTGTTATAACTTTTACAGTAATCCTATTATTATTGTTAATCAGTAATAATTATTGTTTTTGTAAAAACTAGAAAAAATCACAAGTAACTCATGATTTTTTCATACATACTTTGTCAGCCTATAGCTTTCGGCATTGCGCTTACGGAGGTATAAATTGTGCATTATAATGAACCTACTGTTACCTATTATATTATAGTCTCAATCGATTCTGGGTTTTTGAAGTGAAACTTCTTATGCGACTTCCAACAAATTTAACGCTACCATGGAGGGGGAATATTTTCTATTACCCACTAAGAGATGGCAGTATTATAAGATTTGTGACTACGTAGTTCTACTAGGTACGCAAGATGGCGTGCAAACAGTCATGCATTCGACTCTTCCGTGTGTACAGCCTTCGCTCAATTTCCATGAGTAGAATAACCTCGAAAAACTTATGTAATAAAAATAATACAACAAGAAAACAACAAAATATTATTTAGAAGCTCAATAAAATAACGAGAGTGAATGCGTGGCACTTGAACGCGGTCGTGTAGTATTACAAAGTTTCACTTCTTCCGCGCGCTTCTTCTTCTTCCTTATTTTTATTACATAAGTTTTCGTGGTTATTCTACTCATGGAAATTGAGCGAAGGTTGTACACACCTAAGAGTCGAATGCATGACTGTTTGCACGCCATCTTGCGTACCTAGTAGACCTACTACCTAGTCACAAATCTTATAATACTGCCATCTCTCAGTGAGTTTTAGAAAATATTCCCCCTCCATGGTAACGTTAAATTTGTTGGAAGTCGCATAAGAAGTTTCACTTTAATAAGTTATTATCCAAACGAGTCATCTTTAATTTCATATCTTCAACACCTTAGTTACATTTACAAAGAATATTGAATCGTGAATGTTGTGTTGTCCCAGGTCTGCAGCTAGAGTCCAACACGCTGGAGAACGTGGAGGCGATCTACACGACGCTCGCTCTCATCTGTATCGAGCTCGGCTCCGAGGAGACTGTGTGCGACATCATGCAGCTTATACTGGCGTAAGTACTACTAACGTTTTCAAAACATATAGGGTGACTGGTAATTACTGACCGATACTTAAACACGTGATTGTACTCATGATAACAAACATTTTTTTTTATACTTGTCGGATCCGGTCAATAATACGCGCCAAAGGTGTCATCACGCGACCTACTAACCAGTCTACCCCCACCTAAGCGCGCTTTTACAGAGTCGTGATGTTTCTTGTGCTCGCGGCAGGACGGCGGAGTCAAGACGTACCGAAACTGTGCTCCGATTCATGGTGCCTAGTGTTATTGTGTTGGATAGTAATTTCAAGTAATTTGTTAGTTCGATAAAAGCAGTGTACCGTGTGTAGTGTGTGTTCTCATAGAACGAAACCAATGTTCTGCCCACATGGTGACGCATGAAATTCCGGGTTGCGAGCCATGCGGGTGCACTGCCTAACCACTGTGGCACGGAACGATAGTAATGAGACACAACGGCGTAACGCGGCTAACAGCTGATAGATCACAGGAGCACGCGCGCGCGATTTTCATTCGGCTGTTGTTTTTGTGATAAAAGTGAATGAGTGCCTTACCCTCTGCTCGATTCCCGGGTTGGCCGAATTGTTATTGCGTTTGTTCATCAGGAATTTCTCAGTAGCAGCCATGGAGTCAGAATTGGTGCCCGGTTGATGGCAATAGGCTCGCCCCTCTATTACGTGGGACTTAAAACATAACTGCCGGTGGGTGTACTATTAGGTACAGCTCTGTCTAACCTTTCAGGGATTGCATGCGTGATATTAAGTTATGTTATGAATTGTTCAAGAAGTCCTTTTTTCTCTTTACCATGTATTACTCAAAACGGTGAAAGAAAACATCTTAGGCATATCAGCATATCCTGGAACTAATCATTCGGAGACATGTGACCTGAATGTTAATTACCATACTCCTCCGAAACAGCTGAACCGATTTGTATGAAATTTTGTGGGCTTATCGGGTATGTGTGGAAATCGGCCAACATCTATTTTTCATACCCAAAAAAACAACGCGAACGAAGTCGCGGCCAGCAGCTAGTTTTATAAAGATAAAGGTAAAAAGCTTTTAAAATATAATCGTTCGGGGGCGGCATTTTTCAGTTTTTGCCCCGCCTCGAAATAATTATATATACTTACGAGACCAAATCTACGTCACCACTTTATTCTAAACGTTAATTTTATTAAAATCTAAGGGACTATGAACCTAACCGTGTTTTCCCTGTTTTCGTCCCAAAACTATTATTTCATTCCATTGTAGTTCGCGGCGTCTACATTTTTAGTATTCCTGTTCCATCATAAGTCATTTAATCATTTGATAACACAGGTACAATAAATAGTTGTCACGAAAAATTACAAGCGCCAGCAAATTGTGATAGAAGTCACATGAATTGTTTTTATCTACTTCGGTTTCGTTATATTCGAATTACAAAATTGACAGCGGTTTCATTATGATACCCATAACGACATCGGGTTGCATTATGCGAATTGTCATAAATTCTAAAACACAAGCAAAGACATTCTGAACATACAGCCAGGTACCTATAATATTATTTCGAAATCAAGACGATGTAAATGATGTTTTTAAAAGTGGAACAAGTTTAGAACAAAAGTATCGTATACTATTTGGCTGTAAAATCTACATATAAAGAAACAATAGTTAGTGTGTAGTTAAGTTTCTATTAAAAATACTTATTTGTCTATAATATCTGTGTTTTATTCCTTCTTTCGTAGATAAAATCTCGTATTAAAAGACCGTCCATAACGTAACAGTTTAGGTTTAGGTTAGCGGGGCTGTTTCCGCACTTAGCCTCTTTATTGGGCCATTGTACGTATAAAAATCCTCTGGTTACTCCAACCATCCCAGGTCCTCCCAGAAAGCTAGCAGCCTTTTCAGGCTGCTGCAGGCCTCCGGGAGCGATGCCGGCGATTGTAGAGTCCGTGCCCGTTGATCTGCCACGCTTCTGCACTCCATGAGCACGTGCTGTGGTGTTTCTTCCGCCTCCATGCATCCTCTGCACAGAGGGCTATCCGTCACACCTATGGTAAATAGGTGTTTGTTTAGGGGACAGTGGCCGGTTATAATACCTATAACCTTGCGAATTTTGTCCCGTTTCAGTCTAGTGATGCTGCGGGCAAGTCTCTTTGATGCCTCCGGAACTGCACTCTTTGTTTGCCTGCAGGTCACACTGTTTCTCCATTCCATTTGGTGTATTTCCTCGGTTTTCTTACGCAGCCATGATTTTATTTGGGCTTGGGGTATGGGCAGTGGTGGTTCCGGACCGTATACTGTTGTCTCTGCTCCCCTTTTGGCCAGTTCATCTGCTGCGTCGTTGCCCAGTGAGTTACTGTGCCCTTTTATCCATTGCAGAGTTACTCTGTTTGTGTTTGCAATGTGTTGGAGTGCGCTGTGACATTCCAATACGAGGGCAGAAGTTAAGATATTGTTTTGTAGCGCTTGGAGCACTGATGCACTGTCTGAGATGACTTTGATGTTAAGATCTCTGACGTCTCTGGCTGCAACTGCTTGAGCCGCTTTGGTGATTCCAATACATTCTGCTTGAAAGATTGTGTTTAGTTTGTCTAAAGTGGTTGATATTTTGATATTTAAGTCATTCGAGAAGACGCCAGCTCCAGTACCGTTTAAGGTTTTGGAGCCGTCTGTATATATCCTAACTTCATCGATGCCAGAGAAATCTTCAGCTTCCGCTTTGAGTCGGATATCGTATCTTCGATCGAAGACGTGGTGACATGGAGTTCTGTCCGTGGGTGCATCCAGGAGTGGTATTTCCTTTAGAATCCCTTGCAGAACTTTGGAGTGTGTTGTCTCTGCGTTTAGTTTCCACAAACCGTTCGATCTTAATCTTAAGGCGGCTATCTTCGCCTCTTCCTGTAAACTAAGATCTAGAGACCTCAAGTTTAAGAGGTACTCTAAAGCGGCTGATGGTATGGTCCTCATACATCCTGTAGCTGCTACGGTCGCTAGGCGTTGCAGCTTCTGGAGTTTCGTTTTTACTGTAGTCAGTTGTGTTCTGGGCCACCACACAACTGATCCGTAGGTAAGAGAAGGTCTGATAACTGATGTGTACAGCCAAAGTGTGATCCTTGGATTGAGACCCCATTTTTTACCAACAAGTCTTTTGCACTGACCAAAAGCTATGCAGGCCTTCTTTATTTTTGTATCGATGTGACTCGCCCAGTTCAATTTGTTATCAAGTACGACGCCCAAGTACTTGACTTGTGTTGATAGGGAGAGTTTGGTATTGAATAATTTTGGTAACTGTAGTTCTGGTAACTTCCTCTTGTTGGTGAAAAGGATAAGTTCTGTTTTATTCGGATTTACTGACAGCTGTTGTCCGTCACACCATTCTTCTACAATCTGGAGGGCAGAACGCATTACTTTACATAACACATTCTCTGCATTCCCGTTTATCACTATTGTTAGGTCATCTGCATAACCAATAGTAGTGTATCCTCTATCGTTTAGCCTTTTTAAAAGGCTATCCACTACTATGTTCCATAAAAGAGGTGATAGGACTCCCCCCTGTGGACATCCTCTGACTACCTTAGCTCTCGTGGTAGTATTCATCTCTATCTGAACCGCCCTTTTACTTATAAGTTCAGTTATCCAGTTTGTCACAACTGGTTCTACTTCGAATTTTTGAAGGGCGTGGTTGATGCTGTTGTGCATTGTTTTGTCAAAAGCTCCTTCTATGTCTATGAAGGCCGCCAGTGTTGATAATTTGTTTGTGATAGCCGACTCAATTTTGTGTACTACCGCGTGTAAAGCCGACTCTGTTGATCTGCCCTTTCTGTAGGCATGTTGTTGAGGATGTAGCGGTTTATCTTTTAGCGCTCCATCCCTTAGGTGTCGATCTACTAGTCTTTCCAACGTTTTCAGGAGGAATGATGTTAGACTAATGGGCCTGAAAGATTTGACGTGGGTGTAGTTATCTTTACCTGGTTTAGGTAAAAAGATCACTTTTGCTTCCCTCCATGCTTTGGGTACGTATTTGAAAGCAATACAGGCCCTGTAGATTGGTAGTAAATGTTTGATTATCTGAGGGTGCCATTGTAGTAGTGCTGGAAATATTCCATCCAGCCCTGCGGCTTTAAATGGTTCAAAGCTTTTTAGGGCCCATTCCATTCTGTCCGCAGTTACTATTTTGTTTGCGGTTTCCCACTCTTGGGTTGTTGGTGTGCTGTAGTGCTCGTCAGTCCATTCCTGGTCTGGCGCGACTTGACAACCGGGGAAGTGTGTTCCCAGCAGTACTGCACTGGTTTCATAGTCTGAGACTGTGTAAGTGCCATCTTCCTTTTTGAGGGAGCCCAGAAGATTGAGGTCACCCTTTGCCAGGATTTTCTTTAATCTTGCGGCTTGGTTGGTGGCATCTATGCTGCTACAGAAATTGCGCCAGGCTTCCGTTCTTCGGAATCTGATCCGTTTCTTGTAGTGTTGTTGTGCTGTTTTGTATTCATCCCAGGCCTCAGTGGTTCTGGTATTTTTGCTCGGTTAAAAAGTGTCCTCAGTCCCTTCCGTAGTCGTTCGAGCTCTGGCCCCCACCAGGAGCTTTTTTCCAGGCGTTTAGGAGTTACAAGAGGACACGCCAGTTCATAACCTTTCAAAAGTGTTGTGGTTAGGAAATGTACGTTCAATTCGATGTTGTCTGTACTAAGTGTCACGTCAGTCAGTTGTGCGTCACCTAGTGCCTCCGTTATTGAGTTTATATACCGTGTTATATCTGTTTTGCGGGGGTTACGATATGGAACAGCGTTTGTTAGCTTATATTTTATTTGGAAACATACGCGGCGGGGATCAGCAAAGGAGGGCTCGCTTGATACGTGCCATCCTCCGATGAGGTTGGCCGCCGCGTGCGTTGCCAGGGTTATATCAATTATAGTTTGGTACCTGGAGCTTACAAAGGTAGGTTCCGTACCTTTGTTTATAATGTTCAGGTTTGTTTGGAATAAATATTCGGTTAGTAACTCACCCCTTTTGTTTGTATCCTTACTTCCCCACAGCGGGTGGTGTGCGTTGCAGTCTGCGGAGATGATCAGGTCCCAGTTGTGTGTCTCGCAGTGTTGCACCAGGTCGGTTAGTTCTTTGGGAGGAACTTCACCTTCGCTCGGCATGTACACTGAAGCTAAAACTAGGATGGTTTGCTTTTCTGTAAGGATTTTCACTGCAGTGAGGTCTCTAGAACAGAATTGGTAAAGTTGGAATGGATTTTGGCATGAAAATACATGTCCTTGGTTTGTCAATGGTGGTGTTTAAGAGTAACTTACCACCGATATTGTTTAGACCGCAGATTCTATTGTTTCTGATCCAGGGTTCCTGAATCAGCGCGACCGTCTTGTTGTCTGCCTCCAGCACTCTGCGTAAAGTGGCCGCTGCTATTTGTTTGTGCTGGAGGTTGGTTTGTATGATGTTAATATTGAGGGAGTTACGGGCTGCGCAGGACATCTTCTTCTTCGCTTGTAGCTCCCTCAATATTCAGCCTCGCCGCTGAACTTGCCTCCCTCACACTCGAACCCTGTTGGGGAGCTAGACTGGACTGCTCTGGAGCGGAGATTACTGCGGGATGCATCGTCGCTTGGTTGTCCTCAGCCGTGGTCGGTTCGTCAGTCAGGAACCGAATGTACCCACTTCCAGACATGTGGGCTACACGGCGGTCTCGGTTGAGAATGGTCTGCTTTTGGTCTTCAGGGATTCCTAGGAGCAGATGAACTACCTTCTCCTTGGAATCCGGTTCCTGCGGTTTATCACTCACCGACATGTTGTAACACTGCCAGGAGTCCACTTTGTACCACGGGTTTTGGGCACAAAGGACTTTGTGCAGCGTGGCGGCTTCGGTGATGCGGGTATGTACGAGGAGCCCTGCTCTGATCCTCTTTTTTAACTCGGACTGCCTGACGACAGCTAGAGTGGTGTCTGGGATTGGTGACGGCATTGTTTTGACCACTCTCTCCAACCAGCTAAGTGCGTTCGCGTCCTCACACCACATTGCTAGGACGCCGTCCAGCAGGAAGGGACGTCCACGAAAGGATGGAGCCTGCGCGCCCGGAGACGGTGGAGACAGAACGGACTGCAGGATGCTATCGTCGATAGCTTCCCGGAGCTGCTCTGCCTGTTCCGAGGAGAAGTCCCTGGGCGGGACGGTGATAACCGCTACTCTCAGCAGCGACTGAGTTGCGTCCGCGTAGCTCACCATCCGCTTTGGTTTCGCGTCAGTTTTCGCGCGTTTGGTATCCCCCCTGGGAGACTGGGTCTCGTCTAGACGAGAGCGCTTCGAAGAAGCGCGCCCTTTCGGGCCCTTCCCAGTCCCAGGCTGCTCCTTTTCAGGAGCAGTAGGATCCGCCGCTGCGGTCCGCTGACCACGATTTCCCCGCGGTTTCGCCTCCGGTTCGGTTGGTTGGGTCGAGGCGGTGGTGGTGGTGGTTTCTGTGACAGTGCCTTCCTTGCCGCAGCCGCCTCCGTGGAGGTGGATGGCTCAGGCTCGCGCTGCGTTTCCGCTGCTGCGTTTGCTGTCACGTTGGATGGTTTGGTTTTGGGCGGGAGAGCTTCCCTTCTCGCGCGCCGGTTAAGGCGACTGCGTTCCGGTTTGCCCTTCGGCCCCGAAGTGGTGACCGCAGAAGCTTCCCTTTTGCAGGGTCGCTTGTGTGCGGCTATGGTCCACTGTGATACGGTGGTGGTGTTCACAGTGGATGGTATGGCCACCACAAGGCCAGACAGGTCCAGGCTGGAGCCCGGTCCTGAGCACAGGTCGTCCCCCCCAGAATACGAGGGACTGACCGAGCTATGCTCGGTGAGGGATTCTCCACTACCGGTGGTAGTGGTACCCTCCTGGGGTAATAAATTTTTCCCATGTGCGTTCATCTTTTTTTTTTGGTTTGGGGCTTAGAGGTGAAAGTGCCACATACTACCCGCCCTAGGCTAGTTGTGGTGCAAACTTTTTGGGGGGATTTGGTGCCCCAAGGCTATGCGGACCTAGATGTGGTTATGCGCCGCCACGGTTCGGCTATGCATTGTTGGCGCCTGGTGGTTTTTGTTGCGTCTATTTCTTATGGAATTAGACCAAGAACAGGGCGGCAACCTCGTGAAGGTGAAACCACCAGACTTGCCTTGAGGATCTACACGACTGTGGCGCTCCCCCTCAAGACCCCGCCACCTTACCGCCTCTGAGGGAAGCAGTAAGGTAGGCTTGCATCTATACTACCAAGCAAAGCGTAAGCAAAGCATGTCGTTGTGCAACCGCAAAAGCATAAATACAAACCCGCCCCTAACGTAACAGTTGCATAAATAGCTATTACAGTTTCAATCTTGCATTAAAGCAAACCAAACACAGTTTAGGAATATATATTATTTACTAGGGAGGCCTGTGGCGTGATAACATAAGGCATTACCGATAACTATAATATTAGAGAGTTAGTAATAAAGGGAACGTTGCGCTGCACACGTATATTATTAGCCGCCTACGGAACCCGCCCCCTCCGGCGCCACGCTCAGCCGTGCGGGACGTGTGCACTGTGCCCGACTGGCCCGCGCGCCTGACGCATAGGACTGTAGTGATGCGCAATGCCACTAACTGTTTAATCCAAGTTTCATAAATTAACCTTATTTTTATATTATCCTCCAGTATCCAGCAGTCGAGCCTGTCCAACCCGGTGCTGAACGTGTGGCAGCAGTGCGCGCTACACGCCGTCAGCGTGGCGCTGGCCGCGCTACTGCCGCACGTCCTCATGCTGCCGAGACTCGCCGACTATATCAACAAGGTGAAGTGCAATTAGATACTACCGAGCTGACCTTTAGTTCGGTGAAATTAGACATCAAAATAATGATCAAATAACAAAAACTCGGATCGAGCTGAGCAGCGGTACACGCCGACACCACAGGCTGAAACTTTTGACATTCAATTTTGACCTTTGACCTCGAATAACTTTAATGTGTGCTACATTGGGATCGATGGGGACTTTTTGCACTTTATGTTATTTGAAATATCTATTTTGACTCGAATATTGATTCGCACTGTTTTTACTTTTTCTACAAGGTGTTGTTTTGCATCCTCGTCAAATTCAATGAGGTAACTATGCTAATGATTCTCGACCCGAATTAATAATAAAATGGGTAGGTAATTTTTATTTATTTTTATTATTCACGAAAATCGGTAAGTGTAAACCACCCGTGTTTTAAACGCGGCCCGTCTGATTCTCGCCCTATAACAGCGCTTCCACACATATAAACAATCTCAAATGTTTATTCGAAAATTTCTTATTCCCTAAACCACTTTAAGGGGGCTATTCTGAAATACTGACAAACTTAAATAACCAAAAAAATCTGCGTTTATTAATAATTAACTAGGTACCGTAATTTTTATTGATTATTTATGACTTTTAGGACATCCTCTTGAATTTTGACGAGGAATCAAAACAACACCTTGTATACTGACTGGACAGAATTTATGAAGTATTTTTTTATGAAGCGGCCGACAGCGAAGATTTCTTTATTTTATTTAAATAACATAGACCTTAAAAAATGACTTGACTTATGACTTATACACCGTGTAAATCACCTCATCACTAAGCCGTCAACCAAGCATTGTGTACATGAAACTAAGTAACTTTACGCAAAAATTATTGCTGGGAAACGACTTTTTTTTGGGGGGTTCAAAATCATGATTTGTGGTAGAACTCAATGTAACGCACTCAAAACATTGTGCTGATGGACGGATTGAATAGTACGAGGGTCGTGGAGGTGTTTAAAGTAAAAATCTTAAATTAAAAACTTGTATTTAAAAAAATACTTGTCAAAAAGTTGGAACTTTGACCCCTAATATCTCCGTAACTAGAAGGTTCCCAGGTATGGTGTAGAACAAAAAAATGATCGCAATGACAGGGAGAACCAGTGCCTTTCGGGTTCGTTAAGAGGTGTTTTACACCCTTTATAGCTGAAAATCACCTGTGCTACTAATATTAAATAATGAATTACAAAAGCATATATTAATTAGAATGTATCTACAGATAGTAGCCGCCCGTCGCTCGGACGCGCCGCAGCTACTGCCGCCGCTGCGCGAACAGTACGAGCTCACTCCGGCCAGCATGCCCAACAAGCTGCCCTACCTCATGATGGACCAGGTACCGTGGTATTGTACATATTAGCCGCATTCTATCGCTCTCAAATCAAATGCGTACTGACTGGCAACGAGCCCAGGCAGGACGACAGCCAGCCCGCCTATCTGCCTCAGTGTGTTGTGAAGCGACGCATGTATATATAGGTAATTTAAAAAGAAACCAATGTTCCATAAATTTTCACCAAGAATATCTTTGTGGTCGCCCACATGGAAATTCTTTGATTAATTGGGTTGTCATACAATCCGAACACGGTCTCACATGCACACCGGTTACGAATACTAAGCGCCTATCCTTTCTAAAGAACCTCAGCAATACGATCTTTTTTTTTTTGTGAATGGCACCTCGCAGTTCAACCTATGAGGTTGTCGTCTGCTTAACCGGACTATCCTGTGGGTGCCTTAAGAGTAAGGCCTCCAGCCAGGGCATAAAAACTTACAAACTAAGCGACTGCACGCTGAGGACACCCCCTGTGGGGTACGAACCTCGGCTGAGGGCGTCGCTGGGAGAGGACTGCATGGGGACAGGCTGGATCTGAATGGACTGCAATACGATCAGTGCATGTCTTTCTTTTTATACGTATATTCTTAAATCCCATGTCTAATAACAGATGGCGCTGTGTGAACTGCTGAAGTCTCACGGCATAGACGTGTCGCGCTTGTCGTCCACGTCGCCCTACACGGCCGGGAACATAGCGCTGCCGCACAGGCACAGCTGGGTGGAAGCTGGTATGTCATCTCTGTTCCTTGCTTATATTATACTAGCTGCTGCCCGCGTTTTTAGGAATTAATGTAAGTGAAACTTCTTATGCGACTTCCGACAAGTTTAACGCTACCATGGAGGGGGAATATTTTCTAAAACTCACTAAGAGATGGCAGTATTACAAGATTTGCGAATACGTAGTTCTACTAGGTACGCAAGATGGCGTGCAATAAGTCATACATTCGACTTTCGGTGTGACCAGCCTTCGCTCAATTTCCATGAGTAGAATTACCTCGATAAACTTATGTAATAATTATGTAATAAAAATAATACAACAAGTTAACAACAAAATATTATTTAGAAGCTCAATAAAATAACAAGAGTGAATGCGTGGCACTCGAACGGATGCGTGTAGTATTACGAAGTTTCACTACTTCCACGCGGAGGGACTCCACGCACTTTTTTTTTTACATATATACCTTCCTCTTCAATCATTCTTTCTATTGATAAAAGCCGCATCTCCGACTAGTTGTTTACATTGAACTTTTATCATGAGCTACTCCCTTCCAATTACGTCCTGCAGTGAGTTTTAGTTCATCTTCCCATCTTCTTAGTTGGTTTCTCCTGCTCTATTTACAGTTTCTGGGATACCAGTCTGTTATCTTGATTATCTTTTAAATTGTTTTATTATTTATTTATGTAGGTGCCGCTCAAGGTCGCGACAGCTTAGCAGAGATCACGGCGCCCGGAACTGAACTGGACAGCGCGAACAGTTCGCCTGGCGTGCAGAGGGTAAGTGCCTTAGTGTAACATGTAGCTCCTCTGTCTTATGCGACCCTAGTACTTTCTCCAAGAAATCAACATCATTATCGCAAAAAAATATCAAGAGTACAAAACTACAACACAAACTCGCCCCAATTGTATGAGAGCAATAATTTTAATCTTTGATACTATGCTGTACTTGAAAACGATATTCCACCTTTTTTTACTAAAACTAGATAATTACCATGTTTTTACTATTTGCTTTGAGTTCCCAATATATCCGATAAGCTGTTTGTCAGTTTTCAGAGTAAGTAAAAAATTAAATTAAAAAAAAAAAACCGACACAAAAAACCTTTAAAAACCAAAAATAAACTAATCCAAGCGTTGTAGCGGTGGGGGTTATTACCGAATACAAAAATCCCGAGCTTTTAGGGGGTGGGAGGGGTGGGTGCAGCTTCCCCCCCTTGGCGATGTCCGTGGTGACAAGTGACAACATGACAAATTTCGAATCGATCAGACCTGTGGAAGTTGTTTATATCCCTTCATCAACTAGATAAGAGGTGATGATCTTCAAACGGCTGATCAAATTTTCTCGAAATATAGCTAAGAACACTCACGATTTTTTTAAAACACCTTTCAAACGAAACCAATTTTATCAAAATCGGTTCATCCGTTTAGGAACTACGATGCCACAAACAGACACACAGATACTCGGATACACACGTAAAACTTATAACACCCCTCTTATTTGGTCGGGGGTTAAAAACGCAAACGAGTATTGTAAGTATAGTTTAAGAGCGTTTAAAAACCCTACGGCATTTCATACAAACTTTCAAGTCGTTATTTTCCGAAATGACTGAACAGATTTTAATGAAACTTCCTACGCATAAGCAGTATACATAGGTCTAAAAAAGTTACTAAAAAACATCTTCGAAATGTATTTTAAAAATGAAGATAATTGGAAATTTCTGTTTCTATAGATAATTAATAATCGGTCTAATTTAGCTGTAAGATTATTTTTCAAAAATCCATACTAATATTATAAATGCGAATGTCACTCTGTTTGTTTGTTTGTTTGTTACCTTTTCACGACTAAACGGCTGATCGGATCTTAATGAAATTTGGCAAGAAAATAGATTTCAACCTGGGAAAGGACATAGGCTATATATCATCACGCTATGACCAATAGGAGCGGAGCACCGATGAAAAATGTTGCGAAAACGGGGAAAATGTGACGCAGAAGATGTTGCGCGGGACAGCTAGTATAAATATAAAATAGTGATAATTATAATGAAAGTTATTATCACCTGGTCCAGCGTCACCAGTACGATGACTTGGACGAAGAGTATCGGATGTTCGTCGAGAAGTACAACCACAACTATCGTCCTGCCATGCAGCACTTTGGCGTCTATGTAAATACTGAACATTTTCTGTGTACACAAATTTTAGTAATGTTCCATAGAAGGAACTTGCTGACGTGCATATTGCATAACAGCACACGTAGCATGACCACTGTAGAATAGTACATTGTTACCCTAGGGGTGAAAGTAACTTATTTAGTCCCGAGACGGGGTTTGGCGCCCTAACGATGTGTGAGGGCGCCAATAGTTCGAGGGACTAAATAAGTCTTCAACCCGAGATAACCACTGTGCTTTTCATTACGAATACAAGGAAAGTAAAAATAAAAACATGCATTAGCTAAAGAAAAAATTTGTACATTTTATTTTACATAAATCAACATTTTAATAATCATCAACTTTTCCCGCCTATTTTGTTTTTTTTTTTCTGTGGCCAGCCAGCTATTCAGCCATTATTTTTCATTTCCATCATTGAAAAAATGGTAAATATTTTGCCCAAATCAATGTTATTTTAAAGAATAAAGTTATTAAAAAATATAGATTCTTTAATCAATACTTAACTTAAAGTTATTTCAATTTTACATCGTTGCTGCATAGAAAGTTGGAACATGGTTCAATAAAAATGTGAAAATAGAACTAGTGTTTTTTTTTATAATTTGGCATCTGTCAGTTGAAAGCGATTCTCCCTAGGGATGAAAAGTATTACTTTCAACCCGCTCTTTAGGCAACTTCAGACCTATTTTCAGAGTATGAGTAATGAAAAAGAGTTTTGTATCGAAAGAATTGACATTATGACAGATAGACAATGACAATGTGTCAGTTTGTCGATTGTTCGACAAAGCCCGTTTCTACGGCGCGGCGGCCATGCTACGTGTGCAGGAGTAGTGGTAGTCAAATGGTACCAGGCCGACTTACGGGTTTGAACACAAGCAGAGACTTTGTACTCATTGTAATTTGTTTCTATCAAAATTTACAAATGATCCATCAAGGCACGCTCCCTCTTATAGAAGTGGTTTATGTGTTGAGAATATTGCCGATTATAATTATACAAGGTGTTGTTTTGTATCCTCGTCGAAATTCAGGCGGTTGTCACAAAATACATAAACAATCAATTTAAATTACGGTATCTAGTTAATTATTAATAAACGCTGATTTTTTTGGTTGTTTAAGTTTCTCAGTATTTCAAAATAACCCCCCTAATAAGAAATTATCGAATAAACGTTTGAGATTGTTTGTATGTGTGAAAGCGCGGTTATAGGGCGAGGATCAGACGGGTTACGTTTAAATCACGGGTGGTTCACATTTTCCGATTTCCGAAAATAAACAAATTACTTACCCATTTTATTAATGATTCGGGACGAGAATCATTAGCATAGTCACTTTCTAGAATTTGACGAGGATGCATAACAACACCACCAAATAGAATCACGTATATAATCATAGTTCCTGTATATAATCTCCCTTGCTCCCTCCCTCCCATCCCTTCCTAAAGTATCCCCCTCCCACAGCGCAGTGACATAGAGTTCTGGGGCTGGGGACACGAAGACACGCGCAACAGTGAACATGACATGAGAAGGCCGCATAGGAAACGAAGGGTAACCAACGTTGTATATTGTAACAGTGTACACGATCAGTAGTTGAAAGTGTGGAGATTTTATTGTAACCTGTTAGCGTATTATACTGAGAAATCCCACTTTGAAATAGACAACATCTGTAATATCATGTTGAAACGTAAACAGTCATATTGCTTACTAGTTTATGCCTACGGCTTCGTCCGCGTTTTGTTCGGTAATTATATTGGTGCCCGCTTAAAAAAAGTGTCTTCAAATTGGAATTGGGCTTAGGCGCAGCAAAGGGACTGCGAAGATAACAATTAATAGTATACGGGAATAGTATAGAAATGACATACCAGGGATACATAATAGTGAGCGGTGCTTCGCGCTGTCAAGCACGGCAGCTGCACGTGACTTGTGTCGCTCGATGTCTCGGCGGCGCGACGAGTCGCGAGCTACCGCGAGCTTGTGTGTTCTGTGACCAACAACCGCGGCGGAGAAGTGCTGGTGCTCTACGAGACGTCTTCAAGCATTATTTTTAGTTTTGGACCTCAGTGTGGGAAAGAAATGAAATTAAACGCTTTTTATAGGTTCATGTCTTTCCCATTTACGTATTAGTGCCTTAGAAGTCATAGTAACCCCTGGTCTGTGAAATGCGCGTGATCAGTATATCAAAACCGTATATTTAAACAAATAAGTTCTAACAAGAATTCAAAATGATATTTAGATGACAGCCACGTTTTCTTTTTTTTTTTCTAGCCTCCTCTGTCCCACTCCTGGGCTTCTTTAGCGGCCTTGTGCACTTTTGTAATGGTTATAAAATCTTAAACTCGCGTCAGTACACGTGACCGTCAGGTCACGTAGGTTGCGAAGGAGTTTGAATTTTATGACATCTGTCATTGAGTTTTGGTTTCCAAAACTAGAAAATTCGTAAGACGGATTGACATTACGGTTACGAAGGAATTTGAACTTTATGACATGTGTCTTTTTGAGTTTGGGTTTCCAAAACTGGATAATTATCTTGTGCACAAACAAAACCTTCGGTTTCTCCAAAAAGGTAAAATTCATAAGACGGATTGTAATGGTTCTGAAGTGTTAAATTTTTAATGTAATATAAATTGACATGTTTGTGTACGATAGCGCAATAAATGAATATTGTATTTTACCACATAAATGATAGTACTTTTATACTGATAATTAAAGCAATTCGTGCAAAATCATTCCCTAACCATTCCAAAATATCAAAAATGCACAACGTTAATATTCAAGTTTTCACTTCTGCTGGCACTCCCGGAGTGCAACCCGTTTTTTATTTGAGATGGGTCCAAAATCAAAATTATTTATTTGAAGTAGGCAAGTTACAGGCTCTTTTAAATAGTTGAGAAACAATAAAAATGAAGCAACAGTCCCAGTCACAAGATATAATAACTGTGAAAGAAATGTAGTTGCCCATTCCAAAGCGTAGATCTCTATGGAGAAGAATGGGCAAGAAACTCCATGGACACTCTTTTAAATCAGAATCTTGTTACAAAACCTTGGTTACATCATTCATGTTGAGATGGTACATTATGTGAGAACGATGTAGCAAGACGTGCACGTTAAAAGTGTCCATAGTAAAAGCAAAAATAACAATTAAAAGATATAATAAAGAGTTCGAAATTAGCCGTGGCAGCTAAGAGACGACCAGCGCCCGTTCACGAACATGACGCATGTATCAGCCATCTTTCAACTCAACCATTTTGAAGGGAACTAAATGACCCGTCACACGGGCTACTATCAGCGTGTCATTTTTCATCATGTTTGCTCTTGGTCAGGTCTGAACATGATCTATCACGCGCTTGACTTGTTCACATGTACAATGTCGTTGAGTGTCGTCCGTTGGTTCCAGTCGGGCGGGTCCAGTGAGGGCGTGAGCCTGGAGGCGCTGCGACGTGCGGCAACCGGACCCAGCGCCGCCGAGCGCCGCGACGCCGAGCGACGCCGCGCCACGCTCAACAACGCCTTCCGCACCGCGCCCTTCGACCAACTGCAACACATCACGCAACCCAAGGTATTGTCATACGAACGGACGTATTTAACTTGCATAAGGGCCTTAAATTTCGCGAAAAAACCGGCAGCCTGTAGAAACAAAAACTCGTAAGACCTATAACATCCACCCACACTAGCTCAACCACACCCGAGTGCTGAGTTATGATGTAACCTGTGTGTGTCCCATTAACTAGCGGATGGGGAACATATGTGCAAATGTTGAAACTTTAAACTCCAATATCTCCAGAACCTTTTAGGTTCCCAGTCATGATCCAGAAAAAAAATCGTAATGACCCCCGTCTTTCCATTTTTTTAGAAAAAGTGTCTTTCAGCTTCGTTAAGGGACACCCTTTACCAGTGGCGAAGGGTCAAAATTTTGTAAGGGGAAGCTAAAGAAAAAACTGAGAACATTAATTTTGTTTTTGGTCATCACATAAATTTTCATTTTGATTATCAGCAAACCCGAAAACCCCGAAAATGAAAACCATGAAGAAAAAACCACAAACAGATCTCGGTGACCGACATAAAATTTTTCAATCCTATGATGTATTTAATGTCTGTACTGTGATGTGATTAACCACAGATGTGTACATAATACTACTACTAAACTATTTAACTACATTACACACTAGACACTACCTATAGTGCCTTGTTCCCAAAGGGAAGCCGGCAGGAATCGGCTTCTTAGGTGCCTTCGGGCCTGCCCTTTACGTCTAACCCTCTCACAAATGCGTTTAGTGTGCTAGCGATGCTGTTAAAACCTATAACAATAACGTTTCATCTCCTCTTCCAGTACGAGATCAAAGACAAACTAGAAGAGATCTTCAACTCCATCAGCTCGGAGCCTCTCCTGCCGGTATCGGGCTCGTGCTCGCCGGCCGGACACAAGTCCTACCAGCAAGCTGTGCCTCCCTACACCAAGTACTTCCCGGAGCTATTCCTGTACTGAGCGAGGTAATATTGTACCTTTAGACCACGTGTTTTTTGTTTTATATCATGAAAAATTACTCATTATTGGGGTCTAGGGCCCATAACCAGATGACTATGTACAAAGTGTTGTTTTGCATCCTCGTCAAAATTCAGGAGGTTGTCACAAAAGACATAAAAAACAATTTATATTACGGTACCCAGTAAATCCATACTAATATTATAAATGCGAAAGTCACTCTGTTTGTTTGTTTGTTACCTTTTCACGACTAAACGGCTGATCGGATCTTAATGGAATTTGGCAAAAAGATAGATTTCAACCTGGGGAAGGACATAGGCTATATATCATCACGCTACGACCAATAGGAGCGGAGCAGTAATGAAAAATGTTGCGAAGACGGGGAAAATGTGACGCAGACGAAGTTGCGCGGGACAGCTAGTTATTAATAAACACGGATTTTTTGGTTGTTTAAGTTTGTCAGTATATCACAATAACCCCCTAAACGTGGTTTAGGGAATAAGAAATTATCGAAAACACGTTTTGAAAAAAGATTGTTTGTATGTGTGCAAGCGCGGTTATGGGGTGAGGATCAGACGGGTCACGTTTAAAACACGAGTGGTTCACACTTGCCAAATTCTGTAAATAACACAAAAAAACAAAAATTACCTACCCATTTTATTATTTATTTGGGTCGAGAATCATTAGTACGTAATCATAGTTACGTCCTTCAATTTGACGAGGATGCAAATCAACACATTGTATTATTAATATAGATTTGATTAAAATTATGTACGATACTAAGAACACAGCTCGCCATGGACCGTCATAATCAATTTGACATATTGTATTTTGTTTAGAAATCCAACAGAATATAATTATGGTAACAGTTGAGAGTCGATGAAACTCAAACCCTGACAGTCTGTATTATACAGATGATTTTAGATCTTGAGAGCGGAATCTGTAACAATTGCACTTCAAAGAAAAAAAATCTGCTGATGGCCTAGACGATTAGCGATCGCTTTCAAAACGTTTCGTACAAATGAACAAGGTTGACGTAAATGTAGCATGTGTCAGTGTTTTTTATTTTAACTTTTCCAACATAATTTTTGCTGACTGCTCATTCATGTCTTTGCCGTCATACGGTTTACAGCAAGACCACTTTAAGTTTGCAGTTCTAAGTGGCGATGCTTGTCAAGAAAATTTGCATATCGATATGTCAAACTTAGTACATTTATGTCAATTTTAGTACATTTATGTTCTGTGTTTCCAGCTTTGCTAGGTTGAAGTGTATCAATATATTCGACTAATTTTATGTTTTTCTCTATTTCCAGTTCGGATTGGTGAAGGACATGCGATCTTCAGTAGTGGCCTGTAGCTTGTATTTTCGTTCGAAACACTAACTTGTAGTTGTATGGTTAATTGATACGAGGCGACATCGTTAATATGTACCTATATTACTTAATATTTTAGTGTTTAGGCCTTTATCACAATGTACGGAAACGTTATCTGCCAGATATTTTAAAATAAAATAGTTCTTTATATTAAATTATGTACCTACCAGTTACATAAGAGAAAAAAATATGTTTTTATTAATAAATAGGTGTATCTAAATGTGTTTAGGAGTTTTCGAGTTAAGCTGACATAGACAGATTAGGTTTTTTTTTCTAATCTGGTTAGTCGAAGCTTGTATGTGACGAATGGTGTCGTGTGAGACTAATAAAATATTTCAAGTACATTATATTACAGGCACTTTTGAATTGTCGAACAAATACAATAATAAAATGAAGCCACAGTACCAGTCACAAGGCATAATAACTATGAAAGGAGGAAGGAGCATCGCCTTATTGTTCGTCCGCGTCAGGCATGTATTATACATACAAACCTTCCTCTTGAATCATTCTGTCTATTTATGAAAACCGCATCAAAGTTTCATCATAAAAGTTTAAAAGATCGGCGGGGAGCGACTTTGTTTTATACTATGTTAAGATGTACTTATTAGATCAGATAGAAAATTATCTGTCTATTCATAATAGCCGCATCTAAAAGTGTTTAAGAGTTTTCGAGTTCAGCTGATATAGCCAGATGCGATTACTGATGCATGCCATTCTATTAAAGCCGATTCTCACTCGACACCGCTCGTCCGCGCGTCTGGCTTTTATGTTCATAAGACTAACAAATAAGATTATGTTCTCTGTATAGTGGGTGATTAATTTGGTGCAAAACCATTCTATAATTGCCTTTTTTTCGTCAATTCATCGGACTGTGATGAAATGTCAAAAAAGGCGTGAAATGGTCATGAAAATTTTTGGCCGTAAAAATAAAGTTATGAAAATGCATTTTTTATATTCTACGTTCAAACATTATCTTCAACCCTCTAGGCCTTATTAATGATAAAAATGTGTTCAAAATACAATATTAGCTATGTCGCCTGTAATCAACAAATTTTGACTTAAAATAATAATGTTCGATAAATCTGACTTTAGCTCCAAACTATGATAATAATTCAATGTATAACGAGTTACATTCCCAGTTGCTTTTACTGACTATTAATAATTATGTTATTGTTGTAGGTGAATCTCTTATTACGGTGAGGTGGTTTGTTGTTATTAATCGCGATCAATATTTTAAAAAACTTCAATTTTTTCTTGTTTTTTTTTTAGTTATTAGAGATAAAAAGTATTGCCTCTTTGAATTTAATCGAACACTCAACTTTTTATTCATTTTCGTTTTTCATTCTGCATATTTCATACAAAAGTGATATGTCTAAACACAAAATAAACCAAAACTGAAACAATAATTCAAACAAAACTGAAAAAAAATGGCAACTAGTAGGTCGTTATTCAGTTTCAAATATCAAGAGAAAAAAATACTGATTTTGATTCAGTTACACAGTTCAGTTCAGTGACACATGATTATAACGATTAATAACAACAGTAAGGTTTTTATGATATTTCGTAGTGCACTAAGGAATGGTGTGTTTGATGAAGCAATATTCTGTTTTTATGATACACTGGTAGGGACCAAAGTATCTTACGATATTAATGAGGATTTAAGATAAAGCATTTGTGCTGAGGATAACAGAGAGAGATTTGGAATAAAACAAAATGTAGTATGATTTTAAAACGTGGAATATTACCAAAATAATTTAATTTCAGTTTTTTTTTAAAACAACATAGCGTTCAATTAAATTTTGTATAACAGAATAGTGAACATTTAATATATTATACACAAAGATTTAATTCGTTAGATACACCTACCTCGTTCAAAAATGGTCACGTTTCTGCTTCGTTGCCGACGTCATTGGATTATTTTTGGCTTGCTCACTCGTACTGAAAATAGTGTATATCGTGCGATCTCACTCTTTTAGTTAAGGCAGTGCATTCTGAAAGTTGACAACGTCGCAAAAAGCTGTCAAATGTTTTGCTATTTTTCTTCATCATTTAGTCTACAGCAGTCCACTGCTGGACATAAGCCTCTTTGATCGCTCGCCACTTACCTCGCTTCTCGGCAACTCTCACCGCGCCGCGACTGCGCTACCCTGCTAGTATAGTGTCTCCACCGCGCTAAGGCCGGAAGTCCCCCCCCCCCCCCACCTAACTTTTGCTGATTCTACATCAACACTAAAGAGCACTTCTACCCCAACGGTCATCGGCTCTCCGGCTAATACGGCCGGCCCATTGCCACTTCAACTTATTCTGTGGGCTGTCTATGCTATTTTTCTAAATAAATTAATATTACTGTGCTAAATTATGTAATAATGCTCTATCTTGCACTACAGTTTTCGTTATGAATTGCAAATCAACCATTGAATTAAATGTTTTTATAGTTTAAGGGATAAAAAACAATAATTTGGAAGGTTCCAGTTGCTTTTTACTTCATAAACTAAATCTTCAATATCCCGGATTTTCAAATTGCAATTCAATATTTTAATGCAATACACAATAATATTTCATTCAGTAACATTAGTAAATTGACAGAAACAGAGCAATAATTGCCAGTTTTATGCGACGTTGCTAACTTTCACAATGCGCCCTCTTAACTTGTAATGTGACCAGTGTATGGGGAGGACTCTTAACGATTTAAATATTTGATGATATTATGATCAATTTGATAAGTTAAAACTGCTCTCATTTATTATAATGTCTTGTATTATGTTTGTACTAGTTAGTAAATAATGATAATTAATATATTGCGTATTGTGATTATGTTGTTAATTATAATGTTATATAAGTATATGTGAAAGTTATTAGATGTCTAACAGAACTGATTTATGTGCCCATTAAATACATTATTACATTAGTCTACAGAAGTTTCACAAGTTATAAAACTTGCTTGTAAAGTGTTTTTGTGAAATTCAAATCATTAAAATGCTTCTTTTATGCTCTAACTTTCTAAGGGGTGTCACAGATTCAGCGTGTACGTAAATTTGTGATGCGATTCAGCCCCCGTATTCACAAACGCTCGGATTCGATTTCAATTCGGAAAGTCGCATGTCTATCTCGCTCGCTTTCGTAATGCCAAAACAAGATGGACATACGACTTATCGAATCGAAATCGAATCCAAGCGTTTGTGAATAGGGGGGCCAGGTCATCAATTGAGCATCTTTCTTCATGAGACAAACATCGCAATAGCGGAAAAAAAAGTAACTGTCCCATACATTTGGGTCGAGTAGGTACTTATTGAAGTTCTGTATGGGACAGCTGATAATATTTTCGCGATTATATTGTGGTTTCATAAAGAAAGTTGTTTAGTTTAATGACCTGAATCGCACCGTTAAATATAGACACAAATGTGTAGTAGACGCTGTATTTCGGGTCCATATATTCAATTCAATATTATTTGTTATACAACAATCAAACCTGAAGCATTTTCTACAAAATATATTCGGCTTTCATTCAGTCTTACCAACGGGTATCGTATTACCCAGTTACTGGGTTGTGAAGATCAGATAGGCAGTCGCTTCATGTAAAATACTGGTACTCAGCTGCATCCGGTTAGACTGGAAGCCGACCCCAAGATAGTTTGAGAAAAGGCTAGGCAGATGATGATGATTCGGCTTCGGGCTTTCATTGGGAAACCGCGTTCAACATCTATACCGTCAATTATTATCTGATCTAAGTCAAGAGAGTTTTTCCGAACATCACCATCTGCCTAGCCTTTTCCCAAACTATCTTGGGGTCGGCTTCCAGTCTAACCGGATGCAGCTAAGTACCAGTATTTTACGTGAAGCGACTGCCTGTCTGACCTATAGCGGTAATACGATACCCCTTGGTAAGACTGGATGTCAGACTTTTGGCTTCTGACTACTCGTAACGACTGTCAAAGATCTACCAATGACAGCCGGGTCCAACGGCTTAACGTGCTTTCCGAGGCATGAGGAAACTCGGTATGTAATTATGGTCACCTATCCACGGACCAACCTCAGCAAGCACGGCTTAACCTTAAAGATCGACCTGTGCGGCTGTTATTATTTAGTACCGAGTTTTTCCGAACACATATCCATGTTAATTCGATTCTACCACCCAGCTATGCCGAACATGTGTAGCCAATCTTATGCTTGTATAAAATACCTCCCAAATTCTTTCTATAATAATTTAACGTAAATGTTGTTATGATAATGTCCATTTGTTTTGGAGAAAAAAGAAACGTCAGGATCGTAGGAGGTAGCGTTCTGTATTTCCTGCCTACCCTCACGGGTAAAGACGCGAGTTTTATATGTAAGTAACAAATAATTAAAAACACGAATATTGTGGTTGGTAGAGGTGGGCGTGGTCGGTGAATGTATATAAAGGTTGCATTGTTCAATAAAATTGTACTTAATGTTATATTACTAATGTATATCTGTTCAGTACTCGGTTGTGTATGCTAAATAAATGTGGTTCTACATAAAAGTCGTTTTATTGTATATTTTCTTTGACGTGACAACGTCTAATAATCGATGAACGCCGGCTGCATGCACGAAAAAGGATGACTTATTGTCCCGTTACGCTCATTTTACGCTTGCGCCGCATCAATGTTTTGTTATGACGTTGTCACGTTAAACTATCGTCTGTAAACCAACTTTACAGACAACCAATTTTTTTAAATAGAAACCCTACCTCTTTGTGCATAACTGAAAAAATCACAGATATCATATTCATTCTCCTGTGCGCTAATGAGCACAACTGCAGCACTAAGGGTCAGTTCACACCGAGACGCGACGCGACGTGACGCTGCGCGCACACTTTTAAAGAGCGATTCAAAATATAACTTTATTTTCTACACGAAAAGATACAAATTTCGTTGTGAGAATTCAGAATACGTTGCGCCATGCAGCGCGATGCCTCGCGGCGTAGAGCGACGCAGCGCGGCGTCGCGCTACGTCGAGCGGCCTTGTGAGGTAGATTTCAGTAGAAATCAGAATACGTTGCGCCATGCAGCGCTGCGCCGCACGATGCCTCGCGGCGTAGAGCGACGCAGCGCGTCGTCGCGCTACGTCGAGCGGACTTGTGAGGTAGATTTCAGTAGAAATCAGAATACGTTGCGCCATGCAGCGCTGCGCCGCACGATGCCTCGCGGCGTAGAGCGACGCAGCGCGTCGTCGCGCTACGTCGAGCGGCCTTGTGAGGTAGATTTCAGTAGAAATCAGAATACGTTGCGCCATGCAGCGCTGCGCCGCACGATGCCTCGCGGCGTAGAGCGACGCAGCGCGGCGTCGCGCTACGTCGAGCGGCCTCGTGAGGTAGATTTCAGTAGAAATCAGATTACGTTGCGCCATGCAGCGCTGCGCCGCGCGATGCCTCGCGGCGTAGAGCGACGCAGCGCGGCGTCGCGCTACGTCGAGCGGCCTTGTGAGGTAGATTTCAGTAGAAATCAGAATACGTTGCGCCATGCAGCGCTGCGCTCGATGCCTCGCGGCGTAGAGTGACGCAGCGCGGCGTCGCGCTACGTCGAGCGGCCTCGTGAGGTAGATTTCAGTAGAAATCAGAATACGTTGCGCCATGCAGCGCTGCGCCGTGCTGCGCCTCGCGGCGTAGAGCGACGCAGTGCGAAATCACTGGCCTCTTCAAGTATCGTCGCGTCGCGTCGCGTCTCGGTGTGAACTGACCCTTACTGTTATGTAAAGTAGTATTTATTAAATACATTCTAAGCTGCTACACTACTACAGTTACTAAAACGCTTACAATAATCAATCTTAGCGGAGGTTAGCCATCGGCGCAGGAGATATCGGTGCAGGAGTATGTGTGCAGGCACATGTGCACTCTCTGTCCCCTCACTCTCGTCCGTTCTGACGGCCAGCCGACACTCGTGGAAGAGAAATCAGGCGCTTGACCGAAGAGTTAACGTGCGCACCGAGGCACGAGGGTAGCATAACCAACCAACGCCAACTTCCGAGCTCCGGGCTACTACTGAGCAATATCAAGTGGAAAAATCTAAAAGCACTTTTTGTCCGACTCGGGATTCCAACCCAAGACCCTACCGGCAGTAAGTAAAATTTTACCAGCAGTAAAAAAATCCATCGTGAAACGTGATTTTTCACCCCCAAAAAAAAAGTCGCTTCCCAGCAATAATTTCTGCGTAGATTTTCTTAGTTTGATATACAGAATGCTTGGTTGACGGTTAATCATATTTATATTTTTTTTTTTAATGTATTACACCTCATTGGTGTAGTGGCCGGAAACGCTACATTTAAACACAAGGCCCTGGGTTCGATTCTCCGGTAAAATAATGTCTCAGGATCAGCTGGCGTACCATGACGTCTTAAAACATTATTGTTCCATTCATATTCCAGAGTGAAAAAGAGACGGAGCTATACAGGTCGTCTAGCTCTATCTCTTTCCCACTCTGCAATAGGAATGGAACGATAATGTTTTAAGCGTCATAGGAACACCCCTGGTCTTGTGCTCGGTACACTTCTGCCTAACCTTTGAGGATTGCAGGCGTTGTGGTTTTAAGTGTAGTTAAAAAGGTTTGCGGGAGATGAAAGAAATTAAAAAATACGTTTATATTTATTTAACAACATTTATATTTTAAAATAACATTTATCTATCTACATTACAATTTAAATTAGTTTCCTATCTACCTTTGGGCAGGTTATTGAGGTCGTTACAAATACAATTAGATATAATATATTTGTGACAACAGTTAGGTACAATTTCTGAAGCCAATGATATGCCTACATCCATAAATAAACTAACAATACTAAAATGTGTAGATATAAAATGATATGTTGGTATTTCGTCCGCCTTCAGTTAATAATATTTATTTATGCTCAAGTTTATTAAAAATTCACTTTTCGTATTCTTTGCCACGTTATTCTTTTTAACCACCGTCAAAGGTAAAACATTGATCAGGATTTCAACGTTAAATTAATATGGTACGTTATGTTGCCTTAAGTCTTTATCTGATCAACCTTCTCCTAATAATATTATCGATTTGTCTAACCGGATGCAGTTGAATACCAGTATTTTACATGGAGTCAGATAGGCGCTCTTGTCGCCCTTGGTAAGACTAGTTGTCAGATTTTCGGGCGACTACCTGTAACGACTGTCAAAGATCTACAATTGACAGCCGGGACCAAAACGGCCTAACTTTCCTATGCTCGGAGAAAACTCGATATTTAATGGAAGGTCACCCACCCATCCACAGACCAAGCTAGACAAGCGCGGCTTAATTATTGTTTGGCCACGAGCTCCTCAACGAAAAGATCTCTAAAAATAATTAAATAATTATAATAGAGTTACCAAAAAGTACTCTATTATATATATCTTTATGAATTCAACATAAAAACCCCTTTAAAATTTTTGTTTTTTTTTTTATTGATATTCGATTTATCGATGTAGACATTCATTGGCTAGCAATATAAATGGCACGTATATAAATAGTAAGTAAACAAGTATTTTCCGGATATATTACATTTTACAAGTTACATTGTGATAGCGCAATCATTAAATTTCACAATATAAAATGTGTTTTGCGCTATACATAAAAAGCTCATTTTGTTGGTTTACTTCAAATGCAACTTTAGAACTTCTACATTGACTGTTTTGTTACTTCTGACAACAGTAATCCAATAGGCAACCTTATTGAAAAACCTTTAGAATCATATCACTGTAATTTCACTGCAACAAGCCTTCGAGGATTACAGGTGTTGTTTTAATTTTAATAAACTTGTCATGGCTGCAACTTTTAAAATAAAGTTACTGTGGTTTGACGCAGTCAGACGTAAAATGACTGTAGTACAGTGTGCGTTGCAGAAACGGTTTCAATGCTTAATAGTATCAGATGCTATATATAACGCGTTGCTGCAACGAGTTGCATTCAGTATACTTAGGACTTTAAAATGTCGTACAATTAGTATAAAGTCTGGATTTCAATAAATTGAATACGAAATCTTTTTACATAGGTATATACATTTTTGAGCACCTATTTGATATAGTTACTTTATTTACATTATTTACAGATCTGTTTATAGTTTACAGTCTTGTGATGTTGTGACTTCTGGTGGGCATTAATTCGAGAAATAGTTTTATAATAATACATATTTATTTACACCCCGATTATATTTGTTTAAGGGTAAATAAAAATAATACTTAAATAAACAAATGATATAAGTTTTCTAAAAATATTCAACATACATACATAAACTCAAGCCTTTTCCCCAACGGGGTAGGCAGAACAGAAACAAACATTAATTTAATATTTTCACAGCTAACAACACTTGTGCGAATTCATGTGTTGCCATGAAAGAACAACAAGAAAAATACTTAAAATAAATACATTTTCACAATGATATGATATGAATTCTATTTGTGCTTGTTTTAAAATAGTTTTATAACATCAATTCCTTTTTAAGACACTACAAAATATCGAATAGAAACTAACAAGAACTTACAAATTATATTAGTATTGTCAATTCCAATAGTTCTCCAAGAATAGCAATAACGAATTGACTTTTTAATTTTATGGTGATCATTGATCTTGTAAATCGATTCAAAAATCTAAAAAAAAACGATTTAAATTAAAAATATTTATTTTTTTTAATTAGGAATAACATTCCATAGGAATATTACTTTCAAGTTCCTATAATTTACAACTTATAGTTTCTGCAATCCTGGTAACACTGATTTAATAGAAAAGGCTGAATTTGAATTTTTTCAATTAGTCGCAACTTTTTTTTTACAATAAAAGTTAAATTGCGTTTTTGGTAATATTTGTTACTCCTAAACGTGCTGAGCTGGACGAATGCAAGCAGTTTGTGCAGTAAAAAGTTGTAGACCTATTTTTAAGTCTGGACGCGTGTTTGAGCAATGAACCACACGAAAGTATGCCTACTTCTGTGAAATAAAGCTATGGTGTGCGGCTAACTGTGCCCAGCTAGAATTTTTAGCAATATCACCATTTTAATTTAGCAAGTCACTATCGTATCACTATCGGCTTCACTGCATTGTGGGTACCGAGAGAAACGCCCCAGTCCTTTCACAATTATTTTTTATTTATCGTGGGGTACCATGACGTTAAAGCAGTTTTGTTTTACCCAAGTGTGTGAAAGAGACGGAGTTATATAGGACCTCTAGCGCCATCCCTTTCTCACTCTGGAATAAGATTAAAAGAATACTGCTGTCGTCATGGTAACCAGAATAAAGATCAATATGATTTTGACAATAATGCAAAGTCAGACGTTAAAATGACCACGAAAAGTCCGCAGTATTAATATACGCATTGGCGTTAGTGCCAGGTATACCGACGATGACACTTGCCTACCAGGGGAGCATGACGTATTGAGAAGTGAGTAAGTATTATGGGAATCGTATGACTGTGGTACCGATCGCGTCGTCGCTGCACGCATGCGCGAGTGCGCTCTCGAACTCTTGTGGGAGGTATACCTGAAATGAAAATGCCAATGTTTTAGAGAGAGAGGCCTCATCATTGTACTTATTCAGCAGAAACACGTCCGGAGCTGGACAAAAAATTCCTTCCTCAAGCATTATGACACCTGCGACAGTGGGGGGATTATTTATTATAAGACCAACAAGTATTAAGTATTGAAAAAATTCTCACCTTATCAAGTATAGGCGCCATCGCACCGCGATCTACTAATTTGGTGAGCGTATCCAGTCCATCTCTCAGTCTGAACCTGTCTTCTAGCCAGTCTGTATTAGAACCACAGCCTAGCAGCCACTGTAAGCAAGACATTAACGACTTAGTTACTAGACACCTGTTAGACAGATCGGGAACTAAAAAAGTTGGCCGTCACGGGACGCCCAGATGTGAAATATCTGTTTTTAATAGAATTAATCATTAATAAAAAATATATAACGTGATAGGGAGTGAAAGGGGAAAAAATAATTGAAGTGGACCTTTCAAAAACAAAACAAGATCCAAATCAAACTTTATTTCAATGGTTTCTAAGGTTGACTTTACGTGGCATCGGGGCGGGGTGCAACACTATTTCCCGTCACCGGCGATACAAGTCTTTTTTACTGCCTAGTCACCCATATAGATGTTTCACATTCAAAGAAAACTTTTAAAAACGCACTATGAGTGGAGTCCCTCCGCGCGGAAGAAGTGAAACTTCATAATACTACACGCATGCGTTCAAGTGCCACGCATTCTCGTTATTTTATTGAGATTCTAAATAATATTTTGTTGTTTTATTGTTGTATTATTTTTATTACATACTTATTACATAAGTTTATCGAGGTTGTTCTACTCATGGAAATTGAGCGAAGGCTGTTCACAGCGAAGAGTCGAATACGTGACTGCATGTTTGCACGCCATCTTGCGTACCTAGTAGAACTACGTAGTCACAAATCTTGTAATACTGTCTTAGTGAGTTTTAGAAATGGTAGCGTTAAACTTGTTGAAAGTCGCATAAGAAGTTTCACTTCAATATAGAAATATTAACTCACCCTAAAGACCCTGTAAGTATAGAATGTAGTGGCAAATATGATGGCGAAGGGCGTCGGCAGTCGGTCGGTGATCATCGGGCCCGGTCGGAGATCCAGAAATGCTCTGCGTGGTGCTGTGGCTCTGGTGGAAAATTTGTTTTTTAGTACCGGTATTCGAAAACAATAAAATAACAGATGGTTGTAAGTGTTCTAAAACATTCCATATTTCTTATCTTCCATATTACTTCTAAAACAAGTTATTTAGAAAGTTTTAAGTATGCGGACGGGTAATATAGTATAGGAGAAGACCAAAGAAGGATGTATGGAAGGCTGGTCTGTGAAAGATGATAATAATATGTCTAGAAAGAGAGTGACTTCGGAAATGACGTCTAATATAAAAAGAGATGGATAAAATTAAATTAAAAATTTTAAAAAAAACCCCGACACGAAAAACATCTAAAAAACCTAATAAAATAATCCAAGCGTCTTAGCGTCGGGGGTCCGCTTTGTTTTGTGCTTGTACTAAGTGGTCTACTAAGCGGTCCCCCGACGCTAAGACGCTTGGATTATTTTATTAGGTTTTTTAGATGTTTTTCGTGTCGGGGGTTTTTTAAATTTTTAATTTAATTTTTATTGCATGCGTTTTAAACTTAACGAAAACAAGAAAAGTTATAAATTTAAAAAAAAACCAGTCCAGCCCCCCCCCCCCCCCCAGCGATGCCCATAGTGACAAGTAACATGATTTCAAATTTCGAATCGACCAGACCTGGGAAAGTTGTTTATTTCCCTTCAACTAGAAAAGTGGTGATCACCTTCAAACGGCTGGGCAGATTTTCTCGAAACATAGCTAAGAACACTCTCGATTAAAACACCTTTCAAACGAAACCAATTTTATCAAAATCGGTTCATCCGTTTAGGAGCTACGATGCCACAGACAGACACACAGATACACAGATACACACGTCAAACTTATAACACCCGTCTTTTTTGGTCGGGGGTTAAAAAGAAGACATGTTGCGCAGACCCGAAATAAATCGGGATCAAGGCAGGAAGCTTGACATGACAGCATGGAACTAGGACATGGAACTAGGGTTACATACTTAAGCAGAGCAGGTTTGTTAGCGAGCGCGGGCGGCGGCACCTCGGCGGCGGCGCACGCCAGCACGGCGTCCCACGGGCCCGAGCGCATCGCACGTGCCTCCAAGCTCGACCACGTGCCGGACTCGCGGTTACCCTCGATATCCACGAAGTCCTGCGCTCCTGGTACCACAACATTAATATAGCAGGTCAGTTATGTGCAAGAAGAAACGAACAGGCAAAATATTATAGTCAATCATGCCATCAAAACAATAGTACATTGTTACCCTAGGGGTGAAAGTAACTTATTTAGTCCCGAGACGGGGTTTGGCGCCCGAACGAAGTGAGGGGCGCTAATAGTCCGAGGGACTAAATAAGTCTTTAACCCGAGGTAAACACTGTGCTTTTCATTACGAATAGTACAAGGAAAGTAAAAATAAAAACATGAATTAGCTAAAGAAAAAATGAGTACTTAAAACCGTTTGCCGCTTTCCCGCCTGTTTTGTTTTTTTTCTGTGGCCAGCCAGCTATTCAGCCTTTATTTTTCATTTCCATCATTGAAAAAATGGTAAATATTTTGCCCAAATAAATGTTGTTTAAAAAAAAACTGTTGAAACTAAATTATAATAAAGTGTTTTAAAAATATATATCCTTTAATCAATATTTAACTTAAGTTATTTCAATTTTACGGGTGTGTAATATATGCCATAATAACAGATAATATATTATCACTTGAAATAACGTTCACATGATATAATTTTCATATGCTATAAAAACAAATAAACTAATTTCATGTGATCTAATATTTCATTTCATATAAACTTCTTTTGCTCTAATAACACTTAGTATAACGTTCAGTTGACCTAATTTTAATTTGACCTAATTTTCATATTTACTTATTTTCTGCCCAAATTCTGTAGTGAAAAAGTAAATATTAGAAAACATCATACTGTTATAACCTCATCTAACCCAAATGATTCACCAACAATAGAATGGATCTGGCGCTAATGGTCATGGTTCTAACCTAACCTAACCCACATGATTCACCAACTATATAGCGGCTCTAACGCAGGAATATATGAGGAATAATATACTAACTAAATATTATACTACCTGAATATTAGTTCAAATGTGCATTATAGAAAATGTTTATTAAACCATATAAAATTAGGTAAACTGAAATTATATCAATAATTCATTATATAATTTCATTGTTATACTAAAGAAAAATATATTAAATGAAATCAGGTCATGTGATCGTTAGAACTTTTGTTATTATGTCAAATGGTACGCACCCCAATTTTACATCGTGGCTGCATAGAAAGTTGGAACATGGTTCAATAAAATAGAACTAGTTTTTTTTTTAATAATTTGACATCTATGAGTTGAAAGCGATTCTCCCTAGGGCTGAAAAGTATTACTTTCAACCCGCTCTTCAGGCAACTGCAGATCTACTTTCAGAGTATGAGGCATGAAAAAACTCATTACTGCCCGCTAAAAGCTCCTTAGAGAAAACACTACCTTTGGGTGCATTTAAAGGCGAACCAAGTCGTCCTTTTCGAATAGATGGGGTGAAAAATAATTTGTTATATTTCCGCCATTGTTTGAAATATTAACCTCTCAGAAGTTTTTTTATAGTAATCAAATTTTATGAGCCGCTAAGAGTATTTATCTCTACATAGTATAAAACAAAATTGCTTCCCGCGTCTGTAGGTACACTTAGATCTTTTGTACTAAGCAACGGATTTTGACGCGGTTTCCATCAATAGCTATAAATGATTCAAGAGGAAAGTTTTTATATGTATAATTTATCCCTGAAACACACATCAACATTTCCACGCATACAAAGTCGCGGGCAGCAGCTCGTAATGTAATAAAATTGAAGTCTGACAGTTTTTGTTAAACTTATAACAAACTGTCAGCAGCAGCCTAAGTAAAGCAGGAGACATCAGGTTAACTTGTTTTCTGTCTGAAGTACTATTTCTAAAAACTTAGGCGAACATGAAGGAGGAGTATAATTACCCAGGTCCTTCAAGGTAAGCGCCGCGTGTCTGGGTGCTACAACGGTGACGTGCACGCCCCACGTGCTCAGTAGCTGAACTAACGCGCAGCCCTCACCACTGGCCGCGCCGCATACTGCCACACTGCAATACAACTCGTTATGAATTATGTTGTCCTGGTAACTGTAGGTCAAGTCTAACGATAGTACGACATGGACATTGGGAAATTAACACCATTTTGGCACCTTCCCACAGAAGTATTTAGTAATTGTATCGTATCAACATGTTTTTCTTTGCTTTTCGGTCAGGGTATAAACAGAGTAAGCTCTTACCGTTTCCCTTTGCAGTTCTCCGGTGTGTAGGACAGGTTCCGGAGAGCTATTAAGGCTTCGCCCCCCGCCCACGGCAAGGACGCCGC
The DNA here is from genome assembly GCA_963082945.1 of Cerastis leucographa. NCBI lineage: Eukaryota > Metazoa > Arthropoda > Insecta > Lepidoptera > Noctuidae > Cerastis > Cerastis leucographa. Next base: position 19,812,564 of record OY720355.1, read on the forward strand.
CGTGTCGGCTGCTAAATTGCGGGGACGCTTGCTGACTCGGGTACTAGGAGAGCAAAACAGAAGAAACCTTACGATCACTACTCTTGCGTATCTATCAAGCATTGCTCAGTTATGAAAAAGAGATGGCTATTTAATTTTATTCATCTTGTATAACTCCATCACTTACTCGTACTAGTTTTTTTTTCCTTTGCTGGTTGGCAAGGAAGGCTGATACATAGACTCCACTTAGACATTACCAGGCTCGCATAGCTCGTCAGGAAGTAGTTCTCACCTGCGAATAGTTAGCAGTTCAGTGGCCGCGCCGCCGCTCCATTCTGAGACACATCCCCATACTTCATCACCCATTTCAAGATCTGTCACACCTTGACCGACATCTAGTACTACACCTGCAATAAAATGGGTATGATCTTAGATAAGTTGGCTTTTCTTACATTAAGTGGTCTTAAAGTTGTAGTTGAAAAGCTTTTTGACCTTTTTGTTTTTTCAAATATCAGTGTAAATAATAAGTGTACGGCATATAATCGTACATATCTTCGGAAATACAGACGTACCATCAATCGTACGCATAAAATAAGCCGCCCTTAAACAAAACGAATGTGACTATCCTTTTTACCCAACAGCGGAGGAACCCAAAAGGAAGTGAGTGTATGCTTCAATTTATTATATTTAGCGAAGCTTAACCTACTAGGTGATCATAAATAACCAGGAAATCACATACCCGCAAACCCTCTCCCCACGGTGACATGCCCGCGGTACACTAGCGACCGCAAAATGTGTGCGCGACCGCGGAGCGCGCTGCGGTCTACTGTGCAGACACTGAACGCTTGCACGCGGACCAAAACCTCGCCAGAACCCGCTCCTGAGGAGAGAAAAAGAGATTGAACCTTATAAAATACCGGGTAAAACGCGGTGTGTTATTTCTTGGCTTAAAGTTATCCATTGTATTTCTAATTAATTTAAAATTTCAATTGTTTAACACATTATACTAATTCAACATTGAAAACCAATTAAAACTCAACTAACCCGATTTTAGACGAAAACAATGTTTTAACTATCTATTCAACTAGGAATAACAGTAAAAAAATATGGGCTTTTCTTTCCAAGCGTTTCGCACCCAATCTGACTTTCTACAGGAATACTCGACTTGTCCATCTATCTATATACACACATCAAAAGTGTCTAGGGATCAACATATATTTTTGCAATAACTTTTCTCCTGATTGATATTAATTAAAATTTTCTTTAAGGATTCATCAAATAAAGTGTTTTCGTTTGTCACAGTAACGATAAACCAAGTCACCTTTGCATTAATAAAGAAATTTGCCATTTTCTAATAAAGGGATTTATGACATTTGAACCACTAACATTAAAGTTCGAAAAAAAGACTGAAATAACAGTTTTCTTTAAAATTTTATTGGGTAACTTAAACAATTAATAATCCGTGTTTCTACCGCGAACACTAACAACACAAGAACATCGGTTTGGCATACTCAAAATGAGTTCATCCAAATCACGCTGTGGAATGGCCGCCCATGTTCGTTGCAACAACAAAAAAAGGTCTTCTTGCGACTGGATACCCTCCATATTCGGCAGAGCTCTTCTCTGTAGCATATCCCATGCATGCTCAATCGGGTTCAAGTCTGGCGACTGAGCAGGCCAGGGCAGGACATTGATGTTAGCTGCGGCGAGAGTCTGTCTTACAACTCTTGCGGTGTGCGGTCGTGCATTATCATGCATTAACTGAAATAAGGGACCGATTTGCACTTGTAGAGGAACGATGACGTCTGATACAATCGTCTCAGCATAAATTTGAGCGTTGAGGTTGCCTCTGATCCAAATCAACTCAGTTCTTCCGCCGATCCAAATACCCGCCCATACCATGATGGTTCCACCACTATAAGGATGGACTTCCTGGCAGGATTTTAATCGCTGTTGGCGTCCAGGGGTTCTCCAGTGTCGTATACGTCTTGTATCCGGTCTCATACCAAAACGAGACTCATCAGAAAAGCACACGAAACGCCATTGTTCTTCTGCCCAATTTCTGTGTTCAAGAGCCCATTGATATCGAATCCTACGATTGTGCATTGCTATAGGTGGTACCCGTAGCGGTCTTCGGGAATGAAGGTTCACTTCATGCAAGCGGTTTCTGACTGTTTGGTCGCTAATTAAGTTCCCTGAAGAGTGATGAAGCCTCACGGCTAACATCATGGCGGTTATTGTTGGAGCTCTTCGAGTTAAGATTTGAATGTATCGGTCTTGTCTCCGTGTGGTGCAGCGATACCGTCCTCCATGGCGCTCAGCCACGGTACCAGTGCTTCGGTAACGTGTCCAAAGTCGACTGATAACACTCTGACTTGTATTCAGAGCTAAAGCCACAGTACGTTGCCGGGAACCAGCTTCTATCATTCCCACGGCTCTGAGCATTTCTTCCCTGCTTAAATGACGTCGCCGCTCCATAATAACGTTGGTTTTAATCAGTAGTAGGGAAACAGTAGCACTAATAATGTCTTCAATGCGTTGTATGTTTTTATAGGGAAAATATTGACAGCTGATTTTCATCTTTTACTCGAATTTGATTCACAGTTCCTGATTCAAATTATGAAATGCACCAAAAAGGATCCATATAAATTTCTAAAATCATAAATTTATTACAAAGCCACATCTCAATCTCAAGAAATCCGCATAAAAATGCTTGATCCCTAGACACTTTTGATGTGTGTATATAAAAATCAATTGCTGTTTGTTAGTCTCGCTAAAACTCGAGAACGGCTGGGCCGATTTAGCTGATTTTGGTTTTAAAATGTTTGTCGTAGTCCAGGGAAGGTTTAAAAGGTGAGAAAGGTAGGGTAGAGTAGATAGGCAGGGTAGGGTAGGTAGGGTGGATAGGTAGGTAGGGTAGGGTAGGGTAGGTAGGTAGGGTAGGGTAGCATAGGTTTGGGTAGGGTAGGGTAGGTAGGTTGGGTAGGGTAGGGGAGGTAGGTAGGTAGGGTAGGGTAGGGTAGGTAGGTAGGTAGGTAGGTAGGGTAGGTAGGTAGGTAGGTAGGTGGTAGGTAGGTAGGTGGTAGGTAGGTAGGTAGGTAGGTAGGTAGGTAGGTAGGTAGGTAGGTAGGTAGGTAGGTAGGTAGGTAGGTAGGTAGGTAGGTAGGTAGGTAGGTAGGTAGGTAGGTAGGTAGGTAGGTAGGTAGGTAGGTAGGTAGGTAGGTAGGTAGGTAGGTAGGTAGGTAGGTAGGTAGGTAGGTAGGTAGGTAGGTAGGGTAGGTAGGTAGGTAGGTAGGTAGGTAGGGTAGGGTAGGGTAGGTAGATAGGGTAGGGTAGGGTAGGTAGGTAGGGTAGGGTAGCATAGGTTTGGGTAGGGTAGGGTAGGTAGGTTGGGTAGGATTGGGTAGGGTAGGGTAGGTAGGTAGGTAGGTAGGTAGGGTAGGGTAGGGTAGGTAGGTAGGTAGGTAGGTAGGGTAGGTAGGTAGGTAGGTAGGTAGGTAGGGTAGGTAGGTAGGTAGGTAGGTAGGTGGTAGGTAGGTAGGTAGGTAGGTAGGTAGGTAGGTAGGTAGGTAGGTAGGTAGGTAGGTAGGTAGGTAGGTAGGTAGGTAGGTAGGTAGGTAGGTAGGTAGGTAGGTAGGTAGGTAGGTAGGTAGGTAGGTAGGTAGGGTAGGTAGGTAGGTAGGTAGGTAGGTAGGGTAGGGTAGGGTAGGGTAGGTAGGTAGGTAGGGTAGGTAGGTAGGTTGGTAGGCAGGGTAGGGTATGGTAGGTAGGTAGACAGGGTAGGTAAAAAGTGCATTGCAACGCATGCCGGGGACAGCTAGTCGCTGATAAATGTGACTTAGATCAGACCTAGGTTCTCACATAATCATGACACTTACCGGGAGCCACAGCATCTTCTACTAGGATAACAGACCGGTCTGCCTGTGAGTGCAGAGCGCGCGCATGCGGCCCGCCGGGCACGCAGCGAGCTACCTTCAGCCCTATCAGCACGCCGGCGCTGCCTCCCGCGACCACGCCGCACGCGAATATCAGCATGCTGCGACGCCATACTGCAAGAGACGGAAACATTTCATTCATGCCAAATTAACCAAGTTACAATTCAAACAAAAAGAACTAAATCAAAATTGGTTCATGCGTTTTGTAGCTACGATGCCACAGGAAGACACACACGTTAAACTTTACACTACTTCTACGATTTTGTAACATACTAATATCGTAAGACTGGTGGGAAAAATATTTTCGTTCTACCGTAGAACTGTTTAGTAGAAACATACATTACACATACACTCTGTCAGAAAGTGTAAAACTGTTTAACGTCCCTCACATCACTATCACAGCTGAAAACCAGCGTCGGGCAGTCGAGCTGCCAGGCATTTTGCTGAACTGGGCCTATTTGGCACTGCCGTGAGACAAAAATCCTATTTTCTCTCTTTCTTTTCTTGTGGAAACGGGTATTTCAGTATTAATGGATATATACTGATGGTTTCACTGCTGGCATTCTAGCCATCACATTTACACTGAAGCCGGCACAAACCTCGATCGTGCCATAAGGCCACCAGCTCCTCATACAGTAGAACCGGCGACAGAGGAAGCGCCCCCTCGCGGATGCGGCGCACCGCTTCCTTTGTCCAGGCTGCCGCGCGCTCGCGACCCTCCGCAATCAGCTCGTTGTGCCAGATGCTGTGAAACGCCTCGCGGATCTGCACCAGGCAATCAGAGACATACAGAAGGAGTAGAAAGTTGAGGCCTGTGTTCCAGCAGTGGACACATTACAGGATGCTTATGCTACATTACATAACATTAACAACACAACTTAATGTTAGCAGTCTAGAAGACATAGATACGAAGAGTGCTCAGGAAATACATCTTTACGAAATTACGATATCCCCTGTGGATCCACCCTATCAGTTGTTGCACTGAGGGGGTGCTGGACAAGTTATACAATTCAAAATTGAAGACTTTTAAGCTAAAGATTTGTTCCTAGAATTCAACTAATGAGACATTATATAGATCATCATCATCTGCCTAGCCTTGACCTTTGCCTGCCTATCTGACCTCAACAACCAAATAAGTACTGGGTTATACAATACCCCTTGGTAAGACTGGTTGTCAGTCTTTCGGGCTTTAACACTACATGCATAATCGTGGGTTCAATCCCTGCACGGAACAAATATTTGTATGGCCTACAGATTGTTGTTCCGGGTCTGGCTGTTTATGTATGTGAGTTTAAATGTTTGTAAACGCACCCAAAATACAGGAAAAATTCGTAGTGTGGGGCAATGTTATAAAAAAATTAAAAAAAAAATAACTTAAAGAAAATACCTTTTGGACAGCATCCACGGTAGTTTGGACGGCATCACTAACTTTGGATTTTCCACTGTCTGCTGCAGTTTTGGCAGCTACCTGATCAAATACATGTGAAATTAGTGCTATAAGAAAAGGGCAATGAGTATAGTTTATGCATTTTTTTTTTTTTTGTTTTAGCAATCCATACTCATGTTATAAAGAGAGAGGGATGCTTTTCAAATTTGGTCTTAAATAATGGTTTATTTGTGGCAATGTTTTTTTGGACATAGTGTTAACCCTTATAATAAATATGTTAGTCATCCCAAGCATAGACTAATATATATCCCAAGTATGTAATTAAGAGCACTGTCGCTTCTATAGAGTGATTTACCTGGAACCTGGATTGCCACTTTTTAGTGTTTATAAAAAAAAGGAAAAAGAAACGTGTTGTGCCGACCCCAAGTAGAATGGGACAAGGGCAGAAGATCAGGTTTATAAATATTTTTTTATCACCAAAGCTGATCGGGTAGACTTCTATAGACTCTGGTCCAAGAAGCTTTGTCGATTCTAGGATACTCAAATCACTTGTTGAGTTTGATGCTTTTCAATTACAAAAGCTTGTAAAAGTCGCTTACAAAAAAAAGAGTTAAAATAATGGATTTTGTAAATCAAAGTCATCCTTTTATTTAAGCTGTTGCTGGTAAATTATATTATTTTTTTGCTATCAAAAAAATAATATAATTAATAATATAACTTGAGAGTCAAGCCAAAGCTATCTTTGGCTTGACTCTCCTACACTATTTCCAATTGAAATTATAATGTATATAGTTAGTTTCTATACAAAAAAATATTTAAACATTGAATTCAAATTCAAATTCAAATTCATTTATTGTTTGTCACAGGTGATATATAGGTTCTTATAGTTATTACATAAAGCTCGCTGTAACATACCCATGAGGTGTACAATATTTATTGTTGGTTTTTATCTATTTAACATTATTCATTATTCATCTTAAGTCAACGACCACCATTATCATGCATTAATATAAGTTTCATTCAAATAGTCAGCTTTAAACAAATTAAATAATACACTGATTTCATACAACTTAAATTATTAATTGATTTCATTCAGATTAAATTATTCATTGGTGTCATACAAATTAAATTATTCATTGATGTCATACAAGTTAAATTATTCACTGATGTCCTACAAATTAAATTATCGATTGATGTCATAGTTAAAATATTCACTGATGTCCTACAAATTAAATTATTGATTGAAGTCATAGTTAAATTATTCATTGATGTCACATAAATTAAATTATTCATTGAGTCAGTGGCATATGATAGCTTATCTAATTGTGTGGTCACCAGTATTTTTGTCATTAAAAAAATCATTGATTGAATAGTAGGCTTTACTTATCAAGAATCCCTTCAGTGTTTTTTTAAAACTCTCTAATGTTACACTATTTTTTACATTGTTTGGAAGTTTGTTATAAATTTTTACTCCTATCCCAAATATACTCGTTTTAAACTTAACTGTCCTACACTTAATTCCGCTTAATTCATTTTTATACCGAGCACTTCTCAGTGTGTCATAATGTTTCAGATCTCTTTTTATCATTACTGCTGTTTCATAAATGTAGAGTGAGGGTAGGGTCAAAATGTGTAATCTTGTAAATGAAAAATGAAATTATGAAAACTCTTGTGTAAATAATGGGAATAAACGTCATTAAATAGGTACCTATTTTATAGAATTGTTCAATTTTGTGTGAATAAAGTAGGTATGTCACAGAAAGGCAAAATAATTTCCTGGATAGAATCAAAAATTGGCAATGTATTGAAGTATGTATTTATAGCATAAAATCTACACACGTAATGAAACATGTAGGTCATGAAACAAAATAGATTTATGTGTGTACTAGCTAGCGCTAGAGTTTTAAATGACTAAAGTAAATGAATTATATAAGTCCAAGGTCATTAGCAGTTAAAGTAGAGCAATGACATTTCACTGTCAAAATAAACTCATAACAAAAACAACAGATTGGACAACCCAACTTCAGTGAAAAACTTTCAGTTTCTAAATTGTTTGCTAAAAAAAAATGACGTGAATAACCGACGCACTTTCGCGCGAAACTACCAGGACATCATAAGTTAGCAAGAGTTACTTACATGCAATGCTTCGAATTTTTCACCAGCTCTGTGCTTAAGTTCATCCATGTCAGAGCGTCACGAGCCGAGGGAGGGTCAGCGTTAACCGCTCAAACTGTTAAATCACATCCAAAACCTTAACCTTTGGACACAATTCGACCTAAATATTAGCAATCCCAAAATAGACTATATGTCACAACAAACGCTTGCGCGAACACATGTTATGAGAAAACTTTATAGTATAATTTAATTCTACTGCGATTTATCTTAGTAGCTATGTCGGAATACCGCTAAGTTACGTAAAATCTAAAATATTACCTTAACCAAACATAACCTCTATCTATTGTTTGACAGTTGCATTTTGCAATTTTGCATATTTGACAGATTGACATATGATAGTGACGTTAACGTTCCATTTCGCAAAGCAACGTGCGTGCATAAATAAAACGTTATTGATGAATCTATACAAATAACTAAAAATGTCTGTCAAAAAAACAGCTTTTTACTGAATGGTTACGAATGTTTATTCGGTCCTCATAACAAAAACACTTTTTCTCAGACTTTTGTCTTTTGTCTTTTGTTTTGTCTGTCTGTTTGTTCCGGCTAATCTCCGAAACGGCTGGACCGATTTTGACGGGACTTTTACTGGCTAATAATGTTATGCGGAGTCACATATAATAATTATGCTAATAATATACATATGGTGCTTTCATTTTGGAGAAAGAATTAGGGTTACGAGCAAAAAAAATAAAAGCCTTAAATTGTTAACACAAAAAGGGTGCTATTTTTATAATAATTTCACGCAGTCTAAGGTCGCGGCTCACAGCTAGAGCTTAAATAAAAGCGCTCATAATTTCTATTGACATTCTTATTTTCAATATTCCGTAAGACTAATATAAGAATAAATATCAATAACTATCTGAACCGTAAGTATATCATTTTAGGGTAGGTAGGTTCTTTCCTCTGTTTACTTTAAAGGCGGAAACACACTTACGTGTCGTGTCGCGCCAGAAGCAAATCGGTTTCATACATTTAATATGGTTAGGGACATATTTGCATGGCGTGTCGTGTCGCAACGATGTATGAAACCGAATGCTTCTGGCGCGTCACGACACATAAGTGTGTTTCCGCCTTAATATGTGGCCAGCGCCCTCCTCTAGTCACCTATTCTAGTCTCTTCTTAAATCTTCCTTGTGTGGTGTTACGCGAGTGGATAAAATAAAAAATGACTACTTATGTGGAAGTGGCGCCGGTGACTGCAAAGTTGTGTGGTAATGGGTTGTCGTTGTTTACGGAGGAAATGAGAAAAAATCTCGTGAGGAAAGTTTTGAGCATGAATGTTAATGGGTATAAGAGTAGAGGAAGATCAGAGAAACGATGGATGGACTGTGTGAAGGATGATATGGCCTGATGAGATGACGAGTAGTAGAAAAGTATGGAAGAAGAAGACATGCTGCTCCGACCCCAAGTTAATTGAGATAAGCACAATACAAGAGAATGATGATGATGATTGCTAGTCCATCACCATCACCAATAGTTTCCTATCACTTATACTTCTTGTCTCGATCAGTAGGTAATGGGTAAGTAGAGAAGATATTTTGTCTAAAAATATTTAATATTCGTTGTCATGTCTGTTTGAAAAAAAAAGAGTAACATGTAGCCAGTTGCTGATTCAAAACTATTCAAGTCCTGTAGGCTCCGTTTCTTTCCAAGATACTTACCGGATTATCATTTCAAAAATAAAAAAATCTTATTATTTTTTATCTATAAATAGAAAGATTTTTAATTGTAAAAGTCTTGTTTAGCCACTGTTAACCATGGTTCACTTGGGAATGGAAAAATGGAAATTTCACGTTGAATGAAAAGTCATCAGTAAACATTGACGAAAATAAAGGGTAAAGAAAAAAACACATAATTTTTGTCCGTACTTTACTAAGAATAATTAGTCCTTGTTGCTATTATCGAGTGTGATTATGTTTTCTGTACTATCGGCGCTGTCAACGGCGTGTTCAACTTCAGGTACCTCTGCAAGTATTTTGTCTATCCATAAGCGACTGTAGGCTACCTGAAAAACGTAAATCGAATATTTTACTTCTTAATTATTATGAGCTCCTAGTAACAATATATACCTGACTCTTCTAGGTACTACCCTGAAGTAGTCATGATCCAATAGTTGGACCACCAAATTAATTCCTTAGACTTATTTATGATTGGAAGTAACAGTTTCATTCGTGGAATATAATCGTTATCAGTTCTTTTCGGGTATTTTTAAAGATAACAGTCTTCTGCAGCTAAGCTGATTAATGGTGAACTGCTTTGGAAATTACAACGATGGCGGCACACTGAATTGCGCTTTTTAGTAATATGGCTGATTTTCTGGTCAGTGTGCATTCGCTTAATAACAATTAAAAGTTATGTAAGCAATTATAATTATAAAAATTACCTTAGCAAATACTCCTGGCTTGGACTTGTAGGCGCATTCTTCAGTGCCGGAAAACAGTGCTATGCCGTAAAGTGTGCCGGCGCGGTTGAGTCCACTAAAAAGTACTGCCGGGTCGCCTGTGTCACCCTGGTACCGAAACATTGAAACTACTGTTACTTTCCTCGGTCAAGGTATCGTGGAATTTGGCAAGTGCAGGCCAATGAAAAAGGAGATTCAATCAAAAGTGGGCGGTTTCAAAGACTCTTACGAAGGAGATCGTATTTCAAATGGAAAGGAGGAGAGTAGGAAAGATTCTGCTGAGACGTTGTCCCAAGCATAATATTGAATATTTAAAATGAAATACCAACAGCACACAACGCAACGCCTTTTGTGATGCTCTGCAAGCAGATATTATCGTGTTGCAAGTGATAGTCGTTCCCGTAGATTTTACGGCATTTCGCTGTGGGTACCTCTCGTACAATCATCCGCCGCAACTCTTGATTCTCACCTTCGCGGATTTGTCCAGTCACCTGTCAAACCGTTTAACTTTAATAGACTAGCTTCCTAGGAGTTTCTAATTTCCTAGTACCATTAGATTAGAAGTAACGTAACACTTGATCCTTTTGACACGTGCGATGGCTAAATCAAGAGTTTAATCTATTGAAATCAAAATGAAACTAATGGGCTCCCTCGTGTTTCATAAAAGAACGTTAATTTAATACGTCTTTCCCCTTCACTTTATGAATTACTAATGTATCAGGCGTATCTACTGAATCGTAGAGAGTAAACAAAGATAGATCTAGATGAATTTATTTAGATTTTTTCGCAGATAGGGATGGGTAAGGGTTTCGCAAACTGGCCTTGGCATTGGCAATGTGCCAAATAGCCAGCGGATTAACACTTTTCATTCATGGTTACCTGGTACTCGCGGAAGTAGATACCAGATTGATGCTCCACAAAACAATAGGTTAGAGAAAAGGTATATCTTTTCACCACTCCCGCACGAAAGAAGTGTCTTTCCTCAACGAAAACAGTGAGGAAAGTTGGTTTTTCCTCACTGTTTGAACAGTGAGGAAAGTAATGATCCCGTTCAGAAACTAATCTTGCCTGATTTTTTTTTGTTAAGTTTTAAAGATATTTAAAAAGATATAGTTATTTCATGAATAACAGCTCTTTTTATTTCATAATAAAGAATTATTTTGATTTGCTTTGTGACTATTTAATTTATTTACCTATGATGACTGAATACTTTCTTGCTGGGAGTGGTGAAAAGTTTTGTATGCAACTTGTGAGCAAGTTCATTTGCTATTCGTTTTGTTGAGTCTTTCGCTTACTCAGGATTGAAATTTATAATCACTCGCTGCGCTCGTGATTCTATTTTTCAATCCTTCGTTCGCTCAAGACTCAAAATCAAAACTCATAGGAAAAACGAACTTTCCTCACATGTTGGATAAATAACTATTACCTTTCTGATTTCACTTTCCTTTTTGTTTTACGTAATTAGAAGTCATCATTATGTAGGTTGTAAACTTGTTTTCCCAGCATACAGAATTGAAAACTAATTAGTCCAATGATCGTTCAATCATACAATAGGTCTGTGGAACCTTCGATCAATATTGATCGAAGTGTGGAACAAAAGTAAAATCAAAATAATAATAGTTTTCCTTTACCACAGATCCGTATCCAGTGACGACTGTTTCTCCGAACAACGGTGGCAGGGCGGAATTAGCCTCTACCAGCGACACCACCTGCACTCTGCTGTTTGGCGATATCGGCAGATTCACCTGTAATACCAGGATAGTATACATTTAAGGTAATAGATGCGACGGTCTTAGATTTTAGGTAGGTATTAAACTAGCGGCGGATTTTTCCTTATTAGTAAAATGCTCACATATAGCGACCGTTCAAGTATTACGTAAGCACTATAGGCTGGCGGGGGAGTCTTTGCTCTGCTTATTTTTTTCAGGGATTCCTACAGATAATGAATACGATTAGGTACTCAGTTAGAACTGAGTAGGGGAATTACCGCGCGCTATTCACTTGTCTGTAACTTATAACTGCTGCTCATGAATTAATGCTGCAATGTACCTATGTTTACGTAAGCATGGGGGGAGGGGTAAGAGCTTTGCTTACTTTTGCTGACGAGGGGGAGGGGTGGGCTAATAGTTGCAAAAAATCTGCTTACGTAATACATGAACGGCCCAACGCGTTACGCGCTAGCATTATTAACGTCATAATCTTTGATGTAAATACACATTTTCTTTTTTTCACGTTTAAATTTTGAAATGTTTGTCTGTCATAAGATCATAATATCACGCTAGTGTTTCCTGAATTGGATAGGCATGACCGCACGTAAGTACGACATGACCAAATGATTTTGAACAAAAATAATAAGGAAAGAAACTTAATCCACATTCATTAAGTTACCTTGACCATAGCCAGGTTATGTTCAGGATAGTACCGGTCCATCTTATAGCCAGGATGTCTTCTTATGTCCAAGACAGACAGGATTTTTCCGCCGAAGTCTCGGAATACTGAACCCATCCGAATAGACACTTCCTCTTTTGATACGCTGTTGGAAAACGTTAATTATGGTTAGATCCTACACTAAGGTAATTTATTCATTTCAGCATTTCAGCTATAAAATATTACCTCTTTGCCTTTATGTGACTTTAGTTAAATATGTATATGCATGGAAAAATCATCAAGCAAATAAAATTTGGTTTCATTTCAACCATCATCGTGATATACATTAGAGATTGGTTGAAAAATATAATGTAAAAAACTAATAAGCTACATAATTATAAGAACCTACATTCGCTTGAATGACACATTGTCAGGGGGCGTTGTTTGTAAGTAATCATTTTGTAAAACTATTTTGAAAAAATAAGATGTTAGCGTAAGTTTCGCCAAGAAACACTAATTGTGTGGCTATAATTTCAGTTTGTTTTTTTATCACCAACCGGATAGCATTTAGATCTTCTTACGTCAAACAAACTTTTTCGCGCGTTTAGCTCTTCAAACAAGCCTCTTCATCTTTTATGTTATCCTAATATGTAAATGATACGTTTCGATTTCTAAAGAATAAAGAAGACTTACTAATCGAAACATTGCGCTGCAGTCAGAACCCATTGATTTCCAACTATCGCTCCTCCACACCAATGTTTTGCGTGTAGTCTAAAAATAAGAATAGGTTAAATTAAAATTATGTTACACATTCTATGTAACGCATGGCTTCCAATCAAGACCGTGCGTACATCCAGTTTATGCGGATCTCTCATTGTACGGGAAACCTTATCAAAGCGAGACCATGTTATACTGGACCTTGATGTGTCACCCACCGTGTGTACAGGTTTTATTACATGAAATCTAGATCATACTAAGAAGTTAACTTTTTTCAATATGTCAACTTTTACCTGATTTATTTTATTGCGATTTAACAGCACTCTTGTACAAAATATTATATTTAAACTGTCTGACAAGTTCATAAGTACGCACTTATTAAAAAAAACAAGTACTTATTTTAGGGATAAAAGGTACCCTATGTCCGTTTCTGTATACCTGACAACGTAAATGCAAAATTTCAGGATGTTCGGTTCAGCGGTTTACGTTTTAAAAGGTAACAAACGAATTTATAATACCTAATTAGGATGTCTGTAACTTACCTTACGGATACAGTATAAGGATAATCTTCGAGGCAAACTAATCCAGTTTCAGTGGTTAGTCTTTTTCTTCTGACGTGTCTTAGATCTTCTTCCATCTTAGGTGGAAATTCACATTCTAATTCAGTCCTCCTTGTGGTGGTACCTGAAACAATTGAAACAACTCTTATAGTCTTCTTGTCTCCTGGTGCCAGTGAACTTTTGTTACAAACGTTCGGTATAAAAAAAACAGTAGGTAAGTACCGTACGATCGGCGCAATACACTTACGATTTAGAAAAACCGGACATGTGCGAGTCGGACTCGCGCACGAAGGGTTCCGTACCATTATTTACAGGGTTATTTGTAAAACACCGACAACCTCTTAAGAGGTCATTCTACTCATCATTATGATGAACAACTTTTACTATGAGACCAAATCCGATATCGTGAAAAAAATAATCTGCTGTTCCCTACATTTTGACGAGTTATGTGAACATAAAGTACGGAACAGCTGATTTTTTTTTCGCGATTTCAGGTTTGGTCTCATAGTAAAAGTTGTTCATAATGATGAGTAGAATGACCTCTTAAGAGGTTGCCGGTGTTTTACAAATAACCCTGTATAAAAACGAGCAAAAAAATCACTTTACTTGTATGGGAGCCCTCCTTAAATATTTTTGTTTTTAGTATTTGTTGTTATAGCGGCAACAAAAATACAGTAGATTGGGTCCCGTTTGACCCTTTGAGTACGGAACCCTAAAAACTAGTTTTTGAAATGACAAGCAATCCAATATTGTAGTCTAATAAACAGTAATTTCATCATTAGCAAATACCAAAAGTTTAGTCTTCCTACTAACAATAATGCGATTAGATTAGAACACTATCATGATGAGATTCAGAAAATGCAAAAAGCGAGAAAAAGCATTAATTTTGAAAAAAAATAAAAATATCATGGAGCATTTCCACGACATGAAAATAACTAGTCCGCTATCTTTAGGAGTCCGCCATATTAGATATAAGTTTATGTAAAATGTCGTAACTTAGCTAACCATGTATTGTCATCCAAACTAAACATGTATTCAATATTTGAGTTCAATCGGAAACCTTGAAGAGGGTCAAATTTAACTTTTAAGATTTTTTTACAAATTAAATAGTTACAGGAGGGGCTAACAAAATCGTAATCGTAATATCGGGAACTCAAAACAAATAGTAAAAATGTTAAATATTCCGTTTCTAGTGTAATGTAAATTATAGTAATAGAATCGTAGTCGTGGATTAGTTAATTTCTTTTTTTTTTGTGAACAAATTCATAATAAAAGTTAACAGAACTTTGCACGCCGATTGTACTTTGGATCCAACTCTCAGGCTTCCCTGAGAGTTGGATCCAAAGTACAATCTTCAATAATAAAATTATTACAACTTATTGTTCAAATAAGACAGGATCAGGCTTTTTTTGACAGCTTTGGGAATAAAACTTTCTTCGTTGAAATAACACATAATGGACATAATATAGCATGAAAAACAAAAACTTCCTTCTTACCACTTTCTACAAATAAATTAATATTAAAAACTACAAAATACGTTAAAAACTGAAGGCACTGCATTTCATTTATATGACTAAAGATTAAAAAAAAAGTTCATTGTTTTCTATTCATTTTCGTATTTAAACCACGTTCAGAATTTACGAAAGTTAAATGGAAACTAATTTTTCCGGAAATACTAATCACTGGTTTATGAAAAGTTAACCAAAACAATAATTGTGATGAAGTAACATTGTATTGTTCGGCGCACAATAGCGGAATTTTGTTAAAACAAACTCCAAACTTGGTTCAAATCTCCCTTGGAACTTACATTTTACTGTGGTTACAGAAACCACAGAATAAATAGTACAAGAGCACTACGTACAGGGAGCAGCTCGTGGCTCAATACCTAATAAGTCTGAAGTCATAAGCTTGATAGCTACCTGTAAGGTTAGACTATTATACATATAGAAAGGTGTATGTAAGTAGGAGCTCGTGGCTAAATAATAACAGCCGCACAGGTCGATCTTTAAGGTTAAGCCGTGCTTGCCGAGGTTGGTCTGTGGATGGGTGACCATAATTAAGTACATACCGAGTTTCCTCCGTGCATTAGAAAGCACGTTAAGCCGTTGATCTCGGCTGTCATCTATAGATCTTTGATAGTCGTTACGAGTAGTCAGAAGCCGAAAGTCTGTCATCCAGTCTTACCAAGGGGTATTATAGGCAGTCGCTTCATGTAAAATACTGGTACTCAGCTGCATCCGGTTCTGGAAGGCCACCCCGACATATTATAGTTTGGGAAAAGGCTAGGCAGATGATGATGATAATGTTTTATGTTACAGGGGTCGAAGTTATAATTATTATTGATAAAGTAATTCAAATGGTTCCATCAACTGTCAAGCAAAAGTTATGGGGTCAATAGAATAAACTTATATTTTTGTATTCACTTGTTAGTGCATATTCTCTTGTTAGCAGGCAGATGCATTTAAAAAAAAAAACTGGAATAAACATTAAGAAAATTCAATTTCACAATTATTATTTACCTATGTAAAGTAAAAGTTAATTGTGAAATAACATTTTCATAAAACGGTTTGGTTTACCGTTTACGTACTATACAGTTGGACTAAAACTTCAATTACTGTTAATTCAATTGTTTCCTTCACACGCATCTTTTATTTTTGTGGCTGAATAGACGATTAAGCTTTCTTATCTTATATTTGCTGCTCTATTTTTCCTACATTATCACCATTGTATTTCACACCTGCACATTGCAGACGAATCCTAATGCTTGCAAGTGATTTCATTTAGTACCTATCCGTTTGAGTTTAAGATTAGTTACTGTCACGTCAAGCTAATTATCGCCATGGACCGTTTCATTAATTTATTAATAGTGGTATTAATTGTTTCTGTAGTCGAGTGTTATAATTGCAGCAAAAGCTTAGGAGAAAGCAGTGAAGACGAAAGCAGTGCCTGTACGTCTGATAATGAAGTCACACACGTACTATCTGATATCAAAACTTCTATAGAAGAGGATGATATTATAAAATCAATGACAAGAAAATACAATGTGATCAAAGCTGCAAAAGAAAAAGAAACAATAACGTCTAAAAATGGTAAAAAAACAAATTATTTACAAAATTATGTACCTATGAAACTGGCTGAGATTATGCTACATAAGTACCTCCGGGCGAAAATAAAGTAAACGATTTGTCCCAGTCATGACAACTAGATCGATTTTTAGGGTTCGTAGCCGAATGGCAAAAAACGGAACCCTTACAGATTCGTCATGTCAGTCTGTCTGTCCGTCACGTTTATTCCGAAACCATTAGGACTACACAAAACTTTACGAAATATGTACAAAAATAAAAAGATTAAGGGAGGACTGAGGAGAGATTTAGGGGGCTCACCATACATAGAAATAAAACTACAAAAAAAAAAACCTGGACGTGAGGGGTGACTGTAGATAGGTCTTTAAAAATGACACGAGGTTCCTAAAACCATATTTCACCCCAGGATCTCTTGCTCGCGAGCTCGAGCTTGCGACCACTAGACCAGCGAGGCTGTCTCATAAATCAATGATAATATTTTAATTGACACAGATAACGAAACGGCCACCATCGAGAATATGACCGGCGAGTACCAGAACAACAGCAGCTCAGAGGAGGATGAGAATGATTCGAGCAGTTCACTCATTGACTTTCCCTTTTCCGTATCAGTACAGAAAAAGGGAGCACATTACGTTTCTGGCGCCTTAATAGGGAACGAGTGGGTTCTCAGCGTAGCCAGGGAGTTTTATCAGTAAGAATTTCTTATCTAATATGTCTTCACAATACCAGAGTGTAAAGCTTTGGTTTCCTAGGAAAGCGGTGCCGTCATATAGCAGCCGTAATACAGCGGTGAATGACGTCACTAGAACGTTGTCTATGTAAACAAAATGGCGCAGTTTCCTAGAGAGCGGTAACTGACACCGTAACGTCAAAAAGCGGTGCCGCCATTTGCATGACGGCCGTCTTGTCGGTGTTAGATGGTTTCGTGAACGTTTCATTGATAGTGGTGAAGCTATTTTTAATACGTATTTTTGTTATTTTTTTTTACCGGAACAACATACGAAATGAGTTCCAACTCTTGGAGCAGCTAGGACGACGAAATTTTAATAAGAGATTTCGTACGTAACCACGAGATTTGAATAAATCGTCTTCCGCCATACGACTATTTTACTCTTCTGATGATAGTTCATCCTCCAAGTAAATTACTAAAGCTAAATCAAGGTCGTCCATTTTCTATCTTGGACACTTTTAGTTCGACGTTTGTTTAAAAAATTGACTGACGGTGTGTTAACGGCCGTGGAACTTTCCACATGTCGTCACCGTAAAGACCGCCTTTTTGCGTCCGTAATATTACGGCCGCTATATGACGGCACCGCTCTCCTAGGAAACCAAAGCGTTAACGGACCCCTCAGTCAACCAAGCATTCTGTACAGAACTGACCTTCAATATTTCCGTAACTAGAAGGTCCCTCCCAGGTATGGTCCCAGTTGTTCCTCCCGCCAGTCATTGCGATAATTTTATTGTTTTGTTTTGCCCCCGCTTTCACAAACGCTTCGATTCGATGTCCATTGAAAGCCGTATGTCTAGCTTTTTTTGGCATAACTAAAGTGAGCGAGGTAGACGTACGAATTTCAGAATCGAATCGAAGCGTTTGTAAATAAGGAGACAGAACAAAAAAATGACCGCAATAACGGGATGAACAAAACAACTGCTTTTCGACTTCGTTAAGGGGCTTTTAACCCGACTGCGATGAAACTCAAAACGAGGTTTATGTGTTTGACCAGTACGTTTGAATGGATTATCCGTTTCTTTGTTCCCTCGTTACTCCCAAACGGATGAACCGGTATCGATAAATCTTTTTAGTTTTATGCAAACTAAATGCCCGACTGCGGTCCAAAAACTGAAAAAATCACGTTTAAAGTTAAACGAAAGTCAACTTTTATCTTTTTTCCTCCTTTTAATGTAAGACTTGTGAACACTGAAATTTTAAAATTAATTTCTTTTTCTGCTTTACAGCGTAAGAGATTCGTTAAAATTATTCAGAGCAAGACTAGGATCCGTAAACTGCAAAAAAGGTGGTACGTTGGTCCCCCTCAAGAAAATAGAAATCCATCCATATTTTATTTATGGAAAACCAAATTTTGACATCTCTTTATTGAGACTGGCGAAGCCCGTGGATTTTTCAGACGTTGTAAGCCTAATTCCGATTTCCACTATCAAGGGAAAGGTCTTGAGTGGCAAGTTTATGACAACATACTGGCCCAGGATAGTGGTAAGTAGTCAACAAGACGACTGTTTAACTTTTTGGTACAACTTTTTTAGTTGGTTATTCTGGCGTGTTTTTTTTTCTTCACTGGCTTTCAAATTATTCAGGAATTTCCGTGTTCTAGGCAATGACGTATTAGTTTATATATCATTGGTTCTAGGTAAATGGAAAGACGTTATCACAAAATGCAAAGGAACGAACGAAATATAACAGCATGAGAGTGTCGATACAGAAGCTAATTCCTGCGAATTTATGTAGAAACGTAATGATGGCGATTAAGGAATATATTCACGAATCCAGCTTGTGTTTAAAGCCCGTGGTAACGCATCATAGTGTTTGCATGGTAAGTAATGACGACCTTATTGTTATGCATCCTATTTACTTCTGAGCGCCTAGTCTAAATGCCACCTTGTACTAAGTTTCCGTGTTTGACTTTTCTATCCTACCTATCCTACTTTGCACAGTCGACCCAACATTCAGCCATCTCTTCCGTTTTGTGGCTACCTACAGCTTTTGTCGTTATCTTATTTTATTTGGATTAATTGAAATATTTTTTTATAGTATAGAAACAACTAGCACGGTCCAAGACAGAAACATATTGTATAGTTTTTGTTAGCTAAGTCAAAGGTTCTTGTCGAAAGACCAGGGCAAAGAAGTCCCATCAAGTCCCAAGCCAGTTAGAATGGCGATGGCGGTGGATTATTTTCTTGCATCTTTACGAATCCTCCATATTCCAAAACTTAGCTTATATAGTTCTCACTTCTCCGTACCTAGTATTATCTGATCTCTCTTATTGACTGTTAATAAATCTGTGCTCACAGCCTTCTTGATCCTAAAATCGTATTTCGTGTTCGCAGCCCGACGCCGGAGCGCCAGTGGTAGCAGAAGATGGTCTTTGGGGCATCACGTCGGGCTGGATATCACCAACTTGTCCCTACTTCGCAGCTCCAACAATATTCACTCGAATCTCTTCAAGATCCGTGCGGTCCTGGTTGGGCACACATCTACATAATCGTTAGGTTAAGGTTAACTAACCACACAGATTTTCATCAACTGCGACTGCGACAAGTGGCAACAACGCATACCACACAATTTTCCTCACCGGTCACCGCATACCACAATGTCCGACAGGTTCTTACGACATTTTGAGACAAGGGTAACATAACGATGTAAGATAACAAGCGGTACCTTAGCGTTGTTTTTACCACGCTAATATCTTCTTCGTTATATGAATTCCTAGTAGAATGCACAGCTGATTTTTGTTTCATCATTTCTGTGTTACTGCATCTAAATAGAAAATAGATACATAAATTGTGTTGAGTGAAAAACTACTTATTATGTAGTAATGTTAGCATGTATTGGATAAATGTGTAACTTATTAATGTGAAGAATAAGGCAATAACTATATTGCTTATATCATCAGAACAATTACAACACAACATTCTTTGTATACATACCATTTTTAAATAAAACCTGATAATCTGAATTTGATTTAGTTCACGTTCACGAAGCCGTCTACCAAGCATAATTAAGCATTCTGTACCCATCAAACTATTGTAACACTAGGTACGCAAAAAATATTGGTGGGAAACTTCGATAAATAAGTACGGGAAACGACAATTTATTGGGGGAAAAAGTTACGTTTTACGGTAAAACTCAATGTAACGCACTCAAAACATTGTGCTGGTGGATGAATTGAATAGTAAACGGGTCGTGGAAGTATTTAAAGTACAGTTAAAAAATTAAAAACAGACATGAAAAACGGAGGCAGTCTATGGACTGCAAGCAGAAGTGAAAACGCGAAACAATTGAATAACTGTGTTCTTTTTTTTATTTTTTAAACGCGTTGCTAGTCTGGCGAACGCAATACGCCACGAGCATAATTATCGGTCACGCGATCCTAGAGATTTTCCCCTTCCTCAACGCGGCTCAAGAAGTTTTCACTTCAAAACCTTGAAAAAGTTGGAACTTTGACGTCCAATATCTCAGTAACTAGAAGGTTCCCAGGTATGGTCCAAACAAAGAAACTTGAGAGGTGTCATCCACCCGGATGGAACGAAATTCCTTTAGATTAATTAGTGAAGGAATTGTATATTTTTTTTTTTTAAGTTATAGTAATATTTTTTTTATTATTAACAAATGTAATGTACTTCAAAAGACGAAACGAAAATAACTGGCTTGCTTTCTAAGAGAGAGAGAGAGAGAGACAGACAGAGAAACACGCGCACGCCGCACGGCTTACAACTATAGCAAAAAGTGTCGTTACAACTTTTGGTCTTAATTTTTTCCGTCTAGCCCCCTTTCGCAACGAACATAAGGTAAGGAACTTCGTTCCAAAAAAAAAACAAAATATAGTCAAATTGAGAACCTCCTTTTTTTAAGTCGGTTAACTACTTAGTCTACTACTTTTTTAAATCGGTCAAAACTATTTGAAACCTTACAAAACGAACTTTGGCCTAAAAAAATATATTCTGCAATTCTTCGTCTTTCAATACACTGTGTTCTGAGCATTGAAATGTAATACCAAGAACTACGTCTAGTTCTAAATTAGAGTAAGCACGATATCGTCAATACAAGGTGTTGTTTTGCATCCTCGTCAAAATTCAGGAGGTTGTCACACAAGACATAAATAATCAATTAATATTACGGTACCTAGTTAATTATTAATAAACGCTGATTTTTTTAGTTTTTTGTTTGTCAGTATTTCAGAATAACCCCCTTGATTGCCTTTTATTTTACCTTTCTCCGATGAAAGGACTTAAATAAAAATATTTTGTAATCGTAATAAAACTTTATGTTTGAGTGTTAAGGTTTTTAAATAAACTGAACTATAGCAAAATTGTCGTTACAACTTTTGGTCTTAATTTTTTCCGTCTAGCTAGCCCCTTTCGCAACGCGCGATAAGGAACTTCGTTCCAAAAAATATCGCAATAACGAGGAAAACAAGTGTCTTTCGGCATAACTTATTTGGATCAGGGTATTTACTACAGATTACAGCTGCATGTGCCACAAGCCACAAAGCACTATGATAGACATGTTGTGTCAATCGTCAAACATGTTCAGTTTGATGGTCTGTAGCACACCCTTATGGATGTATATACCCTTTCCGTTACACCCTGTATAAATATATATATCATCAATCATTTAATATCAATAAACCATTAATTCGTGATTTCGTGTCGTTGGTAAAGACTATTAATTGAAATCGCTTAACAGTTTTATTTAAATAAATACATATTATTTAAACAATTTAAATAAATAAATCAAATCGCCACAATACTAGGCTTCCATAACGTATAAAGAGTTAATAATCACTGCTACTGACCTTAGCGGCTTAGCCCAATAATTGCTAGAGATGGGTCGTACTAGGTAAATTTTGTACTAGGTGCACCTAGTCCAAGTCCGTACAAATACTCGATCCAAATACCTATTCCACCTAGTCCACCTAGTCCATGAAATACGCATACTTTATAGATACTTAGTCTTTGCACGTATCGGTAGTACGATACGTACGGAGTAATGAATTGTAATCTTCCCTTCATACTTTGCATAGGCTTAGGACTGTCAACGTGGATGTTTTGGGTGCTTTGTAAGATTTGATACGGAACTTTTAAAACTCAATTGTATTTTACAAATTTTACACTCAGCCATTTTTTGTCCCTTGTCCGTAAAATGATCCCAAGCGACACATCATTAATAACAAGTTATTAATATCTTAATACAAAAAGAAATTACAGAAAGTGATATCAAAACTTCGTTACTTAAACCAATCACTAAATAAGTCTGATAGGTTTTTGCGACGTCGTGTAGGTATCAATACGGAGGCCGTCGTCCACTGAGAACACGTTCGCATCGTATGAGTCCGCACTTGATACTCGACTGCATAATATAGTCTTCATTCGTATCGAGTATTGTCAAAGTACCTATTCTATAAAGTCTGCCTAGTACCGAGTCCCGACTAGTCTCAAGTCCCGACTAGTCTCGATCGAGTAATGAGACAAAGATGGCAGGACTATAGAATGGTGTAGTTGAAAAAGGACAGAATATATTCTTGCACAACTCGAGTGCACGTCGCGTTACTTTTATGCTATTGAATTATGGTTCAAATTCAAGTGACTGACACACGAATGATTTTGGCAAACATGAATGAGTGGCAAAGCAGACTAATATCTACGGCCACATAATGCTATCTCGCTTCGCCGCGTCTGTACTTCGATGTGGGCGGGACGCCGGGTGCCGTGGACTGCGTAGGCACAGTGATACTAGGTGGATCAAGTATTTGAAAAGTTGGAATAGGTGCAGCCTAGTATTGTTAAATACCTAATCCCTGGATCTGTTCTAGTATATACGCTTCATCTCTAATAATTGCCAGCTAGTGATATGCGATTAAACTGTGGGCACACACAATACATTTTCCGTGCGTTATCTTACCTAATACAATCAGTTTATTTGCTGATAAAGTTCAATATGTACGCTTATAATATGTACAAACAATTGTAACAAAACGTAGTATTAGGTACATAATATAATACAATGTACGATCATTCCAGCACGCAGCGGTAGGTATGTAGCTAATTAGGAAGTGGGCGGTGCCTATTTGCGGTCAATGCATGTATAAACACAGTACGATAGTAAATACGGCTACCTACGCGACCGCCTGTGCGTTATTGTGCCCTGGTACTCAATCGAGGAACATGATGTTGCGAATACGACCGGGGAGATTTTAACGTCGCTTTCTGAACGGACGGACTCGGTAAAGGCTCATAAAATAAACCACATGGCCTCAGATTATTATGGGACCCAAACTTTCCCTAGGGCCTACAAACAAATCCTACTCAAATTCGTACCTAGTAACTTATAAATTGCATTTTTAGCATAAAATATATTTCTCGTTTCTTGCAAATACTGATTCAGTTTTTCATTTCAATCACAAACAGTATTTTGTATTCAGAACAAAACACTTGTTTAATTTCATGCTGTCTTGGTACAAATAGTCAAAGTTGACGTAACAGTTGTGTGGCGATTACTCCATTGTGTGACGAAGAGTCCGCAGTAGCTGCTCAGCAAACCACACCAATTTTCCTACTACCTACCTACCTACTAGTTTTTGTAGTTCAAATAATTATGTACTTTTTTTAAAAAAATACTTTGGTAATGTTAAATAGGTACAATATTTTATTACTGGGCGTGAGTTGTCTTATTTATAGAGTGGGAGTTTCAGAATTTAAAACATTTTTTTTAATCACTCATTAGCACTTAATAAGTATTTAGTTTTATTTTTGTATTATATAATGCCACAAAATATCGGGGATTCTTGTGTATAGCTGATACCTGTGAATTGTGATTGTTTATCTACTGGCTTTTTGAGTCATTAGAATTTTATTATTTACAGCCGTTGAGCGTTTCGGAGTTGTGTCACTATTCCACCAAAAGGCGCTTCGCGGTACCAGGCAAGCATGAGTCGATGGAGCTTCATTACAAATCCATAAAATAGCGAGACGCTTGTTTTAATGGCAAGTGGGTCTTATTATTACGCTATCGGGTTCTCGTTTCATCTTTTGTCCAGTTTTGCAATGCATCTTATTAAATTAAAATTTGTTTTGTGTGTTTGTAGCTATGAAAGGTATCAAATCATTCTAAAATGCACAGGTAACTACACAAAAAATCAAAATGATTGAATTCTTTCACTGTATTGAATAGTTAGTAGATACATACTTATTACTTGGTTTTCATTGGATAGTTTTTTTAGGGTTCCGTACCCAAAGGGTCAAACGGAATCCTATTACTGAGACTTCGCTGTCCGTCCGTCCGTCCGTCCGTCTGTCACCAGGCTGTATCTCATGAACCGTGATAGGTAGCCAGTTGAAATTTCTACAGATTATGTATTTCTGTTGATGCTATAACAACAAATACACAGAATATAAAAACAGAATAAAGTAAATATTTAAGGGGGGCTCCCATACAAAAAAGTTTTTTTTGTTTTTGCTCGTTTTAATAAATAATGGTACGGAACCCTTTGTGCGCGAGTCTAACTCGCACTTGGCCGTTTTTTTTTTTCAATTAATTCTATTTTGACGGACGCTGTGCAGAATTCAGTTAGGTACTTAGGTACAGTTACAACGACGATACTATGCCTAGTCTATACAGGGTGTAACGGAAAGGGTATATACATCCTTAAGGGTGTGCTACAGACCATCAAACTGAACATGTTTCTCAACATAAAAAAAAAATTGCAGCAAAAAAAAATTTCAGCTGCAGATACATTTGGGTCGAATAGGTATTGTAATTTTCTATGGGGCAGCAGATTTTTTTTTTGCTGAAAAACATGTTTTATGATGAGAAACATGTTCAGTTTGATGGTCTGTAGCACACCCTTAACCCTAGAAGCCCAATCATATTTTTACGGCTATAAAGCCCAATTATACGTAAAAATGACGTGTAATAATGTAATCGATTATATTTAATCATTTTATATTGGATATATACTAGGTTTTGTATTATTTATTTAGTATATAGTCTAATAAAAAAAAAACAATATCAATTAAAGAAAGTTTGCTTTTTATTTATACTTTTACAATAATAACTTTGCAAACATAAGAAATTTAACCAACAATTAGATCCTTCTTAGTTTTTCTTACATAATAATATTAAAAAAAAAAATAACCATTTAAAATTCTCATTTTTAGAATTAAATAACTCTTATCAATACAAAATATAAAATAGGAAGAAAAAATTTTTTCTTCATACACAGTCTTGAACATTTGTAAAAGTTACGTAAAGCCCAAACATACGTCAAATGTACGTACAATAACGTTATTACGACAAAATGGCGGCACTTACAGAAGCTACGCAGCCGCCTCCTGATAGATCTTGACAGCTACTGGGTTGGTTCGAACGGTCGCGACACTCCAGTGGTGCGTGTGAAAAAGATAGCGTATTTTCGCCGGGGTATACGTCAAAATGACGTAGATTGGGCTTCTAGGGTTAAGGATGTATATACCCTTTCTGTTACACCCTGTATAATGGAACTCTGTCATTAGTTAACCTTTTAACCGCCTACGTCGACAAATATTTTCGGGTCCATTTCGCCAGGGTCGTATATTTCCGACTAAAATACCACAACTCGTTTAATGTGCTTTTTTATTTAATTACGCTGTATTCTATCAAAGAGTTGTTTATATTAGATAAATAATTAATTAAGTAATCATTTACAATTAAATGCACTTTAGTCTCTTAATTAGAAGTCCTTAAAATAATGTCCAAAGTTCAACGAAATTACTAATATAATTTTTAGAAAATTGTATTGATGTACAACGCCCATGTCGGAAAAATCCGACTTTAGGGACGGGACAGATACGATACAAAAATAAACATAAATCAAAATATTTATCTTTATACTGACTAATCCTACTTCCTACTATAATAATATATAATAATATAATATATATATATATATATATATATATATTATATATATATTATATATATATATATATATATATATATATATATATATATATATATATATATATATATATATATATATATATATATATATATATATATATATAATATTATAAATGTGAAAGTTTGTGAGAATGGATGTGTGGATGTATGGATGTGTGGATGTTTGTTACTCTTTCACGCATAAACGGCTGGACCGATTTGGTTGAAATTTGGTATGTAGATAGGTTATACCCTGGATTAACATATAGGCTACTTTTTATCCCGGTCAACAGGGGTGAAAGCGTTTAAGTAACGATAATTCTTGACAATGACGGAAAAAAATAAGTTGTCTGGGAGGTTTCAACGAAAACGCTGCCTAAACCCTTTAAGATATAACTAAATAATGTATAGTGTAATTGTGTATCTTATATATATCTACAGAAAAGTCCGCGATACCATATGTCCAGCTCTTAAGGATAACATACTATATCCATTTAAATACTTAAAAAAATAGGCAATTATAAAGTGCTAACTTGGAAAGCTATTTATACAAATACGTTATTAATCCTTATAATTTTAAATAGATTGGTTGGCTTGAGCATTTCATGAAGATTATTTTTTCCCTTTACACCATGCAAATTAAATAAATACTTTAGGAGATATAGCAAAATCAAATAACGCGCAAAAAAATAATTTCATGTCGCTGACTGACTAGACTGGCACGCGCGGGCGGGGTGGGTGGGGATCAAGTCACTCATCGCTGACTCGCTGAGTGCTCGACTCGACCCAAACGCGGGCAGACGCGTGAGGGCAGACGTCGTTGACGGTTGTGTCCATCACTTGAATTTTCAAGGCACTAGCAATTTGTTAAAAACGCACTGTAGGGTACCTATTATTGTATTGGCGGGCCTTTTTTTCAGTAAAAAAACCGTTTAATGATATATTAAACTTAATAATTAAATAATATAAGTTTTTGTTTAAGAATAAAGGTAATATAATAATAATAATTGAATTACTTTGTGTTTATTTTTAATTATTACGTAGGTTTATATTTTTTTTTTTGGTATTGATAATAATAAAATTAAAGCGTCATTTGTCTGTGGTTAGCAGTTAATTATAAGAATTTCTTCAGTTATATTTTTAATTATTATTACGTAGGTTTATATTTTTTTTTTTGGTATTGATAATAATAAAATTAAAGCGTCATTTGTCTGTGGTTAGCAGTTAATTATAAGAATTTCTTCAGTTATATTTTTAATTATTATTACGTAGGTTATAGTATTTGATTTTCTTTTTGGTATTAATAAGAATAGGGTTTACTCATAACAAAACAACGAAAACGTAATTTGTCTGTGGTTGTTAATGATAAGCATTTCTTTGTTTTTATCTTCATTGAACACTTGAACAGTTATAAATAGATAGGTAATTTTCTGTTTTCCACCGGGCGGCATCGCGATTTTGTTTTACAATTAGCAAATTAAAAATATTGTATTACTGTCATTTTAATTGAATAGGCAATATTGTATTTTTTGGAAGTGTAGAAAAGTAGGTACCTACTAAGAATTATGCCACGAAAGCGTAAGTCTAATCTTTCCCAAAGCTCTAATCGAGCTCGAGTTATGAAAGTAGCTAGACATAACGAGATGTTTCCACAAGCTGAACTGCGAAGGCTTGAACAGGCGGTGCGTGGAGCAGCTCACAGAGCTGCTGAAACACCAGATCAGTCTCTAGATCGGCGTTTACAGCATGCTGAGTATCCGGCATCTCAACGAGCTAATGAGACTCTAGAGCAGTCCCAAGCTCGGCGTCAACAAAACGCTGAGTATATGGCATCTCAACGGGCTGCTGAAACACCAGATCAGTCTCAAGGTCGGCGTCGACAGCATGCTGAGTATCTGGCATCTCAACGAGCTAATGAGACTCTAGAGCAGTCCCAAGCTCGGCGTCAACAAAACGCTGAGTATATGGCATCTCAACGGGCTGCTGAAACACCAGATCAGTCTCAAGGTCGGCGTCGACAGCATGCTGAGTATCTGGCATCTCAACGAGCTAATGAGACTCTAGAGCAGTCCCAAGCTCGGCGTCAAAAAAACGCTGAGTATATGGCATCTCAACGGGCTGCTGAAACACCAGATCAGTCTCAAGGTCGGCGTCGACAGCATGCTGAGTATCTGGCATCTCAACGAGCTAATGAGACTCCAGAGCAGTCCCAAGCTCGACGTCAACAAAACGCTGAATATCTGGCATCCCAACGTGCTGCTGAGACACCAGATCAGACCCGAGATCGGCGTCTCCAGCAGGCAACTGGCATGGCATCTCAAAGAGCAACAGAAACTGTTGAAACAGCTGAATCTCGCAGACGCGCTGTTGCTGAAAGGGCACAACAGCGACGTCTGGGGTGCCATCTTACTTTAGAAATTAGAGGGGGGGACACACATTTTACCACTTTGGAAGTGTGTTACGCGCAAACTATTCAGTTAAGAAAAAATTATATTAGAAACCTCAATATAATTTTTGAAGACCTATCCATAGATATTGGTTTGATAAAAAAAAATGTTTGAGTTTCAGTTCCAAGTATGGGGACCCCCAAAATTTATTGTTTTTTTTTTCTATTTTTGTGTAAAAATCTTAATGCGGTTCACAGAATACATCTTCTTACCAAGTTTCAACAGTATAGTTCTTATAGTTTCGGAATAAAGTGGCTGTAACATACGGACGGACAGACAGACAGACATGACGAATCTATAAGGGTTCCGTTTTTTGCCATTCGGCTACGGAACCCTAAAAAGACGTAAGCTTATTTATTCTTCTATTTTGTTATTTTTGCAATAGGGTGCTTTTTATCAACACACCACGCGGGCGAAGCCGCGGGCGGAAGCTAGTCTATAATAATATTAGGTAGGGAAGTCGGCTAGGGACGTAAGTGCGCTAGGTAGGTAGGTAGCAAGTAGCCGGGAGCGAAGCCGCGGGCACATCTAGTTAACTATAAAAACAAATACAGCAATTGTTAATATAAAAACACTAATATTTGTGAGTATTTCATTTAATTCCTTTGAAATTAAGTAAAACTTGTGAAATGTCAGCGACTTATTTAATGGTTCCCATCCCTAGCCTACATGTTCCGAAACTTACTTTGTTAGTACTCCCTGCGCCACGGTCGGATAAAAACGACCGCTTCTTACGTCATAAACGAGTGCCGACTTCAGCCGGCCTAGCATGACCGCCGTAGAAACGGGCTGTGTCTACGGAAGAATCGACAATTTGACAGATATTTCTATCATCCCAAGCATGGCGATATTAAGAATGTAGAAAAGAAATGTTTCTTTTCTTCAGTCGACACAAGTCTACAACGTCGAGCATGACGACCATATTTTCTCTTCTTTTGACATTTAGGGGTAGAAACATTACTTCTGACAAATGTCAAACTAGTCTTATTAAAAACTAAATACGAGAAATACGTTTCGTGGTTGCGTTGAGTTACGTTCAAAAGGTTGAAATGTTATGTAAAATATTTAGGTTTAATTTCGCGAAAAAGATCCAGGCCTGGATCCAGGATGCAGCAACACCAACCCGCCCACGAAAAATGAAAAACTCGTGCAATTGGCAACTTTTTTTTGTTAACTAAACGTAACCTTTTAACTTTACGTAACCTTTTTTACCATAGCAACGGGGACGTTTGTTAAAAAACGTCTTTAACAAACGTCGTTATAAATTATAATTATTATCGTAACCTAGACGGTTACGATAATTAGTAAATACGTAAATTGCTGCTACTACGTAAACTACTATTGAGAAAATAAAAATAAATTGTGATTTCAGACTTTTGTATTTTCAAGTTTCTATTATAAATAACTATTGTCTGACAATTACGTAAGTCGATCAAAAAGTACAAAACAACAATTAGTAGGTAATAATTCCAAAAATGTAATTGAAACAAACTTGTTAAACTTTAATGTATACCTACATTAAACGAAAGTAGTACTTATTAAAACGAAATATCGACATCGAAAAAGTTGAGTATTGCACTTCCCTCTTTGTTGTAGGTATTTATTTTTCGATTCACTGTGCCGGGCGCTGGGGGCACGACAATTGATATGAAGTCGGGCGGTTAAAAGGTTAAAGATATCTCACGACAGATTTTTTTTATATGACCACTTGCAGACCAACTCGGTAAGGTTGTTAACTTGTTACACTCAGACGAGCTAAATTGAACAATCGTTGCGTAAGTATTATATTGCTTCTTCTTATCAATGAATGTGCCTTTCTTTGCATAGTAAACGTACTCTGATAATTTGAAAGTGCTGAAGATGAATTTAATTTATAGATAGCCCTTGCAGGATTAATTGGGTGAAAATGAAAGCCATATTTAGTAAAGAAAGGTACCTACTAGGAAAGAAGCACGTACACACTGATTTGATTGATTTGAGAAGCTTTTCAGAATCTCCTTCATAGTGCTGCCTGCTGAGTATCCTACTAAGTATTTTATGCAATAAAAAAAACTCGAGAGTACCTACACGTAACTTATTTGAATAAAGGTTTAGTTTTATCTATTCTTTGATAATCCATACTAATATTATAAATGCGAAAGTCACTCTGTTTGTTTGTTTGTTAGTTTGTTTGTTTGTTACCTTTTCACGACTAAACGGCTGATCGGATCTTAATGGACTTTGGCAAGGAGATAGATTTAAACCTGGGGAAGGACATAGGCTATATATTATCACGCTAATAACTTTAGGAGGTGAGCAATATTGCATTATGTCCGCACTCCTTATCTGTTTGACAACTGACAATTGTCATGACAAGCATTAGAATAGAACGGCTATTTTAAACCAATTGTCACTGAAGTAAGTAGCCCGATGGTTTAGCGGCCGCTCGAATCGCATGTTCCAGGATCAAACCTGAGCCAGTATGATAATCACATTTTGTATTTTATTTTGTTTTTTAATACTGTATGATTTCCAAAAATGACCATGGTTCGAGCCCCAACTGGTTTTTTTTTGTAACGTAGATTCGTAAAGTATTTTGTATTTTTTTAAATGCTTTAAGATTTTCTAATCATTACCAAATAATTTTATACATCCTTTTAGTTATTTTGACCCATGTAAACAATGTTAAACAATCATCTATTTCATTCCAAATCCATACTAATATTATAAATGCGAAAGTCACTCTGTTTGTTTGTTTGTTTGTTACCTTTTCACGACTAAACGGCTGATCGGATCTTAATGGAATTTGGCAAGAAGATAGATTTAAACCTGGGGAAGGACATAGGCTATATATTATCACGCTAATAACTTTAGGAGGTGAGCAATATTGCATTATGTCCGCACTCCTTAACTGTTTGACAACTGACAATTGTCATGACAAGCATTAGAATAGAACGGCTATTTTAAACCAATTGTCACCGAAGTAAGTAGCCCGACGGTTTAGCGGCCGCTCGAATCGTATGTTCCAAGATCAAACCTGAGCCAGTATGAAATTCACTTTTTGTATTTTATTTTGTTTTTTACTGTATGATTTACAAGAATGACCATGGTTCGAGCCCCAACTGGTTTTTTTTTGTAACGTAAATTCGTAAAGTATTTTGTATTTTTTTTAAATGCTTTAAGATTTTCTAATCATTACCAAATAATTTTATACATCCTTTTAGTTATTTTGACCCATGTAAACAATAGTTAAACAATCATCTATTTCATTCCAAATTAAACCATAAATGTAAATTCACAAACTTATAAAAAAACTGGTACCTAATGTGCCCAAAAGTGAACATGGGCTGGCACATTACCTGGGTATACTTAGCCTCTGGCAAAAGCCAGATCTTGGTTCTCAGAAATCATAAGCTATGAGTGTAGCAATTTCGTTAAAAAGGCTGTGAGCAATGAGTACTCGGACCCCACGGTCCCAAAGTTTCAATCCCAAACGACTCGAACATATGGTTACCGATAAGTTTACTTTGTAGCGACCACAAAAAGTACTACAGCGCCATCTACGACACTACGGAGGAACTAACATCAATTTCCTACAAGCAAAGTTTACATCGACTTCAGTATATAAAGAGAAACCCGATAACAACTATCGGGCAGTTGCCCACCAGACATAACACCTGCCTGGTCGGAGGATCCTCCCTTTTCTAAGGAGTATCGAGGAACTTTACACCCTGTTCCTCATACCCCTAAAACTTTATTAACGCTGCTTGATGTTCCCCGCATGTTTTGACCAGCCAATCTCTCACAAACGCCTATAAATATCGTCGCGCCAGCGTTAAAATTTTAAATCACAGAAATACATTGTTAATCTTAGAATGACTTCGCTAACATGTAAGTAAGTAGGTATTACTTGGTCAATGGTGCGACCCGTGCGACAGCTCTGCTGAAAACTGGCAAAGACACAGGTGCCATGCAAGCACCAGATAATAACGGCAGTCACGTAAGATCACGCCTGTAATCGCTTAAGGGTTTGGCAGAGGTGTGTCCATTTAGTACACCCACATTTCGCCAGTTATGTTTAAGTGCCGTGTAATAAGGGCCGAGCTTATTGTAATCAAACGAAAAATAAAAAACAAATAAAACACCGCCCGGCGTTGTGTATCGAACCAAGGATCTTATACACAGTAGTAGCGTTTCCGACCACTAGACCAACGATACAGTATAAACGGTCTATATATATCAGTCTGATCTCTCACTGATTACTCAAGAACTACTTCTACTTTTGAACTATTTAACTTTAAATCTCGCCAGTGCTTAGTACGGTAGAAAGGTATTTTTCGAAATTCCACCCCCAAGTGGGTTTAATGTTAAGTTTAGTGGGCTATTTGTAATTTTCACATGAATGTTTACTATTATTGAAAATTCTACCCTTATTTTTGTTGGGGTCAGGGCACGCCATAATAGTGGTAATAAGTCCCCTCTTTAAGAAGTGGCTGGAGAGGCGCCACGGCGCCCTCACGTTCCACCTGCCGCAGGTCCTCACCGGGCCCGGTTGTTTCGGGAAGTTCCTGCACCGAACCGGGCGGGAGGAAACGCCCGGGTGTTACCACTGCGAGGATCGCCAAGAGGACACGGTGGAGAACAACGTAGAGTACTCCTCTGCTTGGGCGGAGCGCGGCCGTGTTCTCTTAGCGGCGATTGGCGGCGGCGACCTCTCGCGTCCGGCCCTGGTTCAATCCAAGATGCGGAGCGAGGGGCAATGGGAAGCCGTTACCTCCTTCTGCGGTGGCGAAACGTGAGAGGGAGAGAGCCTTGCTTCCCAGCCGCCACGGGAGACGCCCCGGGCGTCGGCCATTGTAGACGCGGGTCTGTTGATTTTGACTAAGGGCTTGCATATAATCCGTCCGTGTTACGACGACAGGCCGTGGCGACGGGACGTTCGTGTTCCACGCGCGCCTAAAAGAGATGTCAGTAAATTGGAAGGGGTCAAGGCAAGCCAAGGGCCGATGCCTGCCGGGGCTGCGGGATTGTTCGAAAAAGATACCGTGGCCCTGAAACACAAATGTCTAAGAAGCAACATGGAAGGGTTTTAGTCAGTACAAGTCGTCTGACACTCCCTTCCACTCCACCCAGAGCGGGAGGGGTCATTTGATGATTTTCCATCTGAATGAAAAGGGGTTTGTAAACATTGAGATGGAGATTACAAATGAAAGAAGTTCTTTCAAATGAAAAATAATCATATGAAATAAATTTAGATCGCTAGGGTCGATCTTCAGGTTAAGTTGCGTTTGCCTAGGCTGGTCCATGGATGGAGACCACCGATTACGTACCGAGTTTCCATTGTGCCACGGAAAGCACGCTAATTCGTTGGTACCGGCTGTCATTTGTAGATCTTTGACAGTCGTATAACTAGCGACCCACGGATGCCCTTCAAGTTAAAGGGTAAAATATACAAGTCTGTGATTAGACCTGTCGTATTGTGTGGATCACGACACCACCAGTGGTGCGGTTTAGTAGTGTAAAAGAGAAGGAGGGGATCAGAAAGCAGGGCTGTGAAGAAGAAGGAAAAAAGATTGCGTGTATCAGAGATGACTATAATTTAAACAAAAAAAGTGATGAAAATAAATGTTGATGGATAGGTACGGAGAGGAAGACCTAGAAAACGATGAATGGATTGTGTGAGAAAAAATATGAAATAAAAAGGAGTAAATGATAGCTTGACGAATGACAGAGGAGCATGGAAGAACAAAAAGTGTTGCGCCGACCGCAAGTAACATGGGACAAGGGCAGGAAGATGATGATGACAGTCGTATAACCCAGTACTAACTGGGTTGTGGAAGTCAGATAAGCAGTCGTTTCCATATAAAATCCAAGTATTCAGCTGCATCCGGTTGGACTTAATGCCGACCCCAACATAGATGGAAAAAGACTAGCCAGATGATGGTGTATTAATACTGGAGACATCAGGTAACGAATTCAAAACAAAAATTTGGAATCAAGAACCTCCTCACTAAAAAACTTATTCTAGGCAAATCGCGAACATAACGCGTACGAAGTCGCGGGTAACAGCTAGTTTTAATATAAATAAAATGAACAGCTATTCTAATCAACATTACGCATTTGAAGTGAAGTCATGAGCATTTACAAGCATTTTTAGAAGTATATTTGTAATTTGTGAATGAAAGTAATTGCTTTGGCCTATAATAATTTGAGCTAGTTTATTTTAAATAAGCGCGATGAACGGGGTTGTAGTACAAACACTGGTGGCCTTTTTGTGTGAGTTTAATTTTATCATTCAAAATTGTAACTGATGTCTTAACTACTGATGTAAAAAACTGCAGTCATTGTAAACATCTACTATTTATATTAAACACATGGATACTACAAGTCTACTCACTACAAGTATCAATGTTTTTACAAGTGCTCGATTAAAAGCAAAAGAACAATGAACTTGCCGTGCCCTAACCGGGTTTCATGTTGGAGGAATTTACTTACTATAATGTAACAACTTAATGTGTACAAATGAATGCAATAAAGAGTTTGAGTTTGAACTTGAACGGGTTACGTTGATAATTTTTACTTATACATATGCAGAAAAATATTAATTAACAATTATATCAACTTGATAATAGGTAGGGTAACCTACCGTTTCTTTTGCAGATCGCAAGTCATTAGAAAGAGTTTCCCTTTTGCAATGTTTACAAAGTGGATAGCAGCCTATTTATTTCAAATCTAAAGTTTATTTATATTTAAGGGGAAGAAGGGTAGCCCGTGAAATTAGAAATTTCTTAGTTTTCTTTTTGCAATTTGCAGGTAAGTTACAGGCATATGATTCTCGAACGTAACACGTAGGTATTATGCAACGGCAGATCCAGGGGGGGGGTCATGGGGGTCATGACCACCCCCTGAGCTGGTTCCAGGACTTAGGTGGACCACTAATTGAACATAATGATTTTATTTATATATTTTGTCACCATAGAGATTTTATGTAACTTTATAGCTTGTGTTGAATGTTGTATTTATTGTCTCTCTCTCTGTCATTGGGTTAGGGTAGCACCTTAGCTTACTGACCTAACCTAAAATCTTAGATAAATTCACACAATGAAATCAAGTGTATCGTCGTGACCACACAATTTTTTATGTATTATGGCTACACTACCTGTCAGTGTAGCGATAGCAGAAAGGTCTTTCTCTAAGTTGCGCAGAATTAAATCGTAGCTAAGATCTTCAATGGTTGAAGATCGCCTAACCGGACTGGCACTTCTCCACGTTCATAAAAACGTACCCATTGACGTAAATGACGTAATAACACGTTTCGGGAGAGACGTAAAAGAAAAATTGATTTTGTTATTTAAATACTTATATGTATTTTGTCTGTTTCTATTTTGTTTGTTGGTAACCCTAGTCGTACCACCTC
The DNA here is from genome assembly GCA_963082945.1 of Cerastis leucographa. Classification (NCBI taxonomy): domain Eukaryota; kingdom Metazoa; phylum Arthropoda; class Insecta; order Lepidoptera; family Noctuidae; genus Cerastis; species Cerastis leucographa. Next base: position 19,848,663 of record OY720355.1, read on the forward strand.
TTCACTTTTGCTGAGTTTTGCGTCATACCCCTCGACATACCTCTAGCTGTTATGACAAGCCACTCCTCAAAGAGGGGACTTATCGCCACTATTGTGGCGTGCCCTGCACGTGGTTGCGATAGTCGCTGTCTCCATGTCGATGTCGCCATGAGATAGCGCCGGAGGTCTGTCCGCTGAGCAACAATTTGCCGCGGCAGCGGAGTTTCGCCCCGGCGTAGTGCCTCCGCGCGCCATTCGTGCAGGCGCGCGAGTACTATCGCCTCCAGATCCCATGGTGGCAATCCGGCGCGCGAGGCTCGCCGCCTCGCCGGCGATCGTGCGGTACCCCCGGACCAGCCTTACGGCTACCACCTTCTGGAGTGCGTTCAGGTAATGGGCGGCTCGCCGCCTCAAAGAACGCGCACACACCGGGTCCCCGTAAAGGGCCATGGACCGCACGACCCCCGCGTAGAGCCTCCGGCAGGAGGCGTTTGGACCCCCCAAGTTGGGCAAGAGCCGCTTGAACGCAGCCCCTGCCCGTTCCAGTTTGGGGGCCAAACGTCGGAAGTGTTCCACGAAGTTCCACCGGCTGTCGAGGACTAGCCCTAGGTACTTCAGTGTCGACTCGACGCCGATGGGAACTCCTCCTACCGTCAGTATGGACCCCGACGGTGGCGCATTCCGAGGCCCATGAAAGCACATGGCCTCGGACTTGTGCAATGCCACCTCGAGACCCAATTGCCGGATTCTCTCCACGACTATCGCAACCCCACGTGTCATTAGTTCGGCCGCCGCCTTGTGCGACCTCCTTTGTGCCAGCACCAGCGTGTCGTCAGCGTAGCAAACTACGCTGACACCGTTAGGGAGGTCGGTGCGCAGCACCCAGTCGTAGCCGATGATCCACAAGGGTGGCCCCAGAACCGATCCCTGTGGAACACCGCACGACATCTCTCACCGGTTTCACTCTCCGTTGCGACCGGGGTAGATGACGGCCCTGTCCGTCAGCTAGTCCCCGACCACACGACGAAGGTAGGTCGGCACCCGGTGATACCGGAGTGCCTACCTAATGCAGGTCCAGGGCATGGTGTTGAAGGCGTTGGCGATGTCAAGAGACACCGCCACGACGACCCCACCCCGGGACACCGCATTCCCCGTCGTGAGAGCCCTCACGCGCGTGATGGCGTCCACCGTCGAGCGCCCTCTGCGGAAACCAAACTGGTGTTCCGCAAGATCCGGCCCCATCCCCACATGGTGCCCGGCGAGGCCGTTAGCAATGACTCTTTCAAAGATGTTGCCCACCTCGTCGAGCAATACAATGGGCCGGTATGTGGACGGAGAGTCCGCAGGGCGCCCCGGCTTCCGGATGAGGACCAGTTTCCCCGTCTTCCAACGAAGCGGGAACTGGCCTCTCTCCAAGCATGCGCTTAAGAGCCCTTCCAGTCGGGGTCCGACGCCAGAGAGCGCCGAGAGCGTCCGAGGCCAGGACCCAGGCTTTGCCAGGCAAGTACAGTACTTACGTACATTAATAAAATACCTACTTTTTACTTGTATCTATTGTTTTCAAAATTAAATTATAAGTTCTTGACTTGACCACGACTATGTGACCCCCTCCTGGGGCCAAAGCTGGATCCGCCCTTGGTATTATGTAGTACTTACAGAATTATAATCATTAAAATCATCATTATATTGAATTAACTTAAAGGGTTGCCTCTAAGTTCATTTAATTATCATTTTATGAAAAAGTAATTAAATGGGGTTAAAATGAACTTAGAGGGTTGATTATAATAACGATATCGCTGTAAAGCCGCATTTGTTACGCGTGCGAACCATATTTTAATTAACATAAGTACAAGACGTCACTGACCTGCAAATTGCAAAAACTGACTCACTGACCTGTAAATTTGAATTTTGTGGGTTATCCTGGCGCCTTACTCTCCTGAGGAATCTTTGCAGTCATTATTAAACTACTTAGTAATTTCAGACAGGACCGGAGTTAGTTTTTTTATTTTTATTTATCAGGCTGCTTATAAAAAACAGTCCACTTTGTTAGTAACAATATAACTTAGCCTATGTTATAATAGCAAATTTTTTTTGCCCCATACATTAGTGTTCAAAATTGTTCCCATAGTAAACTGCTGTTCAAAATTATATGTAGGTATGTATAATGATAATGACCTCTTGAAAGGCTTCACCTGGGTGGAGTTCGGTTACTGTCCCACGGGATCGTACTTCAGAAATAAGAATAAGAAGATTATGAATAAATTAAATAAAATAATATATGTATAATAAAATTTATTTAATATAATATAATAGAATTTATTAAGCCATTGTTCCAAACATTTTCTTAAACTAACTTATGTGCTAGGAGTATTCGTAACAAGTTATATTTTAATATGGTTAAAATATAAAATTTGGTGTATTTTGGTGGCCGGAGTTGCGATAACTTCAAATTAAAACACATATTTGTTGATGTCGTACTTAACAAAGCCTAAGTAGGTAATTGTGGATTACCTTTAAACAAACAATAGAAAGACATAAAAAAAAACTCTAAAGATTAATAATTTATTGTAAATAAAATTATTATTAAATAAAAGTATGTTCTGTCTAAACGGGACGCGTCACGAGAGGGGACGAGATGTGTTTTAAACCACCAATAGAATTTCGTTATCTTCTAGTCTCCGCTTAGCTTTACTGGAAACGGTTGAGCAGAGGAGAGGAAATGCCTGGTATTTTTTTAGGCCAGTGGAGACGAGATTACAGGTGAGCGACGTGCTGCTGTGAGCGGTGTGTTGCGTGCGTGGATAACTGGATACACCCTAGCTTCTAAACAGGGTTGGGCAGTTTTTGAATTACTTGTAATTAAAATATGTAATTGAAATACAAATACGTATTTGGTATTTGTATTTCAATTACTTCCTTAAAATGTAATTTGTAATTCGTATTTCAAATACATGACGACGAAGTATTTTGTAATTAGTATTTCAAATACTTGAGGCTTAAAAATACATTTTAACATTAAAATACACTTTGTGCTCATCAGGACCTGTAGATAGAATGTTTTCTGTAGCAGGTTTTATTCACTCTCCAACAAGAGGCTGTTTGTCTGACAGTACATTTAAAAATCTAATGTTCATGAAAGGAAACTCTGGTTTCACTGATTAATTAATTTTGTTTTCCTCTACTTTTCAGCCCATGCTGGTCTAGATTACTTATTTTGTAATTTGTATTTTGTATTTCAATTAAAAATAGCTAAAATACTGTATTTTGTATTTTATATTTCAAATACCTTACTTAAAGATATTTTGTAATTTGTATTTCAATTACTTGCGATACTGTATTATGTAATTTGTATTTCAATTAAAGCAAAGCATGTATTTTGCCTAGCCCTGCTTCTAAACATATTCTCTCCAGTATGCACATCTCCTCACAGCTGCGGTGGATACACTCTTTCTCTCACGCATCTCCTCTCCACATCGCACATCTCCACTTTGGTGGAATCCGGGCCTTAATCCAGCTTATAAATGATCTGTGCGCCAATTTTCATTCAAATCCGCTCAGTAGGTTTTGCGTAAAAGAGTAACAAACATCCATCTGTTCATACATCCTCACAAACTTTCGAATTAACAATGATAGTAAGTTAAGCTGACCCCTTGAAAGGTTGAAAGTCATCAAAACTAAGGTTAAATAAATATCTTTCTACAGTGTCTATGCCGACTTTTATGGTAGCAGTCGCCAGTGCATGGCCATCTTATACACTGACAGTACTGGAGAGTGACGATTCGCCACTGGGATACAAAATCACGAAAAATGACGGTAATCTTCTATCATCGGTCATTATGCTGGGTTCTCTATCATCCATTGGTATTGTGGGATATATCAACGACACAATTGGTCGAAAACGAACTGAAATACTGAGTGGACTTTGTTATGTGGTGAGTGATAAAAATTATTTCATGATTTATGTTCAAAATTACTAAACTGGCCATAAGTGGTACTGCTGAGCTCCTGAGTTCGACTCCCAGGTCGCGAAAAGTGTTATTGAGCTTTTCCTTTATGAATTTCTCAGTCACGGAGTCTGTATTTGCGCCCGGTTAATGGCAATAGGCTCGCCCTCTTTTACATGAGACTTAAACATAACTGGTTTAATGTGAGACTGGGTTTCCTGGGTGTCCTTCGAGGACTAGAGGCATTGATGTTCCTCAGCCATCTCTAAAATAAATAAATTTCCAACTGTGATACCCGTTTGTTCCGGCTGGAACTTGTAACTACAATTATATCTCTGTTAATTCATGTCATACGGTGTTCCTATACACATGGCATGAAGAGTATAAGTCTCTGTATCCTTAATTTGAGTCAAGACTTAAGTATAGGTACTGTAAAGCTAAAGAGCTGGATCCGCAGCTAGCGACCTCTGGAAGAGAGAGAGAGAGACCACTAGTAGAGAAAGACAACAGTATTCAGCCACTGCTAAGTACTCAGATAAAGATAATGAGAAAATCTCTTTTATTTTCAGCTAGCCTGGTCAATCATCACAACCGCAAAAACTGTTACACAACTTCTAATCGGTCGGTTCATGATAGGATTTGGAACAGGTCTCCATTTCGTGACAGGAGTTGTCTACGTAGGAGAAATAAGTCAGACTTCCATCAGAGGAACACTCCTCACCATCATGTCTTTCATGTATAATGTGGGGACCCTCATCTCGTACATCGAAGGATGGTTTTGCAGTTACGAAGTCATCAACTACTTGAATTTGACTGTGGCTGTTGGTTTTGTTCTGGTACTGTTGTGTATGAAAGAGACGCCTGTTTTCCTGTTAAGGTTGGGACAAGAGAAGGTGAGTCGTATCTTGAAAAAGTCAGTTATTTTTATACAGTATCTCTATCACGAGAAGAACAATAAAGCTACTGAAGTGGAAAAAAAACAAACCAACTTAATTAAATTGTAATTACAAAAAATAAAATAGTAAAAAAAAAACACACTTTAAAAGAAAAGCTAACTAAAAAGTAGAAAATAATTTTAGATACTTAAATTTAAATTAAAAAGTGTGATTAACAAAGAAAAATCTATCATTGTAGAAAAGCCTGGGGCGATTTTTAAGATATTTCCATAATGTCTCTACTTTTATTAATATCTGTCATTGAAATATTATAACGTACCTACCTACCCTTATTAAATAATTAATGTCTATACATTTCAGGAAGCAATAAAGTCACTGAAGTTTTACCGAGGCGCATCCACTGTAACCCAGGAAATATTAGACGAAATTATTTACATAAAAAGTCAACTAACAATTAATGTTAATAATATCGACAAAACAGGTAAGCCGATAAACTTGCGATAAATATGATAATAGGACCCCTGGACGCACACCAATGTTTATTTCTTTCTCACTCTCATAAATAATAGTGCTGCAGAAAGAGACGGGTATAATTATGTTAGTGATGTATTCGATGGGCGCGGCCTCGCGTGCCATTTATTTTCGCTTGGCACGATCGCCGATCAACGACCCTGGTACAATAGACGTTTATTAAGCCCCATGAACATAAGAACATGCATAATTATGTTATCTCTAAATGAATTGTAACAGGTAAACTGAAATACATAGCTATCTAATAATATTTCTCATTACAGATTTAGAAACATCTCAAATGGAAAATGAAAAAGAAAAATTAAATCAACAAGAAACTGTAAACATAAGCATTACACAACAAAAAAGTGTTTGGAGCACATTGCGTAAGTTTCGCGTTTTATTATGTATGCTGATAAAAGAAAAATGAACCCAGATTTTAATAAAAGTTACAAACGTGAGATTAATTACTAATTCACAGCAAATACATTACCATACTTCAGTAGGTAGGTAGTATTTGATCAAGAAGATAAAAATCCATGTTTATGAGACTCGTTGACTACTTGAAGTAAGTGGAGATAGAAAGATTATAATATGAAGTACATATTTGTGTACCGAGTTTTATTTCGAGTTCAGGTACTACTTCATCTACGGTATAACATAATAAGCCCCTAAGCAGATAACTAGTTTGCCGGTACTTCGATTGAGCCCGCTATTGTAACAACGAAGTCGCTACGCTTTATGTTCGCCTGGTAACTTCAGTCGATTGATTCCTCGTTGACGTCGACAAAATGCCGGATTGCGCATTTCGTCGTCGTCGTCACGAGACTCGCGTGGCTAACTCGATAAGAAATTGGCGCAATATTCAAGCAACCATAAGTCTCTTACTTTTTCATAATCTCCTAGTACATTGAAACTTTTTGCTTTCCACATACGACACCGTTTCGAGGAGTCACTGTTGCACAACACTGCCTTTTTGTGCCTGTTCCCGCTGAACGTGCCTACACCATAACTGTAACGTTTTATGATAGCCTAGTAGAAAAGGAGCATTTGTTACAAAAGATTCAGTTAGATCACCCGAGCGATAGCTGCCAACGATTTTCGCAACATGCTACCTATAGAAGCTCTATGCGACTGGCAAATGGAATACGATAAACAAAACACTCTCCACTCATCCACTGTGCTCTCCACTCAATTTTATGTAACAGTGATAAATTGGGCTCTTCAGACTTCCGTTCTTTCTTACTCAGTTAATTTTAGGTCTGACAGTTGTTTTTTTTTCTATTTTCTTTGAAATAGAATTATCGAATAATTTATTGAGCACTCTGTTCTAAGTACGCATATTTTGTATCAACATGGTTGGGTGTGTTACCATCATCACCTAGTTACAATCAGTGGCCAAGCCCCTTGGAATATTTTAGCGCTTCCTTGAAAGATCAGCCAATTAAATCATCATCATCATCTTTTCAGCCGAAAGACGTCCACTGCTGGACATAGGCCTCCCCCAAGTCCAGCCAGTTAAATAAATAAGTTATATTTTCAGGTACATCAAAATCAGCCCAACGAGCCTTAATTATCCTGGTTGTTAACATGACCTTGGCAGTCTTCATGGGCATGATCGCAGTGCAGACGTACGCTGGGCAGTTTTTCATGCAGGCAGCGCCGGGTCTGTCACCACATCTCTGTTCTGTTCTCCTGGCAGTGGTCGTGACAATTATTAGCGGATTGTCTGTTATTATCGTTAATTTAGTTCCTAGACGGGTTAGTTATCAAAGTTAAATTCATATCATTCATATCATTACCTACAGCAATTTTACCGGACTACTCCTACTCCTTATCCATTTATGTTGCTTTCTTCGTTATCAACAGATCCTCATGATTCTCTCATGTCTCTTGGCTGCTAGCTGCATGGCTTGCTTAGCCACTATGCTGCGTTGGGCCTGGGCTCCTGAGTGGGGCATACCGCTAGTCATGGTACTATATTGCATTGCCTACCACATAGGCGCTGTAAACATACCGTTTATACAGATTGCTGAGTGTCTTTCTCCACAGGTAAGCATTGGTTTGAAGAATCTAGCTTTGTTTTGGTGGCCATTAATTAAGCACAGTTTTTAAAGTGTTTTTTTTTTTTTTGCAGATGAGCAGTTTTGGTACTGGCGTGGTTATGTTCTCCATGTTTTTAGCCAATTTTGCAGTAATATTTATATTTCAACCAGCTGTGGACTCTCTCGGGTTGGACGGAGTGTTTCTGTTATTTACCATCGTGGGTTTGATAGCTGCAGCGGTAGCGTTTTTGATCATGAGAGAGACTAGAAGAGTACCTTTTGAAGTAGTACAAAATATGTTCGAACAAGGATATTTATATAGGCGGAAAAATTATTAATAAACATAATAAAAAACAGCAGTGATATTTTACAAAGTAGTTTATATCTTCAAAAGACTTTTATTCATATCCCTATTCCTAACTGAGAAAAATAAGTGACGACAATGTCAATGTCAAACTCAACTAAATGACATTTGCTGATAAACAAGCGGTGTGGTGGATAAATTGATAAAATTCTTGGTTTTTGAAAATATAATGAAGAAATCATTGTAAAATCGCGCCAACCTATTAACTTAAGTTAGAAACTTAGCGTAGCTAGTTAAAAATGGGTCTTTTATCAGACCCTGATGTCGGTTCTGTGAAATGGGTCAGGATTCTGAAGAAGTTGCATGGCCCGCTCTGCTTCCTATGCTATATTGGTGCTCTGGTATGGTTCGTGATGCTTGGAAACAAGGAGTTTAACAACGAGACGTATTTCTCTGAGAACGCCTTACTGCCCGGCTTGGTAACCAACGAATTCAATGCGGAAAACTCTGCCAAACAGTTTTATAACGAATTTTTATTGGAAATGGAGGTAAATAGCCTTTTTATTGTATTGATAAGCTCTGGTCGATATGACAAGGATGTAGTTAAATATGGGAGTTCTATGGTGACAAACATAAACAAGAATACTACACTTGTCACTTCAAATTCTTGTGTATTCTTGATGAGTATAAATTCAAACACATGTTTATATTTCTGAGGAGACGTTTGGACTCATGCAGAGTAGAAAAATATTTGTCTAAAATGTGATGAATGAAATCATTCATTCATTGCAGTGAATGGGCAGCAAAATTGGAGTAACAGATGGCCTTTTTACACGGATTGAGCATGCCTACTGTGTAATTGTAGTCGGTACAAGATTAAAATAATCCTCGTTATCGAAAATGGGAACAAAACAGTTAAAAATACATGTGTAAAACAACTTGAGTTGTAACAAGTATTCAGTGGCCTAAAATTCTGACAACCAGTCTTACCAAGGGGTATCGTATTACCCAGTACTAACTGGGTTGTGGAGGTCAGATAGGCTGTCGCTCTGTGTAAAATACTGTTATTCTGCTGCATCTGGTAAGACTGAAATCCGACACCAACATACTTGGAAAAAGGCTATGTAGATGATGCCATGTGTGAAACAACATCAATACATGTACCATTAGACCTGGAAAGACATCAAGGTCTGTCATCAGAATACAATCACACAATGATGAGATCTAATTTAATATAGACAAGTATCATATCTAATGTTACTACTTTTACAATAGCAAAAGTTTGTCAAGATGGACATATTATTATGTTTGTTACTCTTTCACTCAAAAATTACTTAACATATTTGGATGAAATTTGGCACACAGAAAGCTTATAACCTGGATTACCCCCGATATGTGGGATGATAACCGAAGTCCACGTGTGCATAAGCTAAACTTATTCAAATTTTCAGGACAAATATGAGGATTTAGATGAAATGCCCGTACCATGGTTGGTGGCGAAGATGTCTCAACTGCACCTTGAAGTGTATACTCACAACTTCACACTCAAATATCCGATGGGACAAGGGCAGGTGAGTGGGTCTTTATGCCCTGAATGTTTAATTATTGTTTGTGATCTGCCTTCATTAGAAATTTAAAATGTCATGTCTAATTACAAGAAGTTTATTGATTTGAAGTTCCTGTTGTGCCCATTATAATAGCTTGATATAGCAACCCTGACTGTTTTCGGTCATGGCAAGTCTCAGTGGAGACTAGAATGATTTCAACATCATAGGAAATATTATAGTGCAGATAAGGAAATATTATGTGCATGTCATGGAGTTGTAAAGGTTTTTTTTATTTTTTCAAATATTCTTTTAAATGTTGTTTCGCTCGGCTAAGACCTCCTTTCTCTTTCTAAACCTCTCTATATTGTGACATCTATGGCCATGTTCACCCGCAAACAAACAAAACCAGATCGTCACACTACCATTGCTGCGGTCTACCTAGACGGCAATTTCCTCGATTTTTCGATTTACATACCAGATTTTTTCTATAGAGTTTTAGTTTTTTTCTGATCTCTTTACTGACTTTAATCAAACTGATGATGCCTCCCACAGGAGTTCAAAGGCACCAACGTATACGGCATACTGCGAGCTCCTCGTACATCATCACTAGAAGCCCTGGTAGTGACGGCGCCGTTCAGGTCGCTGTCAACTCATCAGAAAGGAACTGCGGCCGGCATAGCACTCATGTTGGCCTTTGCTAAGTTTGCAAGACGTGAGTACCTATTGTTTTATGATGTCCTAGTAATTAGCACAGATCTGGCATCATGTTGAAGTGACCTTTGCAGTAACCAAGAGAATCTTAAGATTTATTTTAAAGAGAATTGCTTAAATTCATTTTGTGGATCGTGCTTTATGTATTTGGTCGTAATGTTGAAGTTCATATAGATTACAAAAAAAAAACATTCTGTTTTTTCCAAATAAAAAAAAGTACTTTATTTTTCGTTTCAGCACAAAAATACTGGGCGAAAGATATTATATTTCTAGTTACCGAGCATGAACAACTAGGAATGCAAGCATGGTTAGAAGCTTACCATGGCTTACAGAGTGATGCAGAAACATTTCACACTAGTCTCGGCAGTTTCTGGAAGCCTGGTAGTCTGAACTTGGATTTTGGAAGCTACTTCTCTGGTTTTGGTTCAGAAAGTGATCACAAAAAGTGTTTGAACCCGGGGAAGCTAAAGGGGCGATCGGGATCTATTCAGGCTGCTATTAATTTGGAGTTTAGCACACCAAAAATAAGTAAGTCTTATTCATCAAATCCATTGTTGCCGTCAGTTTTACACCATAATTTAAGCAATAATTCATTTCTATGAATTAGTTAAAAACAGCTGTTTCCTGCAAAACTGCAATACCTACACGGTCAAAAGTAAGGACCATCTGATTAAAAAAAAAAACACAAATAAAAAAATTCCGTGTGGCAGCATGGTAACCACTTTAGCGTCGGTGTCAGCTTGTATATTTAACAAAAAGCAAGCTGAAATCATGTGACCACATCTCATAATCTCTGAGAACAATATTCTGAACATGATTTGTTTTTGTAGAACAATAAAATTTCCATGCTTGTTGCCTTCACCATAGAAATAACAAGACTGAATACTTGAAAGAAGCAAATTATCACTTATAACGCGTTCTAAATTGCGTTGAAACCACAGTTCAGTCCTTATAATACGCCAAGTTTCGGAATATAATAATTTAATTTTATTAATTTATCAATCAAATAATTACTTTCATAAATAAAACCTCGTTGTTAGATTTCTAACGCTCGGCTCGGTGCTCAGAGTACAATCTAAGTGTAAAAATAAAGTCCGGTTCCTGGTTCAATTCATGGTCCGGAGTGAGAGGGAATGGGAAGCCGTCGCCTCCTTCTGCGAAGCAGTCATGCAAGCGAAGGAGGTGGCGGAACGTGAGAGGGAGAGAACCTCACGTCCCAGCCGCCGCGGGAGACGCCACGGGCGTCGGGCCACCGTAGGCGCGTGCCTGTGGTGTGAGTAATGGGCTAGCTCACCGTCCGTCCGTCTTATGACGACAGGCCGTGTCGACGGCGCGTTCGTGTTCCACGCGCGCCTCAAGGAGATGTCAGCAAATCGGAAGGGGCCGAGAGGGCCGATGCCTGCCGGAGCTGCGGAACTGTTCGAAAGAGATATCGTGGCCCTGGAACACAAAGGGCTAAGAAGGAACATGGATGGGTTTTAGTCAGTACAAGTCTGACACTCCCTTCCGCTTCGCCCAGAGCGGGAGCAGTGATTTGATGATTTCCCAACAGAAAAAAAAAGTGTAAAAATAAACGTGCATTAAGCATTTATTTGGGTGACGGTTAATAGCAGTGTCTCATCATGGTTTTTTGATATTTCAGAGTACATAGAGGTGAAAATTGAAGGTCTGAATGGGCAGCTACCCAATTTAGATCTAGTGAACCTAGTTCACAAGCTATGTCTGAAGTCTGGAATACATCACTCTTATAGAAACAGGTAATCTATATCTTCTTTCTTCTTATCTTAATATATATAAATTACGTGGCACGTGGTTTGTCCGCGATGGACTCCTAAACTACTTAACCGATTTTAATCAAATTTACACACCGTGTGCAGTTTGATACAACTTGAAAGATAGGATAGCTTACATCTCAATTTATAGTCACAATATTATTTTGTTGCAAATTAAGTCACAAATTTTATCTGTTCGCTCCAAGCGATTCTAACAGATGGCGGTATCTGTTGACTGGATTGAGTAAGTATTCAATAGATGGCGCTGTGTGTATAGGAGCGCAGCACCAATGAAAAATATTTCGAAAACGGGGAAAATGTGACGCAGACGAAGTTGCGCGGGACACATAGTAATATATAACATAAAAAGTGTTTTAACCTACTTAAGTTCGTTATAGACTTTGAAATCATCCAACCGATGTGCACCAAACCTGTTTCATTAGAAAGGCAATAAAAGAAAATCGTTTTGGACCACTAATACCATGAAAAAAAAAGGAAAAAGTGCATTGCAACGCACAGCCGGGTACAGGTAGTTCTTTTATAAAATCGTAAACTATAGGAGCCCCTGGCTAAAAAATAACAGCCGGTAGAATCAAGCTTCAGGAAACGGCCGCGCTAGCCTGAGTCGGTATGTAGATTATATACCGAGTTTCTTCCGTTCCTTTGAAAGCACGTTAAGCCGTTGGTCCCGGCTGCCATTTATATATCTTTGACAGAAGTTACAGGCAGTCAGTGGCCCGAAAAGTCTGACAAACAGTATTACCAAGGAGTATAGATAGTACTTGGTCAGAGAGCTGCATCCGGAAAAAGCTAGGTAGATGTATGATTAAATGTTTAAATATTGATTACAATAATTATGTTCAAAACTAACCATATTCAGTATATTACAATAAAAACGATTAAATAAACTTAAATAACTAAACTAAACTAACCACAAACTACTAGGGCAACAAAAAACTCCTAAAAGCTGTCAGTTATAAATGTGCGCAAGAGACTGGTGGTGTTTCCACGTTGTATTCCAACGCTTAGCTTGGAATAACAAGCGTAATGTTTTTGTACAGTTACTCATGGATGCGTGGACGCAACAAGATGGACGACTGGACGAACTCCTTCAAGACTATGTTCGACATGGTACTAGCACAAATAGATGGCGTAAGTAGAATTCAAAGAGCTAATCCTAAGAGCGATTTCAAACTAGCGTATTTTTCGGCTTGTAAGCTCGTATCAGACTGTAAGACGAGTTCCTCTGGGTTTATGGAATAAGTTCACGTACGTTAAATAGTAAAAGGATACAAGGTGTTGTTTTGCATTCTCGTCAAATTCAAGGAGGTAACTATGCTAATGATTCTCGTCCCGAATCAATAATAAAATGGGTAGGCAATTTTTTTTTTCTTATTTACGGAAATCAGTAGGTACGAACCACCCGTGTTTTAAACGCGGGCCGTCTGATTTTCGCCCTTTAACCGCGCTTCCACACATACAAACAATCTCAAATGTTTATTCGATAATTTCTTATTCCATAAACCACGATAAGGGGGTTATTCTGAAATGCTAATAAACATAAACAACCAAAAATATCAGCGTTTATTAATAATTAACTATGTACCGTAATTTTAATTGATTATTTATGTATTTTGTGACAACCTCCTGAATTTTGACGAGGATGCAAAACAACACCTTGTATAAATAGGTAAAAACACAGAACTTGGTGAATTAAAACAAGAAGAGACAGTAAACTATGGAATTTAAACGGGTGTATCGAGAATATTTTTAAACAGCGCGCGAAATCGATGAAATTCTATTCAATTTGTTTGTATTCCAAAATCAAACTATTTTAAACCGCCTTTAGGTTCCAGACGGCAACCACGGCCTGTTCCACCGTTTCGGCATCGAAGCCGTGACCCTGGAAGGCCGGGACACCAACGACCCCGCGGGCACAGTCCCCAGGGCGCACGCTCTGTCCACAGCCAACTTCTACAGGCTAGGAGTCGCCTTGGAGAGTATACTGCGCTCGCTGAATAACTTGCTCGAGAGATTCCATCAAAGTTACTTCTTCTATCTGCTAGCGGCTACGCAGAGGTTCATTTCCATAGGTGAGTGGCGATTGTTTTGTATTTTCGTGATAAATTACGGGTATTTGGTTCCTGGTGATTAATTATAACCTTTCGATTGGTGATAATGATAAGCAATATAATTTATGGTTGATATGCTACATTAGTATGGAGTCACAGGCTGGGAGCACCTGCACAAATTAGATGTTAACTTCTAAGAGATTTACTTCATCGGCATTTCCTTAGTCTTTTACGTTAGGTTCGGCTTCCAGTCCATTCAGAGACATCTGAAATCTTATGTTTTTAGCATAGAGCGACTGCCAATCTAACCACTACCTCCGAAATTATGAGGTCTAATAAAAATCTAATTTTCAGGTCAATATATGCCATCATTATGCTTACTATGCGTGGCCATGCTCATCCGAGCATTATCCTTATGGGTCACTACCATACAACAAGATGGCGACGACGAAGCAGACAAGCAAGTGAGCAAAAAAGCAAGCAAGCATAAATCAGAGAAAGAGAAATATTCTGACACAGAGGAACTAGGCGATCAGAAAGTCGAAGAGGTGAAAAAAGTGACAAAAACTAAGAAGAAGAAGGTGGACGATATGAGTATGAGCGTCGTAAATATCGGCGCTAACTATCTCTTAGTACATTTGATTGGATATGGTGTTATGAGTTCGCCTTTTATTTTGAGTAATATTGGTAAGAACAGAATCATCCTACTAATATTATAAACCCTACTAATATTATAAATGCGAAAGTTTGTGAGGATGGATGGATGGATGGATGTTTGTTACTCTTTCACGCAAAAACTATTGAATGGATCTGGATGAAATTTTTGCACAGGGATAGACAATGGTCTGGAATAGCACATAGGATACTTTTTATCCCGATAATATGTTCCCGTGGGACAATTATCGAACTCCACGCGCGCATAAGCTAGTTTTAAATAATTTTGTTAGCAGAAATGATTTGCTGTTAGTAATCCAGAGCAACTTCGATACCCGGGTAGGGAATTGAATTGGTATTAAGTTTTTCTGACACCCAATGGTTCTGTAGCAGCCCAGACTTTATAGAATTGACCGAGAACATGTACTAGCAAGGCTGCTCAACCACAGTGACCACAGAGTGGTCTGCCAACGCACTTGATTTGGCCTACCAACAGCGGTTAGCTGGTATTTTCAGAACGGATATCAAGTTTACCAAGCTAAACGCTGTTTTGAACCCGCTTTGCTCACATACATATTTTAGACTTGTTTCTACCATAAATTTAGGCAAGTTTTATTCACAAGATGGCCTGTCTGTTGCCGTGGAATCAAAAATTTAGTCTGCTTTCGAACAAAGTTGAGCAGCCTTGTAGTGCCTTGTACTAACTAGTCCATGTACTAAAAAGTTTTCCTTCCCCTTTCATCATGATTCTCTTGCCCTTATCCCAATTCATTTGGGGTCGGCGCAGCATGTCTTTTTCTTCCAAACTTCTCTATTACTCAACATCTTATCAGACACCTCCTCTCTTGCCATATCATCCTCCACACAGTCCATCCATCGTTTCTTTAGTCTTCCTCTACTCATAAAGCCATCCACATTATTTTTTGGTAATTTTATTTCAGGTAACTACTACAACAAGCCAGCAGAATACTCAGTGTACTACGGCTTGATCGCCATATCAGTATTCTTAACAATAGTCACGCCCCTAATGCCGCGTTTCCTACGAAAGGGTCGCATAACTTATGAGGAGCTCTGCTTGGTCAACATTCTAGTTCTCATAGAACTGTCAACCGTATGCTTGGCTGTCGGCATGCATAACTTCTCCTTAGGATTCGTTATAGCGGTTGTGTATACGCCTTTGGCTCAGATGTCTAGTGTGGTGGTTAAAAATGCGGGGAAGGGAAGGTGAGTACTCTTTGTGAATTATGTTTATCTGGTAACTATAGTTTCTCATCAGTACGTCTACCATGAGTTTTAACAATCTATACTCGCTAGCGTCTGTTAAAAACGTGTATGAAAACTTTTACAGCGCCTCTAGCGGATAGTTGGGTACTAAAATGCGCAGTATGAGTCACAATAGTCATCTATCCTACCACACCGTGTAGTAAACTATAATGCGACTGTAGTTTGGGCTTCATTTGCTTAGAATTAGGTAGAAAGCACCAACACAGCTCATGGTAACATTGAAAAAGCTAACTATAGTATTTGCGTATTGACGGAACTATTGCAGTTACGTCAAGCGATCTAACTATGACAACTCATTGTAGACGTACTGGTACCGATGAATTTTAATGATACTAAAAGGTTCGTAGCCAAAACAACTTTTGATAAATCCAAAATGTATAAAAATCACTCTTAAAGTTAACTTTTCAGAACTTATACAAGCCGGATCTCCACCGACGCTAAAACGCCTACCACTTATTTAGTTATATCATTCTGAAGATAGGCCAAAACCATTTAACCATCCCTTTTATTTGTTCCAGTGCCTTCTACCTTATGATAAAGCGCACAGTCTGCCTCCTCGTACACCCCCTGGCGGCTGTATCACTCTGCATGATCATCTACAGCAAGGTTCTGTTCCCGGAGGAAGGCTTCTTGGGCATGCTGGGCAGAGGGTCTGACGCAGCCATGCAGGCTACTATGTTCTCTATCGTTGATTCTATGGTGAGTGCTGACCTCCTTACGGTTGATGTCGGCCTGGTAGGTTCTGATTCTAAAACACGGCGGGTCGAGGGTCTATCGATGCCAATATTTCTCCATTGTTGACTATGTATGAAGTTACTGTGATATACCAGTCTGGTAGGCTCTGTTGCTTGAGGGTCCTTAGGCATGCTGAGCAGAGGTCTGGTGCAGACATTCACTATGTTCTCCATCGTTGATTCTGTGATAAGTGTCAAACTCCTAACTGTAGATGGCAGCCTGCTAGGTCTGTTCCCGGAACTAGATTTCTATGGTGTTTACACTGACGGCTCATTCACTTAAAACATGTTGAAATCTCTATTTTATCTATCTATCTTAGTTAAAATCGTTTTGTCTCATCAGACAACATGTTTGTACGTGAATCTTTTGCCGATCGTAACGCACAGTTAGTAAGCTCTGCTGAGTACAGCAAACACACAACGATTAACATTAGTTATATTTCCTTTCCCAGATTTATGGCAACTGGCTGTTCAACCTATCAAGTGGGGTAATCCTGCCGATCTGGATCATATTCTGGCAGATACTTACCGTCAAGGTTGACGCGCCTTAGCATGCCATTCATAGTTATACTAAGCCACACGCGCTAGGTTATGCATGACAATTTTTAATCATCATCATCTGCCTAGCAACTACCCAACTTTAACCTTAGGGTCGGCTTCCAGTCTTACCGGATGCAGCTAAATGTCAGAATTTTACAAGGAGCGACTGCCTATCTGACCTCCACAACCAAATTAGTAATCGGTAATATAATACCCCTTGGTAAGACTGATTGTCAGAGTTTCATATACAGAGTTTTTTTTTAATGTGCATGCAAAACCGACTTCCATTCCAAGAATGACTGCACAATTTTCTCGTACACACGTTCATGCATGCCTTAACAAGCAAAACTGCACATGCATAACTTATCGTTAAAGCCGGGCATATAGTTTTAATACAAGGCTACCCCATATGGTAATCCAACGCTGTATAAATATTATTTATTTTATGTAAGGACTGATTTAGCGGGTGGAATAAAGTTTATGTTGTATCTACAATTTTGAGAGAAAATGAAACTAACATCAAGTGACAAAGCCATTGAATAGTTTTCTTTAACAAATATGGAACGAGTGAGTTGGAAAGATATTTAAAAGACAAACTATGTTTAAAATTGTATCTTTAAATTGTTTGATATGGCAGTGATAGAATGATAACTAAACTCGTATTACTGAAATTAGTTAGATATTTCTGGTGTATGTGACTCTGAGTATTGAACTTAGAACAATTTAAATGTACCTAAAATGTACAACCGTTGAACAATAACTTAAGCAAATGCCATTGGCTATCTAGACTGTGTTTGTCCATGTTTTAATGTGATTCAGTATTGTAAAATAAATGTCACAATTGTTATTTTATATTATTGTGTTTTATTTATCTGCACAGACACGCATCTATACTATATGGAAGGGACACCGACGCGAAAACGGTTTTCACGTATTCAGTACTTACCTACATCATTCTGAACAAACAAGAAAAAAAAAAAACGGTTTATTTTTTTAATCAGCATTTTCCTACATAAAGTCAAAACCTACTCGGTCAAAATGTATGTAACAGCAGATTTTCTGTTAAAATTACCGATGAAAAATTTCGACGAGCTCGTGGCGGGGTTTAGAATGATGTACTGAGTACTTGGTAACCGTTTTCGAGTCGGTGTCGCTGTATAATAAAATTATATCTATAATGAAATTTATAAATATTATTTAATTAATCAATATTACAAATATGTGAGATCGATGTAGAAATACGGGCAAGTTAAGAGCGTCCAGAGTAAAAGGTTAAATCGGTAATTAAAAAAATAAAGTAATTAAAATAAACCGTGGCAGCTAAGAGATGACCAGTCACAACTGACAGCGCGCGTTCACGAACCTGACGCATGTATCATCCATCATTCAACTCAACCATTTTGAAGGGAACTAAACGACCCGACACACCCGCCACCATCAGCGTGACATTTAAGTGAGCATGACATTCACTCAACAACCAGGGTAATTTCGCGTCAATGAATATTAATTATTAAGCTGTGATAGCCTAGTGGTGTGACCGTCAGACTGCCAAGTCATAGGTCTCGAGTTCAAACACAAGACATGCACTTCTTATTTTTCGGATTAATGTGCGTATTGTAATACTCACTTGCTTCGGTGAAGAAAGACGTCGCGCGTCGTGAGGAAATCAGTATGCCTGAGAGATATTCAAAATCAAAATCAAAATCAAAAGTCATTTATTCAAACTAGGCTGATAATCAGCACTTTTTGAACGTCAAAATTACAAGAGACAGTCCCCCAAAACGCCCGCCCTTCGCCACTTCCTAGTGTTTTAGCTGGGAAGAAGAAGTGGCGGAACAAACTCCCCAGCAACACATCTGTCTGTTAGGTTAGAAGAACCAGATTCTATACAAAAGTGTTCAAGTTTATATAAACAAGGAATCCATTATATCAAATTAATGTCACACGTCAGCTAGCACACACCAATAATAAAATAAAATATAAAAAAATATACTCAAGAATAAATAAAGCCTCCAGACATAAAGGGCGTGCCCGCTTACACGTGCATACAGACGTATAAAATAAAAATAAAGATAAATAATAATAAAGATAAAGTAAAATAAATTATATATATATTTCTCTCAACGGCATGTAAAGCCAAATCAGATGTCCATGGGCGGCATAAAAATTCTGACACCAGGTTACTAACAACACAATAAAAAATACAATGTGTGTAATAAGTATGACGAAGCCAGCACTTGTTCTCCCCGTGTGATAATGTTTTATTTTTGTTGTGGTTCTTTTTTCTTTCGATGAAAAATTTCTATGTGGCTCGTTCAGACCGTTTTCGCGTCGATGTCTCTTTCATCCTATTATATTGTTCGCTACAAGCACAATCCGTGTCATCCATAGATTTAAATAATTTCTTAAAATAAAAAAAAATATTATGTGTGAAACGAGTACTTTTAATTTTAAAATTGACGTAAGTGTTTACGGGCCGGACGGGACATAGGCGCGAACCTGTGGACGCCGAGTAATGGGCCAGCTCACCGTCCGTCCCTCTTATGACGACAGGCCGTGTCGACGGCGCGTTCGAGTTCCACGCGCGCCTCAAGGATATGTCTGCAAATCGGAAGGGGTCCGAGAGGGCCGATGCCTGCCAGGGTTGCAGGACTGTTCGAAAGAGATATCGTGGCCTTGGAACACAAAATTGGCTAAAAAGGAACATGGATGGGTTTTAGTCAGTACAAGTCTGACACTCCCTTCCGCTCCGCCCAGAGCGGGAGGTCATTTGATGATTTCCCATCCGATAAAAAAGGCATTTACGGGCCTCATTTAAGTGTAGGTACTAACTTGTTAAAAAGAAGTTGGCTAGGTATGTAAGTTTTTCAAGACATAAATGAAGCATGAAAATAATGCACCATAAAACAACTAGGTACCGATAGTAGTTAGTAACACAAATACAGTTTTTAACCGACTTCTAAAAAAGGAGGAGGTTCTCAATTCAGATGTTTGTATTTGAGAGGGAGGGATCCGATGATGAAATCTTGGCAAAATCGAGGGAACTCTTCAAATTTTATAGCAAAACGTACAGTGATTTTGGTATTTTCTACAACAAGTGAAGCATTTGCGTCCAATAAGAACCATTCTACCATCAGATCTGATGATGAATCCAAGAGACAGGCTTCGGAACTCCATAACAAGGCAATGAGTCTTAGCTGTGTTTGGGCTTGTTGGAATTGTAACGGTATGCCCTCTCCAGGTGTAGGTATACACCGATTACGATTTGGGTGATTCTTCTTAAGTTTGATGCGGAATAGTTGCCATTCGGTCCCATAAAAAAATAATATAGTTTGGCCATGTAGTTTTCATTTTATTCACATTTTTTTTTAATGTAAAATTTTCACGTATGCACACCTATTTCTCCGTGATTACTGGACCGATTTAGATGATTTTTCATTCATTTGGTAAAGAAAGCTTGCCCGGTGGAGCCATATGAATTTTATTATCTTAGCTTTGGTACTTTTTGAGTCATCCTCTTTATTATGCATTTTGTCCTTTGTCGTATGTATGGACGATGTGCTGGTGTCTAGTTACAATGTAAAAATTATACTTGACTAGGATTAACCATATAGTTCGGTACGGGCCCCCGAAGGGGCTCGACGCTCATACCTCCGCTGGCTTGGTATCGGCCCCGAAAGGGGCTAGCAATTAAGTCATTCGTAGTCCTCATTATTTATGTAAATATTTAATATTCTGATTATCAAATACTACCAGTGTGCGTTAATTAAGGGATTTGGATAAAAATCTCATATATCAACGCCATTAAAACTTCTGTATTTAGCGCGCAAGTTTCTTAATTTGCCCTTATAAAATGCAAGTGCTTATATACGGTCATCGCCATTTTGGCGGCAGTGCCGGTCGAGGCTAAAAATCATAAAAATTGTGGTTTTCGAACATTCTATCTCCACTACATGGGCAATAATGATCTCGTCATTTAATTATGGTGCGAATTCATCCATAGTTCAATTTAAATAAGCAGTGGTAATGATGAATTTTGATATCTAAAGCCGAAGTTTCGCGCCAATCGTGCGTGTTTACATTTTTATATTTCACATAATAACACAAACACGTGTATAGATTCGATAACAATTATGACAAATATCATTCCAAATATTATAAACCACATGAAAATGCCCAGATCTTAGCGTTATTTACTAAAACAGGACCAATAACACGTAATATTCATTACCACCACTCAATTTGAATTTGAAATAGACGACCATTTGTTTTTTTTTAATTATTGTGATGTGTGAAAGCGATTATTCCAATCGATTATTTTTTTATAAACAACGATTTACTCGAGTAATTAAATAAGGGAATTTAATAAATCTATGGATGAAAATTAAAGTTAATTTATTTTGAGCGTAAATACAATAAATATTTATTATAATATATTTTTTAAGCTTTATAATAGTAATCTTAATTGTTTTTCGTACATTCTGACCCAACAATAAACAGCACAAACTGATATTATGACTAAATTCGCGCCGATTTTTTTCCATTTCAAAATTTAAATTAGGAATTCGTTCTCTGTTCCAATTTATTTGTAGGTATTTAAATTTACTATTTATATGTTATTATTTCTATTTTTCTTATAGATAATTTATTGTGAAATTTGTTTTGAACTATCCGAAGGTTGGTAGAATGCCGAGGATCTCGGTAGGCATAGTAAAAAAGAATTATGAAGTTTGATTATTGGTTAGGAGGTTGGGTTGCTTAATGGGTATTTACTCTTTTATCAGCCTGCTCTGTCCCACTGCTGGTTAAAAGCGCCCATGTCTTTCCAATTTTGTTTATCTTTTGCGTTCTCCGACCAATAATTTTAATCGATACTATTTTTTTGATACCTACTTAGATAAGCTTGGGTATAACAATCCCAAAAACTAAAAATACAATTTTAAACACAACTCTACAAAATATATGAGTAAGACTCATGTCCTGATGGTTCTGGTTCATATCACGGATGTTCACGGCCTATGATGGATAACCTGAAATTGGCAGATATAAAAAAAAAACCTTTTTAGACTGTATAGCGACCCGCTTTGAAAGAATAAACTAATCTTCCTTGAATCGGCTTATGCATTGCTGATTTTCAACCATCATCATCATCTGTCTGTCTAGCGTCTTCCCAACTTTGTTGGGGTCGGCTTCTAGTCTACCCGGATGCAGCTCCATACCCGTACTTTAAATAGAGCGACCTGCGACTGCCTATCTGACCTCCTCAAACCAGTTAATATCGGGTAGCACGATACCCCTTGGTAAGACTGGCTGTCATACTTTCGGGCCACTGACTACCTGTAACATAACAATAACCCAACCATACGATACACAATCTTGAAAGAATATAATTTATCTTTGGTGGATCAAAAAAAATATTTACTACCTACTAGCTGTCCCGCGCGCGTATTGCCAAACTGTATACTGATCCAGACTGGGGTTGCTCTGAGTTTGATCGCAGTTTGCCTTTTTAGTTGAAGAGCAAACTGTATACCTATTCAGAGAGTGTCTGAATCAATATACATTTTGCTTTAAAATACTAGAGCAAAATACATACGAGTCCAGACGGCGAATTTACAAAGGCTATTTGAGTGACCAGCCAGACTCTAATAGATGAGCTTTTGTTTATGCATATTACCACTTTGACAGCCGAAGATTTTAAAACGCGGATTCCATGGTTCGCCGGCGATTTTCGCCGATATTGCAACATTTATAAAATGAGAACTATCAATGATAAATCTATAATAATTTTTTTATTTATACTATTGACTTGTTTATTTCTAGGATAAAAATAAAAAACAGACGTAAATTAGTTTTTTTTTATTTAAAAATGTAGAATAAAAAAGAGGTTTTATGGGAAAAAAAAAAAGTTGAACATGGACTTTTGCGTGTTCAAACCGTGTAATTTTTGCGTGTATGAAAAATTTTGAAGCAAGGATGGTAGCATAAAGGCACGTTGCAGTCTGGGCAGTAAAATATGGTTTGGCGACACTCGATAGCTTGTTCCGCTCACACCAAGCGCCCCACCACGGTTATTCTTACATGTGTGCGTAGCTAAAGCACTACACTATTATATCAATGCACGCCAAACACGGACTACGGACGTCGTTTTAAAACAAACACTAAGAAAGTCAGTCACGTACTGAGAACGTGATCAGCGTCACAATACAATCAACCTGGGACGTACTCTGCACGTGATCGGCTGTGAAAGTGTTACTCGCCAAAACCTAATCTATCTCAGTAAAAAAATTTACTCAAATGGACTAGCTTTTTGCCTGGATATTTTCAAAGAAAGTGCACGGACAAAAGGGATGATGACTGGGTAAAGAAAACGAAATCCTATTTTGTCCGTCAATCAGGTAATACAAAAAATATTAGATCCGTATTTTTTGTTTTATCAAGTTAACAAAAAAATACTTAGTTAAAACGCATTAAAGTTGGAGAGTGGGGGGCTCACTACGTCACAACTAGGTATAAAATGTACTGAGCCGTGACGTCATGCGCCATTTCAACTCAAAATATCTCCGTAATCTTACGATTATGCGAAAAAAAAATACGTGTCAAATACTTTTTAACAATTTAACCGATAGACAAATAAAAAAAAATGAGTCACCATCCCTATTATACACATCCAGGAGAATTTGGATGCAAGAGCGAGCGAAGCGAGCTCTGGACTTGGGGCACACAAACTCGGTCAGGTTAGGTTCAAAGGGGATGGCGGGGTCTAGCGAGCGAGCGGAGCGAGCGAACTTAGACCCCGACTTCCCCTTCGTGTTAGGTTACTGTAAACCCTGCAGAAAGAAACAGGATCCCCGCGTAGCACGGCTACGTCGACTATGCTTTATAAGCGAATATGAAATGTTTTGAGGTGTCACAGTATGCTTTACATATGCATACATTATCAGATTGCTCTGAGCTCGTATGTACTTTGCTCCAATTTGTTGCGAGCAAAATGCATACCTTCTCAGATTGCTCTGAGCTCGTATGCACTTTGCGCCAATTTATTTGTGATTTTAATAAGCACGATTTAGTTCAGTACAGACTACGGGTGTCTGGGTCAGTATACAGTTTTGCAATACGCGTCCCGCGCAACTTCGTCTGAGTCACATTTTCCCCGTTTTCTCCTATTGGTCGTAGCGTGCTGATACTTCCTACTATACCCCATTGGCATATATATATATATGCCTATATTACTTATAATACCTCCAACAATATGTGTAAAAAGTTTCATGATGATCGGTTGAGTAGTTTTCGCGTGAAAGCGTAACAAACAAACTTACTTTCGCATTTATAATATTAGCTAAGATTCCTTCCAAGATCCTGGTCATTCTTTAACCAAACATCAGATATTACACAATCAAATTCTCAATAATTATGTAGTAAAATTTATACTTATTTTAAATTATGAGAATGGCGAGCGCATTCTTAGTTTAAATTTTGAAATAGAAAATAATCGGCGCGAATTAAGCCTAAGGTGCTGTCTGTGCTTAAATTTGAAAATCATTCCGTTTTCTGGTTTTTTCTTTGCTTGAACTTTGAGACTTAATTTCTTGTTATATTTCACGCTGCTGCATTTGTTCAACGGAAAGTTTCTCTTAACTTTAAGTTTCTCAAAGAAAGAAAATCATCAAAATGTTGATTTTGTGTTTACAGACTTCTGTCGTTCTTTTTAGTAATAAATCTCCTTCTCTTGAAGTCAACGTTCATTAATGAATTATAAGATGCTTTCGATCTAATAATTACTTAATGAAATTGTAAAAAAAGATAGTATTTTATGACCTATTTCTACATTAAATAATTATTTGAAATCATACCAATGAGTTTTTATTCAGTCTCAACTCTTTTTTCGAAACTCGATTTTATTACGATTATCGATTGGGCTGAATGCAACTTATTAATCGTAATTATGAAACCCGGGTTTTCGGTCAGCACTAAGAAGTGTTATGTAACAACATAGTTTTTAGTAATATTTGTCAATACTTAGATTGTGTTTTTATTTGAAATTGTGTATGAATAATGGCAAATATAAGAACGGAGATAGAATGTTACTGTTTTTATTTTGCCTTTTCGAATTCTTTTAGCATATGAGTAGCTTGCCTATTTACATTATTTCCAGCGCATCTAAGGTACCTACTTTTTGGAAGGGTGTAGTAATATGTACTTTACACATATTTCGCAATAGACTGACTCAGTTTTAGCGACTTCAACACGATATTGGAGATATTAACATCAAATTTATCGTATGAAACAGATCCCATGACATATTTTTCACAGTAAAATTGAATCCTGAAAGTTGATGAAAATTTCGTGAATTTCATGACAATTCGAATCACCCCGCCGAATCAGCTGATGTGTCATGTGTCAAAATCTTGTCGGGCATAGTGGTTAAAGTGAGATACCATAAGTCCACAACTGAAAAAGATAAAATAAAAACTTTTTTACGAAAAAAAAATAACCGACTTCCAAAAAAAACATTAAAAAGTGGCAAATAATTTTAGTTTCGGAAGTCGGTGGCAAAAAAGTAAATGAAACAAACAAGTCACCGACTTCCGAAACTAAAATTATTTGCCACTTTTTAGTGTTTTTTTTGGAAGTCGGTTATTTTTTTTTCGTAAAAAAGTTTTTTATGCTTCTAATTATTTAGTAAGCAGTTGTTTACGCTGACTTTTTGAAGTGAAACTTCTTATGCGACTTCCAACAAGTTTAACGTTCTAATGGAGGGGGAATATTTTCTATTACCCACTAAGAGATGGCGCTATTACAAGATTTGTGACTACGTAGTTCTACTAGGTACGCAAGATGGCGTGCAAACAGTCATGCATTCGACTCTTCGGTGTGACCAGCCTTCGCTCAATTTCCATGAGTAGAATTACCTCGATAAACTTATGTAATAAAAGTAAAACAACAAGAATACAACAACATGTTATTTAGAAGCTCAATAAAATAATGAGAGTGAATGCGTGACACTCGAACGCATGCGTGTAGTATTACGAAGTTTCACTTCTTCCGCGCGGAGGGACTCCACGCACTATTTTATTTTAATCCAGTATAGAGTCTCCGATCTTGATAGGAGTGGGTTTTACCGTTTTACCCACCCAACCAAAGTCTTGTTGAATTTGAATGCCCATGCATTCAACAAGCCTTTGGTTTTGTCCATGTTTATCTTAAATCTTTATAAATCCTTCATGGGAACTTACTACGTTACCATAAATAGTGGTCGTACGAGTATGAGTAATATAGTTACAATAGGTTTATGTATAGACCCTATGCAGTATCCAATTATGCTGAGTACCTGTCCAAACCTGTATTCAACAGTAGGTATCATGTTTAGTTGCTATAAAGTCATTTTTAAATGTTACTTACAATTTAAGAAGTGCTAGACAAGTAATATGTTAAGTGTTTACAATATTTTTATTTTGGACGTATGTAAATTATGATCTCTGGTACCTACATTAGACCTACTTCCATATAGACAAGGTTCAAAGTTGGTTCCCCATGGTTAACTATAGGTTTAAGTTGATAATTGCAGTGAACACCTCGGTTGCAAAGTGGTTAAGTAATGCATGATTAACTTGAAGAACTGAATGTGAACACATTGGTAGTTAATTAAGTACATCAATCTTGGATGTAAAGAGTTGGAAAGTCAGTGGACTTTTAAGGTTTCAGTACAAAAGAGGAAGAAAATAATATGGGTATCCTTTTCCAAGTTATTGGCACTATTATATGTAAGTATCCTACTATCAATAATACTGGAAACGGCATTTTTACCCCAGGTTTCCTTTTGTTAGAATTCCCGATATTTCGGCATTGTTGCAAGCGCCATGATCACGGATAAACTGAAGTTATTGCGGTAAGTATTCTACTGGTTATTTTTTTATTTTTATTATTATTTATTTATTAAACAATTTTTATACAAACTTTCATTTAATAACTAAGCCCCACAAAACTGTTTTCACAGTTTGTCTGTGGGAACGGAACGATATTTAAAAAACAAACAGAAAAAAAAAACAATGCAACTAATATTACTTAACAATCAATAAATCTTAGAAACTACTTACCCTTACCTTACTTACTACTATACCCTCTCCCAGCAAACTGCAAACCACCTTCTTAAAAAATATGGTTTACAGACTCCTGAGAAAGAATAGTTTAAGCGATTTTGCAAACTTACTTTTCATTTTCTGACTTCTTATATCAGCAGGCAATTGGTTGAGAAGGTATGGTACTCTTTTATCAAGCGTTCGGTCGCCAAAATAATTACTGATTTTAGGTACATCAAACTTGCCTGCTGATATTGACCTAGTAGCATGGTTATGGGTAACAAGCGAGTGGCGCCCCCAGCTGCCATGACTGTTAACTAGAAGTAGGTATATAAATGTATGTATATATATTCATATTTTCAATTATTTTCCCCCTTAATATCAAGATAAGAATATCAGGCAGGCGAGTTGGGGCCAAACACGAGCCTATATTGTATCTTTACATAGTAGGTATGAAATAAAGCGGTTTTCATCAACAGACAGAATGATTCAAGAGGAAGTTTTATAATTATGTAATCCATGCGAACGAAGTCGCTAACAGCAGCTAGTACATACAAGGTGTTGTTTTGCATCCTTGTCAAAATTAAGTAGGTTGTTACAAAAGGCATAAAGAATCAATTAAAATTACGGTACATAGTTAATCATTAACAAACGCTGATTTTTTGGTTGTTTTTGTCTGCCATTATTCCAGAATAACCCGTTTAGGGAATAAGAAACTATGGAATAAACGTTTGAGATTGTTTGCAAGTGTGAAAGCGCGGTTATAGGGCGAGGATCAGACAGGCCGCGTTTAAAACACGGGTATTTCACACTTACCGATTTTAGTAAATAAGAAAAAAAATAAAAATTACCTACCCATTTTATTATTGATTCGGGTCGAGAATTATTATAGTTACATCCTTAAAATTGACGAGGATGCAAAACAACATCTTGTATAAAAAAAAACTGTTAACCCAAACACCTATATGTCTCTTCATCACCAAAAGGCAGACTGGTAGAAATATGCCTAAGTCTGCCTTTGTAAAATCTAGACACGCTGCAAAGAAGGAACTGGCGACGCTGCTGTGTGTTATATTACACGAACCATTTGGAGCCACTATTGACCCCTTTCGGGTCAGGACACGTGACCTGACAGTCACCTGTCCTGACGCGAGTTTAACATTTTTTACCCATAACAAAAGTGCACAACGCTACAAAAGAAGTTTTCACTTCAAAAATATTGCTATTATAATTTTTTCAGGTGCTAAATAGCGCAGGAGAATAGAGTCCATCGTGAAAGGTTGCGTTTATCATACTGTATACAAAAAAATCTTTAGCTTTAATATAATTATCCTTACGGAGTGGGGGCCAAAGTGGACGTTACCAATGTTTATCTACGTGTTCACGACTTTCTACACGTTTGGGGCTGGGACCGTGCCCGTTGTGGTTTTAGCTGAAGTGTTTTTACCTGAGGTTAGTATTTTCGGTTTGAAAACTTGATTTTTCTCTCCACCACAAGACCTCTTGCCTGTTTTAGTGTAGTCTTAACAAAAGCTTGTTCTAGGTTTATTCCTTATTTATTTTTATAATTAAGCCCTCATGAAATCATGTTAACCTAGTACTTACATATTTTCAGGTAAAAAGCATCATGTCGATGTTAGCAGTAGAATGGGTGTGGATACTTAACTTTCTCATCTTATTCGTCTTCAATCTCCTCATAACTTCTGTAGGCCAGCCCCCAGTCTTCTATTTCTTCTCTTTTACCTGCTTCTCTACTGCGGTATTTTTCTTTTATTTCTTGCCGGAGACGAAGGGGTTGCCCGTTTATGATATTCAAGAGCTGTTTATGAAGAAGAATAGATTGTCGGATTCTAAAATAGAAAGTTAGAGGAAATGTCACCGTTTTTGTTAGTAAAAGGTTAACGGATTTATGTGTTTGCGTTTGTAATTTGGAATTCCTTTAGAATCTAAAGGAATCCTTTAAAAAATTATTAAAAGTTTAGATTATTTTGTCCACCTAGGCCAAAGTTATGCTTGGCATATCCGTAAAGTGTTAAGAATTCCAGGATGGACCGACACTCTAGAAGACGACATACGGCTGGATTAATACCTACTCGAATTAATTACAGACTTACACCACTAACGGGTTTATACTGAATCCCTCGGATTACATCGGATATTATCACTCTCATTTTTGCGGTATCAGAAATTGTTATGAATTTAGCATTAAACATTGGCCTGTTGTTTTGGCACACGCACTTCTGTAGGCAACGCTAAAACTATACAATGTAAAGTTTACTCAGCTAGCAGGTTTATAAAGGGTGTACCTAAATCAACCCTTAACGAAGACAAAGGGCACTAGTTTTTTCTGTCATTGCAATCATTTTGTTTGTTCTGGACCATACCTAGGGACCTTCTAGTAACGGAGATATTCAGGTCAAAGTTCCAACATTTTCACAAGTAAAAAAAAAGTACTAGTTTGGTTAGAACTTTACTATAAATGCCTTCATGACGTGTTTACTAGTAATTGCATCCAGCAGCAGTTTTGAGTACGTTACATTGAGATTTAACGTGATTTTTTTCCCCAAAAAAAAAATTGTGCGTGGATTCCCTTATCGCGGAAGAAGTAAAACTTCGTAACACTACACGCATGCGTTCAAGTGCCACGCATTCACTATCGTTATTTTATTGAGCTTCTAAATAATATTTTGTTGTTTTCTTGTTGTATTATTTTTATTACATAATTATTACATAAGTTTATCGAGGTTATTCTACTCATGGAAATTGAGCGAAGACTGGTCACACCGAAGAGTCGAAAGCATGACTGTTTGCACGCCATCTTGTGTACCTAGTAGAACTACGTAGTCACAAATCTTGTAATACTGCCATCTCTTAGTGAGTTTTCGAAATGGTAGCGTTAAACTTGTTGGAAGTTGCATAAGAAGTTTTACTTCAAAAAAGACGTTTCTTAGCAATCATTTTTGCTATGGGTTACTTAGTGTGATGTACAAAATTCTTGGTTGGCAGCTTCCTGAAGGGTCTGTGGACTTGACAGCTTGTATGCTAGCTGAGCTACCATGTTTATATGAAAATTACCAAGTCTAAGATCTCGCCTAAGATCGAACTTCATTCGATTCTCACTCAGAAGATCAAGCTGACCTGCACTTTGCACCTTGCGTAGGGGCAAACTTTGTTTCCGGAAAAAGTAAACAAGCTTTTAACTGTCAATGGTAGATATTTAACATTGTAATACCCATATAATGCGTAATGATTGAGGATCTGGTTGTCATGGTAGCCTTCCTAACTTTATAGGATACACGAATCCATACTAATATTATAAATGCGAATGTCACTCGGTTTGTTTGTTTTTTTGTTACCTTTTCACGACTAAACGGCTGATCGGATCTTAATGAAATTTGGCAAGAAGATAGATTTCAACCTGAGGAGGAACATAGCTATATATCATCTCGCTACGACCAATAGGAGCGGAGCAGCAATGAACATTGTTGCGAAAACGGGGAAAATGTGACGCAGACGAAGTTGCGTGGGCCAGCTAGTGATTGAATAAATGTGAGGAAGATTAATGCGACTAGCAGTCAGCAGTGTTGCGAAACCTATTTGCAAAGATAACTCTATGCTTCTTGTAGATTGCATAAGCATGTCTTCACCTTGAATACATTATCTTTATACCGGTTCTGCACAGGAATTAGGAATCACCTCCGTAATTTAGCTACGAAATAGGGGTGCAGACTGGGTAAAGAAAACGACATTCTATTTTGTCCGTCAGACAGGTAATACAAAAATATTAGACACGTATTTTTTGTTTTATCAAAATATCAAAAACTTACTTAGTTTAAACTCATTAAAGTTGGAGAGCGGGGGCTCACTACGTCACAAGTAGGTGTAAAACTTACCCACATGTGACGTCATGCGTCATTTCAACTCAATATATCTCCGTAATTTTATGACCACGTGAAAAAAGAAAAAGTACGTGTCCAATACTTTTCAATAAATTACCCGACGGACAAAGAAAAAGAAATGTGATCATCCCCTATTCTGTGCCAAAGTGGTGCCAATTTAAGAGGAGCTTGTGGGTAAATAATAACAGACGCTCAGGTTTAAGCTTGAGCCGCGCTTGAAAAAGTTGGTCCCTGGATGGGTGACCACCCATTACATACTAAGTTTCCTCCGTGGCTCAGAAAGCAAGTTAAGCCGTTAGTCTCAGCTGCGGCTGCTACGGCCGACAGCGACCGCCTATCTGGCTTCGTTTGTGGAAGTCTGATAGGCAGTCGCTCCACGTAAAATACTGGTATTCAGCTGAATCTGGTTAGACTGGAAGCAGACTCCAACATAGTTGGGAAAAGGCTAGGCAGATGAAGAGTTTATCTAATTTAGGTTAAATGTCTCGACCTGGATGACCTTAATTTGAATACATTACTGCCCGTTTTCTCACAAATAATAATTTATTAGGCCTTCATTTAGGCTCTTTTTAAGAGCGTTTACATCTTACGCCATTTCATACAAACTTTGAAGTCCTTATTTTCCGAAATGACTGAATTGATTGCAATTAAACTTAATTCGCATAAGCAGGATAGGAGGACATAGGTCTAAAAAGTTACAAAAAAAAAATTTCGGAAAATAGTTTTACAGTTAAATTAGACCATTTATAAATCTATATATATAAAAGTCTATATATATAAAAGAAAGTCGTGTTAGTTACTTCACTTATAACTCAAGAACGGCTGAACCGATTTGACTGAAAATTGGTGGGGAGGTAGCTTAGAACCAGGAGACGGACATAGGATACGGTAGGGTAGGGTAGGTAGGTAGGGTAGGGTAGGGTAGGTAGGTAGGGTAGGGTAGGTAGGTAGGGTAGGTAGGTAGGTAGGGTAGGGTAGGTAGGTAGGGTAGGGTAGGTAGGTAGGGTAGGGTAGGTAGGTAGGGTAGGGTAGGTAGGTAGGTAGGGTAGGGTAGGTAGGTAGGGTAGGGTAGGTAGGTAGTAAGGGTAGGGTAGGGTAGGGTAGGGTAGGGTAGGGTAGAGTAGGTAGGTAGGGTAGGTAGGTAGGGTAGGGTAGGTAGGTAGGGTAGGGTAGGTAGGTAGGGTAGGGTAGGGTAGGTAGGTAGGGTAGGGTAGGTAGGTAGGGTAGGGTAGGTAGGTAGGGTAGGGTAGGTAGGTAGCGTAGGGTAGGGTAGGTAGGATAGGGTAGGTAGGTCTGATAGGGTAGGTAGGTAGGGTAGGGTAGGTAGGTAGCGTAGGGTAGGGTAGGTAGGATAGGGTAGGTAGGTCTGATAGGGTAGGTGGGTAGTAAAAAGTGCATTGCAACGCATGCTGGGTACAGCTAGTTATCTATAGAAACAAATTATCATTTTTTTCAAATTATATTTTTAGACATTTCCAAAATGTTTTAGTAGGTTTTTAAACCTATGTATCCTGCTTATGCGTAATAAGTTTCGTTAAAATCGGTTCAGTCATTTCGGAAAATAAAGGCCTTGAAAGTTTGTATGAAATGTCGTAGGCGTAATCGCTCTTAACCGTCTTCAAAAAAGAGTAGGAATTATATTTTCATGACTGTGTCTGTATTTTTATAACTATTTGTGAACCTTTATGATGAGAGATAATAAAGACATTGTATTGTATTCATATTGTGTCATCAAAGTTTATGTTTATTGTAGGACCAAGTTACTTTTGGAGTCTGTCTCGGTGACCTCATTTCTTCTTAACTCCGCATTGGACTTTGATGTGGTTTTCACGATAATCTTGTAAAGGCTTTATTCTGGCAGGTTTTGTATTTATAGCACACAAATATTTTACCTGGGTGGGTCACATTTCCAGGATGGGTCAGGACAGATGGGCTAGAATCGTCATACAGTGGGTGACTGAAGACGGTCGTCGTCACCGAGGCAGGCCCAAGAAACGCTGGCGTGAATATATTTATTTGGGTTCGTTCGTGATTGGCCAGAAAAAGCAAAACACCGATAGAGTTGGAAAGGAAAGGGCAGTTTGACCAGCAGTGGGACAGAATAAGTTAAACAAATAATAAGCTTCGAAATATTAAAATGTTTTGTGAAGCAAGTGTGGGTCACTCGTATATGTAGCTACTGCTCAAGGCTTCGCTCGCTTTATCGTCGGAAATTATCACACGAGAACGTTTTAATTATAACCTATGGCATGTCATGAGGGCATAATGTGGCTTCCCATTAGAGATAGAGTTTTCGGAAATGGATCAGCAGTTCCGAAGATTACTTCCTACGTCCAAAATTGTCAAATCCATATTTACAAACAATATATTTTATCTCCGTCTGTCCGAGCGTTATTTACTGCTTTACCGGTCGTTGACTCCGCGCAATGAGGCCAAGGTCCGAGCAGACGAGACGAACACTCAATATTATTGATCGAACAAGAACAATTGAACTAACATAACATATTAACATCACGCCTGTAATTCCTGAAGGGTTAGGCAGAGCACTTTTATACGGAAAATCTGTGGGTCAGTCACACCAAAAGATCGCTGGATGTCCTGCATCTACAGGATGATGTGGGGGCTGCCACGCTTCTGTAGTGCATCGGGGTTGTTTGCGCAGTATCGAACTGATGGCTTTCATGCCGTCATTCGAAAGAAAACTGTATCCTTGATCTGCAGAATGCGTGGCAGCTGCAACGGAATTCTGAAGACTTGCAGATCCTTTATTAAGAGGGTAATTTGAATTGTTTGTATGATTTTATTTTATCTTATTTTAATTTTTATCCTATTTTAATTTGTATTTTGATTTTAATATTGATTTTAGTTCTGTTTTTAATGTTAACTTATTTTTTATTTCTGGTGTGATTTCAATGTTAATTTGATTGTATTATGGATCAAGTTATCTGAAATATTTTTTTAATTTTTTATTAGACCAAGGAGACAGTATCTAATGGTACGCCCAAATTTCGCCAGATATGTTTAAGTTTCATGTAATAGGGGGAGAGCTTATTGCCATCAACCGGGAACAACTCTGAACTCAGTGGCTGCTACTTTACTGACACATCGATTGAACTGGGGTCTACCCTGTAAGGACGAAACCCGTAGTTTCGGCCGAAGTTATTGGCGTTTCCTACTCCGGATCTACGGATCTACGGACATTGCTTGCCCGGCTTTAAACAAGCTCGTCCGAAAAGTCGAATTGGCCACTTGTTTTGACTGTTGTGAGACTATGTATGACGCCCGTATTCCCCGGAGGCTGAGGCAGACGTGTACTGCACCTAAACATATCCAGTTTTGTTATACTTGTTCATGTTAAAATTGCTAACGAAAGCGACACGTCATGCATGAGTATCCTGTATCATTCTGAACCTAATTTAAAAAAAAACTGCTGTTTGCTGCAAAAGTGCAATACCTACCTACACGGTTAAAAAGTATAGAACAGCTGATTTTTTTAAAAATAACCGTTGGAAATATCTATGGCAGAGGGGGGGAGGGGGTACGACAGGCCGTGCCGACGGCGCGTTTGTGTTCCACGCGCGCCTCAAGGAGATGTCAGCAAATCGGAAGAAGTCCGAGAGGGCCGATGCCTGCCAAGGATGCGGGTTGTTCGAAAGAGATACTGCGGCTCTGGAACACAAAGGGCGAAGAAGGAACATGGATGGGTTTTAGTCAGTACAAGTCTGACACTCCCTCCCGCTCCGCCCAGAGCGGGAGAAGTCATTTGATGATTTCCCATCCGTAAAAAAAAACAAATGGGGGGGCGTTCAGAATGTACCATCTCAACATGAATTATGTAACCAAGGTTTTTGTGTACCTATTGACATGTATTGTTATTTTTGTTTAATCGTTTGACATTATATTATTAGTAAACTTTGACTTTTCACTTTATTTTCCAACTTGACATTGTATTAAAATCATATTTTAATTTCATTAATGGGGATATACCTTTATTTAGCGTTTTTGATGACAAACTATTATAATTATATTGTTGCGGTCTTAAACTTCGCCACGTTTATCAGCCACACGTAGTATTCGATCGTGCGTGCGTTATTTAATAACATCGTCACGAATTAACTGTTTATAATTAGGTACTCTATCAAACAATGAAGGCCCAGCCTTCGTCTAGGGAATTATCATACTATGCAAATAACATTCAAAATTCTACTCTATTTGAAAACTTGTTTCGGGCTTCACCTTGATTGATTTTATTTATTCAGTTTTAAAATGCAAGTCACAGCTTCAGCTAATCATCATCATCATCAGCCTATAATGTTCCCACTGCAGGCGTCCTCTCTATGAGAGGGAGTGGGCTGTAATCCACCACGAGGGCCCAGTGCGGGTTGGTAGACGTCACATGTCTTCGAATTTTTTGTATATTAAAGACATGCCGGTTTCTTTACGATGGTTTCTATCACGGTTTTTGAGAGCAGCGGTGATGATGGAAATTACACAAGTAATGCGCCTGCCTGGGTTCGAATCCACGGCTTACTGCTCGTAAGTCAGGCTGCTCCAAGCTTCAGCACAAATGATGTTTTTTAAATAATTGTAATATTGTCACAACTCTCAAAACTGTCAACTGTCTGTTTACAGTCAAAATTTTTGACCGGTGTCAGTCAAAACCTTTATACAAGGTGTTGTTTTGCAACCTCGTCAAAAATCAAGAGGTTGTCCCAAAAGACATAAATAATCTATTAAAATTACGCTACATAGTTAATTATTAATAAACAGTGATTTTTTTGGCCGTTTGTCAGTTTTTCAGAATAACCCCTCCATAACATGGTTTAGGGAATAAGAAAGTATCGAAAAAACGTTTGATATTGTTTGTATGTGTGGAAGCGCAGTTATAGGGCGCGAATCAGACAGGCCACGTTTAAAACACGGGTGGTTCACACTTACCGATTTCCGTAAATAAGAAAAAGAATTAAAATTACCTACCCATTTTATTATTGATTCGGGACAAGAATCATTAGCACAGTAACCTCCTTAAATTTGACGAGGATGCAAAACAAAACCTTGTATACTTAAAAGGCGTTTTCTCTACTTTAATATTTTGTTTGAGAACACCTCAGTTATCATTACATAGAATTACTACAACACGATGATTTTCAAAGGGTCGCAAAAAAACCTAACAGCGTTATGAGTTTTTAAGTAAATATTAGTTCTTTTTAAAGTAGTTTTGCCTGTGACATTGTGATTATTTCATTAATATTTCCAATTGAATTATGATTAACATAAAACGTAAACAGTCCACAATTTGACAAAATTGACACGATCACCTCCACCAAATCGCCTGAGGTACTAGGGAGATAGACACTAACATCCGCTCGCTGTTGTACATAACTTTTTATATTGCAATTTGTATGTATATTTAATTTTTTTGATTAGATGTCCAATCTATCTTATCTTATATATATATAAAAGAAAGTCGTGTTAGTTACACTATTTATAACTCAAGAACGGCTGAACCGATTTGGCTGAAAATTGGTGGGTAGGTAGCTTAGAACCAGGAGACGGACATAGGATATGGTAGAGTAGGTAGGTAGGTAGGGTAGGTAGGTAAGTAGGTAGGGTAGGCAGGTAAGTAGGTAGGGTACGATAAGGTAGGTAGGGTAGGGTAGGGTTGGTAAGGTAGGGTAGGGTAGGGTAGGTAGGTAGGTAGGATAGCGTAGCGTAGGGTAGGGTAGGTAGGTACTATAGGTTAGGTAGGTAGGAAAAATTGCATTGCAACATTTGCAACGCATGCCGGGTACAGCTAGTAAAGAATAAGAATAACATCCGAACAAACATTAGCACTCAAAAATTGTAACTCTCCTTATTGATGACGCTCAAAAATAAATTAAGGAACAATTAAAATTCAAGCGGTTACGTCTATATATTGATTAGTAATAAATTTATGATCACATTGTATTTATTAGCAGTAGATATATCTGGATGGATCTATTGTTATTTTATCTACATACCTACCTTCTGGATAAGAATAAGATTCAAGGATTTTTCAAAAGATTCAAGGCAATTAAATAAAAAACTTAGCTAAAAGTCGCCTATACAACCTTTTACTCAGGGACTCAAAACACTGTGTCGTTAAAAAAGACGTAAGTGAGGTAAGCGACTACAGAATTGTGGATTATGATTATCTGTCATGTTCAGCAGTTATAGTGTTGTAACGTGATGCAACGATAACGTTATTTTTAGTAACTGCTATTTTTCATGGAAGATATTTGGATATGCACTTTTTTTAAAATTTTAATGAGATTTTCCTTATAAAAGAGAGTTCTGACCAATATAATTACTCTAGAGGCTAATCATCTAATATTAGTTTGACGATTATAAATGCGAAAGTTTGTGAGAATGGATGGATGTAAATCCATCACGCAAACAGTACTGATCGATTTGGTTAGAAGTTGGCTATTTGAATGATTTAATTTTAACTTTATAGTTGTGGACTGTTTACATTTTGACACACATGAAAAATTATTGTCTTAATTATTTTTTATATATTACTTTGAAAGTAAATTTATAATTTATTTTATTTTATTATATTTACAACTTATAGCCAGGCAGACACAATAATTTCGTTAATAACTATAATATGGCCAATTACAAGTTTTCACAAATAGCTAAGAAGTATAACAGTATTGTGTGGTGTGTATTTATTTGTCTCTGATTTTTGAATTACCAACATTATTTTCAAGTGTACCTACTAACAAAATTATGGATCATTGTGTTTGAAAATAAATGAATGAATGAATTACATAAGAGATAGTTAATGACCTGGATTAACACCTAGTATACTTTTTATACCGTTAGTACGATTCCGAGGGACAATTACCGAACTCCACACAGTTAGTAGGATATATTTATATTTGAGTGGATTCTCGTAAGTTAGTAATTTATTACGAGTTGATCATTAAAGCCAGTAAAACTAGCAGAAAACAAGTAGTCGTGACAACATTAAGATTGTGGAATATCATCATCATCTACTTAGCCTTTTCCCAAACTATCTTGTGGTCGGCTTCCAGCCGTCCGGATGCAGCTGAGCACCGTATTTTACATGAAGGGGCCTATCTGACCTCCACAACCCAGTAACTGAGTAATACTATACGGATACCCCTTGGTAAGGCTGGATGTCTGACTGATTGTGGAATATAGTTGATCTAAAATAAAGAAAAATTAAGACTAAGGTAAGTGTTGAAAGTAAAACTATTTTTGTTGCAAAAAAAATAAACACAATTGTGTTCGTTCAAGCATATTGCAGGTATTGCACTGTTGGAAAAAAAGTCGTTGAATTTTCAAAATGAACGGCGTTGTTAATATCAGTGTGTTACGCAATTTTACTCCTCAGTTTCTACTCAATAACTGCTCATCATCATTATTTTCCTGTCCGTGTCCCATTCTACTTGGGGTCGACGCAACACCTACTCAATAACCGCTCAATAACGAAAAATAACGATAAACCAGTTACTCCAATGACATAATAACAGTTACTCCTTTACAACGCTACTCGCTGCCATGCTATTCCCTAAGAGACAGTTTCTTGGCTGTGCTCGTCGACGAACTCGTCAGCCAGACAGCCTCGAGATCGACCGATCGTGCAGCGCTGATTCAAACGGTATTCTCTAGCCCGGTTATGGTCGTCGACGAACTCTAGGCCTGACATCTCCCGTCACCATTTCAACGACGAATTAGGGCTTGAAACAAATTCTTTAAGTTATAATCAATAAATCTCGACTGAGAGTTTTATGGGCTTAAAATGTATAATATAGGTCTAGTTTTAAGTATTTTAAGGAATTGAGTGAATCTACTAACGATTTTCATATTTACAAGAGGTTAAATAATGCATTTTTATAATTACATGAATGGCATGGAATGAAAATAAAATTCCTTTGCCTATTTCGTAACTAAGCAACCTAATCAACGGGCTGTCCTGTCACTGACTGTCACATACACAATACTCGCAGTCAATTCACATTTTTTTTGTCTGTTGATTTTTATCTATTTTAATCGGCATTGAACAACCACTTGTGGCGAATGAACTACTGGCGTTCCTGCAGCAGAAGTTGGATGTGATGGACGAGGTGTCCGCAGTCCAAATCTGCGCCACAAACTTTAGTGAAGACGACATTGCTGCTGCGAAACTGCTGCTGTACCGGTCGCTCATGAAAAGTGACCAGATGGTGTCCCGCCGGCGTGATAGGACTAAGAACAGCATACAAGACATCATCACGATGCTAAACGTGACTGACCCTGACGACGTGTGATTATGGTTTCGTGACGGTGTTGAGGAGGAAGCGCCGTCAACGAACCAACAAGAACCACTGCGGCAAGGATCCTTCGGAGCCCAACGTGCCTATTAGTACCGCGAAGCAGAACACTCCGGTGTACATCTCCCGCTTACACTACACCACTACGGCGGAGGACATCGTGGAGTACGTGCGCCAGAAGATCAAGTACGTAGCTAGAGTGCAGCTGCTTGAGTCGCGCCGCAACGTCAACTTTGAGGCGTTCGTGGTGCGAATACCAACTTGTTATCTGCACCTCGTCTTGGAAGAGGACTTTTGGCCGCAGGGAGTGGTGTTCCGTTGCTTAAGCGGGCAAGTGCCACATGAACGCACAGTGACGTAGTGTGCAAGTGAAGTGTTACTAACATATGTTGTTTTAAGGTTTTATTTACTAACACAAATTGTATTTTATAATATGTATGCTAGACTGTAAGGTATATATCTATGGGCCAAAGTAGCCTAAAAATAAATAAATGCTATGTTATTCTGTCTGTTATTTTAATCTATTTAAAAGTTTAAAAACATCTATGTGCTTGCAAAGCAATAACTTGTTTTAAACTTAATTCTGTGGCTATGTGAAAAGTAAGTATTATATAATTATTTACTTCACTGCTGCCTCACGACACAATATTATTGTTGTCCATGAACTATTTAGGTATTTATTTTATAACAATATTATGTTTATATTAATTAGATCCTCAGAAAAAAAGCCTGTAAATGTGAATAAAATCTCTATCCCGGGATAGTGTATTTAGCTTTCTTAATTCTCTCGCCTGTCGTGTTTTTTTTTTGAATTATCACTTTGCTTAGCTTCTTCTAATAAATTTATCTTTTAATTAACCGAGCAGCAATTTTCAATATTGTTTAGGTATTAATTCAAGAATTTACGCGCTAAAATAGTGGCTTTTGGATTTGACAGACAAAATCGTGGCTGTGAGTGAGGCTGTCTGCAAGTTCGACGCTGTTTTTTCTTACGGAATACCAAAATGTATGAAGAACTGTCAACTTGCTCGACGTTGAGTAGTTCTAACTCACGGCCGTCACAGCCTAGAGCGCTAGTGTCGCTATTTGCGGCTTAGCGAATACCAAACTGTGGTTTCGTTGCTGGCACAGCGCTGCGCTCAAGGCTGTATCCTTAGAGAATAGCACTGCTGATTACATTTGCGTTGTGCCAGTTCACGGCCAGTCCAGTACTAGCCACTGCGCGAATCGCACGCCAGTCACCAGTGTTTACAAGCAAGTGTTAGTTCTTTATCAGTTTTATTTTGTTTCGGGTAAGTTCTATGATAATATATAATTCGTTATTGTCAAGAGTTTATTAATAAATGCTGGTTATTAAAAGTAACCGTTATTTGGGGATACGTTTTCTTTTCATTTGATCAAGCTTTTGTTAAAAGTTTGTAGATAAGTTAAGTAGCGGTCTTTATTTGAACTGTATTGAAAATGTGTGTTAAATAAAGTTAATATAATAACTTTTTTGAAGATTAAATTATTAGTACTTGTTTAAATTAATTAGTTTTATTGATGAGTACTTGCTAGTTTAGCCAGCTGTGGATAAGCCTTAGTTTAATAATCTAATAATAATTGTATACAAATCCTTTCGAAGTTGCTATATATCCGGCCGATATGGGGCCATGTGTGTACATGAGAAACTGTCGCTGTAACAAATCATGTGTGTGTACAAATTCAAATATTTTACCCTGAAATATGACCACACGTTTCTGATACACGCTGTATATTATTCAATCAACTCAACTATCTATTATATATCTATTGCAGTCCACTAGACTTGGTCCTCATCAAAGCTGTTCCACCAGATCCTTTCCTCTGCCTTCTGCATCCTGTCTGACGTAGCTTCCTTTATATCGTCGTCGAGTCGGTCCGTCTAGCTCGGTCGTCCAATTCTACGATTGCCGATACATGGTGTCCGATTACTGCCAGGAGTCGCTTGCTCCATCGGCCTTCTACGCAATCATATTACCCTGGTAGAATTGCAAACAGAGTCTATAAAAGTGGTTCTGTCTATTTGATTTTTTTTACAACTTTTACTGTCCCACTGTTGGGCAAAGGTCGCCTGCATAACCTTCCAGTCTTTTCTCACAAATGACAACTTTTTCTGGGCCTGCACAAAAAGTAAATTATCTGTTATAATAATGACCTTCTATCAATTCGCGTGCCAATGCTAATAGAGGCGCAAGATGCATGTGCCCATCAAATGTCATGCCTTGTAATCCGCAGTGAGACACATGTTCACATGGCTCATGATCCCACAAGGTCTTCGCACAGAATTCGTTTGTTGTCTAACTAGAACTTTAGTGACTCGAGAGTGTTGCCTATTTGGTTTCCTTTAGGCCCGATTTAAGGACACTGGCGAATGAGGAAAACCGGGACAGTGACTGTTCAGTCGCAACTGTCCGATTGATTTAGTCCAGTCTCTTTCCACACTGTATTGATGGATCATTTCCACTAGTTCTACTAAACAGTTGTACGGTCGAAATACACTTGGCCAATGTAAATCGTAATCAGGTGGAACAAAACTAAGTCAATAAGCTACTTAAGTGCTCTGAGATGAATTAAACGATTT
Organism: Cerastis leucographa; assembly: GCA_963082945.1. NCBI lineage: Eukaryota > Metazoa > Arthropoda > Insecta > Lepidoptera > Noctuidae > Cerastis > Cerastis leucographa. Next base: position 19,890,538 of record OY720355.1, read on the forward strand.
CTGACAAATGTGTGCACTGGACATGGTCCACTCAAATCTTTGTGGTTCATTTCTTATAACACCATCTCCGAGTTCTCAGAAACAGCATGGTCCCCATATTACTTTGCCTAGAAATTATCTGGAGTTTAAAAGAGACTGACTTCCGATTTTGTTTTGATGTTTCTACTCAAATTAAACAGTTAAGAAACGCCGACCACATATTATAGTTTAAAAAAAAAAAAAAAAAAAACTTATCTAAATAGTACACAAATAAAAATTATCAATAAGTTGGTGAACACAGCGGTGATGACAGCAGATGCGTGACATCTATTACTTAAATGACTAGCAAGATAATTACTGAATAGTTCTTGAATCTTGAAGTACACAATAGTTTTTTTCTGTAGTTTCAAGTGCAGATTTACGACAAATGTCATCATCACTCATTTTAATACGCTCGCGGAGTCCCCTTGGGTTCGACCACCAGTTCGACAAGAAGTGTGAAAAGTTGTTTATGAAGTCCTAATTAAATGTTTTACTTTATTGTGACTGTGTGATATCTTAGATTGACAGGTGCACATACAAAATGTCATATCTGTTAGTAAGTGGGATTTGCCAAAAATAAAAATACAAAATTATTGTATTTTGTGGTTACTCAAAATCTTTTAACAATCTCTGACTTAAGTTAGTCCTACTACGGGTCCATATTGGCTCACCTGAAGTTCTTTACCCGAAATTGTTCTTCCTAATGATTTGTAATCCGAATGATCACTCTTCCTAAAATTTTTCATCCTAAAGTTTTCATTCATACTATTTGTAGTGCCACCGGCGATGTTCATAACACTCATGTTTCCGAAAATTGTAATTAATAATATCATTATTGTAAATATATTTCAACTCCTACTGTTTTTTATCATAACGCTATTATTCCTAGACATAATTACCATAATATTTTCACTCATACTCAGAAAGAAACATTTACCAAGTGTAATAAATAATATATGTGAGTAGAAGATGATATTTATAGTGCTCCCACCATGAAAAAAATACTTAGAAAAATTTCGCGACCAATTTCGAGGTAGCGTTCGCCGGCACCGCTCGCTTCGCTCGCTCGGCTCGCGCGTAGTTGGTCACAGTTCTAACCCAACCTAACCTATGGATATCTTTGCGGGTATACACCGTTTTAAATAAAATTAAAGAAGACGCTTTAATTAATAAAAAATAAATCTAAACAAAAAAGATATGACTTTGAATAATAGTGTAAAAGATGGTTATTATGAGAAAATATAGGAAAACAAATAAAAGTATAATAGATGATTATTGCTACTGACATTATGAAGTTGAATGCTTCGGAATTAGAACATTAGAGACAGAGTAGTAAGGAATTGCGATTGTTAGGATGAAAAATGTTAGGAAGAACATTTTCGGATTTCCAATTATGGGAGTTGAAAATTTAGGTGAACTTTGGCGCACCCCCTACTACACATAATAGGTACCTAATTAATGATAACTAGATAGGTATTTTACGATGCAATAGCAATTAAAAATAGTCATTTATTAAAAGATCTTTTAATACATAAAGTAAGCAGCGTATTTAATCATGTAAAGATATGACAAATGGTAATTATCTTTCAACAATATAATTTATTGTACTAAAATATTAGGGTTGTAAATTATGTTAATACCCTCGTACTCAGGCTTACCTAATGCTCACGGTGTCGTCATTTGTAGACTGCATGCAAGCAGCAAATGTCGACAAAGGTATTTTGCATCTTCTTTTAAACCCAGGTAATCGTTAATCAATTCCCATGCACTCGGCGGTTCAAATCCCTGAATTGAACCATCTTTTCAACTTCTTTCAAGTAACATCGCGAAAAGACTTTTTATTTGGAAAATGTCAAGTGATGATGTAGATGCGATTATAGCACACAACTTTTAGCGTACGTTGTACTGTCATGCTGTCGTGCGAGCTTCATGACGATACCATGATTTCGCAAATGTGACTGTAATAATGCAGATATCCTCAGACGACCCACTGATCGATGTCACAGGTTGTAGCTGTAGTGGTATTTATTAAATTTACTGGGAGTTTTGGTCAAAAGATGTAAGACAATTTACAAGATCGGTTTCGGCCTTTATTTATTTGTTCTTCCTGGTGTCACTCTCAAAAAAAATATGATTCCTACTTTCTCTTCTTTTGAATACAGAATTTTCTTGAACAATCGATCCATTTTTCTAAGACACTCTTGTCTAGTTTACCTTTTTTTCTATAGATGGCACTGTTTTTTTTCCTGTATTGGGCTAGTGGGCGTAACTCCACAACCACGTTTTTGCGTAAAATAAACGAGTAAAGGATCTGTGAAACCGCCGTTGTAACCATAAAATTAGCAGTTTTGTAAACCCGTTATGTTTGATTTTTGGTGTACAATAAAGTTTTATTCTATTCTATCCTATCTGTTACCCTGGCCCGGACAAATTCTGGACCAGATTCAGAGTCCGAACTCTTCTGCTTAGTGTGTCGATGACAATTTAAATTTAACCGGAAAGTGATAGATACTTCAAAAACTATTTTTATGGAGGAGTAGTGTGCTACTAAACTGCATTTTGTTTTCTTGTTACCGAACCGCATTGACCAAACGTTAAGTACAGCTTTTATCTTGGCTACAGGCACTGCCGTACAAGATGGCAATGTCGCCATTTTCTTGGGCACATTACCTACTGGTTGGAAGCGTTGGGGTGGAATTTTAAATGCTATAGTTTATTTTGTTGGTGGCTTAGGTAATATTGTTGATTTAATTTATATTTTAGAAAGGTAGATAAGAGTGTTAATATCTGACTATTTAACTATCTTGGTAATCTAAAAGATATATTTTGAAGTGCAGCTAATTTATCTGAAACAAGGAAAATCAATCCTGGTTTCAGCAACAAACCAAAGTCAATTCACCAATCTTATCATGAAGGGAAAGAAAGACTTACACACACTCTTGACTCTTGACTGATAACATTATCACAAATAGTAACAAGAAAATATAACACTGGTGATAAGATAGGAGATACATAGGATAATGTATATTATGTAAAGGACATTGTAAATTCTTTTTTGAGATTAAAACAAAGAGCGAAGATTAGAAGATAATTAATTAAGGTGGGGTATTAATTACCCGACTGAAGGAAGGGTTATGTTTTTCGCGCGTAGGTACCTTGTTAGTTTGTTTTTCTCGTATCTTCCAAACGGCTGGACGGATTTCGACAGTTAGGGTATCGATATGTTTGTCTTAAAACCCCAAGTGTCCTAAAAAGACAAAGTGGTAAAAACAAAATATTCTTCAACTGTTTGACGTCCCAGTCATGAGTCAATGACAATTTTTGTATAAAAACTGCTATTTTAGTCAACCTGTCAGCGAATTGAATAACCCGTGCGGCTTCAATTAATTATCTTAACACGGATCATCTTAATAACTACTCGTACGTTTATTCTGATCTGTGTGAAAGGGAAATTTTCAGCAGCGACAAATGAAAATGTTATAAGTCAGATATTCACTAATCCGTACCTACTATCAATACCCACCCTAATATTTTGAAAACATCTCCATCTGTCTGTTACCATTTCTCTCAAAAACGCCTGAACAGATTTGAACGAGGCACACGAATAGGTCTTTAGAACATAGGATTACGATAGCACGTTCCTATAGGATCATTTCCGACCAAAGTGTGGATAAAGCCGCCGCGACAGTACCTTTACAGTACATACATACTCCTGAATAGCTCCCCTCATAACTAGTTAGTGGATATAGGTAGGTATATTAAGTCAGACGATATTTCCTTTAATACACCTATAGGTAGCAGTCGTAATATTAGTAACTATTACGACTGCTACCTGCAAAAAGAAATGAGATGCCATCAAAAACATAACATGTACAAAAATGCAAGTCTCGCAAAGCAGTTCTTCTGCCGTAAAAAGATATGACATCTATGTATGTAATGTAAGAATGACTTGGCAATCGCTCGACAACATAATCATGTAATAATGATCTACTATTTAAAATAGTCCAAATACATTATGAAACTGAAAAGCTGGAAATAAAAAATAATTACTTATAAAAACTAATTTTTATAATTCCTTTTTATTACGTTTCATAAATGGCATTCGTGTTTATAGTTGTGGATTAACGAGTTCTCTAAAAATGAGGTCTGACTCCCATCACCAATGTGGATCTCGAGCCTCACCAACAATTATTCGTAAAGGCAAATTATGCAATATAAACGTCGTTATAAAGGAACAGGGTTTTCGTGGCTCATCTCTGGCCCTCCAATAATAAAGCCGATAGCCGTAGGGAAACGATAGAAAATCATTATCCAAATCAAATTTCTTTTTATTACAGCCAACTATGCACTACGCCAAATGAAACTACCAGGATGACAGAAAAGCCAGGAGTACGTTTCGAAGAGGCGGAGAAGTGCAAGGGGGTTATTCTGACGTCAATAGCGGCGACTTGTGCTGCATTAGGATGGTTGACGCGAGGGTCCCCAACTACGGTGGGAGCTGTGGCTTTAATTGGCACGTTTTTCATGACGGGCGATAGATATCAATGGCTTTATATATGGAAGAAGACGCATTACAGGGATTTTCTGTGAGTATTACACATTTTTAGTTTACAAAACTTTAACATTTTTGATTATTTTGTAATTATCAGTAAAATGATAAAGAATCAATTTGGAAATAAAGGTGCATAATATGTTATTATCATTTTGATGCTCGGTTTGTTGGCAAAATGGGACATATAATTCAAAATATTGTAAAAACTGGGATTTAGCTTGGATAACTTTCCAGAGTGTTAACGAACGGACAATTCAATAATTGATTTCCGTATCTGGTAGCGAATGAAATACTTCCTGTCTATTGCAACACAATTTGGTTCGACTGTGGTTGACTCAGTGGCTACATAGACCACACTATATGGTTTCTAATGTCATGTGAAACTATCTCATCTATAGAGAACAATATAAAATTCTGTCCTAGGAACTTAAAATCAAAAAGCTTCAAAAGTTTACCTCTCTCGCTGGTACAGGAGTGTTGATATTTTTTGTTCGTTTTCGAAGTTTGACAACATCGAAATTCAAATTAAGAGAACAATGTGAGTGGAGTTGCCACAGTGTATTTATTGAGAACCGTTGGACATGCGTTTTTATGACCCAAATAGTAAGGTAATTTGCAGGACATACTCGTAAGCTGGGAAAGCTTTTTGTCCACAGTCTGTTGCCCAATTGTTTTCAAAACCTGTCAAACCTTGTGAAAATCTGGTGTTTACCCTTTATGAATACCTACTTACCTACTACTGCCTCCGCAATTAAGTTACCAAATATGAAAATCTGACTAAACACAGGGGAGGAATTAAAATAATTTTAAGATTAGCTAAACTTGAGCAAAACAAAATCGTTTGGTTGAGACATAGAACAATATTACTTCCATTCAATCGACATTCTTTTAAAGTGAAACTTTTATTACATCGTCTCGAACTTTTTCGTCTGTGTGTTGCATGTCGCGTGACGCTCGGCCGCGGAGTATGGATAAAGTGAAATTTCTTTCACTTTATCCCTACTCCGCGTTTTATACGTTTTATACCCTTAATGGAATATTATTCCAAAATTTTTTAGTTAAATATCTTTAGTGTGAAAAAAAGTTTCACTTTTGCCGTGGTTTCAAAAAACCACACAATCCTTTTTTCTAATTACGTTATGTTAAATCCGCACACAAATTTTCTTTGATATTAGTTCCAGGATAAAATAAGCATAAAGTGAAGAACTGATTAACGTTCACGGAGGCGCGGCGCGCGCCTTGGAAATAGGATTATTAGTGGCGATTTGATGCAAACTTCTTGGATGTAACTCACCAACCAGCAACCCAACTGCCACTAACACGCGTGTCAAAATGACATAATCTTTATTTTTATTAAACTAAGGGTGCTTTTGGGTTGCTGCTCTCAGATATCAAATACTTGGTCAAAGGACTGTAGTATGTTTTGTCCCAACATGGTTGTACCTACAATAGGGATGGTGACTCATTTTTTTTTATTTGTCTATCGGGTAGATTATTAAAAAGTATTTGACATGTATTTTTTCTTTTTTCACGTAATCGTAAAATTACTGAGATATTTTGAGTTGAAATGGCGCATGACGTCACGGCTTAGTACATTTTATACCTAGTTCTGACGTAGTTAGCCCCCACTCTCCAACTTTAATGCGTTTTAACTAAGTATTTTTTTGTTATCTTGATAAAACAAAAAATACCTATCTAATATTTTTGTATTACCTGATTGACGGACAAAATAGAATTTCGTTTTCTTTACCCAGTCATCATCCCTATTGGTTTTGTTCTTCCCTATATCTATGGGAGCCTGGTAGGTACTCGTTTTGTGCGTGTCTGAATTAATACTGTGCCTTCATTTAACTTTTTTATGGATATTACGGATCCCTATACTTACCAGTTTCTAGACAGCAATATTATTGTCTGTAAACTAGTTATAATATCGTTGCAGGTGACCTTGTTTTGTGCTAATTGCGACGAAACGGGCAGTGACTTCGAAACAGCTATAATATTGTATATTTTATTATTGTTTTTTTTTTATTGTATATTTTATTATTGTAACGTAGTTCATACATTCACCAAATCATCAAAGGTCGGGCTGTTTTTTATATATCAAAGAAAGCACTTTATTTGCATCTTTCTTAACTTGCCTGCGGCTTCACTAGCGTTAAATTCGATTTTGGCAACCTATGTGTAATTCTAGGTTAAGTCCATCTGTTTACTTTTCATCCAAATTCGTCGAGCCGTTTCAGCATTAATGAGTAACACAAATACAAACTTTTGCATAAATACTAAAATGTGTGATCTTTATCATGTCTTGCCGGAAACTTATTCAAAATGCAAAGGAAAATCGGGTAACATAACAGGTTAAATTGTTGATGAACGTAAATCTTGTGTGCAGATGAACGTAAATCTGCACACAAAAGGGCAACATTAACAAAAGTTACAGAATAGTACCCCAATTGCTTCGGCACATGTTGTTAATACACGTTATCAACGGTGCAAGGGTCAGTCCGGTGTCGCATGTCTTCGACGTTCTGTCCATTCATTGTCCCCTAGTACATGTAAACGGTTCGAAGTCCACCATTCTTTCATATTTCTAACAATGCCTGGGTTTTGTTGCACAATTTCTGCCTTAGAAAGATGTAAACAGGCCTATTGATTGAAAATATTGAAATAATCATGTTTACGCATATCTTGGGGGCTTCTTGTAGTAAATAAATAAATAAAGGTAGTATTGTTCTTTCAATAAAACATCGGTACAGGTCCTTGTCAATAAGGTTTAGGCAGAGGTGTACTTTAGGTAGGATAAGTACACCCACATTTCGCCAGTTACGTTTACGTCCCATGTAACAGGGGGTGATACTATTGCCATCAACCGGGCATACATGTATCCAGACTCCGTGGCTGCTACTAAGAAATCCCTTATTGAAAAACGCAAATAACACTTTGTCCGACTCGGGAATTTAACTCAGAACCAATAAAATAATACACCGTGTAAATCACCTCATCACGAAGCCGTCAACCAAGCATTCTGTACATGAAACTAAGTAACTTTACGCAAAAATTATTGCTGGGAAACGACTTTTTTTTGGGGGGTGTAAAATCATGTTTTGTGGTAGAACTCAATGTAACGCACTCAAAACATTGTGCTAATGGACGGATTGAATAGCACGGGGGTCGTGGAGGTGTTTAAAGTAAAAATCTTACATAAAAAACTTGTATTTAAAAAATACTTGTTAAAAAGTTGGATTTTTGACCCCTAATAATATCTCCGTAACTAGAAGGTTCCCAGGTATGGTGTAGAACAAAAAAATAATCACAATGACAGGGAGAACCAGTGCCTTTCGGCTTCGTTAAGAGGTGTTTTACACCCTTTATGTATGGAACAAAAAAAATTAAAGAAAGACAGAGCCTATAGACAGTTAAATTCCTGATACTCTCGTTGGCTTTCTTTCCTAAAATAACTCAACGGTTCCAATGTGAGCTGGTAGATCAGTTTTTGCAACCTGCAGTGTGAGTTATCTAGGTCTATAATAGGGGATGATCACATTTGTTTTCTTTCTCCGTCGGGTAGTTTATTGAAAAGTATTGGACACGTATTTTTTCTTTTTTCACGTGGTCATAAAATTACGGAGATATATTGAGTTGAAATGGCGCATGACGTCACATGTAGGTAAGTTTTATACCTACTTGTGACGTAGTGAGACCCCACTCTCCAACTTTAATGAGTTTTCACAAAGTAATTTTTTGATATTTTGATAAAACAAAAAATACGTGTCTAATATTTTTGTATTACCTGTCTGACGGACAAAATACATAGAATGTCGTTTTCTTTACCCAGTCCGCACCCCTAATAGGACTTTAAAAAACATACTTACTCAGAATACTGCAACTTATTAATTGGTTTGATTACCTCTAATAAAACACGTTGCACATGCATTTATCGACGTAGTCCACGAACAGCACCCGTCCGAATAGCACCGACGCGAATAGCACCGAGCCTAGTCCACGAACAGCACCTATCAATATTTTTGGCAGGTGCTATTCGTGGATACAAATCTATTTTATTATTTGTGTCCACGAACAGCACCTACGGCTCGGCAGCCTAGTGCTGGGATGCATTTGTTTAACAGGACATTATTAAATGAAACATATCGATAAAAATCACTAGAACGTTTATTAAGAAAAAAGCCTTATGATAATAATTATTAATCTTACAAAATAATAAATCTGTAACACTTTCTTAATTTTTAATGTATCACAATCAGTCTTTTCACATCAAAGGTGATGAGAGTAGCGATACTGTGTAACGTGCAAAGACACGTGACACAGTATCGCTACTCTACAATTCTTATAGGGTGCAGCTTGTCGTACCCTTGCGCATTGCGAGCAAGCAATTTTCGACCGATTCCACCCATCGGACGCCATACATTGGACCTTTGGCTGATAGTGCGTTAAGACTGTTTATCGTGTAGCCGTGATTTCTTGTCACTGTTCTAGCGACGCGACAATGCGCCGGAGCACACGAAAGTATGACGAATTTAACCGAACGCTTCCAGAGCTTGTTTACGTAAAATTGCAAATAATATTATTAGTTCGGATAGCTCGGCAGGGCACAAAGGGACGTCACAAGAATAGTTTATAATAGTTTGTATCTGTATGTTCCGTGCTAACAAAAGGTGTAGTAGATTTATTAGTGAGTATCTATAAAACACAATAATGGAGCCTGTTGCCGGTAGAAGTGATAAAAATAGTAACATTAGCTACATTTCCAGTAGAAAAGGAGCGCCATTACTAATACATAGTGATAGACAGTACAGAAAATTCAAAACATATAAAAATAATGCTAATGTGTTATGGCGGTGCATAAAAATATCGTGTAGAGGGTTCCTGACGCTTGATGGCAATGAAGATGTAATAAAAATTACAGAACACACCTGTGAACCCATGAGCAGTGCCCAGACAGAAATAAAGAAAAGTATGGATGAACTTCGACAAGAAGCTGCAGCCACCGATGGTCCTATTCCTACGTTATACAAGAGCAAAATAAATAAACTACTCGATGAAGGTCTCAACTTAGTAGCCGATTGCCCAAATTATAAAAACATTAAGTCTAGTCTTTATAACATAAGAAATAGGGCTTGTGGAGTTAGCCGACTAAATGCAAAAACCGCGGGCGAGGTACAAGTAAGTAATCTTCTAGCCGCCATCCTATTAATATTATTATATTATATTATTATTCTTTTATTTTTTTATTCACAATATAAAAAATTGCAATTTGAAATATATAAATTTAATCAGTAGGTAGTAGTTCACATAGACTATGAAGTAAAAAAATTAAAACAACTATTTTTTTATTTTGCTAAAACTGTACGTTGAAAGTTAGTGTTTTAATTTTTTTCTAGATCCGTGATTTTGTTACACACAATGATATATCTACCTAATTTGTCTATTTATGAACACCTTTTCTAGGTACTTTCCCCATATTATTAAATATTTTTTTTAAATATTATTATATTTATTAAAAATGTAATTTTATGATATTGCTTATGGATTATAGGAGTATAATAGTAATAATGTTTGGACATCTATATACAGCACCATTTAATCCTAAACTAAGCTAATCTATTTATTTTAAGGTACCCAAACAATATTTGGACTTCTTGTTAGCTGATTACTACGATGGGAAAAATCGAATTCTACTATTCGCCACGTCAAGAAGCAAAGAAGAACTTGCCAAAACACGTCATCTGTATTGTGATGGAACTTTTAAATCTGCGCCGAAACCTTTTCTGCAGATTTATAGTATCCATGGTGATATCGATGGTGTCGTTAAGCCGTTAGCATATGCTATGCTTCTAAATAAAAAAATGTCTACATATAAAACATTATTTCAATTATTAAAATCTTCGATACCAGCAATGACTGTAGATTTTTTCACGAGTGACTTTGAAGAAGCCGCAGTGAGAGGAATACTGTCTGTATTTCCCAACGTAGCAGTAAAGGGATGTTACTTTCACTTTAAGAAGGCGTTAAAAAAAAAAACAGAAGGAGCTAGGTCTTAACGACAATAGTATATATAGAAAGCACGTTGCTCTATGTACAGTGCTCCCTTATTTGCCACCGAATGATTTAGATGACGCTTGGCTTTACATTATGAGTGAGAGTCCTCAAGATAGTAATATAACAAAATTTAACGACTACATGATCACACAATGGATTGACCACAAATTTTGGTCAAACAAATGGTGTTGTTATGGCCAGACTCACAAAACGAACAATTATACTGAGACTCATTATTCGGTCATTAACAAATCAATTAATAAAAATAATAAGAACTTACTTAATGTTTTAAGAGTCTTACAGGAAAATTGTAAGAATTTCACTGACATACGAAAAAAAATTGCTACTTCTAATTCACAAAAAAATGCCGCAAAAAGAAACCAACTAATAGACAATATTATAAAAGAATATAAAAGTGGATTTATTTCTCTTGGCCACTGCATGGAAAAGCTGCGATTTTAAGGCTTTCTATTTTTAAATTTAAATTAGAATAATGTAACACCTGCGCAATCGACGGATAGTGAAGGACAATATACAAAATGTTCACGGAGCGCTGTTATTAGTACATCAATAAGGATCTAAGGCTGATTTTGCTGATTTTTCAATAAATGTGATATGTGGAGACTGATTGTGATACATTAAAAATTAAGAAAGTGTTACAGATTTATAATTTTGTAAGATTAGTAATTATTATCATAAGACTTTTTATTGTTTTTTCTTATATTTAAATGTCGCCTAGACCGAAATATTTGTATTTGCTGATTTTTCAATAAATGTGATATGTGGAGACTGATTGTGATACATTAAAAATTAAGAAAGTGTTACAGATTTATTATTTTGTAAGATTAATAATTATTATCATAAGGCTTTTTATTGTTTTTTCTTATATTTAAATGTCGCCTAGACATAAACGTTCTAGTGATTTTTATCGATATGTTTCATTTAATAATGTCCTGTTAAACAAATGCATCCCAGCACTAGGCTGCCGAGCCGTAGGTGCTGTTCGTGGACACAAATAATAAAATAGATTTGTATCCACGAATAGCACCTGCCAAAAATATTGATAGGTGCTGTTCGTGGACTAGGCTCGGTGCTATTCGCGCCGGTGCTATTCGGACGGGTGCTGTTCGTGGACTACGTCCATTTATCAAACCATCAACTTTAGACAGGAGCAGCGAAATGCAATTCAAACTTATTAACGTATTGTTTGCATTCCCGTCCCGTCAATTAACTGGATCAAATACGTGCAAACTAATAACGACAAAATGATGACTTTCAAGTTAAACTAGTAAGTAGGAACACATAATGAAATGATTTAGTCTAACATATAATTAGATCACACATTGGCAGATACATTTTTTTATTAATATTTTTAAGAAAAAGGATAATTAATAAAATTGAGAAAAATTTACCATTCGAAATCCTAGAACGGTGAAAATTATTTAAAAACCATAATTAACATTCTTTATTATAAGCTTTTATTTATTAAATATTTTCTCTGTTAATTATCAAAAGTATTATTATTAAAGTATTCAAACGTCGAAAATTTTATTTTATTCCGGTCATAAAACAACTGGGCACACAGAATCCGTGCCGAGTAATGTGAAACACCGGACGCAGTTGATAGCTCTCCATTGTGCGGCTACAAGGTGTCTGCAGCAATTGCCCGTTGGACCTTGGCTTCTCCTGATGTCCTAGTACATAAACTGTGTACAAGGGGGCCGTGGCCGGTTAAAATTCCAAGGCGAAATCTTTCTAGCAGTTTTTGGTATTGGTATCATCCTGGATGGGTATGGGATTAAAGGAATTTGGATAACTATTTTTTTTAGATATTGTGTAATATAGGTTCAGACCGAATATTTTTGACCAAAGGACCAAAATCCGGGTATTTTCGAAAATGTCATTTAGTGCTGTGTGAAATGACATTAATGACAATCTTTTTGATTCCATCCTTTAAACGTTACAGAAATAAATCGATTGTAGAGTGCAAATTCGGACAAAGAATCGCCTTGCCAACCAACTTCTCACTTTGCAATCCTCTTTTTAGGGTTCCGTACCCAAAGGGTCAAACGGGACCCATTACTGAGACTTCGCTGTCCTTCCGTCCGTCCGTCTGTCACCAGGCTGTTGTATGAAACGTGCACCGTGATTGTTAGCCAGTTGAAATTTCTACAGATTATTTATGTATTTCTGTTGCCGCTATAACAACAAATACTAAAAACAGAATAAAATAAATATTTTTAGGTTTAAGAACAACTTTATTTCTCATAAGAATAACATAGATAATTCACTTACTGAGAAACACTAAAATTAAGATTTATAATTAGAGTGCACAGATTATGTAGGGACACAGATAAATAATAACATAAACTCGATCTTATGTTTAACAAAACACAACACGGAGGTGAACCACTTTGGTGTTCCACGGGTCAGTAACCTTTATTTTTACTATATGTGGCATTGAGGGCTTAGTCTGTAATGAGCAGGTTTGTAACCATTTTGTTTTCAGTTTCATATTTAAGAGGGGCTCCCATACCAAAAATTTTTTTGCTAGTTTTTAAATAATGGTACGGAACCCTTCGAGCGCGAGTCCGACTCGCACTTGGCCGGTTTTTTTGGGCCCGTTTGTTTTTATAGACTGAAAACTCAAAATACTCTTCTCTATCTATGACGATATCCAATAATATTTAAACTGTCGCGCGTCGCCAGGCACTTGTCAATTCACAAGCAATTCTTGAAATATAAATGTTCACTGTTGAGCCCTATTTTGTTCCGTTTTGATAACTTTTGACATGTTCCTATCAAATCTATTAAAGATTGGACGAGACATGTAGCGAATAACTCTCAATGTAAAGTTACAAACCGGACGCACTCCATTAGACCAGGACAGCAGCAAGATGTAGGGTAAGAGGTGTCAGCCAGTCCACTGTAGTTGCTTTCAATGATTGAATGATTGGCCAGCTCGAACATGCGAGTGGGCTCGTCATCGAAGTGTTATGTAATTCTATGATTGCCTGGTGGATGCATGTGGGAATGTATGGATGTCTATATAGGTACATTACTTTATTGTGGGGTGAGCAGAGTGCCAAGCAAATAAAGATTGTCAGTTACAACCTGTTAGGCTTAATTTGCAATATATGCTGAAGTCCTTCAAAGTCTAAAGACCTTTTTGTGGAATCTGCATCAAATGCCCTTGATAATTTGAGAACAGGTAATAATTGTAATATCTGAAGTTATCCGGTTTAAATGTCTTAAAAAACGTGCAGTGTACAGTCGCGATCACACACACACTTGTACACACTTAGCAACTTTAAAAAGTGATTTTCGCCAACTATATGGATTGCAATTTGACGCTGTTTTATTCTGGAACCCATTTCATTATGAAACAGGTCTTATCTAAAATTTGCAATCGTTATTCCAAGAGAAAATTGCTTTCGAATTTGTGTAAGTTAATACTAAATGTGGTCATGACTGTACTGTTATATTTTTGGACGTATATTAATCAATATTTTGATTGTTATGATAAATATAATACCACAGCTTATCAGGTAACTGATAGGTTCTGTTAATATAAGGTAGATTATAATAATCTATTCTGCACTTTAACTATAAACGAAAGGCGCTTCATAAACATTATACCTACAACGAAAATATATTTCATTATCTGCCTAGCCTTTTCCTTACTATATTGATAGCTTACCTAATCGTTGGCAAACTTTTAAGCTTCAGATTAACGAACAGACAGTCAAATTATTATGTAAGAATGACAATCATAGTACAACGACGCACAAAAGGGTTCCGGCATGTCATATCAGTAAGGTCTAAAAGTCTAAAGTCTACTTCAACTGTAAAATTAAGGCTTACTATCCAAAAAAAATTGAATTAAAATTATTTTTTTTGGATATTAATCCTTAATTGTTTAATTGTTTCAACAAAGGCAGACTATATTGAACAAAAATATCACTTCTTTACCGTGGATAACTAGAGAAAACTTCAGTAAAGTGATAGTTTTCTATCTCTGATTTATCAAATGTGTGGTGGTGGCCCAGTGTTGGCAGCCCCGACTTACGAGCAGTAAGCCGTGGGTTCGAACCCAGGCAGGCGCATTACTTTGTGTAATTTATTTCATCACCGCTGCCTTCAAAAACGGTGAAGGAAAACATCGTGAGGAAACCGGCACGTCCTAGAACTAAAAATTCGAAGACATGTGACATCTACCAACCCGCACTGGGCCCGCGTGGTGGATTACAGCCCACTCCCTCTCATAGAGAGGACGCCTGCGTCCCAGCAGTGGGAACATTACAGGCTGATGATGATGATGATGATGATGCAGGCCAGATACTTTTGGACCTTACCATGAATGTCACCCATCCTAGGTCCCATGGATGAGTGCTCCTTGGTAAGCGTAGCTCGACCCCAACCGCTGATGTTATTCCTTAGGCATGAGCCCTTCAAGAAATAACTCTTGGTAACCAAATTGGTGCATTACGAAGTGACCATGTATGCACCTATGGAAGCTGGAGCTGGCCTACCGCCGTGTAGAGTTTCAATAGAGTAACAGGCCAGGTTATACTGTTTCTGTTTCCACTGCCGTGCGTCCTACCGCCTGTATAACAACCATTGGAAGTTGACAGTAATCTTTAGCAACACGATAGCTATTGCGTCGGAAATTGTAACAATGCCTTGTTACTAAATATTTGCAATATCAAGGAAATAAAACTGTCTCGTTGGTCTAGAACAGGGGTCGGCAAGTAGTTTTCGGTGGGGTCCAGATACTGTGGTAAAAATTTAACGAAGTCCA
Organism: Cerastis leucographa; assembly: GCA_963082945.1. NCBI lineage: Eukaryota > Metazoa > Arthropoda > Insecta > Lepidoptera > Noctuidae > Cerastis > Cerastis leucographa. Next base: position 19,905,966 of record OY720355.1, read on the forward strand.
GAAAAAAACAACAGATAATAATTAATTGCTACCTATTTATTTTAGAGTTTCAAAAAAAGTGAATTATAAAACACAAGACCTAAAATTAATGTGAGAAACTGCACCGAAGGTGTTTAGCCAGTTTTTTTATAGTTTGGTTCTCGAGAAGAACAGCAAGTTCGAAGTGTGTCTTCTAGGTGGGCGTACGTTGATCTCGTAAGATATTTGTTTTTCAAAAATATCATTCAATTAATATACCTTATCTACGCATTAATTTATACTAGGTGAGATACAATACATTACAATATTTGGCGGTCCGAGGTTCGACCGCGGTCCGCCTGTTGCTGACCGTTGGTCTAGAAGTTGCAAATTCGACAGCTGAGAATTACGTCCTCGATTTTATTCCCAGGTGGGGTAGTTTTATTGGTTATTTCCATCAGGTATTTCTCGTTTGCAGCGTAAGAGCGTTAGGAGTATGGATTCGTGCTCGGTTGGTGGCAATCGGTGCGCCCCCTAATTATATGGGGGTGGGACTTGGGAGTCGATTATGCTTCTGCTTTAAATCCATCTCTATTAATAACTGGCATAGTTTGATTGTATTTTAAGTAAACCTAGAGTACTCCTTAGGTAGTGCCTAACCTTCGGGATTACAGGTATGATGTTATGTTATAAAAAAAAAACGTCCAAATGCGAGTCGGACTCGCGCACGAAGGGTTTCGTATCATCTCTATATACAAAAATGAATCCCTATTTCCCTTGGTCACGGCATCACACGTGAACGGCTGGACCGATTTTGCTAATTCTTTTTTTGTTGTGTTTGTTATTGTCAGGAGAAGGTTCTTAGGTAGGTAGTAGGTAGGTAGGTAGGTAGGCACAAGTGCATTGCAACGCATGCTGGGATCAGCTAGTTATTTATAAACGAGCAAAAAAAAAATCTTTTAGGTATGGGAACCCCTTTAAATATCTATTTTGTTCTGTTTTTAGTATTTGTTGTTATAGCATCAACAGAAATACATAATCTGTAAAAATTTCAACTGGGCCACTATCACGGTTCATGAGATACAGACGGACGGACAGCGAAGTCTCAGTATTAGGGTCCCGTTTGACCCTTTGTGTACGGAACCCTAAAAACATTGAGTGGAAGTCTTTTTACGGAAACATTTTTCGCGAAAAAAATTATCGAAGAAAGGAGGCGCCTTAGAGATACATACACGGACCACATTGGTGATCTTCTTCAAACTAGTGATGGACGTGTATGTTCTGACATATGAAAAAGAAGAATGTAAGATTCGTAGCAGCCTGCGCCCTATAGTTCTAAAGTCTTTCCACCTCCATGGTATTTTTCCAGGCGTGACTTTTGAATGTAAATTGACTATCAAAACACGCAACGATAACGTGCACTGATGATACTTGGCATCTTTGTGATGTGACCTCTGAACGATGCTATTATGCTGCAGTGCAATAGTTAACGTACTATATAACATGTGAAGAATGGACGAGCAATCAACTCCCGTCTCGGACCTTGTTAACCTATTTCCGAGAGTAGATTAGAGCATCTAGCGGTAGCGTGCCTAGGAATGGACATGAATGCACTTGGATGTACCATGATTGTTGATGCATGTTTTAAGACTGAAACATACTTACGTGTCGTGGCGTGTCGTGTCGCGCCAGAAGCAAATCGGTTTCATACATTTAACCCGTCAGAAGGCGCGCCTCAGTTAGTTACACGGAGAGGCGCGTGCGAGCAAATTGCTCACACAAAAATTAAAAGCTAAAACTTTTGGTGATACTGATGCCCTAACGTCTCAAGCGCCTAGGTAGCTTCCTAACTATTCATCCCCTCCCTACTGACGCAACTCTCATACCGGTCACCGCCGTCGCCTTCTCACGGGTATGGTTAGGTACATATTTGCATGGCGTGTCGTGTCGCAACGATGTATGAAACCGAATGCTTCTGGCGCGTCACACGACACGTAAGTGTGTTTCCGGCTTTAGTTTAGGCACACGCAAATGGGCAAATATATGGGTAGGTAATTATTTTTTTCATTGCCATTGCGACGGTTCCCTGCAATGGAAGAAAGGTCAGTTACTGTTATATATAATTATAAAATATATTATAATTGCGAAAATTTGGGAGGATGTATTATACACGGTGTAAATCACCTTATCACGAAGCCGTCAACCAATCATTCTGTACATGAAACTAAGTAACTTTACGCAAAAATTATTGCTGGGAAACGACTTTTTTTTGGGGGGTGTAAAATCATGTTTTGTGGTAGAACTCAATGTAACGCACTAAAAACATTGTGCTGATGGACGGATTTAATAGTACGGGAGTCGTGGAGGTGTTTAAAGTAAAAATCTTACGTTAATAACTTGTATTTTAAAAAATACTTGTCAAAAAGTTGGAACTTATCTCCGTAACTAGAAGGTTCCCAGGTATGGTGTAGAACAAAAAAATGATCGCAATGATAGGGAGAACCAGTGGCTTTCGGCTTCGTTAAGAGGTGTTTTACACACTTTATACATGTCTGGATGTTTGTTACTCTTTCACGCAAAAACGACTGACCGGATACGGATGAGTTTATAAGCTGGAGTACAATCAATTGGGACAAGTACCTGCTGGTTCTAGAACAGTTCTACAGCTAACAAATCAAAGTACATGTGCAAAATAGGTACAATGCTAGAAGCGTTTAAGAGCTAAACTCGTGCGACCTCAAGTTACAAAATTACTATGGAAAAATAACTAACAAGTAATTGACCACTACACTTTTCAATGATCTCGATTGGCTAACAAAAGAGAACAACCAAATAAGTAAATGAACATTAAAAAATAAATTTAAAACTGTTTTGATGAACGAAGTTGTCTCAAGATGTGAGAATACCCGCTAAGTTGTTGTTGTTTAATATATGTATAAAGTTTTAGCAAACCTGATGTTAACGAGTTTTAAGCATTATAATGTTGTACTCATAAGTAATACTGAGCTAGTGTCCATAAATCAGAAGTAAATCGCATGCACCTGAGATGCGACTGCTAAATGTTTGCTATTATGAATGATTGTGAGGGCGCAGCACGCTGACCGGCGCGGCGGCGCGTGTGTCGGCGGGCGGCGGCTCGCGCTGCCACAATACTTGCTGGCCATTTAGAAACTACGCAGGCCTCCTCTGTTTGAGAGGGAGTGGGCTGTAATCCACTACGCGGGCCCAGTGCGGGTTGGTAGATGTCTTCGAATTTTTAGTTCGTGGGAAACATGTGTTTTCCTTCACCGTTTTTGAGGGCAGCGGTCGTGAAATCCAACCAACCCGTACTGGGCCCGCGTGGTGGATTACAGCCCACTCCCTCTCATAGAGAGGAGGCCTGTGTCCCAACAGTGGGAACATTATGGGCTGATGATGGTTGTGGTCGTGAAATAAATTACACAAAATAATGCGCCTGCCTGGGTTCGAACCCACGGCTTACTGCTCGTAAGTCGGGGCTGACACAACAGGGCCACCACTGCTCTCGGGCCACCGCTGCTCTCACAAATTTTTACTATTTGAACCAAACTAATAAAACAAGACGAGCGCTAATCTCACCGACAAACTTTTACGCAGTTTGGTGGGTTTATGAGATTTTACAAAATGTTTGGTCCAGATTAAATTATTTATTATTATTTCGTTTATTCATCTATTACATATCACATTTATTCACTTTTAAATATTTTTACAAAATTATATGTTTGCGTTTGCAACAGCGCCGAAATATTGTAAACTCGAACCAAATAGTAAACAGGGTTCTAGTTAGTTATTGATAGTTAGGCATACCGTAATAATCATATTATTATTTGTTTTCAATTCCAGAGGTCTTCGAGTGCTGCTATACACAATATTCAGGATAACGATGTGGGAACGTCAGGGGAAGACGGTAGTTACGCGGTGGGCCGAAGTTGTCCGGATGGACCCCGAAAAAAAGGTTTTTGTTATGGAAGACAGGGCACTGTCTTTCCGAGAGGTAACTCTTCACTCTTATGATAACCTAGTATTTTGTACACATTTAGCAACTTTATTTGCTTTTCAGTTTATCTGACCAAATATTTATTCAGCTGCTAATTTTAACCGCGTAGATAGCTTTATTTTTTTTTGTCTGGAACAGCCGTTTTTTATTAACGACGACGAAAGATTTTAGCTCTAGGCGTATAGAATCAGTTACAGAATCCATGTTTAAAGTATGTTTCACAATTCCACCGTATATAGCGAAATAAAAAAATATGACTATTCTGAAGTATTCGACTCGAAGGACCAAATTTTTAAGTAATACTTTTTGGTTGTTTTTGAGCATGATTCAATAGTCAGTAAAGATGCAATGACTCCATTACAATTAACCCCAGAATGTTTGTTAAAAGGCTGTCATGATGACCTTACTATTGGAAGCGTTTTTTCCAAAGCTTGAATTGAAAACTAAGTTGCATCCAAATAAGACTAAGCGCACTAAAAATTTACTTCCAGGGTGACGAATTCAGCAACCGCGTATCTCAATTCTTCAAAATTCAAAAGTACAAGCCTGGCGAAGTGGTAGCCTTGTTCATGGAGACTCAGCCAGAATATGTCTTCATTTGGCTCGGTCTAGCCAAGATCAGGGTCACAACTGCTCTAATAAATACTAATCTGAAGGGAGGCCAGCTGATTCATTGTATCAGGGTAGCAGGATGCAAATCTGTTATTTTCGGAGACGAAATGAAAGATGGTAAGGGAACTTAATTTGAATATTAAATTTCACATCGCATTTAAACAAAAGATTACATCGTAATTTGAGTTAAATTAAAATAATTGAATTCTACGTCCACCAATTAATCTAATATTCAAAAAAGTATATTGTCCGTTTATTAACGTTAGGTACTCTCTGGAAGTACTTGTTCCGATTACAAAATATTTTTTCACTGATGCAAGTCACACTATTGCTGTTCGGCACAGAATGCCAGTGCCTTGGTTTTTCAATAATTTTAAGGGTTCCGTACCCAAAGGGTCAAACGGGATACTGAGACTTCGCTGTCCGTCCGTCCGTCCGTCTGTCACCAGGCTGTATCTCATAAACCGTGATAGTTAGCCAGTTGAAATTTCTACAGATTTTGTATTTCTGTTGATGCTATAACAACAAATACATACAGTCTGTTAAATTCTTTATCCATTCACTCAAATAAAAAAGTGCTTCTGTGCGGTGACTTCAATATTGATTTGCTAAAAGATACCACAAGTTCGCAGCAATTCAAGCACTTAATAATGGGTTATAATCTTAAATTTGCCGTAAACGTTCCAACTAGATTAAGCAGTGGGACCTGCATTGATAATATAATCCACAATGTGCGAGGAGCTAAAGGAGAAGTTTTGGAACTAGCAGTATCCGATCATACAGCGCAATTTTTACGTTGCCCAGTTAAACAAACGTGCCTTTTAGACTACTGGCACTGTACAAAACGGGACTACTCAAAAGAAAATATAGAAAAATTCGCAAACTATTTGAAACAATTGTCATTTTCTGATGTTTATGAGGAAACAGACCCTGAAAAAGCATTCAAATTGTTCTATGACTGGTTCAAATTACTGTATAACTTATGTTTTCCTAAAATTAAAATAAAAATATCGACGAAAGTAAAACCAAACTGGATTAGTCGCGGTATTAGACTATGTAGCAAGAAAAAAAGAGATTTGTTATGGAAATACAGGTTATCACCGACTGAACATAATAAAACAAACTTCAAAACGTTGTCTAACCGGCTTAAAAGAATTGTCAATCTCACGCAGAGAGCCCATAATAACCGTTACATTCACTCGGCTAAGAATCGATGTAAGGCAACGTGGAAAGTCATAAATAAAAATAAACATAATTTACCAAATCAATCCACAATGAGAATTAAATCAAATGATAACGTACTTACCAACCCTCTTGATATAGCAGAGGCTTTTAACAATTATTTTGCGGATCAAGTCAAATCAATTAATAGTTCAAATAATAATAATAAATTACCAATAAATACTCCAAATTCGTCCATGTTTATGAAACCTACAATACCACAAGATATTCATAAAATTATTATGTCTCTAAAGAATACTCCCAGCACTGGATATGACGGTATTAGCACAAAAATTATTAAAACAGTATCTACAACAATTGCACCCGTCCTTAGTCACCTGATCAATATGTGCATATTGCATGGTGTTTTTCCAAAGGAATTAAAAATTAGTATCGTAAAACCGCTTTTCAAAAAAGGTAATAAAGACAACATGTCTTCCTATAGACCTATAGCACTGATACCTATTTTGTCAAAAATATTTGAAAGAGTAATATACAATCAAATCAATTCATATTTCGAGAAAAATAAATTATTTGTCGATAGCCAAAAGGGCTTCCGGAAAAATAAGTCCATTGACATGGCAATTTATGATTTTTTACAACTCGTTAGCAACAGCGTAGATAAAAGAAAACCGGCTCTGGCTCTATACATGGACATGTCGAAAGCCTTTGACCGTGTAGACCATAGAATATTAATTAAAAAACTTGACGCATACGGGATTAGAGGTAACATATCAAATTTAATTAAATCATACCTACAAGATAGACAGCAAATAACCGTTATTAATAGAATATGTAAAAAACATGAAACAACATTTAAATCTAGCCCGAGAACAGTGATGTATGGAGTTCCACAAGGTAGCATACTTGGACCTCTCCTATTTATTATATATATAAATGACTTCCCAAAAGCATCGACCTATCCCATGACAATGTTTGCAGATGACAGCACTCTATTTTTCAACAGTGACCAATTAGATACATTAGAATCAGACATTAACTCTAACATAAAATCAGTTATAAATTGGCTAGAGAATAATAATTTGGTAATAAATTTAGACAAGACAGTAATTATGAAATTTCAACAAACAGTAAATAAGAATTTAAATTTAGATATAAGATATAATGATAAAAGGATTGATGAGACGAATGTGACAAAATTTTTGGGATTGAATATTGAAAGCACATTAAAATGGAATACTCAGATTGACAAAGTATGTAGTAAAGTAAACCAATTTTCTCACGCGCTGCGTATACTAAGTAAAACGGCCAATCGAAACACTGTACTAACTGCATATCATGGTCTAGTAGCCTCAACATTAAGATATGGTATTATGTTTTGGGGAAACGCCTCGGGTAAAGATGTGGTGTTTAAGTGTCAGAAAAGGTGTATTAGAGCGATCTGTAACCTGCAAACCACTGACAGCTGTAAACAATATTTTAAAAGTATGAAAATTTTAACAGTGCCCTCAATGTACATATACCAGACATCTATGTTCGTCAAAAATAATATGTATAAATTTGACCGAGTAGGTAGTCAGCGTCGAGCAGACCGGCTACAAACTGTTGGTTCTAAAACTGCTTTACACAAGAACAGTATTTTCGTAATGGCTCCAAAATTATACAATAAATTGCCAAAGTGTATCAGAAGTGAGGAAAATGTCAGCCATTTTAGAAAGAAGTTGTTCCTATTTCTAGTTGAAAAGACGTATTACTCGATTGAAGACTTTTTAAATGACAAATTATGACTAAATTTAATTCTCTTTGACATTTTTAATAATTAATAATGAAATTCAATTACTTTATTTTATGCGGCTTATGACATTTTTCAAGTGCTTCATTTATTTTATTCTAGAATTTATTAATTATGATAGTAAGATAACCAGCTTACTAATATTATATTTATATTTGTATGCCGATTATTGGCCGAACATACAGATCAGCCAAAATGTATAAATAACACCTTTTTGTACTTATGTTCACAAATAAAGATTGATTTGATTTGATTTGATTTGATTTGAAATACTAAGAACAGAATGAAATAACTATTTAAGGGGGCTCCTATGCAAATAAGTGTTTTTTTTTGTTGCTCGTTTTTATAAATAATGGTACGGAAACCTTCGCGCGCGAGTCCGACTCGCACTTGGCCGGTTTTTCATGTTAGGTCACGCGAATGAAGTCACGAATTACTTTATAAGTAATTATTCATGTTTTTAGTTTTTAAATATAAGAATTATTATATTTATAGAAAAACCCGGCTCTCAGGACATCACATTCAGTCAAACAATACAACAACAACAATTTTATTTTTTTCACTACATAATAATTAAATTTTATGTAATTATTACGATCTGATTTTAAACTATTCAGGTAATGTACAAAAACTTGTACAAAACACTTAACTGTATGGGAACCACTCTTAAAACGAACGTAGGTAATAAAAATTAATGACCGTGAATATTCTTGTGCAAAATATTAAATGAATTGGTAAAATAAATGATAATCTATGCTATTAAGATGTAGACGTCAGATAAAAACTTGTTAAAGATGCATCAAACATCATGCTCCATCATCTCCTTGCCTTTGTCCTATTTTATTTGGTTTCGGCGTAACACGTTTACTGAAGTGAAACTTCTTAGGCGGCTTCCAACAAGTTTAACGCTACCATGGAGGGGGAATATTTTCTATAACTCACTAAAAGATGGCAGTATTACAAGATTTGTGACTACGTAGTTCTACTAGGTACGCAAGATGGCGTGCAAACAGTTATGCATTCGACTCTTCGGTGTGACCAGCCTTCGCTCAATATCCATGAGTAGAATAACCTCGATAAACTTATGTGGTAATTATGTAATAAAAATAATACAACAAAATATTATTTAGAAGCTCAATAAAATAACGAGAGTGAATGCGTGGCACTCGAACGCATGCGTGTAGTATTACGAAGTTTCACTTCTTCCGCGCGGAGGGACTCCACGTACTTTTTTCCTTTAACTTTTTAGACCTATGTCCTCCTATTCTGCTTATTGATTTTTTTCTATTCTCCCCTGCCAGACGACACGGCATCATTTTCTCCTTTCTCTTTCATGGCATTCCTCGTAACATCCATCCATCTTTGGCCTTTCTCTCCCTCTCCATCCATCTACATGCATATCGTTCACTCTTTTCATTTTATCATTTATCTCATCACATTTTATCCTCATTCATCAAACATCTTGCTACGCTGACCCTAAATACGTAAATTAGGGATGAAGAAGAAGGGTGATGACAATAATTTACTTAAAATTTTATTAGACTGCCTCCTTGGCCAGGTCCTCGTCGTGGCAAATGCTACTGCTGAGCTTGAGGTATTGGTTTCGATTACCAGATCGAGCAAAATTTTATTAGGTTTTCCATCAGGAAGGTAGCAGCCTGGATTCTGAATTTGCGCCAATTTGAATTTTTATGGCAATAGGCTCGCCCCCTATTACATGGGACTTTGACATTACTGATTTAATATTTTACTCTGGACGCTCTTAACTTGCCCGTATTTCTAGATCGTTCTCACATACCTATTTGTAATTCTTAACATGAATGATGTAACCAAGATTTTGTAACATATTTTGATTTAAAATAGTGTCCATGGCCCATTCTTCTCCATAGAGATTTACGCTTTGGAATAGGCAACTACAGTACTTTCACAAGTTATTATGACTGGGACTGCAGCTTCGCGTTGTATTTTGTTTTTTTGACTTTCAAAAGTGCCTGTAATGGTCTAATTGAAATAAATGCTTTGAGTTTGAGTTTGTGGATTACAGGCGTTATGTTAAGTTTTTTTTTTTTTCAATTTCAGCTATAAAAGAGATCCAGCCAGAGATACCAGATATACCTCTGTACCAGTACAATTCCCCGGACAGGGACTTCGCACCTATTCTTCAAGATACTGTCCCTCTATCAACGGAAATAAGCGAGATGTCCATAGATCCTGTGGATGATGATTGTGGGCAAGCAAAACCAAGGGACACGTTACTGTATATTTATACCAGCGGAACTACAGGTTTTCCGAAGGCAGCTATTATTACTAATATTAGGTAAGAACTGGCCTTTTAAGATCTTGGATTTATTTTAAGGGAATACAGGGCGTAAGCCATAGCCACTGGTATTCAACTGCATCCGGTAAGACTGGAAGCCGACGCCAGTATAGTTGGAAAAAGCTAGGCAGATGATACAGGGTGTTATCCATCGGTATGCAAACTGTTACCAAGAACTCTTCAGCACATGAATCTAGATCTCCCAGAACCCAAAATTTACGACGGTTTTTTTTTAAGTGAAAACTTCTTTAGCGGCGTTGTGCACTTTTAGTGACTGTCTGCTTGTTTCCAAACCGATTGTTTCCAAAACTGGATAATTATCTTATGATCAAACAAAACCTTCGGTTTCTCCAAAGAGGTAAAATTCGTAAGAAGGATTGTAATAGTTCTGAAGTGTTAAATTTTAATGTAATATAAATTGTCATGTTTGTATACGATAGCGCAATAAATGAATATTGTATTTTACCACATAAATGATAGTACTTTAATGACAATTAAAGCAATTCGTACAATTTTTTTTTCTTCATAAACTAGGTTTTGTATTACGGTGTAGTTTTATATTTAAAAGAAAAACCTTGAAAATAGTTGGAACTTTGATCTCCAATATCTCTGTAAATAAAAGGTATGGTCCAAAAAAAAAGCAATGGCGCGGAGAACAAGTAACGATTAGCTTCATAAACGGTATTTTTACACTCATTATCTACAATTCAGTTATAGTAATATAATTACACGTTTAAAAGCCATAGCTTACTTACAAAACATTGAGATTACGGCATTAATTTATACTGGGATCATAATAATCTGCGGAAATATATCCTAATAGATTTGGACCACTTCAAAACACTACAACAATTCGTATATAATCGTTCTTCTTTTCCAGATACCTGCTAATTCCACTAGGAGTGCAGAGTTCAGCGCAGCTTAAACCTTCGGACGTGATCTACGATCCTCTACCTCTTCACCACACGGCAGGCGGAGTACTAGGAGCAGGCCTTGGGATTGTGATTGGATGTACCATTGTACTCAGGAAAAAGTTCTCTGCTTCTAACTACTGGAGTGATGCGGCAAAGTACGGATGTACTGTAAGTTTTTATAGCCATATTTTGTAATCTATACTATTACTAATATTCAGCCAGCTGCACCTTCCAGGATTTAAACGAGGCAAAGAAGGAGCTGTGCATGTGGCTATATACTTGTAAGGTTTTATTTGAGTTCATTGCCAAACTTAAGTCGCAGTGGGCAGGGCACATTGCTAGCAGAATGGATGGCCGATCGGGCCGAAAAGTTCTGGAATGGCGACCGCAAACCGGAAGACGATGCGTTGGAAGGCCTCCCACTAGGTGGACCGATGACCTGATGAAGGTTGCGGGGATCCACTGGATGCGAGTCGCAGGGGCCCAGTCAATGTGGTGACACTTGGGGGCGGCCTATGCCCAGAAGTGGACGTCTTTCGGATGAAATGATGATGATGATGATGATCGATACGCAAAGGAAAAGAAAAGACTAATATTATATTTGTGTGTAGGAGACTATGCTAAATAGGCGGGCGGCAGCTAGCTCCATCTCCTTTCCACGCCGGAGTAAGATTAAAGCAATACCTACTGCCTTAAGACTTCATGGTAGGCCACCTGAAGCTCCTTATCCGATTTAAAAAAATCACTGGTGGAATTCTACAATATTGCGAAGTAGAATAGAATGTGTTTCTCACGCAGCCGCGCCGCCGCGTCGTAGAATTTGCGGGTAGAAGCTAGTTGTCAAACAATCAAAATCCGTTTATACCTTTGGGAGATACGATGCCATAGACAGACACACTGATACACATATGTTAAACTTATAACAGACCTCTTTTACCATCGGGGTAAAACAAAGTGGGAATAGACCGTTCCCTGACAAGGTTTGCTTTTGGTTTAACCAAGGATACATTCTTTATTTTTTTTTGGACATGATTTTGAGAACACCACCGTTAGCTCATCAAGAGATTACTATCAACTTTTCTTCTCAGGCAACCCAGTACATAGGCGAGATTTGCCGCTACCTCCTTGCTGTGCCCCCTGGTCCTCACGACCGCGCTCACAAAGTCAACGTGATCTTCGGAAATGGACTAAGGCCGCAGATATGGCCAGAGTTCGTGGAGAGATTCGGCATCAAAAGGGTCATGGAGTTCTATGGGGCTACTGAGGGGAATAGCAATCTTGGTGAGTTTCTCTTATTTTTGATCTTCATACAATATTTGTAGATACCTGACTCCGACAGTTTCGTTGGTCTAGTAGCCGCAAGATCTACTGCTGCATGAAGTCCTGAGTTTGATCTACAAGTCCAATAAAACCTATTAGATTTTTTAGATTAGTAATTTCCCAGTAGAAGCCCGGATGATGGCAATAGGCTCGTCAGCATATGGGACTTTTAAACTTCTAAATGCATTTTTCTTAAACTTTTTGGCACTTTTTAATGTTGATATTAATTTAAATTTGCAGTAAACCTGGATTCAAAAGTGGGAGCCATCGGTTTTTTGAGCAGAATATTCTCAACCATCTACCCGCTTAGTTTAGTCAGGTAAGCATAAAATTGCAACAAATTACGTCCTTATAACAATCCGTCCCGGCTTCGCACGGGTAGCAGAGCTTTTAAGCATACATTTTTTTGCGACATCTTCAACAATGATCCAGCCAATTTATACAAAACCTTAATAAATTCTATTACTCTTAAACCTTACTCGTGAATCACTCCGTCTATTAGTTCATAGACAAGGTGATCAGTAGGTTGTCACAAAAGACATAAATGATCAATTAAAATTACGGTACATACACCTAGTTAATTATTTATAAACATAGATTTTTTGGTTAATTAAGTTTGTCAGTATTTCAGAATAACCCCCTTAACGTGCCTTAGGGAAGAAGAATTTTATCGAATAAACGTTTGGGATTATTTGTATGTATGAAAGCCCGGTTATAGGGCGAGGATCAGACGGGCCGCGTTTAAAACACGCGTGTTTCACACTTACCGATTTTCGTAAATAAGAATAATAATAAAAATTACCTACCTATTTTATTACTGATTCGGGTAAATCATTAGCATAGTTACCTCCTTGAATTTGACGAGGATACAAAACAACAGTTTGTATAATATGCCGTATGGAAATCTGTTGGGGGAACTAAGTTTTATCCTATTTATTTATTTATTCGGATCTCCAACAAAGAATACACATACTATGGAATCATAACAGTTGAAATTTCATGTAGATGATCTAGTATGGGAAAAAATCTAAGACTTTTCTTTTACTTTGCAGGTGTGACGAGATTACTGGTGAAATCTTGAGGGGTGCTAATGGAAGATGTATTACTTGCGGCCCTCATGAACCAGGTATGCTTTGTTTAGCCCATTCTGTCCCACTGCTGGAGAAAGTCCTCCCCCATTAATTTCATCCCTCATTCATCTCTATAAGATTTCTACAAAAACCTGACTAAAATTCCTTTTTCAGGTCTTCTTCTTGGTAAAATAGATCCAAAGAAAGCTATCCTAACGTTTGCGGGGTACGCAGACAAGACTGCTTCTGAGAAAAAGATGGTTCGCAATGTGAGGAGCGATGGTGACTGTTACTTCAATACTGGAGATGTTCTCGTCATGGACCACTATGGTTACTTCTACTTCAAGGATCGCACTGGAGACACGTTTAGGTGAGCTCTTTGATTTTGTGTTAGCCTAGTAACTTACTTAGATGACAATACCTTACCCATCCTCTGGTCCGCGTCCCAACTCAATTTTATTAGGGTCAGTCAGCACATTTTTTTTATACTATTCTATTAGTTATTATTTTATTACCCAGCCATAAGATAAATTCATCGACAGAAAACACATAGCCTGAATGAACTGCTGGCTGCATGAAGTTTTCATAGGAGATTTTTTGAAAAACGAAGGAGTGCTTTGAAAAGATTTGTGAAAATCCACTCCCAAAACGCCTGGAGTAGTATGAAATATATTTATATGAAAATTCGATGGAAAATTACACAGCTCAATTTTCGTGCTCACAGGTGGCGCGGCGAAAATGTATCGACAGCAGAAGTGGAAGGAGTCATCAGCACATTGGTAGGACTGAAGGATGCCGTAGTTTATGGAGTTAAGGTAAATAAATAGCCTACGTAATAATTTGAGTCAATTATAAGGTGATCTGATATTTACCGGAACTTAAGAACTCCGGCTGTGGTCAAAAGTTTACTAAGCATAGAGATGGTTGATGGGGTGCAGAGTTTCAATGTGACATCTACTATAGACCTAGTGATAATTGCGCTGGGCGCGTGGTGGATTTCATGCCCTTTCAAAGAGAAGAAGCCTGTGTCCTAGCAGTGAGAACATTAGAGGCTGATTTGGGCTAGGCTTATACATATAACAGTTTCAAAACCAATTGCGATTTTTTTCAATTTGTTCTTTTGGATCCAGAAATAAATTAAGTCTTCCAACTTTTAACAGATCCCCAACATCGAGGGCAAAGCAGGAATGGCGGCGATTGCTGACCCAGAGAAGACCCTAGACCTTGCCTCTCTAGCCCAAGGCGTCCGCACCTCACTTCCAGTCTTCGCCCGACCACTCTTCGTCAGGATCCTGCCAGAATCACCGCTCACTGCCACATTCAAGCTCAAGAAAAAAGAGCTAATGGAACAAGGATTTGATGTAGAAATCATCAGCGATCCATTATATTTCCTGGATCAAAAGACCGGGGAATATGTTCCTTTGACTCAAAAACTATACGATGATTTAATGCAGGGTTTTATTAGACTGTGATTAAGGGATGCCAAAACATAATTGGACCTAGTTCTGTTCTTAAAATATAACTAACCAATCCATCCTTAATGTAGGATATTAATATTATAGTATCTGCCTACTACAGACACTCTATACTCACACTTATCATCCATATTCATACTTTTATTGGTTTTACATTAGCATATTACCAATCATTTCGTTTTTATAAATATTTTCTTTATATCCTTTGTTGTGACATGTTTACTTCAAATTTGTCAGATGTCATTTACTTTTATTTTTGATTCTTACCAGCCAAACTCTCTATGAAGGTTTCATTTAGATTATATATTACTAAAAATTATTATCATCAATTCGTTAGTTCAATTGTTGTATTTTATAATTAATTGCGAATATTTGCTGTGTAAAGATATTCTGAGTTATATTTATAAAAATATTATGCGCAAGGTTTTTGACCAATTGCTACTGGCTGCTTTGAATACTGGCAGGTTGCGTCTTACTAGAGCGCAGCAGTTTTGAATCTAAAAAAGACATTGGAAGAAAAGAAACGGAAGATCAGGGTATAAAAGGGATTTCTGACAGATGCCCTGGTTCTAGTCTGGAGTCAAGAGTTCAGTTCTAGTCTGGAGTCAAGAGTTCAGTTCTAGTCTGGAGTTAAGAGTCAGTTCAGTCTGGACACGAGAAATCAGTATAGTCTAAAATCAAGAAAACAGCTAAGTCTAGTTTGGAGTCAAGATCTGTCATATCTTGAGTTTTGAGCACAGCCTGGTGGAGTCAAAGAGCGGCCTTCGTTTAGTGCTGCCGTGGCTGTTGCTAACTGTCTGCTGGAAGCTGCTTTGCGAACTGACGAGCCTGGCACTGGGGCTCATTACCTGTCTGCTGGAAGCTGCTCTTCGAGCTGACGAGCCTGGCATTGGGCGGTACGTGTCTGCTGGTGGGTCCTACCAAATCGCCCTGCATCAAGTTCGTCGTGGTCAAGCTCATCTTAATCAAGCCAGCTTTCTACGACTGCAAGTTTGTCTTCAGTTACTATCACGCTCAGAGATTTGCGGAGATATTTAAAACGTTCTCGGTTAACCTGCCCTTCACTTTTGTACTAATTTATTGTATTTTTCATTTCATCATTTATTAAATTCATTTTCCCCTAATTACTTTTTTAATGTATAAATCTGTTTACTCCTTTCATCAAGGAATAAGCACGTTTGTTACATTTTGGCGCCTAACGCAAAATCAAGTCTTGATCTTAAACATATTCTCTAAATTCTAAAACAACTTCCACAAGAGATTATATTTGGTAACTATTTTCATCATTTTTTCATCATATTACATCACTTAATCTACTTATACTCTTAAACACTTAAATCATATATTTATCTATATCATCTATAAATCTCATCAAAATAGGTTTAGTGTCGTGGGCTCGAACTATTATCTGCGCTGATTCAGCGCAAAAGTATAGACTACTACACATGACAGTCCTTCAACGCTCTTGAATATTTCAAGTAGGCTGTTTTAGAATCCTTCTTAATAATAACTCAGACTCTTGACTCTCTCTCCCTTTTAATTTATCTACTTTATCTTTAACTTTTTAATCATGGATAGAATTATTTTCTTCGAACTCCTAAACAAAGCTGAGCTAGAATATGAAATCAAAATAAGATTAGAAGAACCAAAAGATACTATAATACAGCTTAAAAAACAAATTCTTCAACTCGCATCTCATACTTCTTCTGAAGATATCTTTGACTCGGTATTGGAAGTTAAGACTGATTTGAATCAACTTACCACTACCTTAAATTATATAGAAACAAAAATCCTTTTGTTAGAACAGGGCAACCTTAGACTCAACAAAAAAATTAAAACGTTTATTAATCATTTACACTTTCGACTAGAAAGAATTGATATAGACTCAGATCCCTCAGAAGAAAATCATCTATCTCAAACTAAAGAAAGATTTCTCAACTTGGAATCAAAATTTTATTCTTTAATAACCACTGTTTCCAACGACATCAACTCTCAACCTATAACAGTCAATCGTCCTTCTTCAACTCCTAATAGTCCCAATGAGACTATGTACCATACTTTACTTCCCGACACTCAGTCTCAACCTCTTAATTCTATTCCCAATAATTCTTTAAATGAATTAAAACGCATGAAATATGACGGAAACACTTGTCCGCGTTCATTTATTCAGAAGATTCAGGAATTCAGTATTTCTAGGAATATTTCATCAAACAAATTATTGGATCATGCGTTCGAGTTACTTACTGATAACGCCCTACATTGGTACCGATTTATTTTAGGAGTCGACTTTTGGAAAAAGTTTAACCTTATTCCTCATATACTTTCTTCGGCTTTTAAAACTAGTAATAAATGTTCAGTGGTTACTGAAACTACTAAACAATTACTCCCTTATAATAATCTCACTTTAGAGCAAAAAACTATCGCTGATGACATGATTAAACGTTTTAAAGCTATATCCTTCGAAAGTAAAGGAGTACTGGGACGCACTCATCTTATTAGTCACCATATCGATACTGGTGATATTCCTCCAATTAAACAACGTTGTTACCGTCTTTCTCCTGAAAAACAAAAAGCTCTCATTATAGAAGTCGATAAAATGTTGGAATGGGGTGTTATTGAAAAATGCGAAAGCCCTTGGCTTTCTCCGGTTATCATCACACCTAAAAAGAATGGCGAATGGCGATTCTGTGTTGATAGTCGTAAATTAAATTCAGTTACTCGTAGAGATGCATACAGCCTTCCATATGTTAACGAAATTTTAGACAACCTCAAAAATGCTAAATTTCTCTCAAGCATCGATATTGCTAAAGCATTTTGGGAGATTCCTTTGAAAGAAGAAACAGATAAAGATAAAACAGCTTTTTATGTCCCTGGTCGAGGCATGTATCGCTTTGTTATCATGCCTTTTGGTTTAACTAATGCTCCAGCGACTCAGCAAAGACTTATGGACATGCTCTTCACTCCTGAATTCGATAATAAAGTCTTTTGTTATCTTGATGATATAATAATCATTTCAGAATCATTTGAAGAGCATATCTCTTATTTAGTTAAAGTTCTTGAGAAACTAACGTTTGCTAAATTAACTATTAACTTTGATAAAAGTCAATTCTTTAAAAATGAACTTAAATACTTAGGATATATTGTAGATGAAAATGGTTTACGCTCAGATCCGACTAAAATTAATGCAATACTCGAATTTCCTACTCCCACTACTCGTAAAGAAGTGAGAAAATTTATTGGAACTTGTAGCTGGTTTCGTCGTTTTATTCCCAACTTCAGCACAATTGCAACTCCACTTAATAAACTAACTTCTTCCGGTAAAAACGCTCCTAAATTCATTTGGGATAAAGACGCTACTTTAGCTTTTAATAAACTTAAAGAAGCTCTCGTTACTACTCCTATACTAGCTTGTCCTGATTACGATCTCCCTTTCTCTTTACATTGCGATGCTTCTAACTTTGGCATCGGTGGTATGTTAACACAAATAAAAGACGACAAAGAAGTAGTTATAGCCTATATGAGCAAATCTCTTAATAAAAATGAGCGCAATTACTCAACTACAGAAAGAGAAACTCTTGCGGTAATTTCAGCTTTAGAGCATTGGCGTTGTTATATCGATAATGGTAAACAATTCACTGTTTATACAGACCACGCAGCACTTAAATGGTTTCTGAAATTATCCAACCCATCCGGTAGACTCGCGCGGTGGGCTCTTAGGTTGTCATCTTTTAATTTTATTCTAAAACACAAAAGAGGTAAAGACAATTTAGTCCCAGATTTACTCTCCCGTACATCATGTCCACTTGGTGTAAATCCTGTCTCACTCGCTCCTCAATCTATATCTCCAGCATTGGAACACTATAACAAACTACTTTTGGAATGTCGTAACAATCCTGACCTATATCCTAATTATACTATTCGCGAAAATAAATTATTCCGTTATACTCAATCTCCCTACGCATTAACTGAAGATTTCATGTGGAAAGAAGTCCCTCATCCTGATATTCGGGAAACCCTTGTCAAAGATAATCATGGTTCTCCAGACCAGCCTCATCTAGGAATCTTTAAAACTTATAAAAAATTATCACTTCTATATTACTGGCCAGCTATGTTTAAAGATATCGCTAAAATAATTTCTATCTGTGATAATTGCTTAACTTACAAACACGCAAATCACTCTCCTTTTGGCCTTATGGGTAGACCAAAAATTTGTTCCAGGCCTTTTCAAACAATTTCTCTGGATCTAATGGGTCCTTTACCTATGACTCGACGTAGAAATCAATTTATTCTAGTGGTTAATTGTTGTTTTACTAAATATTCCCTGATTTTTCCACTAAAACGGGCTACTAGTGCTAACATCATTTCTAACTTAGAAAATTTTGTTTTTCTAGTTCATGGAGTACCTCAGACCATTATTATGGATAACGGATCTCAATTCCAATCTCATGAATTTCGTAATTTTCTGGGCAGATATAACATACCATACATATTTTTCTCTCCTCACTATTGTCCTCAAGTTAATCCGACTGAAAGATACAACCGTACTATAATCACAGCTTTGTCATCTTTGGTTGGCGATGACCATAGATCTTGGGATACCCACCTTCCTAAAGTCCAATATGCTATGAACAGCACAACCAATGTTACTACTGGTTTCTCTCCTAACTTTTTACTCTTTGGACGAGAAACAGTTACTTCGGGCTCACTTTATACGCCAACTAATAATATTGATGAAATCGTTTTTCTACCTAGGGATATCTATGCTACTAACATAGGTTTATTGTCTGCAACTTTCGATAAAGTTCAGACAGCCCTTCATATTGCTCATGTTCGTAACTCTTCTCGATATAATGAAAGTCATACCTTTAAAGAATATAATGTAGGAGACACAGTCTGGCGAAGAAACTATATAAATAGCCAGGCTGGGACTTATTTCAGCGCAAAACTAGCACCGAAATATGTGAAGTCCACTGTGTTGCAAAAATTATCTCCATTAGTCTATATACTAGAGGATCCTAATGGCAACCAAGCTAAATGGCATATTAAGGATTTTAAAATATGATGTCTATAGTTATGTAAATAAATTCACCATTCTTATACTTACTCATGACTCATCTCTATCCTCTTCCTTTCTTCTAACTGTAGAGTTTTATTCGGTCTATTTAAACTCTATAATTTTTATTTTCTTTTGTTCTTTCATTGGTTCTTAAACCATTAAAAGATTATTTTTAATCTTCTTCTATATCTGATCTTATCAGATAACTCTTTGAAGTGCTTTTAGGTACAAGTTACCTAACCTTCTATTATACTATTTTCTTATCAACTCTAAAAGTTGACTGAAGCGGGTTGCGACTTCCTTTAAATAAGCCTTCGCTAATCTTCAACTCTAAAAGTTGACTGAAGCGGGTTGCGACTTCCTTAAAATAAGCCTTCGCTAATCTTCAACTCTAAAGGTTGATTGGGGTGGATCCCTTATTAAAAGTCTTTATATTTCATCTTATTATGGGTTTTAGACGCGAGCGGATTACAACTCCAAAAATAAGCCTACTGTTATTGATTTATCAGGTGGAGTAGTGATCATTGAATGTGAATCCTACCTGGCCTAACTTCGTAAGATGTCGGTGTGTTTGAATGAGTTATGAAAGTTTTGTGAATGTTGTAATACTTTAACCTTACCAAAATTTTTGTTCTAGGCCAAAAATTTTCTCGGGGTCGTTGGGGAAATATAGTATCTGCCTACTACAGACACTCTATACTCACACTTATCATCCATATTCATACTTTTATTGGTTTTACATTAGCATATTACCAATCATTTCGTTTTTATAAATATTTTCTTTATATCCTTTGTTGTGACATGTTTACTTCAAATTTGTCAGATGTCATTTACTTTTATTTTTGATTCTTACCAGCCAAACTCTCTATGAAGGTTTCATTTAGATTATATATTACTAAAAATTATTATCATCAATTCGTTAGTTCAATTGTTGTATTTTATAATTAATTGCGAATATTTGCTGTGTAAAGATATTCTGAGTTATATTTATAAAAATATTATGCGCAAGGTTTTTGACCAATTGCTACTGGCTGCTTTGAATACTGGCAGGTTGCGTCTTACTAGAGCGCAGCAGTTTTGAATCTAAAAAAGACATTGGAAGAAAAGAAACGGAAGATCAGGGTATAAAAGGGATTTCTGACAGATGCCCTGGTTCTAGTCTGGAGTCAAGAGTTCAGTTCTAGTCTGGAGTCAAGAGTTCAGTTCTAGTCTGGAGTTAAGAGTCAGTTCAGTCTGGACACGAGAAATCAGTATAGTCTAAAATCAAGAAAACAGCTAAGTCTAGTTTGGAGTCAAGATCTGTCATATCTTGAGTTTTGAGCACAGCCTGGTGGAGTCAAAGAGCGGCCTTCGTTTAGTGCTGCCGTGGCTGTTGCTAACTGTCTGCTGGAAGCTGCTTTGCGAACTGACGAGCCTGGCACTGGGGCTCATTACCTGTCTGCTGGAAGCTGCTCTTCGAGCTGACGAGCCTGGCATTGGGCGGTACGTGTCTGCTGGTGGGTCCTACCAAATCGCCCTGCATCAAGTTCGTCGTGGTCAAGCTCATCTTAATCAAGCCAGCTTTCTACGACTGCAAGTTTGTCTTCAGTTACTATCACGCTCAGAGATTTGCGGAGATATTTAAAACGTTCTCGGTTAACCTGCCCTTCACTTTTGTACTAATTTATTGTATTTTTCATTTCATCATTTATTAAATTCATTTTCCCCTAATTACTTTTTTAATGTATAAATCTGTTTACTCCTTTCATCAAGGAATAAGCACGTTTGTTACAATATTCAGTAAATATTTGCAATTAATTCAGAATATGAGAATTTTTTTGACAGTTTTGGTAGAACTACGCGGAATTGGTATATATTTTTCAGGAAATGTATTAGTGATCATTATTTTAAGATTATTCTTCTGTATTTTAAGTTTATTCTTCTGTATTTTAAGTTTATTCTTCGGGATTTTGAGTTTATTCTTCTGTATTTTAAGTAAAGGTGTCTGTAAATTAGTGTTTTCCGTTAGTCGTAAGAGGCAGGACGCGTGCTGTAGACTGAGATACGCCATTTTGAATCCGAATAAAATTGTTCTTGTGATAACATATATCCGAGATTCAGTGATCCACATGACAAAATATAAATAGTATCTATTTTTTTTGTATTTTAGTCTGTTAAGAGACATTGGACAAGTTGATCAGCTTATTCATAATTTATTGGGATTATTTTGATCCTTTTCGGTAATTTCGTTTCTTCATAATGATAACTCAAACGAATTTGCTGTTTTGAAAACGCTGTTTATATTGGTTATGGTAAAGGCTGTGTTAAAGTGTTAATTGGGTACCAGGAGCTCATACACTAAAAGTGATATAAATATTAGATGCTTGGAAGAAATTGAAGAGTGGTTTTACGTTATTAATAGAGACCAGATTATATGCATATGCATATTTGCATATGAATGGAGTATTGTGGCAAATTTATGAAGCTATTATATGTTTTAGATAAAATCATCTGTCCGTGCATTAGGGCCATTTTTTTTTAATTAAACTGTATGTAACTAGAAAAAATAAATTAAAATATATCAGAGGTCATATTTTCAAGTAAAGGACCTAAATTCAAATAACGATTCGTGACCTTAGTGGCTGTAGTACGATCGTTTTCAAATTATACAAAGATTTTGAAATGCTCAATTGTTTTACTTAGATTATGGAACAGTGGTTACTGAATTATTAAATATTCAACAACATAAAATTGGTCTTTGACTTTTAGAAAATGTAGGAGTATGGAGAAAAAAAACAATATTTTGTAGTATAAACTTTTTTACATTAAACTTTACATATTTTGGCATCGATCCATGATTCTGATGCATATTTCGAGCATTAATTCAAATAGAAATAATATAAAGGGTGTAAAACACCTCTTAACGAAGCCGAAAGGCACTGGTTCTCCCTGTCATTGCGATCATTTTTTTGTTCTACACCATACCTGGGAACCTTCTATTTACGAAGATATTAGGGGTCAAAGTTCCAACTTTTTGACAAGTATTTTTTTAAATACGAGTTTTTAATGTAAGATTTTTACTTTAAACACCTCCACGACCCCCGTACTATTCAATCCGTCAATCAGCACAATGTTTTGAGTGCGTTACATTGAGTTCTACCACAAAACATGATTTTACACCCCCAAAAAAAAAGTCGTTTCCCAGCAATAATTTTTGCGTAAAGTTACTTAGTTTCATGTACAGAATGCTTGGTTGACGGCTTTGTGATGAGGTGATTTACACCCTGTATTAAGTAAAGTGCACGGGCAGTAAAATATAGTGGCGCACAAAATACATCGAGATTATATTCAAAAGTAGTTAGAATAATGAATTTTATGATTATTTTGTATGATTTCAAGAGTCTCGGTAGAAAAAAAAACGAACATATCAATGTATTTTAGAGATTGCTATTAATGTAAGTAAATTTGAACTTTAAGTTAATGTGTTTTAGAGAGATTTTACAACGGAGAATCTCATTGTAAGAACTAGCTAATTTATGCGCATTTATGTAATGTTATTATTGGAAATTAAAATGTTTATAATAACTACCCGTATCTAAATGACCCTTAGGACTATTTTCTATATATATTAATAGTAGTTCTCACATAACACATTTTTTTTCAAGTATTATTTCACATATTAAGAGCGTTTTCACCTTACGGAAGTTCATACAAACTTTTAAGTCCCTATTTTCTGAAATGACTGAACCGACCGTTGGGTTTACTATCAGCCACATCTCTGCCCAACCCTTCGCCAGATATTTGTGTTATGCAAAATATTCATTAAAAATCCCATCGCACATTTAAAGCCATTTATTTAGTCATCCATACAAAATTTAGTACATAATATCAACATTCAATTCCACAAATATTTTTATTTATCGATAAAATTTGGCTAAAAATCATGTTCCATCTATATTTCTTACTATCTTGAGATATACTAGCCTATATATCTTAGTACATACTTTGTGCGAATTAAACAATTATAACATAGTTGGGCACACTGAATTTTTAGTATAATAATTGCTTAGAGTAATAATTATAATTATTTTAAAACTGACATGGTCACTAACACTATTAATAACACTTACAACGGGATATTTACCATGTGTATTGCTGTTGCAAACGCAATGATCACGGATAAACTCCGTTTTATCGGTGATCATGGCGTTTGCAACAGCGCCGAAATATCGGGAACTCGAAACAAATAATGCACATGGTAAATATCCCGTTGTAAGTGTTATTAATAATTATATTTTTTATAGTAATAATTGTAAGACGTAATAATTATTTTCATGTCACGTTAATTCAAAAAATCGTTTTTAAGTCTTACAAATAATGAAGAAGTTTTTTTTGTCTTAATAGTAGAGAAGACAAAAAATTTTTTTGAGTACCTAATAATTATGTCACATAAATACAAACACTGAAAATAATACAACTACGTCACATAATTACTCTATTTAACACGAGGTAGGGACATAAATAATCACTTCTTTCTTAGGTACAGTGCCCCGCACCATTACCTGACCCATCTCACAAAGCAAAAAAGAGGCAAATG
Source organism: Cerastis leucographa (assembly GCA_963082945.1). Classification (NCBI taxonomy): domain Eukaryota; kingdom Metazoa; phylum Arthropoda; class Insecta; order Lepidoptera; family Noctuidae; genus Cerastis; species Cerastis leucographa. The sequence continues at coordinate 19,930,253 of OY720355.1, forward strand.
GGTCAGGTAATGCTGCTCCCTGACTGTACCTATAATTTTTATGGTATTTTACAATGCAAAATATTTTGCCCAACTGAAACAACGAATGATTCGTCGATAAACATTTCGGAACATTTCTTTAACACCACTGAAAATATATCCATAAAATCTTTGGTATTTTCTTTACAACTGTAGTTTACAACGTTATCGGGCAAATATTTAGTGGCATTTAAAAATAATTTTGTTATGTCGCAGTGTAAAAATATTCAATTTTATTTTAATTTTCTAACAAAACTATCTTATAATTGTACTCTTTTCTTGCAAAATATTTTTCTTCTATTATCAAATTTTCTTCCATTTCATATAAATATCTACCTAATTACCAGCCCGATAATGATGAAAATCTATCACAAACAGACTAATCAATCGAAAAATATTATCACACCTACTTTAAAATATTAACAGTGTGTGAGCAACGTCTACTTTGGTACATAACACGCCTTTGCTTCTTTAAAACAAGTATTTTAATTTTCTGAAACGAATTTCCACCCTATGTAGGAAAGCGACATATTAGCCCGCGAGATTCAAATTTTCTTACGTTTTTTTTTTTGTAATTCCCAGCACGCGTAGCACCGCCGAAGAAACGGGCTATGTCGTCGGAAGAATAGACAAACTGACACATTGTCAGTGTCTATCTGTCATTATGTTCATTCTTCCGTAGACATAACCAGTTTCTACAGTGGTAATGCTACGCGTGCTGGTCAGTGTCACGCTGTTTGTTGAACAAAATATGATTCGCTACTGTAACAGGTATGGAGTTACAGAATTATAATCCTTACAACCCTTTAAGTTCTTTTAATCCCATTAAAAGGAACATTATCTTTTCATTCCGTAATAGTTGCATTGGTATTTATTTTATTGTTATTAATTATTTTATCTTTGTATGTATAAGTAAGAACCTTCTTATATTGTATTTTATATTTTAAATCCATACTATAATATTATAAATGCGAATGTCACTCTGTTTGTTTGTTTGTATGTTTGTTTGTTACCTTTTCACGACTAAACTGCTGATCGGATTTTAATGAAATTTGGCAAGAAGATAGATTTCAACCTAGGGAAGGACATATGCTATATATAATTACGCTACGACCAATAGGAGCGGAGCAGCAATGACAAATGTTGCGAAAACGGGGAAAATGTGACGCAGACGAAGTTGCGCGGGACAGCTAAAAAAAAAAATAAAAAAAAAATAGTTAAATGTTTTAAGTTTTATGTATTCCATTTCTCTTCTTCTTTTACACACTTTGTCTACATCCCTTTTTTATCCTTTCGCAGGTATGCTGAAAGAGATTTCTTTCTAAATAAGTATCACCTTTGTACCTATTTTCTGTTCCTTACTTGTTTCCTGTATTTAGTGTGTACATAAATTGTTAAATAAAAAAAAGACTTTTCATGAAAAAGACTGTAAAGTCGTATTTGTTACAGCACCGAATTATATTTCAATCAATATAAAACCAGACACTGACTTGCAAATTGCAAAAAAAATAAGAAAATTTGAACTTCGCGGGCTAACCTAGCGATTGCTTTTTAAGGTCGGCTTACACCACAAATCACTGTATTTAAACATCGTTCGTTCATATGATAGAGCAGCGGTGGCCCAGTGGTGGCAGCCCCGACTTACGAGCAGTTAGCCGTGGGTTCGAACCCAGGTGCATTACTTTGTGTAATTTATTTCATCACCGCTGCTCTCAAAAACGGTGAAAGAAAACATCGTGAGGATACCGGCATGTCTTAGAAGTAAAAATACGAAGACATGTGACATCTACCAACCCGCACTGGGCCCGCGTGGTGGATTACAGCCCACTCCCTCTCATAGAGAGGAGGCCTGTGTCCCAGCAGTGGGAACATTATAGGCTGATGATGATGATGATACATCGTTCTGCTTCTGTCACGCAGAATGAACTTATTTTAAATAATTATGTTTAGCTCTAAACGCATTTAGTCATTTGTGGTGCAGGCAGGCAGTCCTTCTTACACTTAACATTGCATTAGAATTAGAACACATACCTAATACTTACCTAGTTGGCAGTACGGTAAAGTACTTATGCACTATTTATGCTGATAAGGAGAACAACAAGAATAGGACATTTTGACAGCTGTCAAAATAAGTCGCATATAAACTTACAGTTCTTCTTTATTTAATTTCACCTATTACAGTAGCAAGTCACCAGCACCCTGTTTTATTTGATTAAATTAACGTTAATTTTTGTTTTGTTGAGGGTAAAAAAAACAAAATTAAACATTAAAAATAGTCTTAAAAAACATATTCTTTTAATTTAACCCAAAATAAGAACGTTTCTCACGCTCTAAAGAGTTAAATTAAAAGAATATGTTTTTTAACTGAACTGATTCTAATTAAACTTAGTACGCATAAGCAGGCTAAATAGATCTAAAAATCATTTTCAAAATGTCTTTAATAAAAGAAAGGATAATTGGCAATTTCTGTTTCTACAGATAATTTATGATCGGTCTAATTTAGCTGTAACACTATTTTTCTAAAATGTTTTTAGTAACGTTTTAGACCTTTGTATCCTGCTTATGCGTATAAAGTTTCATTAAAATCAGTGCAGTCATTTCGGAAAATAATAAGAATAAACTGAGACTGCCTCGTTGGTCTAGTTGCGCAAGTGCGACTGCCAAGCAACAGATCCTGGGTTAAATTCCCGGACGGGGCAGAGTGTCACTGGGCTTTTCCATCAGGAATTTCCCAGTAACGGTTGACGGCAATAGGCTCACACCCTATTACATAGGACTTAAAGCATAACTACCGAAAAGTGGGTGTACTATTAAGGTACAGACAGCGTCATTAAGTAGTTACCCCTGGCGTACTCGGCGGGACTGTAAAAGAGTTAATAACATACTGACGCTGTCTGTACAGCTCTGCCTTACTCTTTGGGGATTCCTGTAATCCCCAAAGAGTAAGGCAGAGCTGTGCCTGATGATTTGTGATAATGAGAATAAAGATTGTTATGATTCATTAGACGTTTCAGTGTCAGCAACCAAACTGCTTACTGTGATTTTGACACTGAAGTCAAACTGTGAAAGAACTCGTCAGTGACTGCCTATTTGACCTCCACAAGTAATACGAGATACAGGGTTATTTGTAAAACACCGGCAACCTCTCGGGGGTATGTTACGAAGTATATGCGGAGCAAAATAAAGCGATAGTATAAATAGCGAGGGGAGCATAGTCGTAACATTTAGAGCGTTCAATTTAAATATTTTTATTTTTGTATGAAAATCTGATGAACTAAAATATGACGAATTTTTTAAAATCATAGAACAAAAGTTGTTGATTATGATGTTAGTAACATAGTCCTGAGAAGTTGCCGGTGTTTGACAAATAGCCCTGTATACCCCTTGGTAATGCCGGCCACACACCTTACGATATACTGGTGCAAGTCTAGACTTGCGCAAACATAAGAAATTTGAGAGTGACCACAGACGGCTCAAGTAAACTTGAACGATTTAATTTCTGTGAAAGTCACCCTCCAGATGCGTTGTGTTGTGTTGCGCGGTAATGGCTTCCTTTGATGATGCTGTGGCAATAGTTGGCTTAGACTGCTATAAAAAAAAAACAGACAAGACGTAAAAACCGAACCATATGATGTAAAGAGTGGTTAATGAAAAGAGAATATTATCCACACATAATATTACTTCTTTTTTTTTATAACGACGCCTAAATCAAAGTCTATACAATAATTTCTCTTTTTGGGACTTATATAAATTATTAAGTTAACTAGGATTAGCTGTGAAAGGATGTTTATCCTTTCACAGTATAAGCATTGCTTAACCTACTGGAATTGATAACACAAAATATGATCTGAAAGAAAATCGACGAATCCCGACCCTACCGCAGGACGTGCATACAATCAGCTGGCTGAGACACGACTGACGTTGAACGCGAAAATGCCACACACGCTTCGGTAAACTTGCGCAAACGCAAATTAGCACAAGTTCGGAATCGAAAATTGGTCAAGTCTAGAAACTTGCGAAATTATCTAAACTTGCGCAATTATCTTCCAACACACGTAACTGTATACTGGTGCAAGTCTGGACTTGCACCAGTATATCGTTAGGTGTGTGGCCGGCATAAGACTGGTTGTCAAACTTTCAGGCGACTGACTACCTGTAACAACTGTCAAAGATCTACAAATGATACGAGTAGCAGGGACCAACTGTGAAAGAACTGTATTATACGATTTGTTTCAAGAGTTGACAACAATACCTTTGAAGTCAGTAAACCCAATACTCGGTCCTATGCTTATTGTGATCGCATATTACTAACGTTTAACATCATTGGTGCATTATTTTACATCAATTCCAATATTATAAATGACTATCTATCACAAATAATTTAATGGCCTTGTTGCCTTTTTTATTTTGACATCAAACATTGAATATTCTATCAAACATCTTGGGGCTGTCCATACAAGTGTAAGAGAAAGGTGACATTAACTTCTTTCTGGAATTCTAAGGATTTCTGTCTTTCACAGCGACACATTTAGCCATTATTTCCAGTATAATAAGGTCTCGCTTTGCATAGATTTCCCATACAATGAGAGATCCGCTTAAACTGGTTATGTCAGGGACAACTGTAACCGTAATAAGTGTTTTTAACACTGTTTTTTAACAGTTTTAACAGAAAAACACTTTTAAATGTAATAGATACAATAATGTTACCGAATCAAACTGTAACCTTTTTTAAGTGTTAATAAGTGTTACCGAATCAACCTGTAACTTTTTATATGTGTTAATAAGTGTTAATATGTGTAACTGAAATAATCAATTATAGCTTCAGGTATAAGGAATTGCAACGCTGCGTTTACCTATTACACTTATTAACACTTTTATATCTGATACGGATATGTTAAGGTTACTTTTTTGTAAGTGTTTTGGGTTAACACATTGAAAACACATTTATAAGTGTTACATATTTGATTCTGTTAATTCAACATGTAACACTTATAATTCTGTAACCTTTATGAAGGTGTTTTTAAGTCCCGTATGTATAGCTTGATTGGTCGACCAAACTAAATAACGAAATAAACATTTTTGATTTTGAAACTATAACTTAATGACTACATTTTATTGAGGAACTATGTTTAGTGGTTTTTGTGACTTTTATGCAGCCTGGAATTCCTTTTTACAATCGTTCATAAAATACCTATTGATCATGTTAATTCACCCTTCTGCTACCTCGTATTGGTCATAGTTGCATTCAGAATATTTCCTCCATTAACTTTTAATAACTTAACCATTATCCGAAACTCTCTTATACCTCGATATGTTTATCAATCGCTACTATCAATCTTGAGCGACAATTTTTTGGCAAAGTCCTACCCTACCAGGGCACCATGAACTGACAGTAGCTTATAACAATGAGAACACAGTAAACACCTTAGGTAACCTCTGTCATCGTTGATCACGGTCCTTCCTCTTCCGCTTAAGCACGAATAGAGGTCCATCTAGGTCTTCATCAATCTGTTCCTGGGCTTTTCCTTTTGTCTCAGGTATGATGAAAAAAATGTACAAGGAGCCCAGGAACGTGACCGAGGCGCATATGTAGTAGGTCCCGTGGAGGCCTAAGGAGACGGCAATGGTGCCGTAGTATCGGAGGATGAAGAAGCTGCTGAGCCACATCCAAGATATTAGGAGGCTGGATGCGAGGCTTCTTACCTGCGGACACGAAGGTTGATTGGGTTAATGATATTCTTATGTAGGAGGTTGATGTAACGATAAGTAGAGGAAGACAAAAGAAACGATGGATGGACTGTGTGAAGCTTGATATGGCTAGAAAAGAGGTGTCTGATCCACAAAATGGTGATCTGACCAAATAAGGGCTGGAGAATTATGATGATGATGAGGTGACGATAAGTAAAAGGACTTGGACATACTTACATTGATGGTAAACAATTCAGAAATAAGTACATAAGGCACGGATCCCAATCCAATATTGTACAAAAACAGCACCACTGACATTAAAGCCACAGGCGCCCAAAGATTCACTGCAGGTTCCGCATCTTCGCCATTCGTTATATTCTGGACTTTCCATTCTTCATGAGCACTATCGTTGTCCAGATTCACTCTATATCTAGATATGTCATTGGTATAATTCTTCCATTCTGGATTTGTATTGATGCCAGTGAAGTTCTCAGTCAGTTGCAGACCCTTGTCCTTCAGGTTGTTAGTACGTTTGTAAGGCCACAAGCGGGGAGAGTACCAGGAATGCAGGCGTAGGTTGGGGTCGCAGTACGCACCTAGGATAGCGAGGCAACAAGTTATACCTGAACAGGACCAGAGCAGCAGCATCTAAAAGAAGTAAAGGAGCATTTATTTATTTATGACCAAAATTGAGGTCTTCGAGGATGCGATTGAAAACTTGAAATGAATCAAAACTTACTTTTCTGCCCAGTTTGTCTACGGAAACAGTTGCGACTGCAGCTCCCAGGACCAATGCTGTACCGCATAGTATAGAGCCAGCTTCAGAAGGCTCGAACAGTGGCCGAGGGGCAGACCTGAAAATATGCAAAAGATCGAAGCTTAACGACTGATTAGAAAAGACTCCCAATGTAAGACTAGTAATTTGATACTGGTAAAACTGGTTATCAGCCTTTCTGGCCACTGACCACCTGTAATGACTTTAAAATTCTACAAATTATAGCCGGGACCAATAGATTAACGTGCTTTCCGGGACACGGAGGAAAGGTGGATGGAGGACGGCTGTTATTATTTAGACACGTGCTCTTCAAAAAGTTGTTTTAATTCGCCATCGTGGGTGCCATAACTTACCCGTTAAACATGGTGTAGTTATAAGCCGTCAAGTTCAGATGCGGCACACTATGCGTGGAGTGTCGCAGGACGGCAGCCGCGAAGCTGTTGACCGCGCCGGCGCCACTGCCCGCAGCGGCACTCAGCACTACGAGGCAGGAAAACAACGCGCGACGGGAGCGGCGGTGACGAACTGGGGAAGGTAATTTTGTTTTGGTACTATTTGTAGTGGATGGAATAGAGGCATTTGCCCATAAGTGGGTCAGGTCAGACAAACAAACAAAAAAAGTATTAATAAACCTACAACTAGAACGGTCGGGTCGATAATAGTGACATAGCGTCCGTCGTCTCGCTGAATCTGTCTTCTGAAAACTGATCAAGTTTCGAATCAGAGGGTTTCTCTGATTAGACACTTGATCAGTTGTTAATCTTAATTGATCGAACCGGGATGTGGTTGAAGTTCCACGGACCCGAACAAAGTGCAATGCTGCCACATTTGTTTTTGCGAACCGCCAGTCTTTGGAATTCACAGCCGGTTTCTTTCTCTGTTTCCCGATCATTATAATCTAGATCTTTTCAAAGTTTGAGTGAATAAGTTCTTCTAGACAAGCGTGCGTCACCCTAGTTCATCGCGTGAGATCAGCAGAGCAAAACGACTTGAAGCGTCACTTAAACGCGTTTGACCCGTGAGTGAAGGACACATGTATGCTACGGGAATAGTTTAGCTCTAGGTTGACACAATTTAGTATACCACTGACACGCTAGTACAAGAAAGCTTCTACTTACACAGCTCCCTACAAGCCGACTGCTCCCTCTTCTTCTCCGAGGAGGAGTCGAGTCCACTGCTCCTCTTCAGCATCGGCTGGAAGGTGTCAGAGTCCTGGCGACGCAGCGGCTCGCGTCTGCCGTAGCAGTCCGAAGTCCTGATCTTCACCTCTTGCTGTTCTATCACATCTGTCAGGTCTTCTCGGAAGTCGGAGCCGTCAAAAAAACACATGATTTTTGCTGCATCCTGAAATCGTAATTGGAGTCTTGATGTACAGTGTACTGGCAAAATGTCATACTCATAATAATTAGCTCATCATAGTTCTTGTTCGTAGCAATCACTTAAGAGTAGACGAGAGAGAGGGGGGGAGAGAGAGGAGAGAGAGAGAGAGAGAGAGAGAGAGAGAGAGAGAGAGAGAGAGAGAGAGAGAGAGAGAGAGAGAGAGAGAGAGTAGCAGTGATAGCCCAGTGTTAAAGAAAGAAAGAAAGAAGAAAGAAAGAAAATAAGTTTATTTGGCTCATGCCACAAGTACACACAACATTAAACAAAAATTAACCAGAACTTGAACTTGAACAGTGTTGTGACCGTCGGACTCCCAAGTTATAGGTCTCAAGTTCGAACCCCAGACTCGCACTTCTAATTTTCGGATTCATGTGCGTATTGTATAATTATCACTTGCTTCGGTGAAGTAAAACAGCCTGAGAGATAATTCTCGACGGCAGGTGAAGCCAAGTCAGAGGTCCATTGCGGGCAATAAAATAAAATAGTTAACACTATTGAGTCTTGTTGCTCGAATTCATCATCATCTGCCTAGCCCACTGTCAACTGTGTTGGCGTCGGCTTTCAGTCAAACCTAATGCAGCAGAATACCAGTATTTTTATATAGTGGTATTGGCAACTACAGTACTTTCACAAGTTATTATGCCTTGTGACTGGGACTGTAGTTTCGCGTTTTTTGTTTTTTTAAAAGCTTTTATTGTTTTTTTACTTTCAAAAGTGCCTGTAATGGTCTAATTTAAATAAATTCTTTGAGTTTTAGGTTGAGTTTATATGGAGCGATTGCCCATCTGACCTCCACAACCCAATTAGTACTGGGTAGTACGATACCCCTTGGTAAGACTGATTGTCAGACTTTCGAGTCACTGACTATCTGTAACGACTGTCAAAGATCTACAAATGACAGCCGGGACCAACGGCTTAACGTGCTTTCCGAGGCACGGAGGAAACTCGGTATGTGATGGGTGGTCACCCACAAGCAAACCTAGGCAAGCGCGGCTTAACTGAAGATTGATCCGAGCGGCTCGAATCTCGAATTAAATGATTAAATAAAATAAATAATAAAGTCCGCGTGCATTATAACCTTAGGCCTTAGGTTATCTAGAGTAAAAGATATTTTAAACAGGTAATTATTCTTAAGTTTGTATGTAGGCGGTAATCTTCGGAACGACTGTTCCGATACTAAAAACTCTTGCACTAGGGGGAACCTGCATTGTACCCGAGTGTCATGAGCTACATTTATAACGTTCCTGTGGATTAATGTCCGTACATAACGGGAGCGACACCACGAGCAGAATCTAGTTATCAGATTAACTTAGAGATCTATGAAGTCTTAGTAGTGCCGACACAACGCCTTCAAAATCCCGTGACACCAAGGCTGAAAATTCGTACCTGTATTTTTCCAACACTGATGAGGAACGATGGTGTCTCCGGCAACCATATAAGTGATACTAGAAGTACAGCAGGAGGCACCGCCATTGACAGCGATAGTGCATGCGCGGACAAAACACCGCCAGCTGCGTAGGCGAATAGGATCCCGCAACTAGAACGTTAATTTAAGAAAATTTTCAGGATGAATTGACAGCTCCTGTGATTCATTATGTCTTGGTGTTAAACAGTTTATTTCATATCCATTCGTGGCCTGCTCGTTACTTCTGTAAATTCTCTTGCAGAGAAAGTAGGAGAAGAAGAAGCATCTTCTCAGAAGCCTTTACTTAACCAACAGTGGGACAATTATTGTCCGGCTATTTAGCGGAGCATGCACCTGTGATGTAAACGTAAAAAAATCGATTTTGTACAGAAACTAGCGATTGTTACAAATTGGTTCATTACAGGATGCACACTGAAATGCTCGGGGGGAGCGCTTTTACTTGGCTATTAGAAACCATTTTAATACCTGCAAGCCAATGCTGGCATAGCAGCTAGTCCTCTGGTTCTTGGAGCTATTTCTGCGCAGTATAGTGGCGCTAACGACAGCGCGCCGGCACCTCCTGCTCCAGCTGCTACCCTGGCCGCCCAGACACCTCGAGGACCACACCATGCTGCTAGCGACCAGCTTATCTGGAATCAGGGTCAATGTTACTGTTTGTTTACTGTTGGCAAAGATGACCTTTTTACAATGATTTCTAAACGGATAGGTATACGATACAGATGTCCTAGGTGGAATTGGGAGAGGCCTAAATATTTGAGAAGCCTAGAAGTCCTTTCATGAAGGAGCCCTATAATATTTAGGCCTCCCCCAATTCCACCTTGGACGTCTAGGACATCTGTATATAGGGAGTCAAATTTTAAGTGTTAAGAAAAATGTGAGTTAGTTATTGAAGTCTATTATTATTCTGCTGAGTAAAGACCTCGATATTCCTCCCCGTTTAGTGTTACCGTCCAGAGCTAAGGTGATTTTGTACAGAGGAACTGAATAAAATTACTGGTTTGAAGTAAACAATTTCGTTTCCATAGATCGATTACTAAGACATCTTGTATAAAACAGGTTTCGATTATCATAAATAGTGTACTCACAATAAAACTAACGCAGATACAAAATGCTCCAGCTTTGCGCCCCCTCGCATCAGCAAGCACAGCGAAGAAGGGCGCCGCTGGCAACGCCACCAGACACGGTAGCGCAGCCAACCAGGCACCTCCTGTTAGTGCCTCGCTCCCTAGTACCCCCGACACCCAGCCGGTGCTGCAGCCATGGGTGAAACAGGATAGGTTATCTGGGAAAAGAAGTAAAACCTCTCTAATTTCTTGTGTGAACGTGAAAGTAACTCTGTCTCCCTGGTACCATTTCACGCCTAAACAGCTTAATGTATTTGGATGGAGTGCACACTGACATACAATGACCTGAATTAGCAGAGCAGAGGTTAGATTCTATCCCGGTGGTACGTTTTTATGGGATAATTCATGACCAAAAACATTCAAATATTTCCGAGCGATAGAGCAAACACTGGGAAAAATTTAATACAAAAATTTGGATCCCATGCATTTTCGATCTAATTATACGAAACGAAATAACTCGAATGCTACTTGCCAAGTGGGTATGAAATTATGACACTAGACAGAGCGAATTTTTACAAAGTAGCAACAAGTACTATCACGATTTTCTTCTTTTTGTCTTGTCCAGTCTATGGCTCGAAAATCTAAAACTCTTTTAAATCTCTTTTTTGATGACCTAAGTAAACGCAGGGAAAGAAACTAGCCTGGTCATAATACCTTTATGAGAACCGAGTTCTGCTTATTCCCAATTGTATTGTGCACCTAACTCATTCTTTTCTAACTGAAAATGCAGCTGATTTGAATTAAGTCATCCCTTGCTAAGGCTAAAGAAAGATTGAAATCCGTATTTACATAATGACATCATTAAAGAGATGCCATTATGTAGATAACTAAGACTTTTTGATGCTTTCAAAGCCTTGTCAGATGAGTAAAGGGACGATGCAGCATTCTTTTTACAATTCCTCGGCATAGTATGTTCCCGACTAAGTTATGGTCGGATTCCAGTATTTGGAGCAACTGAACCCAATTTGTAGTTAGTTCTGTAAATACGGTATACCCCTTGCGAACACTGGTTGTCAGACTTTTGGGCCACTGACTACCTGTAACGTCTATCAAAGTCTGCAGATGACGAACGGCTTAACGTGTTTCCGAGGCACGAAAGAAACTCGGTATGTAACTGATGGTCACCCATCCATAGACCGACCTAGGCATGCGCGGCTTCATCTTTGAGATCGACCCTAGCTGGTATTATTATTTAACCACGATTAAGCATTAGCATTTCTATTAGAAACCCCAAAATAATTCAAACAATCTACTTTGAATTGCAAAATCAAATTAAAATTCAGTAACGGATGGACTAGGAAAGCAGAGAATGCAAAAAGCGCTGTTTATATTATCATCCGGAAACATTTAGAAATTCTGAACAGTCGTTGTGGATGCAGATTGTCGGCTTTTGTCCGTTTTTGCTGTGTTGTTAACATGTTTCCTGTCCTTGGTGAGACTGTGAGCTCTCTTTTTGTGTAGATTGTTATGTTACGTGGTTTATAATATTGATTTTAATATAGATAAATAAAAATAGTGCGTGGAGTCCCTCCGCGCGGAAGAAGTGAAACTTCGTAATGATACACGAACGTTCGAGTGCCGCGCATTCACTCTCGTTATTTTATTGAGCTTCTAAATAATATTTTGTTGTTTTCTTGTTATATTATTTTTATTACATAATTATTACATAAGTTTATCGAGGTTATTCTACTCATGGAAATTGAGCGAAGACTGGTTACACCGAAGACTGTTTGCACGCCATCTTGCGTACCTAGTAGAACTACGTAGTCACAAATCTTGTAATACTGCCATCTCTAAGTGAGTTTTAGAAACGGTAGCGTTAAACTTGTTGGAAGTCGCTTATGAAGTTACACTTTAAAAACACACCTACTTCGATTAACGATCATTGTATGTGTTTATTAATGAGAAGCCTGAAAGTCGGACCTCCAGTCTTACCAAGGTGTAGCAAGTTATCCAGTTACTGGGTTACGGAGGTCAGATAGGCAGTCACTACATGTTAAATACTGGCATTAACCTGCAACCTGTTCGACTATAAGTATCCCTAACATAATTAGAAAGTGCTTGGCAGATGTGTCAGGTATCTCAATGTCCTAAGAGCGTTTGTACGACTTACGACATTTCATACAAACTTTCAATTAAGTCCTTTCTTTTAAGTCCTTATCTTCAGAAATGACTGAACCGATTTTAATGAAACATCATACGCATAAGTAGGATACAAAAACACATTTTTGAAAACTAGTGTTATAGCTAAATTAGACCGATTATAAATTATCTACAGAAACAGAAATTTCCATTTTTTAAAGACATTTCGAAAATGTTTTTGAAAAGTTTTTAGACGTATGTATCCTGCTTATATGGCTGAATTTTCATTAAAGTGGTTTCCGTCGTTTTGGAAAATAAGTACTTGAATGTTTGTCTGAAATGCCGTAAGGTGTAGAAGCTCTAAAAATCAAAAGCCATTTATTAAAATAAGGTTGAAAATCCATTTTTTTTTAATGTCCCAATTACATAACGGTCGACATAAACGCCCGCACTTCACGGATTGTGCCAAAACCTTCGGCATACGATATCAGATCTATTATAATTTCACAATAAGATTGTATTGTCATCGGATACACGCCGTGTGCGCAAAATTTCCTCTCAATTGGATTACGAGATTTGGGTCGAGATTCTGTCGTTATGGGGATAGCAGATAATTGCAGGTTATTGTATACCAAAGGAAGGTAAAACGAAACATGACACGTGTAATATTAGGCAGTACCTAGACGTATAAAAAGCTACGGCTTTAGGACTATAAAGTTGAGGTGATTATTGCTACCGTAATAACACAATGATCGACCCAAAGGAAATAATATTAACAAATATGAAACATTAAAAAGTACCAGGCTGGCCAGTATACTTCGTGCAATACGCCATAAAACGGTAATGTTTGACAAAAGTGCATTTTGTATGGGCCCTAGAATTTATAATAAATTGCCTTGTTACATAAAGGAGGCCGAGAATTTTATATCGTTTAAAAATAAATTAAAGACTTTTTAATCAATAAAGCCTATTATAATGTAAATGATTATTTAAATGTAATTTAGATGTACTAATTATTAAAATTTTAAATTATTATTATTTCCTTTATTCATTTTAAAAACATACATTTTACATTTTTAAATATTTTTACAAAATTATATACAAAAACATTTAAAAACATAAAAAATAGTAGCCCATTGGCATTAAATTATTATTATTAAACTATTATTATTAAACTATTATTTCCTTTATTCGTTTTACAAACATACATTTTACATTTTTAAATGTTTTTACAAAATTATATACAAAAACATTTAAAAATATAAAAAATAGTTGCCCACTGGCATCGGGAACAGGGTCCGGGCTACCGGTGGTCAGGGCTCTTGAGAGAGGAACCTCCTAACAATACGTGCCGTGTCCAGAAGTACTGCTTTCTGAATCAAGCCCTTGATCCAACTGCCAAGCGAAAGACTCCGTAGATGTTGGTCGAAGCTTTTGGCTATTAAGCCATTGGCCGACACGACTATCGGCACAATGACTGCTGCACTCACGTCCCACATGTCGACAACCTCGCGAGCCAGATCTAGATACTTGAATTGTTTATTTTTCTCTGCTTTCACGAGGTTCTCGTCATGCGGGACCGTTATATCAACAATCATTGCGCGACGCTCCAATCGATCTATCAACACAATGTCAGGGTTATTGGCAACAATAGTCCTGTCAGTGATGATAGGTCGATCCCAATACAACGTGATATTACCATTATCGAGAACTGGGTCGGGCGCATACTTATAGTATGGCACTTCCGATTCCACAAGGTTGTATTTCAAAGCAAGTTGCTGGTGGATAATCCTGGCAACAAGGTTGTGTCTATGCAAGTACTCTCCGTTAGCCAAACGAGAACATCCAGAAATAATGTGTCGGATCGTTTCTCCCGGACGGTGGCATGCCCGATATATGTCAACCGTGCCATCCTTTACGTGCAATGTGTTTCCGGTAGTTAGTTAGTTAAACTATTATTATTAAAATATTTAACATTGCATGTAACACATATTTGCACACCTGTTAAGGTAGAATATGGCATTAAGAACTTTTGTTGTTTTGTAACACCTCATGTATGTACCCATGTTCCAGCAAATAAATGATTTGATTTTGATTTGATTGGATGTCATCCTCAACAGTAGCGTTAGCGACAACTTAGCTAACGAGGCAGACAGTCTAAATAAATTCACTTCAATTATAGTTTTAACTACATTACCTACGAATAGGTTAGCATGTTTCAAAATGGCGCGTCGTACACAACAACACACGGCACGGAAGCGGACTGAATTCGGTTCGCTTGACATACATGTTGAATTGTGCAATTTGCTAGTATTTCATTTTGGCTTAATTTCGTTGCAGTGTCCAACGGTATGAGCTGCTGTTTGGTGGACCAATATAGGCGCAAACAATCATATAGGGTGACGGGTCTGGAGCGATACTTAAACACGTAAATATACTCATAACAAACAATACTTTCCCAAGTTTTTTTTTTTTTTAATACTCATTCACTTTTATTTTGTAGTTTTTTTTAAAAGGCCTAGAAGGAGATAGCGTTTATCTCTTTCTAGGCCTTTACTAAAAAAAACTTATCTTAAAAGTAAGTAGGTTATTATCGTAGTGTGGGAAGTGAGTACAGCAGTAATCACTGATGGTCGTGTCGGCCAATGGCTTAATAGCCAATAACCCAGACTTACATCTAAGGAGGCTCTTGCTTGGCAGCTGGATCAAGGGCTTGATTTAGCAAGCAGTACTTCTGGACACGGCGCGTATTGTTAAGAGGATCCTCTCTCAAGAGCCCTGACCAACGGTAGCTCGGACCTTGTTCCCGATGCTGGTGGGCTACAATTTTATATGTTTTTTCAATATAAAAAATGTGTAAGTACGTAAATGAACAAACGAGAATAAAAAAGAAAAAAATCTTAAAATCTCCCGATTATTTAGTTTTATCCGTGTTCTTACGAGCTAAGGTTTTCAGGTCACGGCTCGCCTGGTACAAAGATAGCCATAATGCTACTTCCGATTACCGATTCGACAGATGACTGCGACGCGCGGCGTATAATAAATAGCTGAGATGTTAAATATTTATTGCCAGGATCTTTTTCTGTAATACATTCTCTTTTGGAAGTCAATTCGCAGGAGCAAATAAAAAAAGAATCACGATCAAAGATTTGTGGGAAATTGGTGAAATGCCTTTTTTTATTAAAGGGTTCCGTACCCAAAGGGTCAAACGGGACTCTATTACTGAGACTTCGCTGTCCGTCCGTCCGTCCGTCTGTCACCAGGCTGTATCTCATGAACCATGATAGTTAGCCTTGAAACTACAGATTATGTATTTCTGTTGTCGCTATAACAACAAATATACTAAAATCAGAATAAAATAAATATTTAAGGGGGCTCCCATACCCCAGCCGCCGCGGTAGACGCCCCGGGCGTCGGAGGGCAACCAGTGGCCCCCGGCCACCGTAGGCGCGAGCCTGTGGACGGTGAGTAATGGGCTAGCTCACCGTCCGTCCGTCTCATGACGACAGGCCGTGTCGAACACAAAGGGCGAAGAAGGAACATGGGTGGGTTTTAGTCAGTACAAGTCTGACACTCCCTCCCGCTCCGCCCAGAGCGGGAGAAGTCATTTGATGATTTCCCACCCGTAAAAAAAAAGGGGGCTCTCATACAAAAAAGTGATTTTTTTTGCTCGTTTTTATAAATAATGGTACGGAACCCTTCGTGCGCGAGTCCGACTCGCACTTGGCCGGTTTTTTATTGCAATGTTTGTATGTTTGTTTAGGTCAAATTTGCAGTTGCAACGTTGAACGCAGTTGCGTTCTGCTGTTTCTGCCTGCCCTCATGAATACAAAAGTGTGAGTTTAAAAGTATGCATGTAAGAATTGAGAAAGTGTTTCGTAAAACGGTTATCAAGAATGTAGGTACTATATTGTTAAAATTCTGGCTAACCATTTCAACTTCGCTACAAATTCTTGTAGAGATATTTCAAACTAAAATGAAACATAAACAATGTGAACTGTATAGTTAAGTAACAATGTCTGACTGAAGAGCGCAGTTTTATACTTGGATATCTATTTCTAGTTTCATGTAGAAAATTCTTTAAATCCGTGCAAGTTTCATCATCTGCCTAGCTTAATTGCGCGATTGCCTATCTGATCTCCACAACACGATACCCTTTGGTAAGACTGGTAGTCAGATTTTCAGGCTTCCGACTACCTGTAACGACTGTCAAAATCTATAAATTTTATATCTAATACTAAAAAGAACAAAACCGTTCGAGTTAGTGTTTAGTGTTCGTGAAAGTGAAAGTGAATAGTGTATGGTAGCATAAGTGTTACCAAATAAATAAAAAAAAAAAACGAAGTGTATTCGCCTTAAGAGCGTTTATACCTTACCGCTTTTCATACAAACTTTCAAGTCGTTATTTTCCGAAATGACTGAACCGATTTAAATGAAACTTCGTACACATAAACAGGATACACAGATCTAAAAAGTAACTAAAAACATTTTCAAAATGTGTTTTAAAAAAAGAGATAATTGGTTCAGTCATTTCGGAAAATCACGACTTGAAAGTTTGTATGAAAAGCGGTAAGGTATAAATGCTCTTAATAGAGACAATAAGAAAAGTGCCATTGGACACATTCTTAGTAAAGACAATATAGCAGTTTAGGTTTTAATGAAATTACTTATTAGTCTATATCCAAGGCTAGATTGTAATAATGATTAGGGTTCATCTTTTTGATGGACACTAGGATAAGTGAAAAAAAAAAATGTTATACCTTCGATCTTACCGTGTGACTTTTATAGTCAGGTCACGAGTCTTTAGATCTTATACATTGTTGTTTTGCATCCTCGTCAAAATTCAGGAGGTTGTCCAAAAATACATAAATAATCAATTTAAATTTCGGTACTTAGTCATTATTAAAAACGCTGTTTTTTTGGTTGTTTAAGTTTGTCAGTATTTCAGAATAACCCCGTTAACATAAAAAATCTGAAAATAATATTATTACGTTAGTTACTAAGAAATTATCGAATAAACGTTTGAGATTGTTTGTATGTAGTGTAAGCGAGGTTATAAGGCAAGAACCAGACGGGCCGCGTTTAAAACACGGGTGGTTCACACTTACCGATTTCAGTAAGAAATAAAAATTACCTACCCATTTTATTATTGATTCGAAACGAGAATCATTAGCATAGTTACCTCCTTGAATTTGACGAGGAAGCAAAACAACCTTGTATAAATCCTTTAAATCTATTATAACAGCTTGTTTACGAGTACTTACTCCTGTTTGTTTGTTTACTTTTTTGTTCCGTTCTGTTGTACGTATGTTACACGACCTGCGACAAATAAAACTTTTTTTCTATCTTTATTTGTCACTAGCTTCTGACCATTGTCGGTCACAGCGGCTAATCTCAGCGGAGAGTCCATCGGCCCTGAACACATTATCGTGCACAAGTGTGTTTCAAATATGTATGCACATTTCTAGTTATAACAAAAATCGGCGTCAAAAGATTAAAATAGTGCTACGTCGGCGGCGGCGTAGCAAATGCGAAAACTTTACGGCTACGCCAGTTACATTGTCGTAGCAAATTACGAACCCGCTACGCGAACCAATCATTGGAACTTTGTAGACAGGTAGTACCTATGTTTTGTTTCAAAGTCAAGGTTACTTTGTTTTTCGGAAGAGTTACTTTCTAGTTTTATATTTAGATATTATAAAACAAAGTCGCTTCCCGCCGTCTGTACGCAACTGATTTTAATTCGGTTTTCATCAATAGACAGAATGGTTCAAGAGGAAGATTTTTATGTATAATACATGCATGTTATATTATTATATTGCACGTGCGAAGCCGGGGCCAGTTGCTAGTTACAGATAAATTGCAAGAACACAAATTATACGGTACTATGGATGAGTCCGCAATCTCATTCATCATCACCCTACTGCAGTCCACTGCTGGACATAGACCTCTCCAATCGCAAGCCACTTAACTCGATTCTCGGCAACTCTCACCCAGTCAATACCAGCCACCCTGCTCCAACTAGCCTGAGGGTGTCCCACGTAAGGCCGTGAATCGGCAAGTGTATGTTACACTTGCCGATTCGCGGTCTTACGTCTACTCCAAAGGTCATTCGATTCTACTACTGAAATGGCCAGCAGAATTCTGAAGTACGTTTATAAAAATTGCTTTTTATTAAGAAAACTATTTAATAAATTAGTTGTGCCAGTATCACGAGTTTCTAGTAACATTAAAGGTGGATTACCACTTTCGTGCTCACGTTGACAAATGATGTTTGTGAATTATGTAGGACGGTTGTATTTGGACTCTAAACAAGCATCGAAATTAAGGTTAGGTAAAATTGAAATTCGTGCAGACGCCAGCCAGCACATCAAGCTACAAAAATCTGTTATTGGATTTTCAACTTTATTGTTAAAGAATTAAGGTCCAGGTTGATTGGAAAAATTTGACAGTTTGTGTGGCGTCTGTACTGAGCGCAAAGACTTGAGTAATTAATGTTATTCTTGACAAATAAAGGGTGTAAAGAACATCGATTCGCAAACTGTTGCTAGGAATTCAGCACAAGATTTTAGCAGGCAGTCCATTGTCGGTTTTAAAATAGTTTCGGCTGTTTCAAATAAAAAGCGTAATGCTTAAAGAACAGCTGTTAAATACATTTAGGTTTTTAAACTGACCTAATATTTTAATTGGTTGGTATAGAATAATTCTATACTAATATTATAAAGCTGAAGGGTTTGTTTGTTTGCTTGAACGCGCTAATCTCAGGAACTACTGGTTCGATTTGAAAAAATCTTTCAGTGTTAGATAGCCCATTTATCGAGGAAGGTTTTGGTTTGAAGGCTATCTATCATCACGCTACAACCAATAGGAGCGGAGCAGCAATGAAAAATTTTGCGAAAACGGGGAAAATGTGACGCAGACGAAGTTACGTGGAACAGCTATTTATAATTATTACCGTACGCCAGCTCTTATACCAATTTATTTGGGATCTGCGCAGCATTACGTCTTTTTTCAGACTTTTTTCTCTATTAATCGTCAGCGGACACCTCTTTTAATACGTCCCATTCTCCTAATTTCCTAGTATCGTGTACTGTATTCATGATGACAGTTAGTGCGTCCATTTCTCTTATAATATAACCGTTATATCTTATTATTAAACTCAAACTCAAAGCATTTATTTCAATTAGATCATACAAGCACTTTAGAAAGTCAAAAGAACAAAATAAGACGCGAAGCTACAATCCCAGTCACAAGGCATAATAACTAGTGAAAGTACTCTAGTTGCCCATTCCAAAGCGTAGATCTCTATGGAGAAGATTGGGCAAGAAACTCCATGGACACTCTTTGAAATCAAAATATGTACAAAATTTTGGTTACATCATTCATGTTAAGAATTACAAATATGTGAGAACGATGTAGAAATACGGGCGAGTTAAAAGCGTCCAGAGTAAAAGATTAAATCAGTAATTCAAAAATTAAGTAATTGAAATAAACCGTGGCAGCTAAGAAATGACCAGTCACAACTGACAGCGCCCGTTCACGAACATGACGCATGTATCAGCCATCATTCAACTCAACAATTTTGAAGGGAACTAAATGACCCGACACACCCACCACCATCAGCGTGACATTAGTACATTAAGCAGTGATAGCCTTGTGCTGGGACCGTCGGACTGCCAAATCATAGGTCTCAAGTTCGAAACCAAGACAAGCACCTCAGAATTTTCGGATTTATGTGCGTATTACATAATTATCGCATGCTTTGGTGAAGAAAAACATGGTAAGGACACCAGCATGCCTGAGAGATATTTCTCAACGGCATGCAAATAGAATATTATAGATAAGTCAGAAGCTCATGGTCGGCATAAAAACTTTGACACTAGATTAGGTACTAACCACACGTTATAGAAAGAAAGAAAGAAAACTATTACTACATTTTGTATAAGCTTATTAAAGTACTTACAAACAGCAGCAGACACCACTCTCCGTACGGAACCACGCCATCGTTTGGACGCAGTTCTCTCTATGCGGTTCCTGCAACCAAACACAGATTATGCTCATTTGTATGCTAAAAACTCCTGGCTTTTATGCTAGCCTGGTAGCAGGAAGCCGTTTTGTCAGAGAAAATATTATTTATGAGACCACGTTCAAAAGGGAAGTAGTGCAAATTAAGTTAAAGCTAAGTTATTTTCGGCTTTATTTGTGAGATTTTTATAAATTTTTTTAGTTACTATATTTCTATCACATCCATAAATGTTACACAATAAAGTCGCATTCTGCATCTGTTTGTGTGATTGCGTCTTTTTATAATCTACAAAATCATCATTCATATAACCCGTGCAAAGTAGGAGTGGGGTGGTGTTTGGGCGATTAAACAGAAGTCACGAGAAAATACTATAAATATACTCAGAACGGTAAAATAAAAAAGAAACAATATAAAAAACCGGTTACTGAGGCTCCTAATATTCGGTTGTCGAGTCAATAGGCTAAGACGACACTTTTATGAAAATCTTAGAAATTAATACACCAAAGGAAAGTCAAACTGATACGAATAAATTGCGGACCGGCTGCGGACAACGGACAATAACAGATCATCATCAACATGCTTGTGCCTTAACCAAGTTCTCCCTGCAATAGCAAGTATGTCGTCTGCCCATCTCGCCGCCGGATGACCTACATTTCCTTTCCCAGTTCTTGGACGCCATTCAGTAACAGCTTTAGTCCACAGATCATCACTGCACCTTGCTAGGTGTCCTGCCCAATTCCATTCCAAGTTCCGTAACGCGATTTCCCATACATTAAACTAACAGATACTTCAGCAGTATTGGTCCGTACTGGTCTAATCGAATCCTTACTTATTATTTTTTTGCTAGGCTCGATACCAAAAAGTTTTTGGCGTTTCCTTTTTCTTGTACTACATAATTTAATTAAATTTATCGCTAAACAGTATTTGGAAACCAAGAATTTCTAAAGTACTAACTAAGAATGCGCAAATCATCTCAAGGAAATAGGTCTCACGGTCATTAGCTTTTCATTAGCAAACTGACGACCATTTTCATCGTGAATCAGCGAGTTTGAGTTTCGTGAAAGATTTATTTGAATACGTAGAACCGTGGGAAGGACGCTCTGGTTAAGATATTATGAAAAAATATTATGAACGCTAAAGTTTGTAATTATGGATGGATGGATGTTTGTTACTCTTTCACGAAAAACTACTAAATGGATCTGGATGAAATTTGGCACAGGGATAGATAATACATAGGATACTTATATATATATACACAATAATTTCCCCTTTTTACTTTTGTTTAAATTTATGAAGTGCTGGTTAATTTTTGTTTAATGTTGTGTGTACTTGTGGCATGAGCCAAATAAACTTATTTTCTTTCTTTCTTACTTTTCATCCCGGTCGCGGTAGTGTAATCGCGTGGGACAGTTACCAAAAAACGCGGGCGAAGCCTTGGGCCTAAGCTAGTGAAAAAATATATGAACAAGCTTTGTATTTCATTCAAGATCTCGGTGTACCTGCCTTCGCGAAAAGATAGTGAAAAAAAAGATAGATCATCGTCATCTGCTTAGCCTTGCGCCAATTATGTTGGGGTCGGCTTCCAGTCTAACCGAATGCACCTGAGTACCAGTATTTTACATGGAGCGACTGCATATCTGACTTCAACAACACAGTTACTACTGGGTAATACGATGCCCCTTGGTAAGACTGGTTGTCAAAATTTCGGGCTACCTCCGTGGAATATAGATTCTATCACTCGATTTCAAAACCAATAACTGAAAATAACTTCGAAGTATGGAATAGTTTCTAAATACGGAGTAAGGACTTTTATTTACATACGTGCGATTGACCCGAAATGTTATGAACAGCCAATTTTATATTACTCTAGTTTTTGCACGCGGCTTCGCCTGCGGGGAGGCTGATTCTCCCTCGGGAACAGTTTTTTTCAGGATTAAAGGTCCTTTTATACTCTACTAGCTGTACCCAGCATGCGTTGCAATGCACTTTTTACTACCCACCTACCCTATCCGACCTACCTACCCTATCCTACCTACCCTACCCGACGCTACCTACCTACCTACTCTACCCTACCCTACCTACCTACTCTACCCTACCCTACCCTACCCTTACTACCTACCCTACCCTACCTACCTACCCTACCCTACCTACCTACCCTACCCTACCCTACCTACCTACCCTACCCTACCTACCTACCCTACCCTACCTACCTACCCTACCCTACCTACCCTACCCTACCTACCTACCTACCTTACCCTACCTACCTACCCTACCCTACCTACCTACCTACCCTACCCTACCTACCTACCCTACCTACCTACCCTACCTACCTACCCTACCTACCTACCCTACCTACCTACCCTACCCTACCTACCTACCCTACCCTACCCTACCTACCTACCCTACCCTACCGTATCCTATGTCCGTCTCCTGGCTCTAAACTACCTCCCTGCCAATTTTCAGCTAAATCGGTTCAGCCGTTCTTGAGTTATAAGTGAAGTAACTAACACGACTTTCTTTTATATATATAGATGTCTAATAGGGGATACTCACTTTTTTTTTTATTTGTCTGTCGGGTAGATTATTGAAAAATATTGGACACATATTTTTTCTTTTTTCACGTGGTCAAAAAATTACGGAGATATATTGAGTTGAAATGGCGCATGACGTCACATGTAGGTAATTTTAATACTACTTGTGACGTAGTAAGCCCCCATTCTCCAACTTTAATGAGTTTTAACTAAGTAATTTTTTGATATTTTTATAAAACAAAAAATACGTGTCTAATATTTTTGTATTACCTGTCTGACGGACAAAATAGAATTTCGTTTTCTTTACCCAGTCTTCACCCCTATTCTGATATTTTAAAGTGAAACTTTTATTACATCGTCTTAAACTTTTCCGTCTGTGTGTTGCATGTCGCGTGTCGCTGACGTTCGGCCGCGGAGTAGGGATAAAGTGAAAGGCGCTCCCATATTTTTTTAAATGTCTATAGTGTGAAAAAAAGTTTAACTTTTACCGTGGTTTCATAACACCACACAATCTTTTTTTGTTATCTCTTTTTCAATAATCATTATTGTCCTGCTCTTATTCATTGTATTTAGGGTCGGCGCAGCATGTCTTCTTCTTCAATACTTCTCTATAACTCTTCATCTCAGCAGTAACTCTTTTTTTTTGCTTTAAACTCTTCTTCCTTTTGTACTAGTAAGCAACGACTTATTGTCAGGCCTACGCTGTCCTGCGCGGGCCTGTGGACGGTGAGTAATGGGCCAGCTCACCGTCCATCCGTCTTATGACGACAGGCCGTGCCGACGGCGCGTTTGTGTTCCACGCGCGCCTTAAGGAGATGTCAGCAAATCGGAAGGGGTCGGAGAGGGCCAATGCCTAGGCGCCAGGGCTGCGGGTTGTTCGAAAGAGATACCGCGGCCCTGGAACACAAATGGCGAAGAAGGAACATGGGTGGGTTTTAGTCAGTACAAGTCTGACACTCCCTCCCGCTCCGCCCAGAGCGGGAGAAGTCATTTGATGATTTCCCAACCGTAAAAAAAAAGGCCTACGCTGTCCTCCCATACTTAAGTGCTAACGGTACAGCGTTAGTAACCATGGAGTTTCTTGCCCGTTCTTCTCCATAGGAAACAACCAACTCGAACCGTGCACCTTTTGTCAACGTTTTATTAGTTCCCATGTAGGCCTATGTAAAATAAAACATTTTGATTTTGACCATTACTAGGTAGTTACATTATCCCCGAGTGTCATAGCCATATTTAAAGCGTTCGTTTCCTTGTGATAATTTCATATCATCCTGTTTCATTATGTTTGCAAAATGTCGTGGCGATCGACTGGGTAGTTTCGACAAACAAAACCTTTGAAATTCCCAGGTCTGGCAGTGTTTGTCAGGAATATCTCAATAGAAGCCACAGAGTCTGGATTTGCGTGCAGTTGAGGCGGCATTAGGCTGGCCCCTTATTGCATTGACTTAAAACATAACTGCCTAACCCTTCGGGGATTATATAGGCGTCATATTAATTGGGATATTTAGACACTATAAGCATTGTCCATAACACTAAATAAGATCTTCATTACTATCAAGTAAACGATCTGATACGTCGCTGTCGATGGCCATCCCCTGTCCATTGTGTACAGGGCCATTAGCGCATAAGTGGCTAACCCCCGGTTATAGTCTGGCGGCCATTTTGTCTCTAGTTTATCACAGGCTAACGATAGTTGACCGAGTTTGAGATGCCAATGTGCTAATACGTTTTCTTCTATTAAGGAGTGATAGCTTTTTTATTTAAATATTTTTTAAAATTAGGAATAGGACCGTCTTTGAAAGATATGTACAATCTCCAATAAAAAAAGAATCATTGAAATCGCACTTCTATGTAAAAAGTTATGCGTGGTCTTTAATAAAAAAATATAAATACGCGTCGAATTTAAAACCTTTATTTCATCAGTAAACAAATTACAAAAAAATACCTACGAAAGACTAGGCAGTATGGTTGAAAAACTATAGCTTTCCAGATAGGCGAAAAAAAAAAACAGAAAACAAAAAAAACAAAAAAAACAAAAGTAGTATAAAGTTTACAAAAAAAAAAGTGACGAGCGATTTGGCATGTGACAAACTGCTGTCAGTACTGAACGATCGCGGCATAACATGACAGAGTGAACCAGTTTTAAATTGTCTTGTTTTCTTTCCATCGCTCTTACCCAATGGAATGGCCCCTTAACTCATAAAAGAAACAGCATCCGGGAGTTGACCTTCGAAGTTTATTGCCAATCCGGTCTTAACTAATCTTATAGATGAAACTTTTTTCCGAAGCGTCGGAACGAATTGATCGGGACACGACTCGGGTTGGGACTAGTCGGCACGATCGATGTTTAGTACGGTAAGGTTTGACTTTTATTGAAAATGGACAGGAATATAATTAAATTTTTATGATATACATATAAAATCGATTTATTATGTATGGATGTCAAAGTCAAAGTCAAAGCATTTATTTCAATTAGACCATTACAGGCACTTTTGAAAGTCAACAAAAACAAAATAAAACGCGAAGCTACAGTCCCAGTCACAAGGCATAATAACTTGTGAAAGTACTGTAGTTGCCCATTCCGTAGCGTAGATCTCTATGGAGAAGAACGGGCAAGAAACTCCATGGACACTCTTTTAAATCAAAATATGTTACAAAATCTTGGTTACATCATTCATGTCAAGAATTACAAATATGTGAGAACAATGTAGAAATACGGGCAAGTTAAGAGCGTCCAGAGTAAAAGATTAAATCAGTAATAAAAAAATAAAGTAATTAAAATAAACCGTGGCAGCTAAGAGATGACCAGTCACAACTGACAGCGCCCGTTCACGAACATGACGCATGTATCAGCCATCATTCAACTCAACCATTTTGAAGGGAACTAAACGACCCGACACACCCGCCACCATCAGCGTGACATTTAAGTGAGCATGACATTCACTCAACCACCAGGGTAATTTCGCGTCAATGAAAGATTTAGTTACTCATTAAATAGTGGCTTTACAGTACATGGTACTCACACATGTGCTATGAAATTATATAATACTAAGAGATTGAATCTATACAATGCAAATATATTTTTACAATCTTCTGCAGCTTTCACAATAACTTCACTTTCTAATTCTGATGATTCCGATTGCCCCTATGGTTGTGGAGCAGGACCAGCATTGAGCCAAGCATTTTTATCATCAATATAATCCCCCAACTTATAATATGCTTGCCTACATAGTGTGCGTTTTATGCAAGATTTAAATTTCGTTTCATTCAGTTGTAGAATGTGGGGAGGTACTTTATTGTAACATTTTAAACAGTACCCCATGAAAGATGAGTCTACTTTAGCTAACCTGAAACCTGGCTGAACTAGTTGGTCTCTGTTTCTAGTATTATAGTGGTGCCGGTCACCTCTTTTACTAAATAAATGCAGATTTTTTCTAACGTACATGATGTTTTCATAGATGTATTGACAAGGTACCGTCATGATGTTAATTTCCTTGAACAGTTCTCTTAGAGAATCGCGCCTACGTAGATTATATATGGCTCTGATAGCTCTTTTCTGCAGAATAAATATAGACTCGATGTCTGCAGCCCGTCCCCATAGTAAAATACCATATGACATAATACTATGAAAATAACTAAAATACACTATCCTCGCGGTATCTACATCAGTAAATTGACGGATTTTTCTGACAGCATATGCTGCTGAACTTAGCCGTCCTGCAAGAGATGTTAAATGAGGACCCCATTGTAGCCTTGAGTCGAGCGTGATCCCCAAGAAAACAGTTTCATCGACAAATTCAAGTTTCTCTTGATTCAATACTATGTCACAGTCACTGCTTTTGACATTTGGTAGAGAAAATCTTATGCACTTAGTTTTTTTCCCATTTAATACTAAATTATTTGCGGTAAACCATTTATGGACCTGCATTAGAGCGTTATTTACATCGTCAAGGTTTGTTGCACGTCTGTTTATCTTAAATATTAACGAAGTATCGTCCGCAAACAACACCATTTGTGGTTGGTTTTTAAATAAATGGGGAAGGTCATTAATATATACTAAAAAGAGGAAAGGACCCAATATCGAACCTTGTGGTACACCCATTTTTACTTTCAGAGCCATTGAATTTACACCATTTACCTGTACTTGCTGCTGTCTATCATTTAAATACGATTTTACTAAACTGAGCGCAAGTTTACCTAAGCCGTAATGCTCAAGTTTCAAGAGCAAGGTTTGGTGATTTACGCAATCAAATGCCTTCGAGAGGTCACAGAAGATTCCTATGGCATCTTGTGCCTCTTCCCACGCAGTATATATGTGTTTTAATAAAGTGACACCGGCGTCAGTTGTACAACGTCCCTTGGTGAAACCATACTGTTTCTCGTGTAAGATTTTGTTGGTGTTAAAGTGGGTGAGCATTTGATTAAGCATTACCTTTTCAAACACCTTGCTGAAAACCGGCAGCACGGATACGGGTCTATAATTATTCGTATCTTTACTGTCCCCAGATTTGAAAAGTGGTATTACCTTGCTGTATTTCATAAGGTCTGGGAAGACCCCTTGGTCCACACACAAATTAAAAATTAAAGCCAAGTACGGTGCTATAGTGTCAATAATAGCTTGACACACTTTAATAGACAATCCCCATAGATCTTCTGTTAATTTGATTTTGATTTCCTTAAAAGCTTTAATGACTGCTATGGGGTTTATATGCTTAAATTGAAACTCAACCGGGCATGCTGAAACGTTCGCTTTTAATAAATCAATAGAAAGCAAGGGTGAGGAATTTAAGGTTTCGGTAGTTTTAAGTGGGATATTGGTAAAGAAATCTACAAATTCTTGAGCTACTTCGTTTTTAGAGCTTAGAAGACCACGTGAAGTCTCTAGTCTGATATCATTATTATATTTTTTATTTCTATTGGATTCACTATTGATAATTTTCCAAACCGTCTTTATTTTGTTATCGGCGGACTTAATCTTGTTGCTAATGAATAGGGCTTTGGCTACTTTGCAAGTGTTTTTAAAGATTTTTGAATAGGTTGCAACATATTTATTAAAAGTTTCCGAGTTGATGTAAGGCTTAAGGCCGTACAACTCAAACAATCGCTCCCTACTTATCCTAATACCCTTAGTGGCCCAGTCACTGAACATAAACTTAGGGTAAATAGATTTTGTTTTCATTTTTAATGTAATATTGAACTCTACGTGAACTACCGAAAAGAATTCCTCATAAAATTGATTTGCATTTTCAATTATATGGCCCGGAATGCCTAAATTACTAATTAAGTTATTATTAAATTTATTCAAATTGCTGGGCGTTATTTGTCTAGAGTTTATCTAAATGAGATGAGCTTTCAAGATTTTAGGAAAGTGTATTGTTGGTTGTTGTCTCAAAATAGGCTTTTTACTATAGTAGCCCATTCCAAAGCGTAGATCTCTATGGAGAAAAACAGGCAAGAAACTCCATGGACTGTTTTAAATAAAAAATGTATAAGTAACGAATGTTTATCTTTCAGCCGAGCCCAATTTAAAATGTAAAAAATCATTTCAACAGCCATCTTATTGAGTGTTCATGATTAGACGATCTCTTTACACTGGAGTGGTCGTTGAAATCACTTACAATTTATATTGCTCTGGTACTTTCCTACATTCGCGGTCGAGCCGTAACAAGTTGGGCGCTTTCACAAAGTCACTTCGCGTGTTCGTTCGTATGTACTTATGTAATTTATTCTTGAGTTTGAACAGAAACATGGATAAGAACAGTAGGTACCCTACTATGTTCCTTATCCATATTTTAAAGATTTAAAGTATGAATGTTGGGGTCTGAAATATCTTTCAGTAATGAGAAGCTAAGCTACATTTTTCCTTACTGTAATAGGCTATATTTAACTTAATTTCCGACCACAAAGCAAGCAAAGATGCGCGCAAAAGGTAGTACTGAATAAAACCGTTCCAGACGGATATAACGACTGTGTTATGTCTATGACTCTGTCCTATATGGGCGCACTACTGATAAACTACGCAGTCACCGCAGACATCCTGTCTACCACCTTGCTGACTTCCTCCTGAGGGTTAGGCAGAAGTGTTCCTGTAGAGGTAAAACCGATACGCGACGTGACGCGACGCTGCGCGCACCTTGAGAATTCAGAGTACGTTGCGCAACGTATTCTGAATGCTCACAACGAAATGTATATCTTTTCGTGTAGAAAATAAAGTTATATTTGGAATCGCTCTTTTAAAGTGTGCGCGCAGCGTCGCGTCGCGTCGCGTCTCGGTGTGAGCTGACTCTAAATCTGTTTGCTAGATTGTTTGTTACCTTTTCACGACTAAACGGCTGATCGGATCGTAATGTTATTTGGCAAGGAGTTAGGTTAAATCCTAGGCAAGGACATAGGCTGTCTTATTTTGCTTGCACATCAAAATTTTCACGCGGACGTAGTCGCGGGCAACAGCTAGTCTTGTATAGATGGTACCGATATGTTAGGAGAAAAAAGTAACATAGCTATAGCTTAAGTTCTTATAACTCACTGAACACTTCTCACAAAAAACTACGTAACAAACGAAAAACTTTACGAAGACTTAAAAACTTTTTTAATTCCATATCGACCTTAATATTTCAGGCCACGTAGTCGTAGTAAACTTTGAAAAAGGTTTATTTCGTATTTATCACGTCTAGGCCAAAACAGAGGTTAAAATAGGCTGTGGGCCGGAGCTAAATTTAAGTTAGTTGCAGACTACGGGCGTGCAGTACTAGTGATGGGGTCAAATTTATAAATAGGCTAAGTCGATAGGGGTTGGTAGCTTATTTCTAGATGACAATGAGCTAGTAGACCATCTTTTGAGTGACTGATTTCAAACTTTTGGACAGGTCAACTGCAGCGAAGCTCATCATCAACGTCATTCTTTTGCCTAGATGTCATTTAATTAGGGGTGGGTACAGTATGTCTTCTTCGTCCATACTTCTCTATTACTCGTCATCTCAGCAGTCACCTCCTTTTAAACCATATCATCCGGCAAATACACATAATAATACATACATAGTAATATATACATAACCTCCTCTTTTTTTAAGTCGGTTAAAAACAACTTGGCGTCTTGAGCAGACATAAAAATTATAGGTGCGATGAGAAGCTCATTGACAACGGCTCCCTTGTTAAAGCTAAGCTCCAAAGCATTGAAAATTGCTGCAAATTGCCAGCCTATCGATATATATTCTTCATTTCATTCATTCTTTTCATGTGGTTTGGAATAACAATCTGGTTCTCCCATCCCCATTGGATCATCGGACGAGCAGGGATCCGGCGAAGCGGAACAGTTATGATTATGGTTGAAATTCCACGGACCCGACCAAAGCTTGCTTCCATATTTATTGTGCGAATCACCAGTCCGTGGAAGTTACTGTCATGTCTTCTCTGGTTCCCGATCATCAGATTCTAAATTTCATTCAAAGTTGCGTGAGCTACCTTAGGCCGCGTCTTTGCTTTTCATCAGGCGAGTTCTGGTCAAAATTATAGCAATTTATGAAAAAAAAAACAACTGAATCCACTTTTCTTCACAAAACTTTTCAATATACATCAAACGTATTTCCAAAGCCAACGAATTACATTACGTAGCCTCTATTTCCCACGGGACATCGATATAGACAGTCGATAAAGTCTCATAACTGATGCAAGCACTTCGGACGCCGAAAGTTTTCGTTGTTACATGCCATTCGTGGCACTTTCGGTACGTCAGCTGTTCGGTAGATAAGCTCTTGCGTGTTATAATGGCCTGGTACCTGGTATGCTTTATGGCTTAAAGTAGTTTTAATTGGAAATGCAAGTTTGTTGCATGGTTTTACTGCAATTTGAACCTTGAAACCATGAATTTGTTAGATTTTGTGCTTCTGTTAGTTAAAAATATTCCCGGTCATTCAGTTTTCTGGGTTTTATTAATAATGATTTCACAGCTAGATTAGCGAAATGTGTAACTAAGTAAATTTTATTCGTTGAAACATGGTGTAATGAAACATTACATGCAAGATAATAATGGGATACAGAAAAGTTCTAACATATTCAGCCGCATGTCGTGGCGTACAAATTGGTATCGTACCGTGATATCATTCATAAAAATTACATTTCATCATTATTCATTAAAGTTTAGGTATAATACAATATTAAACACTAACATGTCAAAAAATACAACTTTGTCTTATCATGAACGAAGAAAATTGTCCTATTTCATAAACTCAGCTATACTGTGGATATACTATGCGGACACCTTTACCTAACTATTTGAGGATTATATTCACGATCAGTACTTTTATTCATCATATTGACTACGGTACTATACATATTTATGTTAGAAGTAGAACTAGCACCGGTGGTTTTACTCCAAGTTACGGAAAGACAAGGTAAAAGGTACATTTTGCATGCTATCAGCTATTTCCATGCCAATCAAACCATTTCCCGGATATCACTAGCAGATTTAGCAGCGGCATAGGTAAACTTCTGAACCCCTTATCGCGGCATACATTTATGCATGAGCCTACGCCGCCTGCGGTCAGTACTTTTAAGCGGAGAATTTCTATTTTAAATTGTTTACGGGCACATCTTTACGTGAAGTATTCGCGCCATTTGTGGCACGCAGTGTGGACTTGTGTGTAAATAAAGCTCTTCGTTTTTCTGGGGTCTTGGTAGATGTTTCATCTATAACCAAAAACCTACGATTCGAATGAATAACTTTAACTTTCGGGTTTTTTGGGAGCAGTGGCTTTTTTGACATAATTTTTCATGATATTCTATTTAATTGTTTCCTTTATTAAAAGCCATACTCACGTTTGAAACTATGGGTCCTTGGATGTGAATTACCACTATGGGAAGCAAGAATAACAAAGCGTTTAACCAGCAAACTGACACAGCAAGAAAGCGACCCACTTCTCCCGACTGTCAGTTATTTGTGGGAGCCAAACAACGGATTACTTCGGAGACAACACCAATCTCACATTATATGTACCCACACGGAGCTATCTGATAGCTATCTATAGTTGAAGCATTGTTCCATGCATAAGCTTCGTTGGTCATGTGGTCGCAAGCAATTTGTGTGATGCCAATGGCTCGCCCCACATTTCATGGGACTAATATCAAACTAGAATTGTTGGCAGACCCGTTGCCAAAATGGTGAGGTGATATTCAAAAATTCTCGGGAAATGACACAAGACGTAGTAAGTCTCATCAGCAGTTACAAGCGATGATGTCGATGTTAACATAGCTGGTGAAGCGTCACTCACACTCCTGCTTACCTCTTAAGGCCATGTCTGGTGTGAAGTTTTAATAATATCATATTATAAATCGCCGGCCGCACCGCCGTTGTAAGCCGGTTGAACGGACAAGGAACCCTTCAAGCCGGCTGTAAGTGTGCGTGCCATTGGCAAGTCCACGTGAGCTTCTTGTAACAATAAATTATTACTACATACAGGTTAAGGTTAGGGTTACATTACGTCCGGATTTGTCCGGAAATGTCCGGATTTTGGACCCTCCTCAGCCGTACTTAGTCGGGCATTGTCGTTTATCCGGACTTAGTTGAAGAATTCTTTTTAAGAAAAATACACGGTGTAAATCACCTCATCACGAAGCCGTCAACCAAGCATTCTGTACATGAAACAAAGTAACTTTACGCAAAAATTATTGCTGGGAAACGACTTTTTTTTGGGGTGTGTAAAATCATGTTTTGTGGTATAGAACTCAATGTAACGCACTCAAAACATTGTGCTGATGGACGGATTGAATAGTACGGGGGTCGTGGAGGTTTTTAAAGTAAAAATCTTACATTAAAAACTTGTATTTAAAAAAAAATCTTGTCAAAAATTTGGAACTTTGACCCCTGATATCTCCGTAACTAGAAGGTTCCCGGGTATGGTGTAGAACAAAAAAATTATCACAATGACAGGGAGAACCAGTGCCTTTCGGCTTCGTTCGCCTTCGAGGTGTTTTACACCCTTTATATATAGAGGAACCCACGTTTTGCCGGCGGCTGCGCTAGCGGTATGGACGGAAATTATCACACGGAAACAAACGTTTTAAATAATAGCAATGACACTCGGGGATAATGTAACTACCTATGACCATGACGTCCTATTACTTACATTACCGAGTTTCCCACCTGCTTCGGAATTACCGTTGTTAAGCCGTTGGTTGAGGCTGTCTATTGTAGATGTTTGACAGTCGTTACAAGAAGTCAGTGGCCCGAAATTCTGAGAACCAGTCTTACCAAGGGCCATCGTATTACTCATTACTAACTGGGTGGTCGAAGTCAGATAGGCAGTCGCTCCATCTATACTATAATATTATAAAGCTGAAGAGTTTGTTTGTTTGCTTGAACGCGCTAATCTCAAGAACTACTGGTCCGATTTGAAAAATTCTTTCAGTGTTAGATAGCCCATTTATCGAGGGCCTTCCTCGATAAATGGGCTATCTAACACTGAAAGAATTTTTTTTTATAGGCTATATCATCACGCTACGATCAATAGGAGCGGAGCAGCAATGAAAAATGTTGCGAAAACGAGGAAAATGAGACGCAGACGAAGTTGCGCTGGACAGCTAGTGTAAAATACTTGTACTCAGCTGTAGCCGGTTTGACTGGGAGCCAATCTCAACATTGTTGGGAAAAGGCTAGGCAGATGATGAGAGGCACTCTGTGTCATAATCTCATTTTTCTTGGCGTGTCGATGACAATTCAACAATCTCATCCAATAAGGTCGAAGTGTCATAATGATCGTACCTCAAGTCTGGCCACAGTTATAATGTACCACTGTCAAAAATGCAGTGAACTTTATTCAAGTTACAATAAGGTTTCAATTGGATTGATAGGGTTGCAGTCAGAGGTAAAACAATTTTGAAAAGACTGTTCTGTAGGTAGACCGGTCTATGTTTAAAAAGTAGTGAAACTTATGAATAAGAATAAACTTTTGATACGAAAACTCCAAAGGATGCTAATGAATTCAAAGTACAACATAAATGTTTTTGTAGTATATAAGTAGGTACACTCCCTACTTAAGCAAAACAAACTTTAAATTTTATTTTCTCTTGAAATAATGGAAAGTTTGAGATAAGATCCTTTTTATAATAACGAGGGAAGAGTTCCGAGATCTTCACCTCGCAATTAATTTATAATTTGAATCCATATTAACATTAACAGCCGCACGGGTCGATCTTTAAGGTTAAGCCGTGCTTGCCGAGGTTGGTCCGTGGATGGGTGACCATAATTACATACCGAGTTTCCTCCGTGCCAAAGAAAGCACGTTAAGCCGTTGGTCCCGGCTGTCTGTTGTAGATCTTTGACAGTCGTCACGAGTAGTCAAAAGCCAAAAGTCTGACAGCCAGTCTTACCAAGGGGTATCGTATTCCCTAGTAACTGGGTTGTGTAGGTCAGATACGCAGTCGCTTTATGTAAAATACTGGTACTCAGCTGCATCCGGTTAGACTGGAAGCCGACCTCAAGATAGTTTGGAAAAAGGCAGGCAGATGATATGACTAACATAATATAACATCACACCTGAAGTCCCTGAATGGTTAGGCAGTGGTGTACCTCCACGCATATTAAGTGTGCACTCACATTTAGCCAATTATGTTTAAGAGGGAGATAGCCGTAATCCGACAAAAGCGCCCAATGTATCTTGAAAGTCCTATGTACCATAGTAGCTGCCATGGAATCTGGATTTGTGCCAAGTTAATGTCAATAGGCGCGCCCCCTATTACATGAGACTTAAACATAACTGAGGAAATTTGGGTGTACTATTACGTTTACCTCTGGTTTTATATGTTTATAATAGTACCTACTCCTACTCCACTAATAAATAATCTGATTCTTTTAAAATACCTCAGACACGTAGGTACAATGATAGCCAGTGTCGGTAAGTAGGCCACGGTCCACGACATGAAGGGTCCTCCTTCATTCTCGGTTACATTTCACACAGCCAAGACATTTCTCGGAGAAGTACGGTACCCAGGCGAAGCGGTACTATAGTACAGCCTTTTACAAAGGCAGAGGCGGATTTACAAATTTCCAAGGCATAGGCTGTAAAGTTTTTGCCGCCCTTGCCTCTACAATTTTCATGTCCTAGATTATTTTTACAATACAATAATTTCGTTGAAGTTGCGCGTAAAATTATGTTTGTGTTTATTTTTGGGCTAATTAAAGCCTCATTGTTTGTTCTTTTATTTCATAATTTATATATTAATATATATTTAGTATTTTTATATAAATTTATAGTATTAGTATTATATATCTTTTTAGTATGTCTTATTAAATTATATTTTTTTGCAGTTAGACACCTACCACTGTTTGTCTCTGCATCACCCAAAGGTTGACTGGTAGAAAATGCCTATGGCATTAAGTCCGCCTCTGTACATTGTACTTGAAGTGTTAAATAAATAAATAAATAAAGCTTAATCATGTACGATTAGTAAAGGAGGGGTCAGTAGTCAGTCAGTAGGACTGACAAGTATGGGTTGATACTGTTGATAGTGCGGAGAGGGAAATACATTTTCTGCAATTTCGCTCTTTGCACTCATACAAAGTGTGGGCTGAGGGTGCAGAGGCCGATTACTGGAAGGGGGTCGGCGAACTAGCTGTTTTACTCTAGAATATGGAAGTTTGCTACACCGAATGTACAATGACAAATGAGAGGCGAAAGCCATCCGAAAAATTTGTAGCAGACTTTTATCTGTAAAACATCAGAAAACCGTCATGTAGAAATCTTTTTGATGACGAAGTAGCAAAAAAAAAAAAGAAGTTCGCTCCCCAAATTTGCCGCCCCAAAATTCTGCCACCCTAGGCTCCAACCTTCTCAACCTGCTGGTAAATCCGCCACTGTACAAAGGTATTTGTGACATAGACACACTGTATAAAGTTGAACTTCTTCTTCTTTTAGGGGTATGAGGAACAGGGTGTAAATTCCTCAATACTCCTTAGAAAAGGGAGGATCCTCCGGGCAGACAGGTGTTATGTCTGGCGGGCAACTGCCCGATAGTTGTTATCGGGTTTCTCTATATATACTGAAGTCGATGTAAACGTTGCTTGCGACTTGTAGGAAATTGATGTTAGTTCCTCCGTCGTATCATACATGGCGCTGCAGTACTTTTTGTAGTATGTTGCATTTTGTATCATCGCGATAGAACGTCACGCTTTTGTTTCCAAAAAAAATGGCAAAGGTGTAAATAAATCCAGATATTTTGAGTAAAGTAACAATAAAAAAAGTAAATGAAACAATCAATTTCAGTTTATCTGAGCATAAAACAAATTCATGTTCCAAAGTAATAGCTGCTGTAAATTAATTAGTTATATTATATCACTTGGCATTAAAGGCAGCTGTGCCCGAAGT
Source organism: Cerastis leucographa (assembly GCA_963082945.1). NCBI lineage: Eukaryota > Metazoa > Arthropoda > Insecta > Lepidoptera > Noctuidae > Cerastis > Cerastis leucographa. The sequence goes on from OY720355.1 coordinate 19,966,661, forward strand.
TTTGGGTTAGGTCTCCACTCTCCAACTAAAAAGTAAGGTTGGACTTTGCTGTTAAATTATTTTTTTGGGCAAAATTACTTGTGCCCGAGGCACTACCCGTCGCTGAACTTAATTGACTGGGATTAAAGTATTTTCGAGGTTTGATATGCGAGCAAGGACAAGATTTTTACCGCAGGTACCCCTCTGACTTTCATCAAAATTAGGGTGCTGCGTTGCGGTTCGGAAAAGTTGTATGCCCACCATTGGACTACGCCAGTCTGAGTTGATCGACTCATTTCTTGTATGCACGCCGAATTATAAGGATAACGTTTCAACCGTGGATGAAATATTTTGCGGATGAGTACTCACCTAAGTCGAATAAACCAACCAATGGTCTGCAAGTCGTTATTGAATTTTGATAGTATGTATTTTGCGGTGCCTCGGAAAGCACGTTACGCTGTAGGTTCCGGCTGTCATTTGTAGATCTTTGACAGTCGTTACAAGTAGTCAGTGGCCTGAAAGTTTGACTACCAGTCTTACCAAGGGGTAGCGTACCCAGTACTAACTTGGTTGTGAACATCACATAGGCTGACGCTCCATAAAATACTGGTATTCAGCTGGTTAGACTGGAAGCAGACCCCAACATAGAAAAAAGGCTTTGCAGATGGCAATGTTGTTATTCGTGATAGCAGTACGTAGTCTGGATTTGTATGTGTGTGATTAACAAGCAACATGTACGCACGCACTAAGCGGGCATTGTGTTAACATATATGTCGTATGTTTTCGAAATTTTGGCCCAAAACAAGGAGCATTGATGATGAAATCAATTGGATCACTATGGATATGGATACTTGGATCATAATTTACACAAAGTGCTTAATTGGATCGCCACTGGGTCACCACTGGCACCTTCACAACGACCCCCCTTCCTATAGGGCTCGACCTTCACTTTCTCACAAATGGGTCAAGGAGCTGGCCCTCAATAGAGAGAGCTGGAAAGTGCACCAGAAGAGCTTAGTGTTTCATATTACGACGAGTGATAAACAGAAATGAAAACTATGTTACCCCGCGTATACTGACGTATAGAACATGTTGTGTCTTCGTTTGTCGTTTACATATATTATCAAATATTTACGAGCGATAGACGGGCACGTCGAAGATGATAAACCTCGTATAAGATGGCGGGACGAGATGGACCATACCAGCGACCAGTGGTCCACGAAATCCACGAAACAATGTCAAGTTAGAAGTCCATACGGTTTTTCAGCAATAAACTTGATAGCTGACTAGTTAGGGATGATAGAACGATGATTTGAAGTAGCTCAACTAATAATATACAAGCATAAAATCACGCCTTTTTCCCTTGGGGGAAGGCATAAACCATATAACGCAACCTGTTTCGATCCTTACAGACCTTTTGCCTCGTCATATATTTCAAATGATATCAATGAATACATCTAGTCATACACGCACGCGATAAATGCGCGCAAATACGCGCTGCTCAAGAAATTCCCATAGGACTCTCATGTGGTATCTTATGTATACTTAATATCCATTGAATTAATGGTTATTCAACCTTCAAAGCCGTCATCATCATCATATCAGCTCGGAACGACCCACTGCTGGGTAATGGACTCCCCTTGATCTACCACACTTCCCAGTTCTGTGCGTCCCTTATCCAATTAGCTTAAGGACGGCCCTGGTTTATTTAGAACGGCCTTAGTTTCTTTAGGACGGCCCTAGTTTCTTTAGGATGGCCCTGGTTTCTTTAGGACGGCACTGGTTTCTTTAGGATGGCCATAGTTTCTTTAGGACGGCACTGGTTTCTTTAGGTTGGCCACAGTTTCTTTAGGACGGCACTGGTTTCTTTAGGACGGCCTTGGTTTCTTTAGGACGGCACTGGTTTCTCTAGGATGGCCATAGTTTCTTTAGGACGGCACTGGTTTCTTTAGGATGGCCATAGTTTCTTTAGGACGGCCTTGGTTTCTTTAGGACGGCACTGGTTTCTTTAGGATGGCCATAGTTTCTTTAGGACGGCACTGGTTTCTTTAGGACGGCCATAGTTTCTTTAGGACGGCCTTGGTTTCTTTAGGACGGCCTTGGTTTCTTTAGGACGGCACTGGTTTCTTTAGGTTGGCCACAGTTTCTTTAGGACGGCCTTGGTTTCTTTAGGACGGCCTTGGTTTCTTTAGGACGGCCTTGGTTTCTTTAGGACGGCCATAGTTTCTTTAGGACGGCCTGCTTTCTTTAAGATGGCCATAGTTTCTTTAGGACGGCCTGCTTTCTTTAGGATGGCCATAGTTTCTTTAGGACGGCCTGCTTTCTTTAGGATGGCCATAGTTTCTTTAGGACGGACTGCTTTCTTTAGGATGGCCATAGTTTCTTTAGGACGGCCCTAGTTTCTTTAGGATGTCCCTGGTTTCTTTAGGTTGGCCATAGTTTCTTTAGGACGGCACTGGTTTCTTTAGGTTGGCCACAGTTTCTTTAGGATGGCCATAGTTTCTTTAGGATGGCCACAGTTTCTTTAGGATGGCCATAGTTTCTTTAGGACGGCACTGGTTTCTTTAGGTTGGCCACAGTTTCTTTAGGATGGCCATAGTTTCTTTAGGATGGCCACAGTTTCTTTAGGATGGCCATAGTTTCTTTAGGACGGCCCTAGTTTCTTTAGGATGTCCCTGGTTTCTTTAGGTTGGCCATAGTTTCTTTAGGACGGCACTGGTTTCTTTAGGTTGGCCACAGTTTCTTTAGGATGGCCATAGTTTCTTTAGGATGGCCACAGTTTCTTTAGGATGGCCATAGTTTCTTTAGGACGGACTGCTTTCTTTAGGATGGCCATAGGTTCTTTAGGACGGCCCTAGTTTCTTTAGGATGTCCCTGGTTTCTTTAGGTTGGCCATAGTTTCTTTAGGACGGCACTGGTTTCTTTAGGTTGGCCACAGTTTCTTTAGGATGGCCATAGTTTCTTTAGGATGGCCACAGTTTCTTTAGGATGGCCATAGTTTCTTTAGGACGGCCCTGACCTTTTTGCCTTAACCTTGACCACCACTAGGTCAGAGCCTTGCTCCATCGGCCATCTCCGCGCCCTCATTACAATTCCGCCATTGCTCGACAAGAGTCTACGTTAAGTGAAATTGGAACTGGAGCTTATTCTGAACACGGAAATCATGAACAAATCGAAATAAAAAACACACATAAACACCTATATCTGTGCCCTTTAATAAACATTTCAACCACAACCAAACATTTTATTCCAAAAAACTGTAAACAACGAAAAACAGCCTACAATTATTAATCCAATTTGTGCGTACATTGGTCAAATTACACGGTATTCATTATTATGAACCGTACCCTATATATACATACGTATGTAATATGTCCCAACGGACTGACGGTGCGTTTAGAAGCCAATTAAGTATAATTAAAATGTTTTGTGGTAATCTTGTAATGGAGTACTGTCAGAGGGTTTTTGGCTGTGGAGGTCAGAAGGCTTCATGTCATTGTTTATTCATGTATTATTAAGCTTGCATAATCCAATGGTTTCGGTGAGTCTGAATTCATAAGCTTGATAGCTACCTGTAAGGTTAGACTATTATACAGAAAGGTGTATGTAAGGAGGAGCTCGTGGCTAAAAAATAACAGCCGCACGGGTCGATCTTTAAGGTTAAGCCGTGCTTGCCGAGGTTGGTCCGTGGATGGGTGACCATAATTACATACCGAGTTTCCTCCGTGCCTCGGAAAGTCCTTTTAACCGATCCCGGCTGTCATTTGTAGATCTTTGACAGTCGTTACGAGTAGTCAGAAGCCAAAAGTCTGACGTTCAGTGTTACCAAGGGGTATCGTATTACCCAGTTACTGGGTTGTGGAGGTCAGATAGGCAGTCGCTTCATGTAAAATACTGGTACTCAGCTGCATCCGGTTAGAATGAAAGCCGACCCCAAGATAGTTTGGGAAAAGGCAAGGCAGATGATGATGTATGGTGACGAGCCTCAGAACCTCACGTCCCAGCCACCGCGGGAGATGCCCCGGGCGTCGGGGGGCAACCAGTGGCCCCCGGCCACCGTAGGCGCGTGCCTGTGGACGGTGAGTAATGGGCTAGCTCACCGTCCGTCCGTCTTATGACGACAGGCCGTGCCGACGGCGCGTTTGTGTTCCACGCGCGCCTCAAGGAGTTGTCAGCAAATCGGAAGGGGTCCGAGAGGGCCGATGCCTGCCAGGGCTGCGGGTTGTTCGAAAGAGATACTGTGGCCCTGGAACACAAAGGGCTAAGAAGGAACATGGATGGGTTTTAGTCAGTCAAGTCTGACCCTTCCTCCCGCTCCGCCCAGAGCGGGAGAAGCCATTTGATGATTTCCCAACCTTAAAAAAAAAAAGGTTTCGAGCCTCGTTGGTAAAGTCCTGGGCTCGATCTGGGTAAGATAAAGTATTATTGGGTGTTCCCATCAGGAATTTCTCAAGGCTATAGAGGTGTTGTCAAGTGTGTAGATAGACAGGGGTATATATAAAAGTCCCTGCCTAACGTACTCACGGTTGTATTGAGCAGAGTTCACACGCACAACACATAACAGTCAGAAAGAGAATATGATACCGATAGTAAGATAGGGCACAGTGTAAGTATCACAGTAAATACAAGAACAGTTACTATAGGCGAAACACGTAAACAATAATCGAGAAGAAGTAGCAACAAATCACAAACCCACAACAAACACAAATCAAATATATGCGCACACGTCATTGTAAAGCCTCCTCTACACGTCTATCTGCAGATGCGTCCGCGGACGCCCGCAGTTGCGTCCGCAGATGTATCACCACGAGCTGTCCACACGTCTGATCGAGTCGGTGAGTCGATCAGACGTGTGGACAGCTCGATCGATCAGTCTATGTTCCTTCTCGACAGACGCAACACGCACGTTTACAGTATCCATTTACCCTCAATAGAATGAATTAATTGAAATAAGTAAACAATTGATTTAGGTATAAGTATCAAAACAGTAGGTACACCTACAACATTTTTATTTTTGGGGTTCCATAAACAGTTTTCTACTTGATATAGCTCAATAAATCCAAAAGTTTCCTCGGTGCTCATATTATTAGCCATTTCAACAAGAACTAAACCGCAAGAATCACGCGTGCACTCTCAATCGCAACTCCGATTAAACTGATGCGTCGCCAGACGTTTGGACAGACGTCGGACGTCCGCACCGAAACCCTTTGATCTGTGCCACAAAAACCGACAACAATCGGATTCGAGGCGGACGCGTCTGCGGACGTTAAATAACTACAGCAGATGCACAAATTACCCCCTCTATACGTCTGCGGGCATCCGCAGATGACGTCCGCGGACGCATCTACAGACGTGTAGACATGGCAAAGGCGTTCAACGATCGCGCGCTACTCCCACTTCGCTCGCCCGATCTACGTCACGATGACAGCGCGATGTGCGATGCGCGATGTGCAGTTAAACTGCTGTCCCGGCATCATCCGACATTATAGGCACCGATGTAAACAATATAAGATGCCAGTGATGTGTAATAAAGGATTATTATAAATAAATGTTAATTTAATTTTAAGTTTATGTTTGTGTATAAATGTGTTGTATTGTGTTACTGAATAATACAAATATAAAAACTAAATATAAGGTGTGTACCCTACATGGCCTTTGGTGAGGCTGGTTGTCAGGCTTTCGCATTTCTGACTCAGTAACGACTGTCAAATCTATCTACAAATGATAGCCGAGACCAACTTCTTGACGTGCTTTCCGAGGCACGGAGGAAACCCGGTATGTAATGGGCGGTCACCCATCCACGGACTAAGTAAGTAGTTTAGCCTGTAGATCGACCCGAACGGCTGTTATTATTTAACCACCAGCTCCTGTCAACGGATATTAAGTATACATAATGATTACAGCCGAGACTAACGGGTTGACATGCTTTCCGAGGAACGTAAGGGTCTCGATATGTAATCGACGGTCACCTATCCACAGACCGACCTCGAAAAGCACAGCTTAGATAAGATAAGATAAGATAAGATAAGATAAAATTTATTTGCCCAAACATGTGTACACATACAATAATAACAAGTGCATGTAGGATAACATATAAATAAAAATTGGTTCAGACATGTTTGCCATACTATGGCGTGCAAATGTTTAGAATTACAAATTTCCTTAAAAACAAGAGAAGGCAATTTAACAAAAAGTAGACATAACAAAAATAAAAATAAAATAAAAAATAATTTAATATATGACTGTTAAATTAGCAACTAGTAGGTAATAATTAATAAATGTCAAAAGTATAAAGTTCGAAATCATAATAAAAAAAAAAAAAAAAAAAATAACGAGTAATTAATAAAATCATAATTGAATCTATAATAATCACAATTTTATAAAGTCCTTCAGAGTCAAATTACCCAAAAAAAAAAAAAAAAAAAAATGACTATTTATATTATAAAAACATAGAGAATAATAAATATGTAAAGTATTATCAAAATTTCTCATCTAAAAACTCATTCAAATTATAATAAGCCTTATCTGCTAGAAAATTATTTACTCTCTTTTTGAAAGCCACATCATTCAACTGCTTCCAGTTTTTTGGAAGTTTATTGTAGATTTTCGGAGCTATGCAAAAAACACTTTTGCGCATAAGTGCCGTTTTATATTGTTGTAAGCAAATTTGGGTACTGTCACGTCTATTCCGAGGGAATCGATCTGCCATGCGAGAAAATAGGAGAGGGTTGGATCTTACGAACATCGCATTTTCTAATATATAAAGTGAAGGTAGGGTCAAGATTTTGTATTTTTGAAAATAAGGTTTACAACTCTGAGTGGTTTCTAGTTTGAACATCGACCTAATACAACGCTTTTGACTTTTAAATATAAGTTCCCGGTCAGTCGAGTTACCCCAAAAAATTACGCCGTATCTTAATATGGACTCCACCAAACCGTAGTATGCTGTGAGTAAAGCATCTATACTAATTAATGCTGCCAGTTTGTAAAGAGCATATGCTGAGGTACTTATTTTCTTACTGATAGTCTGTATATGGGCCTTCCAATTTAATTTATTGTCAATAATAACTCCTAAAAATTTAGTTGTATCAACTTCGTCAATGTTATTATAATTATAGTTTATATTTAGATTATTAACTAATGACAAGGAGCGCTGATTAAAGTGCATGATTTTCGTCTTATTTAAATTTATTTTTAAATTATTATTATTTAACCACTCTATAATTGCAACTAGTGAGTTATCAATATCAGATTTATATGTGTCTCGATTTTTACACGCGATTGTCACTACACTGTCATCAGCAAAGAGGCTCATAGGGTGTTCTGTGGACTTAGGCAAGTCATTAATATATAATGTAAACAAAGGAGGTCCCAGGACACTTCCCTGTGGGACACCGTACCTAACTTCACGTTCTTGTGACCGATGTGACTCTTCTCGTTTTGTAGTTATGTTTACCCTACTGACTTCCGTTATTTGATTTCTGTTTTGAAGATATGACTCAAATAGTTTTAGTATATTGCCTCTAATGCCATACGCTTCGAGTTTCTTAAGTAAAATATTGTGTTGAACATAATCAAACGCCTGAGTCATATCGCAGAATATACTGCACACCGGTTTATGTTGATCCACATTCGCCATCACTGTATATAAAAAATCATATATTGCCATGTTAATAGTTTTTTTTCCCTGAAACCTTTTTGTTCATTGCAAAGTATTTTATTGTGTTCTAAATATGAGTTGAGTTGTCTATAAATATATTTTTCAAAATTTTTGGAAATTACTGGTATGAGCGATATAGGTCTATAATTCATCATCAACTCTTTATCGTCTTTCTTAAATAGTGATTTTACTATTGATGTCTTTAGTGCACTTGGGAATATGCCAGCACTGATGCTCAAATTAATTATGTAACTCAAAGGAGAACTAATGACGCCAGCTACCGCTTTGAGTACTTTTGTGGAAATATCATCGTACCCTACACTATTTGTATTTTTGAGGGTTGATATGATTTTTATTATTTCATATGGTGAACTAGGTCTCATAAACATCGAGTCTCTTGTATTCGAAATATTTTGAGTTACTGTAGTTCCAGCATTTACAATGGGTTGAATTTTGTCGATGAAATAATTGTTAAAGATTTCCGCTATGTGTTTTGGCTCTGTGATGGATTCATTATTAACTTTAATTTTATGTATAGAAGGTTTCGGTATATTTAGTTTGCTTCGTTTAATTATTTGCCAAGTCGTTTTGGATTTATTTGTTGATGTTTTAATTTTATAATTGTTTTGGGCGCACTGTGTCAGCTTTAAAATTTTTTTATATAGCTTGGTGTAATTTTTTAGACTCATTTTATTTGTCTTACTAGGTTTTAATCTATAATTCCACAGCAGCTGTCGTTTCTTTTTGCTACAAATTTTTATACCTCGGGATACCCAATTTACTTTTTTTCTTAAATTGACTGTTATCCCAATGTGAGGGAAACATAAATCATAAAGTAGCATGAACAAATCTAAAAAAGCCTTATATGCGATATTGGGGTCGATAGCATTATATACCTCTGTAAATGTCAAGCTGCCTAAATTATTTTTAAACTTAGCTATGTTTTCTTCACTATAATCCCGTCTTTCTATACGCCACTTGTTAATTGCGCACATTTTGTTTACGGGGAATTTGAGAAGTTGCGCTGTGTGATCAGATAATGCTTAACCTTCGATCGTCCTTACAGCCTGGTGGCCTACCATGACGTCATAAAACATTATTGTTTCATTCTTATTCCAGTGTGGGAAAGAGACGGAGCTATACAGGTCGTCTAGCTCCATCTCTTTCCCACTCTGGAATAAGAATGAATTAATAATGTTTTAAGACGTCATAGTAACCCCGTTGGTGTTTACCCTGGAAAATGTTATAAATATGAAACGGTATAAAACTTTTTTTTTTGCTTTAATCAGCTGTGGAACCCTCATACAGTCACGTCCTATTACCAGGACTTCAGAGTCAGCAGAAGATTAGATTTCTCACCCGCCGTAAATACAAAAAGCCGATGAAGCGCTGACAGCCGTTAATTGACTTCGTTTAAACAAATTGGATCAGGAAAACCGACGATCGAATGGGAGATTGTTGTGTTTATTTTCTTCTATTATGATAACAATTTAGCTTCTTTTTATCTACATTTTGTACGTTTAATTATCAAAACAGGCAACAGTATGAACAATATTTTACTTTTGCAGATACATAACTTGCACACAAAACAAAAAAAATACATTTATAATTATGTTGACACATGATGTCCTAAAACAAAATCAAAAGTCATTTATTCAAATTAGGCTGATAATCAGCACTTTTTGAACGTCAAAATTCCAAAAGACAGTCCCCCAAAACGCCCGCCCTTCGCCACTTCATAGTGTTTTCCTAGTGTACCTACCCATACATAAGTACTAACGCTGTATCTTAGAAAAATTGTAAAACCAAATAATATTAAAAGAGTAACCATGCATGTTCTTGCCGGTTCTTCTCCATAGGAAACGACCAACCCGAACTGAATACCTTTTTGTCGACGATTTACAAGTGCCCATGTAGGCCTTAGTAAAATAAAATATTTTGATTTGATTTGAAGGCTTCCTACTTAATTCGAATTATAGGTAGACCAGTTATAGCCCTGGCTGGAGGCCTTAAATTCTAGGCATCCACAGGATTAGTCCGGTTAAGCAGAAGCCAGCCTCAGAGGCTGAACTGCGAGATGCCATACAAAAAAAAAAAAAAAGACCAGTTATATTGTGAGTGCAAGCAACGCATTTCAATGATAATTGCAAGGAATTTGATTTAGATCGATTCACAATTTTATTAAGCACAATAGGGGATCGGACTGGGTAAAGAAAACGACATTCTATTTTGTCCGTCAGACAGGTAATACAAAAATATTAGACACGTATTTTTTGTTTTATCAAAATATCAACAATTACGTAGTTAAAACTCTTTAAAGTTGGAGAGTGGGGGCTTTCTACGTCACAAGTAGGTATAAAACTTACCTACATGTGACGTCATGCGCCATTTCAACTCAATATATCTCCGTAATTTTATGACCACGTGAAAAAAGAAAAAATACGTGTCCAATACTTTTCAATAAACTACCCGACGGACAAAGAAAAAAAAATAGGATTATCCCCTATTCAGTAGCAACATTTGGACTAACCTATGATTTTTTCAAAATAAAACCGCCAATTGGTACCATGGATCACATGAAGGTGCTTAAGCCTCAAATTTTTCAAGTAGCGGTAGGTTATATTGTTTGCTTTTGTTTTTATTATTTTCCCTATTATTTTAGTTATAATTTCAAACCAAGTATGTATAGTGTTTTAAACTTTACTTTAATTAAAGCGGTGTGTTCTTTGTTTCTGTGCTCACACCATACATTTGTATTTTATGTCTATACGTGAGGATTTGTAATTGGCTCTCTGGTAACTATTGTTCCCTGTCTTGTTTGTTTTTATTAGCTGTAAGTCCTCCATGTTCTTAATAAATAAATAAATGATACTGTGCTATGAAGGGCCCTATAAGGGCCTTTAGTTATGACTTGATGTGTTATTAATTGAATTAAATCAAATCAAATCATTTATTTTTGCAGAAAACACTGTTACAATGGTGGTAAACAATTTACATGATTCAAGTGATTCTACCATAAGGCATGCAAAATTTATAGAATCCTAGTTTATCAAAATCAAGACTGACATTAAAGTATAAATACAATTAGATCAGAATATTCTATGATATTAAATTAATACAATGTCAATTTATAATACAGATTGATGGTTAATTATTAGAGGTTAATTAGCTGTGGCTTCTGTAATTGAGGTTAGCTGTGGCTACTATAATTGGTCAATATGCGGGTTAAGTGTCAATTTGATCCGGATTCCGGATATATCCCGCTACGATTTATTTTTGTGCTAGTTGCATTTCATTCTAGAAAATTATCAATATTTTTGACGATGTTTCGTTTGACGATGTAATAAAAATAAACGAGGCAATGGTTTTGTATTTTCTCGTGCGAATTTGTGTATTTATAACGAACCCGTGTTAAAACTAGCCAGTTATTTAAAATTTGAAATATAAAAAAACAACTATCACGTTTCATGAGATACAGCCTGGTGGCGGATGGACGCACGGAAGGACGGAAGGATAGCGAAGTCTCAGTAATAGGGTCCCGTTTGACCCTTTGGGTACGGAACCCTAAAAAGAAATAAAATACCGAAAAAAAAGATAAATAAAGAAGGGAAAAAAATACCCACGACACACACCAGTGGTGCGGTTTAGTAGTGTAGAAGGGAAGGAGGGGAAATTTTAAATCAACAATTTTTGAATTAAAATCATTTCAGCTAACAATTGAGTAGAAACATTATCATAATTCCCCAGTTTTCCCACCTCGTTCAAACTAACCCAATTCCTAGTGTTAAATTGTTGTCGTGTGTAAGTAAGTGGGTACTACTTAAGTTAACAGCGCGCTCGGCAGTAAACACAATAAATATTGCACGGCACGCAACGCTAATGTTAGCTTCTACTTTAAAACGACTTAGGTATAGAGCGCATTTACACGAAACAGAGCGAGAGGGGTGTTGCCTGATCTTCAACCTACACCAATCTGTCAAATTTCTTTAATATATTTTAAACTTTAATGTTAAAGAATTAGGTTCAATGTTGATTGGGAAAATTTGACAGATTCGTGTAGCTTTATTAGTCTGTACAGTTATCAAAATACTTACTTTTATGCTTGTTTTTAGGGTTCCTTACGATTTTTATACAAAAATCAAAAAAATAAATAATAAAACCTATAGGTGCGGGTTGTCTATAGATAGGTATTTAAAAATAACATTGAGGTTCCTAAAACTATTTTGAAAGATATACACTTCCAAAGTGGTAAAACGTGTGTCCCCCCCCCCCTCTAATTTCTAATGTAAGAGGAGAAAAATTCTGAAAAAATATTGTGATGTAGAACGTAAAAAATCGTTCAATGAAAATTGGTTTCAATAAGATTTCATAGGTATTTAGTTTTTGAGAAATGGGACTTTTTACCAAACTGCAGCAGTAACTTTGTTTTTGATTAACTACTATGAAAAAAAAAATAGTTTTGCGGTTGAGTGGAAGTTTACTAATGAATGACCGTTCAAAATATTGTTGTTATATTGTTTGGGCTATGGAACCCTGTGTGCGAGTAAGACTCGCACTTAGCCCGTTTTTTTTTTTTTTTTTGCCCAATCTCTTCCAATCTTGTCTTGAGGACAGAGATGAGGTCGACAATGGGGCGAACTAACCCAAAAGAAGCCTATTAACTTGCGACTTACATAAAATTGAGGTCATAGGAACTCAGAAACACCGCATATGAGCACATTATAAAAGATGTACGAAGTGCTTTGTGCGAAACTGTGTAAAATCGACAAGGTGGGACCTGCAGCACGCCTGGACTAATGAAGAAGGAAAATGATGGAATGAGCTCGTGCAGCTTTTGGGCCCACTCACCGAAGTACAGTCTATATAAGACCAACAAGCATGCAACTTTGCGATGGTGGACCAGGCTATGAAGCTTGGTACTCACCAGCTTATTGTCACCAATCTAAATTGTGTCGGCCCAGAACTGAGCCACTAGTTCAGCGTCTTCAGAAGCGTCCATTACTTCCTGTAATAAACAAAGAACAGGACACGCAGGAGACGATATTAATTGCTCTATCGTTTGTGGAACAGCACCACATTTACATTCCAGGGCGAGTCATCAATGAATCTCCAATTGAGCAGGTTTCATTGCTGCGACCAACTTGGGTTCGAAGTCTTTTTAAAGGCTTCCAGGTCAGCCATGGCAACTTATGTCCAGGAGGGAGATTTTCAGCCAGTGGAACGAATGGGTTTTGTAAGGATGCCCTACCTCGCCACAGCTTTGGTCTTTCCGTAGACCACTCCCCAATGAGTGCAGACACACTTCAGAAAGCTGTTTCGGTTTTTCAGCCTTTGCTACACGAGGGTATTTAGGTCCAAAAGATGTCGTGTGTCAGAAGTCATTTTGGCTCTTTTGCTAAACTAATTACCAGTACGGCCATTCAATGGTTGGACAGATTTTAGATTTATGGGTTTTTGACAACCAAGGTAGCCAAGTAACGTCTTACTGTGATGGATGTTCATTCGACAGTCGGAACCACGTACTTCATGTTGCTTCCGAGGTCCCATCCCCCAAGTAACTGTCGCAAGAGCAAACCGAAGGGGCTTTTAGTTCAAAAGTTCAACGATCGAGAGAAAAAACAAGATCTTATCAAGTCCCAACAGAGTTCATAACTGTCACTGTAACCCTATTTATTTAGAAAGGGTTAAATTGATCCCGGGTAATAAATTCAGGCTAACTGCTAGGTAATCCCGATTTATGAAGATTTATGTTTTACTCTTGGGAAGATTGGCTGAATCGGTACGCTTACTTTTTATGTTAGCCTGGTAGCTGGTGGAAATTATTGTTGTTTTTAAAGGCAGACTCGAAACGATTTTAAGGGTTTCATAAAGCCTTAAAAGTCTTAGCAAAATACCTTTGAATTAACTTAAGATGTTTGTTTGTCTGTCACAATAAATAAATGGTCTTGTTGTGACATGAAATCATTAGTAATAAAATGGTTAGTTAGATAAATACAGACCGCGCTAGCTTACTTGCAATTAATTTAGCAGTTAATCTAATGTTTCTCTTAAATCTCGAGTCCTGAGATTTGATTGTCTATTGTTTTTACTAACCTACCTCGTGTCCCACAGCTGGGAAAAGGCCTCCCCTTTCTCCTTCTACCACCTCTCTAATTTTTATTTGGGTCAAGTATTAATGCTTTCTTAGACAGGGTGGGTGAACTGTGGATGAAGTATTCAATATAAAGTTTTACCTCCTCAGTAACGCAGTTGAATCTGCATTGATTAAGTCTTTTGTCACTACCAACCACGGAAAAGCTTGTATAGATGTATTGCTTATTGAAATCTATAAATTTTAAATTAAAATGAGGAAATAATGATGAATTAATAAATTTTAATGAGGTGCACCAGGTCGCGTGTGCATGCATGCTTGCATGCACGCACGCCATCAACTGTGCAACGAATTCATGTTTTATTTACAATTTAAAACATGGAAGATAGGCAGGGAGCTAGGTGCAGTCTTTTGTATGTACGTCGGTGGTAACATTTTTATTTAGGCTGGCATAGTTTAGAATGGAATTTTTAAAGAATAGGTCAGGTTTTAATGGATTTTAAGCGTTGACGGGGCCAATAGGGGATAATCCTATTTTTTTTTCTTTGTCCGTCGGGTAGTTTATTGAAAAGTATTGGACAAATATTTTTTCTTTTTTTACGTGGTCATAAAATTACGGAGATATATTGAGTTGAAATGGCGCATGACGTCACATGTAGGTAAGTTTTATACCTACTTGTGACGTAGTGAGCCCCCACTCTCCAACTTTAATGAGTTCTAACTAAGTAATTTTTTGATATTTTGATAAAACAAAAAATACGTGTCTAATATTTTTGTATTACCTGTCTGACGGACGAAATAGAATTTCGTTTTCTTTACCCAGTCCGATCCCCTTCGTCTGTGTCGTCCTATCAATGGGTTGCCCTTAGCGTGTAGTCACTTAGTTTGTAAGTAGTTTTATGCCCTGGCTACACACACACACTTACACTTAAGGCACCCACAGGAGAGTCAGGTTAAGCAGACGACAACCTCCTAGGTTGAACTGAGAGATGACATTCACAAAAAAAAAACAAAAAAAAAAAACTGAATGGGTCACGCAGATCTAGATACTAGGTACAAATTATTATGTCTTTAATAACCTGATGAGTACTCAGATTGGTGTGAACCAATTCGTTATCGCAAGGGACTTACTGTACGAGTGAATTCCTAAATGATGAGTTGTTGACTGTGTATCGTGCTTATGTTATGCGTATGAAGTTTCATTAAAATCGGTTCAGTCATTTCGGAAAATAAGGACTTGAAAGTTTATATATAATGTCGTAAGGCGTAAACGCTCTTAACGGTACTTAATAATTTTGCCGCATATTCTACATAACTTTATACCTAATAGGCACCTCGTCATCATATCCTTGCCATTATACCAATTTTTTTGAGGTCGGCGTAGCATGTTTTCTACTTCCATACTTCTCTTTTAAGCATCATCATCACTTGCCATCACTCCTAAATGCTGACTAGCACCATAGTTATTAAAAAAGTATTTTATTTATTTACTTATCGCTGACGACTCGACTCGACTGAAGAGACAAGGCGTTCCCAGTCTCGCCCAAAGACTTGTAGACTGAGTAAAGTGAAGTGGAAGTGAGTTGCTGGAAAGTTCAGCAATAGGGGATAATCCAACTTTTTTTTTCTTTGTCCGTCGGGTAGTTTATTGAAAAGTATTGGACACGTATTTTTTCTTTTTTCACGTGGTCATAAAATTACGGAGATATATTGAGTTGAAATGGCGCATGACGTCACATGTGGGTAAGTTTTATACCTACTTGTGACGTAGTAAGCCCCCACTCTCCAACTTTAATGAGTTTTAACTAAGTGATTTTTTGATATTTCGATAAAACAAAAAATACGTGTCTAATATTTTTGTATTACCTGTCTGACGGACAAAATAGAATGTCGTTTTCTTTACCCAGTCCGGTCCCCTATTGATTGGCTCTCGATGATTACAATAAAAATAATCAGGGCATGTAGTTCCAGCCAAACAAGTGGCTTATTGTTTTCAAACAGATTGCCATAGAACAGAAAAAAAAAACGCAAACACTACAATCATGACAGGCGTGGTCATTAATTAAACTATATTATATAACTATCTTAAATAACATAACACATACAATATTGTTTTTGTGAATTCATTCAGAGAGCAGGAAAATAAATCGATCCTGTCAGCAGTGTCATTTAGTGCGTGCAAGGCGCGCGTCAGTGGCGCCTTACTGAGCAAGTTGGTTCGTGCGCGAGGAACTGCTAGTAACCGTGGCTTCCGGCGCCGCGATACATAATTGTCAGGCACATCTAGACATATTTCTTTGAATACACCGGAATTACAAGTCTTACCACGTAATAATTTGAATAAATATGTGGCCATCACTAGGCCCCTCCTTGTCTCGAGTTTGTTGTAACCGACCATACCGATAACGAATAAGGTTGGGGTACATCAACGGAAAGAAAGGATAGACACCGTAAAGTTTCAAGTACAAAAATCTGGTGATTTTGTTTGTATGCACAACATAAGTAAAGGTGCAACAGATTCCCTGTACAAAATATCTTAAGTACCTATAGGTAACAATAGTCTTGGATTTACACAGTCGCCAATTACCTACTTGTTATACAGTAATTTTAAAAACAAGTGATAACATAAAAATAAAAAGAGCAACTGTTCTAGACGCTAAGTATTGCAATAAACTTAAGAACCTCTTTCAAATATAGCTAGAAAATAAATAACCCACTAAGTGTACTAGGGAGACAGCCAGCTTGGGATACTGACAGCTGCATCAAACGAATACCTATTGAGGACAGAGAACGACTATGATTATCTATAATGTGTGGCTTTATCGACTATTACTGTATGTATAGATAATATGGGATAACAACCGTTGCTGGAAAATTAAAAGGCAAATTCCTTAGGTTATAAAATAGGGTTATGTATTTTTGTACCCAGGCATTATAGGAGACAGGATTTCATTTTTTTTATGTGAAACATCTACAAGGTGTTGTTTTGCATCCTCGTCAAAATTCAGGATGTTGTCACAAAAGACATAAATAATCAATTTAAATTACCGTACAGGACCTATTTAATTATTAATCTGCGCTGCTTTTTTTTGTTGTATTAGTTTGTCAGTATTTAAAAATTAAAACAAAGTTTGTTATGGATTGATTATTGATCTTGTTTTGTTTTTGAAAGTTCCACGTTCATTAATTTTATCTTTCTTTCCTCCATATTTCGTTATAGATTTTTATTAATGATTAATTCTATTAAAAACATAGATGTTTCATATGTGCCGGGCGCCTCGTGACAGCCAACATTTTTTTTTTAATTTTAATGAGGTTTGCATTTGCAGTGCAGCATTTGCAGTACCCAAGGTTTGAGGTTTAGCACTCCAGTGGATCGTGTCTTATTTAAGCAACCGAAAGCAATACGTGGTTATTAATAGAGTAAATGGAAATTTATTAACCTCGTATTCATCTGACTATAGAGTTAACAATTGCGGCGTCCCCCAAGGCAGTGTATTAGGACCCCTATTGTTTCTATTATACATAAACGACTTACCGCTAGTGACTGATCATAAATGTGTATTATTTGCGGATGACATTTCGATTATTGTGACATCTGACAAAAAGTATAAAACTAAATCTGATCATGAGATGGACATTAATAATACTATTGACGACATTATAAAATGGCTGCATAAAAATAAATTAAAAATTAACTTAGATAAATCTAATTATATACAATTTAATAAATCAAAACATAATAAATACAATTTCAAACTTAATATTGACCGATTAAAAGAAGTTTCCCAAACTAAATTCTTGGGAGTACTCATAGATCAAGATCTGAATTGGAAAGTACATCTGGATAGTTTGTGCAGTAGGATTAATAAGTTTGTTTATGCTCTCAAACAAATAAAGAATATAACCAACAAAAAAACAGCAATTACAGCATACCACGCCTACATAGAATCCATCTTGCGTTACGGTCTTATTATCTGGGGTAACAGTACGGACAGACACAGAGCATTTATTGCGCAAAAGAAATGCATCAGAGCCATTTGTGGTATCCGTCCTGACGAGTCATGTAAACCGTTCTTTAAAAAGCTAGGTATATTACCACTTCCGTCTCTCTACATTTTCGAAATTTGTAATTATGTTTATAATAATAAGGGATTGTTTAAAAAAGCCACTCAATTGAACTCTCGTAATCGAGATCCATGCAGACTTGTATTGCAGGATACTCCTAAATCAGCCAAGTATGCGAAAAGTTTCCTAGTAATGTGTATACGCATCTATAACAAAATCCCAAAAGAAATAAAATTGTTACTTAATATTAACTTATTTAAAAACAGACTACTGAAATGGCTGAAAGAACATATGTTTTACGATATTAAAGATTTTCTGAATAATAACCTATAAATTACTGGACTTATGTCAATGTGGATAACTATAATATTATTTTGCTGAGATAAAATTATAATATTGTTTGATTGACTTTGTATCTATGACATGGAACCCACAATTAACTAATAATTATTATTTTGCATGCAATTGATACATATCCTGTATAGCTAAACATGTGGACTTTAGAATAATACCTGACTGTAACAACTTTATACCATGTTTAAGGCAAATAAAGACTTAAGATAAGTCTTTATTATCTTATCTTATCAAGGACAGAGCTGACATTTTTCCGGATATGCCTTTTCACGTGTTACACTGGCTAGTCGATCCTTAGTAGAACCATCAGCTTATAATAATGGCTCTGTCGCAAAATGACCACTTCTCAAAATGACTACAGGTTGCAAAATGTCCCTTTCTCACAATGTCCCTTTCTCAAAAGGTCCCTTTCGCAAAATGTCCCTTTCGCAAAATGTCCCTTTCGCAGAATGTCCCTTTCTCAAAAGGTCCCTTTCGCAAAATGTCCCTTTCGCAAAATGTCCCTTTCGCAGAATGTCCCTTTCGCAAAATGTCCCTTTCGCAAAATGTCCCATGTTCCCACTTCTATGACACAGACTTCCTCTATGGAGGACTTACACTGGTATTCTAAGTCATGAACAGAATTTAAGTCCGACTAACTACGCCTACATTCCGCCATGTTTGTTTATAAATTGACATATAAACGCATACTTTTCATCTTTCAAACCTGAAGTACCATAAAATATTAATTGTCTTTAACATTGATTAAAGTGACATAGACATCTTTAGCATTGATTGAAGCAGAATGCAACTATGGGTTTGACAAAGATAGATAGCTGGAGGAGGTACCTTATTCGAAGATCCCCCAATTGCGGCCAACTAATTCTATGAATACAAGTTGGTTGATGTTTTCACCTGTTGTCATGGCAACAACGGTCGACTTAGTTCAAAAATGGATTTGGGAAGGCTTTTAGAATATGGGTGTCAGCCATAATCTATGTCGGCCCAGAGTGGGGTATCTCATGTTTATGATTTTTTGGTTTTAGGACCTCAAGGGATGCCTAAAATGTTATTGGGTTTCTTGGGTAAGTGTTATTGGGGATATCGGGTTTCTGGAAATTTCTCAGTAGCAGTCACAGAGTCTGTATGTTTGCCAGGTTGATGGAAATAGGCTCGCCTATGACCTGTAGGTTACTAATAGGTCGACCTTTGCCTAACTTTGGGGATTACAGGCCTTCTTTTTCACGGTGTTTCCTTTCAGCTAACCATGTTTTCAAGATATTATTCACATTTCGGTTTATTCCCGTGTATCGTACTAGGCTTCCAAAAGTGGTAGGTACCTAGCTGATCTATACTAAAGTTTCAATTAACCGAGGTCACAGGTTCCCTGAGCAAGGTTGTGTATTGAATTATCTCTCGCCTGGTACTGCTACGTTGCTGCCAAATTGCATTAAAACCGAGATGGTAAAATTATCGACCAGGTAGCACCACTTTCTCATGAATAATTTTATTTATAATTTACATAAATTAGTGAAAAAAGTTTCGATTTGCAAAATTTATTAATTTATTTATCTTACACACTATCATTACAGGATAACCCCAATACAATAGTGGTTTGCAAACACACACCAAATAAATTGAAAAAAATAAACTAACGGCTGATACTTAAAAATCAAAACAAAATACTAATACTTAAAAATTAAAAATCAAAACAGAATATTAATATTTAAATATAACTAACATAATTCAACAAAACTTTTGCGAATTCACTCAGATTGCAATCTCTAGGTATAATAAGATTCGCATTTTAGTTAGCAATGGAATAGGTCAAGACTCTCATGCACTTCGTTTAGCACACATATTGCCACTGAACCACAAATAACCACTGTTTATTTTTTAATAAGATTCGCATTTTAGTTAGCAATGGAAGTTTACTCGATAAAGCAATGAAAATAACCCTTAACTTTACCCTTTTGCTACATTACCCTTAATTTTATGTTACCCTGTTAAAGGAGAACGGAAGGAAAGTCTCGGATGTGAGCAAGCCTACGACTATTTACGGGTCACTTGCTTTGAATAAATGATACGAACGTTTTGTGGAGGATCGATATGACCACTTGAAGCGGCGGAATTAGCTTCTAGTAGGAATGTGGTCCTGGTACCTTGATACCTCGACACAGGATACGAAAGGATTTTGGGCAGAAAATTCCAGTTAAGTCTGCTGGATTTGGGAACTCCTAGCAGGAATGTGCTCCTGGTACCTTAAAACAGGATACTAAAGAATTTCGGGCAGTTACTGGCTAATTTAGTCTGTTGGATTTGGGAATTTTTGAATAATTAAACCTTTTTTCGGAAATTAAACATCTTCATTTTGGTTCATTACTCAGTTAATTTTAAAATGAACACACTTTAAACCTCGCGAGAGTGCAGCATAAGCATAGGTCTTTAAGCACTTAGACGCCTTTGTTAGGCAGTAGCTCTTTGGTAAGCATTTGTGAATATGTCTGTGGAAATTGTATTGAAAAAATCATAATTCGTCCTTCTTTTTAGCTTTGCCACACTCGGGTAAGAAACTAGATGGTTGTGATTAAAACGACGCGCCAGAACAGCCATGCAGTGTTTTACAAAGATCCCAAAATAAATGATCACTACAGCCAAACAGATTGGTGATTCCAGTGCTTCGTTCATAAGTATGTCAGAAATCAAATTAAAAATCCGATTGCTTTTAGACCGTCAAGGACACTTAAGGGAAAAGGAATGGGACATCCCTAAAGCATAAAACATGAACTTTCCTTTTTTTAAGAGGCTATATAATATGCAACTACGTCAAAAGGGACTAAGCAAAGAGGCATTTTATTAGCTGTACCGAAGATGGAAAAGAAAAAAACTAAATTTTGGATTGACGCTAGCAAAAATCTTATACAAATTAACATCACACTTGTTTATGCTCTAATATCTAAACTAATGTAGTGTATTAGCTAAAGGTTTTCTTTCTAATTATAATTTATTCGTTATTGGCCATTTTTAGGGTTCCGTACCACGAAAGGAAAAAACGGAACCCTTATAGGATCACTTTGTTGTCCGTCCGTCTGTCTGTCTGTCCAGATTCTTTTTCTCAAGAACGCGTAGAGGTATCAAGCTGGAATTTATATCAAATACTCAGGTCTACTGTCTCTTAGAGCTGTGAAAAAATCAAACTTCGAAGCCAACGCATTCAAAAGATACAGCCGTTGATGTCGCAAGCTTCCAAAAATTTCGACACGCTTGGGAATCAAAACCTAAAGGGTACTTCCCGTGAACTCAGAATCTTGAAAACTAGGCATGAAGCAACGTCTTCAATCACAAATAAAGGTAAAATTCCGAAAACCTTAAATTTTTAGCTACATCACATATTTTTATTTATTATATTCAGTAATTTTGGTTTGTACGGAACCCTCGGTGCGCGAGTCCGACTTGCACTTGGCCGGTTTTTTTTTTTACTTTAGAGGTATTCATCATTCAATTTGTTTGAGGTCGGCCGAGCATATGTTCTTCTATCATCATCTTCTATTATTATCATCTCAGCAGCCACCTCCTGGGCCTCAAGTCTGCTATTACAATAGTGTCAGAATGGCCTATTATTGATATCATAATTGTTGATTTTGACAAGTTTGGTAATCTACTAATATAATGGCGTCATTATGACTTCACAATAGTCAACCACTGACACTACATTGAAAGAAATGGCATAGAATTTGACAGACCATTATGAATTTAGTAGATTACGGACTTTTAGCAAAATGACAATGGGATCGTGTTGGAATGACGATGTTTATAAAAATAGCAGACTTGAGGCCCTGCTTACTAGCCAGATCGTCTTTCACACAATTCCTCATCATTTCTTTGGTCTTCTCCTCATCTTACAGCCATCCACAATCATACTAAAACTTTCCTCACGACATATTTCTTAGTGCTGAACTTATACTCTTCATTGCAATAAAATGTCTGTATCACTAAAACACAATGCGACATTACACATGAAACATTTTAGTGTGGACTATAAAGTATTGTTATGACGTCGTCTGCGAACCGAACTAGAAGATAGTGGTCACTGGCGATGGGCGATAAAGCCAGTCACATTTCTATGTAACATTATTAAGAAAACTAGTTCGTAGCTAAATAATAACAGCCGCACAGAATAACAGCTGCCATAGTCGGTCCGTAGATCGATGGACCATCCATTGTATACCAACTTTCCTTCGTACCTCGGAAGCAACGCTAAGCCTTTGGTCCCGGCTGTCATTTGTAGATCTTTAACAGGCGTTACAGGTAGTCAGTGGCCTGGAAATCTGACAAGAGGTATCGTATTACCTAGTACTAATTTGGTTGTGGTAGTCAGATATGCAGTCGATCCATTTAAAATAGTGGTATTCAGCTGAATCCGTTTAGATTTGAAGACGACCAAAACAAAAATAATAATTGTTAAGCGCGCTTTACAATTTTTTTTTAGGCAAATGTGGCGGGGCGCCTTGGATGGAAATGTACACCATTGAGAGAAGTTGAAAGAATAGGGGGAAGCCTCTGTCCAGGAGTGGGACGACACGGTATTAATAAAAAATCGAGCTTCTCATTTCCTTCATTATTATGATGCCTTGAGTTTTAATTTCAAAATGGCACTACAACTGGAAGTCATGTTTCATTAAAGACCGTACTACCTACGCAAGAAAGCACCCATAAAATATTACGAGCACACAAGCCACCCGAATAAACCACAATAATTACAACAATGATCATGAAAAGAGAATCCTCACAATCACTCTCCCTGGCTCGTAGTCGCTAGGACTCATTAAACCGTCTTAAAAGCCACTGCGACATTAATCACAAAGGAGAATGGGAAAGAACGCAGCATTGCCGGTAATTTGACGGACCAGTTTTACACGACAAGGTCACTTAATGGAGGGCGCATTTTGAGACATCGAGAGACGTTATTTATTTAAACTTCTTTTACAATAGTGAGTGGTACGTAAACTGACTTATTAACATGTGGTGTGGTGTTACGCGAATGGATAAAATGCGAAATAAGAAGAAGAAGTCTGAAAGAGGCGCCGGTGACTTAAAATTTGTGAGGAAACTGCCATGAAGCAAGATTTGAGTATGAATGTGGTTGCGTATAAGAGAGAAACGATGGATGTCCATCCATCGTTTCTTTGGTCTTCCTCTACTCTCTGTGTGAGGGATGATATGGCAAGAAAAGATATGTCTGAAGAGGTGACAAGTAATACAGAAGTATGGAAGAAGAAGGCATGCTGCGCCGACCCCAAATAATTTTGGCATTGTTGTCATTTGGCATCTTTTACCAGAACTAAAACGTCAAAACTTTTTTTATTTGCGATGTGTTTGCTCTTGACTTTTGTCTAGGTCAGAGATGACCACAAAGTCGATGATGGCGTCGACTTTGTGTGTGTCATCTCTGACCTACGAGCTTACCTAGAAGAAGCCTGTTCACTGTAACTTTGAAGAGATTAGGGTTGTAAGCATTCGGAAACACAGGCGCAGGCAGACAGTTCCTCTCCTTTGCGTTTTCAAACGTTTGAAAACGCTCAGTGCGAATTGGTGAAATAGTTATAAACTAAACTTGATTCAAGAGTTAATAATGAATTCTTTATTGAACAATGACGATGCTTTCGAGATCTTTTAGGTACTTGCTTCCGATAACCGATAAATGAAATCAAATGAGCAAATGAAAGTTGATTTGTATTTAATTTTGTCGGTATCCATTTATAAAATGAACGTACTTATAATAAAACAAAATTGATAATAGATTCCAGAAAGTGTCACTAAAATGTGACTTATTTCTTCAGATATCACTTTCTTCGCTACTCCAGATGAAATAGGAGTTTTTGAAGTGAACATAGATAAATCGTCTGTCTTTATTGCTCTGTTAACATCCGGGAAACAAGGTCCATTTAAGTGGCCTCCACAAGTGCCGACACTTAAATGTACGTCCGCTGCACCCCTGGACTCTGGACCGATAGACACTACCCATCTTGCTGTTATATTTTATCGCGGCATAAACTATGTATTTTCGGATAGTTCAGGGTGATCATACTTTCAGAATAGTTTCAGACAAAGTTTATGAGATTTTCAAGATGGGATGGGGAAAACATAATGTTCTTATGTAACCACGAATTTCTTGTCCATTCTTTTCCACAATGTAACGATGAATGTTTGTTACTATAGTAATAGTAATATAGTAGTTACAGTAAAGTAGTTTGATTAAATCCGCTGAGTAATTTTTGCGTGGGTATCTTACAAAAAACTTACATGTGATACCAGGATATAATGACTTGGCAAGACAGGAGGTGTCTGATGAGATGAAAAGTAATATAGAAGTATGGGAGAAGAAGACATGCTGCACCAACCATACGAAGCCGCGGGACCAAGGCAGTCGATTCTATGTCCTCGTAAGTTTTGACATTGACTTTGACTGAGAGCAAAAAATGATAACGTATTATTATTATATTAGCAAAAAATGATCACGTTGTCTGTAACTGGTGAATAATCCTGGCCACTTGTTTGTGCCTGTGCAAGTACTCGCCGTTAGCCAGACGAGAACAACCAGAAATAATATGTCTGATGGACTCACCCGGACAGTGGCATGCCCGACACACGTCCACCGTCCCGTCCTTCTTAATATGTCTCCGATAGTTGTTCGTCAGCATAACTTCGTCCATAATCGCACAGACAAAACCTTCAGTTTCCTCAAAGAGGTCGCCGAAACGTAACCAGGACACGGACGCTATAAAATCTACATCGGGCCCATGAAGAGCCTGGTAAAACCGCCAGTGAAGAACCTTGCCTTGCCATATTTCCTTGCGGTCATCGGTAGTCAGTATTACAGGTTTGCGCCAATTTTCTTTAGCCATGGACAGCGGGGTGAGTGCCTTGTCCACTGCGAGTGCGACCACATCTCGGTGCATACCCACCTCTGCTTTTAAAAAATATTCTCTGAGGCTGCACACCTCGCGGTTGTGGAGGGTCTTCGCATTTAAAAAGCCTCGACCCCCACACTTCCGCGGGATGTACAGTCTCATCACCGATGATCGTGGGTGCATCCGGTTTGCGGTCAGCAGTGTACGAACTTTCTTATCCAGGGCGTCCAGTTCGGTCTGAGTCCATTTGAGTATGCCAAAAGAGTACATTAAAACCGGCATGACCCAACCATTGAAAGCGCGCACCTTGTTTCCGCCCGAAAGGAGGCTATTTAGTACCTTCTTCAGGCGACCAAAGAAGCGCTCCCTCAACGATTGCTTCATGTCAGCTACGTTACTGCCTAACGCTTCCGACATACCCAAATACTTATAGTTTTCGGATGAGGAAACGGATCTAAGGTGTATGTAATCAGAGAGCTGAAGTCCCTCGGATTCCATAATCTCCCCTCGCTTTACATACATGACTGCACATTTGTCCACACCGAATTCCATCCTAATGGCGCTACTAAAATTTTCAGTTACTTTCTTATTAGTTACTGTTATTATTATTATTGCATTAAAATAAAATCGTGTAAGATACAAGATTTTATTTTGGGAAAGGACGTCAGAAGAAAACATTATGCTCTCCCAGTTTTACGAGTTACGCAACGTTTAACAGTACATTTAATTTTATTATCCTTTACAACTCTGTCTCAGTAGGTATGTGAGTTGTTTCTTTTTGTTGGCTCCAGCGGTTTAAAAGGTATTTTCCAGGTAGTAATGAAAGAAAAACATGGTTATGTCTACATTGCTTAATTCTGTGTGTCTACAGGTACCTTGGGTCTTTTTGATAAGCCTTTTATACAAGGTGTTGTTTTGCGTCCTCGTCAAATTCAAGGAGGTAACTATGCTAATGATTCTCGTCCAGAATAAATAAAAAAATCGGTAGGTTTCTTTTTATTTATTTTTTATTTAGCAAAATTGGTAAGTGTGAACCACCCATGTTTTAAACGCGGGCCGTCTGATTCTCGCCCTATAACCGCGCTTCTACAAATACAAACAATCTCAAACGTTTATTTGATCATTTCTTATTCCCTAAATCACTCTAAGGGGGTTATTCAGAAATACTGACAAACATAAACACAAAAATACAGCGTTTATTAATAATTAACTAGGTACCGTAATTTTAATTGATTGTTCACGTCTTGGGTGACAACCTCCTGAACTTTGACGAGGATGCAAAACAACACCTTGTCTAATGGTATACAATTTTTGGGCTTTATCCAATTAGTGTCTCTTAGTTTTCAAGAAGGTATAGTATAAAGGTGCTATTATAATATTGTCAGTTGATCAGTTAAGTGATATAACAATAATCAGTCATACCAAGTACCAAGTTTCTAACAATTTTTTTTTTATGTTTGAAAAGCCAAATAATTTCAGTTATCTTGCAATTCCGTGCCAAATTATAAAATCCATTTTGTATTATTGTGTCTAGAAACTTTCCATTCCGAATAAAATCGCTAAAGTTCATATGTTTATTTTAAGCTTTCAAATTCCATCCAATATTCCCGATCGAACGGTTTCCAAGCAAATTGTACATCACTCCACGCCACGTAGATACTAGGCAATCATGAATTCGAGGTGTTTGCAAAATACAGTTCCACGAGCAAGATATGGCTGGAAATGTTCAAGATTCCATACCCGTTCACTCGCCTACGGAAATCATTTTACGTTGGAAGGGAAAATCCAATTGACGCTCGGCTCCCTACCTAATAAAGTGT
Source organism: Cerastis leucographa (assembly GCA_963082945.1). Lineage (NCBI taxonomy): Eukaryota > Metazoa > Arthropoda > Insecta > Lepidoptera > Noctuidae > Cerastis > Cerastis leucographa. The sequence continues at coordinate 19,993,523 of OY720355.1, forward strand.
AGAGGTTTCTATTTAATTTAAACTGAATTTGGACTTTGGGTTGGAATGAGAGAAAGAGACAGACATAGGAGGGTCGATAAAATATGTTTTTCAAAGAGGTTTGAATAAGAAAAGTTAGGGACTTATTACTGGAGTTTTTATGAACCGTTTCCGTTTTATAGGCACTTATGGTAATTTAAAAAGTTAAGTTTGATTTAAGAATCGAATACAAGACAAAACGTTTAACAGAAATGGCTCGATCAATAGAGAATTAACCATCAAACAAAGTTATGTTAGCATAGCAATCATTTTGAAATGATTGTATTGTAGTTTCACCGTTTATGGTAAGTTACTGTAGGAACAATTTTATTTTAAGAAAATGCTATAGAATTCCATCATCATCTACAGTCATGGATGCAGCTGAATACCAGTATTTTACATGGAACGACTGCCTATCTGACCTCCACAACCCACTTAGAACCTAGTCCTACTGAGAAATACGGTACCTCCTGATATGACTGGACTTCGGGCGAAACAACAACTGTCAAAGATCTACAAATGACAGCCGGTACCGACGGCTTTACGTATTTTCCGAGGAACGGAGGAAACCCGGTAACTTATAATGGTCACCCATCCAAAGACCAACTTAAGCAATCACGGCTTAACCTTGAAGATCAATCTGTGCGGCTGCTATTATTTAGCCACCAGCTCCTCCAAAATGCTATAGAATGTTATGAAATCTAAAGCAAAACTATTAAAGAGCGATTTAATGAGAAAAGCACGCTTTATCTCCATGAGATTTCTGTCTTGAGAAACTGAAGAAAATGCAGACCTTTTAAGAAAATAAATATTACCTTCTCGACGTGAAAACACATTTTATCACCGACCTAATTTATCATCTCGAGCTAATTGCAAAACGCAGTTAACTAAATTGGCAATTTTCCATTTTAAAATGTAGCCATATCTTATGTTGTGTCCAAAACGTTTATGTAAACAAAAGTTATGCCACAAGAATATAGGGGAGGATATTATCAGGGCTTCCTTTTCTCATTTTTTGAAGAACAGCTGAATAGAAATGGTGTGACGTCGTCGTAACGTAACATATCGATGGTGTGCCCTGACAGGGTCTACAACGGTTCTTAGCTATAAGCCATTTGTTAATACCATGTTTTTACCTTGTAGAACGCAAATAAATTAATATGGATGTGAATTTTGATGGGTATAAGAATAGAGGAAGACCTAAGAAACGATGGATGGACTGTGTTAAGGATGATATGGCAAAAAAGGAGGAGTCTGATCAGATGACAAGTAATAGAGAAGTATGGAAGAAGAAGAAATGCTGCGCCGACCCCAAATGAATCGGGATAAGGGCAAGAGAATGTTGTTGATGATGAGGTTTGACGTCACCGATTAAGGCATAGAAAACATTAGTGACCACTAGAAGGTTTTGAAGGATTGAACACCCTGAAGAAAGAATGGAAGTCTATGGAGACACCTTTGCCCAGCAGTGGAATAATCTTTTCCTTAAGTCATTCAGAATCCTTCATATCTTTCACACACGCATTCAGATACTCTTCTTAAAGTTTTCAGTGACATTGTGCACAAGTGAAGTGTTACTAACATATGTAATTTTAAGGTTCTGTTTTCAGACACAAATTGTATTTTAGTTAGTATGTTTTTGTTAGTCTATAAGGTATATTATCTATGGGCCAAAGTTGCCTGATAATAAATGAATGTTAGACCTGAAGATGTTGAAGCCTGGGGTATCTGAAAACGTCTACATAAATCTACACGGTGTAAATTACCTCATCACGAAGCCGTCAACCAAGCATTCTGTACATGAAACTAAGTAACTTTATGCAAAAATTATTGCTGGGAAATGACTTTTTTTTTGGGGGTGTAAAATCATGTTTTGTGGTAGAACTCAATGTAACACACTCAAAACATTGTACTGATGGACGGATTGAATAGTACGGGGGTCGTGGAGGTGTTTAAAGTAAAAATCTTACATTAAAAACTTGTATTTTAAAAAATACTTTTCAAAAAGTTGGAACTTTGACCCCTTATATCTCCGTAACTAGAAGGTTCCCAGGTATAGTGTAGAACAAAAAAATGATCGCAATGACAGGGAGAACCAGTGCCTTTCGACTTCGTTAAGAGGTGTTTTACACCCTTTATACTTAATATTATAAAGCTGAAGATTTTGTTTGTTTGCTTGAACGCGCTAATCTCAGGAACTCCTGGTCCGATTTGAAAAATTCTTTCAGTGTTAGATAGCCCATTTATCGAGAAAGGCTAAAGGATATATATATCACGCTACGGTCAAAAGGAGTGGAGAAGCAATGAAAAATGTTGCGGAAACGGGGAAAATGTGACGCAGAAGAAGTTGTGCAGGACAGCTAGTGAAATATAAAGTAGATACAAGTAACATACAGAGGCCATTTACCCTTTATAACACACTTCTTAAACTAACTTTATCCAGTTGTTTATTTTATTCGCAAATCGCCAATAAAAAACTTTTTGTTGCGCAAACATAAAGGTGAAAGCTCATAAAAGTCTAGGCAGTGTGTTTCAAGATACACAAACAAACCCATTATTGTTGTGTATGAATACATAGATTACCAGCAAGTTGCTTTGCTCTAGTTTGTACCATGTAACATCACGGCTGTAATCCTAGCAGGATGCGGCAGAGGTGTACCTCATCATCATCAGCCTATAAAGTTCCCACTGCTGGGACAGAGGCCTCATCTCTATGAGAGGGAGAGGGCTGTAATCCACCACGCGGGCCCAGTGCGGGTTGGTAGATGTCACATGTCTTCGAATTTTTAGCTCTAGTACATGCCGGTTTTCAGACGATGTTTTCCTTCACCGTTTTTGAGAGCAGCGGTGATGAAATAAATTACACAAAGTAATACGCCTGCCTGGGTTCAAACTCACGGCTTACTGCTCGTAAGTCGGGGCTGCCACCACTCGGCCACCGCTGCTCTCCCTACCGTACCTAATAGTACAGTAACATTTCGGCAGTTATGTTTAAGTTCCAAATAACAAGCAGCGGGCCTACTGATAACCGATTGCCTGCTGATAAAAGAAGTCAGAAAATGAAAAGTAAATTTGCAAAATCGCTTAAACTATTCTTTCTCAGGAGTCTGTAAACCTATATTTTTTAGGAAGGTGGTTTGCAGATTGCTGGGAGAGGGTAAATAAATAGTTTCTAAGATTTATTGATTGTTAGTTTCAACTTCAAGTAATATTAATATACAGGATGTAACGGAAAGGGTATATACATCCTTCCTTCATTAAATTGTTTGCAGCAAAAAAAAAAAAACTGCTGCCTATACATTTGGGTCGAATAGGTATTGTAATTTTCTATGGGGCAGCAGATATTGTTTTTGCTGAAAAACATATTTTATGATGAGAAACATGTTCAGTTTGATGGTCTGTAGCACACCCTTAAGGATGTATATACCCTTTCCGTTACACTCTGTATAACCATTTTTTTTTAAATATCGTTCCGTTCCCACAGACAAACTGTGAAAACGGTTTTGTGGGGCTTAATTTTTAAATGAAAGTTTTTATTTAAATTGTTTAATAAATAAATATAAAAAAACCGCGTAAATCGAGACTCTTTGGCTACAACTGAGAAATACACGAAAGAAAAATTTTGCCTGACATGGGAATCGAACCCGGACGGAGGACCTCATGGTCTGTATGCGACCCTTAGCCGTACCTCATCATCTGCCTAGCCTTTTCCTAACTATATTGGGGTCGGCTTCCAGTCTAATCGGATGTAGCTGAACCAGTGTTTTACATGGAGCGACTGCCTATCTGACCTCCACAACCCAGTTACTGGTTAATAAGAAACCTCTTGATACGACCAAATCCGGACACAAGTATTGGTTTTTCCTCTCACAACTTTCAAATTGGATTTTTGCCCGAAGGTTTGTGAAGTTATGGCCTCATATCTTGTTATAAATCTGTTGAAACGGTGGTATTTATCATGTTACCTTTCAAAAACTGAAGTCCGAACCCATTTATAAAAAAAAAGTGACAAAAATTAATGCTTTATTTTTCGCGTGTCGATGGTTCTAAATTGTTTCTACCCGAAACTTAATGTATGTACGAAAATCGTGTTCAATTATGATAGCTCTTCTAAATAGGGGTGCGGACTGGGTAAAGAAAACGACATTCTATTTTGTCCGTCAGACACGTAATACAAAAATATTAGACACGTATTTTTTGTTTTATCAAAATATCAAAAAATTACTTAGTTATAACTCATTAAAGTTGGAGAGTGGGGGCTTACTACGTCACAAGTAGGTATAAAACTTACCTACATGTGACGTCATGCGCCATTTCAACTCAAGATATCTCCGTAATTTTAAGACCACGTGAAAAAAGAAAAAATACGTGTCCAATACTTTTCAATAAACTACCCGAGGAACAAAAAAAAAATTGGATTATCCCCTATTCTACTACAGTCATGCTGATGGGCCCAGGAGTAGATCCAGACAATAGATCTTCTCAAGAACTAATGATAAAAGCTGTTTCTTTAAATATGAAAATGCAGCACAATAAAAGACGAAAAACCAAAAAAAAACCACCCCGTTGCACATTGGTTGGCGTCCGTCCTAACAAACATCGAGAAAATCTAAATACAAAGCCCTATTTCGCTCCAGCTGTCAATCAACTAACCTAGCATTGTCAATCAAACGGTAGACATAAGCCGCTTTTCTCCAGCTCCTGTTGGGTGAAAGGCTTAAAATATGACGTGAAAAGGACCAATTTTATCCCTGAACGGCAATCCGTCGCGCGAGATTGGTTAATTAATCCCACAGGGATGAAGGTTCTACTTATAAGATGGAATGGAACGAGCATTTTCACAGCATTCAAATGTAGGTAATACTCTCAAGTTATTTTGTTCGACAGTTACAAAACGTTTAACCCCAATTAGTTGGAGAGATAACCAACTCTGCTGATTATTTAACATATGTAAACATAATTAGCAACCAGCCGCGGCCAACACGGTCAAACGCACCATTTTTACGACTTGACAATACATTTTATTTTTTTTCGGGTGGGAAATCATCAAATGACTTCTCCCGCTCTGGGCGGAGCGGGAGGGAGTGTCAGACTTGTACTGACTAAAACCCACCCATGTTCCTTCTTCGCCCTTTGTGTTCCAGGGCCGCGGTATCTCTTTCGAACAACCCGCAGCCCTGGCAGGTTGACAATACATCAAGCATCTTTAATGTTTCTAAAATATATTAATGGCTTATATGCAAAACCTGCCCGATTAAATACTCTAATAGTGGAAACAGCATCAAAATGCGATGCAAAGTCTAGAGAACAACGCGGTCAGAGAGAGATACAAGCATGAAAATATAAGAAAGATCTGAAAACCGACGAGATTTAGACATAGATTGACATTAGGGCATTGTCAGTGCGTGGTAATATGTTGGCACACAGGTTCGCTCGGTGTACTGCTCCTGTTAAAATGACGATGTTTAAGGTATTCTGCCAGACGTTATACACGACCGGCGTGTGGGCAAACTTTACACACAAAGCCTACAATGCCTTGCGTCCAGTATAATAACGTGTTCAGGGCTCTGTTTTGGCTCCTTCGATATTGCAGTGCAACCATCCGTGTTTACTGACGCCAGCGTAGATGACTTCTACACAATAATGCGTAAAAATTGGCGTGAGAAAAGGTGACGCCATTTTTTTTATTTTTTTGTCGCATCGTGTACCTACTAGTAATAGCGTCCTCAGGATGATTGGCGAGAGAACCGATACTGTTCTGCTCAGTAGCTTCACTGAACTCCATGTGTTGCGAGAGCGATGAGCTTACTGTGTAGGGGAGACGTTGTGTCTAGTTTTCTTATTTTTATTTTCAATCACTAACATTAGTTATAAGCAAAATTCTTGTTAATAACAACCTTGTCTTTTTTTACTGATTGGAAATCATCAAATGACTGCTCGGGGCGGAGCAGGAGTGTCAGACTTGTAAAGACTAAAACCCATTCATGTTCTTTCTTAGCCCTTTGTGTTCCAGGACCACGGTATCTCTTTCGAACAGTCCCGCAGCCCTGGCAGGCATCGGCCAACAACAACCTTGCCTTGCCTAGGGACTTTTTGTCTGAAATAAATGATTTTTATTTTATTTATTAGAAATGTCACATAAGTCCAGCTTTAAAACTGTCGGTTGATGACCGTGCATCGTTGATCGCAAACTGCGACTGCTCAGCATGAGGTCTTGGGTTCGACTCCCGGGTTGGGTAAAGTGTTATTGGGTTTTTCCATCTGGAATTCATCACTAGCAGCCACGTCTTGATTTGTGCCAGATTGACGTCAATAGGCTTGCCTCCTACACATGGGATTTAAACATTACGATTTTATTACGACACTAGCTGTCCCGCGTAACTTCGTCTGCGTCACATTTTTCCCGTTTTCGCAACATTTTTCATTGCTGCTCCGCTCCTTTTGGTCGAAGCGTGATGATATATAGCCTATGTTACTTTTAATACCTCCAAGAATATATGTACAAAGTTTCATGATGATCGGTTGAGTAGTTTTCGCGTGAAAGGGTAACAAACAAACTTACTTTCGCATTTAAAATATTAGTTAGGATTATTAAATGTAGGTGTATTTTTTTGTACACCTCTGCCCAACCTGTCGTGGATTCCATAAAAAAGATAAAAACCAATATTATGATTGTAAAAAAAATTATACTAAAATGGATTAAACCACTCACTTATGAAGAAACGGAAGAACTTTTAAAATCAACGACAAAATCTATACTCTCACACAGGCATACAAACACCTACGCAAACACACAACCCACACGCATACACACACACACAACTATGTGTTAATTTGTTTACTTGCCTATGTTTATATGTTATATCTTTCTTTCTTTCTTTTGTTATGGAAGAGCGGAGTCTTCTAATACAGGCATTGTTTGCTTAAAAGAAGGCTCCAATCACAAACTTATTGTTGTAATCTTGTGGAAGAAATAAACAATTTTGAATTTTGAATTTTTGAATTCCAGGCGTAATGTTATATTGAGTTGGGTCGGTGAACCTGCAAAACCTCGACACACTAATAATTTCGCGTACTAATTAAATATTTGGCCAAACAATATTCCATTGTGTCCCAACGGAAACGTTCAATGTTTTGCCAAATGAAAATTATGTCGAGCGAGACTTTGGACTTTCTCTTACAGGATATTCTTTCATGGCGATTTGTTTCTTTTTACTTTGTCCACCATTTTGTGACAAACACAACGGCGAAGGTATTTTTATTTCGACTATTTTGTTTTTGTTTCCGAGTTTAAATTTTTTGAAAGGACCGGATATTTGGTACTTTGATATCTTAATTAAAGTTAAACGAGTAAGTATAATTTAAATGAGGCCGACGAATGATAGGTACTTTTTTATGCTACTTTTGGTCAAGTGCTATGTGAAACTCACTTTCATATTTCGATGCCTTAGGGAGAAAACCTCGTAAGTGTAATGTATTTGGGACAATTTTATAGAAAACTATAAGATTGTCCGAAATGCATTAAGCAACAATGCAGTTCTGGATATAAAAGCGGGTTAAATTTCCATATTAATTAATAAGAAAACATAAAAGACACCGTATAAAAATTTTACAGCACGCGGTTTTTACTTCCTCCTGAAAAGTTACTTCTTTTACACTTACGAGGTTTTCACTCTAAGGCATCGATTTAGTTTTCTGTTTTGATTAAATCAAACCAAGTCATACCAAGGGGTATCGTATTACCCAATAACTGAGTTATGGTGGTCAGATAAGCAGTGGCTCCGAGTAAAATACTGGTATTCAGTTGGATCCGGTTAGACTGGAAGCCGACCCGAGCATAGTTGGAAAAAGGCTAGGCAGATGATGATGTTCTTGTGGCACATCAGAACACCGGTCTACTATAGATATTTAATGTACTGAAGAATCTGTCCGTAGTCGATTCTTCTTCCTATTCCTGTTATCCCTCTAAGGAAGATTCGATATAGTCAATAAATAAATAGTGCAACGAGTTGGAATCGAACTAACGACCTCATCCAACGACTCCTTAACGGTTAAGGAGTCGGCGAACTGCCCCCGTATTCACAAACGCTCGGATTCGATTTCGATTCGGAAAGTGGTATGTCTATCTCGCTCGCTTTCGTAATGCCAAAACAAGATAGACATACCACTTATCGAATTGAAATCGAATCCGAGCGTTTGTGAATACGGGGGCTGGTCTTAACCAGTTCGCACCAACACTGTTGGGCTTAAGCCTCCCTAATACACAATATTTCACAGGAGGAGTAAGCCGCCTTTTCCGGCAAACTGGTGCGAATTTTATGTCAAAATGTAGGGAAGGATTTAAAAAGACGAGGGCCTTATGTGCGCTAAAGATTAACTCAACAACTCTTCGCTACGTATGTGTTCCTGGTATCTTGATCATCGGGTACCTGTACATATTGTAGCCGGATTTAGGTTACGCACGGCGAATCATCAAGCTGAGCAAAATCAGTTCATGAGGATCTTTCATTTTACAGGAAATCTTTGCAAAACTAGGCCATGTTATACTGGAAATATATGAATTGATGTGTCGCTATGTGTACAACCTCAAAATTTTACCTATTAGGGGCTACATTAGTTTGCAGCCAAATCAATTTCCCGGTTGCACAATACCTAGGCTCTGCCTTAATTGACACTTAAAGTTAGGCGTTTGCAAACCCCGGTTATTAGTTTCATTTCCGATATTCCAGCGGAATGAAACTAAAATCGCCCATAAACCACACGGTCGAAAACATACGTAACCTAATCTTCACACGAATATATCATGTCGGATGGAAACTTATTTGGATACCTTCCATATCGTAATGTAACATCAGTTAATACAAATTCCTTTGAGAGAGCGTAATTTATCAAACTTCGAGTCACAGGTGGGGCGCAATCAATCAATACTGTATGTTTATTCGAAGGTAATTTGAACTGAGCAAATAATGTTTACTTGTTTGTATATATGTTATGGGGCCCTGGTACCTTGGTGTTTGTACAGTTGTGTTTATAGTAATTAGTTTGACGCTGCTGACGTTATTTTACTGTAAAAGGAAAATACTTTTTGTAGCAGGTTGTTACTAGGTACCTATCCCTGCGAAAAAGGCGTGTGTTTATTCCCCTTTTTTATAATCATGTTGATTTGGCACACACATTGGATGGACAGCAAGAGAGTCGATTTTTTGTGGGCTATGGGTCAATTCACACGTACCACAACCACACCACAGCCACAACCACACCACAACGACGCCATGTGGTCGGGCGTATATTTTGTATTGAAAATGAATATTACAATTTACACGTACCATATTTTGCCGTTGTTATCGACCAACTGTGGAATACGACCACATCGCAACCACATCGCGACGGCAACGCCACCACCGCGGCCACATCGCCACGACATGACGTCATCAACAGCGCGCGCCTAGCTGACGCCTGCGCTCCCCCCTTTCATTCTGCGTGACCACGTGGTTACCACATCCCAACGACAGCGACAACGCAACCACATCGACATTTTGTCGGTACCACAACGCAACTGCAAAAAGCCGCTGCGACATTATTCACACGTAACCACATTTTGTCGCTGCGACGTGGTGTGGTTGTGGTACGTGTAAATTGACCCTATCGCTTTTCAAAAATCGGAAATCTTGAATAACCAGAGACGGAATAGTAGATAAACTACGGGCAGTCATATTATCATAATCATTGAACTAAACGTAGGCCTCACTTAATTGAATAATAAACATCTTCTCCACCCACACAAGCCTAACAAAAGGCAAATCACCACACTGGGTATCCAGATTGGTAATCACAATATTGGTTATTAGATCCACGAGAGACTCCTACCCTGTTTGCTTAATCCCTAAAACCGTTTCCATTTGCAAAATATCCGTATCTGTATCCGAAAAAGGATTTGTACCATCATCCTACTCATTTATGAATATGCGAGGTCTTTCAGTGCATTATTTAGCTGCTTGCGGGAGGCAAGAGTATTATCTTATTAGCTTTTAGGGTGCGTTTACAGTGATATTTGTATGTTTTTTTGATTACTACTTTATGTGGAAATGTGTCTGATGAGATGACGGGTAATAGAGAAGTATGGAAGAAGAAGACATGCTGCGACAACCCTAAATGAATTGCGATCATCATCATCAGCCTATAATGTTCACATCATTTGACATTTATTTACTGTTTGCTTATTTTAAATTTCATTGTAGTGGAAAAGATTTAATGAAATTGGAATATGAAAATACAGCACTTACTCCACAAAACCGTTGTATTATTTGTCCAGTAAGAAAAGTAGTATATTTAAGACAATAACTGTCAGAGACTGCTGCAGACGTACGCCAACTTGTATATGTACAATAAATTTCTTGAGAGATGAGTGATAAAGCTTTGAAAATGTGAACTTGATTGTATTATTTATATCGCGGTCCTGTGTTGATTCATCATCATCAGCCTATAATGTTCACACTGCCGGGACACAGACCTCCTCTCTATGAGAGGGAGTGGGCTGTAAGCCACCACGGGGGCCCAGTGCGGGTTGGTAGATGTCACATGTCTTCGAATTTTTAGTTCTAGGACATGCCGGTTTCCAGCTGATTATGCTATGCCCGTCATCCTCTTGCTTGCAGAAGAAAACGGTGAAACACGTTTTCTTCATCCGTATTCCCCTGTCAGATGTCAGATGATCTTTCACAAAAAAAAAAAACAGTGCGTGGAGTCCCTCCGCGCGGAAGAAGTGAATCTTCGTAATTAATACTACACGCATGCGTTCGAGTGCCACGCATTCACTCTTGTTGTTTTATTGAGCTTCTAAATAATATTTTGTTGTTTTCTTGTTGTATTATTTTTATTACATAATTATTACATAAGTTTATCGAGGTTATTCTACTCATGGCAATTGAGCGAAGGCTGGTCACACTGAAGAGTCGAATGTATGACTGTTTGCACGCCATCTTGCGTACCTAGTAGAACTACGTAGTCACAAATCTTGTAATACTGCCATCTCTTAGGGAGTTTTAGAAAATATTCCCCCTTCATGGTAGCGTTAAACTTGGTGGAAGTCGCGTAAGAAGTTTTACTTCAAAAATCCATCTATTCTTAGGCCTACTTTCTGATTATGCAAAAAAAAACTGGTGGCTCACGTGGTGTAAAGTTTCTTATAGACAGTACTAATGGCACCGCAGATGCATAACCACTTTTGTGTATATCTAGTGTGTGCTTTGGTTTAAAACCTTATTTGCATTGCCAGTATATCGTGTGATCTATGTTTATGGAGATTACAGTTTATATTTGCATATCCTATTAGCATCCCGATTGGATGTATCGAGTCGCTAGCATGCTTTGTAATAATCATCCTTTACTGTCTGTAATCTAATCACACGAGTTTACACAAAAATATATGGAACAGCTCATTCAAAATAATCACATTTACCCGGTAAAATCAAAAATTATGGGGTAAAATTATGGGGCAGATAATTATGATAACAATGTATGGAGGTGGTAGACTGAATAGTTGAAGAGAGACGTTCGAAAAAGTGCAGCTCAACAGTCTCACAGGTCAAAAGATCTAAAGTAATATCTGGTTAATACCTGCGCAGACCAGGAAAGCATGACACAAATGAGAGGAGACCTATTTTCAGCCGAGAGTGGAACAAGGCTGCCAATAATAATGATGATGGATGTGGACAAGTGATACTGCATGTATTTTGTATTAGCTATTCCTGATCTTAAAAAAAAAAAATTGCCCCACACTAGGATTTTCTCCAGCATCGTGGGTGCTTTCACAAACAATTAAACTTATATACACAAAAGCCAGACCTGGAACAACTACCTGTACAGTAGGCCATATAATATTTATTCCGTGCGGAAATCGAACCAACGACACGCAGCGTATCTGCTAATAGCTCAACCACTGCGTCAACCGTGCCATCGAAACTCCTAGTGAATGTTCAAGATGCATCTTATAAAGGACCAGCTATTCTCGCAATCTAAACGCGTCCTAAGTCCAGTAAGTTTGTGCGACGCAGAGATATAAACAACACTAATACGCTTAACTTTGTTACGCCTCGGAAATACTCGGAATTGCCCGGAAACGGTCGAAATTAGCTCTGCTTACAGAGGCAATATTATACAAGAGATAGCTGCTTATGTTTTGATTTCAAGGGCGGTGAGTAGGCAGATTTGTACAGGAAAATAACAAAAAGCAGTAGATTGTTACCTGCCCTTAATAAATTGCGAGTACTATACAACTGTTACTATTAATTAAAATCATATCAAAAAGTGTCCGTTTTCAAGTGAATCGTACAACAAAATTTCAATTCTCTGTGAGGAACGAAGGTCTCGTTGTGTTATGAGTCTCTATTGAAGTTCTTCAGAAAACAGCTCATAAAGAACTGCTTAAACATTCCTAGATATTAAACTATACTTTTGCCCCGTGGATAGGTGACCAACCATTACATACAGAGACAAGGGGTAAGCACGTTAAGGCGTTGGTCCCCGTTTACTTCTTCCTTTATCTGTGTTCGGACAGGAATCTTATCTGTGTTGGGACAGGAATCTCTATTAAGTTGACCTGAACTTGTTCGGAGTTATTTCATCATCTGCCTAGCAGTTTCCTACATACGTTGAGGTTGGTTCATTCTTACTAGATGTAGTTGAATACCAGTATTTAACATTGAGCTAAATACTCATCTGACCTGATCATTAAATTCACACCCCGGTGTAGTAACATTTAGACTTTTGCTTTGACTTTGGTAAGACTGGTTGGCAGATATTAGAGCTTCTGATTACTTATAACGACTGTTAAAGGTTTACTAATGACAGCGGGACCAGCAGTGAGTAAGCAGTGATGGCATAGTGGTGTGACCGTCGGATTTGCAAGTCATAGATCTCGAGTAGGAACCCAAGACACGCACCTCTGATTTTTCGGACTACATGAGTCCATGAGTGTATTGTATCACTTGCTTCAGTGAAGGAAAACATCGTGAGGAAATCAGCATGCCTGAGAGATATTTCTCGATATGTAAAGCCGAGTCAGAGGCCCATGGGCGGCATAAAAACTCTGACAGCGGGTTAGGCATGGACCAGACAATAAAGAAAGAAAGAAAACGGGGACCAACGCCTTAACCTGCTTACTTCTTGTCTCTGTATGTAATGGTAAGTCACCTGTCCACGCGGCGAAATCATAGTTTAAACTCTGGAAGTGTTTAAACAGCTGTACTTGTAAGTTTTTTTTTTTTTAATAAATTATTCTTATTGAATTATGTATTCGTAAGTACTTCAATAGAGACTCTTACCACAACGAGACCTCTTCGTTCCTCACAGAGAATCGATGTTGGATTCTGTTCACTTTTTTTTTTTTTAAAGGTTGCCTCACACTAGGAATTTCTCCTGTATCGTGGGTATTTTCGTGGATATTTTGTCGTACGATTCACTTGAAAACTGACACTTTTTGATATGATTTTAATTAATAGTAACAGTTGTATAGCCTGTCAACTCGCAATTTATTGATGTCGAATCAAACCGTTCACTATAAATCTTATTTGTCATCCAACAGTATGTTTTTAACGTTAAAACTACCAAATATCGACTCACGAAGGAAATCACGAGGATATCTGAAATAAATCACTAAGACATTAAGCAAGTGTGGAGATTATAATATCATACTTTCTCGGTTGTAGAGGATAGAACGAGACCATCGTTCGCCTGCAGTTTTGTTTATTTATTTGGATCTCCAACAAAGAATACACATATACAATTGAGGTCACAATCATACAAGCGTTTCTTTTGCGTGAGTTCCTTCAATTATAGGAGATCACAGCATGCACATACACCGTGTAAATCACCTCATCACAAAGCCGTCAACCAAGCATTCTGTACATGAAACTAAGTAACTTTACGCAAAAATTATTGCTGGGAAACGACTTTTTTTTGGGGGGTGTCAAATCATGTTTTGTGGTAGAACTCAATGTAACGCACTCAAAACATTGTGCTGATAGACGGATTGAATAGTACGGGGGTCGTGGAGGTGTTTAAAGTAAAAATCTTACATTAAAAACTTGTATTTAAAAAAATACTTGTCAAAAAGTTGGAACTTTGACCCCTAATATCTCCGTAACTAGAAGGTTCCCAGGTATGGTGTAGAACAAAAAAATGGTCGCAATGACAGGGAGAACCAGTGCCTTTCGGCTTCGTTAAGAGGTGTTTTACACCCTTTATATCTAGGTGTTTACAGACAGATTAGAAATAAATAAAAATATGTAACATAAAGAAGGTTTCCCAATCTATTAACTTTTTCATATCATGACGCCTAAATTTACAACAAGGAGATCTCTAGGAGAGTACAGCTTGGATTGGAGGCCTTTGGTAAACGGGAATATTTAAAAAAAAAAAACATTTTTTTATGGGTTTTGTTCATAAAAAATATTAAAAAAAAATGTAAAATATTGCCAACGTTTAAAAAATCACCCAGTATATAAATAGAGAGTATTCCCGTTAATCCCTCCAACTAAGCTTGCATATAATTTTAACAGGAGTCAAGGCAATAGAGATACCAATAGGATTGGAGCCCACGGCCATAACAATATCTTAGAAGCCATAGCAACTGCAAAGTGATCAAACCCTCATAACTTTGAAGAACCCTTTAAGTTCGACGGTCAAGTTTGAGAGCTTCGAAGTAATAACGACCATCTCGTATTATTTACCAACTTGTCAGCTACTTTAGTTTCTCAATCATAACTTGGAAAGGCAATCGAGGTTAAAACCGCGGAAACCATGGACTTTGTCTGAGTTTGGACAAGTTTTTTGGTCAAGTTATTGACTTTAGACGCCAAGTTACTAAACCATTGGCGTCGGGTACAAAATCAAAGCGTTCTTTTCATGTAGACCAGTTACAGGCGCTTTTGAAATCATTCACCTGCCCTTAAGTCAATTATTTTGGGGTCAGCGCAGCATGTTTTCTTGCTCCATACTTCTCTTTTACTACTTTCTACCTATATCATCCTTCACTCAGTACATCTATCGTTTCTTTGGTCTTCCTCTATTCTTATAGCCGCACCTACATTCATACTCAAAATTTTCGTCGTTGCTCCGAATCACATGTCTATACCACGATAACTTTCAAATGTCAAATTCAAAGAAAATGCAGCTCCAATCACCGTCTGAAGGCATAATAACTGTAAAAATACTGTATTTGTCCGTTACAAAGCGCAAATCTCTCTAAGAAGAACGGGCAACAAACTCCATGGTGGATTCTCTTTTAAATCAGAACACAGTTCGGTAAATATCAAAAATATCAGTTTTTTATATCCCTACATCCATACTAATATTATAAATGCGAAAGTCACTCTGTTTGTTTGTATGTTTGTTTCTTACCTTTTCACGACTAAACGGCTGATCGGATCTTAATGAAATTTGGCTAGAAGATAGATTTCGACCTGGGGAAGGACATAAAACGGGGAAATGTGACGCAGACGAAGTTGCGCGGGACAGCTAGTAATATTATAAATGTGAATGTAAGTTTGTTTGTTACGCTTTCACGCGAAAACTACTGAACCGATCATCATGAAACTTTGTACACATATTCTTGGAGGTATTAGAAGTAACATAGGCTATATATCATCACGCTACGACCAAAAGGAGCGGAGCAGCAATGAAAAATGTTGCGGAAACGGAGAAAATGTGACGCAGATGAAGTTGCGCGGGACAGCTAGTATACCATAAATGGTTGTTAGACAGAGTACGTCGTTTTTGACTGAGGAAGACTAAAGAAACTATAGAGGGATGTTTTAATGATAGGAAAAAAAGACTTAAATATACAGCAACAGCTGAAAAGGGGACAGGGATCTTTGACAGCCGTTATAAGTAGTCCGAAATATAGTGGCCCGAAAGTCTGACAATCAGTCTTACCAAGGGGTAGCGTACTACCCAGTACTAACTGGGTTGTGGAGTTCAGATATGTTGTCGCTCCACGTAAAATACTGGTTTCAGCTGCATTCGCGTAAACTGGAAGCCTACTGGAACAAAGTTTGGAAAAGGATAGGCAGGTGATGATGTCCTGTTGGTTTCACATTACAGGAACTGATGAATGGTACTGAAAGAACCAAATTCGTTACCAAAGTTTGTGCGAATCAATTTAGACTGCCATCTATACGCTAAGAATAAAACATATAACCCTCCTTTTTGCTTAGCCGGGTAAAATAACGGCGAAAAGTCTGCAGTCCGATAAGCCACGCTATTACTCATGTACCAACTCGAACACATACGGATTCACTTTTTCTAAAATAAATTTTTAAAGTTCAAAAACGTGGCGACAAAATGTCGCTGCCACTGGTAGCCAAGTTTTCAATGGCGCTAACGTGTAAACTTTAGAATCTAAACTAACCTGGGATATGTCATGCTTTTTCGTGTCGTTACATTGGACTTCAAAGAGAAAAACAGCAAGAAAAAGGATTTATTAGTCTCGCACAAGACGGAGAAAAAAAAGGTTAAAATGTATTATATTAAAAAGTAAAACATGAGAAAAAAAATAATATAAGACATTGAAACTGTTACTTTTTTTTAAAAAGGCAGTGTCTACTCAAAGCTTTTATTCTTTCAAACTCCGGTACGCCTCTAAGTAAGTACATAATATCTGCACAATTTGGGCGAGGCCGATTAGCTGTTTCCTGAACGTACATATACATACAGTCAAAAAAGTATCGGTAATGGGTGATTTGTTTATGGTTCCAAATTCAATTTTTGTTTTTTTTGTTAGGTTGGCACAACTGTTGTTCGTTTTGATGTGGAGTTTGAGTTGCATCTGTTATTTAGATTAAATACAGTGCTGTTTTTTGTTAGATTACATCTGGTATGTATTGCAAATTTCATAATGGACAAAAACATCCAACAAAGAGTTGTCTTAAATTTTGCATCGCCAATGGAATTTCGGAGTCCCTGAAAATGTTACAGAAGGCTTACAATCGACTTTATCAAAAATACGTGCTAATGTGTTGTATAAAGCGTTCAAAAGCTGTCGAGATGTCTTAGAAGATTTGCCTCGCTCTGGTAGGCCATTAACGTCTTCAACTGAAGTTAACATCGTAAAAGTGAAGGAAATAGTGACTGAAAATCCGCATTCAAGTTTGAGAGAGATAGCCGCAGAACTTTCTGTGTCTCACAAGTCGATCCGTACCATTTTAAATAATCACTTGGGTAGGAAACATGTTGCCGCTCGGCTACTCCCAAAAGACCTGAATTTTCTCCAAAAACCCAATCGCATAAGAGTCGCTGAGGACATGCTAGAACGAGTCAATTCCGATTCAAAATTCATGAAACGCTTTGTTACTGGTGACGAGATTGAGTTTACGAGTTTGACATGCAAACGAGTCAGCAAGGTTCGGAGTGGCGCCTTCCAACTGAACCGAAGCCGGAAAAGTCACGCCAAAGTCGATCAAAAGTCAAAGTTGACCGTTATCTTTCACTATCGCGGTGTTGTGCACTCGAAATTCTTACCGAAAGTTCAAACAGTAAATAAAGAATATTATTTGAGCGTTATGCGAAGTTCAAAAAAGCAAATTCGACGAAAAGGCTAGATTTATAGAAAGAAAATTTTTGGATTTTGCACCTGCGATAATGCGCCTCCGCACAAGGCCATCATAGTGAAAGAATTTTTGACCAAAAATCAACAAATAGCATCGAGCAACCTTATTCACCAGATATGGCTCCAGCCGACTTTTATTTATCCTAAACTCAAATTACCACTTCGTGGCTCCCGTTTTCTTTCGGTAAAAAACATAAAGGACAATTCGCGGCGAGAACTGAACTCAATTCTAGAAAAAGCGTTTAAAAAATATTTTGAAGATTGGATTATTCGTTGGCGTAAGTGTTTACACCTTATGGCATTACAGACAAACTTTCAAGTCCTTATTTTCATTCGTTTCATAGGTCTAAAAAAAGTTGCTAAAAACTTTTTCGAAATGTTTAAAAAAAAGAAGTTTATGCAAAGGAGATGTTTGATTTTGGGCTACCACTATGTACACTAGATAGATAAATAGGAAAAAATAGGGTAATTTCATATAAAATACTAACAAATTAATTTGAAGACGGGTACAGTCGTTTAATAATTATTATTTAAAAAGTTTTTTACTACGATAACCCTTTTTTAGGGCAGCCATGACAGTTGTTTGGCGTTTGACGACTTTGACAGTTTCAAGAAGTGCCGTCTTTGAGTCTTTCTTTGCGTTGAGTTTGGACACGTCAATCAAATGTCATTGTCAAAATGACATTTTTCGCCTGCTCGTGATCTGATCCACCATGTTTAATTATTATGTTGTGTTGCATTCTTTGACCAAGTTAATTTGGAAATTAAAGAAAATTGACGATAAAAAACGGTTACAGTATTATCTAGCAACATTAACATATAGTGGAACATCTCCTTTCTGTTTCTATAGATTTTTTTATGATCGGTAAGTAGTAACTTTTTAGACCTATGTATCCTGCTTATGCGTATGAAGTTTCATTAAAATCGATCTTAAGTGGTAATTTCCCACCAGTAAAAAAAAAGTGTGTCGTATCTGAAGGCGAATACTTTGAAGGCGATAAAATAACTTTGATGAATAATCAACATTAAAAAAAAAAAATATCGGCAGTTTCCCGGTACTTTCTTGACAGACTAGTGTCTACACAATCTATTCGATTGTAACACGTGCACGGCGACCAAACAAGCTATAAAATTCCAGTATATGCTGGTCTCTCATTCAGGGCCGCGCCGCCCCTGTGTGCGAAGTGTGCGGCGCACACAGGCGCCAAGACAATAGGGGCGCCCGCGCCATCGAAATTATTTTTGTAACACTACACAAAATATTATTTTAGTGGAGTATCAATAAGTAAGTAGGTACAATAGGCGCAACATATGCCTTGTAAATAACAAAACTTATATTGCGCTTATTGTGTACAAGTCTCGCATGATAATATTTACGTTTGTAGTTTAATTTTACGCTTTGGGTTTTAGTTTACATTAGTTACGAGCTCAGTTGATCGAAGGAGCTCAGCGTTAAAATCAAAAAAACGCCGCGCCCGCCGTGAGTTTGTTTGAATGTGTTTATGAACGCAACCCGATGCGATGCGTGCGACGCAAGCGGGGTAGGGTCACGGGGAATCCCAACTTTGAGAGCCAAAACAATTAAACAATCATTCAATCGAAAGTGTGTGCAAGGTGCGAATTGATTTTTTATAATAAGAATAAGTTCTAACGCTAAAAACAATTATATAGTTTGGGTCCTTTGGGTGTTAATGATTGTTTCAACGTGTTTTCAAGATGAGTGATATACATATAGTACTCAAGATAAAAAAAAAGAAATTATCTGGTTACCAGAATTTAATAAGGAAAAATATGTGTGATAAAAATACAACTGGAATATACAAGGTGTTTCTTTGCAACCTCGTCAAATTTCAGGGGGTGGTCACGAAAGTCATAAATAATCAATTAAAATTACGGTATCTAGTTAATTATTAATAAACGCTGATTTTTTTGGTTGTTTCAGTTTGTCAGTATTTCAGAATAGCCCCCTTAACGTGGTTTAGGGACTAAAAAATTAGGACATAAACGTTTGAGATTGTTTGTATGTGTGTAAGTGAGGTTATAAGGCAAGAACCAGACGGGCCGCGTTTAAAACACGGGTGGTTCACACTTACCGATTTCCGTAAAAAAGAAAAAAAATAAAAATTACCTACCCATTTTATTATTGATTCGGCACGAGAATCACTAGCATAGTTACCTTCTTGAATTTGACGAGGATGCAAAACAACACCTTGTATTAATATTTTACGATGAAGGTGTTATAAAATCTGATTCAAAAAACCCTTCATATAGTGGTATGTCCTTTTTATTTAATTTTCTAGCAAGTAACTGTCATCGTTTTCAGGAAAAACTTTCAGCAAATGCATTCATTGGATATTAACGCCGATGATTTGTGTGAAGTAATTATGTCATGTCAGTCTTTTTTCAAAAAAAATAATAATCATGTGGTGAAAATTCTCGAATTTGTATAATTAAACAATTTGACAGCTGTATGCCCTAACATCACTATAGCATTACGAATTTTGCTAACTATGCCTTTTACCGTAGCAAGCGCGGAAAGGTCCTTTTCTAAATTAAAACTTGTAAAAAATTACCTGCGCTCCACATTGAGCCAGGAAAGATTATAGCAACAATATCCATAGAGGAGCCCATATAACCATATTAGACTATATGTATAAACACACACGAAACTATTAAGGATTTCGCAAACTGAAAAGCGAGAAGAGTGGAAATAATATAAATTAAGTACCTATGTTTACGTTCTTACACACGTGTTTTTTTTTTTAATAGCATACGTAATAGTTAAATTAGTATTATTAGAAAAAAAAAATCAGCGATTTTATTATTAATATCTAATTATACAATTGGAATAACATCATAATTGAAGTATGTAAAAATTTAATTCGTGTTTTATTTTTCGCAGTAATTGGCAAGGGGAAGCGAACTGGTTTTACCTATTTAGAAAATATTATCTAAGTATATAAAACTGGAGAACATTTATTTAGATCAAAATTAACAAATAATAATAAAAAATAAGTTGAAACATGACGATTCGTGAAAAAAAGAGGCGCTTCATAGGTTTCGCACACAGGCGCTTAGGGGGGTCGGCGCGGCCCTGCTCTCATTGTAAGGTAAATCTTTACAAAGCGAGAGCCATGTTATACTGGAAACAAATAGCTTGATATGTCACATTCACGTTAATACATATTAGGTACTATATATTTCTACAATGGTATAGCTGTAATTAGAATGTTTCCAGTCGGAGAAATGTCATGAATCAAATACATCGACGGAGCTCATTATTTATCCATAAAGTTTTATATTTAGCTCATAGTGTCTTCGGTAATGGGGTGTGTAGCTAAAGCCATAACTTGAAAAAATATAAAACTAGTAAACAGTACATTGGTTTCATACTTGTATATTGTTTACTGGTTATATATTTTTTATCGATATTTCGCGAAAGTCAGAGACCACAGGATTGGCATAAATGATAATTATGTCATCCATACTATACTAATATTATACAGCTAAAGAGTTGTTTGTTTGCTTGAACGCGCTAATCTCAGGAACTACTGATCTAATTTAAAAAATCTTTCAGTGTTAGATAGCTCATTTATCGAGGAAGGCTATAATAGGCTATACACGGTGTAAATCACCTCATCACGAAGCTGCAACCAAGCATTCTGTACATGAAACTAAGTAACTTTACGCAAAAATTATTGCTGGGAAACGACTTTTTTTTTGGGGGTGTAAAATCATGTTTTGTGGTAGAACTCAATGTAACGCACAAAACATTGTGCTGATGGACTGATTGAATAGTAAGGGGGTCGTGGAGGTGTTTAAAGTAAAAATCTTACATTAAAAACTTGTATTTAAAAAAATACTTGTCAAAAAGTCGGAACTTTGACCCCTAATATCTCCGTAACTAGAAGGTTCCCAGGTATGGTGCAGAACAAAAAAATTATCGCAATGACGGGGAGAACCAGTGCCTTTCGGCTTCGTTAAGAAAATGTGACGCAGGCGAAGTTGCGCTGGACAGCTAGTTATTTATATTCAAGTTCAATGGATTCTTTAAGCTATTTTGAACATGTTTTTTATTACGAGCTCAGTTGATCGAAGGAGCTCAGCGTTAAAATCAAAAAAACGCCGCGCCCGCCGTGAGTTTGTTTGAATGTGTTTATGAACGCAACCCGATGCGATGCGTGCGACGCAAGCGGGGTAGGGTCACGGGGAATCCCAACTTTGAGAGCCAAAACAATTAAACAATCATTCAATCGAAAGTGTGTGCAAGGTGCGAATTGATTTTTTATAATAAGAATAAGTTCTAACGCTAAAAACAATTATATAGTTTGGGTCCTTTGGGTGTTAATGATTGTTTTAACGTGTTTTCAAGATGAGTGATATACATATAGTACTCAAGATAAAAAAAAAGAAATTATCTGGTTACCAGAATTTAATAAGGAAAAATATGTGTGATAAAAATACAACTGGAATATACAAGGTGTTTCTTTGCAACCTCGTCAAATTTCAGGGGGTGGTCACGAAAGTCATAAATAATCAATTAAAATTACGGTATCTAGTTAATTATTAATAAACGCTGATTTTTTTGGTTGTTTCAGTTTGTCAGTATTTCAGAATAGCCCCCTTAACGTGGTTTAGGGACTAAAAAATTAGGACATAAACGTTTGAGATTGTTTGTATGTGTGTAAGTGAGGTTATAAGGCAAGAACCAGACGGGCCGCGTTTAAAACACGGGTGGTTCACACTTACCGATTTCCGTAAAAAAGAAAAAAAATAAAAATTACCTACCCATTTTATTATTGATTCGGCACGAGAATCACTAGCATAGTTACCTTCTTGAATTTGACGAGGATGCAAAACAACACCTTGTATTAATATTTTACGATGAAGGTGTTATAAAATCTGATTCAAAAAACCCTTCATATAGTGGTATGTCCTTTTTATTTAATTTTCTAGCAAGTAACTGTCATCGTTTTCAGGAAAAACTTTCAGCAAATGCATTCATTGGATATTAACGCCGATGATTTGTGTGAAGTAATTATGTCATGTCAGTCTTTTTTCAAAAAAAAAAATAATCATGTGGTGAAAATTCTCGAATTTGTATAATTAAACAATTTGACAGCTGTATGCCCTAACATCACTATAGCATTACGAATTTTGCTAACTATGCCTTTTACCGTAGCAAGCGCGGAAAGGTCCTTTTCTAAATTAAAACTTGTAAAAAATTACCTGCGCTCCACATTGAGCCAGGAAAGATTATAGCAACAATATCCATAGAGGAGCCCATATAACCATATTAGACTATATGTATAAACACACACGAAACTATTAAGGATTTCGCAAACTGAAAAGCGAGAAGAGTGGAAATAATATAAATTAAGTACCTATGTTTACGTTCTTACACACGTGTTTTTTTTTTTAATAGCATACGTAATAGTTAAATTAGTATTATTAGAAAAAAAAAATCAGCGATTTTATTATTAATATCTAATTATACAATTGGAATAACATCATAATTGAAGTATGTAAAAATTTAATTCGTGTTTTATTTTTCGCAGTAATTGGCAAGGGGAAGCGAACTGGTTTTACCTATTTAGAAAATATTATCTAAGTATATAAAACTGGAGAACATTTATTTAGATCAAAATTAACAAATAATAATAAAAAATAAGTTGAAACATGACGATTCGTGAAAAAAAGAGGCGCTTCATAGGTTTCGCACACAGGCGCTTAGGGGGGTCGGCGCGGCCCTGCTCTCATTGTAAGGTAAATCTTTACAAAGCGAGAGCCATGTTATACTGGAAACAAATAGCTTGATATGTCACATTCACGTTAATACATATTAGGTACTATATATTTCTACAATGGTATAGCTGTAATTAGAATGTTTCCAGTCGGAGAAATGTCATGAATCAAATACATCGACGGAGCTCATTATTTATCCATAAAGTTTTATATTTAGCTCATAGTGTCTTCGGTAATGGGGTGTGTAGCTAAAGCCATAACTTGAAAAAATATAAAACTAGTAAACAGTACATTGGTTTCATACTTGTATATTGTTTACTGGTTATATATTTTTTATCGATATTTCGCGAAAGTCAGAGACCACAGGATTGGCATAAATGATAATTATGTCATCCATACTATACTAATATTATACAGCTAAAGAGTTGTTTGTTTGCTTGAACGCGCTAATCTCAGGAACTACTGATCTAATTTAAAAAATCTTTCAGTGTTAGATAGCTCATTTATCGAGGAAGGCTATAATAGGCTATACACGGTGTAAATCACCTCATCACGAAGCTGCAACCAAGCATTCTGTACATGAAACTAAGTAACTTTACGCAAAAATTATTGCTGGGAAACGACTTTTTTTTTGGGGGTGTAAAATCATGTTTTGTGGTAGAACTCAATGTAACGCACAAAACATTGTGCTGATGGACTGATTGAATAGTAAGGGGGTCGTGGAGGTGTTTAAAGTAAAAATCTTACATTAAAAACTTGTATTTAAAAAAATACTTGTCAAAAAGTCGGAACTTTGACCCCTAATATCTCCGTAACTAGAAGGTTCCCAGGTATGGTGCAGAACAAAAAAATTATCGCAATGACGGGGAGAACCAGTGCCTTTCGGCTTCGTTAAGAAAATGTGACGCAGGCGAAGTTGCGCTGGACAGCTAGTTATTTATATTCAAGTTCAATGGATTCTTTAAGCTATTTTGAACATGTTTTTTATTACGAGCTCAGTTGATCGAAGGAGCTCAGCGTTAAAATCAAAAAAACGCCGCGCCCGCCGTGAGTTTGTTTGAATGTGTTTATGAACGCAACCCGATGCGATGCGTGCGACGCAAGCGGGGTAGGGTCACGGGGAATCCCAACTTTGAGAGCCAAAACAATTAAACAATCATTCAATCGAAAGTGTGTGCAAGGTGCGAATTGATTTTTTATAATAAGAATAAGTTCTAACGCTAAAAACAATTATATAGTTTGGGTCCTTTGGGTGTTAATGATTGTTTTAACGTGTTTTCAAGATGAGTGATATACATATAGTACTCAAGATAAAAAAAAAGAAATTATCTGGTTACCAGAATTTAATAAGGAAAAATATGTGTGATAAAAATACAACTGGAATATACAAGGTGTTTCTTTGCAACCTCGTCAAATTTCAGGGGGTGGTCACGAAAGTCATAAATAATCAATTAAAATTACGGTATCTAGTTAATTATTAATAAACGCTGATTTTTTTGGTTGTTTCAGTTTGTCAGTATTTCAGAATAGCCCCCTTAACGTGGTTTAGGGACTAAAAAATTAGGACATAAACGTTTGAGATTGTTTGTATGTGTGTAAGTGAGGTTATAAGGCAAGAACCAGACGGGCCGCGTTTAAAACACGGGTGGTTCACACTTACCGATTTCCGTAAAAAAGAAAAAAAATAAAAATTACCTACCCATTTTATTATTGATTCGGCACGAGAATCACTAGCATAGTTACCTTCTTGAATTTGACGAGGATGCAAAACAACACCTTGTATTAATATTTTACGATGAAGGTGTTATAAAATCTGATTCAAAAAACCCTTCATATAGTGGTATGACCTTTTTATTTAATTTTCTAGCAAGTAACTGTCATCGTTTTCAGGAAAAACTTTCAGCAAATGCATTCATTGGATATTAACGCCGATGATTTGTGTGAAGTAATTATGTCATGTCAGTCTTTTTTCAAAAAAAATAATAATCATGTGGTGAAAATTCTCGAATTTGTATAATTAAACAATTTGACAGCTGTATGCCCTAACATCACTATAGCATTACGAATTTTGCTAACTATGCCTTTTACCGTAGCAAGCGCGGAAAGGTCCTTTTCTAAATTAAAACTTGTAAAAAATTACCTGCGCTCCACATTGAGCCAGGAAAGATTATAGCAACAATATCCATAGAGGAGCCCATATAACCATATTAGACTATATGTATAAACACACACGAAACTATTAAGGATTTCGCAAACTGAAAAGCGAGAAGAGTGGAAATAATATAAATTAAGTACCTATGTTTACGTTCTTACACACGTGTTTTTTTTTTTAATAGCATACGTAATAGTTAAATTAGTATTATTAGAAAAAAAAAATCAGCGATTTTATTATTAATATCTAATTATACAATTGGAATAACATCATAATTGAAGTATGTAAAAATTTAATTCGTGTTTTATTTTTCGCAGTAATTGGCAAGGGGAAGCGAACTGGTTTTACCTATTTAGAAAATATTATCTAAGTATATAAAACTGGAGAACATTTATTTAGATCAAAATTAACAAATAATAATAAAAAATAAGTTGAAACATGACGATTCGTGAAAAAAAGAGGCGCTTCATAGGTTTCGCACACAGGCGCTTAGGGGGGTCGGCGCGGCCCTGCTCTCATTGTAAGGTAAATCTTTACAAAGCGAGAGCCATGTTATACTGGAAACAAATAGCTTGATATGTCACATTCACGTTAATACATATTAGGTACTATATATTTCTACAATGGTATAGCTGTAATTAGAATGTTTCCAGTCGGAGAAATGTCATGAATCAAATACATCGACGGAGCTCATTATTTATCCATAAAGTTTTATATTTAGCTCATAGTGTCTTCGGTAATGGGGTGTGTAGCTAAAGCCATAACTTGAAAAAATATAAAACTAGTAAACAGTACATTGGTTTCATACTTGTATATTGTTTACTGGTTATATATTTTTTATCGATATTTCGCGAAAGTCAGAGACCACAGGATTGGCATAAATGATAATTATGTCATCCATACTATACTAATATTATACAGCTAAAGAGTTGTTTGTTTGCTTGAACGCGCTAATCTCAGGAACTACTGATCTAATTTAAAAAATCTTTCAGTGTTAGATAGCTCATTTATCGAGGAAGGCTATAATAGGCTATACACGGTGTAAATCACCTCATCACGAAGCTGCAACCAAGCATTCTGTACATGAAACTAAGTAACTTTACGCAAAAATTATTGCTGGGAAACGACTTTTTTTTTGGGGGTGTAAAATCATGTTTTGTGGTAGAACTCAATGTAACGCACAAAACATTGTGCTGATGGACTGATTGAATAGTAAGGGGGTCGTGGAGGTGTTTAAAGTAAAAATCTTACATTAAAAACTTGTATTTAAAAAAATACTTGTCAAAAAGTCGGAACTTTGACCCCTAATATCTCCGTAACTAGAAGGTTCCCAGGTATGGTGCAGAACAAAAAAATTATCGCAATGACGGGGAGAACCAGTGCCTTTCGGCTTCGTTAAGAAAATGTGACGCAGGCGAAGTTGCGCTGGACAGCTAGTTATTTATATTCAAGTTCAATGGATTCTTTAAGCTATTTTGAACATGTTTTTTATTTCAATTAGTAAGATCAACAAATACTCAAAAATACTTGTAAAACGACGCAGATAATTTTAAATTACAGCTATAACCTTATACGCTAGCCTTTTAAGATACAGGCTTTGCCAATGTTGGTACTATATAGTGTAAAACCTTTTTGTAATACCTTTGGCAATAAAGTTTTTGTATTTGTATTTGTTTGGCATCGGGATCTTACTGAGTCTGTCTCGACTGACTGACATCAATCAGCCTACAGGAGTCTACTGCTAGACTGCCTCTTTAATCGCACGCCACTTAACTCGGTTCTCGGCAACTTTCACGGAGTTGCTACCAGCGACCCTGCGGAGATCGTCGCTCCACCGATCCAGAGGGCTTCCCACCTAACGATTGCCGATTTGCGGTCTTTATCCAAGAACACATCTACCCCAACGCTTATTCGGTGCTACGGCTAATATGGCCGGCCATGGCCACTTCCGATAAGCTATGCTGTGAGCTCTGTCGACAATTTTGGTTCTATGTGCATGAAATAAGTAGTACAAAATATCCCATCGCAATATTTACGAAGTGGGGTCTCCATATACTATCAGCTCATGTGCCAAGTGACGTGTGTCACAAGTATATATAAAAATCAATTGTGGTTTGTTTGTCTGGCTAAAACTCGAGAATGGCTGGGCCGATTTATTAGGGTAGGGTCGGTAGGTAGGAAAAGTGCATTGCAAAGCATGGTACAGCTAGTTTTATAATATAATTTAACATAGATAACATGCCAAAATCAAAGCTATTTATTTCATTTGTTTTCCCCGTTGTAACTGTCGCAACATCCAATTTGCTTGAGCGTGTTTCTCGTTACCGCATTCGAATCTACATAGCCGCGTCATGAATGTAGTAACCCGCACACCTTTCTGTGAAGCTAGCGCTCCATTTAGTATCTCCTCATGTGCCTCCAGTCCCCATTATTGTGAACGTGCTTCGCAAGTATATAATAATAATATTATAATTGAACACAGGTATCGCGGTTGGCGAGCATTCGTGACGGATCACATTAAAACCAATATTTTAGTTATTTACACTCGCTGTTCGATGCTGTACGTATTGTTAAAAGGTAAGTTAATGACTGATGGTGGCTGATAGAGAATTGATATGGTATTATGTATGTATCTACCTACCATAGCTGGGTGAGTATGTTGTATTATGCTGTAGTCACTTTTTTGACGTTCTACCCTCAAAAAAAAAAACATGAAATCAATGTATTGTTTCGATGTCTTGTCAATGTAGGTGACTACAAATGTAGTGAATTTTGCTTCACAAATCAACAATATATTGCAATAAATTCTAAAGTTAGCAAAAAGATCAGCTTGAGAAATTTTTTAAAAGTGACATAAAGAGCATGATCTCGATTTTGGACGTAGCTAAAATGAACTTTCTTAATTTACAAACTCTTGGAATGAGTTGAGCAAGAGAGATTGTATTAGGCCAAAAAAGTTGATTTAGAATTTATCTGTCTCTGTATCTACATTTATCTAAAGATGATTCAATTTACTTTTTGTTTTGGTCCCCTCTTGGCACCAATACAGCCACATCATAATAATGTTTAAATGCGCCAACATCTTATACTAACTATACTTTGATGTACCTACAGTCTGTAATTTTACCGACACTTAAACCCTTCAAACCGGAACACAGCCACGCCGACCTAGAGATTTAGGTTTGATAGCACATTTGATACAATTCACCGAACGAACCCTTTCAAAAGCTCTATCCTGTTGAAATTGGATATAAAATACGACCCTGAGTTTGTTTTAGCTATTTTCTAACCTAACCTAACCTACCTAAACCCAAGGGGTGAGCATCACTTGTTCGGAGTGGTACATTCGTTGTTGTTAAATAAAAAAGCCGGCCCGACGCAATCACTACACAAATTCGGCTTCTATTAGGCCTGTGCTAGTCGGCAAACTTCGTTCGGCGTCTATCGCGTTGAATCTGCAAGTTTAGGTCGGCTTGGCATTTTTTGAGCTAAGCCGACCCGATCCCGATATATAATATAATATACGTCATACATATATGGATACATTTATATCGGATGGATCTTAGTAGATCTCGTCGGAAACGCTTTTACAGGTCAGTGTTTTAAACATAAGCTAGATGGAGTCGTTTTCCTTTATTAGACAAAAGAGCGAAACAACCTCCCCTTGAGATTGTTCAGGAGACTTCAGAATTATCATACAATGTGTTAATCCAAGAAACAAACTGGATAGCCATGACACATAACCGCCAAAAGTGGAGAGATTTGGAAGAGACCTACACTCAGCATTGGGTGGCCAAGGGTTGAAGAAGAAGAGTTAATCAAGGCAATCAATTTACTTACGTTACCCGACCAAAATGAAGATAAGATAAGATAAGATAAAATTTATTTGCCCAAACATGTGTACACATACAATAATAATAAGTGCATGCAGGATAACATATAAATAAAAATTGGTTCAGACATGTTTGCCATACTATGGCGTGCAAATGTTTAGAATTACAAATTTCCTTAAAAACAAGTGAAGGCAATTTAACAAAAAATAGACACTACAAAAATAAAAATAAAATAATTTAATATATGACTGTTAAATTAGCAACTAGTAGGTAATAATTAATGAATGTCAAAAGTATAAAGTTTGAAATCATAATTTAAAAAAAATAACAATATATATATTTAATAATGCGCTGTCACCCGTGTTAACATAAGCTCCGTGCTCAAAATTGTTTTAAAAATAACATAGTCGTAAACAAAGTGAAAAAACGTCTCAAATAGTGAAAAGACACAACAATATACATGTGACATTGGTCTGCAGTTATTATTGTGACAATTTTGTGAAGTTTGAATCAACTAGAAACAAAAACAAAAAGGTGTTAATAAAATACCAGACTAAAGTCTAAATACTCTTCTGTAGTGCGTGTGAATACTCATAAACCACCTTAATGTTCATTCTGGTTTTGAGATTAAGTAAAAGTATTGGTGAAATTGTGAATTCAACAAAGAAACAACAGTAAATTATTGTTTTCTTCAACCGTCAATCTTATCGTTGGTTGAACAAAGAAACGACCTTTGGACTATACTCGACACATCAACCAACCAAAACCCAGATGCGGTCAAAAATTTCGACAGAGTCAGATATGTTCATCTAGCCTCGCGGTCGCACCATGCAGTAAGAACACCGTAACGTGTTGTTCTGAGTTCGAATCCCCGCCGCTGATAATCTTTTTCCATTATATTTTCCAATTCTAAATAATTTAAACATAGCATAATGAACTTTTTCGAGAATATCACGCTACGTAGAACACGAACTCGGTCATTAGCGGAGACTACAATCCAAGAATCGAGTATAAATAACTCGACGCTAGATGGCAGCACAAATAGTCTACCTAACATGTCCGACGATGAAACTGACGAAACACAAGTTTTAAAAAGTCAGGTAGAAAAACTTGAATTGGATTTATTATCAGCCCATGAAGAAATTAATGTACTATCAATTGAGAATAGCAGTTTAAAAACATCAATTAATGAAATCACCAACAAATTTGAACTCTTGAAGAAAACAGCTAAGATGCTAACAACCGACACAGGCTCACCAAGCTCAAAGTTAAGGAAGCTATCATCTCCATTAAAGCATTTAACACAACAAACGACTGTAGAAGGTGTAACTTTCTTGAGGAAATCTATAGCTGATTCGGGAAGACCTACATCAGCCAAAAAAAGACGCGAATGTGCTCAGGAACCGCACGATGCACATCTGCATAATACTGTAGCTCCGGAAGTTCAAACTTTACCGACGACTACTGATAGCCACCTCAAAACGTCATCTGAAACCAGTAAACAGGGCCAAAAAAAAATATGTATGATTTCTAGTAATAATGTTAATAAAATATTAGACATTGGGGAAACTACGTTTGCAGGATATAAGTTCTGTCATTATATAATTCCAAATGGAAGCATAAAGCAGCTATTTGCAAATTTAGAAAAAAAACTCGAAGACTTTACCCGCGATGATTATTGTATCATATATATAGGTGAAAGAGATTTCGAACATTCCAATAACTATAGATTGTTAATCGACTATATAAAGAAAATGATTGTTAATGTAATGAATACAAATATTGTGATTTGCTCGCCTAATTTTAAATTAAGTAACATTTTTTCTATATTTAATAAGCGTATCGAAATGTTTAACCATTTGATGTATTCAGACAACGAATTATGGGAATATGCTTATCTTTTTGATTCCAATTATTGTTTGGAATACACATATGAAATGTTTCGGAAATATTTTGCAACTGTAAACAATAAAGCAGTTGCTAAGATATTTAAAAATTTATTTGAATATATTAAATGCCTAGGTTCAGAAACAGAAGTTAATGAAGTCACTTGTCATTCCCGTCATTGTTTTGATGATGGTAATACTGCTGTCGAGAATATCTTTAACCAATCAGCCAAAAATAATAACAAGTTATATAATGATCAGTCAACCCAAACTGAAAGCACTGCTAACAATGCAGAGCATGATTTTTTTCGTTTATAATCGCATAAATATCTTACATCAAAATATTAATGGATTAATAGGCAAGTCGGATTTGTTGAGCATTCATATAGATGAACTTTTATGCGAAGGGAAAGCTGTGGATGTTATGTGCATCACGGAACACAATATGAAAAATGATGATACTATGCACTTATTTATACCTGAATATAAACTTGCAACATATTCTTCAAGAAACACGAGGAATGGTGGCACATGTATACTTATTAAACATAGATATGAGTTCAAGGTCGTAGACATTAAAGAATTTAGTCTGCCCAGTTTTATAGAGTGTTGTGCCATCGAACTGGTAGCTCACAAGTTGATTATCGTTTGCATTTATAGACCTCCAAAATACACGAGAGATGCTACTACAACTTTTTTTGAAAAACTTGAGCTTATCTTAAACTATTGCGGAAGAAACTTGGCAAAGAGGGTTATACTTTGCGGTGACTTTAACATCGATATTCTCCAGAAAACGAGAATATCCACTGAATTCCAACATCTACTACTAAACTACAATCTTAACACATTCGCGTGCAGAACGTATGGATACGTAAAAAAATCGAGATACGATGTCGCACAACGTATCGATGCGTCAAATTGTATGTTTCTGTATCAGCCAGTACGTAAGGAAACGTCCGTTTCTCATATAATGCTCCTATAGTGACGTCACAGTGCCACAACATAGCAAAATCTTGATTTCGTAGTGTCACACAGCATCGAAATTTAAAGCGTTTTGTGGGTGCTTCTCACACATACAAAGACACCTACTCACAAACGCAGAACGTGCATAGTCGTCAACTGGAGTATGCGCCGCCATACTGTCAGTCGGGCTGTGCACCGTTACGCGACGCACGTGTACAGTGAAGTGAGCTCCCGAGTTACGAGACTTTTAAATCGTAAGTTATCACATATTTTTTACTAGATTTAAATAATAGTGTGTATTATATAGAGTACAATAATTATTTTCATATTTGAGCAACCTTAGTAGTTTTATTTTAGTTCTTATTATAGAAATATAATTGTTTTAGATGAACAAAACAAAGCGAGCGAGAAGCAAGAAAAGTAATAAAAAAGGTGACAATACAAGCAAGGATCCATCACAACCATGTTCTTCGGGCATAACAGTAAGTACTAAACGTTGTTTATATTAGATTGACACGTTTTTTGACTAGTTATATTAATTTTACTAGCTTTTATTTAAGTTCACCTATTTCAGCGTCGCTAAGACAGTTAGTCTGTACTAAAATTTAGTAAATTACATTAAAATTTGACCTACGTCTTGTTGTCCGATCGAAATAACATTTCTTATGTGTAGGTATGTAGATTTTATAACAATGCTATTTTATGCCGTCAAATATAGGTATACAAGGCTGCTTTAAAAATATGATGTATAGGTACTGGTACACTTACTTTAATTAATTTCATTTATTTGTTGTAGATGGAAAAAAGAGCACGAAAGAACTTAAAATTGAAAATATTTGAGCCAATTTCCTCTGGTGGTACTTCGCCAGACCCCTATGCTACTGATGATTCAGTTTCTGATGTAGATTATGATCCAGCGGGTGACCAAAACGACCAACATGATTGGAGCTCTGAGAACTGTAGTGGCGATGAAACCAGGTCTTATTACTCTGAAAATGAAAACTATAGCGAAGATCAAGAGGAAAGTAATATAAGTAGTGATGAGAGTATTTTTGATACCCATAAAAATAAGCGAAAGCGCAATAGTTCCACGAGTGCTAAGAGTCAACACAAAAAAAGAAAAGTTACCGACGATGAAGATACTGACACAATCTCTATTAATTCATCTACCCTTATAAATAATATTGTTGACGTTTCAAGCTTTTCTTCATTGCTCACACCGTCCTTACCTACCAGGATGAACTCTGATAGCTGCGAAGGCAGCCAACATCGTGTAGCACCACTTTTGTCTATGATGCCGGAGAATCTTGTGGCCCCTGAAGATGTCCCATGTAGAGAGGCGCTGACCTTGCCTCCAAATCTAGACCTTAAAGATCCAGAAGGCAACCCACATCGCGAGGTACAGCCCTCACCTCAGAGTCTCGACCCTGAGGTCACAGAAAGCAACCCACATCGCGAGGTGCTGCCCTCGCCTCGGAATCCCGACCCGGCGGACCCTGAAGGCAACCCACATCACGTGATGCCGCCCTCGCTTCAGAATCCAGACCCCGAGGACCCTGAATGCAACCCATATCGCGTGGTGCCGCCCTCGTCTCAGAATCCTGACCCTGAGGGCCCTGAAGGTAACCCATACCGCGAGGTACACCCCTCGCCTCAGAATCCCAACGCTGAGGACCCTGAAGCTAACCCACACTGCATAGTGCCGCCCTCGCCTCAGAAACCAGACCCTGAAGATCCCGAAGGCAATTCACAGTGCGGGGCACCATCCTCGCCTCAGAATATAGACCCTGAGAACTCCGACGGTAATCCACATCTCATGGTGCCGCCGTCGCCCCAGATTCCAAAACCTAAGGACCCCGAAGGCAACTCATATCGCGGGATGCCGTTCTCGCCTCAGACTCCAGACTCCGAAGACCTTGAAGGTAGCCCACATCGCGAGGTGCCGCCCCCGCCACGGATACTAGTACCTGCGAGCCCCGAAGGCAACCTACATCGTGGGGTGCCACCCTCGCCTCAGATAGTAGTCTCTGCGAGCCCCGAAAGCAGCCCACGTCGCGAGGCGCCGCCTCAGATATCAGATCCTGCGAGCCCTGAAGGTGATCCATCCGTAGAAGCCTCGCCCCGAGAGGAATCAGCATGGGAAGAAACAATAGCTGAAATTCCGTTTTTTGAATTTGATGAGCTTTCTGCAGGGGTTCAATTTGAAATTGGCCCCAATTCATCAGTTGAACAAGTATTTGGTAAGTTATTACCTCCAAACATTATAGACTACATAGTTGAGAAAACGAATGCTTATGGGCAAGCACTATGTTCAAAAAGAAGACCAACTAGAAAGAACAACTATAATTTCAGAGATACGAATCGGCAAGAAATGCTCAAATTTCTTGGATTATGTCTTTTGATGGGACAGGTTAACGTTCCGCAGAAACGGAAACTTTTCACGCGTAGTGATCCTTTGTATTATCATCCTATATTTCAATATTCGATGTCAGGCCGAAGATTTGAGCAACTTTTAAAATGTGTGTATGTGGCCGAACTCAATTCAAAAGGCAAAGAAAAGATTACTCAATTTATTGACACTTTATCGAGACATTTCCAGGAATGTTACAAACCTAACAGAGAACTTAGTTTAGACGAATCATTGTTGCTGTTCAGGGGACGAGTGATTTTCAGACAATATATTAAAAACAAAAAAGCCAAATATGGCATCAAATTTTACGAACTGACGTCTGACGATGGATATATGTTAAATATTACCATGTACACTGGCAAAGACACAGATAGCGAAACAATAAGAGGAAAAAAGACTGAAAAGATAGTAATGACGCTAATGCAACCATATTTATTAAAAGGACATTGGCTGTTTATGGACAACTACTACAATTCCGTGGAGCTTTCACAAAAACTTCTCAACTTAAAAACCCACACAACTGGAACATTACGTGCTAACCGTAAAAGCAACCCCAAAGAATTGATTAAAAAAAAACTGAAAAAAAATCAACATGTATGGGTTCGCAAAAACAAAGTTTATGTCTCCAAATGGGTAGACAAACGGCCTGTACTAATGATAAATACTGCAAGCCATCCCAAGCTTGTAACAGTCTCAAACCGTTATGGTAAAACCAGCACGAAACCAGAAGAAGTATCGCTATACAACATGCATATGTCCGGTATAGACCGAGCGGACCAGATGGTTTCATATTATTCGTCGCCAAGAAAAACCATTAAATGGTACAAAAAAGTGTTCTTTCACTTACTGGATTTAACAGTTTGGAACAGCTTCTTTCTTTATAGAAAATATTGCCAAGATAAATGTGATTTTCTGAGTTACCGCGAAGAATTGATAAGAAATCTTATAAATGTACCAAAAACGACGAAAATTGAACAGGTCATGTCTCAATTAAATAAAAATGATAATAGACAACAAGAAAGAAGGGAGTTCATCCTTCCTCCAATCACAAATTCACAGGGAAACGGTGGTCATTGGCCAGAAAAAATACCAGTTCGTGAAGGCTCCAAAAAAACATCAAATTATATGAAGTGCAGAATGTGTACTAAAAATAAAATAAGGCGAGAAACGGGACTGAGATGCAAAGGATGTGAAGAAAAGCCACCCCTGTGTGCTTTGTGCTTCGAAGAATGGCATAACCAGGTTTGAAAAATACAAAAAGAGCTGAGGTATAACCCAGCACAGATGTTCAAATCAGAAGACTGATTATTACGATCTCTATATTTTACAGGGAAACCTAAAGTAAAAACTAATTCAAAACTAAAATTATTATCTTAGGCTAGTTATACGATTGTTAATAAGTAGGAGTAAATAATAATAAATAAATGCGGGTCTACTTGAGTTAAATTGCATCATAAGACTGATTTTTTTCCTAGTTTGTATAGAAGAAAGTTTTTTGTTTTTTTTTTTGTGGTGTTAGTTTCAGTAAGGTTATTTTTTTTTAATTATGTTGATTTTGTCAAAAAAAGCACTTTATTTTATGTTTTAAACAATATTAATATGATTAAGAAAACAAAAATTGTGATATTATTTCAAATAACTAGATATAAGTAAATAGAAAAGAGCAGTTGCTTTGTATTTTTGTATCTCTTTCTTTATTTCAATAAATACATACCTACGTAAGACAGTGTTTGTTTTAATGTATTACAGTCAACATTGCGTGTTATATAATAGATTAGATGAGACAAAATGAAGCAAAACGTATCCATGCATCGACGTAATGGCACGTTGCGAATAATATATCAAGTAAGGTAAGATAAAATGAAGCGGGACGTTTCTTTACGTTGACATAATCAGACGTTGCGTGTGATATGATAGGAAAAGAAAGATAAAATGCAGCACAACGTATTTATATGTCAACGTAATGATACGTTGCGTGTAATATAACAGGTACCAAAAGATTGAATGTAGCGCAACGTATCCATACGTCAACGTAATGAGACGTTGCGTGTAAATATGATAGGTAACGAAAGATAAAATGCAGCACAACGTGTTAATACGTCAACGTAAAGATACGTTGCGAGTAATATAACAGCTATCGAAAGATTAAATGTGGCACAACGTATCCATACGTCGACGTAATAAGACGTTGCGTGTAGTATAATAGATTAGGAAGGATATATGATGATACAGAACGTATATGTACGACGACGTACAGATACGTTTTGTATAATTTAATACATTTTTAAGGATAAAATATGGCAGAACGTAACTGCACGTCGACGTATCGAGACGTTGTGTTTAATTAAAAAAACTGAAATATGATTACATGTTGCGGAACGTCACCATACGTCGACGTATAATGTCGTTCTTATCTTAATTAATTACTCAAATAAAGAGAGGTACTAAAGAACGTTTATAAACGTCAAAAAAAATGTATGGGGGAAAACAGTGCTCCATCACAAGTTTCGAAAAAGTGAGCACCGCGCGCGAATGTGTTAAGCCGAGTATAAAAGAGCCCACACGTGTATCCAGTGGAACCTGTATCGACAACGTTATGCATAATGTTAGAGGTGGTACTGGCGAAGTTTTAGAGTTGGCTCTATCAGACCACACCGCCCAACTTTTCAAGTGCCCTGTTAGGAAATCATGTTCAATTGATCACTGGTATGTATTAAGTCGAGATTATAGTTCTGAGAATATATCAAAGTTCATTGAAGCCATTAGTAACTTAAGTTTTACTGATGCGTTCAATAGCACAAACCCGGAAATAGCTTTTAATTCGTTTTATGACATGTTTAAACTTTTCTACGACTTGTGCTTCCCTACCGTGAGGAAAAAGATTTCTAGTCGAAAAACTCCGCGGTGGATATCTAAAGGTATGAAAAAATGTAGTAAACGAAAAAGAGAGATGTTATGGTTGTACAGACGATCACCAAATATTGAAAACCAACAATTATTTAAACAATATTCAAGACGATTAAAAAGAATAATACATTTGACACAAAAGTTACAAAACAGTCATATTATAAATAGTGCAGAAAATAAAACTAAAGCTACATGGAAACTAATTAATAGGTGTAAATCTAACTTTCCCCAGGAATCTGTAAAGCACATTATTATTGGTGATAAGAAAGTTAACGATCCTAAAGACATAGCTACGGCTTTCAATGATTATTTTATAGATTCGGAACATCCTGCTGAAAATTATGCAAACGGTAATGCTGTGTCTTTTGTGAATCACTTCCCAAAAACCCTTTTTATGGCACCGACGGATGCTATGGACATCTACAAAATCATTAATCTGCTAAAAAATACCAACAGCACGGGATTTGATGAAATATCTACTAAAATTTTAAAATTAGTTTCTCATGTCATTGCACCCGTTCTAAGTTTTATAATTAACCTATGTATAGAGCATGGTCACTTTCCAAGCATATTAAAAACGACTATAATTAAGCCCCTTTATAAGAAGGGTGACAAAGCAACTATTTCAAATTACCGTCCAATAGCCTTAATACCAGTATTTTCAAAAATATTTGAGAAAGTGATTTATAGATCCCTTAACTCGTTCTTTGAAACAAATTATATACTCGCTAAAGAACAATATGGTTTCCGGAAAAATCGAAATATTAACAACGCAGTCTATGAGCTTGTTGCAAAAATTATTAGTAATGTTGACAAAAAAAATCCTATCGCCGTAGTACTCATGGACATGTCTAAGGCATTTGATCACGTAGATCATACAATATTACTGGGTAAATTAGAGCGTTATGGTGTCCGAGGAAATATATTGAGCCTCATAAAAACCTACTTAAATGGGAGAAAACAAATTACTGTTTTAAATAGAATTTGTCCCAACTCTAAGAGAGAAGTGTCTCACAAGTCGTCCATTAGGTACACAACTTGCGGTGTACCCCAAGGGAGTGTCCTTGGTCCCTTGCTTTTCCTCATTTTTATAAATGATTTGCCGAAATGTACCGATTATCAGACCGTCCTGTTTGCCGATGATAGTACAATTATTATACCCTGTAAAGACTTAGAATCATATGAAAATGAGATAAATAATTCCATCGATTGTGTGATAAACTGGTTACGTAAAAATAAACTAAAAATAAACTTTGAGAAAACCCAGGTTATGACGTTCCAACAAAGAACGAAACAACGAAATTTAAATATAAAATACGCTGACCACAAAATATCTGAAACCAACCGTGCCAGGTTTCTGGGACTCTACTTAGATAGTTCTCTAAATTGGAAATGTCACGTGGAGACAGTATGCAAAAAACTGAACCAATATTCTTACGCGCTTCATAATCTTGCGAAAATAGCAAATGAGTCTGTAGTTTTGGTAGCATACAAAGCGTATGTCTCATCAACGCTACGTTTTGGAATAATGTATTGGGGAAATTCCACTGATAAAAACATTGCGCTCAAAGCTCAAAAGAGGTGTGTGCGTGCTGTGTTTAAGTTGAAACAGACTGATAGTTGTAGGCCATTATTTAAAAAATATAAACTTCTCACTTTGCCCTGCATGTACATCTACGAGACAGCAGTATTCGCAAAATCAAACTTGCATTTATTTCAGACACTGAGATCCAAACGGCGCAATAGAGAGATTTATAATATTCCACACAAAACTGCACTATATTCAAAGAGCTTTTTAGGAATGGCACCCAAGATGTATAATAAGTTACCCAATGAAATAAAAGACCTTGACAGCATACACCATTTCAAAAAGGCTCTTCTTGATTTGTTATGCGAGAAAGCTTACTATACAGTCAATGAGTACCTAGAAGACAAATTGTAAACTAATGACATTTTAAAGTTTTGTTAATTTATTTGTTAATAATTTTCATTGTTCTTATTTAATCTAATTTAATTTTAATATTTTGTTTTTTGGTTAAATTTATTGTTATTTTAATTAATGTGAATCAAATGATTATGTACCTATGCACTTTTTTATTTATTTAGTAGTTATAATTTAGTTTTATTTATTAGTTTTGAATGGTTTATTATTTTAAGTTATTAATTAGAGAATATTTGTACGCCGTCCATGGCAAGACATAGCGTTCATTTATTAATAATGACATCTGTACCTTTTTGGTTTACCTATGTTCAACAAATAAAAATATTTTGATTTTGATTTTGATTTTGATAATAATATTATGAATGAAGTATTTTGAACCCGAGCCGATTAATTATGAAA
Source organism: Cerastis leucographa (assembly GCA_963082945.1). Taxonomy (NCBI): domain Eukaryota; kingdom Metazoa; phylum Arthropoda; class Insecta; order Lepidoptera; family Noctuidae; genus Cerastis; species Cerastis leucographa. Next base: position 20,033,383 of record OY720355.1, read on the forward strand.
TGATTTCGACTATTATATTAATATGAAGCCCGGCTGCTGTAATTATTACTCTTATTGTTGTTCGAATGAATGAGAAACCACGGCCCTTTGCCGCCCCCGCGCCCTCCCCGCCCCCTTCCCGCCCCCGCCCCTCTTCGCCCTTGGCCTTTGTTAGGCGCTTCACATTGTGCTCGAGATGAGAATGTACTCGATACATTCTGATTTTAGAATCGGGATGAAAAACTGAAATAGTGGCGTTTCTAGTGTAATATAGAAACAGAGCAGAATTTTCAGCATATTTTAAAAGTCTAGTAAATAAATAAATGACGCAATTTAAATAGTAAGTTGCCCAGTTAACTTGCTATTTGTTTACTAACTTACTTGTTTATTTTTAAAACCACGAAAATAAATATGCGAGATAAAACATTGATTACTCTGAACGTGACGTATAAAAATAATTATTTGTCGCTTTTGAACCCCGGAGGGTTAGGCAAACAACATTTCGTCAGTGTTGTTTAATTCCAATGTAGAAATAGGGGGCGAGCCTATTGCCATCAACCAGGCACAAAATCACACTCTGTGGCTGCTCCTGAGAAAAAACCCAATATCACTTTGTTCGACACGGGTATCGGTACCAGGCAAACATGAAGTGCTTAGCAGTCGCGGTTGCGGCCCCTAGGCAGCAAAACCTACCAACGAGGCAGCAAAAATAAAGGAAAATGACATCACATCTGATAATGTATCTAGCTGGTGCACACAAGTAAGAAGAAGAGATTTTTCTTCAGGTAACTTAGTTACTACTAGAGGAACTCGAGGCTGAAGTACAGATTCATGAAACCTTCAATCTGCGAAGGTAACCTTGCCATGGTCATTCCTTGGATGGTCTATATTATAAGTAAAACTTTTGCGATAGACTGGTGGCTACGTTTGACCAACAAATATCCATGATAGTCTTTGAGAGATGTCGTTATGTCATTTATTTTGTTTTTACTTTCTGATCATTTTTATTTTTCATTCTGCAACTTTCACCCGAAGTAAGATATTTCAGTATAAAGTGAACCAAAAGTGAAGTGAAATAAAACAAAAATTAACCATAAATTCATAAATTAAACCTCTAATTCGAGTGAAACGTCTGATTTCGGCATAATTTTTTGCAATTTTTTATTAATTCTAATTTTCTTTCAATTCATGATATTTTTCAGGTTTACGTACCTAAAACATTTCGTCGTCTAGCAATTACTAGCGGCCCTCGGAATGTCCTGTCCTTGGCCCTTTTAGACGCACGTTTTACTATCTACTCGAAATGAGAAATAGTCAACTGTCCCACAATTACATCACGAGAAACGAAACTCTAACTCTGCCCTACGTTTTAAATAAAAAACATACAATGTGTTGTTTTGCATCCTCGTCAAAATTCAAGGTGTTGTCACAAAAGACTTAAATAATCAATTAAAATTACGATACCTAGTCAATTATTAATAAATGCAAATTTTTTTGGTTGCATAAGTTTGTCATTATTTCAGAATAAGCCCGTTAACGTGGTTTAGGGAATAAGAAATTATCGAATAAACGTTTGACATAGTTTGTATGTTTGAAGCGCGGTTATAGGGCGAGTATCAGACGGGCCGCGTTTTAAAATACGGGTGTTTCACACTTACTGATTTTCGTAAATAAGAAAAAACATAAAAATAACCTACTCATTTTATTATTGATTCGGATCAAGAATCATTAGCATAGTTACCTCCTTGAATTTGACGAGGATGCAAAACAACACCTTGTATTTATTTGGACACAAATAAGGACTAAATTGCTATGAGTGTCCCCTGTGTGGTTTTAGAATTATGTTATTTATCTAAACCATTAATCTTTCTCTTAATTGGAAATGTTTTAAGAGGAAACCCAATTAAACAATGGACCGAAAATTGGACGAACAGTTTGTTTTTCACGTCGATGGGACCATCTGAAATACTTACTTAGATACATTTAGCAGTTTCCTCATAGAATAAGCAAACGAATATTATGTCAATGGGCTACATTAGCCTAAAGACCGACCACTGTAGCAGTAGTTGTGGTTTTAAGTACGGACCAGGAATTGGCATCATTATTATAAAAGAAAATGTGTTTATTTCAGTAGAAAATTTCGACCTCGCGAAGCCCGGTGCGAGCCGCTAGTCAGATATACAAGCTGTTGTTTTGCATTCTCGTCAAATTTGAGGAGGTAACTATGCCAAATCCGAATCAATAATAAAATGGGTAGGTGTTTTTTTTTGTCTTATTTACGGAAATCGGTAAGTGTGAAGGAACCGTGTTTTAAACGTGACCCGTCTGATCCTCGCCCTATAACCGCTCTTTCACACATACAAACAATCTCAAAAGTTTATTCCAAAATTTTGGAACGAAGTTCCTTATCGCGCGTTGTGAAAGGGGGCTAGACGGAAAAAATTCTTACGAAAAGTTGTCACGACAGTTTTTGCTATAGGAAAGCTATTGTAAGCTTTATTTCTTTAAAATAAAGTTGAAATTCCCTTAAATTACGTACAATTGGGGTGTGTATGTGAGTAAGGATAGATATGATTATTATTTTGAGTGACCGAACTACAAAGTACAAATTCGGTTGTGCAGTTAAGTAAGACGTATTGCTTCGAATTAAGAATTAATCTTCCTTAAATTAAATATTTTATTTTTCGCACACTAACTTAAATCTAAAATGTATTGATATTATGTACGTGAAAGGATCTTCGTTCCATCCGGGTGTCCCTTGACACCTCTGAAGTTTTTTTTAATTCGCTAAACTTCGTTATTGGTGTTATTTTGAAATATTGACCAATTTAAACAACAAAAAATAGCAGCATTTTTTAATAATTAACTAGGTGGTTATTGTTACATGATGTACCAATAATAAAGGGTAATGCTAAGTAGGTTTTCTGAATTCATTATTTATGTATTTTGTTTCAATATCCTGAATTTTGACGAAGATACAAAACAACACCTTGTAGAATTTATGCTTTTGTAAGTGACACGACTGACTCTTATTCTAGTGTGGGAAAGAGACGGAGCTATACAGGGTGTATAGAGCCATCTCTTTCCCACACTGGAAAAGGAGTAACACAATAACGTTTTATGACGTCTTGGTAGGCCACCTGGACTACATGCTTGACAGACAGCCATACCGTAAAAAATAAAGAGAACACCATATCTTTCTAAAATTGCAATTCCTCCAATAAATTCACGACGGGTAACTCCCAATACACTCCATTTAAATTCCCATATCAATGAATGTAGGTAAAACCGAGCTAAGACGATGAATATACACGATCACGTAATACATTGCGCGCTGGGCGGTATTAATTGTGCATGACATTTGCATATGGCGCTCGTTGGATGGGACGCGATGGAAAATATCGCGTATGAATAGAATGAAGATGGTCTTGGGACGTGATAGTTCATGCTTGACTAGCACCTGTGTTTACAAAAAACAGAAATTATCATACAGGATCGATTTGTCGCGAAAAAAACGGGTTGCGATCCGGGAGTGCTGGCAGAAGTGAAAACTTGCATTTTTGATATATTAAAATGGTAAGGGAATAATTTTGAACGAATTGCTTTAATTATCAGTATAAAATAACAACAGATAATTTATGTAGAAAAAAAAACAATATTTATTTATTGCGCTATCGTACACAGACATGACAATTTATATTACATTAATAATTTAACACTTCAGAACTATTACAATCCGTTTTACGAATATACCTCTTTGGAAAAAACGAAGGTGGTTTTGTTTGTGCATAAGATAATTATCCAGTTTTGGAAACCCAAACTCAATGACGGATGTCATAAAGTTCAAATTCCTTCGTAACCTAATGTCAAACCGTCTTACGAATTTTTGATCAGGACACGTGATCTGACGGTCACGTGTCCTGACGCGAGTTTAATATTTTTTACCCATCAAAAGTGCACAACGCCGCTAAAGAAGTTTTCACTTCAAAAAGTATCCTATACCCAAACCTAGGTCTATTCTTTTTTCAAATAACATCAATTCCTAGGACGGGCGAAGTTTTATTGGGGTTACCATCAGAAATTTCTCAGTTAAGTAGTAGCCACGGAGGCTCGCCCACTTACTATTCATAACATGGGATTTAAATAAATAACTGTGGCAGTGTGGCTATACTATTAGGAACGCCTCTGCCTACCCTTCGGGGATTACAGGCGTGATGCTATGAGTGATTATCGTCTATCTATATATTATAAGTACACGTCCTTTATAAATTAATTAATATATAACGCGTAAGATATGTGCATTACGCAGACCCTTCCACCGATGTTGATAGGCTACTAACACTTATGGTTTTATTTGGGTACCAGCCTAGCCGTCTACTCGGTGAGAATTCCCAATTATCAGGATCTGTAGGGTTAATAAGGGGATGAACTTCTAATATATATACTTTAATAATAAACAGAGCAGTCACCTAATACCGACTTCTGCGTTTCATACCTTACATTTAAACTTTTATTCCCTACTAGCTGTCCCGCGCAATTTCGTCTGCGTCACATTTTCCCCGTTTTCGCAACATTTTTGATTGCTGCTCCGCTCCTATTGGTCGTAGCGTGATGATATATAGCCTATGTCCTTCCCCAGGTTGAAATCTATCTTCTTGCAAAATTTCATTAAGATCCGATCAGCCGTTTAGTCGTGAAAAGGTAACAAACAAACAAACATAGTGACTTTCGCATTAAATTATAATATTATAAGGGATTCAACCTTTAATATTACCCTTCTTCAGTCAGGTACCTACATATGTTTATTTATTCGTCGTATTCTTGCGAGTTTCACTAATAGACATGAAAGTGATTAAAATTCAGTAAAAAATAAAAAAAAAGTAAGTCGACGACGGCCGAAATTGGATAGGTATTTGAAAATCATCTTGAAGTTTCTATTTTTTTTTTTCATTTCGAATGCCTATTTAGGAATTACAACGATGTAAAGTTGGTTATTCGAAATGAAAAATCATATAAAATAGAAAAAATCAAGAAGCCAAATCGTCTGTGAAATCTTAAACATTATTACACTGAAAACATGGAATTAGAATTAGAATTAGAATTATATTTATTTGCTTAAAAACATGGTATAAAAAGATGGTAAAATACAAACAATAACAAGAGCAAACATGTTTTTGCTTAACACTCATAAGCGTACAAATTTTAACAAGCATATTTTTTAAAATTTATTGTTTATGAAGTCTTTGACGCTATAAAAACTATGATTACACAACCATTCATGCATTTTTTTCTTAAATAATCTCAGATTCAACGCTTTGAGATTACTTGGTATCTTATTATATAAACGCACATGGAAATAAAAAGAGATTATAAAAAAACTAGCTGTCCCGCGCAACTTCGTCTGCGTCGCATTTTCCCCGTTTTCGCAACATTTTTCATTGCTGCTCCGCTCCTATTGGTCGTAGCGTGATGATATATAGCCTATGTTACTTCGTATACCTCCAAGAATATGTGTACAAAGTTTCATGATGATCGGGTGAGTAGTTTTTGCGTGAAAGCGTAACAAACAAACTTACTTTCGCATTTATAGTATTAGTTAGGATAAACCCATCTGAAAAGCTACAGTCGGATTTTTTATTATTTTAATTTTTAAGTGATGAATTTTCACCGATCTTATTGGGGTTGAGTATACTAAGTTTTTCTGTAATAACAATTTTCCTGAAAATGCAGTTGTAATCACGATCGTTTTAAATAAAAGAGGATTTAGATATCTACCGAAACAATAACGTTAGCGAGACTAAATACTTAGTTAAGTTTTCAAAGCATAATCTCTGTAGTTAAAATGCAATTTCAGTCAAAATGGCGCGGCAAGATTAAAGCATACCGTTCAAATGAACGCAAGTAGGTATTATCCGGTAATTAAGCACAACACAGCTATGTACGTGCTATCTTAATTAGTTTAGTCTGCAATAACATTAGAGCATACTATAACAGTTACTAAATGCATTGGGATTAGCTCAAATTATAACATTAAACTAGCTGTGCCCGCGACTTTGTCCGCGTGGAATTAGAATTTTTCTAAAATAGAAGTAGCCATCGGGTCAGCTCACACCGAGACGCGACGCTGCGCGCACATTTTAAAGAGCGATTCACTATTTAACTTTATTTTCTACACGAAAAGATACACATTTCATTGTGAGAATACATTGCGCCACGCAGCGCTGCGCCGCGTGACGCCTGTAATGAAATGTGTATCTTTTACTCATGTTTACTTCTTACATCAGCTATGTGCCAGTGAAAGTCCCGTCGAAATCGGTCCAGCTTATTTAGAGATTAGCCGGAACAAACCGGCAGACAGACAGACAAATTGTATATTGACAGAAAAATTGTAAATATAAACCGACCCAAATGCGAGTCGGACTCGCGCATGAAGGGTTCCGTACCATTATTTATAAAAATGTGCGAAAAAACATATTTTTGTATGGGAGCCCCCTTAAACATTTATTTTATTCTGTTTTTAGTATTTGATGTTATAGCGGCAACAGAAATACAATCTGTAGAAATTTTAACTGGATAAATACGGACAGCGAAGTCTCAGTAATAGAGTCCCGTTTTACCCTTTGGGTACGGAACCCTAAAAATGTTACTTTGGTATATGTACCGTAAATTAATTCATATGCAAGTAGTAAAAAGTTATTTTAGTATTACAAACAGACACTTCAATTTTTTTTTTGCATAGATGTAAACAAGGTTTTTTTTAAACCTCCTGTTCATACATTTTGACCGTGTAGGTTTTTTGCAGTTTTGCAGGGGGTTTAACCGTTTTAGCGTTCGTGCCCCTTCCACTCTATAAAAGGACCCAGCTGTTGTGTCTTGTCTGCCAGTGATTTAATTTAAGATTTTTTTGTAAGATGAATGTCAAATTCTCCGTTTAATTTAGCTAAAAAGATTAAATTTTATCTTTTATTCGCGAAAATGACAACCTGGAAAAAAGCTCACTAACGAAAGTCTAAAATTATAAGGTTCTTTTTTGTGCGATGATAAGACCACATCTAACTGAAATGACCATCATCTATCTTTGGGTAGCCCTATAAAAAGATACATCTCGCATCATGATGGTACCCTGGTCCCTCACGTATGGTTTACGAGGCGCGCAATAAAATACCGTTTCGCTGAATAAAACTTAGAGTTGCGAATTATAACTAGACATTGTGGACAGAAGGCTCGTAAGAGAAAATTCTTCGCTGTTCAGATTTAATTTATTTTATTTATCCAATTGGTTATGACGTTGTAAAAAAATACCATGAATTAATGACTTGTTGCACGTATACGATTAAAAGTTTACTGGGTAATGCGTGTAAATTATATACAAACTACAAATATATCTAAATTAACAAAATGGACAAGTATCAAAACGAGAAAAGAATAACAGGGCGTAAAGAATCGTTGTCAATAGGAAAAGTTCTCAGAAGGCTGGCAACATTACCACGTTGGACGGCATTTTACCTTTGTAAAAGACTCACCGTAGCGTCAATGAATCTTGTCATTAGTCTCTCATTACGAGTGGATTTTCTTCCCTTCCAAACTTGATGTGGACTGATGCTTTTAGCTCGGCTGGCGGAACGTTAAGTTAGGTAACTACTCATATTTACGCTCAGTCCCTTTTCGGGTCGAGATGCTACTCTCAGGGGATGGTCGTCCGATTTGAACGTGAGAAAGCCGCCGTTTATTTTGGGTTTCGCCTCTCCACTGCCTGCAGTATTCACTAATAGTAAGTAATTCCCTTTATACAAGGTGTGGTTTTGCATCCTCGTCAAAATTCAAGAAATTGTCACAGAAGATATAAATAATCAATTAAAATTACGATACCTATTTAATTAGATAAATAAAATAATAAACGCAGATTTTTTGGTTGTTTAAGTTTGTCAGTATTTCAGAATAACCCCTTTAACGTGGTTTAGGGAATAAGAAATTATCGAATAAACGTTTGAGATTGTTTGTAAGTGCGAAAGCGCGGTTATAAAGCGAGAATCAGACGGACCGCGTTTAAAGCACGGGTGATTCACACTTACCGATTTCCGTAAATAAGAAGAATAATAAAAATTACCTACCCATTTTATTATTGATTCGGGACGAGAATCAGCATAGTTACCTCCTTGAATTTGACGTGGATGCAAAACAACACCTTGTATAACCCCTTTTTGATGTGTGTTTGTTGCTAGCAAGTTCTACGAGGTCTACTGCGACGTCTTTTGGCTGTATCAGGCTTCACAATTGGCTCTTTTAGCCCTCAGCTTATTGGGCAAACGACTGACGAACCAACCCAGTCTCACTCAGGCCACATTAGCCCTGGATCGAAGAGGTGGAAGTTATGGAGATAGGCCTCTGCAAAGCAGTTGGATGATGCAGGCCTAGTAACAGTATTTTATTGTCGTTTTAGCGGACTTCGAACAAAACGAGGTAGCGACTGTTTGACCCTTTTTATTACTAACATTGTTTGTATGTTTGTTTAGGTCAAATCTTGCCACACAACCGATTTAAATTTTGCATACACGTTTAGTTTGGATGACGATGCATGGTTAGCTCCGTGACGTCATTCTAAATCCAATATGGCAGCCTCCGAACAATTGCGGACTAGTTATTTTTATGTACCTCCTTGATATGGGTATCAATTAAAAGGGTTTGTTGAGAAGAATACGAAAAGAAATGACTTCTCACCAATATTTAAAAGCTTGTTTTTAATAGTAGATAAATTTTGATTATTTAAAATCTTGAATCATAATTTCGGTCCACTGTAATAATGGATTCAGAATATTGATGGGGCTGCCCTGTTTCTGCAGTGCATCCAGTATGTTTACACAGGCACACGCCGCCGACTTTCACGGCATCGTTAGAGGAAGTCTGCGTCGTTGCCCTGCAGAGTACGGGCCAGCTCAAGCTGAAGACGATAGCAAGGGGGTACAACTTCCCTATTTTTGGGGCTACATATTACGTAGTTGCTACTCGAACAACAAACTTGTGTCTAAGTAAATAATAATAATTTGTGACTAACCTAGTTTGTAAATTTATTTTTCATTTACTAAGCTTCTATGGATGTTGCTTGTCCTAATTAATACTTTATCTACTAGAGCTGGGCCCCCAATTTCCCCTGCCACAATTCTCAGTACTATGCATCCCACGACCCCATGTTTCCCTCGGCTTTAACGATATCGTCAACCCAACGAGCTTTTTTATTTAATAGGTACCTATTTATTATACGGCAGAATTATGTTGGCCCGTCCTTTGCAACGATATTTGTGTGCGTGAAGGGTACCCGTGTAATGAAAACGCCTGTACGAGACATCTGTCTGTGTACCTACGAGATTTTGGGGCCGCTAAGAGATTTCCATTATTCTTTTTTTAATTAAAAGGAGCGGGTCTCGTATCTGGGACAATCGATATGCACCTTCATTGGTAAATGGTAAAGGACCCAACTCACGTGACGTGTCGCGTGTTCGAATGCTAGCGTTTTATGTCATTTACTTCATCACCACTGCTCTTAAAATGGTTAAGAAAATTATCATGAAGAAAACGACTGCACTTTCTATAAGCAAGACATGTGATAACCACCCCATCCACACGTACGGAAAAGAGGCCTGCCTGCCTGGGTCTCAGCAGTAGGAGTACGATCATTATAGGCTAACTATGATCTTACTCCTTCTTTGGAGTTTTCTACTTGGGTACTACTTTCAAGACATTTTCTTCTCCTTCTATTCTCTCGTCAGTCAGACGTCAATTTATTGATAAAAACAAATGTACATACAAAAAAAGTCATAATAATTATTTCTTAACACCGTAAAAGTACACCTTTTATTTGTAGATAGAGCCCTGGGATACCAGGCTAACATAAAGTGTCAGCGACTTCTCCACAAAGTTTTATAGTTTCCGTTAGTGTCGCGGATGTTCTGAACTTAGCACTTATATCTCTGGCCAGTGAGCGTCTGTGTCTAAAGCTGGTAATGTGTCAATTTTGGTTTTTTAGTGCGCTGGAAACACAATCTACTCGTGGATAGGTAGGTAGGATGGTAGACCACACAGAAACCGATAAAAAAAAAGAATATATCAAATGATCTCGAATCACACGATTTACGCGATGTGAAGTTGACCATACCGCGGGACATTTGTATTGAAAGAAAATAAGAAAATACATTTATTTGCAGCGTCTAACATATTGGTTGTGGAGGTCAGACGGAAGTTATTTTAGGTAAAATTTTGATAGTAATATTGCTTCATTTGGTCAGAGCGGATGCCGCCCATTGCAAGTCAACCTTCTTGCAAAAAGACAAGGCAAAGCTGTTTCATTCTTTATAATTCGTATCTGAATAAAAGTACGATCAAAATGTAATACGTTAAATGTGTTCATTCGAATCTGCAATAATGCAAATCAAACAATTTTATACTATGCTATAGTGTCGAAACATTTTGTCCGCCTTATCGCTGACATCTGTTAATCAGCCCAAGAGACTGGTGGCATTGCCACGTTGTATGGCAATGCGCCTCTGGTAAAGGTAACATGCAGCCTTGCATGCGCCTTTTGTCACGGAAAGCGCCAATTAACTCTCAATCTACAACACGGTTTTTATATCCCAATATCAAAAAATTAGAAAAACAAAGGCAATTAGAAACATTAATTACACCAATAGTACTAGGAGAGCAGAAGTTACGGTTGGTAGCGCGGAACGGACACGAATGGGGAACCGCAGTGATGTTCCTGAAAAAGCGATTTAACGTTGACTGACATTTATTGGGATCGGTAAACAGAGGTCGTTTGATAGTAAATCAATGCTTAATTAAGTGCCTCTCTGGCAGTAAATAGCGACGGCACGGAGAAAGTTTATATGGATGAACGTCAAAACAAGACTAATTTAACGCTTATGAAAAAGGGGAAGAAACATGCACTAAGTCTGAGCCCGGTAGTTGGCAATAGGGTCGTCCCTATTACATGGGACTTGAACATGACTGACGAAATGTGAGCGTACTGTAGTTTCGTCTGTACCGAACCCATCGGCGATAAAAAGCGTGAAGCAATGCTGTGTATCGTGAAGGATTCAAAACAGCATCCTTTTTTCGTCCTACAATGCTATCAAGAGTGATTACGAGTTCCAAGGCAGTTGTAAACCCGGCGTAACATTGAGCTTCCCAACTGACAGTCTGCCAGTGCCCAACGGATGCAGCGTCATAGTCGTGCGACAACTCGTCTCGGAACAATGCGACACGAGATATTTATCAACATCATGACACCACAGAGTTGGTTGCAGTAGGTAAACTTGTGTTTAAAGTTGTCTTAATAAATTTAGCAATAAGTGATACTTCTTCTTCGTTTCGCTGTGACGACAGTCATCTCAAATATGAAGTAGTCGGCTCCCAGTCTAACCGGATGCAGCATTTTACATGGAGCGAAAGCGTCATAATTACCGTATTATCATATCGTTTTAGCTTCGATGAAGGTAAACATCAAAGAAAACCAACATGAATGAAAGAAAATTGTTCAGTTTTAACGCCTGATCCACACGCTTATAAGTGACTACACCCTGCTCATACAAGCTACACCATAGGGATTTTGTAAAAAAAAACCAAAACTTGGAACCTTTATGATTTCAATTAAATTGTGCAAAAAAAAAAACAACTGGCCTCTTATTTTTCTACATTTATCGAGATATAAACTTGACAGGAAATTACCCAATTTCAGGCAACTCCCCTATTAATTACCTCATTTAACTTCAATTAATTATATTATCGTTAATTTAAGATACCCGTACCATTTGCAAAAGCTCCACTGATTTCATTACTCTGGTTTTTACCTAAGAAACGATAGATGGACTGCGTGAAGGATAATATTGCAAGAAAGGAGGTGTCTGATGAAATTATAAAAATTATATAGATTCGGGACGAGAATCATTAGCATAGTTACCTCCTTGAATTTGACGAGGATGCAAAACAACACCTTGTATGCAGAGCTGTACTTATCGTACTAAATAGTAGGCCGATTGCAACCAAACAAGACAGCTGCCATTGAGAAATCCGAATGGAAAAACCCAATAACCCTTTACTTGGCTTGAGAATCGAAACCAGGACCGCATAGCTCAGAAAAAGCGCATGAGAACACTAGACTAATTATGCGAACATGGATTTCTATTAGCACTATAGAACTGAAGAACGCATACAAAGTACAAGGACTTCAGGAAATTAAGAGAATCGATTTCCCTCACCGGATAAGGCCTGAAACTTCTGCCACATCTCTGGCACACGATTGTGTGGCACGCCACCGGTGCCAGGCTCTGTAGCGGTGATGTGAAAACTTGTGTAATAGCTCGTCTGAGACAACGGGGCTGTCATTCATTAGTTGAAGGGAAGACAGATTACGGTTCTTTGATGGTTTCGAACGGAGATTTGCAAAGAAGTTTTAATCTTATGGTTTATTTGTCAAGTGGGGTTGAAAATCTGGAGGTTGAGGAGAAGTTGCCCGTTATACTGATATAGGTAATAAAGAATAATGGACAAAACTCAATAATAATTTTTTGTTTGTCAAAAATAATTTTCTGTTTCTCGACTTTAAAGCTCATGTTGTGCTATAAACTCAGTGAAGCATATGAACTGCACAATTCCACTCGACATAATTACGTTCTTCTTCATTGGTGAATTCCTCGCTTAGTAGCAGTCCAGAGGAGCAATGGCCAGGAGCCAGGTTGATTGACTGATAGATTCTTTATATTTCATATTCGCTTTCCTACTCTATGGATCTTATGATGATAGCGCCAGGGTAGACCAGGGGGTACTTTTTCAAGAAATACTCATTGGATGGGATTCAATTAACTTATAGAGGGTGGTATTGATAATTTGAATGATTATAATTCTGCAACGTACGTGTTACGGTCGCAAATCATATTTTGTATAACCCAAAAACTGACACTGTCCTGCAAATTGTAAAGAGCCAAAGAAAATTTGAATTTCGTAGGCTGCCTTGATACTTTCCCCTTCTATAAACTTAAGTGACGTAATAAGGTTACAGGTGCAATGATAGTTGTCACTTTATAGAACTCAGTTCCAGCTTCTAAATAGGTCTCATGACGTTATACGAGGAATATTGCAGCCAGTCCAATTCTAAGATCCGAATTGGCAGTTGAAGTTAATAAGATATTAATTAAGTTACCTAAAACTTCAAGAGTTATAATAATTTAAGTACACACTTAATTCTACATTACAAATTCGTTAAAATGATAACCAGTGCTTAGCCATTCATCAGGTTTTTTTTTTTGACGGCACCGTTAGCGCAGTGGCTGAGCGATCGACTGCTGCGCTGTGTGTCGCGGATTTGATGTTCACACGGAAAAAATATTTGTATGGCCTACAGATATTTGTTCCGAGTCTGTCTGTTTGTGCATGTGAGTTTAAATGTTAGTATGAGGCAAAGATGAAAAAAAAATAACCAAACAAATTGAAAGGAAATAGATTTTATCTCCCTTCCTGAATGAACGAGGAGGGTAGGTGGTCATGCTATCAAGAAGTACAGATCTTAAAATGTAATTTCCTTTAAAATGATTTATCTTTTGCATACTGCCAACGAACGATGGATCGACTGTGTGAAGGATGCTATGGCTAGACATAGGGTGACTGCTGAGATGACGAATCATAGAGAAGTAGGTATGGAAGAGGAAGCTATGTCATGCTGCACCAGCCCTAAATGAATAGGAATAATGGCAGGAGGATGATGCGAGTGCTGATATTGCCAATTGCTGTGGAATAGAAGTGATAAATTTATCTTATCGTTTTTCAGATTATTTAGACTTCATTTTAAAAGTACTCTTTCGTGTTATTTTTGGTCAGTGCTGCTAAACAGGTACTTTCTTGATGCCGATTGAAATAGCAACTTACCATTATTTTGTCTAGATTTGTACTCACTAGAACCATTCAAAAATAAAATATCCATAGACAAGTACCTAAGTACATCCTAACTAATATTATAAATGCGAAAGTATGTTTGTTTGTTACCTTTTCACTACTAAACGGCTGATCGGATCTTAATGAAATTTAGCAAGAAGATAGATTTCAACCTGAGAAAGGACATGATTGATCACTGTCATGTCTATTAGTGACACTCTCAAGAATAAGAGGAATAAACAAACCTGGTAGTAAGTACCTGACTGAAGGAGGGTAATATTAAAGGTTGAATCCATACTTAATATTATAAATTAATGCGAAAGTCACTATGTTTGTATGTTTGTTTGTTACGTTTTCACGACTAAACGGCTGATCGGATCTTAATGAAATTTGGCAAAAAGATAGATTTCAACCTGAGGAAGGACATAGGCTATATATCAACACGCTACGACCAATAGGAGCGGAGCAGCAATGAAAAATGTTGCGAAAACGGGGAAAATGTGACGCAGACGAAGTTGCGCGGGACAGCTAGTGTTTCAAAAATGTAGGAAAATGTTTGCATGCCGAAAGGTAAATTAGGGCTGAGCTTCGATTAGACAGCTTTGTGTACCCATATTTGCAAAAATGAAATTCTATCCTATTCTACAAAATTGGCATTATGCGAAGATCAATAAATTCGTGTTCAGACTTTATACACCATTTTTGAACGAAACCATAGAGCGTTCCAGAGTTGATGAAACGGGTACACCGCCATCTGTTGAGTCCACAGGCAAATCTGAGAGAAACATTTAATTCTTTTTTAAACTTGCATATCATTATGTTTCTTTATCAGGGCCCATCTTTATTATTATCTGCACTTCCAGTAAGTTTTCAAATACTTCTTACTTTTGGGTCTTGATAAGTTTCAAGATTATTTATACTCGTATTTTCGCACAAATAAATCCTAAAGTTTTCTACCTTTTTTGAGTCGGAAACTTTTTCTTTTTCTTTTTGTGAAGCATTACATCACGATATTTAACTGCCGTATTATAATATATTGGAGTTTTAACCGGTTTTGTTTGCTGTTTTTTTTTTTTGTAAAGGGCTGTAGAATTGGCCAACTTGCACTAATAAGCCAGCGGGTTGACTTATGGTTATGGTGGTTACTGTATTGGTGGCTATCAGAAGGAGTAAGGCTGTGTCTCAGCAGTGGGAATGATAAAGGCTGATAATTTTGAAGTTCTGTGTCTGTCATCATCATCTGCCAGTCAAACCGAAAGCTGAACCAGTATTTTATATGGGGCGACTGCCTATCTGACATTTTGAAAATATATATCACTCAATATGATTTCATACCGCAGACAATTTGTGCGAAACTTGATCAAGGTAGCAATCCTTGCTTTAACATTAAAGGGGCAGGAAATACGAGTATGATTGGGGTGTCTCCTGTCATTGAATATACCCTTTGCGTTTCCCAGTACCAGGATTGCATAGAACTAGAGGAGATTATAAACAGAATATTGTTTAAAATATAGTGCTGTATAGAATGTCAGAGCCAGTTTAGCACGTAAAATATGAACAGGGAAAACTTTTGGGCGTTTGTTACTGGCACTGTGACAAAAAAGAAAAGTTTTAAACGAATTTTTATGAAATGGTGCATTAGCCATTAAAGTTGAGCAGTTTTTATAGACCGACAGTTTAATTTGCGAGTCTGCGAGGTTAAGCTACTTTTGGTGCGGTTGGTGATCACTTTCAAATACATTCCAAGGGCCATCGCTTTTAAAGCGTTTCGTTTTTTCATCGACTCTGAGCATCTGGCATGAGATTTTGGGTATCTTATGTCAAACTTATATACAGAGTGCACAGTCACGAGCGATTAAAAAATAATCAGCTGTCCCTGTAGGCAGAGGTGTAAATGAAAGTCACTCTGTTTTGTAGCCACGGTTATAACGAGTGTCTACTCGCACAACACATAAAACAACCAGAAAAAGAATAGTACTCTACAATCAGACAGATAGGCACTTGACTAAAGTAGTCACAACACACGGTTATAGTTATTAAATACACGATAAACACAGAACAATATCTTGTTAAGTTTTTCTCGACTATAATGTTGGTCCCATGGAAAAAGTTGTTCAGTTGATGATCCGAACCACACTCTTCAAATATGACCGCACCTTTCTGCTACCACGCTGTATTTTGGGTTCCTCTTTTATAGCTGGTAGAAAGTTACTTTGACTGGAAAAGCAGTTCCAACTAGCCTTAATCTTTTGAACGACATTGTCACATATAAGTGACAAGCAAGCGCGTGCCCTGTACGCCAACGACACAAATATGTGACAAAGAATGTGGTGCACTATAACACGAAATAAACTATTTGAATCGTTAGTTTTGTTTGTGTTTATTTATATATCTTTAAAATGTGATCTATTTCTTAAATATTAAATATCTTATCAAGAAATAAGTTGAAAATACTTTTGAAACCCTTTTTTTTTTGTATGTATTTGTGGTGATTTGGTGGCTTGGCGTGGAGTGCACGCGCGTGCGTTTATGCTCTGGCGTTGGCGCAAAAGGTTAAAGTAAGTCGTCGTCGAAGTTAATGATTATTGAGTCGAATAGATTAACCACGTAGCACAGATGCACTAGGAGAGATGGACAAAGATTGGATGTCTTAGGAAGGATAGCGCCGTCGAGGTCGTCCTCGGCGAAGGTGGCGATGGCATGACGATCTGACCATGTTTGCGGGGTTAAAATGGCCAAAGATCGGACAGGACAGAGAGCTATGGAAAGAAGCCTTTCCCAGCAGTGGGACACGATGTAGGATAGTAAAAAAATTAAGACTAATATGTATATATTGGTAATGTCCCAGCAATGTCTCGGGATGGACTGCCAAACGGCAGACGGTACGCCCTACAAGCGGTGGCGTTAAATGCGTATCTGAATCAGATGAAGCTAAAATACCTTATGCGCCTATAAATATAGCATCTCCAATATACTAAAAACCGAAATCAATCGCTGTTTAGCAGCAGAAATCGAAATGGATATAATAACTTTTTGAAAGACCTCCTAAGTAAGTAAGAATAAGCACTAAGGAAAACCCTAGTGACCTAAAAACCGTCTTTTTAACCAATGGGCAATGTTCTACTTCAAAATTACACATTATTCGAACCTCACTTAAAATCACATTAGGCATTACCGTTATCTGATTCTGGATGGAAATTCTACTGCACGCTGGTATAGTTCTGTCACGTTGAATTATTAGTGGTGCCTCACTGTTTATGATTGCCTGGTACACAGTGTGTTAGGAGTTTAAACTGACGGTCGCATTTATAATGGATGGTTGCTTGTCTAGCATGGTTTTGGGTGTCAGTATGGAAAGTAGGTTTTATTTTTGGTACTTTGAAACATAAGTGTGACGTTATTTTTTTTTGGATGTCAGCAAACGCCTTTTAATTGATTGATATCATGAAGGTGCATAAAAAAATAACATGTCTGCCATCTTTGGGACTCCGCCATATTGGACTTAGAATGACGTCACTTAGATAATCATACACTGTCATTCAAACTAAACATGTGTGTGCAAAATTTCATGTGTGTGCTCATTCGGGGAAGTGAGTCAAAAAGTTCTAAGAAGTATTTACATAGTAACTTAATAAAACTTAATAAAAGTGTGTTAAAAGCTTGTTCAGGCAAACCAGCACTACGTTAACAAAGACAATTGCTTTTCTAGGGTTCCGTACTTCAAAAGGAAAAACGGACCCTTATAGGAGTCCCACTTTGTTGCCCGTCAGTCTGTCTGTCTGTCAAGACCCTTTTTCTCAGGAACGCGTGGAGGTATCAAGCTGGAGTTTACAGCCGTTTATGCCGCAATTTTTTAACAATCGCAAGGGTATCAAAACCTACAGGGTACTTTCTACAAAATCTTGAAATTTGGTACGACGAAACGTCTTATAGCACAGAAAAAGGAAAAATTGCGAAAACCATTATTTTTTAGTTACATCGTAAAATAAAAATATTTTTATTTATAGGGAAATATTATTGACAACTTAAATTAATTTTAAGGCAGCAAGCTGTAATTAAATTAAAATCTAGCTGCGTCATGGCGTCCCATACACGTATTTAATTATCGCACACTCTTTCATATTTTATCGTTTGACGGTGAGTGACGAAGCAACACAATTACCCTTTGTTACCACGTCCGGGATGAATTGATGGTTCAATATTGAGCAATATGTAACATGATCTATGTACTTTTTTTCCTCATAGCTTTTAAAACTATAGCGTATTTTGTAATCATAGGTATATTCTTTAAAAAGGAATCGTCTGTCATGGTGCGCGCATGTGATGGGAGCGACGAATTGCATGTGACTTTAAATGTCAAATCAAATCAAATCAAATCAAAATCATTTATTTCAAGTAAGCCAATTACAGGCACTTTTGAATAGTCAAACAACAATAAAAATGAAGCTACAGTCCCAGTCACAAGACATAATAACTTGTGAAAGTACTGTAGTTGCCCATTCCAAAGCGTAGATCTCTATGGAGAAGAATGGGCAAGAAACTCCATGGACACTCTTTTAAATCAGAATCTTGTTACAAAACTTTGGTTACATCATTCATGTTGAGATGGTACATTATGTGTAAAAGTATAAATATTGATGGATGGAGAGGGAGAGGAAGACCAAGAAAACGATGAATGCATTGTGTGAGGAATGATAATAATATATTATGAAATAAAAATGAGTAAATGATAGCTTTTTTTATAGCTTGACGGATGACGGAAAAGATGGGTGATACCTCATCCTACCCTTCACCGATAACAAGAGTGTTGTCATGTAGTATGTATCTATGTCATTTCCCTCCTTCTCCTTTTAAGAATCATCATCTTCTTGCCCATGTCCCAAGTTAACGGCTCGGTGCAACATGTTTTTTTCTTCCCTTACCTTACACCATTAATATTAGGTATCACCCATGTTTCGCCAGTTACGTTCGACTCACATGGGCAATTAACTCACACTCATAAGGTGTGAGTTAATTGCCATCAAACGGGACGGATTAAGCCTTACGGCGTTTCATACAAACTTTCCAGTCCCTATCTTCTATATATAATTAATAATCGGTCTAATTCAGCTGTAACACTATTTTTTGAAATTGTTTTTTTTTTTAATGAAATAAGCATGAAAATAACATTAGTGTCAAAAAAATAAAAAAAACAACCAAAAGCTATGTTTCCGCCCGGGATCGAACCGGGGGCCTTCTGCGTGTTTGGCAGATGTGATAACCGCTACACCACGGAAACTATAGATATAGAGTTACAAAATACCTAGCACATTCATCTTGTATTAACTACCGCGGGGTATAAACTGTAGTGTAGTGTAGTTACACTGGAGGCAATCACTGACATTAACAAAAACTATAAATCCAAGAATGATGTCCTCTTTTTACCAGACTTAAGGAAGGGTTATTTGCTATTTCTACATAAAACTTGGTTTTATATGGAACCTACATTATATTTTTTTAGATTAGCTTATTTTGGGCACGTATGAGCTTTTTTTAGAAGTGCGTGGAGGCGCGTGTGTCATACGCGCGTCTTTTACCACATATGCAAATCGTACGAGCGTTTTCAAGCATCACTGCGCGCCAATACGCCGGGATAAGCGCGTGTAAGCGCGTTCTGTATTTTGCAGCACATTAAATAACACGCGTTAGCCAATACGAACTGATTTAAACGCGCCGAAATATACGTTAATTTGAAACCGCTCTTATGCTCTTGGGCTGACTAAACCGCCAGGAAATCAAGTGTTTAGTGGTCAAACATTTGTACAAGTCTGTATAGATTTAATCTTGTTATATGTCACAGAGAATTAGGAGATGAGAACTTTTCATTTAAGTATAAATAACAGCTGTCTCCACTAAGACCCCGAAGGTTTAGAGAGAAAGTAGTACTTATAGTACAGATAGATTTCGGGAGTATTTAAGTTATACGTAACAGAGCCAGTCAGCTGCTAATAAAAAATTCGTAAATGTCTTTTTCTGACCTTGGAATCGTCTCAGCGACCTTAAGAGCACTTGCGACCAGGCAACCAACAACGCAGCCAACATGTTAACATTGAACAACTCTTGTAAACATTGTAAAGAGCGAGATGGAAGAAGGATGGATAGAGAAATAATGTGGGTAAGCGGCTCCTACAAATTGTTCCCATAAGATGCATTTGGCATTCAGGCAACACTACCATAAATTCAAGCTTAGAGATCACCTCAGGATATGCTTCTGAAATTGAATTACAGCCATGAAATAAATGTATAAATCAAGTGGTTCCTGCTAAGCGCTCCCGTGGCATCCTGCCAGCATTCCGTTGTGATGGAAATTAACGTGCTCATGAGCAGGGTCTACCAGTTGCGAAATAAATTATGGTGGAATAGCTCGATTGGTACTGTTACTAGAATCATGAAATAAGTTCAGCTTTTAGTTAGGTATGTCCATAGAAATGGGTAATAATCTATGGTTATGTCGCACCCGAAAGGCGTACGGGAATGTATAAGAAGGTATGGTACATCCAGCTAGAGCACCTGCAGTTAGAACATAAAATTAAGCTTTTAATCGGCAAAGGGTTGGACAAAGGTGTATCAATTCAAATTTTGCTTACTCACATGTGGAAGCCCGGGACAAATGTAGACTACGGACTTCTATTGAGAAGTTCTTTATTATCATAAACACTTTGTCTGGCCTATGAATAGATTCATAGGCCAGACCAGGACCACATGTTCAACAGAAGCGCTAGCGATCACGAGACAGTTTTAATTGAGTGTAGTTACATAGAAAGAAATGAGACAGTTTAAAAATGATTTGTAGTTACTCACAAAAAAATGATGTAGGCATGTTATATTGTGTAAGTGTAAACTTGCTTTATAGGTTTACGGTAACATTTAGTCACAATGTGACACAGTTAATAGGTGCCCTAGAGCTTAAGGAATTTCAACAAAACAGCATAATTATGTCTGAATATAGTTTTATAAGAGGTATTGTTGGTATCTGTGTTGTGTGTCTGGTTCGTATTTAAAAAATATAAAGCAGGAGTGCCCGTATAAGATTTCTGATTTTAAAAAGCGATTTGAGACAAAAAGAGGACGAGCAAGATAGAGTAACTAAGAACTATGTTTTTTCATATTTATATTTTACATTAAAAGAAGCTAGATTTATATGCTAGTTTCATTTTAGTTTGCAATGAGGAAAATGTCCTGAGGAAAGCTTTGAGTATAAAAGTGGATGAGTGTAAGAATAGAGGAAGACCAAAGAAACGATGGATGGACTGTGTGAAGGATGATATGGCAATAAAAGAGGTGTCTGGTGATATGACGAGTAATAGAGAATAATAGAAGAAGAAGATATGCTGCGCCGAACGCAAATGAATTGGGATAAGGGCAAAAGAATGTTCATTTTGGTTTGCTACTCTAAAAACATGTCATTCGTCGTATAAAAACACAATTAAGAGGGGACTGTAGCTCCGAGGAATGTGAAGAATAGTTATTTGAAGAAACTATTGCCGTCGCGCTATAGCCCCGTAAAGTGCGAAAGGGACAACTGCAGCTCAGGCTGATTTTACCTACAAAATCTTGACCAAAAGACGTTTTGTATTCCGCTGTTTTCTTCTTCAAAACTAAACTGATCTAAATAATTCTTATATCAAAATTTAGAGGAAAAGTATATCTTTGCTAACATTATATTCTTTTTCGTTAAAAACTTATCTAATTTGTCTGATAGTCGTCTGAACATAGCGGTAAAAAAACGGGCCAAGTGCGAGTCTTACTCGCACACAGGGTTCCATAGCCCCAAACAATATAATGACAATGTTTTGAACGGTCAGTCATTAGTAAACCTTCACTCAACCGCAAAACTAAATTTGTTTTTCATAGTAAGTTAATGAAAAACAAAGTTACTGCTGCAGTTTGGTGAAAAAGTCCCATATCTCAAAAACTACATATCAAATCTTATTCAAACCAATTTTCGTTGAAAGTTTTTTTTACGGTCTACATCCCCATATTTTTTTCAGATTTTTTCTCCTGTTACTTTAGAAATTAGAGGGGGGGGGGACACTCGTTTTACCACTTTGGAAGTGTCTATCTTTCAAACAATTGACTTTGAAAAAAAATGGTTTCAGGAACCTCAATGTCATTTTTAAAGACCTATCTATAGACACCCCACACGTATAGGTTTGATAGTTTTTTTTTTTAGTTTCAATTAATTCATGTATGGGGGGATATCCTTATCTATATTTTTTTTTTAATTTTGTACAAAAATCATAATGCGGTTCACAGAATACATCTACCTACCAAGTTTCAGCTGTGTAGTCCTAATAGTTTCGGAATAAAGTGGCTGTGATACGGACGGACAGACAGACAGACAGACATGACGAATCTATAAGGGTTCCGTTTTTTGCCATTCGGCTACGGAACCCTAAAAATGGGCTTTTCTTGGGGTTTTCGGATTGATTTTTGTGATTATGTTTTGAAAAAAAAAGGAAATAATAGGGGCATGTATTAATAAGACCTAGATTTTTGGGAAAAAAAAATCATTGCTCTAGACGCATTATCCACGAAGAAAACAGCGGAATACGTTTGTATGGAGAAAGGCCCACTATAGTCCCCTCTTAATGAATTGCATCTTTCATTCAAGCAACGTTACATTCTACTTCTAAATCTTGGAACTAACTGAGACTAGATTGATCGTCTGCAGAGATTGACGGAGCTCTCTGAATAATTAGGCGGCCTTCACACTTTCAATCTAAGTCAGTCTAGTCTTGGCTTAAATTTATGGTCGGAGTTGAATTGGTATTGGGACCAATATGTTTTGATCTTTTTTGATGAGATTAATCAGGAATGGTTTATTGTTATGTTATCGGACGGAATACGGAAATCTCGATTTTTTTAAGAGCGCTCTTATTTTAATCACTCATATAAAAACTTGCGTGGGATTTGTGACGGTGCTTGTCGCTGAGATCAGATTGCGACTTTTAATGTATTAATTAGGACAGTATTGAAATTTTTAAACGCCCAGTTTACGCTTCCCGTGACCCAAGGGCTGGCTTTTTTCATTGGTCAGAGCCTAAGTATTGCCATACAACAGGGCAACGCTGCAAGTCTCTTGAGAACGTTACCAGCTGACAGCATTGAGGAGGAATTTTTTGACGGCCTTTTAAAATTTGTTGTTATTTTTGTTATTTAATTTCCTAGTTTATAATTGTTGTAATGTATAAAGGGTGTAAAACACCTCTTAACGAAGCCGAAAGGCACTGGTTCTCCCTGTCATTGCGATCATTTTTTTGTTATACACTATACCTAACTAGAAGGTTCCCAACCTTCTAGTTACGGAGATATAAGGGGTCAAAGTTCGAACTTTTTGACAAGTATTGTTTTATATACAAGTTTTTAATGTAAGATTTTTACTTTAAACACCTCCACGACCCCAGTACTATTCAATCCGTCCATCAGCACAATGTTTTGAGTGCGTTACATTGAGTTCTACCACAAAACATGATTTTACACCCCCGAACAAAAAGTCGTTTCCCATCAATAATTTTTGCGTAAAGTTACTTAGTTTTATGTACAGAATGCTTGGTTGACGGCTTCGTGATGAGGAGATTTACACGGTGTATAATTAGTTGCCAATTATTAGAAGATTTGAATTATTATCCTTCAGAAATAATACATAATACGGTACTCGAAGTCAACACACACAGTTACAGTTCAAAACAATAATTATTATTATTATCATAAGGATTTTCACAGAAATCGATATCTACTTCGCACCAGAGACAAATTCGCAGACCCAACTAGTTATGTTAGGTACTAGTTAGCTACTAGGAAACAATAAACTTGAAGAGGTGTAATTTCGTGCAGCTAGATAGCACAGAGTTGAAAGGGAGTTATTTTTTGTTACCTATTTTACAGAATCTTTCTTACTCTGCCAGCTCCGATTTCACCGAGGTTCAAGTAATATTCATATCCATTCACACGTTACTTTACGACGCTATGAACTCCTTGTAAAATAATTTGAACGACACCAAAGGATATTGGATTTTTGTCATATTTTTTTGTAGACTTCAGTTTTCTGACAAGAATTGAGGTGAACAAGCTACATTATTTTATATAAGAAAATACGATATCTAGTTTATATACGTCATTAAAGTATTTGTAACAATTACCGTACAAGAACACAAATCGCTTCCAGTAATTTGGAATTCTTTGTCAACTATTACAGAATTTTCCCGAAAATATTGATCTCATAAACCGTTATTTACCAGACCTTCGACCTTTGGATAATTTTTCTTTGGGTCAGCATATATTTGTTCAAATGTAGGTGCGGATTCGCAAAAGAATATTCTCATGTCGTATTTGTTATAAGCATTTTTTTTTCATTTGAATTGTATAATTCATAAAAAAAAATATTTTGTAATTAAGAACTTGGGTAAAACCATATAATCAATTTAAACCTTAATAAAACCTGCATTCCAAAATTATAAAACGATTTGATAGAATCGAACTTATTACACTAAAGTGGAAACGTTAGGGCGGCCCGCGAAATTCAACTTTTCTTACGTATTTTGCAATTTACCGGTCAGTGCCAGTTTTTATGTTGAATAAAATATGATACGCGGCTGTAACTAGTATGGCTTTGCTGAGTTATAATCATTAAAGTCATCAATACAACCCCTTTAAGTTCATTTAACCACATTGCATTCAATGTGGTTAAATGAACTAACCAATGAACCAATGAATGACTATTTCATGAACAAGTCATAACTTGTTCATTCTTGTGAATGACTATTTCATGAACAAGTCATTACTTGTTCATTCTTGTGAATGACTATTTCATGAACAAGTCATTACTTGTTCATTCTTGTGAATGACTATTTCATGAACAAGTCATTCATTGCGATTAAATGAACTTTAAGGGGTTTTATTGATTATTTTAATGACTACATTATATTTATAAATACCTACGCTTTACGGCCGCGTATCATATTTTATTCAACATAAAATCTGACACTGACTGGCTAATTGCCAAAAACGTAAGAGAATTTGAATTTCGCGGGCCACCCTGTAAAAGATCATCTCTCGATATCCAATTTCTTAAGAAACTGAGGCATCTTTTTCCGGCCACTTAACCCCTACATCTTTCTGGAAGCCTGGTACTTGAGTGTAGAGGCTTGTGAAAGAAATTCTTTTTATATCAAAGGGTTTTGGCATTGGCTGAATAATTTATTGCAATATGGATACATAAGGGGGAGGGTATTTTCTATTCAATCACATACGAATTTCATTATTTTCCCCACTTGAGGTGGAAAAGCTTTGCTTGTGGATTTGGTGTCACGGCCATCACTTTTATTTTTACAAGCTTTTATTTAACTTGCAATATATACACATAATACAAGGTGTGGTTTTGCATCCTCGTCAAAATTCAGCAGGTTGTCACAAAAGACATAAATATTCACATCAAATTACGGTACCCAGTTAATTATTATTAACGCTGATGTGGTGGTGAACGTGGCTTAGCGAATAAGAAATTATCGAATAAACGTTTGAGATTGTTTGTATGTGTGAAAGCGCGGTTAGAGGGCGAGGATCAGTCGGGCCGCGTTTAAAATACGGGTGGTTCATACTTACCGATTTAAGTGAGTAAGAAAAAAAAAATAACCTACCCATTTTATTATTGATTCGGGTTGAGAATCATTGGCATAGTTACCTCCTTGAATTTGACGAGAATGCAAAACAACAGCTTGTATGTAGGTTGGTTTAAATCTTAACTGAATTTGTAACCAGTTCCCTCCAATGAAATATTGACACCTTTGGATCTGGTGACAATATATTTTTATGATAGACTTGATCTTGCAGCCAGGATCGCCTCCTCACACGTACGTGATCGAATCTAAACAGCGTTCAAGAGCAGTCAGTGTTAATATTCCGAGAAATATCTGTGACTGGACGAGCTCGTGGCTAAATAATAACAGCCACTCGATCAATCTTCTAGGTTAGCTTGTGGATGGGGAGGTCGCCATCCACAGACCAACCGCTAAGCTGTTCGTCCCGGATGTCATTTGAAGATCTTTGACAGTCGTTACAGGTAGTCAGTAGCCCGAAAGTCTGACAACCAGTCTTACCAAGGGGCGTATTACCCAGTACTGACTGGGTTGTGGAGGTCAGATAGGCAGTCGCTCAATGTAAAATACTGGTACCCAGCTACATCAGGTTAGATTGGAAGCTGAAAAGGCCATGCAGGTGATGATAATGATCTGTCACTGACTGTGGACAGCACTTGAGTGCAATTTAGATGCGCTGATGGCGTTAAAATTTATTGGCGAAATTTGCCTTTACGGCCAATTTTCAATATAATTCAAATAAAGCTCATTTACAAAAGTTGCTTCGTATAGCTATAAATATCTCTTCGCTCAATAAAACTATTTTGTTTAATTTATCAGTTGAACTGTCATAGTAAAACTGATTGTGATAGTCACCCAGGGGAGTCCGTACTGCATCCATGTCTGTGATAATCAGCGGCTTTGGGGCTATAAAGCGTTAAATTGTCAAGTAGATTACTTGAGATCAAAGTATAACTTTTCCGTGGAGAGATTGTGTGACCAACTAATTTAACTTTGTCCTTTGTTCGATCCATTTGTCCGCTTATATTCTGTCCATTTTTTTAATGTGAAATAACTTTTATATGTAATTATGGACTGCTAACTTGCTTATATCTTTTTAAAAACTTACTTATTAATTTTGCTCACGTAGGTAAATTTTGAGCCAAACATATTTGTATTTTTTTAACATGTATTTTCATGAACACTTTTTTTGTACCCTGCGATATTGTTATATTTTTTTCATCACACTTGCACGTAAACAGTGTCATAACATACAGGTTAACTTGGCTGTAATGCCCCATATAAAACCCTAGGGGGGTAAGTAATTTTTTTTTAATTTACAGCACAGCATGACAGCACACAGGTCATGCAAGTTCAAGCAAGGAGTTTTCACGCAATTGAAAAATTTTCTTAAAATGTTTTTTAAACAAGAATTTCATTCAATCTCGCTACATGTTTTTTAATTACTTAACTAATGTTCTAAAATCTAAATAATCGATAGTTTTTTGTATCAAAACGTCGTTTTTTTTTTTTATATACTCCGTCATGGCTGTATACCTAGGTAAGTATTTGCGTTTAACGTTTCTGAACAAAACATTTGTATAATCTGTGGTGTGGGCAAACAGCCCGCCATCCGCAAATCAGTTCACGTATTTCGTAATATTATGTGTGCTGACTTGTGTATATTCATAATTATTAACTCGCAAGTGTGATGAAAAACATTGTATGTTTCACGGGCGGTACGGGAATTACGAACCTCGACTCAGAAAGCCCTCAGTCTTCGACTTCGGGCTTCTACTAGAGCCTCGATCGTAATTCCTTACTTACCGCCCTTAATACACAATATACTAATATTGGTTCATCATCATTCTTGTTTCATGCCTCCTATCTCCACAATAAAATAATAATTATAGAAACAAGCGGTTTAAGCGCATTAGGGCTAATTCTCACATGTACACATTACATGACACCGTATTATTTACTAAGCGGTTTTTTCAGCCACCAAACATGCCACAGACCACTACCAGGCTAACATGGAACCACAGGGGTACGCTAAAGCTTATTGTAAAACGCTGAGAATGCTTTGTGAAGTTTTTTGAGTACCTCCTTTGAGAAAATGTTTTGAATAATTTTAAAGTTGAAGGAATATTTTGGTAATTTGATGTTTGTATTTTTGTTAGAAAAGTTCTGAATAGTGAATAGCCTGTGGCATTAATTAAAAGCTACGTGTAATTACAAAATCAAGTGACTTTTATTTTTCTTGTAATAAAATTGCTGTTTGGTTGCAGTCAGTCTCAAGTCTGCCAAAAACCCATCTTTATTCTCATAAAATTAAGGTAGCTGATTGCTGTCAAATCGGCAAAGGACTAGTACAGTGCTGCATAGTTCTTTTGGCACCTAAATGACATTGCTAAGAGGGCGATGTTGTAAATATTCGTGAAATTGACTGTGGAAATTGCATTGCAAAACCAAGATAGCAACGTTAGTGCCTATTTAGGCCAAGAGCCTTAAGACCCATGCAGGACTTAGCAACCTAAGTGATTGGCTGCACAAACAGAATATTTCGAGTTAAAACGTTGCGTTTATAATCACAAATCACAGATGCACAGACACCACTAGGTACCAGGAACCTAAAGCCGTACTAGGATGTATCATTTAGAGCCATAAGTGTGCGAAAGAGATGACGAATATAATTCCTAACACACAAATCACACACCCATAAACACCTAAAGGTCCTAGGAGCCCAGAGTTGTACAAGGATGTGTCCGTTACAACCATAATCGCTATCATAGTTTCAGTGCAAAAGAGATAACGAATATCACCATTTTTTTTTTCCACAACTCTTAAGGAATGATGACTTTGACACTTTAAAAGACAACCACCATAGACGGCTCACAGTCGATCATACAAATAATTTCAAAGGAGAATATAACCTAGGAACCGAAAAACAGAATCCAATTGCCCTGCTGAGCCCACCACACCCCGGAGAAATTCAATCAAAGTCAAAGATTTCGGGAATAGAATTCCGATTCAAAGATCTTGATAGCTGTTTCAATAGATGCTTATCGGTCCTTACGTTGTAGAAGTTAAGCGAAATTCTCACCTAGTTCTGTGCCTAGTTGCTGTTTATTTATTTTCGTTGGCAATCAGATGAAAAATATAGTGCAAGTGAACGAGAGCGGGAGGGGTGGTCCGAAGGCTGACCGTAGCTAATAAAACTGTCCGCGTAGTTGAAATAATAGTTTAAAAATCACTCTGCAATGTCTACTAATAATCATCACTACATTTTATAAATAAAGTCCACCGCTGGGCAGAGGGTCTGTTTATGCGGGGTAATCTCAGGAACTACTGCCCCCGTATTCACAAACGCTCAGTTTCGATTTCGATTCGGAAAGTCGTATGTCTATCTCGCTCGCTTTCGTAATGCTAAAACAATATAGACATACGACTTATCGAATCGAAACTGAGCGTTGATATCGTACTAATTTTATGACAGTTTATGTGGTTTTACTATTTTTAAACATTTAATAATACGGAGCACTAACTTGCCGTGGCGGTCACGGAGCAGCAGGTCCATAGAAATTTATATTATTATATTATGTTGAAAATTAGCGGTTGTTTGTGATTGCTCGAGTTATGATGATTTATTGAATTATTTTTAAAATAAAGTCTATTTTGTAATAAATTAGTTTAAGGTTATTTGAAGTTGTTTTATTTAAATTTGTTTTTCACTTCTGTTCGCTAAAAATATATACAAGATGTTGTTTTGCATCCTAATTTTAACAATAATTCAATAAACCGTCATAACTCGATCACAAACAACCGTTCAGTTAATTTTCAACAAACAAAACGCTACGACTAACAGGAGCGGAGCATATTGACAGTCCTATTTGTCGTAGCAGCGTAGTCGTAGTATACGGTACGGGTAACGGGGAATATTTCGCGCAGACGAAATTGCGCGGGTCAGCTAGTATATACATAAAGGGTGCCTTCTATAATTGTGTTCTGCACCTTTAAGTTGTAAGAGATTCTTATGTGTAATTTACAAGGTTCACTGTTGGAATGTATTTTAAATGAGAAAATTGTAACACTTCTCTTTTATAATGTAGATAAATGTAACATAACGTCACAATTTTAATATCCAAAGGTTAGATAGATGTATACCAGTACATCCACATTTTTCTAGCTGATTTCAAGATTCATCTAATAGGAGATTCTATTGCCATCAACCGTGTACAGAACCAGACTTTAGTCTGAATTTAATTTCTTGAAATTCGAATGGAAAATTCTAGTAGCACTTTACAATCGATCCTAGTACCTCCTGCTCTAGAGTAGAGAACGAACACATGACAAAAGCGTCAGTTCACAATTCATTAATACAAAATTCATGTCTTGAATGCACGACAACACACTAAATACTTCAACATAAATTCTTGATTATTGGCTTTTGGGGTGACGTCACCACAATTTAGCCAATATCGTTGTGTCATGTATCACTAAACACAATTGGCATTCATTTTGTCTCCGTCAATTAGAACGATTGACAGAATACAATAATGTAAAACGTTAATTGGATTTCGTAAGTGATCACGAAAAAGAGCCATATTTACAATTCTGGAGCCAGTCTGAGTGTCCTGAAAAAATATCTGTATTTAGACAAAATTACATCTGCTACATAAGTTCACTGGTTTATTGGAATACAATTTATGCGGAGGAATTTGTGTTTATTATATAATATAACGCCTGTAATCCTCAAGAGGTCAGGCAGAGGTGTCCTCTAATGGTGCGATTCCACCAAAAACTGTCCGCGAACATTTGTGCCGCCCATTTGTTTGCACACTGTGCTGCAGATTTTGTTCCACCGGAAAAGCTGTACGCAACTTTAGTTCGCGCACAGTGCACTTGTGAACGATGCAATCCGAGAGCTCATGACCAAAATGTTTGCCTCATACTTACAAAAACCGTACAAAATGTATAGATTAGGTAATTCTGATTATTAATCAGAAAAATACTTTTTAGGAATGTTATACATATTGCGAATAGACTTGGATGGTATTAGGTTGCCTACGTATAATCGGTTAAGACTCACGGTTGTAGTCTCAATGTTAAATGATAAAAGATAAATGATGTTTATTTTGCAAGTAGGTTTTTACAAACACTTTTACACGTCATTTTTTTTAAGCTAGATGGGGCCGGTGTTTCGTACCTGACTACTCTGAGAAGAAACAGCCGAAACAAACTCAGAGGTTCTCTGTTAACTGGTTACTCTTTTAAAGTCCAGACATTGCTCAATCTACATGAGGACTATGCAGATTAGTATCTGAAATGGTCTTTTGAAGAAAGAACCACACAGATTTGAGTGGACCTGTCCAGTCAGTCAGTTATGATTGAGTCTTGACGTAATTTTACCAGACAACATGCACTAATCTTACAATAAATATTTCTCAGTAAACCAATAGTACGGGGCTTTTAGGTTTGAACCTTGCATTAAATATAAACAGCGATTTTTTTCTTGAATCGTGTACTTGACCTTAGCTCTCCAAATAATAAAAAAAATTAAACATTTTCCAAGGCCGGATCAAGGTCAAAAAGACGAAAACGCGTTTTTGTGAATAAAAACATGGGCAAAATTATTAACAGGACGAATTTAATTATTTTAGGTAAAGAACTGGTGACAGTAATATATTTTTTCAGAATTAAACATTTTCGTCCACGGAAATTTCGATAAAAAAACATTTACGTAATTTTTGGATTGTACTTGAGGCAAAAATATAAACAGCGGTTTTTTTACATAAAATAACTTAAATTAATATATTAAACCTCCGTTAAAAAAATTAAACAAATTTGACTCACGGAAGTTATTAATATCAGTTTTTTTACAATAGCGGTCGGGGCAAAAATGTAACAGGGTTTAATTTTGTTTAACTTTCATCTAAAGGCTATTTCTAACCAATTTACACGAAAATTAAACACTTTAAAGCAAATACTGAAAAAAAATAAAAATAATGTTTACGTAAAATACGTTTGCAAGCTTCATTCTTGTATTTGGTGCAGCGCTTTCATAGGAATTTGATCTTTCCGTAATAGAGATAAGGTGTAAAATCGCGTATACGTAACAAAACACTATTAAGACTTACAAATGTTTTGATGTGTTCCCGGTTGTCATACTTTCAAGTAAATATCTGGTTCCCTAGCACGAGCGCATGGTGTAAACGTAAAATGTCGATGTTCACGTTACGTTGTTCGTCAGAGTCATCTATATATACGAAATAAATTATGAAATATTGTACGTAATACAAGTATTTTCCATTTTGAAATCGACGTATTTACGATCCGTTTAAATCAGTTTTTAATCAATATAAAACCTGACACTGCTGTGCAAATTGCAAAAAGCGTAAGAAAATTTGAACATCACGGGCCAAATGAAATTTTTCGTCGCGCGCGATATTTTTTTTTTTCATTCATAATGTAATGACTAGCTTTTGCCCGCGGCTTCGCCCGCGTGAAGTTCGGCAATTGCCCACGTATGCGTTAACCACCCCAAAATAATGTCGAAAATAGTCATTTAAATGTTATAGATAATAGTTGTTGGCCACGGCTTCGCGCGCGCGTAAGTGTAAGTATAGGACACATTTTAATAGTTGTGTAAAAATCTGCGCTTTTCGAAGTAAGAAGTAAGACGCCACATAATTCATTCTGGTTAGAAAAATGTATATTACGGCGTTTTTTTTTTAATTTTTTTTTGTGTTGTTAGGGACCTAAATAGGTTGAACCAGAATTTATTTTATACATGTCTTCCGAGTGGCGATGCTGTAGCTCAAATGCCCCGGTCATCCATCCACCTAGCGATATAGGTTATGGTGTAAATGAGCTAACTTACTTAACTTTCAATATTTTAAATTAAAAAATACTCAGATAAAACCAATCTTTTTAACTCCCGGAAAACTACACCGTGTAAATCACCTCATCACGAAGCCGTTAACCAAGCATTCTGTACATGAAACTATGTAACTTTACGCAAAAATTATTGCTGGGAAACGACTTTTTTTTTGGGGGGTGTAAAATCATGTTTTGTGGTAGAACTCAATGTAACGCACTCAAAACATTGTGCTGATGGACAGATTGAATAGTACAAAATTGTTTAAAGTAATTGTTTAAAGTAAAAATCTTAAATTAAAAACTTTTATTTAAAAAAATACTTGTCAAAAAGTTGGAACTTTGACCCCTAATATCTCCGTAACTAAAAGGTTCCCAGGTATGGTGTAGAACAAAAAAATGATCGCAATGATAGGGAGAACCAGTGCCTTTCGGCTTCGTTAAGAGGTGTTTTACACCCTTTTATACTAATGAATTATCCTAGCTCTTCTGTGTAAATGACGTTTGCGGTGTTTCCTTTTGGGGCTAAAATTACTAAGATACTCGCCGAGCTCACTTCGGAGCACGCAACATAAAACTGCACACGTGAGAAACAGTTATCACTTAAATCAATGCCAGCCATAGCCTAGGGGAGGATATTGAGACATTGCGTATTTTAATTTTTATTATTTGCACCTAGAAAATGAGGTCATCATTTTCGTTATCGGCGACCCTGAAGTCCACAAAAACGACACTTGTGAAAGAAAAACCGAATGTTTTCCTCGCCGTCAATTTGGTCAGCAACCCCAAAAACCACGAAAACGACACCCATGCACGAAAAACAGGAAATTTTCCTCGGGGCCATCTCCGATTTTTTTTTATTGCCTTAGAATCCTTCCTTATTCCTTGTCTACATTATAAAGGAAACCTCTGTGCAAAATTTCAGCTTTCCTGGGTCATAGGTTTGGGCTTGGCGTTGATGAGTCAGTCAATCAGTCAGTCAGGACTTCTATTTTTATTTATATAATATAGATATATATATATATAACTTTGTAAAGCCATTTGTTGACCCTCTAATTGCAAAAGAACAATTTGAAATTCGCAGGCTACCCTTCCACTTCCACCTTAAGTATGTAGTAGCTATCTGCACTGTAATGGTGAAATAAGTAATATAATTACCTCACCTGCATTTAATATGTTGGGAAACTGTGTAGTTATCGTCCTTTATAAAATAACACTATTTCTGTGTTTTTAGCCAAAGAAAACGAGGTGGGTGCTACATTTTTTCAACCACCCTGAAAATAATCCACTCTTGAAATAATCATTTAGGTTTCGAGATATGGAACTTTTTTATCAAAACTGCAGCAGTAACTTTGTTCATCATTAACATACTATAAAAGAAAAAGGATTGTGTGGTTTTATGAAACCACGGTAAAAGTGAAACTTTTTTTCATACTTTTGACATTTATCTAAAAAAAATTGGAATAATATTGCATTAAGGGTATAAAACGCGGAGTACATAAAACCGACCGTCACGCGACATGCAACACACAGACGAAAAAGTTTGAGACGATGTAATAAAACTTTCACTTTAACAAATTTAGTTTTACTGTTGAGTGTATGTTTACAAATTAATTAGCGTTAAAAATATTTTTATTATATTGTTTGGTGCTACGGAACTCGGTGTGTGCGAGTATGACTCGCACTTGGCCGGTTTTCTAAATGAAGATTTAACGTTAATGACGATCATGTTTGTAAACAGTAGGTATGTCGCCACTGACCGACTGATGGCTTGCCGTTTTTATTCCTATGCTTTTACAATTACAGAGTAACACAATAAAACCTACTTGCAAAATAAACATCATTTAGGTATCAATAAAAACACACCGACTCTTAAAAAAGAACACAGTCATACGCATACAATGAACGCAGCGCTTATCTTGGATACGCACACCAGCACACGCTGTACGCTGCTCGCTGCTTAGCGCTGACGTCACGTTCATCGTAATTTATTTTTTACTTTTACTTTATTAAATAACGCTCTAATCTGTTTAATTTTGGGAGATTAAGGTTTGGATTGATATATATCCCATTATTAAATGAATTTCAGTCCTGTTACATTTTTGCCGTAAGTAGTATTCAAGATTTTTGGATTTTCTTGATTTTCTGTGAAGTCCGGAGCAGAATTTGTTTAATTTTCATAATAATAGTTAGATATGTTGATAACAATCACTTTAGCACTATTTTTGTCCTGTTAATATTTTTGCCTTAAGTACGAAGTCAAATTATATGATTTTTAAAAAAAACTGATTGTTCCGTGGACGAAAAATGTTTAATTTGCTGACCTACTCGTAGCACTCCATCTGTTCTACAATACTCCAAATAAACATACCTGTTTATATTTTTTTCCACCAAGTTACAACATATTAGACGTTTTCTTAAAAAAAACACATACGCGGAGGTGAACTTTTCGCGGGATACAGCATAACATACTCTCCTGTCCATACCCTACACATTCAATGAAAAAAATCGCTGTTTTTAATTAATGCAGAGTTGGCCTAATTTTCGGCGTAAATTCCCCGGACTACAATGTGTGAAGGTCGGTCTTCTAGCTAGACTAGACTACTAAACTGAGTGCGCGAACAGCGAGTGCTTGTTCACTGATGCGAGAACACCGCTTCTACGTGTTCCCGAACAATTCGGTGAACGCGCGCCTCCTTGTTCACGTTCACTTGAGCGAGTCCACCGAAAGAAACAATTCAAAGAAGCGAACCGGTGCTCGGTGGAATCTATACTAATATTATAAAGCTGAAGAGTTTGTTTGTTTGTTTGCTTGAACGCGCTAATCTCAGGAACTAAAGATCCGATACTACGATACGAATTTTGATGCATCGATTTTCACCATAAGAGAATTCACCGCGGAAGGTGTTTGTGTATGATATATTTATTAAATAAGTACAGTCACGGACTTTAATTAATGAGCCACTTTCAAGCTTTCCGATTTTTCAGTTTTATACAATCCCGAGGTTACACGATTAAACACGAACTCAAACCGCAAACAAGATGACATTTACTAATAATCGGAAATAGTCTTATCCATAGAGGTTGAAGTATGACTAATAAGTTGTCAATGAAAAATCCATAAAATGTTACGTAACAATCTACATATTTGTTACTGACCTCCTTTGACTTATATTCATTAAATACTCGTTTTGCGGAAAACCTATCCAAACAGTTGACATGTCGATTTCAGAGTTGATTTTTTTGAATTTTGGTGCATCGAATAATTGTCGTTAATGCCATCTTGGACACTACGTGTTCGGATAAGATCGCTTGGTAACGGTAGCTGACCTGCAATTGGTTGACTTTGGGTAGTCACTCTGTACTATGTACGAATATAATCGATGAAACCCTATTTGCATTACACGGTTTAAAATACGAACAGTGGCAAGTGGCTCATCAATTAAAGTCCGTGACTGTACATAGCCAGCTGTCCCATACATTTGGCTCAAGTTTTGTTTTTTGTTTAGATTTAAACAGGTTTTTTTTCGCCATTACTATGTCCCATGGGGAAAGATGTCAGGTTTCACAGTCTTTACCACACTCTTAAATATGACCACATACTTCTGAATAACGCTGATAACGAAACTTCTTTTACATGCTGTATAAATAACGGAACCTCCATGCTTTAAAATAGAAAAAAAACGAGGCAGGCTAGTTAACTATAAAAAAAAAAAAACATAAAACGGGTAAACTTTTCCTCGTAACAACGAAAATATACTAAAAACCTCCACGGCACGTGTTTAAAATTACATTCACGTTATCTGAGATTGAATTCTAGCCGTCACGATATCACGTTTCTTTGAGAAAGGCTCTCAAGGCTATTAGCGCAGTAATAGTATTGTACCAGGGAAGTATGGGTTAGAAGAGAAACGTTTGTAAGTAGGTTGAGTTGCGCCTGCAGAAAATATCATAGCTACTTGTCGCAGATACTAGGTATACCACCTGATGTTCGAGTCAGCTGGGAAGCATAATTGTATCAGATCGTCCCCATAGATCTGTTCAGGTGAAGACTCATAGATGACTGCCTTGGAGTGTAAATGTGTTTTTGCCCCACAAACGATGTGACATTTGATATCGTGCACATAGCAGGAGCTGATGGTTTCTACTGAAAGTGCCAAACCGATCGCCAAATTTTGGGCTGACTCAATTTGTATTATCATAGACCCGCTAAGAAGACCATACTAGTATTAAACATGCGGAAGTAACTCTGCCTGCCCTTTAGTTTTTAACGGATTTCAATGAAATTTAGACTAAAGTTAGACCATGACCTGGGTTTCAGAATTCCATGTTTCAGAATTTCTTTTCTCGAATGGTGCGAACCCATTACGATACAGCCATGGTAATTGACAAATTAAGTTTATGATTGATTCGCACGAGACGAATCAAATCCGAATACGTGTAGATAGTGATTGCTACGGGCCGGCTCTAGGGTTGCGTCACATATAGCAGCACGGAATCGCACTTGACCATGCATCAGTGGGAATGCTATCGCATAAGGCAGTATCGACAATATGGTCGGCAACACGCTCTGTCAACTGACAGTTCTGAGCTTCAGAAAAGTACAGAAGCATGGAAAAGTAGTGCAGAGCGTACTGCCACATATTCGAATCTCATTAGACTTGTGCGAATCAATCACTACTTAGTGCAGCAATTACCATTTTCTGAATCGTAATCGGGTTCACACAGCAGGCACACGCGCTGATAGATGAGGTTCAACCCTATTGTCAGTGGTTCAGGCCATATTGTTCAACAATATAGCCGATGCACGCGAACATAATTATATGTTACTCTGGGAACTTGCAGTCTTTATTTTTCTTTAACGGCGGTATCTGACTTTTCAGTGGAAGTTTTTTATTGTTTAAAAGCTTTTGTAGTTGGTAGTATAACTTCCGTCTTGGAGTTTCTGTTATATTCTATAATCAAGTAATTCAACCATGGTTTCACTTTAGAATAATCTTTGAATAGCACTATTGTGTGCCTAGCCTTTTTCCGGCCATGCTGCGGTTGACCTCCAGTGTAACCGCATCTCCCTGAATACAGTATTTTACATAGAGCAACAGCTTATCTTACCCCCTAAACCCAGGTACACTTCAACCAATTTATCTGTGCAGGCTGGTAT
The DNA here is from genome assembly GCA_963082945.1 of Cerastis leucographa. Lineage (NCBI taxonomy): Eukaryota > Metazoa > Arthropoda > Insecta > Lepidoptera > Noctuidae > Cerastis > Cerastis leucographa. The sequence goes on from OY720355.1 coordinate 20,070,931, forward strand.
TTGTTACTACTGCCAAAGATCTACAAACGGCAGTCGGGAATTGGAGTGCTTGCGAGGCAAGCCGGGGTCTCAGTATGTTATGGGTGGTCACCCATTCTTCCATCCACGTACCGTTCAAGGTAAACGTTGCTTAACCTTGTAAATCGACCCGTGCGGATGTTATAATTCGGCCTAAAGCGTCTTTGACTAACGTAAGTTTTTAGGGTTCTGTACCCAAAGGGTCAACGGGACCCTATTATTGAGACTTGGCTGTCCGTCTGTCACAAGGCTGTATCTCATGAACCGTGATAGTTACCCAGTTGTTTCTACAAATTATGTATTTCCGTTGATGCTATAACAACAAACACTAAAAACAGAATAAAATAAATATTTAAGGGGCTCCCTTACAAAAAGTTTTTATAATTAATGGTACGGAACCATTTGCGTTTGCGCGGGTCCGACTCGCACTTGGCCGGTTTTTTTCTAATTCACAAACATAGAGTATTTTTGTAAAATATAGGATAAATACAGTAGTAGTATAAGTAATTGAGATTGATAGCATTTCTGCACTAAATATCCTCATATTTAAACGATGTCTCGTAACGAGCTACGTCGTAGCGTCGTAGCACTTTGCTACGATCGCGTAGCTTCCTTGCCTCCGCTCCGGGACTTAGGAAGCTTTCCTTTAGCCATAAATTCTAACTCTTACTTACATTTTACATTTAGTTACTTTTTAAGGCAAGTTGAGTGGTTTCTACCAATTGCTCTTAATGAGTTCATGTCTTAAATAGATGGATGACCTGAGAGATACACGGGACAAAGCGAACAAAATAGTAATCTACTTTTGAAGAGACTTTTGGTTGCGATTGTTACCAGTGTAACATAAGTCAGACTTGGCAATTACCTATGTCGTTTCTCTATCAGACTTCAGTGAGACATGGGATTATATAACCCCTATTATATCACTATTTTTTTTCTTTGTCTGTCGAGTAGATTATTGAAAAGTATTGGACACGTATTTTTTCATTTTTCACGTGGTCATAAAATTACGGAGATATTTATTGAGGGAGAGATAGATATTGAGTTGAAATTTACTTATTAATGTTGTCTTATTTACACACTATACATCACACAAACACTGCTCAGGGCTCTGAGCGACGTCCAGTACACACCGGCTACGTTCATGTCTCATTTTGCTTGACAATTTGTGGAAGTAAAATTGAGGACGCAAACACCTGCCCCAGACATGAATTATCACTGCAAACCCTACTACACACAAAATATTCGTCTTTAATATGCTGTAAATAAAGTAAAACACTTAGTTCATAATTATGTAAAGTAAACAAATACTTTGTTCCCATTTAAACTCATGTTTTTTACCATTCCTTGTAAAAAATAAATAGTCTAGCAATCAGTATTTAAATTAAAATAGTTATTATTTACAGTTTTAACCGTAAAAAGTCTGAGAATATTAAATCCAATAGCTTTTCTTTATTTTTAGTGTATTTTTCTCATATACCTTCATTTTCTCATAAGTTATAATTTCATCCTTTCTTTTTGTTTTTTTAATAATTTTTCATTTTCATTCTAACTTTATAACTTTCTTTTCTAGTTTTCTTCTAACATAATATTCTCTTCATATACTCAGCTGTTTCCTGTCACATTTCAGGTGTCGCTTGAGTTAATCAGTCAACATGATGACCCGTGGAGCTACTGTTCGTGACATGAGCGACAAACTGAAAGCAGCGCTGAGGGAGCTGGATATATGCAGAAATGAGTGCAGCAAGCTGCTGCGGGAACGAGATGAAAGTGAAGTTGAGATTGAATTAATAGTGACCAAAAACACACAACTGAAGAGCCAGCTTGCTGAACTTCACACCCAGCACATTGATATACTGGACCAGCATCACCATCTTCGTCAACTAGTGTCAGATTTTCAGCAATGCCATGACACTCATGACCAGGCGCTGAAACGTATTTCTGAACTGGAAGCAAAACTGAGCGAGGCACACAACACCATTACCTCCATCAACTCTCAGAAAACCAGTGAAGAGGTTTGTAACACCAATAACCTGTACGATGAGCTGATGCATAGTGTATCCGGACTGGAGTGTGAGCAGCCTACCATCACAATAGACCTAACTGGGGATGATACCTTAACTAAATGTCCAATTCTAAGTAGTCATAATAAAATTAAGAAGTATATTAAAATCAACAAAAGCATAAAGAAGTATAAAAAACTCTTAAAAACTCAAAGTGTATTTAAATATAATGTTAAACTCAGAAGGGAATCTAGAAACTTAAAAAACCAATTAAATATATGTAACAGTAACTTAGAAACTAGCAAACAAATGTATGATGTTGACATACAGAACCTTCAAACGGAATTACTGATTAGGGAAAATACACTTAAGGAAATTTTTTATAAGTATGAGTGTAGCCAACAGATGTTGAGTGAGCGTATGCAGGAGGCATGTGAGTTGGTGGACCTGGTGAAGTATAATGCGGAAAGGTATGAGTCACTGACTAACAATCTCACCTGTAGTTGTGCTGACCCTCCGCCACCTCTCATGTCACAGCATGTTGCTCCTATTGCTTTACCCATTTTAAATCATACTGTAGCAACTTTGAACCCCATCCAAAGTAATATCTTAGTGTATTCTGATAGGATAGGAATAGGTTTTGGATCTTTGTTAAATAACCGTTCTAAACACACAGTAGCGAACCATTGTCACCATAACCTACATTTTAATGAGCTCATTAATAAAATTCAACATACTCAATTGAATGAGCAGACCATAGTTGTACTTTTAATTGGAAATAGTCTGAGTATCTCAAAAAAGGACATAGTTAATGGTATCGACACTTTACTTAAGTTAAGATTAGGCAAATTAATTTTATGTGCATTGCCATACTCTGACACATTACTTGCTCAGGAAAATGATTATATTTCTAGTTTAAATAACTTGATGCATATTTTATCATGTCGTCATAGTGACCGTCTATTGTTTTTTGATACTAACAATTTTGTTAGAGATTTTGTTTTGATTGGGGAACATATGTTTCTTGCCAAAAAAAGTCGACATTTTTTGGCTTCACTTTTAGCATTTTTTATACACGCAGTTATTGATGATTTAACTGAGACTAGGTTAAGTGATGAAACAGTATTATCTTGTGTCTCCAATAATACTGTTATAGATTCTTTAAACTATTAGAGCCGACAAAAGAGAAGCCTGGTAACAATATTTTACTTTATCACCAGAATATAAATCGCTTCTCCGGCAAAATTTTAGACGTGGAAATGTTAGTAGATAAATACCACATGGATATTTTATGTTTTAGTGAAACTTGGTTAAAACCAGATAGGATGCTGTTTAATGTAAATAATTTTTCAGTTGCCAGTGCGTTCAACAGATCTTCAGTGGGTGGTGGTACCCTGATACTTTGTAATAGCTGTCTCAGATATAAGGAGAGGAAGGATATCACTGCTTACTCTGTTGATCGCTTATGTGAGGTAGCATGTGCAGAGGTTGAGGGTCATACTGTCTTATGTGTGTATAGACCACCAGCATCAAACTTGTCATTATTTTTAATCACAATGGAAGAAATACTTAGTAAACTTTTCACAGATAATAAATTAGTTTTTGTTTGTGGTGACTTAAATATTGATCTGTTAGTCAATTCACCAGAAAAATGTAAGCTGGTCTCATTGTTTAAATCATTCAACTTAAAATATTTATTTAATGAAGCAACCAGAATAACAGCAACCTCAGCTACATGCATAGATAATATATTTACTAATTGCATAGTAAAAGATTCTTCATTAATTAGTGGCGTTAGGTCAGACCATACTGGTCAACTTGTATCTTTTGAGTTAGAAAAAAAATTACACTTAGTTAAATCAATTCAATTAAGACCTCTTTCTAAAAATAAATTAAAATCTTTTAATAATAATGTTCTTAGCAATCTTTCTAACGCTAGTTTTGATTTAGAAGATCCCAATATAAACTATGGTATATTATTTTCCACAGTTTGCCAGGAATTTAATAAAACGTGTCCAGTAAAAAAAGTTAAAGTCAACTTAAAACCTAAATTTAGCGAATGGGCCACTGCGGGAATAAGAAAAAGCAGAGATATTTTATACAATTTATATCACGAAAAATCTCTGACCTCAGATCAAGTCTTTCACACTTATGTCAGAAACTATTCAAAAATATTCAAAAGTGTCTGCGCTCAGGCAAAATCTATAACAATAAGTAATAAAATCGGTATTTCTAAGAATAAAATAAAAACTGTGTGGCAGGTAATTAACAGAGAAACAGGAAAGACGCAAAAACTAGATAAGAATGAACTGTCTTTGAAAATAGATAATAAAACCATTTGTGATAAGCTAGAAGTCGCTGAGACTCTAGACAATTTCTTTGCCAACATTCCGTTAGAGGTTACGAAATCTCTCCCCTCCTCAGCTACTTTAGCTGAAGCTCTTCTTAAAGAGAACTTTACAAAAGACTTACCTAACTTTAAATTTAAACCAGTATGTACTGATACAATTAAAAACGCATTCAAAAGTCTCAATATAAAAAATACTGAAGACTTATGGGGGATATCAGTCAAGGTTCTTGGAAACATCATTGACTCAATTGCTCCTGTCTTAGCAGGCATATTCAATCAATGTTTAGACAGCGGTAAGTTTCCTGACCTGATGAAACATAGTAAAGTAGTACCAATTTTCAAATCAGGTTGTAAGAGTGATCCCTCTAATTATAGACCTATATCTGTGCTTCCAGCATTGAGTAAAATCTATGAAAAAATCATGCTGGACCAGATGTTGTCTCACTTCAATTCTAATAAGATACTGCATAGTCAGCAGTTTGGTTTCACGAAGGGTAGTTCGACAACGGACGCGGGAGTGAAACTCATCAGTTACATTTTGGAATCCTGGGAGAAGTCCCAGGATGCTATTGGCATCTTCTGTGACCTCTCAAAAGCGTTCGACTGCGTCGACCACAAAACACTGATCTGTAAATTACACCACTACGGAATTCGTGGACTAGCTGCTGATCTTGTACTTTCTTATTTATCGGACAGGCAGCAAAAAGTAAATGTAAATGGGGCGACGTCCTGCGGGTCTATAGTCAAGATGGGCGTGCCCCAAGGTTCAATTCTCGGCCCTTTCTTGTTTCTTGTTTATATTAATGACCTCCCTTACATGATGGCCAAATTTTCGGATATAATTCTATTTGCTGATGACACCTCGCTAATTTTCAAAATTCATAGAAAAGATACGGACGTCTTACACGTCAACGAAAGCCTAACTATTCTCTCAAAATGGTTTGCAGCCAACAATCTTTTACTGAATACGAATAAAACAAAATGTCTTAAGTTTTCTTTACCAAATGTACCACAACGTGACCTAAATTTAAATCTTGACGGCAAAAAACTTGATGTTATAGCGGAAACTGTATTCTTGGGGATTACTATCGATTCAAAACTGCAGTGGGGGGCGCACATTAGAACTCTTTCGGGAAGGTTAAGCTCAGCTGCCTATGCAGTTAGGAAAATAAGGCAGCTAACTGATGTAGCCACGGCTAGGTTAGTATACTACGCTTATTTCCATAGTATTATGGCCTATGGCATTCTGCTGTGGGGATCGGCAGCAGACGTTGACTCAATTTTCATACTGCAAAAGAGGGCAGTCCGCGCCATCTATAAAATGGGTCCTCGCGAGTCCCTCAGAGAAAAATTTAAAGAAATCGATATACTTACTCTGCCTTCACTCTATATTTTAGAATGTATTTTATATGTCCGCAAAAACCGAGGACTTTTCAAAATTAGAAGCGACTTTCATAATATAAATACACGCAGTAAACACGAAATTGTAATACCCAAATTTAGATTAACTAAAACTAGCAAGTCATTTCTTATTAACAGTATACGCTTTTATAATAAGTTGCCAAAGTCAGTTACAGAACTGACCGATGGAAAGTTTAAAAATTATATCAAACGTGTCCTAATTAAAAAAGCATATTACAAAATTAAGGACTATGTTGAAGATAAAGAAGTTTGGCCTGAGCCCCTACGCACATGCGGCTTCCCTGGTAGCTCATAAAACGGCACAAATGTGTAGATGTCTCTAACTATTCTCAATCTTATATTTTTTAATTTTTATGTTTTATTTTATTTACTTTTTTATTTTTATTTACTTTTTTCCATTATTTTTTAATCAGATGTTTTACAATATTTTCTTAATCATTACACCATTTTGTTTAGAATAGTTACAGCACGGATGACAACATTTGTGTCACTTGTTTAATCTAGTCTTTTTGCAATATCTTCTTTTTTTTTTTGCTTGTATAGACTCATTTTCTTATTTACCGATTGTTTGTAAATGTGTGGACATTGTAGGCCTTATAGATTCCTAGATCCTTGGTAACTTTTTATCTTGTTCTACGTTTTGTAGTAAGCAACGACTTATTGTCGGGCCTACGATGTCCACTCATACTTAAGTGCCAACGCTGTAACATAGAAAAATTGTAAAGCCAAATGATTTTAAAAGAGTAACCATGGAGTTTCTTGCCGGTTCTTCTCCATAGGAAACGACCAACCCGAACCGAGCTTTTTGTCGACGTTTTACAAGTGCCCATGTAGGCCTATGTGAAATAAAAATATTAAAAAAAAAAAAAAAAAAAAAAAAAAAAAAAATGGCGCATGACGTCACGTGTAGGTAATTATTATACATACTTGTGACGTAGTGAGCCCCCACTCTCCAACTTTAATGAGTTTTATCTAAGTTTTTTTATTTTTATATTTTGATAAAACAAAAAATACGTGTCTAATATTTTTGTATTACCTGTCTGACGGACAAAAAAGAATTTCGTTTTCTTTACCCAGTTTTCATCCCTATTCTGATAGTCTCTTTTTAGTATCATAAATCTGTTCCGATGGCCGTAAATAGTCATGTAAAGCACATTTCATAAAAGAATTTACAACTCGGACGTTACTAGAAACGCCGAGGTGGGAGGAGGGGGGGGGGGAACACTCTTGAAGGACAAACTCCGACCTTACTGATTATGTCCTTCAAAAAGGTCAGGTGCGTACTCGTAGTACTAGCAGTGGCGCGTGTGTATGGCGAGATGTATGAATGTAGATGGAGTAAATGCCTAGAAGATGTATGTAAAGGTGGATACAGACTTTGCGAGGCATGCGCCACGAACGGCGCACAACGAATGCCGCGGTCATACGTTGGCACGCCGTCGCACGTGCGTAGCACATGCCTCGCCACGAATACAAAGGTACACACCTTGCGAGGCATTCGCTGTGCGTTGTTCGCGGCGCATGCCTCGCAATGTCTGTATACGGCTTTATGATCGTTGGATGTAAGCATCCTGGGTCCTATACGATTATTAGACAGCCCTCAAGAGTAGCCGTACTTAAAGTTTTTAAAAATGTAAGTGGCATGTTTTTTTTTCACAGTCGCCACGTAGATAATTTTTGCTTGTAGTGGAATATATGTTTGTAATGAGCCCTAAAATAATTTTTCCGAAAATTATATCGAAGCTGAAATATCTGATGTCAAAGTTGTGTTGTTTCTACTGACAGTTTTCACACTGTTATGTATTTTATCAAAAATTTACTCTTTCCTATTGTTTGCCGTATGTATAACTTTCCAGAATTTGAGCCTTAGCAGCGACACGATCTAATGGTGTACATAATGTTTTTTTTTTTCAAAATAAATTTTTACGGTTCCTGGCTAGAAAATTTGATTTTTCAAAGAACCAATGATGCCGTTTTTGTCAAAATCGAGCTCGTAACTCCTTTGAGTGTTTTTCGCTATTCCTCATAGTTTCGGATTTGGCCCTTTAACTTTATTTAAATGAAAGCTGTCAGGATGCATATATTTCAACCGATAATTTACTAAAACAATGTTCTTTATAAACGTTAGTTTAGGCAGAAGTGTACCTAGTAGGACCCACATTTCGCAAGCTATGTTTAAATCCTATGTAATAGGGGCGAGCCTATTACCATCAACCGGGCACACATCCACACTCCGTGGCTGCTACTGTGAAATTCCTGTTGTAAAAACTCAAAAACACTTTGCTCGACCCAGGAATCGAACCCAAGACGTCATGCTCAGCAATGCACATAAGGTTGTTTTTACACCTATATGTTATATCGATACACGGAGGAGCTCGTGGCTAAATAATAACAGCCGCCGGGTCGATCTTTAAGGTTAAGCCGGGCTTGCCGAGGTTGGTCCGTGGATGGGTGACCATAATTACATACCGAGTTTCCTCCGTGCCTCGGAAAGCACGTTAAGCCGTTGTTCCCGGCTGTCATTTGTAGATCTTTGACAGTTGGAACGAGTAGTCAGAAGCCAAAAAGTCTGAAATCCAGTCTTACCAAGGGGTATCGTATTACCTAGCTACTGGGTTGTGGAGGTCAGATAGACAGTCGCTTCATGTAAAATACTGGTACTCAGCTGCATCCGGTTAGACTGGAAGCCGACCCCAAGTTAGTTTGGGAAAAGGCTAGGCAGATGATGTTATATAGTTGCACCTCAACTCAACCTAAACTGTCGAGGCAACAAGCATACTTTCTGGTAATTTTAAATTACTTCATTAAATATACGTAACACAATCTCAAATTAAACATTATAAACTCTAAGCAAAGAGATTTATTGCCTCGCTTAGTACCCTATTTACCGCCCATAAGTATACGATGGGCAAACCGAGTAATCCCATACTTGTGACCCTCTAGAGACTCATGACCCCCTAGTGAAACGACAAGCCTGTTAGTGACCGCGTGTTGGTAAATCTCAGTTACAAATTAACTGATTTACCTAGCTAAGCTCGGTTAAGTTAAAAGGATAAGAGTTAAGCCTATTTGACACTTAGTTAAGTCTTCAATGTAAATGATATAACTGTGTTTTGTTTTACTGATAGGTCCGAACCAAAACCTCGACGTACCTCTGATTTTTCGGATTCATGGGTGTACTGTATTGTATCACTCGTATGTACCACTTGCTTCGGTGAAGGAAAACCTGAACGGATTTCACCAACGACACTGAGCTCCGTCATTTGAAGCCGAAAACAGTTCGTAATGCGTTGAACTGTGACGAAAGCGAACGACGTGTGAAGCAATAACAAATAATGTACAATCACGTATAGAATATAATAGAATAGAAAATACACACACGCACTAGGCTGATGATGAGAATATACACATATATTCTCATCATCTGCCTAGCCTTTTCCCAAACTATCTTGGGGTCGGATTCCACTCGAACTGGATGCAGCTGAGTACCAGTATTTTACAAGAAGCGACTGCCTATCTGACCCTCACAACCCAGAAACTGGATAATACGATACACCTTGACAGGACTGGATGTCAGACTTTTGGCTTCTGACTACTCGTAACGACTGTCAAAGATCTACAAATGACAGCCGGGACCAACGGCTTAACGTCCTTTTCCTTAACAATCTTGTATATTCTACATGATATTATACGAAAATGTTAGTCCATCTATATGGATATAGTAACTTGGATATCCCTCTATCAAACGCAGTGCACTCTGCAAAATATTCCGGTACACAATAGGGATTTTACCGAGCAATACCCGATACATATGCAGAGCAATTTTCTAGGAAAGGCGATATTATAATGGCACGCGTATGACTATGGCTATCTGTGTATGTATTGTTTGTTTGTTGTTATGTAGGTAGGCAATTAATAATGCTTGCAATTTCCGATAAATATATTATTATCTAACATGTTTTTATTAATCTAAAATTATTAACAGTCCCATCCCTTTACATTTATGAAGTTGCCATGTTTATCAAAAATCACCCTAACCAATTCGAAACCGTATCATCTAAACGCCACCAAGGTGCACTTAAGTCTAAATCCCATCAAACCGCCCTTTACTCAAAAAGTTTCCTAGGAATGGCACCAAAATGTTTAACAAACTTCCTAAGTCAATAAAAACAGCAAAAGACTGCAATACATTTAAAAAAAACCCTCCATAAATTCTTAATTGGAAAGCATATTATTCTATAAATGAATACCTGATGAAATTGTTTTATTTTATATTTTTAATAGATACTTTTATTCCCTGATAATTAGTTTTTACTTCGTAAGATTGTTACTACTTTTATTTGATAACTTATTTTGTATTGTTTTAAATTTGTTTTTGTTTATTGTATATTTTATTAAAGATTTAATATTAGGTAATTAGCTAAAATATATCAGTAATTTTTATAGTCAAAAAACTACAACCTGCATTACTTAATGTGTAAACATTATTTGTAATTTTGTACGCCTTGTACGGCAGCACATAGTGAGACAACTTTTTTGATAACACCATGTACATACTTTAACCTATGTGTTACAAATAAACATATTTGAATGTCTGTTATACTATACAAGAAGTATTCGGACCGATCACGGTTGACGGCTTGTCAACCAAGTATTCTGTCTGTACATAAAACTAAGTAACTCTGTGAAAAAAATATTGCTGGGAGACGACTTTTTTGGGATGAACAACCACAATTACGATAGGACTAAATTTAGCTAACTCCCTTTCTTCTTCTAAAATCGTTGGTCCGAATAACATTTTCCATAACACGTTTGCTACAAATTTCAGTAACCATAATGTTAAAAGATTCGACATTTTTTTTGCATAATTATCTTTACTTCTAAAACTATTTTGTCATAATATCGTGTTGGTACAATGATAACTGAATCTCCTAATTTTACTTGTAATAAAGTCATATGTCCTAAGTGTTGTATTTATAATGTGTATCATACCAAATGTTCATTTATAATAAAATTGTTTGTCCTAAAACATTTGCTAAAAATAAGGTTTTAGTGACAGAAACGAATCGCTGTAAATCCGACTCCACGTAGTCTTGTCTGCTCTACCACTAGAGTGTAATTTAGAATCGCGTAGGCGCGGAAGGACGAGGCTGCCCGCGAGTTGAGGAGCAGGTGGTTGTGTGCCGGAGCCGTGACAGAAACCATGCCTGATGCATGTTGCTGGCTCGCTTGCATGCTACATGTTGCATGTTTGCCTGCATGCTCGCTTGCATACTGCATGCTTGTTTGCATGCATGGTGTATGCTTGTATGCATGCTTCCTATAGCAAAAGCTTTGTAACACAAATCTTTTGTAGATTATTTATTGTAATATTTATGAGAAACGGATTTAGGCCAAATTGTATTTACGTATTTTCATTTTATGGCATGTGATATTATGTGACATTAGGTTCGGGCAAGTTATCATTTGGACAAATGATTAGGACGAAAAAAATTGGTAACACTATAGAGAACCTTAATTTAGCCTTAAATATATAGTATAATTATCATATATCAACACATTGGGTGATGGATGCATTAAATAGTATAGGGGTCATGGATATAAAGGGTGTAAAACACCTCTTAACGAAGCCGAAAGACACTGGTTCTCCCTGTCATTGCGATCATTTTTTTGTTCTACACCATACCTGGGAACCTTCTAGTTACGGAGATATTAGGGGACAAAGTTACAACTTTTTGACAAGTTTTTTTTTTTTTAAATACAAGTTTTTAATGTAAGATTTTTACTTTAAACACCTCCACGACCCCCGTACTATCCAATCCGTCCATCAGCATAATGTTTTGAGTGCGTTACGTTGAGTTCTACCACAAAACATGATTTTACACCCCCCAAAAAAAAGTCGTCTCCCAGCAATATTTTCTGCGTAAAGTTACTTAGTTTCATGTACAGAATGCTTGGTTGACGGCTTCGTGATGAGGTGATTTACACCGTGTATAGTGGCAGTAGTAAAGTAACAGTTAAAACTTGTGAAAATGTTGAAAAATTGATCTCCAATTGTAACTAGAAGGTTCGCAGGCATGGTTCAAAGCAAAAATAAAAAATTGCAATAACGGGAAGAGCAAGCGCCTTTCGGTTAAGGGTCTTTTAACACAATATATTTTAAGGGGCAGAGGAACTATAGTACACCCAAATTTCGCCAGTTATGTCTAAGACCTATGTTTTAAAGGGGCGAGCCTAGTGATATCAACCAGTTGCTGAGAACTTCCTAATAAAACTTTGCTCGCCTTGGTGTAACTCAGAACCTAATATTGAACAGTAGTACTTGCGACCAGTTTTGACCACGGAAGCAGTAAAAAGTTAATGCTCCTAAATGTTTTTAATCTTGCTTGTATACGAAATAGTTGTTTCAACGATAGCAGCGAACAATCGGTTCTCCCGTATAAAATATTTAGGAGAACACATTATTCTAATACAAATAAACGGTCCAATTTGTCCGCAGCCGGGCCGCAATTTGTTAGTAGCATAAACACAACATAATCAGCCTATAATGTTCCCACTGCTGGGACACAGGCCTCTTCCTATTTTGATTCCAATTTGACGACTGCCTGACCGAAGTTTTCAAATTTAATTAAAAAAAAAACATTAGCAAGTACCGGTCGTACAATATCGTCGATGATAGTTAACCATAGGTAACATAATCAATGTTTTACGAATAATTAACTGGAATTACGAGTTCCTCATAAAAAGGTAATAACGAAGACTTTAATGACTTCCCCGCTGGATGTACGGATGGATCGATTGTGTGAAAAATGATATGAAAGTAAAATGATTCGAATGTAGGGTGACGGTTGGCAGGGGAGAAGGAAAGAAAAACGCGTTGCTCTGATCCCAAGTAACATAGGACATCATCATCATCATCAGCCTATATTGTTCCCACTGCTGGGAACTCTCTGCCTCCTCTTCAACTGCCTCCTCTCTATGAGAGGGAATGGGCTGTAATCCACCACGCGGGCCCAGTGCGGGTTGGTAGATGTCACATGTCTTCGAATTTTTAGTTCTAGGACATGCCGGTTTCCTCACGATGTTTTCCTTCACCGTTTTGAGAGCGGCGGTGATGAAATAAATTACACAAAGTAATGCGCCTGCCTGGGTTCGAACCTACGACTTACCGCTCGTAAGTCGGGGCTGCTACCACTGGGCCACCGCTGCTCTCCACATAGGACAAGGACAAAAAAATAATGATGGAGATGAAGATTATATCTTCCACGACAGTTCATTGAAGGATCGATTCGAACTGGTATGGACCAACTACGCACCTGCCCCCGTATTCACAAACGACGCTCGGATTCGACTTCGATTCGGAAAGTCGTATGTCTATCTCGCTCGCTTTCGTAATGCCAAAACAAGATAGACATACGACTTATCGAATCGAAATCGAATCCGAGCGTGGCCTGCCGTGGACATCGGACATTATCGTCATCTGCCTAGCCTTTTCCCAAATATGTTGTGTTCGGCTTCCAGTCTAACCAGATGCAGCTGAATACCAGTATTTAACGTGGAGAACTCAGTTCAGTAACACTACTGGGTAAAACAATACCCATGGATAAGACTGATAGTCAGATTTTCGTGTCACTACTGTAACGACTGTCAAAGATCTACAAATGACAGCCGGGACCAATGGCTTAACGTGCTTTCCGAGTGAGGCACGGAGGAAACTCGGTATGTAATAGGTGGTCAACCATCTACAAACCAACCTAAGCAAGCGCGTTTTAACTTGAAGATTGATCTTAGCGGCCGTTATTATTTAGCCACGAACTCCTCCTGCTGTGTACGCTGGACACTACACATATTTCGTCAGTGTTAGTGCCGAGCCACGTCCACAATTTGTTAGGACACGTACGAGGCGTCCAATCCGCAAATCCACTATCGCAAGAAAACCGTCGTTACTGCTGCAAATTAAAAACGCAGTCTATGTCACGTTGTTATGATGAGTGACGGGGGTGTCTGATAAGATGACGGGTAATAGAGAAGTATGGAAGCAGAAGACGTGCAGCACCGAGGAGAATGATATTTACTTCTTCACGAGCTACTGCGCTACTAGTTAACAAAAATGTAAAACAAATCTTTAGATATCACATAATACTTATGTCATCATATTCCATATTACCTTTTAGATTTAAGTAAAATTTATATTAGGTACATTCAGATTGTATGATTTATTATTAATATTCCAGAATTTTATGTTGTGGTCACTATGATGAATGCTGCGTATACCTATACATATATATAGGCGTACCTACCAGCGCTTTTATTTTAATTTTGTTGTTTTCTGTAATTCATAGTACGAGTATGTATTGCTGTTGGTGTACGTAATAAATAAATAAATGATGATATGTCAAATTGTCAGCATGGACAACACAGCATACTTAAGATTTTTACACAACTACCCCAAAAAAGGATTGTTATGTTTTCAGGGTTCAAGCATGTAAATGTTTGTGACTTTCTTTGTCCACCATAATTTCTGAATGCCTAGATTTGGGTGTTTTTTGCGTTATTCTAGGTAACATAGGCTAGTGAAAATGATTTTGCAGTTCTGTGGAACATTTTGTTGTAGGGTTTTTTAAGTTAGTGTTCTTTTATTGATTTATTTTTACTTTTGTATAGATTCTTTTTATTTAGCTAGTTTTTGTGAATGAATGGACATTGTACGCTTTTTTTTTTTTTCTTTTACTACCTTCTGTAGTAAGCAACGACTTATTGTCGGGCCTACGCCTAAGTACTAACGCTGTAACTTCAAATATTGTAAAACCAAATGATTTTAAAAGAGTAACCATGGAGTTTCTTGCCGGTTCTTCTCCATAGGAAACGACCAACCCGAACCGTGCACCTTTTGTTGACGTTTTATAAGTGCCCATGTAGGCCTATGTAAAATAAAATATTTTGATTTTGGTTTCCCGACTGCAAAAAAAAATGTTGATTTTGAGTTTTCCATTTTTGGACACAATCGCGGTTGGCTCTTTGTAATATGTGATCTTTTTTGACGTAACTACTTAATATGCTGTTATTATGGATTTGTATTTTCTATCGATATATTCAGAAGTCCAGGAAACAATCCCTAATGCCATGGAATCACGGGTAATTAAAATTACCCATGGGCCCGGTAATGGGTGGACCCACTGGGACCACGGGTAACGAGTGGAATCGCGCAGTAAATTCAACTTTTGTTTTATTTTTGACAAGTCAGGCGTGTTTTAATGTTTTGTATTGTGAATATTATTCCGAACCTTCTCTTTTTCGCTGAAATTTAATCCTTTTCAGTCAGGCAAAAAGGGCCCAACAAATCTTGAAAAGAAAACATGCTCTTGGCATGTACACTCATGTTGATATGGGTTTTAAACACGTCAAGATCTTTTACACGATTTAAATCTACATTTTTGTTGTTATAAAAAGGTTTATTTTAATAAGTTTTTGTCTCAGCCCCAATAGTCAGCTTATTTTAAGTGAACAATCAGTATTAAAGAAAGAAGAAACATCATGACTGTTATCTCTAAGATTAGGCAGAGATGTACCTGATAGTACAACTACGTTTCGCCAGTTATATTTTCATCATCATCAGCCTATAGTGTTCCCACTGCTGAGACACAGTCCTCCTCTCTATGAGAGAGAGTGGGCTGTAATCCACCACGCGGGCCCAGCGCGGGTTGATAGATGTCACAAGTCTTCGAATTTTTAGTTCTAGGACATGCCGGTTTCCTCACGATGTTTTCCTTCACCGTTTTTGAGAGCAGCGGTGATGAAATAAATTACACAAAGTAATGTGCCTGCCTGGGTTTGGACTTACGGCTTACTGCTCGTAAGTCTGGGCTGCCACCACTGGGCCACCGCTGCTCGTACCGTTATATTTTAATCTCATGTAAAAGAGGGCGAGCCTATTACAGTCAACCGGGCACTAATTCAGACTCCGTGGCTGCTACTGATAAATTCTTGATGGAAAAACCCAATAACACATTGGCTGACGTGTTGTTTTACCCCTTTTCCAGTGTGGGAAAGAGATTGCGCTAGACATCCCGTATATAGCTCCGTCTCTTTCCCACTCTGGAATAAGAATTAAAATAAGAAATTTATTTTATTTATTTATTTTATTTATTTTTTTTATTTTACTTTATTTTTATTTTATTCGTCTGTATGTACGTGTAAGCGGGCACGCCCTTTATGTCTGGAGGCTTTATTTATTCTGGAGTATATTTCTTTACATTTTATTTTATTATTGGTGTGTGCTAGCTGACATGTGACATTAATTTGATATAATGGATTCCTTGTTTATATAAACTTGAACACTTTTGTATAGAATCTGGTTCTTCTAACCTAACAGACAGATGTGTTGCTGGGGAGTTTGTTCCGCCACTTCTTCTTCCCAGCTAAAACACTAGGAAGTGGCGAAGGGCGGGCGTTTTGGGGGACTGTCTCTTGTAATTTTGACGTTCAAAAAGTGCTGATTATCAGCCTAGTTTGAATAAATGACTTTTGATTTTTTTGATTTTGATTTTTGATTTTGAATGAAACAATTCTGTTTTAAGACGTCATGGTACGCCAGCTGATATTCTTTGTTGGTAATGCAGGGTAGGGCAGACCTATCCACATAGCCTTCTAAGTTTTCAGTACATCAAACTAGGTAGCATTAAAGTAAGAGTAAAATGTATTTTTTTAGGAAAGGAGTTACAGTTATGGTGAAAAAACTTGCTATTTAAGGAAGCGGGCGATAAAATGCACGCAAATATTGTGCTTACGCGGGGTGCATATAACAGTACTAGATTAGAGGGTACTAAAGTTAGGTATTTTTTTTTGTGAAAATAAGAAATAATAGAATAAAATAATAAAAGAATAAAATAAAATAAGAATAGAATACAATAAAATAATAATAAGAAGTGATGTAAATTGTTGACCTTTCGGTATCTTCATATATTTTCTTGTGTTGAACCATAACTGGGAACACTGTTTTCACGATTTTTAACTAAACTGATACGGTCACTTGCGGAATATTATCACTCACGGAACATTTCCCGTAAATGACATGAGTTCATAACTGGGAATGTTCTACAGGTTCTCCGCAATATGGATATGGTGTAGATCCATGTGTCTGGATAAGTAAAAAATCTCAATAACTCGGGAAAACAAGTGACTCTCACAAAGTTTCTACATCTGTCATTGATTTTCTGGTTGTTATTAGTACCGATCTGCCCACTACGGATAATAGCAGGACATCTACCTACACATCTGTATTATTATTCACTACCTACACCTTTCTTTTAAAACCAAATGATTTTAAAAGAGTAACCATGGAGTTTCTTGCCGGTTCTTCTCCTGGATAGGAAACGACCAACCCGAAGCGAGCACCCTTTTGTCGACGTTTTATAAGTGCCCATGTAGGCCTATGTGAAATAAAAATATTTTGATTTTAATTGATCTTGAACCATATCATCTGTCACAGAATCTAGCCATTTTTCTTTGTTCTGACATATTTTTAGCCATAGGACTTTCTTTCGTAGTGAATTAAAAGACTTAACAATTATTTTATTCCAAAAAAAAATGTAAATGTATGTCCGCCTGGTTAGTCAACAAATTAATGTTTCTACACGACCCAGGAATACCTTAGTTATAACATTTGAAATTTTTCTAACACCTCAGTATTTTTAAATTAGTGAATGAGGAAAATGTTGCGAGTCAAGTTTTGAGTATGAATATGGACGGGTATACGAGTAGAGGAAGATCAAAGACACGATAGATGGACTGTATGAGGAAAGATAGGGCAAAGAGGAGGTATCTGATAAAATGACAAGTAATTGAGAAGTATGGAAGAAGAAGACATGCTGCGCCGAACCAAAATAAATTGGGATAAGGCTAGGAAAATTATAATGTCTATGTTTACATTATTGCAATAATAGTCAGTTAAGTATACACCGTGTAAATCACCTCATCACGAAGCCGTCAACCAAGCATTCTGTTCATGAAACTAAGTAACTTTACGCAAAAATTATTGCTGGGAAATGACTTTTTTTTGGGGGTGTAAAATCATGTTTTGTGGTAGAACTCAATGTAACGCACTCAAAACATTGTGCTGATGGACGGATTGAATAGTATTACGGGGGTCGTGGAGGTGTTTAAAGTAAAAATCTTACATTAAAAAGTTGTATTTATAAAAATACTTGTCAAAAAGTTGGAAGTTTGACCCCTAATATCTCCGTAACTAGAAGGTGTAGAACAAAAAAATGATCGCAATGACAGGGAGAACCAGTGCCTTTCGGCTTCGTTAAGAGGTGTTTTACACCCTTTATTATCAGATATAAAAGAGTATGTATAAGTATGGTACGTACGCACAGACTGCAAATATTTAGGAGAAATGTATATGTAAATGCCATTCAGGTATTTAACAAGTTACCTAACTCATTTATGAACTTCCCATCCCCATGTTCAAGAAAAGCTGACTAGTTGGTTGTTGGATAATTGCTTTTATGACATTGGCGAATATATGGATTACTGTAACAATCCAAGATGACATGTACCTACTTAATTGTGAAACTGGTCTTATAATAACGATTACCTTTTTAATTCTAATATATTATTAATTCATATTGGACTTATTGTATCACAAATCTTAAAATGTATTGGACTGTAAATGACATCTGAATATTTGTACACCACATCTTGTGGTAGAATGTATTGAACTGAACAAAATACTAACACCCTACTTTGTAAAACTACATTCTCACAAATAAATAAATTCTAATTCTAATTCCACTTTTTTTTTTAAGTTTCTTAAACCAGCAATGGTAAATATGCGGATACCAGTACCATCTACCTACCTATATTATAAGAATAAATGATTTGATTTTTTAACTTCAGTGTAAAACTCACATTGATGATAACCAACCCTAAACATTTCCACTCGTATTTGAATCACTAACAACGCACGAACGATCAATTGCTCCACATGATTGCTCCACAGCGTTTCAACCGTAGATACAGACATCAATTTGTTTATATTGTCACGAAACTCAATAACCGTCAAGCTTCCAAAATATATACCTCGTGAATTGACATTGTATAGTAACGATTTAATTAAATTGTCTAGGAAAATTAACAATGAAATATGTAACAGTGAAGGATGTATGTAGGTGTTTAATATATGTCTGAATAACAATGTTTCCAACGATTTTGTTATCAGTAACCCACGTTTCACTGAAAAGGTTAAAGGTTATATTGAATTTCATGTTTGAGTAAACAACATTTCAATTTCGTGGAATAATCACAATACAACGATTTTGTAGAATTGTCGAACCGACCTAGATTTGTTTGCAAGAATGCATTCACTTTCATAAAATTCAAGTTTTTGTTTTATCCCAAACGCTTTTATTTCCCCAACAATTTTGAAGCAGAATAAACTTTTTCTTTTCATTATTTCTTTAACAGAAATTCAATACTCAACAAACACCAAAACCGAAAAATAGTCACTAGGAACGCAAACACGCAGACATAAGCAGAAATTCATCTCAATTCTCAACGAGACATTCGTCAAGATCACGATTCTATTTGTTATACACTTAGCCGTTTTAATTTATGTTCGCCTAGTAGTTAAAGATTAAAGTGCTAAGTAAACGTTCGAGGTGAGAAATGTTTGTTTGTGTGTAAGGAATAAATAATGTTGTCGTACCTGTGCATCTCCCGCGCTTGCTGGCGTCCTGGTACGCGTGTTAGCGATCGCACGCTCGGGGGCACACTGTCGCCTGTTGGTTAGTTAAGGGTGGTCTAGGTATGTATAGAGCTGTTAGTACCAAGTATGTTTATTTCACGTATTTGGAGAAGGTAGGAATCCGTGATGCTCTTCCACGGATGGGGGACCATACATGAGGGTATATTTACAAATAAAAATTGTGTTACACGAAAAGATACATTTTTTTTAACGTTCTAGTGGTTATTTCTGTATCTACTTAATAAAAAAAAGGTTTTGATTACTACAAAAAAATATAATTAAACTTTTTGCCAACCTACAATGTAGCAACACCTTTTCTCCTTAATCCAACAATAAGTTCTTCACTAAGAAATTTCGAATAAAACATTGAACTTAGAAGCTAAACTAGCCGAACAAATTACTCACAGCAATACCTATATTGCAAGCACAAACAGCTCTATATATTTCCCGTTGGTTCTAGCGGTGGGCGGGAGCCTCTTGCCGCCCAGCAACAGTTTATACAGAGTTGCCAGACTCGACTGAGTAGCTACGTCAAATATTCATTCATTGCTAACACTTTAGTGATGGACTTAAGTAGGGTAACTACTTGTAACTGAAAGTTAATAAAATGCGTGAAAGGGGTGAGTGAGGTTTTTAAAACGAAATTATAAAAATGTGCAAGGTATGTTTTTTTTAAAGTGAAACTTTTATTACATCGTCTCAAACTTTTTCTGTCGGTGTGTTGCATGTCGCGTGATGCTCGGCCGCGGAGTAGGTATAAAGTGAAAGGCGCTCGTCAGAGCGCCTTCCACTTTATCCCTTCTCCGCGTTTCATACGTTTTATACCCATAATGGAATATTATTCCAAAAGTTTTTAGTTAAATGTCTATAGTGTGAAAAAAGTTTCACTTTTACCGTGGTTCATAAAACCACACAGTCCTTTTTTATTTATACATTATTTACAAACTACAAATAAATCTAAAATAATAATAAAATATGTATAAGTATATAAATTACAGGGCTTCAAAAAATTCGTCCACATCGCTGTCAACAGGAAAAGTGCCCAGAACGATGGCCGCATAGCCACGTTGGATGGCAATGCTGATTCTTTGGGCAAAAGAAAAGGCCAGCTCTCTGGTCACGTGAAGAGTCGACCAACCGTTTGGCGATATCTCGGAACGTAAGTACTAAGAACTCGCGCCCCATGGCCCTAGTGTTTCAACCCCAAGCGGCTCAAACACATAATTACCAATTAAGTTATTGTTTTTGCGCCGTTTGAGGTTTTCAGCACCTGCAACAGCCGCCCCAGCGCAGCGCACCGTGCTGGGAAGATGGGATGAAATGCAAGTTATGCTTAAATAAAATAGTAAGTAAAGCATCACTTTGAGGATATCCACGACAGTTTTTTTTTTCAATCCACAGTCATATAGGTAAGTACATACAAGCCGCAATGAGATTTTATGAAAATGTTTTCCGAAAGCAAATCTTTCACTGTCATAAGATACATTGAATACCTTAATACCCGACTGCGGTAACCACATAGAAGCGGGCTGTTTTTTACTGTAATAGATCACGGTTTCAAGACAAGACAAGACCTACCCTTGTGCGTATCATTTGCCAAGCGTAGCATATCTAGAAAGCAAGCTTTTGTAATGAACTGGGCAAAAATCGTTATGAAAACCAGAATATAGGCTTTGCCTGACCTTATAATCGAACCCAGGAATGCTCAGTAATCACACATGCGATCTCTAAACCAACGCGGTACCCGCGATTTTCGAGAAACTTCTTTTTCCCAAAAAGAAAGGAAAAATTTTGCCACTAACAACCCGACGCTTGCAGCCAAAGCTCCTATTATCCATCCAATATAAATTGTCACTCACACTTACACAATCATATCCCAGATACGACGCTACCCATCTTCGTCGGATTACATTGGATGCTGTGGAAACAAACACCTTTTACAATCACAGACCAAAAATTGAACTCTAATCCTACGCTATAGGGGTTATGATGAGTGAATTTGATAGTTTGTTTTTAGAAAGTGACCCATATTGGTTTGATGGGTTGTTTAGACACTCGTTTGATTGACGACTTTGATTTGATTTTTTTAATTGACAAGTCCGTTGCAAGGTTAAATTGTTAACTCCGCGAGAAACTTAATTTATAAGTACAAAATAGCAGCTGAAGTGTCTATCTGGCCGGATTGCCGCTATGGGATCTGGAGGCGATAGTACTCGCGCGCCTGCACGAATGGCGCGGGGGCAATATAGGCACAACAATACAATAGGCACTACGCCGGGGGGAAACTCCGCTGCCGCGGCAAATTGTCGCTCAGCGGACAGACCTCCGGCGCGATCTCATGGCGGCGTGGAGACAGCGACTGTCGCAACCACGTGCAGGGCACGCCACAATAGTGGCGATAAGTCCCCTCTTTGAGAAGTGGCTTGAGAGGCGCCACGGCGCCCTCACCTTCCGCCTGACGCAGGTCCTCACCGGACACGGTTGTTTCGGGAGGTTCCTGCACCGCATCGGGCGGGAGGAAACGCCCGGGCGTTACCACTGCGAGGATCGGCCGGAGGACACGGTGGAGCACACCGTGGAGCTCTGCCCCGCTTGGGCTGAGCACCGCCGTGTCCTCGTAGCGGCGATTGGCGGCGGCGACCTCTCGCGTCCGGCCCTGGTTCAATCCATGGTCCGGAGCGAGAGGGAATGGGATGCCGTCGCCTCCTTCTGCGAAGCAGTCATGCTAGCGAAGGAGGTGGCGGAACGTGAGAGGGAGAGCATCTCACGTCCCAGCCACCGCGGGAGACGCCCAGGGCGTCGGGGGGCACCCAGTGGCCCCCGGCCACCGTAGGCGCGAGCCTGTGGACGGTGAGTAATGGGCTAGCTCACCGTCCGTCCATCTTATGACGACAGGCCGTGTCGACGGCGCGTACGTGTTCCACGCGCGCCTCAAGGAGATGTCAGCAAACCGGAAGGGGCCAGAGAGGGCCGATGCCTGCTAGGGCTGCGGGTTGTTCGAAAGAGATATCGCGGCCCTGGAACACAAAGGGCGAAGAAGGAACATGGGTGGGTTTTAGTCAGTACAAGTCTGACACTCCCTCCCGCTCCGCCTAGAGCGGGAGAAGTCATTTGATGATTTCCCATCCGCAAAAATAAATAAAAAAATAGTGTCTATCTACTCACCATCTGCCAAGCCTTTTCCCAAATTAATTGGGGTTGGCTACGGCTTCCAAGGCGACTACCTCTCTGACCTTCATAACCCAGTTGCACGGTAATACTACTGGGTAATACGATACCCTCGGTAAGACTGGTTGTCAGACTTTCGGGCCACTGACTACCTGTAACGATTGTCAAAGATCTAAAAATGACAGCCGGGGCCAACAACTTAACGTGCTTTCCGAGGCACGTAATGGGTGGTCACCCATCCACGGACTGACTTAGGCATGTGCGGCTTAACTTTAAGATCTATCCGAGCGGCTGTAAACATGTAGCCGCGATTTCCTCTAAAGTGTCTATCTACTGCCCGTAGTTAAAATCGGAACAAAGTTGGAACAACTCTGGAGTGCAAGACTCAGAACGACTCTCTACAATAACGTTGAAAAATCAAAAATGTGTTGGACTTACAGTAAACTTTCGATTTAGGGTCAGCTCACACCGAGACGCGACGCGACGCTGCGCTGCACTTTTAAAGAGCGATTCAAAATACAACTTTATTTCCTTCACGAAAAGATACACATTTCGTTGTGAGAATTAAGAATACGTTGCGCCATGCGCAGCGCTGCGCCGCGTGACGCCTGTGAAGAAATGTGTATCTTTTCGTATAGAAAATATAAAGTTATATTTTGAATCGTGTGCGCGCTGCGTCGCGTCGCGTCGCGTGTCGGTGTGAGCTGACTCTTAGATGTCAGTCCTATTGTTGTTCAATCACAAAACGGTTTGAAAGCGATTGTAGCGGTTATAGGTTCTCATGTTGAGGGTTTGTGTTACTCTTAAATATGTGGGATTGATCACGGCGTCTAGATTTGTCCCCGGTTGATGGCAATCCTATGACAATGGGACGATGGCAATGGGACTTGTTGCCCCATGGGACTTAAACATAACTGTCGAAATGTGGGTGTACTGTTAGCATCACCCCTGCCTGACTCATCGGGGATTACAGACGTGCTGTTTTATAGGATCATAGGAGCTGTGCCCCGACTTCATCCGCGTGAAATTTATTATTTCTAGTTATTTAGTATGTTTTTTTTCGTTTTTGCTTTTTTATTTTAATTAGTATTTATTTTTCTAAAATAGAAGTAGCCTGAATTACTCCTTATTACATCAGCTATCTGCCAGTGAAAGTCTCGTCAAAATCGGTCCAGCCGTTCCAGAGATTAGCCAGAACAAACAGACAGACACAAATTGTAAAAAAAAAATGTATGTACCGTATATACATTCATATGCATGTAGTAAAAAGCGGTTATTTTAATATTACTAACGGACACTTCAATTTTATTTATTTGGTATAGATTTTTTTGTAAATATACTTTTAGGCATACGATACAGAAGGTTTTTTTTTTCAGTTTACGCTACACTTACGTTTTTATAATGTATTCAATGACCCATTTAAGTCCTACAGTACTAAGTATATCTTGACGGATGGAGAGGGAGAGGAAGACCAAGAAAACGATGGACGGATTGTGCGAGGAATGATATAAAAGAAAAAATAGTGCGTGAAGTCCCTCCGCGCGGAAGAAGTGAAACTTCGTAATACTACACGCATGCGTTCGAGTGCCACGCATTCACTCTCGCTCTGTCTCTTTCTATTTCCCCTTCCCAAAAGCGTTAAACGTTTAATGCAAGCTTGTTGGAAGTCGCATAAGAAGTTTCACTTCAAAAAGGAGTACATGATAGCGTTACGGTTGACAGAGGAAAATGCAAGAAAAAAACGTGTTTCGTTGACGCCAAGAAACAGTGGTCAAGGACAGGAAGATGATGAGTCTTAGAAGATCTTTTTAAATTAATTTTTTGCTGTTAAAATTTTATTTCTATAAATTGTTCTTTTCAGTGAGAAAAAAACTCATATTTGTCCCTACAGTATAGGAACCTGCAACCTGTTGCTCTAAAAGCAGCTCTGTAATCCACTAAGCCACTGAGTCCCACCGCTATATTCTGAATGAAATACTAAAGACTAAAGTAGGTTTTAAATAAATAATTAAACTTTAATTAACTGTCTCATTCCGCCTGAGTCTGAGTTAAATTGAAATTTGTTCTAAACCAGTTAGTTTATTTGCAGTGGTGGGTGAAGAGCCTTTTATATTAAATGTGGTATTTATAAACAAGGTTACCGACGTAACTTAAGTGGCAGTGGGTAAGGCTTGCAGAACGGATGGCCGATGAGGCCGAAAAGTTCTGGTGCGCGCGAACCGGTAGACGTTACGTTGGAAGGCCTCCACAAGGTGTACCAATGACCTGGTGAAGGTTGCTGGGATCCGCTGGATGCGAGTCGCACGGGACCGGTCAATGTGGTGACACTTGGCCTATATCCAGCGGTGGACGTCTTTCGGCTGAAATGATGATGATGATACAATTTCACATAGATTTTGAGTTTACAGTGATGCATACATCTTTTCACGATCGGATGACGTTAACAGAGGATCTCCGCCTTGTATTGCTATCAAAATCGGAGTGATCTTTATATGCCTTGCGATAAGTTTGTTATTTGGTTGCTATTATTGACTGTCTGACATTTCTCATCTATTTTCGAGACAATAATCCACTAAAACGGAGACGAGCGGAGATATGCAAAGTGGAGTGGAAGGTGTGCAGTGGACGCCGCTCACCGCACACCGCTCACCGTACGCAGCTCACGTCTTTTGTCGTCTCTGCTGTGCGTTTGGCCGCCTATGGCTGCGGTTCCACTTAGGCGCAGCGGAGCAGAGCGGAGACGAGCTGTGCTGCGATTCACCAATCACATGGCTTGAAATCCACATCTCTTCTCGACTTCACTTCAAGCCATGTGATGGTGAATCGCGGCACAGCTCGTCTCCGCTCTGCTCCGCTCCGCCTCAGTAGAACCGCAGCCATATGCGGAGGCTGGCCTAAACAATTACGAGACAACTCCTCTCCGCTCAACCGTTTCCACTAAAGCTGAGCGGAAACTAGCAAGTGTAAATAACGAAATTCTATTGGTGGTTTATACAACAAATCTCCTAAGGCTGGACTGCAACAGTCAGAGTAAAACAAAGATCCATATGGAAAACCAAGATGGCGGCGGCGTTTGGCCCAATTTTGACCATGTGCCCAACCATTTTATAGTACTTAGAGCTAATAGACTGCGAGTTCGGTTAGATGTTTTCATCTTCTTTCCGAATCGATGGTATTTTATTATGTAATGGTGTTCGTGTAACATAAGGGGCACCTCCCCTTATGTTACACGAACACCATTCAAGTTAATCATGAAGTTGAAGTTTTACTAAATTATGTATTTGCTGCCAAAGTAACCTACCCAGGAGGTATGGAACATCAATATTTGTAATCGATTGGATTTCATTACATTGAGGAACAGGAGATAATAACGGGTAAACGGGTGTTGTTTCCAAAGCGAATGTCGCTTCATAATACTAATTGACAAGGGCCTACCCAGTGTCGTGTTACTGAGCCAATTTCCGGATCACTACCAGCCTTTTATGGTAGCCTGGTACAGATATAGCATCCTATCATTGTCATTACAGTTTATCAATTAAATCGGTACACTGAAATATAAGGCAACATAATTAAGTACAAAAAAAGTGAACAAACATATGTAATGAATGTGTCGGATCCGGTCATTAGTACGGACAGAAAATGAATCGAAAGCGCGCCAAAGATGTCGTCACGCGACCTACTTACCAGTCTACCCCCACCTAAGGGCGCTTTTACAGAGTCGTGATGTTTCTTGCTCGCTGCAGGACAGTCAATGTCTGACAGCGGCGGAGTCAAGACGTCCCGAAACTGTACTCCGATTCATGGTGCCTAGTGTTATTGTGTTGGATAGTAATTTCAAGTAATTTGTTAGTTCAATAAAAGCAGTGTACCGTGTGTAGTGTGTGTTCTCATAGAACGAAACCCATGTTCTGCCCACATGGTGACCGAGTCCAACGGAATAAATCACCCCTAACTACGACAAATGCATTTCAATGAAGAGCTTGTATGGTTATTAATAATAATTTCTTGACATTATTATTTGAGATTTGCTAGTGACTTGGCAAGAAGTACAGAAAGCTAGGTAGCTTTTTGTAGTTTGTAGTAGGTTTTTACGGGGAATGTACTTGCTCCTTTCGCCTCGTCCGCGTTCATACATCTGTTCATACACTCACGCTGATTGCGAGTATTAGGCACCCAACTTTCCCAACTTTCTGAAGAATAACACCAATTAAAGCCAGTGTATGTCCTTCTAGGGTGTTGCTTCTCGGTGCACGGCGTTGCCAACTACATCTGCCTTTTAAATACCTTTTATTAGTCGTCTTTAAATTTTCTGTCTATTTCATTCAAGCTATTTATTTTCTCAATATTACAAACTCATTCTACAAGATAAACAATGGCTCACTGAGTACATTCATTCCTCTCCGTATTTCATTTCTCTTTGTACGAATAGCGCCAAATTAGTCAGTCCGTTGGATGCGGAATGAATCACCCTTTGGAGAAGAAATTTATTCAGCTTTTAGACTGTTTTAAATACTGTATTCTATAGCACTAACGAGTCGAGTTTTAATATCAAAATTATGCAATCAGGCTTCTTTAGAACACATTTTCAGCCACTGTTTATAAGGAAAGCAAAAGCAAAATAAAATAAATGAATATGAAGCACAAAGTTTAATTTTGAGTCTCTGTAGCGCTTTATTTGATAGCTAGACTTGGTAAACCTCCAATTATCTTTTTCTAATAAGAACGGTATTGGCGAGTGTCACTCGCGGGATTGGAGAGCTCGGAGTATAAGACTAAAATATCTTACTTAAAACGTCAAATAAAATAGTTTTTCGTGGTATTTTATTGTTTGTCTTTGATACAAAATGTTGTTAAACGCTTTTATAAAAAAATCTACCTCACATAAGCACAAACAGAGAACAAAACTACGAAGCTCAAAAATTTAAGTACAAGGCTTGCAAAAATGGTGGAACAGTTACTTTGACCACAGCACAAATGACAGACAAGCCACTCGAGACCTCTTTCCTCGGCTAAATTTACTAGGATACTATCAGCGTTATAGAGTAAGTAATCTTGAATGGGCTTCCATAAGTGGAACAGGAATCCTTCTAGCCATATTATTGATATTGGGATCTGTAATGAAAAGGGATATTGACCTGTGTGCTCAAATTGGAGGAGACCTATGTTACCTCACATGGAAAGAGGTTTAGGGACTACCCACACTTATTCAGCGTTTTGCTGAACGGTTTTGGTCACACTTATACAGTTCTGCTTTTCGGCGGAACAGTGCTAAACGCGGCAGAACACGAATGGATGTGACCAAAATCGTTCAGCAGAACGCGAATGGAGCTGAATAAGTGTGTGTCAATCGATGTTTTAGACTTATTCGTCATCACCGATAGCTTTGGTCCACACACTGCTGTGTTAAGGCCTACTTACTTTCATGTCCTGCTTCCCTGGTTTGTGTTAGCCTCGATGACTTACCTGTATCTTTCTTAAGGTCATCCACCTGTCTGACTGATACAACTTTAAACGAATACATAGGGTTAATGGACTTACCTCTAACATAAAACATAGAAAATTACATTTTCTCGATACGAACAGGGGAAAGATATGAATTTTACGAAGTATTACGCTTACGCTCAGTAGATAGACAAGGTTTAAAGTGAAGAAACTGTTTCTGAGAATTTTAGCTAGAACAGAAAATAATACCTTATAAAATATACATAAGAAGCAGAAGGGTAATGTGGCACAGCTAAAATACCGCCAGAACTATGAATAGGCGTAGGAAAGGTACAAAGAAAAGGAGAGGAGAACAGAGGCGGTTAATTGATTGCACTGAAGTTACTCTGTTTTTACGCCTTCTAGCTTCCTGGTACATATGCGAACCTCTTCATGTACATGCTCTAAGACGCTCTTCTGAACTGATGACAGACTGACTCCATATTAGTATTTTCCAGAAGATTATTATAAGTGACCTATAACCTCAAGGGCATCAAGGGCAAGACGACAAGACTCTCACCAAGAATTGTCTGTATATACAAGTACTTACAATCATACAGTATGTGTATTTCGTTGATAAGAAATGATAAGGCCAACACCAGAGCAATAGGATTTGTCATAGATTAGATATTTTATTGAAAGTATTAAACATTTTCATAATTCTCAAAAAAATTGATTTAAAAGTGAAAATGTAGCAAAGTAAACAAAGGTGACAGTGACATTTAAACTAAACGCTATGAATTTTTGGTTGTCCTCTGCTTATTGATGTTATGACCTCTTTGCTTAGGAGCTCATCGTAAGG
This sequence comes from Cerastis leucographa, assembly GCA_963082945.1. Lineage (NCBI taxonomy): Eukaryota > Metazoa > Arthropoda > Insecta > Lepidoptera > Noctuidae > Cerastis > Cerastis leucographa. The sequence goes on from OY720355.1 coordinate 20,099,922, forward strand.
ACATTAAATTATTTGGCTTGCCTAATGCCCTGCGCAAGTTAGAGCGGAACCACGGATGCCATCTTAATCCTGCAGCCAGGATCGTCTCCTCACGAGAGAACTCCTCAACGTTTAATAGCACAGACACGAAACTTTGCGTAAGAGTTTATATTTGATGGATAATTCGATTTGTATCATGAACTTATCCTGCAGCCAGGATGGACAAAACTAAAAATGTTAAAACAAAATTAAGTTAAAAAAACCTTTTAAAAAAAAGCTTTTATTTAAATGCTCTAAAAAGAAGAAAATAAAAATTTTCTTTTAAACTTTTAACTATCATAAAAGCTTGTCGCGAGGTTTGCGTATGTATTCGTACCCATAAGTATTTAATTAAACTGAAATTTAATAATAAAAAAAAAGAAAAACTTAGCAGATTAAGTTACTCAATTAAATAGGTACTAGTTTATTTACACAAGTAAACCTCGCGACAAGCTTTTATGATCATAAAAATTGTGTATAATGAGGTTATAAGTTGATAGTTAAAAGTTTAAAAGAAAATTTTCTTTTTTTCTTTTTAGAGCATTTAAATAAAAGCTTTTTTTTTTAAAAGGTTTTTTAACTTAATTTTTTTTTGCTGTCGGTTAAAAATACTACTACAACCGGATTTTTTTATCTATGTATTCGGTGATCTTTTGTATTATTAATCATTCATTCATTCCTTTTCTTGTCATTTTGCACACAATCCATCCATCGTTTCTTTAGTCTTCCTTTGCCTCTCTAGAACTATCTATATTTTATAACCATCACTCTTTGCTTAGGAGCTGGAAATTAAAATAAAACCGCGATAGATAAGTCACAGTCAAAGTCAAAGCATTTATTTCAATTAGACCTTTACAGGCAAGTTTGAAAGTCAAAAAAACAAAATAAAACGCGAAGCTACAGTCCCAGTCACAAGGCATAATAACTTATGAAAGTACTGTAGTTGCCCATTCCGTAGCGTAGATCTCTATGGAGAAGAACGGGCAAGAAACTCCATGGACACTCTTTTAAATCAAAATATGTTACAAAATCTTGGTTACATCATTCATGTTAAAAGTTACAAATATGTGAGAACAATGTAGATACGGGCAAGTTAAGAGCGTCCAGAGTAATAATATAATACAATGTAAAATAGTTATAGGTACTAGGAACACATAATGTTGTAGCTGGTTACACGCTTCGATTGTAAACTTTTACGAACTCGTACATTGCATTGGAGCACATTGCATTTCCTCGTACATTTTCATACACGTGAATACGAACTATGGTTCGCTTTCTAGGCTGACAGGCTTGTTTACTTCCTATGATCTATGGTATAAGTCATTATTGTTCATATTGAGGGGATGATTTAACGGAGACTAACAATAGTACATTATGGTACTAGTGTGTAATGTTGGTGATTACCGCTGAGGCGCCATTGAGACCCGAGCCGTTAGGTGAGGGTCTTAAGAGAGCCGAGGACGGTAATCACCAATACACACGTGTATCATACGATGTTTTTCAACACACTTGTGAATAAAATAACAATAAAAACTCATTTAATAGATGATAGATATTTTTCCTTGGAGTTTTCAGGTAGTAAACTTTCCATAACGTTAAGGGCTTCACATATCGGGTTTATATCGGGCGGTGTACAACATAAATCATTTTCTTCGTAACTAGTACCTACCTACTTCTAGACATTTTAATTAATAAATAACTATAATTTCAACAGTGAAAACGAGTTTTGAAAAATGATTCGCTCTGGTGGGAAAAATTAATCAGTTTTCCTATGCGCGCGCATTGCGATCAGCCACAAACTAAAGGTTTTTTTTTTATTTTTCGCGCATAGGGTTTGCGCTTATTCTGCCACGTACAAAATGGGGAATTTAAACTTACCTTTTATTACAGAGACAACAAAAGTTATATTTGAGTGAAAGTTTTATTTATTAAACACGAACGAGTTAAAATTATCTATTTAAATAAGAAGTTGCATGAAATGAGCAAGCAATAGATTGAACACGATCTTTTTTTTGAATAAAAACTTTTTTAAGAACAAAGCACCTCAACCAATAAAATTAAAAAAAAAAACTATAACTCACTAGTGAGTTATAGCAATGAAAAAGTCACAGTTTGATTATGGGTGTCATTCTGTGCCTAATTGCGGTGACCATAAAGGCACTTTATGAGCAAGTGTGTTGAAAAAAGTATTTATATACAGCAGATGTAAGTGGACACGACGCACGAGACGATGGGTCCTAGAAGGACTTACACGGGTTTTATAGGGTGATCTTCTTCACCGCCGATTTGGAACTGGTAACTCGCGTTACCAACATGTTTCGACGCCAAACTGGAACTGGTCCCTAAAGTTACCAAAGAACATTTTTCGCTAGTGCGTCACAATATATCTATTTCTTTCTATTAGTCGATTTATTTAATCCTTTTTCTCGTTTCTAGACGAAACTTAGTAAGTTTTTTGATACCAAAAATACGACAACACTAGCCGAATCTGTCATTTTCATTAAAAAATAAAATGTCAAAGTCAGTCTGTGGTACGAACGAAATCTCGAGTCGCGCGGTGTGTTTTGCTCCGGCATTTAATTAGTTATTTTGATTGTGGATGAGTATTTTTAAGTAAATTATTGATGTAAATAGTTAATTAGAATGTTTTTGATGTGTGTGCAAACGGGTTTTGACCTGAGGCTAAGGATATTTCTATTTTTACATGGTTTGTGTTGGTGGTTCAATGCACTCGTAACGGTTCTAGAATTTGGCGGAAAGCTATCGTAAATTATTAAATAATGAGACCAATTCATTGTAAAAACTAATAACTATTGCATTGTGTATTTATTCGATAATAGTTTTCAAGCAAACCATATACTAAAGCTACAAAATTTGTGATAAGATCATAATTCTTGTTCAACTGAGTCGGCAAAACAGCAAAACGTCAACAAACAAGATGGCGGCCACCAATTAAGCTAGAACACAGTGCACCTAAAAGTCTAGATTCAGTGCTGGTGTGGTGTATGGTGTGTGGTGTGTGGTGTATAGTGTGTGGTGTGTGAGTGCCGTGCCCTTTGGTGCCGGGAACCCCAGAAGTGCCGCCCCGCGTGTTCCTCAGAGGTAGGAGCTGCAGTCAGGTGAGTAAATTATAATAATTACCTACATACATTCGAAAAACATGACCCTCTTTTTTTTTGGAGTCGGGTAATAAAAATCATCACATTGTTTTTCATTCTTTTATTGAAAAAGGGATTGGGACCTGTGACCTCATTACATTTTTTACATTTTTTTTATTATTATCACATTTATGAACTAGCTATAGCTATAGCTTTTAACCTGGATGTGGATGTGTAGTCAGTGTAACCCCCCTTTAAGACACCACGTGGACACCACGTCACTTGTCGATTCTCCCGATTTGTGATATTTTTTTACTTGTATTTTTTTTTCCATGGTTATTGAATAACATGTGTGATACCTCATTGGAAAGAGCATTTCTTGTAGAAAATGGTTAGATATAATGTACTTTCTTAACTCAAACTTCACTGAACAAAAAAAATCAAGAATTGTTATGTGCGTTTTTACGTAAGCGGGACTTCCTTCAATCAATCCCATATATTTCTGTAGTAGATGAACCTATCAACTTAATATTTACACATAAGTTCCTCTATGAATATAGCTTTCAGGTAATATCAATATTTTAAGTTTACGTTAAACGGTTTAGTCGTAATAAATTATTTAATTTGGTAAAAAAAAATATTCGCCGTCGGCAAATATTTATGCCAGTCTTATGCATGTAAATAAATATTTTTATACTATGAAGTATGTATTTATATTTTTCGCGTACGTAAATAGAACCCTTCTACCAATAAAAGTCATAATATATATATGTTATCGATTTACTTTATAAAATAAACCTTTGTAAAGTTCACATAACGTGTTTTTTTTTTTTTTCTACTTACGTCAATATTTACCGCTAAATATAAACAAACAAAAACGAAATGTTAACAAACACTTGACGCAACTCGAAAGAGCCATTCATTAGCTTGAACAAAAACAATACTTGAGATGACTCGCGTTACAAACGAGGCGACAAAAAAAACATTTCGTGCGCCGGCCATCTGGCGCGCGGCGGGATGACGTCATCCGTCGAGCCGGTTCCGATTTGACGTTTTTATTACTTTTTTATGACCCATTTCAGCGGTTCAGTAAGGTCCGGTACGTAGTACTCAAAACCTGCGTGCGTGTATGACCAGATATAAAACCTGGTGGCGGACCATGACGTCTTAAAACATTATTGTTCCATTCTTATTCCAGACTGATAAAGAGACGGAGCTATACAGGTCGTCTAGCTCCATCTCTTTCTCACTCTGGAATAGGAATGGAACAATAATGTTTTAAGCGTCATAGTAACCCCCCTGGACAAATATAAGGACCGTAGCAGGTGGTGTTTTGTCTTCTCCCATAGAAAATACCTGCTAGTTTATGTTTCTGTAACTCTTACCGACCCAAGATAATATGGAACTGGATGAAATACTACATTCCAACATGTTTTCAACCTAAGTTTTTATAATCACAATTCATATTGAACAGTGATTTTTCCATCGAAACACCCATTCGGTGAACCAGGGGCTAATGACATCAAAAAGCTACCCCCGATTATATTTAATCAAGACCTTACGAAGTTCAAGACCGACAATACCTTGGAACCTTGTATCACGTCAAACGAATCAATACTACTTTTAACATATACGCGCCTGGTACAAAAATAGGAACGACACTAATAAATAAACTATTACTATTGATTTGGGCCGTATAGAAAACATACTTTAACGTAGTTCACAACATTTCTGTAATTATTGAATTCTTTATATCATTTTCTACGATGAAAATAGAAATATCCTAATAAAATATAGATGCTCTGTATTAATTCAATTCCTTTGACGCAATCATTTGGCTCGTCAGCAAGGCTGATTACCCAGTTGCTCAGGATCCGCTAGAAGTAAGTAAATCTGTGTGTCACTCTTGGAGGTTCTTTGAAGATTATTTCCAGCACGCGTAACATGACCACTGTAGAAACGAGTTTTGTCTACTATGACAATGTGTCAGTTTATCGATTCTTCCGTCGGTCGACACAGTCCGTTTCTACGGCGGTCATGCTTCGCGTGCAGATCATGCAGATCGGTATTTTGATGGATTATGTTAGAACGATATTTTTTGACAAATGACAGAGGTGAATGGAAGAAAAAGACTTATTCCCCCGACCCCAAATAATTTTGAACAAGGGCAGGAACAAGGTGGTGGAATTTTAAAAGCAAACGTTACATAATTTCGAATTATTTTAAAATTGAAAAGACACGTTTCACACATGAAATTTATTTATTGTAAATGTCGCAAAAAGATTAGCTATTTTATGATGAATATAGATATCACCTTTTTTAATTTAAAAATAAATTGCATTTACTCCCTTTATCTATTCGGCCTCTGTTACAGATGCTATAACATTCATACGTACTTAGGCAATATTACATGCAAATAAAAAAAGCTATTCATGCTTCGTGGAACATAATATGGAGTATACATAAGATCTATTTGAACACAGAAGGATCAAGACACTTAGAATCAAAGAGTTCAAATAAAAAAAACCATTAACAACCACTGGGTTTATAGTATCAATAAAATGTTTAAGGGACAAAATTTAAATATTTGTATGATTTTTGTTACACGCTTGATCGAAAATTCACGTTTTACTGGTTATTTTACGGCTTGATATAAAACGTTAAGATTATTTTTTTGGCCGAAATTCACTTATTCAAGTGGTTCCAAGCACAATCATTCGATACGAAACTATTCAGCTGTTTTTTTAAGACTTTTAGAATCAGAAATATTAATACGACTCTCGTCACAGTTCTAAAAAGACTGAATTAACCACGAAGAGAAAATTCATAATTTTCTAAGAAATCCCATCTGTCTTTACGACGCAGACCATAAAATAAAGACATAAAACATGTTATCAAAGTACACAGAAACTCATTTCAAATGGAAATCAGAAACGTAGTATATAAATTTTAGGATGAAATCAAAATGATTAAACAAATTAACGGAAACATCATTAAAACTGTTGTTATTTCAATAATTGTGAACAATGTGGTTAGAATAGAAACTACAGATATATCCTCAGAAGATGACAAAATATATTCCCTAAAAGAAGATCAGGATGGCATTCACATTTTTAAGGCACCCTATGCCATAAAGAAAAGTATTTTAAGACAAAAAGATGATGAAAATGACGAAGATATCAAAGCACTTCTAGAAGAGAAGTATAAGTTTAGGAATGATGAAACGTCCACGAGGTTTAAAGTGGCTCGTGAGGATAGAGGAGACTTTCCAGGTATGTTCAGACATAAATAGGAATTTAATGTAGTGAGTCTTACTTATGTCAACCTAAAACGAATTTTATACGTATACTGTCGTGATGCGGTGACTTGCCTTTGGATCAAAAGTAGTTAAATATACGGTTGGATTAAAAATTACAAAGCTCTAGCTCTAGCAGACACAGTTACAGACAAAATTTTCATTCATTAAAGATTTATTTTGAAGTAATACATTTTCAAGTTATTATGGCTTATTAACGAATGCCGGCAGTAAAAATCTTAGGTTCGTTAGATTGGTGTTGTTCCTACTTCTGGGATCTATTCGATTCTATGCGGTGCTTGTGCTATTTGTTAGATCAGAGGTTTGGAACCAATTCTTGTTTATTATTGTTTCCGGTATTACTCACTGTATGATTGTTTCGTGGTGGCCCAGTTTCGAACTTTGACCAACGGCGGAACGTCGAGTTAAACTCCACAAAAGCATGTGAGTAATACTGAAAATGAAAATAAACAAATCTATCGAACGCTTTAGTTAGGTCCTATATCGAATAAAGAGTCCATAATTACCTTTCTGTTGAATCAAGTATTTACTAGAAAGACAGTACAAATTAGAGATATTACTCGAACTACTAGGGAAAAAAAATGTTGTAGAATAAACAATTGCATCAATATTCTGGTCTTGTCAAGCAACGGTAGTCGCTGACTGTAGAATTGTACAAAAATCGTCTCCTTAAAGATGTTAAGACCGAACCCTTCGTTTTTAAGTCTCCTGGTACATTTCTTAGTACCGTTATGATACCTAGTAGCATCTCGTTCGTGAAATCACTCTCTTATCACCCGGCTGCACAAATAAGGAATCTCAGCACTTGTGAACTCTTTCTTTTATTTTATTTTCTATATATTTTATTATATTTTATTTTCTCCTAGTATTTCCTGAGGCTAGCGACGATCGTAACATAGCATGGGCTTTCCGGTCGTATGCCGTGCGTCGCATCGTGGGTGGTATGGAGACCACCGTCAGCATGTATCCATATAATGTGGCCATCGCCAGGAACTCGAAGCATTGGTGCGGAGGGTCCGTCATAGATGAGCAGTGGGTGCTCACCGCGGGACATTGTTTGGAATCGTGAGTCGATCATTTTAATAGAATACAGTCCAAAAATAAAGGGCATTCCCCGTGGACGTTAAAGTTGATTCTGGATGAAACAAATGGTAATAAAAATAAAGATTTTACATGTGGCAGCCAGAATTTAAGGAGGATCTCGTGGCTAACTAATAACTGTCGCACGGATCGATCTTCAAGTTTAAGCAGAGCTTGTCAAGGTTGATCTGTGGATGAGTGACTATCATTACATACCGAGTTTCCTCCGTGGCTCGAAAAGCAAGTTGGTCCCAGCTGTCATTTGCAGATCTTGGACAGTCGTTACAGGTAGTCAGTGGCCCGAAAGTCTGACAACCAGTCTTACAAAGGTTTATCGAATTACTAACTGGGTTGTGGAGTGAGTCGGTCCATGTAAAATACTGGTATTCAGCTGAATCCGGTTAGACTGGAAACCGACCCCAACATATTTGGCAAAAGGCAGATGATGAAGCCAACTTTCTAAATATCCATAGACGATAATAATCATTTCGATCACCCAATTATTTTGAGAGCGGCGGTGGCCCAGTGGTGGCAGCCCTGACTTACGAGCAGTAAGTCGTAGGTTCGAATGATGATGATGATGAATTATTTTGCGTCAACAGTCGAATCACGGAGTTTAAATTACACATGTCATGATTGTTATTATCTGAAACAACTGATTTTTCGTAGAGACAGTTGGCAATTTCAAGAAATTAATATGTTATGATTTGCAGAGCCTTCGATGGTGACAAGAAAAAGTTGCAGCCATTCATAATCAGAGCTGGCAGCTCTTTTCATAACCGAGGAGGATATCAGGCGCGGGTCAATAAGGTAGTTCTTGAGTACCTATTAGTATGTTGTTTTTGTTAATTTTATTATAAGACGTAAGACTCTGTAATAATTATCTGTTCTTGGGATTCCTAGCACAGTAGTGGACTGTGGACTTCACACAATTTTGTACCCTCTTTCTTGTGTTATAAAGATTATTTATTTATTTTAAAATCTTCAAGTATATAGTGAAGAAACACGTAACAACAAAAAACTTGTATCCCTTTCAACAAGATGCAGAATTTATTTAAGGTTTATTAGCTGCTGCCCGCGACTTCGTCCGCGTAGAATTTTTTTTTAAGGTTATGAAAAATAGATGTTGGCCGATTCTCAGACCTACCCGATGTGCACACAAAATTTCATACAAATCGTTTCAGCCGTTTCGGAGAAGTATGATAACTTGTGACACGAGAATTTTATAATATAAGATTTAATATTTTAACAAATGAAATGATATTTTTTTAGTAGGTAAGTACTTTTTTGTGTATACAAATAAATATAAATAGTTGAACTGTTTTGTTTGTAATTTCAAAATAACAGATTGTTACTGAGTGCATAATTATGAAAGTTTTATACGGTAGTTATACCAAAAAAACATTTATTTAAATTTTTGTCCGTCTGTCTGTTCGGGCTAATCTCCGAAACTGTTGGAACGATTTTGACGGGACTTTTATTGGCTGATAGCTGGTGTTATAAGGAGTAACTTAGACTCTTAATTTTAGGAAAAAGATTACGGTTCCGTGCAAAAAAAAAATATACCCTTGAAATTGAAAATAGGGAAGTAATTCTTTTATTAGTATTTACAGCTAGTCAATATAATAATAACAATGAATCATTATGTATTTTGAATGTTGAAGGTATTCTTCCCTCGGAAGTACGTGCCGGGTAATGCGGACTATGACTACTCCTTGCTGCGTCTGGACCGACCCATGCCGATAGGGAGGAACATTGCTGTTCTCAATCTACCCTCCAAGGATTACATGATGAAGGAGAACGATATCATCATTGTCACTGGATGGGGGAGCACTGATGTGAGTAACAGCATAAATCAGCTTGTAGCAATCTCACTACTGGGGCCTCTTTTCTGTAATAGGGATTGCTCTGCTATCCATCATTTCGAGTTACACCATGCTAGTATAAAGGCCTTTGGCCTCGTACAGAGCCTAATAATTGGTTTCATATATATTTTAGTCTTACATTATTTTGATTCGTCTCATTTTGAGGGTTAAAACAGAACATTGATAGATTCATCCTGACCGCCCGTTTGTCTGTCCATCCGTATGTCACAGCCATTTTATTCCGAGACTGTAGGAACCACACACTTGAAATTTGGAGGGCAGGTGTCTCCCATGACCACTACACAAAAGTGATGTGAATTTACGAAAAAATAAAAAAAGGGGTGGCCCTCTATACAACTGTAACTGAAGGTGTTGATTTCGGAATTTAAATTATTTTTACAAGGGTAGTTAAAAACCATTTTCTTAAAAAGCGCATTCTTTGACGACTCCTTACAGCTTAACATAAACCAAGACAGTTTGTTGTAACTACTTACTTTACCTTGCTTCATCGCGTATGTTCTTTTGTGTAATATTCTGTGTTAGTGAATAAACACACAAATCTTGACACATGACAGAGGAAAATGATAGATAAAAAAACCGGCCAAGTGCGAGTTAGACTCTCGCACACAGAGTTCCGTCCCATTATTTATAAAAACGAGCAAAAAAATCACTTTTTGTATGGGAGCCCCCCTTAAATATTTATTTTATTCTGTTTTTAGTATTTGTTGTTATAGCATCAACAGAAATACATACTCTGTAGAAATTTCAACTGGCTACCTTTCACGGTTCATGAGATACAGCCTGGTGACAGACGGACGGACGGACAGCGAAGTCTCAGTAATAGGGTCCCGTTTGACCCTTTGGGTACGGAACCCTAAAAACGTGTAGCGCAGACCCCAAGTAACATGGGACAAGAGCAAGAAGATGATGATGAGCTAACAAACACACATTATTATAAAGAAAGAAAGAAAAAGTATTTACTAGTCTCGCACAAGACAAAAATAAGTGGTCATATTATGGTCAAGGTGGTATGGTCATCGTCACAGAATTAAATATTGCATGCTCCTTCTATCCGGCTTAAGCCGATTCCGCGTCAGTAAGTGTGGTCGCTTCTTTTGGCTTATATCGTCTGTTAACAGGAGACAGGTTACGGGCACATCCCAGAGCGATTACGCTTTGTTCCCGTACCGGTGATGAGGCTGAACGACTGCCAGAACTCGTACCGGTTCTACATAACGCCGCGGATGCTATGCGCCGGGTACGCCACCGGTGGGAAAGATGCTTGTAATGTAAGTGCTAACTTATGATGACAGACCGTACATAGTGTTTTGCTGTTGAATTTACATTACTGTCAAATCACAGTGACTGTTCTTTTCATTGTAATAAGGTTCCTTTTGGTCTGCTGTCACGCGTGATAAAGTAAAAAAAAAAAGGTGGTAGAATAGAAATAAGTTTCAATATCTTCAAATTTTATTTCATACATGTTTACAGTTTAGAAAGCAATGTTTTGTCTGATCTGAATAGGAAATTTCGTTACGAGTAGTCAGAAGCCACAAGTCTGACATCCAGTTTTAATAAGGGGTATGGTAATACCCAGTTACTGGGTTGTGGAGGTCAGATAGGCAGTCGTTTCATGTAAAACACTGGTACTCAGCTGCTCCGGTTAGACTGGAAGCAGACCGCAACATAGTTTGTGATAAGGCACAGATGATGACGAATAGGAAATGTCGAGCTTGAACGATATTCACAGTACCAATGACTGACTCACTAAAACGCTTTACGAATCCGACTTATTCTGAATTTCGATAGAGTCTCCTGGCCACTGTATCATCAGCATCATCAACATTGTCTTGCCCAAATCATTTGTGGTCGGCGCAGCATGTCTTCTTCCTTCATACTTCTCTATTACTCGGCATCTCATCAGACACCTCCTTCCTTACTATATCATCCTTCACACAGTCCATCCATCGTTTCTTTGGTCTCCCTCTTATAGCCACTATATATCAAAGATATTGACTTCTCCAGCACGATTCCGGCGGACCTGCAGTGCGGGACGGCGTCCTCCTCGGCATAGTCTCCTTCGGTGGGAAGCAATGCGGAGACCCCCGCTCCCCAGGGGTCTACAGCCGGGTGTCCGAAGTGACGGAGTGGGTGGAGGATACCATCACGAATAACGAAGCGTTCACCGTGCCGGAGCTGAAGCCGAAGATTGTGAAGGCGAGGCAGAGGGAGAAGGAGTTGCAGAAGTAAATATCTGACTTATACACCCAAGCACTACATGTAGTGATAGGGGAAAAAAACAATTGAATGAAGTTGTTAAGAGGATGTTACTAGTGGACTAAGAACCCATGAAAGCCAGTCCTACGTAATTTTATAAAAGCTGATTTTTTTTCTGCGGAAGTACCTACCTTACTTACTACAGGTTAGAACAATTGTGTATAATGAAAAATCGGTCATGACTCGTGGTGGCTTTGGCAGATATCAAGTAACAAAGGTGTGCTAAATAGCTGTTAAGTTACGTACCTACGTTATACTATAAAGCGTTCAATTATAGGAGTAGGTACGAGATCCTGGGTTTGATTCCCGGGTCGGCAGGCAAATTGTTATTGGGTTTTTCCATCAGAGCACTTTTTCCTCTTCGGGGATTGCAGGTGTGATATCATGTTTTGTTGTAGTCAAACTTTCGACAAAATGCAGTGAATTGCAACATTTTCAATTGTAGCTTTGGTCTCCGGCGACTTCAGTACTTGTCGCGTTAGTGTATAAATAGGGAAACATATTGCGAGCTATGATTTGATGTATATTTCAATCATGTTGGATTTACGCCCATTTTGACCAAGACTCTTTGAATTTGGATTTGTACTCATAATCATCATGAAAACGGTTGTGATCATGAAAGAGGAAGGATCCAAATAGACTTTATAACTGATACACTAATCTGTTACAGATTCAAATCACGAGTAGAAGACAAGAAGAATAAAATTAAATCCTGGCTACGTGAAACACTGATGTCGCCAACTTTCATAGAACTAGCAAAGAAGAAACTTATGGAAGCGGGTTTTCATACAAGAAGAAACTACGATGAAATAAACGTGAGTGACAATCTCGATGATAGAATGATAGACGAAATAAATCTAACAAATATGATTAATGATAGAATAATAGAGGATGGCGAAGGTACAGAAGCTGATAAGTTGTTGAGGACTTTGGCTTTGCACGAAGTCATGGTTAACGATGAAGAGAGCAGAGAGATGTTTCCTCGGAGAGCACAGACAAATGAAAGTGAAAGTATGGAAAGCTTTATTGCTTACTTAAGTGGAAATAGAAAATAAATATTGTTAGTAAACTGCTTGATTTTTTTTATTTTCATTGCTATGTTCTGTAAGTTATTCTGCCATCTCAAGACAAAAAGGCACATCTGAGAAAACGTAATGCAAAATAAAACACCAGATTCACCTTACCTTTTTTTTTACTAGCCTGCTCTGTCCCACTCCTGGGCAAAGGACTCCTGCCACTCTTTCCATGTCTCATTTCTGACCTTCTTATTTAGGCTTATTTGTCTAAAAACGATTTCCGCAGTTCTGCCCTTTTGGTTGCGTTGCGTTTTTGCTTGCTTAAGGTTGCGGCGACAGTATTGTTTGTCGTTGAATGATTTATGTTTTTGAAGAAAGCGCCATCTGTGTATTTTTTATGAAACTTAAAAGAATCAAGCTCACTGAGATTATAAAAGTGCTGTTGTTCTTTTACTATTGATAAACGAATATTTTTAATAGGGATAATCAATTAGAATTCATAATAAGCTTATGTTTCTAAGAATACTAACGGTAAAAAGTATTTGTCATCTGTATTCTGCTATCTGTATCACAATTTAAACGTTAAACTCGGTTTTTCTTTTCGATAAGAGATGGCGCTGAACTTGTTAGTGTTTCTATTCGATGATAGATGGCGTTTAAAGCAGCACTAAAAGTTGCAATTATACCTTAGTCAGTAAAAATTCCGAACTACTTATACTTACTTACTCCTTTCGTGTAATGATGCTTTTGTTGGCTGTTTGAATTGAAATGTAGTTGGCTACTTTTGTGTAAAAAGAAAATTTCTCCTAATTTAACAGTTTTACAAGGCTTTGAAAATAACATAACATAAATTACAAATTCAGTGTTCATGTAAACGTTCGGTAAATAATAGTCTCATTCTTATTGTATTACACTAAGTATTTTTTATCCAAATCCCTGAGGTCGTTACCAATAAATAGCATATTATTGCATAAAACTGGGTCAGCTCGTACCATCGTCGCCTTTGTCTCTGTCATATCTGGCCTAGACTACAGTCAAGAGCAAACCCATCGCAAATAATAATATAATTAAAAATTAAAACGGCACAGGTCAGGCCTGGCTACAAGAGGCGGTTGCAGTCACAGCGCCTATTAAGTTCTCCAGAGCAACGTTACGTGGCCAGACGTAAATTAAGAAGTAAGTAATATCGGTACGTGTACGATGTTAATTATGATGGAGGAAAGGCCTTTTTGCTTTTTGACAGTGACGCGATGTGATGACGTTATCTATAAACCCATGGTGAGAAGGATAATTATGAATAGTAGGAATAAAAATAAATAGTTTTTAACTGTTTTTAAAAGCTTTTTTAAACTCAAATTCAAAGCATTTGTTTCAAATAGACTGGTTACATGAACTTTTGAAGGAGTGAGGAAAGTTTTGAGTTTGAATGTTATTGGGTATAAGAGTAGAGGAAGAACAAAGAAACGATGGATGGATTGTATGAAGGAAGTTATAGTTAGAAGAAGATATGCGAGAATTTTTAACAACAATTTTTTAACAAAAATGAAAAAGATGAAGCTACGGTCCAGCCACAAATTAAGGTAGGAAAAGTACCTACTGTAGTTATTAGGAAGCATACGGCCATTAACTAACAAAATAAGTACGATTATAATCAAACTAGTAATTTACAGGTGGTCCTGATGTAAGACCACACTGCCTATAGTTTAATCTTTTAAGGACTCAATGACTCATTTAGAACATGGAAAAGAATCACCAGTCAATTTTAAGTAATGATCCATTGTCGAATGCTAATTAACTAAATATCAATTAATGTTATTCAATGTATTGATAACAAGCATAAGTTAGAGTTGATCATCATAACTGAATGATTAAAATAACTGACTGCTGCGTCACGGTTGTACCAGGATCGCAGAAGATGCGAGTAATGTGCGTAATGACGTTCGACGATCATCTTAATGACAGAGGGTAGGTGCAAACTTGACCTACAATTATGTAATGTAATGTTCTACGGTATAAATAAAACTACTTGGGTAGATATAAATATAATATATTTGCATCGACGACGTAGTGTAGCAAAACCCTCAGCAACTAATCTCTGACGATTTCATAACAAGCGATACTTACCATCAATGTAAACATACAAAATTTGTCGGGTTCCGAATTTCAAAATCACATAAGCAAACAAAATTCTGAAATGTAACGCTTCGCTAGCCCCGCTTCATTCAACTGTGAAGAATTCAAAAATAATTTGTGAAAATACCAATTACATTATGTAAAACGTTTGACATAATAGGTAACCTTAGCACTACGCACTACACAGTTTGTTATATAATAATGTTTTATTTAGAGCTCAGAAGTGATCGAAAATAAATACATCCTCAAGTTTAAGTTCGTTATGTAATTTATTTCGACATCTGGTGGCTTACCATGACGACTTAAATGCGTGTGGATTGAGTGCTCCTTTTTAAAAGTTGATTATTTCCTTTTTTATATTTTGTTTTGGCAGTATTGTTTTAATCTTATTAATAACATTTACTCCGGGATATTTACCATGTGTATTATTTGTTTCGAGTTCCCGATATTTCGGCGCTGTTGCAAACGCCATGATCACGGATAAACATACACGAAATACGAATACGGAATACGGATGGATAATGTTTATCCGTGATCATGGCGTTTGCAACAGCGCCGAAATATCGGGAACTCGAAACAAATAATACACATGGTAAATATCCCGGAGTAAATGTTATTAATAGTGTTAGTGACCATGTCAGTTTAAAAACTTATATTGTTTTAATCTTGTTCTTGAGTAGGGAAAAGATGGCGCTAGATGCCCTCTATAGTTCCGTCTCTTCCCGCAGTGGAATGACATTTAAAAAATCCCGCTTTCAGACGTCATGGTCAAAGTTTTGACGACACGGTTGGCGCAGTGGTTGAGCGATTGACTGCTGCGCCGCGTGTCGTGGGTTCGATCCGCGCACGGAACAAATATTTGTTGGCCTACAGGTAGTTGTTTCGGGTCTGGCTGTTTGTGTATGTGAGTTTAAATGTTTGTAAACGCACCCACGATACAAAAAAAAAAGTTATACAAAGTTTCGGTCAAAGTTATACAAAGTATCGGGCTTGACGGTTGACATGTGGCGCCGAGTCCAAGTAACATAGGACAAGAGCAGGAACACTATAGTCCTGTTTTAGAAAAAGGGGACTTTCCTTATAATTTTAAGATCTGCTAAAACACTATAGAATGTCGTAAAGCGTTGAAGAAAAGAAGAATAGCTTACCTCATTGGAGGGTTTCATGGTAGAAGGAGTTAATATGTCCGTCAGCAATCTTTTAAGGTGGAATCGATAGCGTTGACCACTTAATTCAAACTTTTTTTACGTTTTTTTTGCACGGCAATGTATGTCGATTAAAATAATGACTCGCGGGACACCCTTGCGCATCCAATTTAAATGGGGACACACCTAAGAATAAAAATCGACAGAGGCGTGCTGGCAAAGAAGCATGATGATTATTGTTCAATGAAGTAGTCATCATCTGCCTAGCCTTTTCCCAAACTATCTTGGGGTCGGCTTCCAGTCTAACCGGATGCAGCTGAGTACTAGTATTTTACATGAAGTGACTGCCTATCTGACCTCCACAACCCAGTAACTGGGTAATACGATACCCCTTGGTAAGACTGGATGTCAGATTTTTTGCCTTCTGACTACTCGTAACGACTGTCAAAGATCTACAAATGACAGCCGGTACAAACGGCTTAACGTGCTTTTCGAGGCACGGAGGAAACTCGGTATGTAATTATGGTCACCCACCCACGGACCAACCTCGGCAAGCACGGCTTAACCTTAAGGATCAACCCGGGCGGCTGTTATTATTTAGCCACGAGCTCCGAGGTTCATTGAAGTGGTATACCTTATATAAAAAGCCTTTTTAGCTGTTCGTTTGGAGAACGGAATAACAAGACACAATGAAGTAAAAACCCATCTTAATAAAAGTCAGGCTCTATAACTGTATTAATATTTACTTTGAAATTTTTGATCGAAAACAGCTAGCCAATAAACTAAAACAAAACCTGAAGAAATTTCACTAGGAACTGATCTGAACTGACTAATGTGATCAGTGTGATCACCTATAACTAAAGATCTAGTTTTTTTATTCCATTATATAATATTTTATAACCGTTGACTTACCAAATTGGTTATTATGTAATTTGATCTGATTCTGTAATCGATTAATTTCGTCTTTCAATCGATTTGTTAAGTCTGTGTTACGAAAAAATCGAGGCATTGTCAATCATGTTTAGACAAGTTTACAGGAAAAACTACGGACGGTTTTATATAATTCCGTACGTGATCTTTACAGGGGCTGTTTTCATGCAGTTTTCACAATCGTTAGGAGATGGATATTTCTATAAGGTTTATCTATACAGTAAAAAAGTGTCTGTTTCTAATTTCAAATAACAGCTTTTTACTGAATGCATATGAAAGTATAAGCGGTAATTATAACTATCTGCCTGTTTCTTTCTGGCAAATCTCAGGAAATCCATGATTTAACTCAAAGATTTTATTTTCAACTCGTTTATGCCTACGGCATTGCCAGCGGTTTGTTCGGTAATTTTCACACTTTCGGATCGTATTACTCGTACCAGGATAAAAAGGTGGCATTCCAGACTATTATTTATCCCTGTGCCAAATTTCATCCAGATCCATTCAGTATTTTTGTGTGAAAGAGTAACAAACATCCATAAATCCTCACAATATTTTGCATTTATAATAAAACTGGAAAGTAGCATGTCAGGAGTTTTTCATTCCTAAAAACTACTTACCCCGTATGATATAAAGCGTGAACATAACGGAAAAATCCATTAAAAACAATAAAAGTAAATAGTAGGTGATTCATTAATTTAAATAAGTACCTACGAACTAAATCTAATTGACATACTAACACTTCAACTTTGTTAAAAAATGCAAATATTCAAGCAAACGGCGCCCTTTCGTATTTATAATTAAACGTACTGACTATGCGTACTCTACAAGCAAAATAGAAGGTATTATCAGCCTTTTCACAACATTTATTGATATTTGATTAAGGTATCTTTTGGGACTAGCATAGGATACCAGCCCCATCCACTGCAACCCCTTAGCCGGAATCGACAATGGTGAACTACACAGAACTCGAGGTAATCCAGCAGAGCTAGAGTTGTCGAACTAGCTAGCTAAGCTGAAGTAGCAATGGGGCAGCTATTTTAGCCGTAGAACTGATGACCGATGGGGTAGACGTGTTCATGAGTGAAGACCGCGAATCGGCAAACGTACGATGGGACGCGCTCAGGTCTCAGGCAGGTGGACCGACGATATGAACTGGGTGGCTGGTAGCAACTGCATGAGAGTTGCCGAGAGTCGAGGTAAGTGGCTTGCGATTGAAGAGGCCTATGTCCAGCAGTGCATTTTTGTAGTCTGATGATAAACTACCAGGAAAGCCACCAACGCAGGAGGTATATTACTTATTATTAGTACTTAGAGTGTGTGCAAACACAGGTTAGCTCTGTCTTCCTTAGCTTTTCTCATGGGTCGGGAAGCCGATGCGATCGGAAAGATATCAGGCGCAGGTCCAACGGCATAACGTACTTTCAGGGGCTCGGGGGTGTTACACCGAGAATTGCCATTTTAATGACTCATGTTGATTCTTGTCATCGTCCTCCAGCAGGCAGGAGACTGGGGAAGAAAGTACATCCTTGATAGCACCGGGTGTGGTGTAGTTTTTAATAGCAAATACAACTAACCCATAGCATTTTAGTTCAAGTTCAACCAGCAGCACCCTAGTCATCCCAATTATATGTAAAACGAGTACCGTTTCAATATTAAAATCACTAACTACTACACCTGTTACTTGTATACCATTGATAGTAGGTCTAGAGTTCGATCACAAGACCGCACCTCGGATTTTTCGGATTCATATGCGTATTGTATAAATGAACATTTGCAAGGAAAACATCGTGAGAAAACTAGCAGGCATAGAGATATTTCTCGACGGCATGTTAAGTCGAATAAGAGGCCCACGGGCGACATAAAAACTTGAAAGCTAGGTTAAGCAACCAAAAATAAAGACTTTTATACCGCACTTTTGTGGTATTTGCCTCTGAGCTCAAGAATTCGAAGCCATTGTGGGTCTTGGCTGAGGAGTATGAGGTAGTAACCATTCAAACACAGAAGACAGATACGTATTTATAAGGTGGTATTTATGTAAACTAGTCTTAGTTAGCTATGTTTGTGATCAGTACGCTCTGTACTTTCGTTCCTAGATCAACAGAATACGTATGTAGACTTTCAACTTTGGTCATTTGCAAATGCAATCATTTAGTTCGTGTGAAATTACACTAATTGTGGGTGATTGTCTTGAATTAAAAAAAATGGTGCGTGGAGTCCCTCCGCGCGGAAGAAGTGAAACTTCGTAATACTACACGCATGCGTTCGAGTGTCACGCATTCACTCTCGTTATTATATTGAGCTTCTAAATAATATTTTATGGTTTTATTGTTGTTACATAAGTTTATCGAGGTTATTCTACTCATGGAAATTGAGCGAAGGCTGGTCACGCCGAAGAGTCGAATGCATGACTGTTTGCACGCCATCTTGCGTACCTAGTAGAACTACGTAGTCACAAATCTTGTAATAGCGCCATCTCTTAGTGGGTAATAGAAAATATTCCCCCTCCATGAAAACGTTAAACTTGTAGGAAGTCGCAAAAGAAGTTTCACTTCAAAAATACCATTAGGTAGGATACGTCCCCATTGTATATTGTAGGAGTATTGTCTTTGCAGTGATGTACTTACCTAGGTTGGTCTGTGGATGGGTGACTACCCATTACTTACCGGGTTTCCTTCGTGCCTCGGAAAGCACGTTAAGTTGTTGGCCCTGGCTGTCATTTGTAAGACTTTGACCATCGTTCTAAGTAGTAATCCCAAACGTCTGACAACCAGTCTTGCCAAGAGGTATCGTATTACCCAGTACTAACTGGGTTGTGGAGGTCAGATTGGCAGTCGCTCCTTTTATAATACTGGTATTCAGCTGCATCCACTCAGACTGGCAGCCGACCCCAACATAGCTAGGAAAAAGCTAGGCAGATGATTATAATTTAGTTTGTCAGTCAAATCTGGAACCACAAGCTCTAGAAATACAGGGCCGGATTTAGCTTAATCAGCCTATAATGTTCCCACTGCTGGGACACAGGCCTCCTCTCTATGAGAAGGAGTTGACTGTAATCCACCACGCGGGTCCAGTGCGGGTTGGTAGATGTCACATGTCTTCGAATTTTTAGTTCTAAGATGGTTCCTTCACGATGTTTTCCAGCGGTGATGAAATAAATTACACAAAGCAATGCGCCTGCATGAGTGAGACCCCACGGTTTACTGCTCGTAAGTCGGGGCTGCCACCACTGGGCCACCGCTGCTCTTAGAGGGCCGGATTTACTTCCTCTTAACTGTATTAATTATTCTGCAGACCAACACTCGACATATGCTTATGCAAGTGATGTTAATTGACTAGGTGCGATCAGTATTAATTAACGTATTCTTATAATGTAACTACTACATGACCTATTATGTAGGAAAAAAATATTTTCTCATAGCCTGTGTATAAAGTCAGCGTTGTATTGAAAGCTATAAACTATCATGCACTGGTAGCTATAAATTATGATACAAACAGTCGGTATTTGAAGTGAAACTTTTTATGCGACTTCCAACAAGTTTAACGCTACCATGGAGGGGGAATATTTTCTAATACTCACTAAGAGATGGCAGTATTACAAGATTTGTGACTACGTAGTTCTACTAGGTACGCAAGATGGCGTGCAAACAGTCATGCATTCGACTCTTCGGTGTGACCAGCCTTCGCTAAATTTCCATGAGTAGAATAACCTAGTTAAACTTATGTAATAAAAATAATACAACAAGTTAACAACAAAATATTATTTAGAAGCTCAATAAAATAACGAGAGTGAATGCGTGGCACTCGAACGCATGCGTGTAGTATTACGAAGTTTCTACCACGCGGTGGGACTCCACGCACAATTTTTGTGTATGTCTGTGCGACCGTGTTATTGTTTTAAACTTCGCAATGGAATTTTAGTGTTGCTATTTTGACATCATTTAGAGAATTTATTTTGGAAGATGTGTAATAAAATGATGTATATATATGGTATTTAATACATTAGATTAAACTGACATAAGGTCAGTGGTCAAGCTTGACTCCTGAACATAAATACTGGGTTTGATTCCCGAATCGGGCAAAGTGTTATTCGGGTTTTTCATCACGAATTTCGCAGTAGCAGTCACGGATTTCGGATTGGTGCCGGATTAGTGCCTGATTGATGGCGATAGGCTCACCCCGTATTAAATAGAACTTAATCATAACTGGCGAAATGTAATTGTTCTATTAGGTATGTACACCTATGCCTTACCTTTCAGAGATTAATAGGCGTGATGTTATGTTATACAAGGTGTTGTTTTGCATCCTCGTCAAAATTCCGGATGTTGTCACAAAAGACATACTATAATAATCAATTAAAATTAGGTTACCTAGTTAATAATTAATAAACGCTGACTTTTTTGGTTGTTTATGTGTGTCAGTATTCCAGAATAACCCCCATAACGTGGTCTAAGGAATAAGAAATTTTCTAATAAACGTTTGAGAATGTTTGTATGTGTGGAAGCGCGGTTACAGGGCGAGAACCAGACGGCGGCTCAGACTTACCGATTTCCGTCAATAAGAAAAAAAAATAAAGTTACTTACCCATTTTATTATTGATTCGGGTCGAGAATCATTAGTATAGTTACCTCCTTGAATTTGACGAGGTTGCAAAACAACACCTTGTATAAAACTTGCATAGTTTAAATATCCGTGTATTGTCAAATTGTAAAAAACACGCGAAGCAAAGGCACAGTATAAATATGGCAAAGGTGACCCGCTGGTAGCTACTAAATAGTGTTTATAATTAATGATGTGCTAACATAATTATAAATCTACAGCGTTTTTTTTTCAAACTAATGATCAATAAATCTAGTTCACACATTTAACAGCTCCTGTAGAATCTTCCATCACTGTGTTTTTTTGATAATATGTTACGTGAAAGATACTATGAATCATTTTAAGTGTTAATTTGGTGATTTGTGTAGTATACTCGTATTATCCATACTAATATTATAAATGCGAAAGGCACTCTGTTTGTTTGTTACCTTTTCACGACAAAACGGCTGATTGGATCTTAATGAAATTTGGCAAGAAGATAGTTTTCAACCTGGGGAAGGAAATAGGCTATATATCATTACGCTACGACCAATAGGAGCGGAGCAGTAATGAAAAATATTACGAAAACGGGGAAAATGTGACGCAGACGAAGTTGCGCGGGACAGCTAGTATTCCATATTTAAAAACTGAAGTGTCAACAAAACCACGTTTTTCGGTTTTCGATTTTCAGTGCGACAAGATACATTTTGTTTTTTAGTTAGCCTGATCTTTCCCACTCCTGGGCAAAGACCTCCCCCCATTCCCACCACATTTCTCGGTTTTTTACCATTTCTCGCCAGTTAACGAGAAAGCCATCCAAGGCGTCCCGCCATCTTCTTCTTGGTTTGCCGCGACCCCGTCGAGCTGCCTCAGGGCTCCAGTCTTATGAAATGTCCCACAGCTTTGCCGGCATCCATTAATAAGAATTAATGTAAAATACCCTTAAATGAAAATAACCTTAAATGAATCCGCTCAGTAGTTGGCGATAAATCTGGCACCTTCGGTAGCGTTCATCAGTTCCCGTAAAATGCAGTCATCAGGACCAGGCAACAATCCAGCGAAGAGTCAGCTATGAATCTCCAGCTGAACAGGTTTCCCTTGCTAAAACTAACTAGGGTCTGGAGTCCATTTAAATACTTTGGAGGTCAGCAATGTCTAGTCATAAACTCTTGGTAAACATTAACAAGGGATTCTAATAAACAGGTACAACATGGTTGAGTTGAATGATGGCTGATACATGCGTCATGTTCGTGAACGGGCGCTGTCAGTTGTGACTGGTCATCTCTTAGCTGCCACGGTTTATTTTAATTACTTTATTTTTTAATTACTGATTTAATCTTTTATTCTGGACGCTCTTAACTTGCCCGTATTTCTACATTGTTCTCACATATTTGTAATTCTTAACATGAATGATGTAACCAAGATTTTGTAACATATTTTGATTTAAAAGAGTGTCCATGGAGTTTCTTGCCCGTTCTTCTCCATAGAGATCTACGCTACGGAATGGGCAACTACAGTACTTTCACAAGTTATTATGCCTTGTGACTGGGACTGTAGCTTCGCGTTTTATTTTGTTTTGTTTTTACCTTCAAAAGTGCCTGTAATGGTCTAATTGAAATAAATGCTTTGACTTTGACTTTGACTTGCATTTGACAGTTGCATGCAGAAAATATCTTACAGTGTAACAAAACCTTAAACGCTGAATCATAAGTTCACATAGTTGTCAGTAATTACATGTAAACAAACGTTATATAAACAATCACTCAGTTATGATACCCTGGTATTGTTGAAGTATTATATTATTATCTTGTGGTTACTTAGTTGCATAAGTTTAAGTAAAAACTGAAAAACTAAATGCAATATTTTACACGAATACAGGGAAGTATTTGCGTTGTAATCATTCTGCAGGAAAAGCAGTAAAATAGCAACTAAGAAGAAAAATCACCAACGGAACTGAACGTTATCAATAATAATATGTCTTCATTGCATTCATCATACTGACAGTTCTTGATGCAAGCTAGATGTAGAGTTCACTGTTAAGTTTCATTGATTTTAAGTATTTAAGCTTGAAGCAATATCTTGATAAATCCAAGAAGAACGAGATAGTAAGAGCTTGGAGTCATTATAACTCGTCCAAAGTATTTTTTACATAAAAAAACCAGGAAGTACATAACAGAAAATACTACAAACATTATTACTGCAGCTCGTTAATAAAATACACCTAGAAACAAAAGAAATAACATCAAAACCTTATCAAACTATTAAATAATTTACGAATTATAATAAAAAGAGACACCTCGCTTCTGCGTCCGCGCACTATCTATACATACACACAGCTACAGTTTGATGCTATAACACGAGACCACACAAGTGTTTGTCTGTGTGTGAAGCCCTCTGTTGCAATCCCTAAAATAGGTCGAGCAGATACTAATAGAAAGACGCAGAGCCGCCTTCGAAGATTTTTATCGATATTCATTGAGTTATGCGCATTTTAAACATACCTCTTTTTAGCTTTGCTTTCCTGGTTGAATGTCCTGTGAATGCAAGTTTGTGCTATTCGGACAGAGTTTGGTAATGGAATGAGGCGTGCTGATTTCGTTGTAGATACGAAGTTCCATAATTTACTCTGAGCATAAAGAGTGAAAAAGCTATCCATGAATGTCAATTTTGTTTTGGATTTCAGAACAGAAAGGTTTATTCCGGCAGTCATTTATAAGATATTGGAAAATAGTTTCGGGTTATCCAGAAGCCCGTTCATGCTATTGGGAAATGGCGTGCCATCATTTCATGATTTCATTTAATAACAGGTCAATAATTCGATTTGCTTTGATTCACTTATTTTAGAATTCTTGTGACTATATTCTTACGAATAGCCGTAATACCTAAGTAATAAAATGTCCTTGCAAGAGTTGATATAACTTCGGATTGACTTTTCTGACAAAGGTAAAAATTGGTATTCACTATAAGTGTACCTGCGTAGTGAATTATTTCCCACTCCTTCTCACAGAAAGGAAACCAGTCTCCCAGCAGTGGGAGGCAATGTTATAGGCTGATTAACACAGATACAAAGACTGTAATATAATTATACAAATTCTATAAAAAAATCTTTTAACATAGAGAATTATCAGAAATTTTCGAAACAGGCCCTTAGCTTGCAACGTTGTTATCTCATCCACCTGTCTCTCTCTATCCCTCTTGATACATCCAAATCCGGTCCTGTTATAAAAACTTAAAAAGATTGTTTGCATCTTTTCGTTACATTTTTAGGTCACATACCCTTTGGTTCCGTGTGTGAGTGTGATAACATTGTAAGTAACACGGACGCAGCGAATTTCTATGTTTATTTGTATCAGAATAGATTTTCTTGTTGTTGTTATGATTTTTTTTTCGGTAGTGTATATATGTATAGATATTTGGAGAGATACTAGTAGCGCATGAGTTATTAGTGGTAGTGTGTAGTTTCTTATGAGCTAATAGGAAAATATGGGAAAGCGATTCTCTCTCTCTCTCTATCTCAGATTTAGGAAATTAAATGGAAATGAATTAACGCAAAAAAACCGATGAGCAGTTTTATGTAACTATGACTAGCCTATCTAAACTATACTATACTGCTACAGACGGTTGGTTGATGTTAAAATAAATAAATAAAAAAGACAGAAAAGAAAACCAACAATTGAGAAAAGACTGGGGTGGTAGACTAGAAGGCACTGACTTTCCACTTGCAGAAGAAGAAAATATAAGGTGGGTGTGTCTGACGAAAACCATTTCCTTTCAAGTACCAGGGTCGCAACAACCAACAGTGATGTCATATGTCCACATCTCGCATTTTCTAATTCCGATTTGAAGACAAGTACCACATCATTGGTCTTACCAATGATGTGGTACTTAGATAAATTTTTGTTTTTTATAAATTATTTCATAATTAATTCTACTTCAAAAATTTTTGCATGCCTCACGGTAGTATGTATTGGATCCTTCTCTTACTTAACACCATATGTTTGTACCTACATTCTTAGCAAATAAATTATTTCATTTCATTGTTGACATTAGAGAAGAAGAATCGAATGAAAACCATTTTCTAACAGTTACCAAGCTGGCAGAACTTCAAAGCGATGTCATTGCTCCAGACCCTTACTACGTCTTAACGCATTTAGCCCATCTGAATAGTACCAAGGTCGTTGACAATGGAGAAGCCGGGTCAGTGTGTTCAGTGTTGACCAACTAATTATCCGTCACATATAAATATATTGTATGCTAATGCCACTGTCTGCATGGTTGAACTCTAATGACTTAGTCCGATTTTGATTTAATTTTGTTTTGTTAGTTGGCAGTGCGTTGTTCAGGGTGCATTGTCAGGTAAAGCTAGAATTGTATTGGATAAGATCTATGTCAAAGGGTTTTCTGAAGTTTTCTTTACTAATCTCACACAAAAGCAAATAGAATATTTTGATGCAAGTGTATAAAAAGTCTGTCATTGCAGTCGATGCGGGATTGCAAATGGCTAACTGCTTATTCTATTTTATTTATTTACACAGTTAACAAATACACTTCTGTAAATATATAAACCTTTAGGCATGAAGAGTATTTGCTGAGATTTAAAAAAAAAAGATACATCTGTTCCGTGTGTGTCAAACAATTTTCGAGTAAGTTTATGAAAAATACGTTTTCCTCATAAAACTAATTGTGTCTTATGTCTGGTTCTATTCAAATATAATAATAAACATGTGCTACAGTTACCATGGTAATGGTAACCCAATTCCCTCAATTACAGCTACTTGCAGGATGATCAGCGTTTGACAAAATAGGACAGATATAAAAATTCGTAACTAATTTATAACGCACCACCAAATGCGTACATGAAACCAATTACTGTACCTACTAAACTATTAAACATACTTTTCTATAATTCCCTGGTCTTAACTTTGGTATGTCGGACTAAGGGAAAAGGCTTAGTTGCGTTAGGCTAAGCTTCTAAAGACTAAAACCCTACCATATTCCTGGATTCCTGGTGGCAGTACCATACCAGTCAGAAGTGTGAGATGTTCCGGATTTTCGCCGTACTTCCGTTATTAATATAGACTAACTAGATGTTCGAACACTTCGTTCGCGTGGAAATTTTATGTGTACGAGTGACAAAAAAGTATTCTATGCGCTATTTCAGACTATAATCTATCCTTTGCGCCAAAAGCATCCAGATCGGTAAGGCCGATCCAGCGTGATTGACAAACATAAATCTAAACTTACCTATAATAGTAAGATTTCATATTACCGGACTGACCACGGATCATGATCACGCCATTTTTAATTCACCTATCAAACTGTCTAGTCAGCCTACTCAATTAACTCAGAACACCCACAGTCCAGCCTACACACTCACACTTCATTCACTGCTACCTAATGGTATGACGGTTCATTCAAATTCAAACCATTGTTTGCTGTGTCTTTCTATTTTTTAGAGGAGTAGTGAGAGGTCCTCTCCTAGAAGGCTAGCGGTAGATGGTTCATGAATGTATGCCATCATTGTCATCAATATTGACAGCCGACTTCTTCCTATGCTGGGCATAGGCATCTCTTTGTTTGTCCTTATCTGCACCATTTTATGCTAGCCTAGTCGAAGTTCTATCCGTGATGGCACCTATTGGAATCTCTCCAACCAGGGTCTGAGTATTTCTCCCTTTGTGTTCTGTCGCAGAAGCATTAATGTCTTTTTCATCATAATATTCATAATGTGTAAGTCCCACTAATTCACGTCTTATCCAAAATTTTATATTTATAGCTCGTCCATCACCCTTTTATAACATAAATTCAACTTAGTGGTTCAGGCAAAGTTGTATACAACTTAGCTTGAAATTGCTACAGAGAACTGAAACATTCCGATCCGAATTCTTTATGATTCTTGTGAGTGTGATTTGTGATTCTTGGGGCTTCATTTGCAAAATATAGGTCAGAAAAAAATAACCATAGAGCCATCCATTTTCATCAATCCCCAGATAACGCTTAAGAATGCGAATAGATTTCTCAATATTATGCAAGTTTCACTTTCCATTCGGACAAGTCGGAACCTGTCCCTATAAGGTGATTCAGAAACGTCATTTGTTTAAAAACTTTTCTCTTTCTACAACTTATTCGATAAGTCTACGTCATTTTTATCTACGTCTACGCCCAATCCACTAATGCTCGTATTTAAATGATGGACACCTAAATTTCATTGAATTTCTAATTCATCGTCTTAGCACTGCTGCAGCTGCCAAACGGCCCGAATACAATATGTTGATTGGTAGTTGTGTTTGTTGTGCCGTTTGGGGTTGAAACACTAGGGCCACGGAGTTTGAGTGCACTTTGTATGGATACCGTCAAACGGTTAATCGATACTTCTCGTGACCTATTTCTTGGTCAAAGAATAAGCATTGCCATCCAACGTGGAAAATTTCATTCCTGAATATGGCTTGTAAACCTTGGAACTTCAAATTTCCACCCAAATCTGAACGTTAAAAAACGAACTAAGCGGTTCTATTTAGGTATTGCACGCACCTTAAATGTCTACATTTTGGTGATAAGGTGTATCGACAGCCTACTCTATCCAGCAGCCAATAATTCTCCCCAAAGCGGAACACTGTCATCTAATTGGACGTAGGCTGGTAGATTTACAGCCAGCTCTGTCACACTTCGAGTTATGGTCTAAACTGGCTCCTGATTCGTTAAACGATAGTAATGCAAATGTGGAATAAAAATGCGGTATAAAAAAAAATGAAAGCCATGGTTCAGTTCAAGTCAAAAAACTTTCAACAGTAACTTTGAAACTCTTTGAAATTATAAGTGAGTTAAGTCTACCATAGTCTTACATCCTAGAAATTCTTCTATCAAGTCCATGATGCTTGGATTTTCTTCCTGGCCTTTTCCCATGCGACTTATGTCCAGCGTAATACGGTTAGTTTTTCATTCTCCCGTGTCCACCGCCACGCTATTATTCACTCCTATTTATTCCATTATATTATTTGATCATCTTCACCATTGCCATGCGCTAACTTTTCAAGTCTATGTTGCCTTGGTACTTCAATATTTCGACAAATTTTCATTTCCACGCCACTAACCCATAACAAATTCAAAACCAGAAAAGGTGATTCAAAGTCCATTATTCAATACCTATAACGTCTGTCTCATAATATTAAGGTAGTGGGAAATACCACATCCCTCCTACCTCTTGGCGTGGGTACGTTGTATGACACACTTTCGCTGCAAACGAATCATGTTGCTGAGTACTATCATAAAATTTGAATATAGGTATACCTCTTATATTGGCTGTATTGTTTGGATGTGCCTTGAAGATTTATATTAAGTTGGAGGTGAAGATTTGCCTTTGAATATTGAAACAGGACTCTATAGACGGACTTTTCAGCCATTCAAATAATGACAATAAGAACCAAGAAGGCTGCACTGTAAGATATTTAAAAACAGTTATGGAAAAATGGAAAACAACAATAAGAGAGAAAGCTGCATTAATCCTTTTTGGCGCACGAAAATAACAATATATAACTCGATGAAATTCATGCGCCAAAGGGTCTTTCTTTGTTGACCCAAAAGACCAACCTCAAAAAAACATCTATGTCGTTATTAGAGTTTTTTGTTAAATAAAATAGGCTGATGGATTTTTGAAATTGGTTTCAAGAATAAGCATCTTTCAGTTCAGGTATGATGTTTGGAAATGCACGTTTTGCTGATATTAATTATTATACTTCAATTTATTAATCTTATATATATAAAAGAAAGTCGTGTTAGTTACTTCACTTATAACTCAAGAACGGCTGAACCGATTTAGCTGAAAATTGGCAGGGAGGTAGTTTAGAGCCAGGAGAAGGACATAGGATACGGTAGGGTAGGGTAGGGTAGGTAGGTAGGATAGGGTAGGTAGGTAGGGTAGGGTAGGTAGGTAGGGTAGGGTAGGTAGGTAGAATAGGGTAGGTAGGTAGGGTAGGGTAGGTTAGGTAGGGTAGGGTAGGTAGGTAGGGTAGGGTAGGTAGGTAGGGTAGGTAGGTAGGTAGGGTAGGTAGGTAGGGTAGGGTAGGTAGGTAGGTAGGGTAGGGTGGGTAGGTAGGTAGGGTAGGGTAGGAAGGTAGGGTAGGTAGGTAGGGTAGGGTAGGGTAGGTAGGTAGGGTAGGGTAGGTAGGTAGGGTAGGTAGGTAGTAAGGGTAGGGTAGGGTAGGGTAGAGTAGGTAGGTAGGGTAGGGTAGAGTAGGTAGGTAGGTAGCGTCGGGTAGGGTAGGTAGGATAGGGTAGGTAGGTCGGATAGGGTAGGTGGGTAGTAAAAAGTGCATTGCAACGCATGCTGGGTACAGCTAGTCTATACAAGGTGTTGTTTTGCATCCTCGTCAAATTCAAGAAGGTTACTATGCTAATGATTCTCGTCCCGAATTAATAATAAAATGGGTATGTAATTTTTCTTTTTTTTCTTTTTTACGGAAATCGGTAAGTGTGAATCACCCTTGTTTTAAACGCGGTCCTTCTGGTTCTTGCCTTATAACCTCGCTTACACACGTACAAACAATCTCAAACGTTTATTCGATAATTTTCTAGTCCCTAAACCACGTTAAGGGGGTTATTCTGAAATACTGACAAACTTAAACAACCAAAAAAATCAGCGTTTATTAATAATTAACTAGGTACCGTAATTTTAATTGATTATTTATGTCTTTCGTGACCACCTCCTGAAATTTGACGAGATTGCAAAACAACACCTTGTATATATAAAAGAAAGTCGTGTTAGTTACTTCACTTATAACTCAAGAACGGCTGAACCGATTTAGCTGAAAATTGGCAGGGAGGTAGTTTAGAGCCAGGAGAAGGACATAGGATACGGTAGGGTAGGGTAGGTAGGTAGGGTAGGGTAGGGTAGGGTAGGGTAGGTAGGTAGGGTAGGTAGGTAGGGTAGGGTAGGTAGGTAGGGTAGGGTAGGTAGGTAGGGTAGGGTAGGTAGGTAGGGTAGGGTAGGTAGGTAGGGTAGGGTAGGTAGGTAGGTAGGGTAGGGTAGGTAGGTAGGGTAGTAGGTAGGGTAGGTAGGTAGGGTAGGGTAGGTAGGTAGGGTAGGGTAGGTAGGTAGGGTAGGGTAGGTAGGTAGGGTAGGGTAGGTAGGTAGGGTAGGGTAGGTAGGTAGGGTAGGGTAGGTAGGTAGGGTAGGGTAGGTAGGTAGGGTAGGGTAGGTAGGTAGGGTAGGGTAGGTAGGTAGGTAGGGTAGGGTAGGTAGGTAGGGTAGGGTAGGTAGGTAGTGTAGGGTAGGTAGGTAGGGTAGGGTAGGGTAGGTAGGTAGGGTAGGGTAGGTAGGTAGGGTAGGTAGGTAGTAAGGGTAGGGTAGGGTAGGGTAGAGTAGGTAGGTAGGGTAGGGTAGAGTAGGTAGGTAGGTAGCGTAGGGTAGGGTAGGTAGGATAGGGTAGGTAGGTCGGATAGGGTAGGTGGGTAGTAAAAAGTGCATTGCAACGCATGCTGGGTACAGCTAGTATTGATATAATCATAAGATAATAATTATAGTATGGAACTTGTCAAACTCCACAGCACTTTAAAGTCATTAAAGCTGGCATATTGATTTAAGATAATCAGTTTGAAGTTGTCAAATTATAAAAGATATCAATTTATTTGCATTAAAACTAAGTGACGCAACTTGTGTTAATGACTAATATACATACAGAATAGAGACAGTTATTAATAATTGGCATTAATTTATATTATGAAGGCAATTTGAAAATTACCTATGCTATTTGACAAATTATAATTTTCATCAGAAACGATAAATTGAACCAAATCAATGACTGAGCCAGAATGTCGGCCAATTGTTCCGATGTTATCCAACAGTTAATTTATCGGTAAGTTAACTGTTCAGATGAAACCGCATACAAACTTTTTTTTTATTATTATTGCGAGGTAGGTAAAATACCAGGCGATCAGAACACAGCAGTAGATTGTTGATGATATTAGGACAGGCGAGGCGCACAAAGCTCGGCGCGGCCTCAGCTCGCGAAAGTGAGAGTGGGCCGGTTGCGTAACGCTGTTCGACTCATGACGCCCTAGTACTTGGCGTGGTTACCTACATTCAAGTTCTTTTAGTCCCTATTTTTTGATCTCTTACTTAATTTTTTTTTGTCAGTTTTTTTTGTCTGAATCTATAGTTTTCAGTTTAAAAACATCAATTTTAGAATTTTCTTGCCGTTCTTCTTTAAGTTATTGGAGCAAATCTTCGGTTTCGCCCTTTCTTATGAATTTTGCTATTCTATCTTTGAATTTTTATCCAGTCAAGTCAGTTCCAGGAAATAAAAGTGAATCTTATTTACTGCATTTCTATTTTGGTTTACCGTTCTGTATCGCGGTGTTCCTCGTATGACGAACCAAAATTAAATGTGTATTGTCAACATTCCTTTCAGCTTTCCTTTGCTAAATATTTATGTGTCAAGTCCCAAAAAGTTATGGTAAAACCAAAAAGGACCACTTTCTATATTTATTTCTGGTGATTACACAACTTTCTGACGTATGATGGTATCCGGTCAGGGGCAAAAGCAAATCATCGGAGACCCAGAAAGCTTGAGATCCGTATTTTGACTAGTTATTAATGAATCATTGAGGACAAGCTGAAGAAAATGATACTAGTCATGGAGTTTTTGGGGAATGAGGAAAATAAATATTTTTTCAAGTATAGTTTGCTTCGATCAAACTAACAGTTTGCGGAAAAACATTCCAATGATTTAACAAAAGAGTAAAATTGAAATGTCTTGTAATTATTATTTTAATAGAACTAATATTTTTGAATTCAGAATTTTGTATCTTTACACCACACAATTGAATTCCAAAGGGCCGCCTTATGTTTTTGACATTTCTTTAACAAAGATCGCTAAAAATGAGAATCGCAATTAAGATTAATAAGCTTCATGGAGTAAATCAAATGGTCTGGTTTATTTTTCCTTGGACTAAGACAGCATTATTTAGAAGAGCTATATCGAGTGTGTATGTGTATGTCACAGGTCACGTAGGCATCGAAAGGTGAAGTGAACAAGGTGACAAACACTGCAGATAAAGAAAGTTCCGAGTTGGAAAATTAGATAGCATATTGACAGGCAGTCGATGATTGAACCTAAACTTTTTCGCGTCAAAATTAGTATCAGGCAAACAAGAACTTACAGACAGCAAATGCTGATATGACTACTACGTTCACTTAAAAATGATCAGACAGCTAAACACAACAATTTTAAACAGCGTATCTTCGTCATCTCTTCCAAAATTCATGTCATGCCCTTGAGTCACACACTTTCACAGTAATATAACTATCCTACGGACGCTATTTATAAAAATACTTTCCCATCTGTGGGACGTGACGGTGGTCACTCTTCTGTCATTTGATAAGAAAATGATAAGTTTGAAGAAAACATTATACATAATGTACAATTCAATTGCAATGTGTACCAAATGTATCAAATGGAAGAATAGTATCAGGGCTTAAAAAAATTGTTTCCTTTGCTGTTAACTAGAAAAGTGCCCAGAAGGCTGGCAGCATTGCCACATTGGATGGCAATACTGACACTCTGTCCAAAAAAATAAGTAACGAGAAGAGTCGGTTAAAGGATTTGCGATGTCCTGAAAGACTAAGTGGGCGATGGAACCCCACGGCTTCCTAGTATTTCAAACTCAAACGGCTTGAACATTTGACTCCCGACTAACCTAGGTTAAGTTTGTAAATTCATGAATGGCATTAATGAAACTAGGGTCAAGATTCCTGGTACGGCCTGGACGCGATTAACTATGCGAATAGTAAAGAAGGCCTATGTTTATTCAACAATCAGTGAAACAAGGCTGTCATTGATCATGAATCAGCTATAACCTACCAATGCCAAATGTATAGGGAGGGAGATAATTTGAAGTATTTTACCTAGAAAAACGTCAGAAATCAGGATGTACATATTTTGATGGAACTATCCAAGCAGGCACAGTAAAGAATAATTTTCAAATAATCATACGAGTTAGTAACTTAGTTAAATAAGACTTTTCAGGCATCCAAAGGAGTTGCTCTCAGCTTGCTAAACATTTCTGATAGATACTGCCTATCAGTGTTCATCTTCTTAGTTTCTTCTTTTATTTATTTACTAGCTGTCCCGCGCAACTTCGTCTGCGTCACATTTTCCCCGTTTTCGCAACATTTTTCATTGCTGCTCCGCTCCTATTGGTCGTAGCGTGATGATATATAGCCTATGTCCTTCCCCAGGTTGAAATCTATCTTCATGCCAAATTTCATTTAGATCCGATCAGCCGTTTAGTCGTGAAAAGGTAACAAACAAACAAACAAACAGAGTGACTTTCGCATTTATAATATTAGTATGGAAGTATGGATTTATTCAACAATACATTTTAAGCTAACAGTAATAGACCAAAACGCTTAGAAGTTAACAATAATCAAATTAGAATGCCAAATACATAGCATCTCAAAATAAATAAATATATGTCAAGTGGTGCTTAGGTACATATCACAAAAAAGAAGCCTCATGTTTGCCATCCTTGTCTTTTGCTCATCTTCATGGTGGGCCATCGTCTGGTAAGGCTCGGTGACTTGTATCAAGCACTTTCCTGATAGTCAAATTTTCACTCATGACTTGCTTTGTCTTGCCTTTGAAACATATATTATTTTTTTATATTTTGGCAATGGGTTTGCTATTGACTCTAGTATAGGTCAGAGATAAAATATAGACAAAGATGACGATAGCCTGTTTACTCTAACATTAAAGAGATTAGGGTTGTAAGCTTTCGGAAACACAGACGCAGGCAGAGAGTTCCACTCCTTTGCTGCGCGCATGTCTTAAATAATATAAATAAAAATTGATACAAAAAACATGATGATTATCTCAGTATTTTTTTTGAGGTTAGAATAAAACCTAGGTTTAGGTTCCGTCATATAAATTTTTGATAAAATTTAAATTGACTATGTTACTTGGGCCATTATTAAGAATCTATTGAAACCTCATTCATTAAAATCGATTCAGTAATTTAGGCGCGATGGTGGAACATACATACATAGACTGCCAAAAGCATTACACTTCCTTTTGCCTTCGCCGTAGTCAGATAAAAAATACCACCTTCTACACTGCGTCGTGAAAGAGGGCCAACATCATCTTATATGTCATGGTAGGTAACATAACGTACATAATATCACGGGTTAGCCAGAGTTGTACCTAATAGTAGTAGTTATGTTTAAGTCCCATGTAATGGGGGGCGAGCCTATTGCCATCAAACGAGCTTAAATCCAGACTCCGTGGCTGCAACTGAGAAATCCTTCTGATGGTAATACAACGATATATTTTCCAATAATAATCACGCGAAGTATACATAGAAACGACTTTTAGAATGTATCCAATTTCAAAGAACAGACCCTAAAAATAAAAAGTTCACCCTACAAGAAAGTATCTTTCGGCCGTGTAGGATCTTCGTACAGAATCTAATTAGATACCTCTTCTAGATAGGCGTGATGATGCGGGCTACATAGTGTGGGTAAGGCACGGTGACTGGTTGGTGCATGTCCGGGATAATGGTGTCTAACCTGCAAATAACCTATGCGCTCCTAATCATGTTAGTT
The DNA here is from genome assembly GCA_963082945.1 of Cerastis leucographa. Classification (NCBI taxonomy): domain Eukaryota; kingdom Metazoa; phylum Arthropoda; class Insecta; order Lepidoptera; family Noctuidae; genus Cerastis; species Cerastis leucographa. Next base: position 20,134,972 of record OY720355.1, read on the forward strand.
ACGGGTGGCATTACCACGTCTTCTAGTTAGTCGTGATGATGGGTACCATAGTCTGATAAGGCACGGTGACTGGTTGCTGGATGACCGGGATGATGCTCTCTTACCTGCAAATAACCTATGCGCTCCTGATAATCGCGTTAGTTACGGATGGCATTACCACGTCTTCTAGTTAGTCGTGATGATGGGTACCATAGTCTGATAAGGCACGGTGACTGGTTGCTGGATGACCGGGATGATACTATCTTACCTGCAAATAACCTATGCGCTCCTAATCATGTTAGTTACGGGTGGCATTACCACGTCTTCTAGTTAGTCGTGATGATGGGTACCATAGTCTGATAAGGCACGGTGGCTGGTTGCTGGATGACCGGGATGATGCTCTCTTACCTGCTGCAATGCCCATTTCTTAAAATGCCCAACAGCTTGAAAAAGGGCTAATTCGCTAAATACCTAGTTCTGAAAATATGGGCACCATAGTTCTGATAAAGCACGGTGACTGGTTGCTGGATGACCGGGACGATGCTCTCTTACCTGCAAATAACCTATGCGCTCCTAATCATGTTAGTTACGGGTGGCATTACAACCTCTTCTAGTTCGTCGTGGGCACCATCGTCTGGTAAGGCACGGTGACTGGGTTACCGGCGCGGTTGCGTCACTGCAACCACTTTCTGCTGTCGCTCGCCTACTTATCCATTCACTGAGACGTACGTGAACAGAGTATTGGCCGTTGTAAGATTTTTGCTAGAGATTCATTTTATTTCGCGATGCTTAGGTTAGTACGTTGTCTTGTCGTGGAAGTCATTCGGCTTAAATGGTGATAATTAATTTTAGTCAAGGTATTTTGACGTTCTTTTACTACTTGATTTTATTTTATTAAGTCTGTATTGATCAGTTTTTTCTTCAATTCTTCTTTAATCAAAGTCTAAGTTTTCCATAGAACGTGTTATAAAAAACGTGATCCAATATTATTACAGCGTCAGTCAAGAAATTGCTTGCCTTGCGGAATACGGTTTTGATTGGCGGAATCTATTTCAGCTGCATTACTACTATTGCAATGTTATAATGCTGCTAAAATGTTGGCACTTGGAACTCCAATATCGCGGTAAATAAAATAAACCCGGTATGATTTAGAATTTCAGGTCTTTCACACCACTTTTTATAAAAAAAAGTTTTATCTAAAAGAAGAAAACAACGTTATTTCGTTTAGTACTTTTAAGTCTAGCCTTTTAGCAGTTCTATAAATCTTCAAGACGTCGTGTTCCACTTCCGATCGCACGCCACTCCACAACAGCCGCAGTACATTGCGCCGGCGCACAGTTGCGTCACAGCAGTCGGGCCGCTCACCGCACCCCCCTCCACCCCTACCCTGATGGAGAGGGGGGCTGTTACTAGGGCTTTAGCATGCACTAGCTGTACCAAGGAAAATAACAGCCTAGGTATTATAGATAATGTGTAATGCCATAATCAAAACTCACCTATCCGCTTTACTGGGTACGGAACCCATATTGATAAGGCGTCGTTATTGGGTTTGTGCCCAGAAGAACACACTTTTACTTGTAGAATACTGCTTAGACAAGTTTAAGATTTTTTGTATTCTGAAGTACGGGGTGCGACATAGTGGACTGATGGGACTTTTGATACTATCAATCACCCTAAAGCGAGCTATTGCAGGATCTGCTCACGAAGGACCAAATAAATGGTTGGTCCTATCATTTACCACCAAAACACAGAGAAACTCGTGGCTGAATAATAAAAAACTTGAGAGGTGTCAAGGGACACCCGGATGGAACGAAGTTCCTTTCACGTACATAACATCAATACATTTTAGATTAAGTTAGTGTGCGAAAAATAAAATATTTAATTTAAGGAAGATTAATCCTTAATTCGAAGCAATATGTCTTACTTAACTGCACAACCGAATTTGTACTTTGTAGTTCGGTCACTCAAAATAATAATCATATCTATCCTTACTCACATACACACCCCAATTGTACGTAATTTAAGGAAAATTCAACTTTATTTTAAAGAAATAAAGCTTACAACTTTTCGTAAGAATTTTTTCCGTCTAGCCCCCTTTCACAACGCGCGATAAGGAACTTCGTTCCAACAGCATTGCCTAGCGTGGTCTGACGATATTTAACTGACCCATTTTTACTGATGGGAAATCATCAAATGACTCCCCTTACATACCGAGATTCCTATGTGCCTGTCCTTGCAGCAATTGTAGATCTAGAGTGGCCCAAAAGTCTGACAACCAGTCTTACCACAGGGTATCGTATATACCTACCCAGTAGGTACCTACCTACGGTAACTGGGTTGTGGAAGTCAGATAGGCAGTCACTCTATGATGGATAAGAAGAGGCTAGGCAGTTGACGATTACCGTCCCTTGTGAAGCTCATGTTTAGTACAGGTGGCCTACCATGAGGTCTTAAAACATTATTGTTCCATTCTTATTCTAGAGTGGTAAAGAGACAGAGCTATACAGGTCGTCTAGCTCCATCTCTTTCCCACTCTGGAATAAGAATGAAACAATAATGTTTTAAAGACGTCATATTAAACCCCCTGGATAATACTTGGCGTAAACAAACAATAACTCTTGCCGTTTTTTCAAGGTGTAGGCAGAGAGAAGCTACAGAACGCTATTAATTTTAACTGATATCGACAAGCTTATTGAACCAGTACTTTTTCATACAATACATTTTAACTGCCAGAAGAGAACTGATTGTTTTAGTTAGGAGACAATGGCCCAGTGAGTAATTTTTACTTTCTGCTGAGCCGCGTTAAACGCTGTGAGAACGTCAATGACACATGTCACGTGATGACAAATGTCACGTTTATCACGTTAGGGCAGCTATTAATACTGTTTGTTGTCTATTTGTAGATCAGTCTGTTTATAATCCATTTTTTTTGGATTTCGTACCTCAAAGGAAAAAACGGAACTCTGATAGGACCACTGTGTTCTCCGGACACTCTCATGGAAATCAAAATTAATAGGATACTTTCCGTTGATATAGAACTATGGAATTTGACAAGTACGAGTAATATCGTCTTAAACTATAAGTACAGGAAAAGGGCTGAAAACTATACATTTGTAATTAAATCATAAAAAATATACTTGATTCCTGAACTATTTATAATTTACCTACAAATTTGTACGGAACGACTCGCTCTTGTCCGGTTTATGTCTTATTGGTTGTTAGTAAATACAACCTTAAAACTACATAATGTATGTCTCTTCATTTGTGAACTACGTCACAAATAACGATTATCTAGGCACAGATTTAGACTCTGGGAGGAGCTTCGTGGCTAAATATTTACAGCCGCACGGTCGATCTTTAAGGTTAAGCCGTGCTTGTCGCGGTCGGTCAGTGGATGGGTGACCATAATTACATACCGAGTTTCCTCTGTGCCTCGAAAAACACGTTAAGCTGTTGGTTCCGACTGTCATTTGTAGATCTTTGACAGTCGTTATGAGTAGTCAGAAGCCGAAAGTCTGACATCCAGTCTTACCAAAGGGTAGCGTATTACCCGGTACTAACTGCGTTGTGGAGGTCAGATAGTCGCTCCATGTATAATACTGGTATTCATCTGCATTTGGTTAGACTAGAAGCCGAAAAAGTTTGGGAATAAAGGCTTAGGCAGATTATGAGATCTAGACTCCGGGTTTCAACAGAGATTTTCCTGTAGTCCCATATCACCCCACTGCACCCTATTGAACCCTATGTTTCCCTAAAGTAACTCTGGAATGTGACCTTGCGATTGGACGATTATACTTTAAATATTTTATTCGAATCGAATCATGACATAATTAAATGTTTGTTAAAGTAAAATTCGTCCGTACTGTTTGTAATCTGAGTAACTAAACACTCATTAACAATGAAGTAGCTTCATTATATTTTCGCGAATAAATATCAAATTCTGCACCGTTTACATTTTTGTAAATATTTACTCAAATCAGCGGTTATGTACTAGGTCAAGCAACACATGTAGCTGTGAATCTGTGAATAGTCGTAATTATTTGTGGAAGAAAAATAATATTACGAATTTGCAACTTTTTTTTTAAATATGCTGTTTGTCATGGCCGTTTGATATGGCGGTTTTGAAACCCAAAATGTACTTTCGTTTGTAATGAGTTTGATTACCACTGCTACTAAAACGGTGGAGGAAGCCATCGTGAGGAAACCGGCTTTTTCTGGAACCTTATCATTCCGAAAACCCATTAATTCCAAGACATATGACGACACTAACTGGGTCTGCGACGTGAATTCCTAGAGGAGCGTTGTCATCTCAAAAATCGAGGTGAAATATACAAGATTTTGTTTTGCATCCTCGTCAAATTCAAGGAGGTAACTATGCTAATGATTCTCGACCCGAATCAATAATAAAATGGGTAGGTTTTGTTTTTCGTTTTCCTTATTTACGCATATCGGTAAAGTGTGAACCACCCATGTTTTAAATGCGGCCCGTATGATCCTCTCCTTATAACTTCGCTTACACACAACAAAAAATCTCAAACTTTGATTCGATAATTTCTTATTCCCTAAACCACGTTAAGGGGGTCATTCTGAAATACTGACAAACTTAAACAACAACAAAATGCAGTGTTTTTTAACAATGAACTAGGTACCGTAATTTATATTGATTATTTATGTCTTTTGTGACTACATGCTGAATTTTGACGAGGATGCAAAACAACATCTTGTATAACATAACATCACGCCTATAATCCCCGACGGGTTACGCAGAGGTGTACCTAATGGTACACCGCCATTTTGCCAGTTATGTATAAGGCCTATGTAATAGGAGCGAGCCTATTGCCAGCAATCTGGCACAAATACAGACTCCGTGGCTGTTAATGAGTAATTTCTGGTGGAAAATCCCAATAACACTTTGCTAATACGCGGGAATCGAACCCAACGAGGTAGTCATCACGAAAATCGATCTTTAAATCCATACTTCCATACTAATATTATAAATGCGAATGTCACTCTGTTTGTTTGTTCGTTTGTTTGTTACCTTTTCACGACTAAACGGCTTGTCGGATCTTAATGAAATTTGGCAAGAAGATACATAGATTTCAACCTGGGGAAGGACATAGGCTATATATCATTACGCTACGACCAATAGGAACGGAGCAGCAATGAAAAATGTTGCGAAAACGGGGAAAATTTGACGCAGACGAAGTTGCGCGGGACAGCTAGTAATATTATAAATGCGAAAGTAACTCTGCTTTTTGTTTGTTTGTAACCTTTTCACGACTAAACGGCTTATTTGATGGTTATGAAATTTGGCAAGGAGATAGATTAGATCTTCGAGAAGGACATAGGCTACTTTTTATTCCTGAATAAAACTTCAAAATTTCCACGCGAACGAAGTCGCGAGCAGCAGCTTGTATATTTATGACTAGGTGTCCCGCGCAACTTCGTCTGCGTCACATTTTCCCCGTTTTCGCAACATTTTTCATTGCTGCTCCGCTCCTATTGGTCGTAACATATTGATATATAGCCTATGTCCTTCCCCAGGTTGAAATCTATCTTCTTGCCAAATTTCATTAAGATCCGATCAGCCGTTTAGTCGTGAAAAGGTAACAAACAAACAAACAAGCAGAGTGACTTTCGCATTTATAATATTAGAATGGAAGTATGGATATTAGTATGGATGTGCTTGTAATCACACCGGCATTCATACCCTATGCAAATCACGACACAGCAAGCAATCTGCTTGGCAAGCAGAAGATAGCAAGGTTCTATACTACTCTGGATGGCTACTTCGATACCAAGACACCGCGTACTACAGATAGTCAACTTTTTTTCTCAAGAATTTCGAAATTCCTTTATCAATTAAAAACAGATTCTCGTGAATCGTTTCACATGTGACTGAAGACACGTGACGATTCCTGCAGTACGAAGCTATCGGCACGAACTTCGATATCACTCGGTATCTACGCAATCGATTAGAATCGTTGAGATGTGACAATCGGTAGAACGTGGTTAATCGATTCTTGGGTGATTTTGGGCCACGATTGGGATAGTGAGGGCGCGTTGCATAGTTCTGTAGTCTCAAGATTCGATGCAGGGGATCGTGGCATAAACTTTTCTATGAATTCAGCACATGATCCTGTAGACTCCGGCACGCGTAGCATGACACTGTTGAAATGAGTTTTGTTTACAGAAGAATCGACATAATGACAGATAGATAATGACAATGTGCCAGTTTGTCGATTCTTCCATCGACAAAGCCCGTTTCTACGGCGGTCATGCTACGTGTGCTGCAAGAAAGTTTTTGTCGTTTAAAAAAGCCTCCTTACAAATTGCTATTCCTACACGGTCGATAATGTGTGGAACAGCAGTTTGATTCTACTGTAGTGTGTAGTTGATAAAAAAAAATACTGGGCGAAACCAGTTGATGTTTTAAAATTGATTAATTTTCTCAGCCAAATTATTTTTCCTTACCCAGTTTTTTTGGTGTTGTGATTCTCACTTAAAACACTAGTAAGTAATTTAACTGTGTCTGGATGACATGCTAATATTTAAAGCAAGAATAGAATCTGAGTGGAACTAAAAAAGTGGCGGCTTCCACATACATTAAACTTTCTGAGTGTAATGTACGTGGAAGCCGCCACTTTTTTTTGCGGCTTCATTTTAAGCTTCATTCCTAACACAAAATCCTGGATCGGGTAATCAGGCTTAATCACGGTATTAATAAATCATTAAAATACACAGAATCCAAAAGATCGTGAGGAAAGTTTTGAGTTTGAATGTGGATGGGTGTAGGAGTAGAGGAAGACCAAAGGAACGATGGATGGACTGTGTGAAGGATGATATTGGAAAGACGTGTCTGATGTGATGACGAGTACAGAAGTATGGAAGAAGAACAGGATATGGAACAGAGTCAGGAGAAAGAAGATGATGATACAGAATCCACGCACAATCTTGCCGGAACATCCCCCCTTTTCAATAGAGTATGACGAACATACGACCCAGTTCCTCATACTGCTAAAATAATTAAAAAACAAACCACGTTTAGTAACCACGTTAGGCAAATCATTATAAATAAAACGTGCAAGATTTTCTCATGAACAAAGTTTTTTAAACAAAAAAAAAGGCTAAAAATAGACCAACCACGTGTGTTTAATAACTCTAGAAACTTAGAAAACTTCCAAGAGTTACGGAACAGTTTGGAACTTTTTATTAACATATTGACATAATAAAATTTTACCTACTATCCTCACTTGTAACATTAATAAAACTGTAAATTAATCTTACGTACGTGCAGTTTAAGTTGAAAAGTCAAATCAAGAGAAAAAATAAATCATTTTTCATGAAAATATTGGTCCTTTACCTCATTGTCCTGCCCATGTCTTCTTCTTCCATACTTTTCTAATACTTATCCTCTCAACAGACACCTCCTCTCTAGCCATATCATCCTTCACTCAATCCATTCCATCCATCGTTTCTTTGATCTTCGTTTACGCTTATCCACATTCAAGTTCAAAACTTTCGTCATGACATTTTTCTCATTCCTCCGCAACACGTGCTCATACCTTGCCAACCGATTCCGATCTCTCATCATCATCACCATTTCAGCCGATAGACGTCCACTGCTGGACATAGGCCTCCCCCAAATGACGCCACATTGACCGGTCCCGTGCTACTCGCATCCAGTGGATCCCCGCAACCTTCACCAGGTCAGCGGTCTACCTAGTGGGAGGCCTTCCAACGCATCGTCTTCCGGTTTGCGGTCGCTATTCCAGAAGTTTTCGGCCCCATCGCCCATCCGTTCTGCGAGCAATGTACCCTGCCCACTGCCACTTTATCCGATTGTCTCTAAACTTTTAAATTATTGTTTTTTTTCCAAATTAAAATTATTCTAATCATTTCCTTTATTCATTTATAAATTCGCCACATTTTAAAATGAATCCTTATAAATAAAATACTTAAAAATTGTAGCCCACCGTTATCGGAAACAGGGTCCAAGCTACTGGCGGTCGGGGCTCCAGAGAAAGGAACCTCCTAACAATAAAAACCGTGTCCAGAAGTACCGCTTTCTGAATCAAGCTCTTGATGCAGCTGCCTAACGTGAGCCTCATGAGATATTGGTCGAGGCTCTTGGCAATTAGGCCATTGGCTGATACGAATATCGCCACAATGATCGCTGAGAGGACATCCCACATGTCGACAACCTCGCGAGCTAAGTCAAGACACTTGATTTGCTTATCTTTCTCGGCTTTTACGAGGTTCTCGTCATGTGGAACCGATAAGTTAACAATCATTGCGCGCCGCTCTGATTGATCCACCATTACTATACCAGGCTTATTGGCTATAATAGTCTTGTCAGTGATGATGGATTGATCCCAGTACAGTGTTATATTGCCATTTTCGAGCACTGGGTCGGGCACTTCCCAATCCACAAGGCTGTATTTCAGAGCAAGTTGCTGATGAATAATCCTGGCTACAAATCTTTGTCTATGCAAGTATTCTCCGTTAGCTAGATGAAAACACCCGGAGATAATGTGACGAATCGATTCGCCCGGACGGTGGCATGCCTGACATATTATGTCAACCGTCCTTCACAATAAATCTCCGGTAGTTATTCGTCATCATAACTTCATGCATAATTGCACAAACAAAACCTTCGGTTTCTCCAAAAAGGGCCCCGGAACGTAGCCAGGTTACGGATGCTGATTGGTCTACATCAGGTCCATGTAGGGTCTTGAAAAAGCGTCCGTGAAGCTCCTTACTCAGCCTGTGGTCGTCAATTATTATAATTATTATTTAATTATTTGACCCGACCAATTGTAAAAAACGACTTCGACTACATCTAGTATTTTTTTTTGTTTCGAGTATATGAAATTTTGAGAAAAAAAAGTTACTACAAACTACTGATTAAGTACTTACCTAATTAAACTAGGATAATGATAATCTATCAACTAATAAAGTTATCTTAAAAGTGAGACAGTAATTATACAATTGCTGTAACTATTAAGTGCAATCGTTTTAACTTACCTAATTAATGAGTTTATAACTACTTAAACTATTACTATGAAATAGTTGAGCTTAAGTAAATCTAAGTTAAAACTGGAAATTATAAAGTAATTAATTCTAAATATTTTAAAATGTAATTTACTTATTTTTTTATTTTTTATATTAAATAATGGTTATTTATGATGACTTAAACTAAAAAAAAACATAAATTTTTATCTCAGTTCCCTAGAAGGAAACATGACTTGTTACAAATTGTATCCACTACCATCGTGTATAAGTTCTCAAAAGACCAAAAATACGTCTAAAAATAAAATTATTAGCACACGAAAATCAATAGGGTAAACACCCAAATAAGCAGAATAGGCGCGCAAACTTTTACTCGCGAACTTTCAGCGGCAACTTCAGCGCTTCCTTCCGGCCAACCTTGCGTGCAGTGCGCGGGCGGCGCGGCGCGCCAGTCCGTGCTCGACCGCCGACGCGCCCGCACGCGCGCCACTACCGCTCCGCACCTACACGTGAACCGCGCGAACGCAACACGCTCAGGATTTAACTTGACGGTGCATGTGCTTTAGTGACGGCTTCTCAGTGCTTTGAAGTGGAGCCACGGGCTACCGGCGCCGCTGGGCCCGTGATTGGCCCGGGCGGCGGTATGGAGTCCCCGCAGATGTACGACGCGGCCGCAGCGCCACCACCACCACCGCAACCAGACCTCAAGAAGACAGTAGAGGATAAACGACAGACCTTCCCGCCTCCGGACCTAGACGAGCTCAATGGACAGGAAATTAGTTTGGATTTACAGCACCTCATTGAGGACCAGTTCCGAAGTGAGGAGAGCATGGCCTTATTCCAGGAAATACTTCCTGGTGGCAAATCTCCTCAGCCAAGGTACAATCGGACCACGTTGGCGTACATGCCACAGCCGGTACACTCAGGGGCGTCTTACGCTCCCGTTCAGGCGAACCAAGGGCACGAGCAGGCACCTCCCATAAAGGAAGAGCCTCCCGAGCCCCATGACTACCGAAGATCGGTGTCATGTGCGCAATATACGGGCCAATATAATCCTCAGCCGACTGTCGGTGTCAGTGGACCGTACGGAGGAGGGTTCACGCCGCTCCCGCCTCTAGGAGCACCTCTCCTCCCTCCGCTACTGAAACACAAGACTGCTCCTCCACGACGCTCGTCCTCAGGAAAAGTGCTAGACAAAGGGACAGATGAGTACAGAAGGCGACGCGAGAGGAACAACATAGCAGTGAGGAAGTCTCGCGAAAAGGCAAAAGTGCGTTCCCGGGAAGTGGAGGAAAAAGTGAAGACTCTGCTCAGGGAGAAGGATGTGTTACTAAAGAGGCTGGAGGCGGTGTCAGGGGAACTGAGCCTGCACAAACAGATGTACGTGCATCTGATTAACCTGAACCACCCGGAGATCACCGAGCTGTGCCGATCGATGCTACAGCTGGGGGCGCCGCAATCGCAGGATCACTCACTTTGACCATTATAGGTGAGTTCTCACATACGACACGTGTGTTCCGACTGCATCTGTGCCAGAGTTGTGTGCGATACAATTTGTGTGTATGATTATTTCGTGCCGAGCATGGAGAGTCGTAAATCACATGGTGTAAAGAAAAATGTTTCTTGTATTTTATGAGAGCGTTACGCAATTTGTTTATTGTAGTATGTTCTGATGTGTCGTTCAGTTTGTTTGAGTGTTTCTTTGATTGTTAAGCGACTGAATTTGGGGCATTGCTGTGAATGTGACTGGAAATGCCGTGCGGTCTTTATTAGTTTCTTTATGTAGCGAACATGTTGATTAGTATGTTCACGTGAGGAACTTTATTAGAATGTTGGTTCTTTCAGTTTTCACTTTCTGATATACTGATTCTAATTGACATTCTATTTTCGCTGCTTAGTGCTCTTTTCCTATTACTATTTTGTCATAATTACTTTTCTAAGAAAACCTAGTTTGTCTAGATGTTCCAATTGCATTAATAGTTACATCATTAACTAATCATTCTTTACTTATATGTCAGTTTAAGCTTAAAACATATTACCATTGATTTAGACCTGATTTTAATTTAGCTTCATCATGATCTTGTAATCACAAATATGTACGTTTTCTGATATGGGGTATGTGGTACCTGAAATTAATGAAACTTAATTTTAATTGTATGAGCCATATTTCTAAAATATAAATGTCAATAACTGTGAACTTAGTTTTCTATAGCACAGTTTATAGTAGAATTCTAATAGTAATGAACTTAATCATTTTACAGAGTGAATCATAGAGACTACTACCTTATCACACAATGCTTGTAGTTATTTTATTTATGTCTTTGAATTTATTTTTAGTTTCTCCATTATCATTTCATTTACCAGTTCCATTTCTGCTGGATATTTCAGAGGTACGATTTCCTTTTTCTGGGCTTCATTGTTAGCTGTGTGTAGATATATTGTTTATAGCTTACTGCAATATTGTGTTGCAATATTGTCCCGTATGGTGCAAGGCTTAAGTGATAGATTGCTAATCATCTCTTAGGTGACTTTTTTCCTGCAGTTGACCGATAACTAGCGATGTCTGCAAACGATGTATATTGGTTTTACTTTGAAATCCATTGATTGATTACTCTGCCAGTCTCAATGATGTTAAAGTGTGTCAAATGTGGACAGAAGCCGTCAATGATTGATTTCTTCTATTCACATATTAGCATGCATAAGAATTTGTTCAGGAAATACTTCGCCAACACTCACAAATATAGGTTCTTTGAGTCAGGAAACTCAGGATGTTGTGGTTAAGTAGGAGCAAACTACAAATAACATATTACTAAGATTTTCTAACTCACGTGTTCTCTCAACCGTAATTGTTTTTTTAAAACTCATTTTATAATAGTTCGTTTACAATCGTTGCACGTGAATTTCAATAATACGGCCACGTTTAACTGAATCATTGTGAAAGTTATGTGTTTTGCTAATACTCATTGAAGTCCCGTTTGCTAGATTTTTATTTATTAACACTACTTGGCTTATAAACTTTTTCGCTTGCATAATAGCGACCGACGTAATACTAGGGTCTCATCCGTTCTCAGAAGTTGTCTTTGAACTTTAGTACAGTTTACGATCTCTAGTTTTGGCAGTACGGTACTGGAATTTAATCTCTGCACGATTTATGACAATTCGGTATGTTTCCTAACGGTGGTCTGCTTACGTTACTGATGCTAGTTATGATTCATGGAGTCCTGGTACTTGGTTTTCAAGAATAGATTAAGTTTGTCGTAAAAAGCTTAACTTAGGTTAAAAAAAAACGTAACAAACTTCTTACTGAAAGAAAGAATATTATAAGATTTTCCCGTTCGTGAAAAATATTCTCTTTGTAACGTACTGGAGCGAAGGACGAGTTTCAATTTAGTGAAAGGACCACGAGTCCAACTTCGTTTGTTTATTTTTTCAAATAATGTGATGAAAATCACGCAACCCTTTAATTATTTACTTTGGTTCTTATTATCATGGATTAAGGTTGAATATTAACTCGAATCGCGAGTCGAGTACGCGCTATGCGAACCAAATGAAGTTACTGTCACTTTCGAAGCGGCCGTATGTTAGTGTATGTGATTAGGTTACGATATACGCATATAAGATTGTTATCAACGTGACACATTGTATATCTTGTTAACTACTGTAAACAGGAATACAACTTCAAAGACACACATGGTACCCGCTTGAAATTCTGCAGGCCTGGTAGGTTGCAAAGAAAGGAATTTCCTTGTAGACGATAATAATTTGAAAACACTAAAATAATTAAATGCCTATTGTAGTCTACGAATCAGCATTTATCAAAATACCAGCCATCGTCACGACAACATGCAAAAATAATAAAAAATGACGTAGATTTGATACAAAAATAATCGCACTTCCTTTAAAAACGGCCTTAACCCTACATAGATAAGTTTTGCGGTATTACATAAACGATAACACGAATATTTGCAAAAAAGATTATCTGTATACAAATGGCAATGGCCGAAGGATTTCAGATAATGCGCGCTGAAAATGTTAATAATACGAAGGAAAGTTTTGTATGTATGTTTACTGAAAGATAACGTAAAAATAGCTTCTTGGAACGGTAAGAAATCTTTTTATTAGTCTTTTTACATGTAGTTTTCAAATCAAATATTAAAAACACATTGTTTAAAAAAATATTTTATGTAAGCTTAAATTATAAGTATAAAAACACAAATGGACATCCTCAGAAATAATCTCTCGTCACTGTTGTTTATTCATTATTATCTTAAATAAATCACTTAATATTTTCCCACCCCTCGAGCCTCGGAAAATCCCGGAAGAAAACCAATTTCTAGAGACTGAAAATTGCTTCCATTTTTTTTATTAAAGAGAAAAGTACCAAGGTGACACTGAAACAAAAGCGATAACTGATAACTGTTCACTAATTATCATAAACTCTGCAAAAGACAGCGCCTTCGACGATTAACATCGTTAAATATACATTTTAATATTCCGGTTTTGGTCAATTTGAATTCTAATTTCAGTTCCTCGCTACCTATAGTGTCCTGGTACATAGTCTTTATGTTTGTATCCTAGCTAGACTTAGCGCGAATTTCCTCGGTGAAAATCAATTTTCCAGGCGGCAGGTTTTATTCCTTTTGCAGACAGAGAGTTGCCTTAAGTCTTACACAGTAAGGGTATCATTTAATTGATATTTAAAATCGCCGGGTCTCAAAGCTTCTGCCTATCTAAGTTTCCTCCAGAGACCTACTTTTGGCCCTCCTTTGTATTTACGAGTATGATTGGGAAAGTTAAGCCCATCTCGTTAACAAAATGATACAGTCAACCATTAACACCAAGGGTGTTTGAATTACTGTATATTCGATTGTATAAATGTTGTGGAAATCTAATCATCTTCTTGGCGTATCGATGGCAATCTAAATTGAGTGGACATAGAACTTAGGAGTTTGGGGCCTCCAGTAGCTTCCATCAGTTCCTGTAAGGAGTCAACAACCAGGCACGCAGGACGCAATAGGACTTGATTTTTATTTGTGGAACACTACACACATAGTAATTCCTGTATTCATAAAATAATTTAGCCTAAGTATCTTTGGGGTCAGTTTCACATTAGGTTTATTTGAAATAACTTATTTTCTGTAATGCAAACTACTTGCTCTACAAAAGTATAGTCCTTAGGTTTGCTTATTTCACGTTTCCTATATTGACCGACTTGTTACTACAATGACGTCAAATGTGTGCTGATTATGTTTTGTGTTAATTAAGCTTTATTACGATCTGTTTTAATTGCGTACCTATAAGAAATGTTTCTTTAAAGTATGTAAGTAGGTAAGGTTCCGTGGCTATAATAACGAGTCGATTGAAGTTTAATTCACGTTTCCCGAGGTCTGTCACCGGATTACTAGGACACCATAAATTCATTGCGTCCCTCCATTCTTTGAAAAGCACGCTGAGCTGTTAGCCCCGGCTATCATTTGTAGATCAGTCGTTATGGGTTATAGCAGCCCTAAAGTCTAACACTCCGTCTTACCAAAGCATATCGCCCAGTAGCTGCTTCGTTGATCTGGTAGTCGCAAGCGTGGCTGCTGAGCATTAGATCTTGGGTTCGAATCCCAGGTCGGGCAAAGTATTATTGGGTTTTTACAGGATATTTTTTTTGTAGCAGCCATTGAAATTTGCATTTGTGCCCGGTTGATGGCAACAGTCTCGCGCCCTATTTTATTACATGATAGTATAACCCAGTAACTGGGTCAAATAGCCGGTCACCCATGTAAAATACTGGCATTCAGTAGCAGCTGGTTAGTTGATCTTAACAGAGTTAGTAAAAGGCTGGGGGGAGCTGATGATGACAAGGTCTTCACTTACGGACAATGTTCACAGTAGTAGTGATGGCTATTGGTAATATTTATAGATCTTTGAAATTCTTCTTTCGTTGCAGGTAGACAGTGGAACCAAAGTTTGACAAGAAGTCTTACCAAGGGTTATCGTATTACCCAGTACTAACTGGGTTGTGGAGGTCAGACAGGCAGTCACTCCATTTAAACTACTGATATTCAGCTGCTTGCGGTTAGACTGGAAGCCGACCCCAATTAAGATGGGAAAAGGCTAGGCAGATATTGAGTAGTAGTTGCTATTGGTAACTAAAACTATATGTTTTTTTATACAAACGGACAATAGAGGTGCGACTCTTTCGTTTTTAAAGTTAATACATTCTGTTGCTAGGAAAGTATCTAGGTTACAAAATACATTTGTTTTGTTATTGTTCTCGCCATGTTTTTTCCGATTTAGCTGTCGTTTGGTTTCACTTAAATGATCTAGTTAACATTTGTCGCATTATGACTAACTTTTTTTTTTGCTAATTTTATTAGCATTTACGATTTATATGCTACTTTCAGCGGTCAAGTTGTAGGTCAATTTCTGTAATTTATATTTTCATGCATAATAATTGATGTTCTTTATTTTTACGTTGTGGTCATTTTTGGTCCTACTGCAAGTGGAAAGCGTATATCTTTTGAAACCATACCGGATGTACGATGTTTCAGGATATGTCAACTTAGCTCCGGAATAGCGTGAAAAATTTACCAGGCCTCTTGGAAAAGGAGCATAACTATTTAATGCCGGATCGAAATATTTAGTATTCAAATTCGTTTGTGCAAAACGTTGTCTGACGGCGACTTTCGTTTTCACCGCTGCGTCACAGCCGCAGGAAACTGGACCTTACAGCCGACAAATTAAGTCACTCTTTCGGCTGTCAAAGTTGAAATTTTCGCCTCTCGTGGCCTACTTAATGGCTTCCGTCGGTTTGACTTGTTGATTTTAACTATTTTATGTTTGCACGCTTATGGAACAATAGTTTGCTAGGTTCTGAATGTATATGAAATTTAGAAACTGAACACTAGTAGCTAAATTCACTTGTGGATGCTAATTTGCGTAGCATCAACTACGCAAAATTTCATTCTGCGTAAAATTTTGGCAAAACGGTTTACATTCGATGTCGGTGAAACTCTGTTGGACTTATGCGCGCCTAGTACATGACTGGCTGTTCTATGAAGCCTTCCCCGTTAGGTCTTTGATCTTTAATTAATGAATGATAAGTTAGGAGTTTCTCTATTTGTTGACTTCAAGAAGTAGGCAAGTTTTTGAATTTATAGTACCGCTTCTGAAAGAGTTGATTTCATAAATAAATCATGTTTCTTTACATTTTTCATGAGCATATGTGACCCATATAGGTCAGGTTTTCTTTTTTCAGGAGATTATTGAAACTTTTTGCTTTGTTTGGGCTCATGCTTAGAGTAACGAATCCTTTTATACTAAGGCTCTCTAAAGGCAAACTTTCTTCTATATTACATTAGCCTATGCGTTCCTAGTACTTTTAACATTCGCGACCTTCCGCATAGCGTTTTTTGGCAACTTTGTTTTCACTTTCTTCCATAACGGGTACTCATAAACTCGGTGATACCAACGTATGTTTTTTCTTCAAAGGCCATGTGCTTGATAAAATATAAGGTAATTGGCAAATATCTGCAAACATTTGCATGAAAAATGGAAATAAAGGTTTATAGTGCGTGAAAAGATTAAGAAAAATACTATTGCGATAGGTCAGGCAAGCCCAAAATGTTAATATTATATCCACAAACATTAACGAAGTATCAATAAATTGAAAAGATTATCAAAATAATAGTACTCGTGGGCGGACTTATAAACAGGTTATACTTTCGCGACTATTTATTATAGGTTTCGCTTTCTGACAAACGTTTTTTCTGTATGGATTTTGAAGCATGTTGGACTTAATGAAATGAGACGATTATCGTCGAGCGTTATTTATGCGAACTGACAAACAGGGCTGCCCCTAGAAATGTTTGTATTTTTAACCTAACTTGAACCTCACGGTACTTAAAATACGTCCTATGTAAATAATTCTGTACTTAATCTAATTCATGTACTGTTAAAACGCTGATAGCACTAAATTAAACCAAGGATTTAACTTAAAACGTTAATTATGCAAATAAAAAAACACAATGAACACATCAGATTGAGTTTCTTTTTTCAAATTATATTTGAACTATGATCGATTTCTCACATAATCATTGTTCATTAGCTATTCAAATTCAAATGTACGTATTAACATATATTTGTGGACATAATAAATAGTCTACCTACACTTCCATGAATCAACTTAGAGATTAGTGCACGATACCGGGTCGATATTTTACAGTATCGATAAAATGGATGCGATTGTCCGATATTTTAGATTTCCGATACAAATTAATACAATAAATGTTTGGATCGATACAAAAGTATCGGTATTGAAATGAATGGGTCGTATCATGAATTCATGACACATTAAATAAATTACACACTAAATTGCGTGACAACACACATACATTACATACAACAACATAATACACACAACATTAAGAAACATTCAACAGAATCATTGGAAGACAGAAGGATTAAAAACTAATCCTGGAATTTTGCATAGATTTCTAAAGCGATACATAACTACGATTTGATGTTTGGATATTCGGATCGAATTCCGAAACCATTCGATAATAATAATCGTATCGCAGTTTTGTTATGCGGATCGATCAAAAATATCGAAACAAATGCAGGTATCGTGCCTCCCTATTAGAGATAACTCTACGTGCGTATACGCATGGTTGTTGGCGCGATTGGCGCGCGTGTGCGTGGCTCACTTTCACTTTTTTTTTCGTTAATATGCCTTTTGTGTTTTTGGACGGTGTTATGTTATAAGAAATCATAATGTTTCGAGTGTTTTTTTTCTTACAGTGCAAATGGTCATTGGTAAAATAAAGAGACCTTTTAACATTTAAACCTGGTGAAAAAATATAGGCCACTAAGCCAACTTTTTCCTTACCCATAAAAAAAAGTTATTATTTTTTTTATAGCCAATTTAGATTCAAGTATCCACCAGACATCCGTTTCCAACTTACAAAATGCGCTAAGCAGAACAGAGGGCCGGTGCCAACCGGCGCGCGCGCCGCTTTGCGCAACCCAGCAGTATGTGTGTCAAACGATCGACGAATGACTTATGTCATGCAAGAGAATGTTGCCTTTATTTGTTTTGATTGTTTTACTATTACTTTTCGTAGCTTTTCATTAAAAAAAAAGAATAAGTTATCATATTCCACAGGAACTTCAGTGACACGCTGACAAAAAAAATATGTAGAAAAATACTTATCACTGTATTTTACAAATCTAAAGGTTTATCCAACTGGTAAGCTTATAGGTAAAAACAAGCCATAACTTCGATCGCCTACGACTAACAACGTGCCGAGTAATATATTATTCGAATTCAAATTAAATTTATTTTGACGTCGAACAAGAATAGTGTCAAATTCACTGTCCTTACATTGTCTATTTATACAGAAGCCGATTGGATTGGTTACAAATTTTGGGTAAAATATACTAAATCTGTAATTAAATTAACTATTTCAGTAAATCTGACGTAAAAGGACTGAATTCGTCATAATTAGGATAAAAGTTATTCACCCGCACCCTTAAAACACCACAAAAACACATCGAAAAAAAAAATGTCTAGACTAATCAACTATTTTAATAAAGCCTCATAATATAAAATTTTGTCCTTACAAGCCATATAAAGACCAAACTCTATATTATAAGGATAAACAAAGCTCTATTAAAAATTTAGAAGTAAAAAAAAATCTAAACTAGACCACAAAAATGTCATGGTTCAGTTATTGCATAAGGCGGCGCTCAGGCTCAGGAGCGGCGGCCATGTTGGAAAGTTTTCGGCAATGTCCGGGGAAATCTGTGACGCGGCATATACACGATTATGTTTGTATACGCCTTTTTATTCGGCGGGGTAGGTAGAAATCGAAGTCATCGATAATTAAATGATAAGTGATTTTTTGAAGAATGATAAGTGGTTTGTTTTCGCTGTAAAATTCGCTCTCTTGATGAGGATGTCGAAAGACTCTTCATTAAAGAGAAAAAATAAACAATGGATGGGTTGTGTATGATGGTAAGCTAAAAAGGAGGTGCGTCTGAGTACTGAGATGGCTATTAATAGAGATGTATGAAATTAAGACATGTTGGGCAGACTCCAAATAAAGTGGTACAAATTCAGGGGATTGCCCAGAAAAGTTACCATGACGTCTTAAAGCAGTACTTATTGTTTTATTGTCACACCAGTGTGGGAAAGAGACGGAGCTATACAGGATGTGCCACCTCTTTCCCACTCTGGAATAAGATTAAAACAATACTGCTTTAAGACGTCATGGTAGGTCACCAGGTGGCGTACCATGACGTCTTAAAACATTATTGTTCCATTTTTATTCTAGAGTGAAAAAGAGACGGAGCTATACAGGTCGTCTAGCTCCATCTCTTTCCCACTCTGGAATAGGAATGGAACAATAATGTTTTAAGCGTCATAGTAACCCCCCTGGTCCTAATGAAAAAGTTGACTTTTAGGGAGATGTAGCTTGAACTGTCCACATATCAGAGAATTGTCGTGAACTGGGAATACACGTATTCTTATATTTATTTAACTAATACAAAATCATGTGTAAATGATAACGGGAAGCCAATTCATCTAACATAATTAGCTAAATATGTTACAATGTTAAAATCAGATGATTCACAACTAATTATAAGTTTGTCGCTTGAATGACCATTTGATAAATGATAGCATACAGGAAGAACCGATAAGAACATAGTATAATATAATTCTGTCACACGCGAATTTAATCAGTTCAGACCATAAAATATGATCACGGAAATATTTGATTGAAGCTAATATTTACTATAGAAAGTCGAGAAATTAGGAGATCTTAAATTTTGTAGAGAAAAAATTAAATCTTAATTGACATTTGAATCACCTAACATGCGTAACTTCATAAAAATGTTCTGAATCAAGAATATGATTTGAACTTAAACCAGAGTGTGAAAATATTTATTGAACATGGAATTGACAAGTACACTAACTACATATAAACATTGTTATAACTAGAAACTATTAAATAAACTAACAAAAAAACATTTAAAGGGCAAATCAAAAAATTTTTAGGGTCATGGGGTCCGAGTGCTCACAGCCTTTTTAAATAAATTTCGAAACGCCTAGATGACGCGTCCCGCGACCGCAGTGCTGTCTTTTACCTTGGCCAGAGGCTAAGTGTCGCCATGCAACGTGGCAACGCTGCCGCCGCCAGTCTTTTGGGCATATTCCCAGCTGACAGCGGAGAAGAGGAGTTTTTGAAGTCGTTTTATAGCTTTTTGTTAGTTTTTTAAATATTTTTCCGAAAATTAATCAATAGATTTGATTTTCTATCAGCGATAAAGATGAAAAACTTCCAAAAAGCAACAATCTCCCAAAAAGCAACAGTCTCCCAAAAACTTACATGAATTCTGTCAATAGTCCTCGTAGAATGTATGCGATACGTGGTAACCGTTCCACCCTATATTTCCTTATTCCTTAGTAGCACGAAGAGAGTTCGTAGTGTTAACACAATTGACTCCGAGCCCTTTCAAGGCCACTTAATATACAAAAATAGGTCACGAGATTGGCTGCGATAGCCTATCAACTGGGCACTTCCCAGTAGGTTACATGCCTTTATTGTTACAAGCGTCATGTGCAGTGTGGTCTTTTTTATCATTATTGTTTGTTTTTGGGAGATTGCCCGCTGTTTTTTCATTATTTTTTTCACTTAACTATATTATAGTTAAGTTTTTGTTTGTCCATTGTCTATTTCTATATCTTATTCTATCATGTCTATGGTCTAACTTATTCCTCTCCTTACTTCTTCATCGTCATCATTAACCACAGCCCGAATGCCCACATTGGCCTTTCTTTGCTTGTGTTAATCCTGTGGGGATCTCTGCTACTTCTTTGATCTGCCAACTTCCTTTCATAAAACTCTTTTTTTTTGCCTACTCAATAGGCTCAATAGGCCCCAATGTTGAGCAAAGGTCTCCTCTTTCTCCTTCCAAACCTCTATTTCTTGTGCAATCTCCGGCCATGTCCACCCCAAAAGATGATGAAACAATATCAAATCGTCGCACTACTTTCGCCACAGTCTACCTCAACAGCGATTTTCTGCATCAGGCGTTTAGTGAGTGTCGTGCTTTGCTCTTTGATCTCTTTCATCATCTTACATACTTCCCTATTACTTGTCATCTCATCAGACACCTCCTTTCATAACATATGATCCTTCATACAGTCCATCTATCGTTTCTATTTGATCTCTCTCAATCTTAGTTAATTCTGTGGAATTCACGACATGTTTAACTGTGTAATGACTGTGTAACTACGAAAACATTAAGTAGGTACTACTTTGTAAGCTCATCGATCAAAATTTTACCAAAAATATTTTCTTCAAGGGCTAATTAACGTATAATGCGCCCTAAAATGTAGCTGAAACAAAATCTTACAAAGATAAAATTTGGAATACATCACGTGGGCTTCTCGCAGGATTATTTTACGCTGTTTTATTATACACTTATTGCAAAATATTACTGATTCAGTACAATTTCTCAAAAACGCGGCCCCGGACTTTGCGCCCAGTTAATGACAATAGGCTCACCCCTTATTACGTGGTACTTAAACATAACAGGCGAAATGTGGCTGTAGGTACTATTAGGTACATCTCTGCCTAGCGCTCTCTTTCTTCTACAGTATTATTAATTTAATTTCCTGAAGAAGATAAATAAAAACCACTTAAATAAACATTCTAATTGGATTATGTATTCTTGGTTGATAGGTACGGTCAGCAGCGAAAGTCGCGATACACATCCAAAATTATAAGACGTCTTATTTTTAGACCGATCCATATTAACAGATTGGAATAAAAGACATAACAATATTTGGATTAATGGTTACACAAATTCGCAATACAATATTATATCTGATCACACTGATCAGCACAAATGTTTGTGTAATATTGATAAGTGTTAACCGACTTCTGATGCCGACTGTACGTGTGGCTTTCATCCTAATTTCTTCAGCCGTTGTCACATCATTTGGTTATGAACATCCCTACACACACACGCCCCAGTTCACATTCGTCATATTTTTACGACTAATCTCTAACTTCTTTCTTTGCAGCTGAAGAGCCCAGGATCTTAAACTAAATTTTGCCTTTCTTCTTTCAAATCAATAATACCATTCTTCTTTACGTTGGCCAAACCTCCATTGAAAGCCAAAGTTTATTCTCGAGTAACAGTTCCTGGAAAACGTGGTTCCTTAAAATGTTGCACGAAACGATCTATGTAGCTATTTTTACTTCTTTCGCCTGGTTCTTTTCAGCGACCAGCCACCTGTCACCTGCCTGATATCCAAAACGTCACAACTGCCGTCCACCTGTTCATAGTCACAAGATTTCTTTCAGAATTGATTACGTGATCAAAGTTTCGTACCCCAAGTTCTATTGTTCTTCTTTTGGAATGAAAAGCGGTTGCGTAATAGCCTCTCCAGCTGTTTGCTTGGATTTTTGACTGTTTTTTGGTAAAGAGTCATAAAAAAGACGGTATCTTGTTTTTTTGTAATTGATTTTTTGGTATCGGGAAGTGTCCGCTGTGGTTTAAGATTTTTAGGATTCTATTGTATTTTGTTCATGTTTTTCTAGGCATGTTTTGAAAAAATAATGGCGCTTTTTACAAGCTTTCATTTAACTTGCAATGTTTGTATGTTTGTTTAAGGTAGAAGCGACAAAGCGTTTTTTTGATGTTGAACAAAATATGATTTGCGGCAGTAAAGAATTGCAGTCATTGAAATCATCCATACAACCCTTTTATGGTCATTTAATTCCATTGAATGACTATTTCATGAAAAAGTCACTCTGTGGGGTGAAATGAACTTGGAGGGTTGTATTTATGATTTTTATGATTATAACTCAGTAAAACCATATTAGTTACGGCCGCGTATCATATTTTATTCAATATAAAACCTTCATAATAATAACATCAACAGCAATTGCTTAATTAAAAAACAATGGCCATACCTTTCTCAAACAACATCTTTTCAGGAAAAGAAATATTTCGCCATTTTTACTTCAAAACTTTTTGGTGGGTTTCTTTTTGTCAGCAAAAAAGTATTTATTTCTCTTTTAGCCACATTGACAGTCACGTGGATTTGTTTTGCACAAAAGACCACGCTCCGGTTTCAAGTCACATGTTTTTCGCGGTGGCACCTCAGTATGGGCTGTACACGTTTTAAAATTCTGGAACAATAGATTTTTTTCATTTCGTTCCACGTTTAGGGAAACAATTTCATACTTGAGGAAATTTCGGAGGACCAGGTGTTCATATTTATTGTAACTTGTTTAGATAATTTGTGAGGTAATTCGATCTAATGCAACTTTATGTCGAATTATTTTTTCCTTCTTTTGTGTTTGGAAACTTCAAGTACAGCCGATTTTTTTGTTGTCTTTTGTTATGTCATCTAGGAGAAAAGTTGTTTGTGATTTGAATTTGAAGCAATGGGTTCTCTTTGACTTGGGTTATTTTTTTTTCTTTTATATTGGTCAATTTTAGCTTATCCATTGAATGGATTAGGTTCATTTAACGTTTATCTGATATTTATTTAGTAAGTAATATTATTTTCACTGAAGTAGAAAGCTTTTGCTTTTCGAATTGCTCGTCAGTGGTATTGTCACTATGTTTAAATCTAAACATTATCAAAAAGTAAGTATTTAATTAATGTTTGGCACCTCAGTATGGGCTGTACACGTTTTAAAATTCTGGAACAATAGATTTTTTTCATTTCGTTCCACGTTTAGGGAAACAATTTCATACTTGAGGAAATTTCGGAGGACCAGGTGTTCATATTTATTGTAACTTGTTTAGATAATTTGTGAGGTAATTCGATCTAATGCAACTTTATGTCGAATTATTTTTTCCTTCTTTTGTGTTTGGAAACTTCAAGTACAGCCGATTTTTTTGTTGTCTTTTGTTATGTCATCTAGGAGAAAAGTTGTTTGTGATTTGAATTTGAAGCAATGGGTTCTCTTTGACTTGGGTTATTTTTTTTTCTTTTATATTGGTCAATTTTAGCTTATCCATTGAATGGATTAGGTTCATTTAACGTTTATCTGATATTTATTTAGTAAGTAATATTATTTTCACTGAAGTAGAAAGCTTTTGCTTTTCGAATTGCTCGTCAGTGGTATTGTCACTATGTTTAAATCTAAACATTATCAAAAAGTAAGTATTTAATTAATGTTTGTCATCTCTTTTAAACAGAGCTTTCCTCTTTAAGCAATTAGATCTTTTTTTGCAATCAAATATTCTTTGTTTATTTTAGTTAATCTTCACAAAACTTTCCCTGTCTTCTTACTATCTAATAGACTCTTCAGCCTTATTTACTTCGAAAACAATTTGAAAAACCTTACTCCAATACTAAGTACACACTCATTCATAGCCAGTTGAGTATTTAGGGCACGCAATGATAATAATGACACACATTCGTTATCAAATCACTAAACAAACAAACAAACATATCTGATAGATCGCCGATAGATAAATTTGGGTTCAGTGAATAAAAGTATAGAAGGACCTAAAATTAAATGGTAAAAGAAAAAAGTGGCTCTTGAATTCTAAAATTCTCTCTGTAGAATTCAAGTTCAAATATAATTTCTCAAAACACGTTTTATTTAATTAATAGTGAGATTTTAGGTGGTCAAATACTTCAAATTATTGAACGAAATCGAAAACGATGATAGGCAGAAAGCAAAAGTAGCCTCTATGACTAACAGTAAAAAAAGCACTTGCCATCGGCGAATGTCATGTACTAGGCGCTCATAGCTTTGTAGTAGAACCTTTAAAAAAGTAGGCTTCTTTTTTCGCTACACACGGTTAGACAATTCTTCAGTGAATTAGTTTCATGTATGCTATGATACTCTAGTATTACGGCAGTTTAATAATACCTACTTTTGTGTTGTTTTCTGGCTTTATAAAATATGCCTTAATTATGTTTCCTTCTTTGGCATGAAAATTAAACTCGCCACGTAATCGTTTGACATTATTGACAATTAATTGTCTCGTTTATCTTACACATTCCATGAGAAAAAAAAAACATTACTCATTGATTGTGTGAGTTACATCCACTTATCTTAGAGATAACTTTAACTTCTATAGGCTTAAAAGTGGAACGATTCTGATTACTTGAAGTGCTGTGCTAACAATAAAACTGGGAAGAATGGGCTTCAATGTGTTTATGATTTTCTTATTTTCCGATTTATCATTATAATTTGTATGATTTTGCATTTATACCTATAACTGAATCTTATAAGTCACACTCGAAAGTGTGACTTCTTTTAAACCATCATGTGCTTTTGTAGCTGAGTATAATTTAAAGTCCCATTCTTACATAAAAGGACCAACATCGTAGTTAGAAATACATCAGTGGACGGTTATGTTCAGAATAGGAAGCATTGCGATGAACATTGTGAAGCATGATATGCAGTAGCTTTGATATTGCATATCGTATGCTTTGTTTTTGTGTCTCATTGATTGTCTTATCAATGATTTTAAAGGAATTTGTCATTGGATAGTAGATCATTCACATGTGACACAGTTGATTAGTGAATCATAGTATTTGTTCGTAGTATTTATATAGTACACAGTCTTTTGTGACTAAAATGAAATTTGCTTGTTCTGATTGGGATTTTCCGATATTCTAAAAACCAAGTGACTGTTTTCGGTTTTTAACGAAAATGTATTAAAGTGTGTTATTTATTCATGACATGAATATTAAAATAAAAGTGTAAGGCGTGCCAGATAAAAATCCAAGTCAGTTAGGTAACTTATTAAACAGCAATATTACATAATTTGAGCAGCATACTTCTATTCCCCCAAAACATTGACCTCTCAAATCATAACGTAATTATCAGCCGTGCGTCCATTTCGACGGCCGCATTTAAAATGACAATCGGCTCGCTTTGAGCGGCGCAAGCGCCGGTCCAACGCACTTTCACTGCGAGCTCGTGTGCGTGAGCTACCGTAGTGGGCGTGGCCATGTTTTTTTTTATTAATTTGGCCCACATTTGAGATTCTGTTACGTCAGCGTGCATCGCACTTGCATCGAGTTGAATGTAGGAAGCGTCACGCGAATGCGCGTGCAACCAATGTCATTATTGTAAAAGTAACGTAATGTTCTGTAAGAAATGCAGCGTGCTCTGCAGCTTGTTTGTTTATTTTAAGAAATGCATTCTGTTGATCTCCTTTTGTTTATATTCTCCTAGTGAAACTGCATTTGTCCTACGAATATACTTTCTTGTTGATTCATTACTAACTACGTTTTCTATTTACAAGCACTTATTTAGTTTATCCGTCAAAGACCTAATGACCTTCAGCTGTGTCCTTTGGTAGTAAAGATTATTTTACTTCCTGCTTTCGAGTTCGTGGCGAAGGTGGAAGGATGTCGCGGCCAGTTCTAATCTAATCTTTACTTTACAAATTATAATTATTGTCATTTCCTTTTAAAGTTTCTCCTTTTAAAACTTTACTTACATTTTGGTCCTTTTACATCCTCATGGTCTTTCAAGTCACAGCTGTGACCTGAAAGAAATTACAGGGCACATTACAGACTCCATTTCTATTGTAGTTTTATGTGCGTTATAGAGTTGAATGCATTGACATCAAAATGATGCACGCTGGTTTTGTATGCTTTTTTAAATTGTACATACGATAATCTATTTGTGTTGTGTTTGATGACTAGTTTATATGTTTTTTTTTTTATCTCATATGCATTTTTTTTTTTCAAACCCGGTCCTGTCCGAAAGGGGCATATAGGTATACCAAAGACATTGCTAAATACAATAAGTGAACATAAGAATGAATTTTAAAAACCCGTTTTTTGTTCCCTAAAATTTACCAAACTTTTAAAGCGTGAAAACACCATCTTCGGCGTTAGTGTGTTCGATCGTCAGTTGTTTGTTCATGACATCACTACTTTAGAAGCGACCGGAGTTTTGCTGTGTTGCCATGTCAGTTCCCTCATTTTATAAAAAAGACGGGGTTTTTTTGTACTTGATATCCAATAAGGACTATATGTATAAGTAGAATCTAATCTCGATACCTAATAACACCTTTGCGGATCGGACAGGTTTTTTTTTAACATTTTGAATATATTGTTTTTAATATGTTATTCTTGAAACGAAGGCGAAACAGCTGATATCAACTGCTTACCATTCCACTCAGGTTGTGGGAGTAGAATGGCGGAAATGTATGACTATGATGCATCCGATAGATTGGTATCAATTCCCGGTCCTTTCCTTCTTATGTTCTCCTGGTACCTCGTATATAAAGTATTAGGTAGGTTTATTTTCAGCTGCTTGTCTTGTTTGCTCTTTAAGCAGTGTGCACTCCTAGTATTCTCCAGCATTGTTCCATATATAAGTCAATTTACTACTGGAATTAATAATGTTCTTGATTTTAAATACAGTATCTTTTGTACTTTCTTGTCACTGGTGCATTCTTGTTACTTTTGGAACTACCATTATAAAATTTATCCATGGGGTTTTTATGATTTTCGTTCCTAAATCATACTTGATGGACTGGTAGTCAAAGTAAAGATTTCCTACATTCATAATAAAACTACGACTATGGATACTTCTCATTAATACACATTTTATGCATTTCTGAAAAAGCTGTCTCCCTGGAAAAGGCGCTCCAACCAGATGCGTTTAAATAATAACGACCTAATTTTATCCACGTGTGCGTGTATTATGTCACACACACATTACTCTACTTCACCGAACACAAAAAAAGCCACAATCTATTTCCGAGGTCACATACGAACGAGTCCCAAGCTAGTATCATAAAAAAATCACACAGTAAGGTCAATGACCCGCCGCCGAAACGCATCGGGTAATGCACTCATGCCGACGCGGGATACCACGATAGTACTTGGTACTTTGACTTTTGATTGCTTTAATCTTTTTATGATCGAATTGAACTGTTAGCATCTCTGTGTGCCTGGTACTTTGCTCGGATGAAGAAGATGGTTTCTTCAACTAGGCTTAGATTACTATTTGGGAATGGCTTTGGCCTAAGTTGTCACGTTTTTGGTACGAAAAATATGAGAATTTTTAATTTATTAACCAATTCAGAAAAACTGTCCATGTCAGGCCATCAGTCTATATGTATTTTTCTTAGAGGTTTACTCGTCTATTAAGTTATATACCTAGTTATATACATAGCCTAGAATTTTGTGTGATGCAGGAAATAATCGAGCCTTAGTGTTCTGAAAACTCCTCATCAGGTTTCACTTTTAAGTTTATAATAATACAATGTGTATTTATGTTGAAGCACCTAAACCAGTCACTTATCTATCATCCGTTGAGGAATTGCAGAATTCCGATGTCTATCGCGGTTAATTGAGAGAAAAGTTGAGACTTCTTGGCACACAAATTTATTTCTGATATTTAATAAAATGCCCTGAAAGTCGCTTTTTCGTCTTCATGTCAAGTATCTATTATATAATTTGAATGTCTTCTTCTCAATTTCAATGATGCCTCATACTTCTCACATTTATAAATGTCAATGTATAGCCTTTTTCTATGACATAAGAGCTTCCTCACCGCAAAGTTGATCGTCATCCGTTGCCTATTCGAGTACATTAAGTAATTGACACTACCTGAAGCCACTCTTGGGCCAACATAATATGTTTTAAATGTTGGGTGGCATAGCTGTTAGTTACATAACCTAGAATATTTTGATGTTTACTTTGACTACTTAGAAATTATAAATAGCTGTGAAGGTGGTCCATGATAAATAATTTAGACAATCGGAGGACGAATAAAGTATATGATAACGATTTCATAGCTTTTTACAAGAAGCACGGCAACGATTTCATCATTCATCTTTCTCTTGCCCTTATCCCAATCCATTTGTTCTTCGGTCCATACTGCTCTGTTACTCGTCATCTCATCAGACACCTCCTTTCTTGTCATATCATTCTTAATACAGTCCATCCATCCCCGGTACTGATAATTACTTAAAATTATAACTGACCGCATGAGGATGCGGTCGCTTTCGTTAAAGATGGAACCAGAAAATACGTTTTCTATCTTTATTTGCCTGCGTGCGTTTGAAAGAGCTAGGGATGAGACACATCCGAATTTTAGGAACTTATTCATCCGGAACTGGTCCTTACAATCAAAAATTATAAAACATATATATAAGATAGAGGAGGGTTAGAGTGTAGGGTTAGACGCTATAAATGTTTAAGGTACACAAACTAACGAAGCTAAAAAACCCAGTGGCTCAAATTCTATGGAATAGTGATTTCACAATGTCAAAGATGCATTTTTAATAACCTAAAAAAATAACCCAAAAAATGACGAACTAAAAAAAACCGTGCCAATGTGAATAGACAAATTAGTGTTGACATTTCGCACGTCCCACTTTCTACTAACATTCAACTTCAAAAATTACTGTGACGTAACAATATTACTGGGACATTGGGTCTTGGGGTCTTATGTAAGTTGAATTTGGCGTTGCATAATCTGTGAAAGTCGGTCGGCAAGCTTCCGTAGTGATGTAATGGTTCTCAAGTGCTGGCATACTTGTGTGGACCATGAAACCGTTTTTAAACGATTTGGTTGCGGTCATGTGGAGTTTGAAAGTCGGTTTTGGGTTAGGAGTTGGTAGTTCAGATTGGCTGTTGGATAATCGTTTTTTTTTTTAAGTTTAATTTTTGTTTTTGCTACAATTGGGAGTACTTTGCCTTGCAGTCGGATAGTACAAGCTCATATTAATCGTTATAATGTACTTACCTATATTTTTAGGACAAGCTTTCAGTAAGCTGTAGTTTTCTTTTTTATTCTTAAATTTTACAAGAAGCTTTTATCTTATTCACAGTGACATGATAGTCTCATCATAACTTAAACTAAATACTTCTCTTAATATAATTGTGTGGGTTTGTTTTTTTTTTTACAAAATATTTATGTTTTTTTTTCTTTTTGTTACAGATCGAGTAAAAATCGGCATACCGGAAGCCCGTGTGATACTGTGCATTAACTAAACTTAACAAAAAAACGTGACGCCTCTATTTAGTAAGTTTAGTTAGCGGAATTACTATGTGATTTTTACATTACTTTTTTTATAAATATACATGGATAGTTTAGATTTTAAGCTAACGTAAGATTAGAAGAATACGTAACGAAGCATAGATGCATACGATTGAACCAGTTCTCGTTTCTTCGACGTTACGACGTAATTCAGTACATATTTAATTAAGTGAGGGTCTTTATTTTGTGAAAAATTTTCAAATAAAAACATGTTTTTTTTTTAAAGATTCTAAAATATTTATAGAAGAGGCAATGCACAACACTACCGCTATTGGAATAGGGTTGTCAGTATGATGAATGACACGTATAATTTAAAAACTTATATTATTTATTCAAGTTATAATAAATCTATGTAATTACGTGTTTTTTTAGTCTTACTTGTAATACCTATCATCTGATGTTACTGGTGACTCCCAGCCGTAAAGAAGTGATCTCAAACGTAGGCAGGGACTCGCACAGCAAAACATGATCACTGCCATTGTTGTCTCGAAAATGTACTCTAAAATCATAACAATAAAGTCTAAGTTTAAATAAAGGCTGCATCTTAGCTCTACGTCAATTCATTGTCATAATATTCCATCATTTGTCATCGATTTTGTTATATGACATGTCATTAATAGATGTCGTTCCAAAATTGTTGTAAAAATGTAAAGGATTATATTATTTAAAATGAAAACTATTGTGCTTATTGTTATTGCTTATATTTTTATGCATAACTTGTACTATGATCGTTTTGATTTTAATATAAGATATTCATATTTTTTCTAAAATAAGCATTTTTGGATGAATTTTACAAAATCTAGAATGTATGATTGTAAAAACGACATCTGGTTTCACGTAGCATTCATAAAAAAAAAACTCATACAAAAATGACTGATCAGATTTTATACCATGAAGACAGTAAATAATGGATTTTTTTCTTACTTTTCGTTAACAATTATGTTAGTTTACTGTAATATATAGAATACTATAGTTATCTTAATGTAAATTGGTTGTATATAATTTTGAATCAGTAATCAAATGTCTAGATTTAATTGTAATTGTTTTCTCTAACTCCTTGCACTTATGAGGACAGAAACGGTAAATATTTTGTGGTATCTTAATAATACTTGAAAAAAACATAAGTTTGTTTGTATTTGCCTGTTCTGATGTAAGAAATTTTAATGATTGTTGAAAATAACAACTATTTTTTTCTTCTTAAAATATTTAATGTGTACATAATTCTACTTTAGGCGTAGCGCTAAGCGTATAGGTTTAATGTTTCTTTGGGTTAATATTATTTCGTTGAGTCTAAAATTTTTATTCCTATTAAAGTACCTTTAACTTCTTTTTTGTTAGATATTTTTCTTGTCTACTTACTTTATGATTAAGTGATGTTTTTAAATGATAAAATCATGATATATTATGGCGTCGCCAGTTGGCAAGTACAAGGAGTTATTTATGTTAAAAATACTTATTGATGTAAATGTTATGCGCTACTTAATTTTGTTTTACGGTAGCTACAAGCACGGGTTTTAGGCTGCTTAAAACAGATGTATATTATTTTAATTAAAAAAAGAAATGCAAATATTAACTTTGAGTGCCAACCCTGATGGCAGTGGTGTAAAAATAAAAACAAAATTAAATATTTTTGAATGTGGTTTTTTGCTAAAGTTAGGGATGGCAGTCATCGTAAAACGGGTCTCGAAACAGGTAGTTACCAGATTGAATCCTACATTTTAATAATGAATATAAGAGAAATGGCATCTACACACTGATAGAGTTGACGAAAAATCTTGTATATTTCGTATTTTATGAAACTGTATTATAATAATCACAAACACATGTGTATTTTTATAACATAACTTTTTATGGACTTTTGTAAAACATTTTACACACATTTGAAAAACAACTGTTTCACTGTTTCTTTTATTTAATTTCTAAGTTTATTTATTTTTACACGAAACTATTTAATATTCGTCACAAAAACTATAACATATTTATTAAAAAAAATATAAATATTTAAACCTAATAAAAGCTCGTGTGTAGACGTCATAATATACACTATACTCCGTCCCGTTTTTACCTGCTTTTATTTAAAAATATAATAGAAAATAAGCCTAAGCACATGAAATATTTTTCAAATACTTGTATAAAACTATAAATAAGAAACTTATATGTATAAAACTAAAGAAAAAAATGTTTTGGCTTCAATTTATAAGTACTAAATAGGCAAATAAGTATTGCAAAAAAAAATGCTAATGGAGAACTTGCAAAGAAATGCAAATTATTGCTGAGTTCTGAGTGGGCCTTAGATTTGTCTTGTTTTCTTATGCTTGATGTTAAAAAAATATTGTTTTGTTTTTTGTTGTCTTATTTTTCTATGTTGTCCAGATGGTGCTACAAGATCAAATCTTTCTATACTTCTGAGCCAAAGACTATTATTTTTTTGCTTAATATTTTGTTACTTTGCGCGAAAATATTGATTTAGATATTGACATACTTAAAAAAGGAAAGTCATTGCAAATAAATTGCACAATAATGTACAATAAAAATATATAAAAATTGCCCTTTTTTTCTGTTTGCCAACATTTAAAGAATATGATTTTGATTTTGTTATGAAATATATATTATTTCGGTCCTACTTTGTACATGTCGCTTTAAAAGTCCTATTTGGTAGGAACGAATGAGGCCTTGCTAATTTTCTCTGACAATAATACTAGTGGTAAAAACCACGTAACTTCGATGTTATAGGTGCAATTAAATTTAATATATACCTATTTAATAGAAAAATATACCTTTTGTTTTCTTTTGACAACCCTATTCAACTTCCAACTGTTTAAAAGCCGAATTATGTAAGAGCTTAGTTATTTGATACCAAAAATTGATGCACGCAAACGCAATAGTGTTTTCAAGACCTTTTTTTTATCGGGTGGGAAATCATCAAATGACTCCTCCCGATCTGGGCGGATCGAAAGGGAGTGTCAGACTTGTACTAAGTACAAGTTAAGTTAAGTTTGTGTTAAGACCTGGTGGTGTACCATGACGTGTTAAAACATTATTGTTCCATTCTTATTCCAGAGTGAAAAAGAGACAGAGCTATACAGGTCGTCTAGCTCCATCTTTTTCCCACTCTGGAATAGGAATGGAACAATAATGTTTTAAGCGTCGTCGTAGTAACCCCCGGTTGGGTTCAAAATTCAGCAACATCGTGCCTGGCCCTCCCTAACTATGTTTGGGTCGTATCCAGATGCAGCAGATAGAGCGACGGCCTAAACGAGAACCTGGTACCAATCCTGTATAATTGAATGAATCCTGACTCAATGGCGTGAATGTAGATTAGGCTAGCATAGGAACGTGGAGATTGGCACAACAAAAGAGAAGTCTATACCCAGACGTAGATGAATTCCGGCTGCGGATGATGATGATGAATGACGTGAACAATGAAAAACTTTTCGATTCGAGATTTGCTGGGACACAAGCCTATGAGAGGGAGTAAGTAAGTTCAAAATGGTTGAGTTGAATGATGGCTGATCCATTGGTCATGTTCGTGAACGGGCGCTATCAGTTGTGCCTGGTCATCTTTTAGTTGCCACCACGGCTTATTTCGAACTAATTATTTTATTTTTTAATTGTCTTTTTTTTTTTACTAGGGCCACTTTTAACGTGCACGTCTTGCTACATCGTTCTCACATAATGTACCATCTCAACATGAATGATGTAACCAAGGTTTTTGTAACAAGATTCTGATTTAAAAGAGTGTCCATGGAGTTTCTTGCCCATTCTTCTCCATAGAGATCTACGCTTTGAAATGGGCAACTACAGTAGTTTCACAGTTATTATGTCTTGTGACTGGGACTGTAGCTTCATTTTTATTGTTGTTTGACTATTCAAAAGTGCCTGTAATTGGCTTACTTGAAATAAATGAATTTGATTTGATTGATTGATTTGAGTATTATAGCCAACGCTATAATACACCAAGCTGTCCATTGTGGGTTGATAGATCTCTCATATCTTCAAATCGATGGCTCCTAAGTGTACTGAGTCAACCAACATCTTCGACAATTACACTTTTTAGTATTTTTTTTTTTTCAATTAAATCATTCCCTATTTATCCGTGTAAAAAAATCGTATCCCTATGAAGAACAAAAAAAAGAGATCTGTTTTAAGTCTACAATACCTACAATAGTCTACATTGCCTAGTAATGAATAACACCCGTCTGGATGTGTCGGATACCTTGGCATATCCGGTGCCAATTCCTCTGCGCCAACCTGCCAGTATTTCGCCAAACGTTGGTACAAAAGTTGGAAGATAGATTTCTAATCTATATTTATAAATAAGGGCGTGGCAGTATGATAAGATAGTCTAAAGATAGGGCAAGATGAAAAATGCCGTAGATTTTGTTATGTCCCTACTTGAGCGATGGTGGTCAAATCTGGCGCACCTAGTTGAGTCAGGCTCTCCAAATGTCTTCTTCACCTACTTTGGTATTGAGGTTGAGCCACACGATAACAGACACTTACAGACAATTTCGATTGCTGGACAGTTCATTCAAATCTGTGTGGTGCTTTTCTTAAGAGAATATCACAGGAAGATCAGGATAGGCCCATTTAAACCGGTGGGGTGCTTTCCTTAAGAGACCGCCTCAGATAATCAGGTGGGCCTTAATAGTCGGTCTGATTTCTGGTAGTTAATTTCGTCATGCTCGTCTAGCTATCGTCTATGAGGTCCACCGTGACGAATTCTGGCTATGTTAAGGCTTCACAATAGTGACTTAGTTGACCAAATGGCTTATGGTGCATATGACAAACTTACCATAAAAATTCAAAAGTTGTCAATGACTTATAAGTGGCCTTTGATCTTCAGTGGTCTCTCAATGTGGTTCGATGACCTGGTGTATGTTGGAGGAATAAGCTGGATGCAAGAAGCATAAGACCAGTTGAAGTGTCGACCCCTAGCGGAGACCTATATCCAGCAGAGGGCATTATAGTAGTTGAAAAACGGTAGTGACATCACTAACCTTCTGGCCAATCTCTGGACCGACTCATAAAATTGCCTGCGATACGTTATCAAGAAGAAGATGAGGACACCTTTTGAGATATTTGATGATGATGGTATCCCAATGAACACAGAGGTATTATCAGAGATGCATTGTCAAATCCATGTCTTTGTACCAGGTCAGGTAAGTGATTAACCGAGTCATCATTCTTATGCAACGTTGGCTGAAACATTGGCCATGCATGGCCCCAACTCCTGGCAGTAGACAGCTACTAAAATACCAGCATTGTATCCCTGATCACCTTGACAGACATTATATTTATACTGTCAATTGGATTCAGATGTAATTATAGACATGTGATACTTTCTTCTGTTCTTAGTCATGAACTACATATTTTATGTAGATTGCTATTTATCATTCAATTAATCAAATCATTTAATTCGGATAACTAAGATCCGGATTCGGATTTATGCTCATTTGGTCAAGAATATGTATTTTACCGCCTTGTCCTCGGTGTTTTTCGGTCAAAGTTGGATATGCTCGAGAGCATATGAGAACTCCCGACAACCACCTTAGGAAGCCATCGAATGCAGTCGCTGTGGCCGAAATCGGCTAGATGGCATCATCATCGCCTCAGGTCCAGCCGCTCAGGATTCTTTATATGAAACTTCATACTGCAATGCACACATGTAAGCATATTTAAGGCACTAACGGCGTCCCCTTGTCTAGGTTTAAGCTCCCATATTCATTCAAGATTCGACTGTATGTCTTGCTGGGGAGTTTGTTCCGCTTCTTCTTCTTCCCAACTAAAGTCCTAGGAAATGGCGAAGAGCGCTGTGGGGGACTATCTCGTGTAATTGCCGTTCAAAAGTGCTGATCTTTAGACTACAACAGCCCACTTAAATCTGAGATTATTTAAAAGTAAATTGCATGAATGGTT
The DNA here is from genome assembly GCA_963082945.1 of Cerastis leucographa. Classification (NCBI taxonomy): domain Eukaryota; kingdom Metazoa; phylum Arthropoda; class Insecta; order Lepidoptera; family Noctuidae; genus Cerastis; species Cerastis leucographa. Next base: position 20,170,932 of record OY720355.1, read on the forward strand.
GTGTAGTCATAGTTTTTATAGTGACTTCTTAGATAATAAATGTTAAAAATGTGTTGTGAAAATTCGTACGCTTATCGCTGTTAAGCAAAAACATGTTTGCTGTTGTTATTGTTTGTATTTTACCATTTTTTATACTATCTTTTAAGCAAATAAATATTAGGTATTCTATTCTCTTCTATTTTATAGGCCTCTCCAATCGCACGCCACTTAAATCGATTCTCGGCAACTCTCATCCAGTTGCTACCAGAAACCCTGCTCGTATCGTCACTCCACCTGCCTGAGGGCGTCCCACCTTACGATTGCCGATTCGTGGTCCCCACACAAGAACACATCTTCCACGATGTTCAGTCTAGTTTGAATTAATCACTTTTGATTTTGGTCGATATGTCCCCGGGTTTGATTTGGTGTTTTTCATTTGTTTGTAAGCCTAGATATCTATGTGGTTTAATAGCAATCGAATCGGCCCTGCAACATTTTTGCCTACCTCTTATAGTATCTGCCTACTACAGACACTCTATACTCACACTTATCATCCATATTCATACTTTTATTGGTTTTACATTAGCATATTACCAATCATTTCGTTTTTATAAATATTTTCTTTATATCCTTTGTTGTGACATGTTTACTTCAAATTTGTCAGATGTCATTTACTTTTATTTTTGATTCTTACCAGCCAAACTCTCTATGAAGGTTTCATTTAGATTATATATTACTAAAAATTATTATCATCAATTCGTTAGTTCAATTGTTGTATTTTATAATTAATTGCGAATATTTGCTGTGTAAAGATATTCTGAGTTATATTTATAAAAATATTATGCGCAAGGTTTTTGACCAATTGCTACTGGCTGCTTTGAATACTGGCAGGTTGCGTCTTACTAGAGCGCAGCAGTTTTGAATCTGAAAAAGAAAATTGGAAGAAAAGAAACGGAAGATCAGGGTATAAAAGGGATTTCTGACGGATGCCCTGGTTCTAGTCTGGAGTTAAGAGTCGGTTCAGTCTGGACACGAGAAATCAGTATAGTCTAAAATCAAGAAAACAGCTAAGTCTAGTTTGGAGTCAAGATCTGTCATATCTTGAGTTTTGAGCACAGCCTGGTGGAGTCAAAGAGCGGCCTTCGTTTAGTGCTGCCGTGGCTGTTGCTAACTGTCTGCTGGAAGCTGCTTTGCGAACTGACGAGCCTGGCACTGGGGCTCATTACCTGTCTGCTGGAAGCTGCTCTTCGAGCTGACGAGCCTGGCATTGGGCGGTACGTGTCTGCTGGTGGGTCCTACCAAATCGCCCTGCATCAAGTTCGTCGTGGTCAAGCTCATCTTAATCAAGCCAGCTTTCTACGACTGCAAGTTTGTCTTCAGTTACTATCACGCTCAGAGATTTGCGGAGATATTTAAAACGTTCTCGGTTAACCTGCCCTTCACTTTTGTACTAATTTATTGTATTTTTCATTTCATCATTTATTAAATTCATTTTCCCCTAATTACTTTTTTAATGTATAAATCTGTTTACTCCTTTCATCAAGGAATAAGCAAGTTTGTTACATTTTGGCGCCTAACGCAAAATCAAGTCTTGATCTTAAACATATTCTCTAAATTCTAAAACAACTTCCACAAGAGATTATATTTGGCAACTATTTTCATCATAATATGTTCATCAAATTACATCACTTAATCTACTTATAACTCTTAAACACTAAAATCATATATTTATCTATACCATCTACGAATCTCATCAAAATAGGTTTAGTGTTGTGGGCTCGAACTATTATCGGCGCTGGTTCAGCGCAAAAGTATAGACTACCACACATGACAGTCCTTCAACGCTCTTGAATATTTCAAGTAGGCTATTTTTGAATTCTTCTTAATAATAACTCACACTCTCTTGACCTTCTCTCCCTTTTAATTTTATACACTTTAATTTTAACTTTTTATCTTATACTTACTCATGACTCATCTCTATCCTATTCCCTTCTTCTAACTGTAGAGTTTTATTCGGTCTATTTAAACTCTATAGTTTTTATTTTCTATGTTCTTTCATTGGTTCTTAAACCATTAAAAGATTATTTTTAATCTTCTTCTATATCTGATCTTATCAGATAACTCTTTGAAGTGCTTTTAGGTACAAGTTACCTAACCTTCTATTATACTATTTTCTTATCAACTCTAAAAGTTGACTGAAGCGGGTTGCGACTTCCTTTAAATAAGCCTTCGCTAATCTTCAACTCTAAAGGTTGATTGAAGCGGGTTGCGACTTCCTTAAAATAAGCCTTCGCTAATCTTCAACTCTAAAAGTTGACTGAAGCGGGTTGCGACTTCCTTAAAATAAGCCTTCGCTAATCTTCAACTCTAAAAGTTGACTGAAGCGGGTTGCGACTTCCTTAAAATAAGCCTTCGCTAATCTTCAACTCTAAAGGTTGATTGGGGTGGATCCCTTATTAAAAGTCTTTATATTTCATCTTATTATGGGTTTTAGACGCGAGCGGATTACAACTCCAAAAATAAGCCTACTGTTATTGATTTATCAGGTGGAGTAGTGATCATTGAATGTGAATCCTACCTGGCCTAACTTCGTAAGATGTCGGTGTGTTTGAATGAGTTATGAAAGTTTTGTGAATGTTGTAATACTTTAACCTTACCAAAATTTTTGTTCTAGGCCAAAAATTTTCTCGGGGTCGTTGGGGAAATATAGTATCTGCCTACTACAGACACTCTATACTCACACTTATCATCCATATTCATACTTTTATTGGTTTTACATTAGCATATTACCAATCATTTCGTTTTTATAAATATTTTCTTTATATCCTTTGTTGTGACATGTTTACTTCAAATTTGTCAGATGTCATTTACTTTTATTTTTGATTCTTACCAGCCAAACTCTCTATGAAGGTTTCATTTAGATTATATATTACTAAAAATTATTATCATCAATTCGTTAGTTCAATTGTTGTATTTTATAATTAATTGCGAATATTTGCTGTGTAAAGATATTCTGAGTTATATTTATAAAAATATTATGCGCAAGGTTTTTGACCAATTGCTACTGGCTGCTTTGAATACTGGCAGGTTGCGTCTTACTAGAGCGCAGCAGTTTTGAATCTGAAAAAGAAAATTGGAAGAAAAGAAACGGAAGATCAGGGTATAAAAGGGATTTCTGACGGATGCCCTGGTTCTAGTCTGGAGTTAAGAGTCGGTTCAGTCTGGACACGAGAAATCAGTATAGTCTAAAATCAAGAAAACAGCTAAGTCTAGTTTGGAGTCAAGATCTGTCATATCTTGAGTTTTGAGCACAGCCTGGTGGAGTCAAAGAGCGGCCTTCGTTTAGTGCTGCCGTGGCTGTTGCTAACTGTCTGCTGGAAGCTGCTTTGCGAACTGACGAGCCTGGCACTGGGGCTCATTACCTGTCTGCTGGAAGCTGCTCTTCGAGCTGACGAGCCTGGCATTGGGCGGTACGTGTCTGCTGGTGGGTCCTACCAAATCGCCCTGCATCAAGTTCGTCGTGGTCAAGCTCATCTTAATCAAGCCAGCTTTCTACGACTGCAAGTTTGTCTTCAGTTACTATCACGCTCAGAGATTTGCGGAGATATTTAAAACGTTCTCGGTTAACCTGCCCTTCACTTTTGTACTAATTTATTGTATTTTTCATTTCATCATTTATTAAATTCATTTTCCCCTAATTACTTTTTTAATGTATAAATCTGTTTACTCCTTTCATCAAGGAATAAGCAAGTTTGTTACACTCTCTAAGAAATACAAACCTGTTCTTATTTTAAACCACCAAAATATCTAACTTCTGATTTGAACAGCAACATTGTATGCTGTAAATTGACACTACCACCTTAGTAGTATCAAATTAACTACAAAACCAATGATTTCTTCGAATTACCTACATCGACGATTTTATACTGCTTACACCTGTGATGGTACGTCATTTACATTGTATTTGGAAGCAATCCGAATGCACAAAGATTGTGTTGTTAATAAATAATTTCCAAATGTAGGTATTTTAACTGATAAGCTCACGTTTGACCACCAACTTACTGACTGATGTGATGATGAGGTCCAAAATCTGCATGCTTGTCTGAATTTCTAGATTGTCACTTAAAATGACGCTAAGGGGCGTAACTTACGTGTACGTTGTGGGAGCGAACTAAAAGGTACTTTTATTTCCACTGCTCTCGAAACGGTGCAAGAAAAAGTCGTGAAGAAACGTTGATAATAGGTAATGTTCCTACTGTTGGAACACATACCTCTTCTCTGTGAGAGGGAGTGGGTTTCCTCGACCCAATCCCCAGTATTTCAACCCACACTGCGAACTTTTGGTTTACGATGTTTTCGCTCGCTGTTGTAATAACAGGGGTTCTCATCACCGTACAAAAAGAGGTATTGCCCTGCTACGCAGAAATTTGCATTAATATTTTCCATATTTTTCTATTTACTTCTACAGCCTTACAGCAACTCAAGACATCGCGTGTCCAGCTAAAGGAAAAAAACTGGAGTTTCCATTGTTTTACCAGCATTCAATAATTTATAGGCCGTAATTATATTAATGAATCACCGAGGTTGTCATGCTTCCGGATACTATGATCAGTCTTCTGCTTCCTGTTTCGTGATGTACTGGCACTAGGGTCTGAGGACTGCGAGAAGATGACACTTCAGGTTTTAGTAAAAAGGGTGGACATAAGAGAACAAGAATTAATGTAGGCACACAACATAGCGAGAAACATAAGGAATTACCATTTGACGAGATTACAGGATGTAATCAATCAATAAACTAAAAAGTCAGCTTCTGAAAGTTTAGGGAATTGAATTAATACTTACAGAACGTAGTAAGTTACTTCAATTTTCCATTATTTCTCTTATTTGTCATCAATAATCTGAAAATTACGTTAACACGCAAGACACTGAATAAAAAACCTGTCTGTCTCAATCGATACAACTATAATTATCGCAATCTATCGATAAATCGTCGACAGCTACTAGGAGCACATAAACGGTGAGATGTATAAGCGCGAGGGATACGCAGGGCTGGCCCACAAACGCATCCCACTTTAGAATTTGGGCCGATATAAATACGCACTGCACTTGCACCGTCGCGTCAGGTAGGGTTGTCACAATCTTGTATATTTATACATTGTACAAGAAATAATTATACAATGTTGATTTATCGTTTACTAGCTGCTCGCGACTTTATTCGTGTGGAATTTTTATTTATTTTTCAGGAAAAAATTACATTCAAACTTTCCTAGTCTTTGATGAAAACAGTATCAAAATCCGTTGCGCAGTTTAAAAGATCTAAGCGTAGAGACGACGGGAAGCGATTTTGTTTTATACTATGTAAAGATATACTAGCAGATGTCTACTTAAGATGTGACATTAAATTAGAAGCTGATGACTGTCAGTCTACTGCATAATAAAATTTTAGTTATTACTGGTTTAGTCTCAATGTTGCCTTAATACCTTTGACGACACGGTTGGTGCAGTGGCTGAGTGGTTGACTGCTGAGAAATACTGGTGCGCCAACGTCTAAAAAACAAAAAAAATGTCCATTATCCTTAGCTTAGTAGTTAGGTAAGAACTCAAGATTGTTTTTTGGGATAGACGCAGCTTTTTTTTTATAACAAATGTTGGTGATGGTCCAAATAAATATATCACGTTTGCTTACAAATATTTTAGTATTTAGCTTGCAACTAATACTGTGAGGTCGGAAATAATCCCACAAGAAAAAAACGTGTTAGTTCTGTGGCCTATGTGGTAACGTCATTAATCATCAGCACGGACTAAATGTGTTTGAAATTTTATCGAAATCTATTCAGCCGTTAATGAGTAAAAAGGTTACAGCATTCGGCGGAATAAAAGGGAACGGTATGCTAAGGTGCAAGTGAAAGGTTTGTAAAAGTAAAAGAGAGAGAGAGAGATAGGAAAAATAAATATGGCGATAGATACAAAGATAGTATAAGATGATATTTTGTATGTTTATTGTTTTTTTTTTAATGCGCGTTTTGTCATGCCCCTGCGACAAATAAATATGTTTTCATTCTTTCAAGGAACGATGTACGACGCGGCGACGTTAGACGTGCGATAAATAAGTTTTTTCAAGTTTCATTATCATCATCTGCCTAGCCTATTTTCCTCTACTATGTTGGAGTCGACTTCCAGTCTTACCAGATTCAGCTGAATACAGTATTTCACATGGAGCTGCCTATCTGTCTACCATGAGTTATTATAGTTAGATCGCTTGACGTAACTGCAATAGTTCCGTCAATACGCAAATACTACAGTTAGCTTTTTCAATGGTACCATGAGCTGTGTTGGTGCTTACTACCAAATTCTAAGCAAATGAAGCCGAAAATACAGTCGCTGTAGTATAGTTTACTACACGGTGACGTAGGATAGATAACTATGTGACTCATACTGCGCATTTTAGTACCCAACTATCCGCTAGAGGCGCTGTAAAAGTTTTCATACGTTTTTTTAACTACAGACGCTAGCGAGTATAGATTGTTAAAACTTATGGTAGACGTACTGACCTCCACAACCCAGCTAATACTGGTAAATACGATATCTTTTGGCAAGACTGGTTGTCAGACTTTCGGGCCACTGACTACCTGTAACAAGTTTTCAAGTTTCTTTGTCATCATCATCTGCCTAGCCTTTTCCCAAACTATCATGGGGTCGGCTTCCAGTCTAGCCGGATGCAGCTGAGTACCAGTATTTTACATGAAGCGACTGCCTATCTGACTGCTACAAGTCAGTAACTGGGTAATACGATACCCCTTAGTAAGACTGGATGTCAAACTTTTGGCTTCTGACTACTAGTAACAACTGTCAAAGATCTACAAATGACAGCCGGGACCAACGGCTTAACATGCTTTCCGAGACACGGAGGAAACTCGGTATGTAATTATTAATAGTCACCCACACACAGACCAACCTCGGCAAGCACAGCTGAACCTTTTAGATCGACCCGTGCGGCTGTTATTATTTAGCCATGAGTTTCTTTGTTTTTCGAAAAAATAAAAGAAACTATAAATGTTTTCAGTAAAGTACCTTTTTTATTTAACCGTACGATCCCACATTTGTATGATATTTTCTTCTCAAACATTTCACCTCGCGACAGCCCTAAAATCTAGCGGGCCGGACGTTACGCGTGCAGTAACCGTGCCGATCGTATAATACCTATAACAGCTCCATTATATTTATTGACATTATATCATATGGTATTATATGGGATATTAGCTGATTTGTATATTCGTTGATTTTATTACTGGACCCGGTAATGGGTCAACCGACCGGGACCACGGGTAACGAGTGAGCTGTCCCACGCAACTTCGTCTGGGTCACATTTACCCCGTTTTCTCAACATTGTTCATTGCTGCTCCGCTCCTATTGGTCGTAGCGTGATGATATATGCCTATAGCCTTCCTCGATAAATGGGCTATCTAACACTGAAACAATTTTTCAAATCGGACCAGTAGTTTCTGAGATTAGCGCGTTCAAGCAAACAAACAAACTCTTCAGCTTTATAATTTTAGTATAGATAGTATAGATGGAGAGAATTCTCAGCCGGAGCCAGAGCGGTAAGCCATAAGAACGAACGCCAAAGAAGAACTTTGTGTACCTGTGAACCTACTTCGGTGGCAAAAAGTACCTAAATGAAAAATTTTGGATCCCCTGAAAAAATGCAGTAAGTATGAAATAATCATAATAAACAGGCGAAAATGGCACAAAGGTCTCAAATTATACCCAAATACAGAATATTCACGTGTTTCAGTTGTTTTCAGTGAAGTGCCTACTGATGTAAGCGTACAGACAGCGGGAAGCGACTTTGTTTTATACTAATCACCTCAGATATTGTACTTCTTCATTCATAAGTTAGGATTTCCTCCCCACTGCCACAAACAAAAATTCTAATATAGCCTACTAACAAGGCCATATTCGCAGGCCATAAAAACAACGGGCATTTTTTTTTTAAATTTTGTTTTGGACAACTTGATCGAAACTATATTGTTCCAATTCCTGTTAGAGCCCATCATTTAGAGTAGAGACAAGGCAGTGGAACCAACGAGAATACACGATCACAAAAGTACCAGGAACGAAGATTCATCAGCAGGTTTGAAGGTACTCTGCATGCCCTCTCAATAAGAGGTCGTATGTGGGCATCGGCCACATTGTACACCCTGAACCGATCAGGGTTAAACATTTGGCAAAAGCGGAGCGCTAACTGAGACGGGAATGTTAGCCGTTATTTTTAACTGGCCCAGTTATACGACAACGTGCGGTTAGACGGAAACTAACCCGTCTGCATCACTTTCAGTTTTACCCAGATATTTTAATCTATCAACTCGTTTGTGGCTAAATATGGACTCCTGGTAGACCACCGACGCTACCATTAACAGTTTTCAAAGATGCCAAATGTCGTAACATATTATCCGTACTGACACCCTAGTTATATGTTTTCCAGCGGAAGTCTCTAGTCACAATATATCATCACGCTTGTACTTCTTGAAGGCAGCAGAACTATATTGATAAGTTGTATCAATAACAACATTTTAACCATTTATGTTTCAGTCCCATGACTGTGAAATGGGTTCGATTCGCAGGCCGAGCAAACTAAAATTTAGTTGTTAGATCGGAATTCCTCAGCAGCATAGTGGCTACAATTGTGCCATGTTGATGGCAATAAATAGGCTCATCTCCTATCAAATGGGATTGAAGCAGTAATGGTGAAATATATGTATTTGGTGTACTATGGTTCGGCACAACTCTGCTCAACCTTTCGAGGAAATATAGAAATAGTTATGGGTGTTGTCAAGGCGAATATGTATTATATTTGATTTCACTTTATTTCCTTCTGAATTTCCCCGATAGAATATCTAGATCGATCACCATAAAATTTTGACAAGTAGCTAGCATAGTAATGAGATGCAAGCCAATAAAACAATTCGCAATAAAAATAAAATTTAATCTTATACCGGTTTGTTTTGCGGGCTGTGAACCAATTTACCTTATCGCTCCATGGAAGTAATGACAGCCTGGTAACACTTGAAGATTTAAGACCTTCTTTTGTACTAGGTATCAATTTTAAAAACCTGGATGTATTCCAAAAATAAATGGAATGAGAATGGCTACAGATACATTTTTAACCGACTTCTTAAAAAGGATGGTTCTGCACGACCTGCATCTTTTTTTTTTCTTTTTATTTATCTCTATACACCTATTTCTCGGTAATTACTGGTCTGATTTAGGTGGTTCTTCATTTGGTAGAGGATGCTTGCGGGGTGGTTCCATATGAATTTTATTAACTTATACAGATATCATACAGGACAGGGCTCTACCCATCTCTATGTTATCCTCTTTACTCTGCATTTTTTTATTTTTCATGTTTATGGATGACTAGCTGTCCCGCGCAACTTCGTCTGCGTCACATTTTCCCCGTATTCGCAAAATTTTTCATTGCTGCTCCGCTCCTATTGGTCGTAGCGGGATGATATATAGCCTATGTCCTTCCCCAGGTTGAAATCTATCTTTTTGCCAAATTTCATTAAGATCCGATCAGCCGTTTAGTCGTGAAAAGGTAACAAACAAACAAACAAACATACAAAAAAAACTTTTTTACAAAAAAAAATAACCGACTTCCATAAAAACTAAAAAGTGGCAAATAATTTTAGTTTCGGCAGTCGGTGACTTGTTTGTTTCATTTACTTTTTTGCCACCGACTTCCGAAACTAAAATTATTTGCCACTTTTTAGTTTTTATGGAAGTCGGTTATTTTTTTTTGTAAAAAAGTTTTTATTTTAGCCTTTTCAGTTGTGGTATCTCACTTTAATCCTAGTCAAGTATAATTTTTACATTGTAAATAGACACCAGCACATCGTCCATACATACGACAAAGGACAAAATGCATAATAAAGAGGATGACTCAAAAAGTACCTAAGCAAATATAATAAAATTCATATGGCTCCACCGGGCAAGCTTCTCTACCAAATGAATGAAAAATCATCTAAATCGGTCCAGTAATCACGGAGAAATCGGTGTACATACGTGAAAAATTTATATATAACAAAAATTTTAATAAAATGAAAACTATATGGCCAAACTATGTTATTTTTTTATGGGACCAAATGGCAGGTATTCCACATCAACAATTCCAACAAGCCCAAACACAGCTAAGATTCATTGCCTTGTTATGGAGTTCCGAAGCCTGTCTCTTGGATTCATCATCAGATCTGATGGTAAAATGGTTCTTATTGGACGCAAATGCTTCACTTGTTGTAGAAAATACCAAAATCACTGTACGTTTTCCTATAAAATTTGAAGAGTTCCCTCGATTTCGCCAAGATTCCATCATCAGATCCCGACTTGATGACTATGGGACCATTTGGGAAGTATACCCTTTCCAACAAAAAAAGAATTTTCCAAATCGGTTGGCCAGCGACGGAGTAATAGGCGAACAAACATAAAAAAAAAAAATACAAACATCCGAATTGAGAACCTCCTCCTTTTTTAGAAGTCGGTTAAAAAACAGAGTGGCTTTCGCATTTATAATATTAGTATGAAAGTATGAATGTATAGTTACATACATATGTAAAATTGATACTTGACTAGGATATACATATGTGAGATACCACAACTAAAAAGGGTAAAATAAAAAGTTGGTTATTTTTTTGTCAAAAAGTTTTTTGTCTGTTGCCATGACAACATTATACTCACATCTGTAATTTTTAAAGGTTTAAAGAGAGGTGTACCGAAATTTGGAAAGGTAATAAATTAGTGAGCCGTTTGTCATAAACCGCGCCATAAATACAGATTCGGGCTATTACTGAGAATTTCCTGCAAAAAATACCTAAAAACTCTTTGCATTACATATCATCAAACCTGTAATCTCCTAAAGGTTAAGCCGATTCCGTAGCTGCCACTGAGAAATACCTGATGGAATAACCCAATAACACTATACCCAACCCGGGAATCGATCAATCCAAGACCACAGAAAGGGCGCTGTCAGTTGTGACTGGTCATCTCTTAGCTGCCACGGTTTATTTTAGTTACTTTATTTTTAATTACTGATTTAATCTTTTACTCTGGACGCTCTTAACTTGCCCGTATTTCTACATTGTTCTCACATATTTGTAATTCTTAACATGAATGATGTAACCAAGATTTTGTTGATTTTGATTTAAAAGAGTGTCCATGGAGTTTCTTGCCCGTTCTTCTCCATACAGATCTACGCTACGGAATGGGCAACTACAGTACTTTCATAAGTTATTATGCCTTGTGACTGGGACTGTAGCCTCGCGTTTTATTTTGTTTTACTTTCAAAAGTGCCTGTAATGGTCTAATTGAAATAAATGCTTTGACTTTGACTTTGACTTTGACTTTAGACCACCTCCTAGACCGACGAGGAAGTAACGGAACTGTTTTCAAATAATGCCAACATTATAGGCTCAATGATTAAGTTGATAATTTGACGTCATAAAATTAATTTAGTCTGTGTTTACTTACATCACTTTGAAAAGCCGCTTAATTTTAATTTAAAAGTAACTCGAACAGCCGCCTACGCAAAGAATGTTATGTAAAACTACTTTAGACAGAGGAAAAATCCGTGAAATATCTAAAACTGTTTTAGATGTGGGTTGAGCTTTTTAAAAAGGTTTTATTAATTAACGCGAATGAAAGTGAGTCAGGTGGCTGTTTAATACAATTTAGCATTAGCCTATGCCTCCGGCTTCGCACGCGTAAAGTTCGGGAACTGTGAAAAGTCTCAATGGATTTTACAATCCCATGGGACTTCTTGGTATCTTGGTAGTACTACCGGGACGCAAAATATCCTATGTGTTAATCCAGGCTATAAACTATTGTTATAACATATTTAATCCAAATGTGTTCAGTAGTTTTCGAGTGAAAGAGTAACAAGCATTTTATACCTAGTATAGTTGCTGCCCGCGACTTTATTCGGGTGGAAATTTTGACGTGTTTTTCAGGAATAAATTATACACATAAAACTTCCTCTTGAACCATACTGTCTATTGATGAAATCCGCATCAAAATTTGTGGTGCAGCTCAAAAGATCTAAGCGTACAGACGGCGGGAAGCAACTTCGTTTTATACTATGTTAAGAATAGTAGGATTCTTACACGTTTTGTTGGTCCCGGCTGTCTTTTATAGATCTTTGACAGTCATTACAGGTACAACCAGTCTTACCAAGGGTATCTTATTACCCAGTATCAACTGGGTTGTGGAGGTCAGATAGGCAGACGATCCATTTAAAATACTGGTATTGAGCTGCATCCGGTTGGCCGAAAGCCCACCCCAAGATAGATGGGAAAAAGCTAAGCAGATGATGATGAATCAGCCTTATTAATGATGTCCTGTTCCCATGTTGCCCGCCTGGGACACAAGCCTGCACTTTGAAAAGGAAATGAGCTGTAAACACCACGTACGTAGATATCAGTAAAATCCAAAAGATTCTTGCCTACACTACACACATTACATTAGAGATACAAATCTATCATCATCAGCCTATAGGTAATGTTCCCACTGTTGGAACATGGGCATCCTCTCTATGACACGGGGTGGGCCTTAATCCACCACGCGGTGAAAGCAGCGGTGGCCCAGTGGTGGCAGTCCCGACTTACGAGTTGTAAGCCGTGGGTTCGAACCCAGGCAGGCATTACTGTGTGTATTTTATTTTATCACCGCTGCCCTCAAAAACGGTGAAGGAAAACATCGTGAGGAAACCGGCATGTCCTAGAACTAAAAATTCGAAGACATGTGACATCCTACCAACCCGCACTGGACAAATCTATCATGTTACTAAATTATTGAAGTTTTCTCTAGGTAATCAAAAAAGACTCACTATTTCTTATTTTAATCCATTTTGTTTGATATTTTTCCTGAATTAAATAGTTCGATTTTATATAGCGATCTGACCAAGATCAAGCTATTTTTATACAGGGTGTTGTTTTGCATCCTTGTCTTACCATGTAGATGTCACTTAGAATACATTATTTTATTAGGTCTGGAACATGCCATTTTATTCACGATTTTTTCCTTTGCCATTTTGAGAGCAGTGGTGATGAAATAATTTTCTTAAAACATAATTTACGTTATTTTCGATATTTTAAACCTACCTTCAACTCAGAAAATCTTACCGACACACATGGTAGAATATTTTTCTTCTTTTTTCGCAGATTTTCGATGCCAAAAAACATAAACAAAGTGCCCGCCGAACCGACAGTACATCCACACTTCTAGTAAATCCTAGATAAACGCACACATACGCACTGTTTACTTCAAATTTGACGCACACCGACGCCTGAATGCATTACCGGTATAAAGCTCGGCCCACGCACGCACACATGCGCATGAGTGTGAATGTGTGTGAAAGTGGGTCACAGAGATAGGAGGGACACGTGTTGGAGGGCCGGTCCTTTATTAGTGTGCGCATTTAGGCTTTCATAAAAGAAAGAGAAATGTTTGTTTGCTTGTTCCAGCGAAGCAACCGAATTAAGTCAAAAAAGAAAATACATCATGAATTTAAATACCTTTACCTTTATAAAAACCTAAAACCTAAAAAAAAATTATGACGTGTTGCAGTGTAGGAATAGCAGTTTTATAGGGAAAAGCTGTTTTTTTTTCATAACCCACGAAAACGTTCTATTTTTAAGTTTTTTTTTTTTAAATTATGTATTGAATACGAGGTACGTAGGTACACCACTGCCATACTCTTCAGGGAATACTGGCACAATCTTTTGTTTTTTCGTTTGGTTGTCACGGAAAAACAATCTAACCAACTGGCACGTCAGTTTTAATTTCCTCCTTCAATGTAACAACATTTTTCCTGCAACAATTACGTTTTCAAGACAATCAAGTAGCAATTACAAGTTCATGTTTTTCCATTGTTTAAGATCTATTAATATACAGGAAGTTTGTTATTAGATCTACTCTTAATATACATTTCCTTTTCAGAACTCTTTCTAGTAATTCATTTTTTTTCTGCACCAAGGATGTTTCCTTACCTGCATGCTGTTACTATTTACCGCAGATATAACGCCTATTTTTTAAAAAAAAATTTTTTTTTTTAGTAACTTTCTATAAAATCGGCAACATGCTATCTTCTCCCCTGTGAACATTCACTGCCCTTCCTTTTGTAACACACTTCATACAATCCATCCATATTTGACCTTCCTCCCCATAAAATCATCACTTTATAAGTAACAAGCGTTTTAAACTTCATCATAATTTTATCAACAAAAAAAAATGCTCTTAGCCCAGCCCTTCGAGCACACGAATAAAGTCCCCTGCGCGCGCGCACCGCAGATGATAGCGTCAAATGGAGAGCGTTCACCCGCGTGCCCCGCCCCGCGCTGCCGGCGGAAAATTGGGTTTTCTCATACGAATATTATATAATTTAGTCCAAAACAGGAAGAGGTCTGAAAAGCAGCTTGGAAATCGCTTGAAGGCTATTTGGTGACCGCCGCGTAAGACGCCCCGGGTGTCGGGGGGCAACCAGTGGCCCCCGGCCACCGTAGGCGCGAGCCTGTGGACGGTGAGTAATGGGCTAGCTCACCGTCCGTCCGTCTTATGACGACAGGCCGTGTGTTCCACGCGCGCCTCAAGGAGATGTCAGCAAACGTGAAGGGGCCCGAGAGCGCCGATGCCTGCCAGGGCTGCGGGTTGTTCGAAAGAGATACCGCGGCCCTGGAACACAAAGGGCGAAGAAGGAACATGGGTGGGTTTTAGTCAGTACAAGTCTGACACTCCCTCCCGCTCCGCCCAGAGCGGGAGAAGTCATTTGATGATTTCCCATCCGCAAAAAAAAAAAAAAAAGGCTATTTGGTGAGACACATAAACTCATTATCACTTGCCTAGCCTGTTCTTAACTGTGTTGGGGTCGACTTATATAAAATATATACGGAATATTCGGACCCCCACAACCCAGATAGTACTGGGAAATACGACACCCTTTGGTAAGGCTGGTTATAAGACCTTACTGACTACCTGTAACGACTGTCAAAGATCTACAAATGACAGCCGGGACCAACGGCCTTTGTTTTCTGAGGAACGGGGAAATCTCGGTAACTTTGTAACGGGTAATCAGCCATCTACGGACCAACTTAGGCAAGTTCAGCTTAACCTGGAAATCGATCCGAGCTGCTGTTATTACTTAGTCATGAGCTTCTCTTTCTCTAGACCTTCAGAAGATATCTAAATATCATTTAATCAGTCTCTCCTCTCGTACTGAAAACGTTTCAGATAAACTCCTGATACAGGAGTTACCAATAAATGGGTCTATATCTGTGACCTATGTATTGATGATGTCATTCTGAATCAACCTACTAGCCCAGCTTGGTTTATGGCATTATCGTCCTACGATTATTCGTAAGTATGGGAACTAAGCAAAGTTGTTTTAGAATTGGTACTTGCTTTCTGTTGAAACTAAACTAAAAACCGGCCAAGTGCGAGTCCAACTCGCGCACGTAAGGTTCCGTAACATTATTTATAAAAAACCGGCCAAGTGCGAGTCCGACTCGCACACGTAGGGTTCCGTACCATTATTTATAAAAACGAGCAAAAAAATCACTTTTAATATGGGAGCCCCCTTAAATATTTATTTTATTCTGTGATTAAATTTCAACTGGCTACCTATCACGGTTCATGAGATACAGCCTGGTGACAGACGGGCGGACGGACGGACGGACAGCGAAGTCTCAGTAATAGGGTCCCGTTTTACCCTTTGCGTACGGAACCCTAAAAATCACGAACAAAACTTAACCTGATCAACATATTTAAACCACGTTTAAAAGCCATCATTGTTATGGAACAATGACACTGACAGCTCTTGTATAACATAACATCACGCCTGTAATACCCGAAGGGTTAGGCAGAGGTGTTCCTAATAGTTCACCGAAATTTCGCCAGTTATATTTAAGTCCCATGTATGGGGAGAGCCTATTGCCTTCATCCGGGCAAAACTCCAGACTCCGTGGCTACTACTGAGAAATTCCTATGGAAAATGCAATAGCACTTTCCCTGACCGAATCGAACCCAGGATCTCATGCTCAGCACTCGCGCGAAAGAATTAGAACTGAGTAAGGAATCTGAAAACTGAAGGAAAATTAAATTACACCAGCCTCCATGAGTGACAATACTGAAGCCAAGTCATTTAGTGATTTAGTGTGTCTGGCAGTGGCGTAGCGAGGGGGACGGCGGGGGGGGCGGGATGCCCATTTACAAAAACAAAATACAAAAATTAAGAAAAAAAAAAAGGCTAGAGCAGCAGTGATTTTCCGGGATTCCCCCACAAGCATAGCTCAGCTCTATGTATAATTCGGAAAAACTTTTGAGATACCAAGACTGCGAAGACAGTTATAAGCCATTAATTTTTAATGTTTATTGTAGAATAGGATTTTACAGAATCAAAAAGTCAAAAAAGTCAAAAGTCAAAACATTTATTTCAATTAGACCATTACAGGCACTTTTGAAAGTCAAAAAAAAAAAACAAAATAAAACGCGAAGCTACAGTCTCAGTCACAAGGCATAATAACTTGTGAAAGTACTGTAGTTGCCCATTCCGTAGCGTAGATCTCTATGGAGAAGAACGGGCAAGAAACTCCATGGACACTCTTTTAAATCAAAATCAACAAAATCTTGGTTACATCATTCATGTTAAGAATTACAAATATGTGAGAACAATGTAGAAATACGGGCAAGTTAAGAGCGTCCAGAGTAAAAGATTAAATCAGTAATTAAAAAAATAAAGTAATTAAAATAAACCGTGGCAGCTAAGAGATGACCAGTCACAACTGACAGCGCCCGTTCACGAATCTCTTTCAAATCTTATGATTGCACCAAAATTGTTTATGACGGTTTGCGTGTCCGTAGCTTCATGTGAGAGGAGTTCCAGTATACTAAAATTAATAAAAAACTACTTGCGGGCAACAAGGACCAAATCGCGGGTTAGCAATTTTGGTATCTTAACCATAGAAAAAATACAAAATTCCGTAAGTTTTGAAGAAGCTATTCCCGAAATTGCAGCTGTCAAAGCTAGAAAGACGAGATTTTAATTATAAAATATTAATGTATTTTTTTGTCTTATTTTTTATTGTGTTTTATTATTTGTTAAATATTTAAAATATTAAATTATCTATAACGTTTAACATATAACTTTTGATGGAGTGACACTACTAACCGGACGACACGGTTGGCGCAGTGGCAGAGCGATCGACTGCTGCGCTGCGTGTCGCGGGTTCGATCCCCGCACGGAACAAATATTTGTATGGCCTACAGATAGTTGTTCCGGGTCTGGCTGTTTGTGTATGTGAGTTTAAATGTTTGTAAACGCACCCACGATACAGGAGAAACTCCTAGTGTGGGGCAAAGTTTTTTTTAATAAAAAAAAAAAAAAAAAAAAAACTTCCGCACCGGGTGCCACCCAAGGTAGCTACGCCACTGGTGTCTAGCAAGTACCCTCGGAGAACCAGGTGCGCTTGGCAGCAATCCTGTAACATAAGTTATTGCCTAGGTTCTCGGCATTCAGCTATACTAGAAGTTTTCTGATTGGCTAATCATTTTTTTAATTTTTTCTATAGCCTGACCTATCTTCTAAAATACATCAGAATTGATGTATTTTAGAATTTAAAGTATGGAACTTATAATTTTCACGTAACAGGTATTATATAGAAACTGTTAAGCTAGCTCGCGGGCGGAAATAAGTAGCCTTTATGAATCATAGTGCAGCTAGCAACCGGTATCTACAAATTTATGCAGTTTGCGATCCTATCTATACTTTATGGCATGTTTACGAATGTAACTAGAGATACCTTATATTATGCTACACCATAAACGAGGCGCCTAGAAACACCAAAAATATAATATACAAATTAACATTCTCATAACAACCCACAAGAAATATTATATTTCTTTTCGTTCCTAAAAAAACTAAATTACCATATTTTTTATGTAAACAAACCGGCGAGCCACATTTTTTTTGTGCATACTAAGTGAAACAGAGTACTAGGCGAACAGAAAACGAAGGTACTGTACAATGGAAAGCGGCGTGAAGGCCGCCAGGTACCTCAGGTACGGGATAACGCCGAATTTCACTGCGGACAACGCCCTCTGTCGAGCTTCTTGACTCCTAGTGACGTATCCAGTTTTGGTTGGCTTGCAGTTAAATTTTAACTGGCGGACTACATCTTACGGCTGATTAATATTTATGGTTTAAAGTGTTTTTGTTTGTTTAAAACAAAGTAATCTCGAGAACTAGTTGGTCGTTTTGATAAGAGTTTTTCTTTATTTACAGAACTAATATTCAGTTAAACTTACTGACAGATGAACCGAGGTTTAAGTTTAATAAATTGCTGTTTACGTTACGCCGTCGTCGGTGGCTCATCTACGCTTTATAAGCTGATCGATGAAAGTTTTTTTTCAGGTTTTTAAGTTAGTTATGTGAGAGATTATAAGTATGTAGGTACATAATTATCTATTAATTTATAAGTATAGTAAACATACAAAATAATAAAACTCTTCACATAGGGAAACTTTAACTTAGAAGAAAATTCACTTAAGTATTAATTAAGTAGTTACGTTAGATTTATCTTAAACTTAGCCTTGAAAGTTTATAAAAAAAACTTAAAGTTATAAAAAAATGCCTGTAAAGTAGAAACAAAATAGCGTTTATTACATAAACTACGGTAAGATATAAAAATTGTATTAAGGCTGCATGCACATTATAACTATTATAAAATATTATATTGTGCAACTTGTTATCTAACCCACTGACATTGCCTTACTGACTTAATTTTTTATGTAATTACCTCTCGTGTGCCTGATGGGATTTTCTATCGGTAAAAACGATTCTTCCATAGAAACTTAGGTACTTAGATTTATCCCCTAAATTATCAAAAATCCTTTGTTGTGCAAAAGTTGAAATTTCTAGATCCAGCGATTCAGGATAATTGCGGGTTGTCGATCAGTGAATAATTCAATATTATTTTGTGAGTATTGTCCACAGTTTTAGGCAAAGGTCGGTCTCAAACCGTTTCCTTCTCAAGCCAATCTCACATAAACGTCTCCATGTCATAACTTCCATTTATTTTAAAGAATTATTCAAAATAAAAAATAATATCATTAAACATTTGCAAAAAAAAAAAAACTATGTTTATCACGTAACAAAACGGTAATTAAAAATATGTGTATCAGAGACGCACGCGCATAACAATGTATATTATAGCACAAGTATTGCGTAACTTCGCTCACCTACTGACATAGTAGCTGAACGTTAATTTTAATTGTTATTTTTTATCGAGTGTATCTCTGGTATTAATTTTAAGTATTTAAATCCGGTTGTACGAGTATTACCTTTTTACGTATTTTTATTATCATAAATACTAATATATTTTATTTCAATTAACTCAGTCTGCAGTCGACTGCATGACATTTGTAGGTATCTCCCAAGTTACGCCATAATACCCTGTCCTCCACTTCCAACATTCAGTATGACCCCGCCACCTTTTTACAAACTAAGGGTTTTCCACATCGACGCCCCGGGCGTCGGGGGGCAACCAGTGGCCCCCGGCCACCGTAGGCGCGAGCCTGTGGACGGTGAGTAATGGGCTAGCTCACCGTCCGTCCGTCTCATGACGACAGGCCGTGTCGATGGCGCGTACGTGTTCCACGCGCGCCTCAAGGATATGTCAGCAAACCGGAAGGGGTCCGAAAGGGCCGATGCCTGCCAGGGCTGCGGGTTGTTCCAAAGAGATACCGCAGCCCTGGAACACAAAGGGCTAAGAAGGAACATGGGTGGGTTTTAGTCAGTCAAGTCTGACACTCCCTCCCGCTCCGCCCAGAGCGGGAGAAGTCATTTGATGATTTCCCATCCGCAAAAAAACCTTACCCTTTTTTTTATTTTTTTCTATGTAATTTACTCAATGTTAGAAGGAAATTAAATACCTACTTACTGTATTAAAAAAAAAACGCTTACTTAACAAAAAAAATTCCGACTACTCCTAAGAAAAACTTTCGTCTTCTTGCGTATTGTGCAGATCCACAGAACCATAAAACATACATCTTTTTTCTCCTAAAAACCGAAAAACGCTAAGCGATTTATCACATAACAGTGGTAATCAAAAAAAAAACTGTATCAACACAAGATTGCACAACACTCTCACCTACTAACACACAAGCTTGTATCACTTCTTTCAAATCATTGATCTTAAAGACGTTACGCAATACGTGGAACTACCATTTTATTATTTTTTTGTAATGTAATAGTTTGGTTTTTGTTATTCTCACGCGAAAAAATATTTTTGAATTTTAGTTCAATGGCTTTCGGAGCGGTTTAATTGTTTTGGTTCTAGGTTTTGGTTATGTTACTAGGAACTCATTTTGAACTTTACCTAGAAATGCCTTTGACTTTTATCATCATCACCATTTCAGCTCGGAATCACCCATTGTTGGCTACAGCCTCCCTTTCGTCTTCTGTGTTCTGAGCCTCCCTCATTTACCTGTTTCCCGTGACTTTGATGACATCGTCAACCCTATGCGCTTTTGGGCGACCCGAACTTAAGTCGAACTTAAGGCCAAGTCCAGCCTTGGCCACCAATCGGTCAAAACTTTATTCCATCGGCCATGATCCTAGACGGAAGATGTCCTGCTCAACTCCATTTGAGGCGTATCGCTCCATTGACACTATTTGGAAAAAAGCTTAGAAATCCCGATTTATGGCATCTTTCCTCCGTATCATTGTGATTTTTGTCTAAAAACAACGCTTTTGTTTTCGAAAGGTTTTCCAAACAATAACCAGGTATTTCCGATTTGGCAGCCAAACCTGCTGAAAAACGCATTTTTCACTTTATCAGGCCCACTTGCAACTGTTCTAGGTTTTTTTTTATAATCTTTTCATCACACTTGCACGTAAACAGTGTCATAACATACAGGTTAACTTGGCTGTAATGCCCCATATAAAACCCTAGGGCGGTAAGTAATTTTTTTTTAATTTACAGCACAGCATGACAGCACACAGGTCATGCAAATTCAAGCAAGGAGTTTACACGCAATTGAAAAATTGACTTAAAATTTTATCTAAACAGGAATTTCATTCAATCTCGCTACATGTTATTTAATTACTCAACTAATTAATCTAAATAATCGATAGTTTTTTGTATCAAAACGTCGTTTTTTTTTTTTACACTCCGTCATAGCTGTATACCTAGGTAAGTATTTGCTCTTAACGTTTCTTAAAACATTTGTATAATCTGTGGTGTGGACAAACAGCCCGCCATCCGCTTAAAAATCAGTTCACCTATTTCGTAATAATATTTGTGCTGACTTGTGTATATTCATAATTATTAACTTGCGAATGTGATGAAAACATTCTATGTTTCACGGGCGGTACAGGAATTACGAACCTCGACTCAGAAAGCCCTCAGTCTTCGACTTCGGGCTTCTACTAGAGCCTCGATCGTAATTCCTTACTTACCGCCCTTAATACACAATGTACTATTTCATTCCTCGCCGAAAAACCCGAAAGAAACATTTAAATGTTGTTTTTAATTCTCTACCGTTAATCTTAGTATAGTGTTGTTGTTGTGCAAACGGGCCTTATTTTTTTCGACAGCTGTAATATCAGGAACTAAAGCAGTAATAAAATATGTAAAACAATTAAAATAAATTAAAATAGGCATAAATTAAAAAAAAAAAACTAAATTAATCGGATCTTAATCTTAATTTCGACCTAAAAATCCTCTCTCTTTTACATGAACGATCTCCTGCTTATAAATTCCAATTTGATGCATAATGTGAGTATTATGCATGAAATTGCAATAATTAAACTACCATTTAATGGATTTTGCGAATAAATGAGTGCACAGCATCACGATTTAGCTTGAAATTGCCGCAAATAGGAGGGGAACAAAGACTTTGGCGCAACCTACATACATCCCCCCTTTCGATCACAAGAGTGTCCGAGGACCGCAGAAGCGAAAGTCGGTAGAATATCTCTATCTCAATTAGGATTGAACCAACTAATTCTGTAATGTCATGTCGCCCTGGTATTTCACAAGAAATTATTACAATGTAACGGGCACCAGGTGGAATTTGCTAACGATGAGTCTCTTTGATTTCATGCTGCCCTAGTACTTATCGTGACGCAACAATATGGATATTGTTGCCTTACCATCAAATGTATCGACCATTTGTCAATTCAGTGCCAAATAAAAACGAAGAATCAATTGTTTCTCTTACACATAAAGAAAATTAACAGAATCAGAATGTTTGTAATGCAATAATTTAGTTTCATTTAGTTGGTAAGTAAGATGTTAATATTCTTTTTAAATAAAATTCCGGTGTGTGTGTTCGTAATTATTTTCCTCTTAAGCAGCTTGATGCAATTTATCAGCTAGCTAGTAATTTTATAAGTTCGGTATGTTGAATCACAATATTTATGATCGTATCGATTTTAAAATTCGATATTTTCATTGAAAAACTATTCCTGTCCAAACGTTTCTTTTTACGTTAATAACAAAAGCTTAACTTTATAGCCCGAATTTCCTAATAGCTCTTAAACAATTTCCACCACGTAATTTCCATGATTTATCAATAATAATTTCTTTAACTACGTAATTAGAGATAATAATTAGTTGCATAAGACAGATACTGCACGAACAGCGCTTATCACTGCGCAATACTGTATGAAATACGTGTCATTTACCTAAGTATAGATAGGACCTGATTTTTGGAATCATTTACGTTTTTTAAGGTTGTCTAGTGTCTACATACAATCATTATCTCTGTCCCGCAAAAGAATAGGGAGTTATCTTGTAATAATATTGCTTCTCTGATCATTCTTTTGGGAAACGGATTTGATGATGTTACTTTGATAATTCATTACTTTTCTTTAAATAGGTCTTTTTACATATTAATTCATCTTGGCTATTTTATATCCACTATTGCAGTTTGTCTTAACAAGAATTCTATTTTTTTCAAAATTATTGATCCTCAGCCTATATTTTCTATAAGAAGACAACGTGTTTCTCGTCAATAGAACTTCTTGAAAACTAAATACAATAAATAAAATGTCCACCGCCATCAGTCATCCGCATCGAGCAACATTAAAATCTTTAAAGAACATCAGTTTAGGCCTTGATTGCGACATTTTAAAGAAATAGGGAAATTTACCTAAAAAATCTAGTGTGTATTGAGAACTTGCTAAACCCAGACACATTTAGCTGTGGGTTGTGGCTCAGTCAGAAACCTGGATTCCCCGCCCCAGGACTTCGGGATATGCAATATTCTGTAAACAACGAAACGGTAAAAAAACAAGTCAATCCGTCTACTACCGTTTGAGTCACACACAAACATACGGCAGCTCAAAGTTTATACACCAAGAATTATTTCAACGCCAAAATTCCCATTGACGTCCAAAAGTCTTAAAAAGCACTAGCCAGTTTCCTCTATCAAAGCCTTGTCGCGTCTACGCCGCGCCTCGGGTCTGGCGCAAGAGTTTCATCTCGACTTAGCTGGCTTATGCAACCTTTCACTATTGCACAACCGACTGACCGACATTCAACGATTTGCGAGAGGTTATGTAACACGATTGTCTTTTTATGCCACCCCTTTGGTGGAAGGAAGTCGTTTTAAGGTCTGTGAAAACGTGTCGAATGGTTGGCGTTGATGTTGGGCGAGTATTTTCAGTTTGGGATTAAAAGAAGGTACTTACGTAGTTCGTTACATACATGTATGTATGACAGACAACGTTTTTGAATGATGTCATTGAATGCATCTAGCAGAGATGAGTATGTTGAGGTGGATTTGTGGTGTGACAAGAATGAATGAAGTATCGAATGAGTATATTAGAGGAAGTTTGAAAGTTACAGAAAGGTTGAAAGGGAATCGGCTATCTTCGTATGGACATGTGATGAGGACGGATGAATCGCATGTGATTAAAATAGTGCTGAATATAAATTTTGATGGATGAAGAGTGAGGAAGACCAAGGAAAAGATGGATGGATTGTATGAGAATGATGAAAGAAAAGGTGTAAATTATTGTGTGATGGTTGACAGGGGGAATGGAAAAAACTCAAACTGCATTTCTTTCAAATAGACCATTACCATTACCAATTAGACCACTTTTGAAAGACAAAAAACAAAAAGAAACGCGAATCCACAGTTCCAGTCACAAGGCACAATAATAAAATTTATCAAAATAAAGAATATGCGTGGTAGTTGACTAAGGCGACAAAAGAATTGAGATCTAAACGGGTGCCAAGTTCCGTAGTTAGTTTGGACCCAAGACACTCACTTCGGAAAAGGAAAACAGTGTGAGGAAACCAAACCAGCATGCCTGAAAACCTGCAATCCTACTCATATTATAAATGCGAAAGTTTGTGAGGATGTATGAATGTTGAGTTTCTCTTTCACGCAAAAAATACTGAATTGATCTGGATGAAATTTGGCACAGGGATAGATAATGTAGCGACCACAAAAATCAACATACTACAAAAAGTACTACAGCGCCATCTATGATGCGACGGAGGAACTAACATCAATTTCCTACAAGTCGCAAGCAAAGTTAACATCGACTTTAGTATATAAAGGGTGTAAAACACCTCTTAACGAAGCCGAAAGGCACTAGTTCTCCCTGTCATTGCGACCATTTTTTTGTTCTACACTGTACCTGGGAACCTTCTAGTTACGGAGATATTAGGGGTCAAAGTTCCAACTTTTTGACAAGTATTTTTTTAAATACAAGTTTTTAATGTAAGATTTTTACTTTAAACACCTCCACGACCCCCGTACTATTTAATCCGTTCATCAGCACAATGTTTTGAGTGCGTTACATTGAGTTCTACCACAAAACATGATTTACAACCCCCAAAAAAAAGTCGTTTCCCAGCAATATTTTTTGCGTAAAGTTACTTAGTTTCATGTACAGAATGCTTGGTTGACGGTTTCGTGATGAGGTGATTTACACCGTGTATAGAGAAACCCGATAACAACTATCGGGCAGTTGCCCGCCAGACATAACACCTGTCTGGTCGGAGGATCCTCCCTTTTCTATGGAGTATCGAGGAACTTTCCACCCTGTTCCTCCTACCCCTAAAATAATAGTTCGAAAAACACTTATGATACTTTTAATTCCGGTAGGACGATCCCGTGAGATAATTACTGAACAAAACGCGAGCGAAGTGGTGGGTATAACTAGTATTGTATAAAGAGATGTGATATGCTATATTAGGCCGTCAGACCTGCTACCCTTGCTGACTAACAAATATTTTTCTACGAATGCATGAGCTATTCTAATACAAGAGAATCAATCTACTCATCTAATATCATTAGCAATTTACAGCTACCATCACACAATGCGTGTCAAGGTAAAAGTATGAGCATTCAAACGAAAGCAAGAGTGTGTGAGATCCTGAATCCGCCATCATACATCCGCGCAACGGCGCGTTCGCATGGCGGGCGTGTGTCACACCGAAGCGGCACATGGCGACGAAGAATGCTAAGGGGCCATTCATAGATTACAAGTAAGGCGGGGGGGGGGGGGGGGGAGTGGTCATGAAATTCGTGTGACGTAATTTATTGATGGCTCGTTAAAATATTTGCTAAGATACCGACAAGGAACCTTTATTCTTCTATGTCCAACTTCTCTCGATACGTCAAAATTTAATATTGTGCAATTGCCTTGTATTTTTGCTTGCGTTTTAATATAAAAAACAGCGTAACGATAAACAAGTAATTTCAATCATGAAACAAATGTCAAAACAAACTATTGTTGCTCAGTACGTCTACCATGAGTTGTCATAGTTAGATCGCTTACGTAACTGCAATAGTTCCGTGAATACACAAATACTATAGTTAGCTTTTTCAATGGTACGATGAGCTGTGTTGGTGCTTACTACCAAATTCTAAGCAAATGAAGCCCAAACTGGCAGTCGCTGTAGTATAGTTTACTACACGGTGACGTAGGATAGCTAACTATAGTGACTAATACTGCGCATTTTAGTACCCAACTATCCGCTAGAGGCGCTGTAAAAGTTTTCATATATTTTTTAGCGAGTATAGATTGTTAAAACTCATGGTAGACGTACAGGTGATGCTCACCTAGGATTTGACGAATCGACGATGAAAAACGACTAGTCGTTGGGTAATCAGGATCCCGAAATTCTGCCAACCAGTCTTACTGAGGAGTATCGATTAACCAGTTACTGGGTTGTGGATGTCAAACAGGCGGTCGCTCTATGAAGAGTACTGATATGAAGCTGCTGGAAAGATTTGACATTGTTAGGATAAGGATAGTTGGCACATGACAATGACTTTTTGGGTATTACACATCGGTGTGAGAGATGACTAAGTTATAACGGGTTTTTTTCTGACTCACCCTCATACGGTAAGTAGGACATCTTCGGTTTCCGTTTTAAAATTATCTTTTAATGCATATCGGCTGACACCATTTTGATTATTAATTTTCTTTTGAAGATCCTGAAACTCCTTTTAGATATAAATGACGTAACCAAAAATTAAAAGTTGTGTTGTAAATAGTAATGTGTTTTTGCAGTTGGCTGGTTTTCTGAAACGATTGTGTTGAGTTTGATTTCCTTTATAAATAATAGCTTATAATAATAACTCCTGTTTCTTTTGATTAAAACTTGTCATAAAACTTACACGATTTAGACTATTATTAGTTTTAATAATATTTACTTAAGTATTTAACAATTGATATTCCCTAGTACGAAACCTACTTAAAAAAGTTAAACTAAAAAAAAACAAAACAACATTAAACCAAGAAAATAGATTCCCAAATAAGATTCTTAACTTAATTTTTATTTTTATTGAGCTGTAGTGTAATAGACTCGTCTGAAAAAATCGAATTCTTTACTTCCTTTTAAACATCTTATGAATGCAACAAACGGTTTTTTTTTTTCAGGATGAAATCGGATTAGCCACATTTTCTTCCTATTAAGGTCACTCAAGAGAGAAAATGGTGTAAGCCCATAATTGTAAAAGAAATAGTTAAAAAAAAAAACAACACAAAGTTCGTGTCAATTCTATTTCATAACACAAAACGTGGATCCGTCAAAGGCTCTGAATATCGGAACTCGCGCATCTTCCAAACAAAACATCTTAAAACCATCTCCGTATCATATGAAAAGCGACTTAAAAGTTATGGAGCAAGAATTACAATTGCGTTGAAATTCAAATCATCACTTTCGACTTTTGTCATTTGTAATTCCTATTACAACTGAGTTCTATAACAAATCCGGGCTCAAATAAATACCATCTCTATTTTAAAGTGATCAAAGTTGATTTTGTGTTAACATGGAGGGATCCTAAACAACTTTGTCGCAGTAAAACGTTTGCCCTACAAATGAAAGTGAAAGTTTGTCCGCGCAAGCGCACGGCGGAGGGGAGGGAGCGCACGCGTCGCATGTAAATGCGGATTTAGGCGTTTGATGAAGCACCGCACGTCGCGAACCCAGCCACTCATATTTATGTACTATTTTTGGACACCCAGATGAAAGTATTAAGATTACTTTGGAGTCATATTCCTGACGTCGCTTACAAAAACATAAGTCATTACATGTCTTTTTTCCAGAGAATAGCCTGTTCTTCGTTGGATAGACCTTTGATTTTCATTCCCCAAAGGGTCCAAGAGATGGTGCCTAGTTCATAGATTTCACTGGTGTCAGATGCCCGTTCAATCCCATGTAAAATGCATAAGATCATGATGCTCAACCACTGCTACTAAGAATGAAAAAAATCAAAGAAAGACTTGGCATGAGGGCTAGTGAAAGACTGATAGTAGAGTTGACATTACCTCTATAGCAAGTTTGATCAAGTGCCTTACACCCAGGAAAGCTGAACGTTTTACAGACATTGAATCATGCCCGTAATTATCCAACACTTCATTTAATTAGGTGGTGTCCTTACCTTTCCCGACTAGGATAGCAGATTTTCTGAGGGCGCTTTCTTTCAACGCAGTGATGATATACGTTTCCAAAAAGACATAACATCAAGCCTCCCATCATTTCCACGAGGGGCTAGGCAGCGGAGTACATATTTCGGTGCAGTTATGTTTTTTTTAAGTCCAGTGTAATAGGGGGCGAGCCTATTACTATCAACCGGGCAATTACTACAATCCGGACTCCGTGGCTGCTTCAGAGAAATTTCTAATGGAAAATCGCACTAACATTTTGCCCGACTCGGGAATCCAACCCAGAACCTCATGCTCAGCAGACCACCAAACCAACGAGGCGGTCCAAAAATACACAATGTAATAAATAGTTTTGTTATCAATTAATGATGCTGATGCAATATTAAAATGTAATAAAGTCACTTTTTTACCCACACTGTTGCAACACCACAGTGATGAATAAAGTGTAAATAGTTGCAACTGAATTTCATGTTTCATTAAAATAATCCCAACATGCACAAAAATGCCTGTTATTCAGATTTATAAAAAATCGGAAAAACTTTTCTCATTTATCAATCAAGTTTGTAAAAGGTGATGATCATTTTAATCATCAATCAATCATCATTGATTCAATAATATCAATATAGCCAATCACACGTACCAGGGCCCCATAACGACGGAAGAGCTCGTGTATCTCGAATTCGATACGTAGGCGATTAGACTTTATCTAATAGCTTTCAGGCAGCTTGGCCTTTGGGGAAATACCTAAATGGGACTGGCCCACTTCTTAGACCCAATCTGATTTACCTTTTAACTACTATTAAGACTGAATTAATTAACTCCACACTAAGAAAGTTTAAAGTTAACTTGAAGTATTTTTGCGGTAGCAACGACGATCGGTCTTATGATGAAATGCTGTGTCTCCAATAAGCGCTTTTTTATCTACCAAGGTATATTTCCAGTATAGATTTGTGTAATACCTAGGTAATTAACTATCGTTGACACAATGCGCAAGATTCATGGTTGAAGAAGTTTTTACGAACAAGGCATTCATTCGTGATTTCTGAGTTTATGAGGATCTTGACTGCGAATTTTAGAGTGTCGTTCATTCTCTTGGCCCATATTTACATAATAATCCGTCGATTTAGTCATTATACCCGCCGTAATAGCTCACTTTGTCCATCAAAATTTCAATAATGGCTCATTTTGTCAATCAAATATTTCAATCAATCATTTACTAGCTACTATGTACCGAAACCATAGGGGCGATTACTGCACATAAGTTTACAAACGGCAAGTACTAGGCGAACATAATCGAATAGAAGTAACTAGTGTAAAATTCTATTACAATTATCTTCTGGGAACTATCCCACGAGATTGGCGTAGAGGCGATAGTATGGGGCAATACAGACAGGCATTCAACATTACAATGAACCTTATTCACTTAAGTTAGAGGCTATAATTGTTTAGTCACGATTTTTGTCTCATTTTTATGGAATTGGATCGTTTGTGAAGGATAGGTCAGAGTTTGTAGAGAGTAAATTATCCCAAAAAAAATATGTCATACAGAAATTGGTCGCTACTTCGCTTGCAAAATGTATTGTACTGCGTTGTTATCGTAGTTACAAGAGCTATTACTGAACATGAGGTTCTCGGTTCGATGTCCAAAGTGATATAATGTTTTTTCCATTATGAATTTCACAGTTGCAGCCCGAAGGCCCTATGGGTGCCTGGTTGGTGGAAACATGAGTTTGCATTATAGTGCAACCTCTGCCTAACTGTTCGAGGATTCCAAGCTCGAAGTTAGTTCTGAAACGAACTATTCTTAAGTATAATCTGTATATAGTTATAAAGAAGGTTATGTGACTAATACTAAAACAATGCACTTATTATATCTGATGCGTCATCAAGGAAGAACATTGCATTTAATTAGATAATTAGGAATCCTTAAGAAAAACGTTCTACGTTCATCTCTGCATTGTAACAAGTAAAGTTAGCGCCGCGGCGCTAACTTTACTTGTTACAATGCAGCAAATAGACAGACAGGCGGCGCGGCGGCGCGCCGCCGCGCCGCCTGTCTGTCTATTTGCGACTAATAATCTTGAAAAGAGCTGAACGGATTTTGTCAAAATTTTCAACAATAAATCCTGATCTGCCTAGCCTTTTCCCAACTTTGTTGGAGTCGGCTTCCAGTCCAACCGTATACAGCTGAATACCAGTATTTTACATGTAGCGACTGCCTATCTGACCTCCACAACACAGTTAGTACTGGGTAATACGATACCCCTTGGGAAGACTGGTTGTCAGACTTTCGGGCCACTGACTGTAACGACTGGCAAATACGACTTTCAAAAATAAATAACGGTAGATTATAAATATTGGGCTGAATGCTAAAACAGCATCTACCAGAAAAGCGTGATCATATTTAAGGGTGCGATTCAGGCCATCAAACTAAACAACTTTCTTCATGAAACCATCATGAATCAAAATCAAAATATTTTTATTTCACATAGGCCTTATGAGCACTTATAAAACGTCGATTAAAAGGTGCTCAGTTCGGGTTGGTCTTTTTCTATGGAGAAGAACCGGCAAGAAACTCCATGCTTACTCTTTTAAAATCATTTGATTTTACAATGTTTTTATGTTACCTACAGCGTTAGTACTTAAGTATGGGAGGGTATCGTGGGCCCGACATAAGTCGTTGCTTACTACAAAACGTAGAACAAGATAAAAGTTACCAAGGATCTAGGAATCCATAAGGCTTACAATGTCTACACATTTACAAACAATCGGTAAATAAAAAATCATCATCATCATCAGCCTATAATGTTCCCACTGCTGGGACACAGGCCTCCTCTGTATGAGAGGGAGCGGGCTTTTAATCCACCACGCGGGTGTGGGTTGGTAGATGTCACATGTCTTCGAATTTTTAGTTCTAGGACATGCCGGTTTCCTCACGATGTTTTCCTTCACCGTTTTAAGAGCAGCGGTGATGAAATAAATTACACAAATAATGCGCCTGCCTGGGTTTGAACCTACGACTTACTGCTCGTAAGTCGGGGCTGCTACCACTGGGCCACCGCTGCTCCTCATCAAAAAATCAGCATGCATCATGATTTTGTTCAGTTAAAAAAAAAAAACATTTTTTTTCTGTCTTGTGCGACGTTAATAAATACTTTTTCTTTCTTTCTTTGCTTTATCGTAATTGCGAAAAAATAATCAGCTGTATTATGATAATTTAAGATAATTGATTTATTAAAAAAAAAAAAAAAGTATTACAAAAAGTTTACATTTAGGCACAGTAGTATTTTTCTCATACAATGGCATAAATAGTACTTATAAGTAAACTATAACTAAAACATATTCAAAAGTCGCAATCGCAAGTGATGTTAATTCAATTCAGATGTTTTGTAGCGACCTGCCCGATCTAGGTTTATTTAAACCTGTATTCCGGGCCATCACATGGGACACACATATACACATATAACATAGAAATATGGTTGTACTAGTAAGTAAATCTCTGCCGAACCCTATTGGGACCAGACAGGCGTGATGTTATAGATTTTGATTTTGACTTAAAAACGTCACATCAATATCTCAGGTCCAGTTGAAAACCAGCGTCGGGCACTAGCTGCCGAGTTTGCTGAACTGGGCCTATTTGGCGCAGCTGTGTGGCACACAATACTATATTTTTCTGTTTAGTTTTGAGTATTTATTTATTTTATTTTTTGTTGTGTGCACTTGTGGCATGAACCTAATAAATATGTTTTCTTTCTTTCAAAAAATAACATTCAATAACAGACAGTATTTTCAAAATTAAGAGTTTTGTAAAACAATCTTAGGGTGGCTGCGAAAGACTGCGCCGACAGTGTGTTTTGACGCATATCAAGCAGTGGACGCTAGACAAAGTAACTATTTGACATTCAATTATTTTGTCCCAAGTCGCTTGGAAAATAAGTCACGGAACCCAGCAGCAAAAGGCATTTTCAATCAATGACATCCATCAATTACTGACATAATTAGAATAATCTCTGAAATCATCTGGAGCCTTGGTAGTCTATCACCCTTGAAAATGTGATGAAACTGTGATCATTATGATTACGTTTCTATTGCTTGTTTTATCAGTTTTCCGTGTTCTTTAGATGTCATTTGCATAAATAATTACTGTCATGGGAAAGGGAAATAGGATTTTTCCGTATCTATCCCTTGCACGAACATTTTTTTGAAACATCATGACCAGTCTTGCCTTTGTAGTATATATCTTCCTACTATCATGAAGTTTGTGAGGATGAATGTGTATATGGATGTTTGTTATTCTTTCACGCAAAAATACTTAACGGTTTTAGATGAAATTTCGCACAACGATAGTTTATAACCTAGATTAACACATATAACTTAATACTATAATTATATACTATATTATCTATACTTCTATATCTATACTAATATTATAAATGCGAATGTCACTCTGTTTGTTTGTATGTTTGTTTGTTTGTTACCTTTTCACGACTAAACGGCTGATCGGATCTTAATGAAATTTGGTAAGAAGATAGATTTCAACTTGGGGAAGGACATAGGCTATATAATATTACGCTATGACCAATAGGAGCGGAGCAGCAATTAAAAATGTTGCGAAAACGGGGAAAATGTGACGCAAACGAAGTTGCGCGGGACAGCTAGTATACTATAATTTCGGGTTTGTCTTCACCGATCATGTAGCGTTGTGCGGGTCTCAACTGAAATTAGTCGAGTGATTCTAAAATGTCACTATTAGTAAGTAACTATTAGAAACCTCACTACAAACGCGGTACAACTCTAGTTTTTGACGGGACGCTATTGCTCTGTGTTTTCGTTTCGGCTGGCTTAGCTGCAGGTAGCTATCCTCTGACCTCAGGACTCTTTGTGCCCCGACTTAGGGGCTCTTCGCTCGGGCTGTGCCGGTGCGCTGCCTACCCTGCGCACCTGGCTCTTCGCTCAGGCTGAGGTCTGTTCCCCTTGTCTATTCCTCCTACTTAAGCACCCTACTACTGCTGTGCCAGTACGCTGCCCAGGTCTTGACCTGCCTACCTGCGGCCTACCGCCACGCGAGCCGGTGCTTGCGCAGCCTACCCTGCGCAACCCTAGCCGCTGTTCCGGAGGCCTATCGCTGAGCCGGTGCTGACTGGCCCTACACGTCTGCACGTGCTGCCAAGGGACGGTACCCTTCCTATTTACTGTGATAGTGAACGGAACAGAACATAGTGACTCACGTACCCGGTACCCGGGACCTAATTGTAGTGCTTTAAATATATGTATTAACTGGTCCAGCTGTGTATTTCTGTTGCCACTATAACAACATACTAAAAACAGAATAAAATAAATATTTAAGGGGGCTCTCATACAAAAAAGTGTTTTTTTTTTTGCTCGTTTTCATAATAATGGCACGGAACTCTTCGTACGCGAGTCTACTCGCAATTAACCTTTTTTTTTTTTTAAATTTCAAGTCCAATTTAGTTTTTGAGTCAAGGTTACCTTAAAGAGTTCAATTATTACACTTTAGATATTAGGTAATTTACAGTCTACAAAACCAGACCTTAGTTACACAAGTATCGAAACCTTTGATCTTAAATAACTTAATTCCTATACAAGTGTCAATGACTCGACGACTAGTGACAAACGATTAAAAGGTCGTGGATTTAAATCTAGGCAATTTAGATGTATATCAGTTTAGCTTGCCTAGCCTTTACATCGTCATGTCATCCTGGTATCAACCACTGCTGGGTATAGACCTCCCCTTTCTTCTGCCACACTTCCCGATTCAGTGCGTTCTTTATACAGCTCGATCCACCTCCCCTATATCGCGAATGCTTACGATGCTCAACGTGGAGACCAACCATGGACTGGACTTGTTTGCTCATGAATGGCAGACGATAATGTTAGAATGTTTAGTTCTGTGAGGGATTATATGGATTACTTAACTCTACACAACACAAAAAACACAAACACGGCGCCCTTCGAGTCAGAAGATAATATCCAGTGAAAAGACAAAGATCTAATCGTTCCTATTACCAGCCGCATGACTTCAAGTAACTAACACCATTCCGATTTACATGATCCCGTTATTGCTGTTACAAGAGAATGAAACGAATTCATAATGTCTCCTATGAAGGCTTGAACAAAAAAAAATGCTTTATATAATTATATATAATTAATATAATTATATAAAGCATTTTTAATTATATTATTATTATATTTAATAAATTATATATATAATTAACTAAACTTTTAAGAACCCAAGCTTTACTTACTGGCACACACATCCAATAACCGTACAAAGTGTTTCTACATTAGATAAAAAAATACATATATAAAACAAAAAAAAACATAACCTCAATCTACAAAGCAACTATTCACTATTGTAGTTTTTACGACTTCTCTTCTTCCAAAAAGAAATGCCCTGAAGGCGTTGCACTCTCCCCCCCCCCGCTACGTCGTGGAGGGGAGGGGGGAGGGGGATGCGTAAGCACTGCGGAGCATTCCACTGTCGCTTTCCAAGCTTTCTTCCGCCTCTAGCAGCCTTGAAAATTTGGCGCAGGGTCGGGCGTGGAGATATGTTGGTGTTATATTTTTTTGGGATTTTATTTGTATTCGTTGCTTAATGTCATGTTACCTGGAATTAAAATTGATTTTAGAAGTCACTCATTTATCAATGCTAAAACTTTTACTTTCAGTATTTTTTTTACTATTTATTTTTTGTGATCGTTTATGATATAAAACAGCGTTTATGCATTTAAGTATTTTTAGGGTTCCGTACCTCGAAAGGAAAAAACGGAACCCTTATAGGATCATATACATTCATGTAATGTATATGATCCTATAAGGGTTCCGTTTGAATATAATATTTTTTATAACACATTTGCTCGTAAAGGGTCTCTTATTGCACCAATGTCAGTATCGCAATGTATGTCATTACGCACTAGTGCGGTAATGTAAAGTAAAACGCACGGTTTATCAAAATGTTCCGTCTAAAACCAACCGTACTTTTTTAAATCTTAGCAAAGAGTTTTTATGTCAGAAAAGTGGTCAACATTTTATGAATAAAATTAACTTGGTAAATAAAATTTAATAAATAAACATTTAATTCTTTAATTTAATCAATTTTGACCATAAATTACAACCATTTATCTGTAACAAAACACAAAAATATTAATTTACTTTATTAGTAATACTGGCTGTTTTTGTGCCTTTGCCTTAAAAAAAAAGCGCTGATGTCCGCGCATCGCTAATATCATAATATGTGAACGAGTAAAAATGATTCCGCGCGCTTTTTCTTTTTGCTGTATTGTTTTTATTTGAAAATGTCGTCCGAGTTTTATTTATTTCCTCGCAAATTTGTTATAAAACGTCGTATGACATACGTGCGCTTTGATAATTACAGCCTCTGCTTTCTTGTAGCCCTCGCCTACGGCTCGGGCTAGCAATATCGCCTCGGCTGTAATTTTCAACTTACCGCACTTATATCATAATGTACTATTTTTTAATCATTTTCAAGATCGAATTTCCTACAGGTTTGTACGGAACCCTCGGTGCGCGATTCCGATTCGCACTTGGCCGGTTTTTTTATTATGATAAACTAACGATTGTAAGACAAACTAGTATGAACAAGCAACATACCTTAAAACCCATTAAAACAAGTACGTTTATGGTAATTTGTGCATTTAAAGAACACAAACAGGAACAAATAAAAAAAAAACTAAATAAACACAAACAAAAATCTTTTGTCTAAAAAGTAAAAACAAGTGCCTAGCGACTCCATTCCTCTGTCGCTTCCAGAGTGAATGAACTAAATAAGCGAGATGGTCTAAAGTCGTACTTTCACCGAGGTTAAGGGCCTGCTCTGAGGCCCTTGGCCCTTAGGCCGATGCACTTATCTGCAGCAGAAGAAAAAACAAGCCTTCTTGGAACCAGCGAGGGAACGCAAGTATACTTTGTGAAAATTTTGTGGCATGAGTTTAAATTAACATAAGTATAGGCGTACTGACGTTATAACGGTAATTATTTTTTTATTACAGAACGTGTACAGTAGTCTAACATCAAATAGGTTTCTTAAATTGCCTAGTGATCGAAATCGCGACTGTTGGTGCGGTTTTCGGCACACAGAGAGTCTGATACCAAGATTAACACTTTAGGGTTTTTTTCCGGGCGAAGCCGGTGGACATAAGCTAATCATTCATAAGCCTTAAGAACCACCTACCTACCTGATATCATTGTCAGCCTATAAGCATTGATTGACTCGTTGGTCTCAAGGTCTCAGGCGTGGCTACTGCAGGTCCTTTTTTTTTTTTGTTGGTTTGGGATATCATCAAATGACTCCCCCGCTCTGGGCGGAGCGGGAGGGAGTGTCAGACTTGACTGACTAAAACCCATCCATGTTCCTTCTTAGCCCTTTGTGTTCCAGTACCACGGTATCTCTTTCGAACAGTCGCGCAGCCCTGGCAGGCATCGGCCCTCTCGGACCCCTTCCGATTTGCTGACATCTCCTTGAGGCGCGCGAGGAACACGTACGCGCCGTCGACACGGCCTGTCGTCATGAGACGGACGGACGGTGAGCTAGCCCATTACTCACTGTACACAGGCCCGCTGCAGATACTGGGTTCGATTCGCGGTTTGGGCAAAAACCGATTGGGTTTTTCTCAGTAGCAGCCACGGATTTGTGCCCGGTTGATGGCAATAGGCTCTCCCCCTATTACATGGGACTTAAACATAACTGGCGAAATGTGGGTGGACTAATTAAGTACACCTCTGACTAACCCTACGGAGACAGGCGTAATGTTATGTTATACTAGCTGTCCCGCGCAACTTCGTCTGCGTCACATTTTCCCCGTTTTCGCAACATTATTCATTGCTGCTCCTCTCCTATTGGTCGTAGCGTGATGATATATAGCCTAGGTCTTTCCCCAGGTTGAAATCTATCTTCTTGCCAAATTTCATTAAGATCCGATCGGCCGTTTAGTCGTGAAAAGGTAACAAACATACACACAAACAAACAGAGTGACTTTCGCATTTATAATATTAGTATGGATTATCAGCCTATAACGTTCCCACTACTGGGACACAGGCCTGCTCCGCCAGTGCTGGTTGACTTCTAGTTTAGAATAATATATGTGATAGTATGACTAATTAAATAACTAAATAAGCGTAGTGTAAATGAGTTTGTTAGTCCGTTTACGCACATAATGACCTACTTTTCTGTGTACTTATTTAAGGAGAAAGATAAGCAAATAAAATAATGCCTTTTATTCTTACACTCCTCAGTAACTAGGAGATAAGTCATGAAATAGAGCAATAGGGATGATGACTGGGTAAAGAAAACGAAATTCTATTTTGTCCGTCAATCAGGTAATACAAAAATATTAGATACGTATTTTTTGTTCTAGCAAGTTAACAGAAGAATACTTAGTTAAAACGCATTAAAGTTGAAGAGTGGGGGCTCACTACGTCACAACTAGGTATAAAATGTACTGAGCCGTGACGTCATGCGCCATTTCAACTCAAAATATCTCCGTAATTTTACGATTACGTAAAAAAAGAAAAAATACGTGTCAAATACTTTTTAATAATCTACCCGATGGACAAATTAAAAAAAATGAGTCACCATCCCTATTGCTGTCTCATCAGATTCCTGCCTTTTCCTAGCTTTGTTGTGGTCAGGTTCCAGTCTAACCGGGTGCAGCTGAATACCAGTATTTTACATGGAGCGACTGCCTGTCTGACTTCCATAGCACAATTAGTTCTAGGTAATACGAAACTCCTTGGTAAGACTAGTTGTCAGTTTTCAGGCCACTGACTACCTGTAACGAATGTCAAAGATCAGAGATCTACAAATGACAGCTGGGACAAACAGCTTGACGTGTAACTCGGTATGTGATGGGTGGTCACCCATCCTTGGTCCAACCTTGACAAGCTCGGCTTCACCTTATAGATTGACCCGACCGGCTGTTATTATTTAGCCATGAACTACTCCAATATTTTTCTCTATTCACTATTTGTCGGTTTCAAATTTTGCACTGTACTCCATAGATATTATTATTTTTACAAGCGCTTGCACCATTTCGTAAAAGATATTTGTCATGAATACAAGATCTAAATAAAATTATCTATTTACTTAACTTAGGTTTTTCCACATTTTCCGTTTAATAAGCTGCAAATAAGTTTCTTCCAAACTTTCTTATTAGTTACCTAAGTAATTCTCCTTTACAAGATTTTGTATATCATAATGAAATAAACTCTACATTTTTTTAAACTTCCTTAGCTAGACTTTTACGATGTCCGTTAGTAATTTTTTTACTTTCCCCGAAGCCCACCTCATTTTCCTCTGGCAATTCTCTGTACCAGGACACCATCAGTTTAAAGGAGTTAAGGGCTAGGGGATAGATACTACAGTGCATACGATGTGTTGTTACCAAAACTGCATAGACTAGTGTCAACGCTCCGGTCGTTGTACGCGCCGGTACAACCGAGCGACATAGTTACTGTTTGCATTTTTGTATAAACTTTCGGAGCATTTTTTATTTACCATTGGGCTGATAGTTTGAGGCGTTGGAAAAAAAAAGCTGTAACTTAAACTTTTGTACCGACGGCATGTAAGTTAAAATACAATATTAGTGGTTAAAGGTAATTCAAATTAATT
This sequence comes from Cerastis leucographa, assembly GCA_963082945.1. Classification (NCBI taxonomy): domain Eukaryota; kingdom Metazoa; phylum Arthropoda; class Insecta; order Lepidoptera; family Noctuidae; genus Cerastis; species Cerastis leucographa. The sequence continues at coordinate 20,209,517 of OY720355.1, forward strand.
TAGCTACTAAGTCGTTTGCACAACTGTCAGATACCAAGTAATTTTTATTTTGTTACAATAAGAAGTCGATCAAAATAAAGTGATATCATGATCGTTGCTTCATTTGATTGTGCTAACTGCAAGGGAGTTATCAAAACTGTCAAAGTACTAATAAGTCATAAATGCTTAAAACAGGATATTTTCAATGCTTACTATATATTTTGAGTTCCCGATAACTTTAGTTTATCCGTGGTCATGGTGCTTGCAACCAAAACTAAACTTATTATGGTATATTTACCATGACAAAGTTTTGTTGAACGGGATATTTCCCGTTTCCAGTGTGAATGACAAACTATAATTTACACTAAAACGGGATATTTACCATAGTGACCATGTTACCAATAAGGTTTCTCATTTATGTCCATTCACAACTACCTCCCTAATCGGATACAACACGATCCACTCTGTCGCTCGGCTGTACAGTCGCACGTGCAAGGCCGCCGCGCGACGGGTCGCCGACCCACTCCCGCGTAGCCTCCGATACGCTCCCGAGGAAAGCCCAAGTGGCGCTAGGAAACAGGAACCTTTTAACTTCGATATGAAGGCAACATTCACCTAGCCAGTATTGTACATGGAGCGACTGCTCATCTCTCCTGCTTGCCTAGTTACAGGCTAAGTTTATACTCTTGAAAAACTAGTTGTCACACCTACGAAGTTTGTAAAAGATATAAATTTCTTTAAATATCATCTTTCTGCCTTTCATCATCATCATCATCAGCCTATAATGTTCCCACTGCGGGGACGAGGGCCTCCTCTTTATGATGGGGATAGGCTGTAATCCACCACGCAGGCACAGTGCGAGTTGGTAGACGTCACATGTCTTCAAATTTTTAGTACTAGGACAGCCGGTTTCCTCACGATGTTTTCCTTCACCGTTCTTGAGAGCAGCGGTAATGAAATCCTAAGTAATATCATAAATGCGAAAGTAAGTTTGTTTGTTACCTTTTCATGACTAAACGGCTGATTGGATCTTAATGAAATTTGGCAAGAAGATAGATTTCAACCTGAGAAAGGACATAGGCTATATATCATAACGCTACGAGCAATAGGAGCGGAGCAGCAATGTTGCGAAAACGGGGAAAATGTGACGCAGACGAAGTTGTGCGGGACAGCTAGTAAATTACATAAAGTAATGCGCCTGCCTGGGTTCGAACCCACGACTTACAAGTCGAGGCTGCCACTACCGGGCCACCACTGCTCTTCCTGCTCTTGTCCCATTTTATTTAGGGTCAGTGCAAAACATTTTTGTCTTCCATGCTCCTCTGTCAATCGACACGCTATAATTTACTCCTTTTTCCTTCATATCCTTCCTCAAACAATCTATCCATCTTTTCAATGGTCTTCCAAATCTTGGATTGTAGAAGGTCTATCTACTAAGAAGAATTATAAATGATGGGACAGAAAATAGGTGTGCTGTACGTGTTGGTCCTGAAAAGTGCCCAAAGAACATTAATATCTCTCTAGTCTTTGTTGGTCTAAACTTGGTCCAGTACGGGTATTACGAGGAAGCATGGGTGTGACTGCGGTGCCCCAACACCAACTATGGGTCACCACCTGTCCTGGCCTGAAGTGTAGTACCTCCTACACTTTGGGAGACCTGTCCGAAGTCACCACCTACGCCATCGAGGTAGCAAAGTTTTGGTCGAAGCGAAGTAATTTGACTCTTATATTGGAAATCATCGACGCCACGAAGAAGAAGAAAGTGAATATACGGTCGAAAATCACGATTCAGAAAAATACTGTTAATGATTGTTTTCATCGTAAAATCCCCTACAACTTTTATTCAAATATATAGTTTAGGTATGCAAACACAGGAAACGAACAACGCTGACTATCTAAAATATAACAAATTATACTTAATTCCAATCTATACCTTTATAATATAATTATAAAGCTGAAGAGTTTGCTTGTTTTGTTGAACGCTATCTTGGAACTACTGGTTCGAATTGAAAAAAAAAAACCTTTTAGTGTTGGTAGCCCATTTATTGAGGAAGGTGATAGGCTACATAACATCACGCTACGACCAATAGCAGCGGAGCATCAATGAAAAATGATGCTTAAACGGGGAAAATGTGACGCAGACGAAGTTGCGCGTGACAGCTAGCGTCAAAATACAGGTGAGGTGTTTCATTGACAATTTGCAAGACCACCATGAAATTCCACCCCGAACTTCAACCTAATTCATCGCCAGGTGACCAATGACTAATTTCTAAAGAAAAACAATCGAATAAAGACATTAAATGGAATCTTTGCTTACTGAGAACATAACAATTGCTTGTATTTTGTCAGCAAGGTGGTCGGGCGCATTCTGCTGAGGCAGGGGTCACGGTGATACTTGAGCGGTTCATTCATTCATTGTAATATTAATCTGTATTGTGTACTGATGATGATTATATATTTTTCATATTTACTTAGTTTTCTGTCTTGCTGATCTAGCGGTTCGTAAGCGCGTCTTGGGTCTCAGAATTAAGAATTACTTAAACAGAACTGGCGAGAACTAGGTGAACTAAAGGTAGCTTGAAAGTAGGACTGCCCCGGGACGCACCTAGCAGTCTGAAGTTATTTTACTTATTTGGATGTAACAGCCCCGTAGGTCAAGGGAACACCACTTCACTAGCATAGCAGACAGCGGATTAGATCAATTAGCATATTATATTTTTTCTGAACTTTTTGAGATAACTTATTTGTTAAAAAAAAATGGAAAAATTCTCTTTTAAAACGCTTCCCATAAGATAAACAATATGCCAATAGACGTTGCCTAAATGTATCATCAACGATGATGATGCTAATTCGACCTTATTTACTCAAGAAACAGCTGATGATTATTTCCTCGAGGTACTAGGATGGCATGAACTTAAGGTGGTTCTAATAGGCCAGCGCTACCTATTGAGAAAGGCGTCATCACAGCCTATCACGAATTCACGTCACGGTAAATATTGACTTTGACCTACAAGAAACAGCTGATCATAATGCTTGTAGAGTACCAAAGCAGCATAGGCTAGAGGTAATAATTCTTTTTAATAGACCAACGCTATCTACTACGAGAGATCTATCTCTCCTTCCCACTTCTTTAATGTTCGGCAAAATATCAACGGCCTACAAAGAAAACAGCTGATTATTATTTCTCCTAGCTACCAGGGCATCATAAACTCACGGTGGTTCCGATAGACCACAGACCGAATTAGTTGTAGATGGCGTTGCACCAATAAAAGTGTCTGGCGGTTGCTACAGGGTGTTACATAACACGGCAACTCGCCGACAACTGGGCAAGTAGACCGGAACGGCGTAATATACAGAATGATCATTTTTATACAAAAATAGTACAATATTTTACGTTTAATAAGTTTTCCCACGGTTTGTAGAAGTAAAGAAAGTAATTATGATTTTCGACCAAACTTTGTAGAGGCTAGGACAATAAAATGCCTTTATTTATGACTTAGTTCAATTTAGTATTCAAATACCTGACCTAGTTTTCATAAAATACTTAATAGCGTGCAAAAAAAGCAGTAGTTCAAAAGTTCAGGACTAAAAACTATCCTAACATTAACCTGCGTTAATATTTTTGAGAAGGAAGACATTTCTGTGACTTATGCAATAAGCTATACATAAAATCTATATAAAATGCTGTTAGACTGGGTTGTGGAGGTTAGATATCCATCTAACCCACACAGCTCAGTAACTGGGTAATATAATACCCCTTGGTAAGACTAGTTTTCAGACTTTCACGCTTCTGACTACTAGTGACGACTGTCAAAGATCTACAAATAACAGCCGGGACTAACGGCTTAACGTGCTTTTCGAAGCATGGATGATGTATAATGATGGTCACCCATCCACTGACTGACCTAGGAAAGCACTGCTTAACCTTGGGGATCGACTCGTGCGGCAGTTATTATAAACCATGAGCTCCTCCTCTGTATGTGGGAGGAAGTGGGCTGTAATCCATCTCGCAGGCCCAGTGCAAGATGGCGGATGTCGCATAACATAGTTTTTTTTTTCTCGTAAAAACATCAACCTGTACACAAAATCTTAAAGTTGCACCGAGATTGACGCAACGGCGTGCAAAATGAGAAGAACTGACTATTGTGATCGCTTCCTAGTGTTATGTCATACTAACCCAGTTTTATTATAAAAATATAACATCAGATTAGAAAATAAAATTGTGCTCAAGACCGCGAAATGTTTAGCGGTTTGTGGAGGTAATGGTTCAGCGGCTGACCGGCGCGGGCGGTACGACGAGTTAGGGGCCGTGAGTTCGATCTCCACCTATTGTTATACTGCCGTATTCTTTACCTACACGGATAATGGGAGCAGCGAAAACGTTGATGCAGGTAAGGCCCCCGGCCACCGTAGGCGCGGGCCTGTGGACGGTGAGTAATGGGCTATCTCACCATCCGTCCGTCTTATGACGACGGGCCGTCGACGGCGCGTTCGTGTTCCACGCGCGCCTCAAGGAGATGTCACCAAATCGGAAGGGGTCCGAGAGGGCCGATGCCTGCCAGGGCTGCGGGACTGTTCGAAAGAGATACCGTGGCCCTGGAACACAAAGGGCTAAGAAGGAACATGGATGGGTTTTAGTCAGTCAAGTCTGACACTCCCTCCCGCTCCGCCCAGAGCGGGAGAAGTCATTTGATGATTTCCCATACGCAAAAAAAAAAAAGGGTCAATCTTATGATATCTAACCAAACAATTACTACCGAAAAGCTTATTTAAGTTCTATTCTCAAAGAAGTAAGAAAAAAATCTAGGTAGGTACTAAGTCATTAAATGATTACACAGTTAGTCGGTTAGTGATCCATACTATTCCTACACCCATACAAGTTTGATTTAAGAAACCCTGCCTATAAAGGGTGTAAAACACCTCTTAACGAAGCCGAAAGGCACTGGTTCTCCCTGTCATTGCGATCATTTTTTTGTTCTACACCATACCTGGGAACCTTCTAGTTACGGAGATATTAGGGGTCCAACTTTTTGACAAGTATTTTTTTAAATACAAGTTTTTAATGTAAGATTTTTACTTTAAACACCTCCACGACCCCCGTACTATTCAATCCGTCCATCAGCACAATGTTTTGAGTGCGTTACATTGAGTTCTACCACAAAACACGATTTTGCACCCCCCAAAAAAAAGTCGTTTCCCAGCAATAATTTTTGCGTAAAGTTACTTAGTTTCATTTACAGAATGCTTGGTTGACGGCTTCGTGATGAGGTGATTTACACGGTGTATATCTTACCTTTTCAACCAAAGGCTGAACGAATTTTAACGAAATGTAGCAGACAGCCGCGCAATAATAAAAGTTATCTTGATGTCTATTATAAATATTTTTCCGGAGTTCCCAAGATAATATTATTATCAGTCAGACAGGATTACTCATATTTTGCAAGTAAATAGATGCGTAGATTGATATGCATTCACCTTCAAGCATTGCCCCCTGAATACGATCGATCGAACGCACTATATGCAGGATTACAATTTATTATGATGATAAAGATTCACAGAAGTATAGATAAATATAATATTATCTATGTAGTTTAGTAAGATCATCGAATTATAGGGCAGAGCGGTGATAGCTTAGTGGTGTGACTGTCGGACGGCCCAGTCATAGGTCCCGAGTTCGAACCCAAGACACGCACCTCTAATTTTTCGAATTCATGTGCGCATGTATATAACTAGCCTATGCCCGCGGCTTCGCACGCGTGGAATTCGATCACTGTCCCACGGGATTGTACTGTCGGAATAAAAATTATCCTATGTGTTAATCCAGGTTATAAACTACCTCTGTGCCAAACATCCAAATCCGTTCAGTAGTTTTCGCGTGAAATAGTAACAAACATCCATCCATCCATCCATAATTACAAACTTTCGCGTTTGAGTTGGTGAAGGAAAACATCGTGAGGAAACCAGCATGCCTGAGAGATATTTCTCGACGGCATGTAAAGCCAAGTTAGAGGTCCATGAGCGGCATAAAAACTCTAACACCGGGTTACGAAAAAGAAATAGTACATTGTGTATAAAGGCAGTAAGTAAGGAATTACGATCGAGGCTCTAGTAGAAGCCCGAAATCGAAGACTGAGGGCTTTCTGAGTCGAAGTTCGTAATTCCCGTACCGCCCGTGAAACATACAATGTTTTTCATCACATTTGCGAGTTAATATTTATGAACATAACACAAGTCAGCACATATTATTACGAAATACGTGAACTGATTTGCGGATGGCGGGCTGTTAGCCCACACCACAGATTATACAAATGTTTTGTTCAGAAACGTTAAAGGCCTTTTAACGTTAAGGTTAAACCTAGGTATAAAGCCATGACGGAGTATAAAAAAAAAAATTCGACGTTTTGATACAAAAAAACATGGAAAGCCCTCAGTCTTCGGCTTCGGGCTTCTACTACAGCCTCGATCGCAATTCCTTACTTACCGCCCTTTATACAAAATATACTATTACTTGTACGAGTATTACGCAGTTAGGCTTAGTACTATGTACAGTGGTCGGCGAGTATTTTTAAGTAGGGTCCGGATATTGTTTATTAACACCAATTTTCAAGTTACACTGTAAAATTGATTCTTGACTAGGATTTGAGTGAGATAACTAAAATGGGTGAAATTAATATGATAATATTGATTTTAAAATTTTTGTTGTTTTCAAAGAAATATGACAAAAATAAAACAAATTTTAACGAATAACTAGGATTTTACTCCCTGTTTTAATTTTATTGTTTCATTAATATTACATATGTACATTATTTACAGACTACAAATAAATATAAAATAAAAATAATAAATAAACGAATAACTTCAACAAAATTTGAATTGTAAAACCTATTATAACTCTTGATTCAATTAATGACTAATCTGGTGGTGTGACAACGTTATGATGAATTTTGGACATTTTGCGAATTGGACATTTTGCAAATTGGACATTTTGCGACCGCTGGACATTTTGCGATTTAGACATTCTGCGCCTAAACGGCAGGTAGCTATTATAGCCGTTCGTAACTTGAACGGTCTTTCTTTCAATTTCTATAGGATGCTGTTGGAGCTGCGTAAATATGTATGCTAACACTTTTATCTTACTTCTATTGAAATTGCGAAAGATTGGATGGATATTTGTTGCTCAATCACGTCACGTATCACGTATCTGGAAGAAAGGCACAAAGATAAACTATAGTCTGAAATAGCTCATACAGGCTCCTTTTTTCTCACACGTATACGTACATATCAAAACTTGCACGCGTACGAATTCGTAGACAACAGCTACCTAATTGATTGTTTTGGTGGAAAAAGATAAGTGGTTTCATTTTCAAGCTCATAATGGATTATTTTGATTCGAAGATTTCTTTTCTTGAGATAGTGCCCTATTCATAAGTCAGTCACTTATACATCGACATGTACATAGAAGTACCAGGACCACATAACTAACAACATGTCTCACGCAAATAATAATATAGTGTAAAGGTGTAATCAATTCCGTACTACCCACGCGCGCGCCACCTAGTCAGTACGCGTAGGAGTCAATCATTTTTCGCGAAAGTCTATTTGAGTGCTTGACAAATGATTTGCGACATCGTTCATTGATTAAAATTAATCATCTGCCTAGCCTTTTCTCAAACTTTGTTGGGGTCGGCTTCCAGTCTAACCGGATGCTGCTTAGTATTAGTATTTTATATGAAGCGATTGCCTATCTGACCTCTACAACCCATTAACTGGGGAATATGAAACCGCTTAGTAAGACTGGATGTCAGACTTTCGGCTTCTGACTACTTGTAACGATAGTCAAAAATCTACAAATGAAAGCCGGGACCAACGGCTTAACGTGCTTTCCGAGGCACGAAGGAAACTTGGTATGTAATGATCACCCATCCACGGACCGCCCTCGGCAAGCACGGCTTAACTTTGAAGATCGACGCGTGCGGCTGTTACTATTTAGTCACGAGCTCCTGAAAATTATTGATTAAAATTAATGAAAGAAAGTAATTCCAAGACCGCGTGATTTTGATAACCTGTACAGGTTATCATCATCTGCCAACCCTTTTCCCAAATATGTTATGTGTAGGACAGATTCCAATACAGCTTTAAGCAGCTGAATACCTGTATTTTACATGAAACGACTGTCTATCTGTCTTCCAGGACCGAGTTACTGGGTAATACGACAACCCTTGGTAGCTTGAACTATGTAGGAATACCTTCATGAATCGCCGATACCTTTCCTTCTGCATCCACTGGAACATAGGCCCTCTATGGGAGAGAATGGGCGACGCGGATACACGACGCGCGCAGAGTAGGGAGATGATGTGGGCTTGGTGATGTCGCATGCCTTCGAACTTTTAGTTCTAGAGCACGTCGGTTTGCTGACGAAGCTTTTACTTCACGGTTCTGAGACCAGTAGTGATGAATGAAATTATACAAAGTAATGTGGCCGGCCTGGAATCACACCCTTAAGTTAGAAATGATAAGACCTGGCCGTTTTCATTGGTCAATCACTACTCATCATACAAACAAGTTTGCTATTGCTGTGTTTAACACAACAACTCAGCAGAAATTAAATGTGAAGATTGTGTTATAATACAATCAAAATCAAAATCAAAAATGTGTATTGTATTTATTATATTTATATTATACATGTATCTGTACATATATGAAGTAGATAACTTTACTTTTGTTATTTTGTTTAATTGTTATGTTGTTGTTATGTTTAAAATTTTTGTGTAGTACACCACTGACTACCCTCTTTTTATTATTTTTAATTCCGTAATGTCCATCCAAATGTTGTCTGTAAGATATCGCTATAAGCGATAAGACCGCCGTTGTAACAATAAAATTAGCAGTTTTGTAAACCCGTTATGTTTGATTTTTGGTGTACAATAAAGTATTATTCTATTCTATTCTATAACAATCTCAGAGTACCTTATTTAGTGATTTCTTATCCTGCTGTCGGATCGTCTGCACGCAGAAACTGATGGACACTGCTGAAGGCGCCATACTTGAACCAAATTCTAGATACATTCAGTTTACATTGGCATCGACAGGCTAAGGACCGATTTACTAAAACGATTATTTTTCAAAGCAGCTCATTACTGCGACTAATAAATAATTTATTCCTTCAATAAAATAAGCATAAAAAATAAAATAGAAACCTAAGTAAGTACCAACACAAAGGCCGTCAACCTTTTACGCAGATAATCCGCTGCACTATTATCAGCCGTTGCATTTTTTTATCGTGCGGCGATCTGGGTGCGCAGTTTTTTTCCTGAAAACGCATTTGCCTTGATAACTTATGTTTGCTCAGTTAAACAAACAATGCCTACAGACTAGGGTCAGTGGACAGCTAAGGAGATATCAATATGTTCGACTGCATTGCTGCAGAAATATTTATTGCATAATGTTAACGATTAGCTTTGCAGTTTGGCTATTCTTTTCGTGTAGGTATCTATACTACCAATAATTAAATTAAGGAATTTAAATGACGTTGGACAGGACACCTAACAATGTCACGGTCATGACAGGTGGAGTAAGGGTTGCGCCTCATCTAGCAGCTACCGAGTGCACCGTCGTCGATGATGCCGCGTGCGAAAGCATTCCCTCTCTGTTTCTCGCTCTGGCATATGACTGTTCTGTGCGACACAAAACGATGAAAGCATGAAAGATTGCGATTACGTGCTGCTATAGGTAGGTAGTAGCAAGGAGTCTGGCGTTCTGTTCACCGAGTGGCGTCCAAGGAATGGAAAAATGAGTGTTGGTCGACCGGCGGCAGGATGGGCGGACTACATTTTTGTTATCGCGGATAAAATCTGGATGGGGCTGGCATAGAAGCGTGGACATTGTCACAAACAAAGAGTCATAGATGATCATGATACCAAAAATAGATTTCATATCTTATCTGCATACTTAATAGACTTGGATTTACACGCAGTCTTAAAGTTAGCGTAGTGCCTAAATAATTTAGAATAGAATATTGTTGCTTTGTAACCAAATTGCTAGTAGTTCTGTCTAGGCGCATTGGTGCGTCGTAACGTTTTTTTTTTTCGTGTTACAGCATCTTAAGATTTGAATAGTCAATGCTATTTTGTTTTTGTTAGATTATAATGATTACTCATGACAGTGGTATTTTGTAAAAATCTTCACACAACTTATTTTTTTTTTCTCGATCCAGGCGTTGGCGTTTTCTTTGCAAAGACGTTTTATTATTTGTAGTGCAGATGCCAATCCGTTACTCCGCAATATAAAAAGTTATCGTCAAGATTAGGAGGAAAAGATTTTAGTGTTGTGATTGAAAGTTAAAACTACCTGTGACATCTAGCGGCAAGTAGCATAATTAATACAACCATTGCATAGGACTGTACTATTACTGCTCGCTCATAGATGGCGCTAAGCTTAATATGCATCAGAACATTAAATGAGATTATTTTTTGGTAAACAATTAAAATCCAAGAAACTTAACATTATTATAAACAGAAAACCTATTTAACGTAATTTATTGTGTCATAAAACATGTATGTGAGACTTTCAAATTTTTTAAAATAATTCTTTGCGAAATAATTGCGTGAAGGCAATGAATTAGAAAATAACGTGAATTGGTATAAATATTACTAATAATACAAGTCAATTAATAAAATATGATTGGAAAATCAGTAGTAAAAATAGTAACAAAAAAAAAAAATACAAAAGCTATGTTTCCGCCCGGGATCGAACCGGGGGCCTTCTGCGTGTTAGGCAGATGTGATAACCGCTACACCACGGAAACTATGAAATAGGTGTTACAAAATACCTATTACGTGTTTCAGGCAGCGTTATTATGCATTGATAACGTAAAATGTTAGAATATCTAATTATTGGCATTATAAGCAAAAATAGTAATACAAGTCAACTTTCTATCATAACTTAAGAGAGCATCAACCGGGCACAAATCTAAGATTCAAGATTCTTTATTTGCATGAAATATGGTACATAATGGTCTTATAAATAAAAACTAGACTCCTTCGCTGCTACTGAGTAATAAATTCTTGACGGAAAAGTCCAATAACACTGCCCGACCTGGAAATCCAACCCCGGCGCTCATGTTTTGCAGTCGCAAATAAAAGTATCACATTATCAGATTGAATACCATTCTGACAGCAAACCTCACTGTCTGCAAATGTAAAAATAGCCGCTCCGAAATCGTTCAAAGTCACTCTGTTAGTTTTTTTTTCTGTTGGATTACGTACACGGATTCCATAAGGCGCATGGTTATGTCCAGTCAGTTTCAACTCCAAGCAAAGTATACTAATACCTGTTTTGAATACGAAAGACTGTCTGTCTGGTACCGTTTCACGCCTAAACGCCTAAACAGATTTCGATGTGGGCTGTGACCAGAGCTGGTCATGGTCTATCTGTGTGTCACAGCCCTATGTCATCGGGTCAAAAAAAAACTCAGCTGCCCCATACGCTTAGATCGGGTAGGTATTGAAGTTTTGTATAGGACAGCTGTTTTTTTTCGCGATTTCGATAGTAATTCCATGGAGAAATTTGTTTAGTTTGATGGTCTGAATTACACCCTGAAATATGAAAACACCTTTCTGGTGCACGTTTATGAGCGAAGCCAGGGGCAACAGCCGGTCTGTTATCTCTACATTATTGTGATGCCTTGAATGAAGTTAACCCATATATATCTCTCCTTTATGTGGAGTGACGCATGAGCGTCACTGTTGTCGTTAACAATCGTCAAGGTATTGACGCACGATCACGCACTGTTGAGGCCGTTAATCATTCATCATAGAAAATCTGTGTAGTTTATTATCTGTGACTTTCTATGAGAGGCTGGACGACTAAACGTAAAGGACGATACAAGTACTAGTAAGACAGAACACTCATAAATCTGACAAATGTCTTATGAAACAGCGATTGCATAAGAAAACATCGTGTAGCTCTAAAGAAGAGAGGACGGATTGTAGGCAATTATTTAACGGTTTTAAACTTATGGTAACTGAAGGAACTTCGTAATATTTGAATGATTAACTCAAAGGATTCTCTATCGCTCTTCGATGTTGGAATCTCTAGAATCATTTAAACTATCTTAAGACCTTTGTACCCCCAAAACTTGAACCTACGCAAGACCCAACACTTAACATTTTTTTCTATTTTCTTGTCTCAAAACCCACGTCTGCGCCGTGCGTCACTAATGACGTCACTTGTCAGCAATCGAAGAGATGCCGCCGCACGATCACGCACCGTCATTTGTCAGCATCAATATGTTCAGGGATTTATATTGATCACGACTGTTGAAAAGGCGAAATATTTAATAGCTTAAATCTCCACCTAAAGCCAAGAACAACAGTAGCTGTAGCACACCGAAACATATTTTTAACCCCCGACAAAAAAAGAAGGGGTGTTATAAGTTTGACGTGTGTATCTGTGTATCTGTGTGTCTGTGTATCTGTGTATCTAACACGCATACGCTCGACTGGCATGCATTCACTCTCGTTATTTTATTGAGCTTCTAAATAATAGTTTGTTGTTTTCTTGTTGTATTATTTTTATTACATAAGTTTATCGAGGTTATTTATTCTACTCATGGCAATTGAGCGAAGGTTGGTCACACCGAAGAGTCGAATGCATGAGTTTGCACGCCATCTTGCGTACCTAGTAGAACTACGTAGTCACAAATCTTGTAATACTGCCATCTTTTAGTGAGTTTTAGAAAATATTCCCCCTCCATGGTAGCGTTAAACTTGTTGGAAGTCGCATAAGAAGTTTCACTTAAAAAAAAATCATTACGTAATATATCACGCTTCTAATCGCCAAAGGTTAAGGCAGAATTGTACCTAATGGTATACACACGTTTCGCCAGTTCTGTTTAACTCCCATGTAATAAAGGGCGAGCCTATTGCAATCATCCGGGCATAAATTAAGACTCCGTGGCTGCTACTGAGAAATTTCTGAAGAAAAAAGGGATTAAATAATAATATAATGAGCACCAAAAAATACTTTGAGATCCTAAGCTACGTTACCAAAAAAAAATACTAAACACCAAAAAAATTGTATTCAAAGACCAAATATAGTAAATGATCACCAAATATAGTAAATGATCACCAAATATAGTAAATGATCACCAAATATAGTAAATGATCACCAAATTTTGTGGCAAGAAGAACTTAGGAAGCAAGTGCGAGCAAAGCGAGCTCGGGATATTGGGCACCCCGACTCGGACAGGTTACTTTAAACCCTGCAGAGAGAAATAGGAGCCCCGCGTAGCGGGGCTCCGTCGACTACGCCTTGGTTCGGAGCTGTGATTTTCAGGTTTCTAATTCTGGTGATCATTTACTATTTCTGGTGATCATTTACTATTTCAGGCAGTATAAAAATGTTTTTAAAGTAATATTTACTTTATCTGGTGTTATGTTAAACATAAGCCAAGAAAAAATCCAATAACACTTAACTTGACCTGAGAATCGAACACAGAATCTCGTGCTTAGCTAGAGGCGAAGCAGTTAATATATTCTTTATTCATTAATTTATTGACGGACAACTCTGCCTAAACAGCAAGAGGCTTGAACCATGCAATTTTGCAAAGAGTCCCGTTTAACGTTTAACATATAAAATATGTAACTGTATTTTATATTTGCACGCCGAAATTAACGGCAGAATAAGAGAACTATTTTGTACAATTTTACCAACCTTCTGTACCTTATTTTTGCAAATAAATGATTTTAATTTTTTGTTTTTTTTAATAACAACAAATAGGAATTTAAAAAAAACATGCTTCGAAGGAGATTAATGGGGAAATAAAGTGTCGTCGTTTCGGACATTGTGCCAAATCGTAACTTTTTGACAATGATAAATCGCACAATTGTTTTCAGCAGTCAGGTAAAAAATACACAGAACAGAATTCGTGTGAAATTACCTCATATGTATGTACCTCGTTGTTGAAATACGCTAAAGAACGCTCATTTATATTTTCCTTGCGATACAAAACCGTCTCGAGATCCCAAGATACCGGTCATTGTGTGTCGAGTTGATTTGATTGACAGCCTGATTGATAGATTCCATCGATGATCGTCAATGGAATACCGATTATGGTTTTTGCACCGTTTTTTCAATGGTAGTATCGTATTACGTTCGAGTTACGAATTTAGTATTCAAATTAACATGATTGAGTCAAATGATAGTTATGGTAGAAACATCGTTAATTTTATTTTCATATATTCCCAACTATTTTGGGGTCGGCTTCCAGTCTAACCGGATGCATCTGAAAACCAGTCGTTTACATGGAGCGACTGCCTATATGACCTCCACAACCCAGTAACTGGGAAATACGATACCCCTTAGTAAGACTGGATGTCAGACTTTTAGCTTCTGACTACTCGTAACGACTGTCAAAGATCTACAAATGACAGCCGGGACCAACGGCTTAACGTGCTTTCCGAGGCACGGAGGAAACTCGGTATGTAATAACGGTCACCCTTCCACGGACCAACCTCGGCAAGCACGGCTTAACTTTAAGGATCGACCCGTGCGGCTGTAATAATTCAGCTACTATAACGTTATCAATTCTTAATAACGCTGCCTGATTAGTAGTACGAAACATGTTATAAGTATTTTGTGCTCTCTTGTTCATAGTTTCCGTGGTGTAGCGGTTATCACATCTGCCTAACACGCAGAAGGCCCCCGGTTCGATCCCGGGCGGAAACATACTTTTTTGGTATACCTGGTAAGATAGAATGAAAGCTAAAAATTTTGTTAAAATTCTATTTTTCTGCTTTTTTGATATATATGATAAAATATGGTGTTATAAATCCAATGTCATCCATACTCATCATCTGTCTAGCCTTTTTCAAAACAGTTAGGAGCGGCTTCAAGTCTAACAGGATACAGTAGAAAACCAGTATTTTACAAAAACTGAACTGAATTCCACATCCCGGTTATTATGTATCACGTTACTCCTTGGAAGATCTGGTATTCGTGCTGTCTGGTACCGAGACTAGGGTACAAATATTAATTTCGCACATTTGAGATTCGGGCCTCAGAAGTCTGCAAGAGGGGAGTAAGCCATTTAATCCACCACGCAGATGAAGCGTGGGTGGTTTGTGTACTCTATTCATAAAAGCTAACCTAAGTATAATTGTATAATCAACCTTTTTCCTCATATACCTGTGTGCACAATAGTTCAGCGCAATAGGACAACTACGACCTACGTCCCAATTAGAAACAATTTGCTGTCCATTAACTAATCGATGTGTGCGGAACTATTCACTGCTAGCTGACGTATGTTCTCCTGGTAATTCTGGTCACGTGTTCTGGATTAAAGGGGTTTGAATCTTTGGGCTTGGAGCTTTCTTTTGGCTTCTTGGGCAGACTTCGGTCATTCAATGTGTGACCTGCTAGTTCCCTTTGGGCTCCTGGTCAATGCTAGTCGACAAATATACCTACCCTAAGGGTAACTAATATGCATCTGCATGCATTGAACCCCGCCCCTCTTACACCAACATTTAGTGCTAAATAATTTAAACATCATTCTGTGTTTTTCATATTCAAACGATTAGCAGCAGAACTACATAATATTTAAATACGTTGGGGCATTACAATAATTTAATGATGATGCAAGTGATCTTTGTTTTTGCCCAGTTGTCTCTTTTTTGCTCGATAATGTAGGTTGGTCTGTGTTGTTACCAGGGTCGCAGAACTGCAGAGAAGCATGTGATTTTCGTTCACGCGTGTGTAATATCAACCAATAGATCGCAGATGCACGCATGATTGGCGACTGCAAAGGTCTTGCACGCTCTGTCGCTCAGCTATTTGTACCTACTTACAATACACATGTAGGTATATGACGTATGAAAATTGAATACCTACTATGGGGACTGTTGCCGGTTACAGAGAAAGAGAATCGAAGACATAACCCTCCTTTGGCTCTGCCGCAGTCGGGTAAGAAACAGAGTTGCTTAGAAGAAATGCCAATGTAAACACTGAAAATAGGATATTTACTTACCATTGTTACTATTCGTTTTGAGTTCCCGATATTTCGGCGCTGTTAGAAGCTTATGGAAAACAAAGGAAATAGTAAATATGGTCAATATCCTGTTTTCAGTGGTAAATATAGTGTTACTAGACCATGACAGTTTAAAAACTTGCCAATGTATGCAAAACATTGTTTTGTTGAGATTTGAAACAGAACCCAATCTTAATAACATTGTGGAATACGAATATATACGATATGAATCTGAATAATTAATTTTTTGAATGTTATGTTGATATTATATTTGATATTATGGACTTCGATCAGATCAACAAACTGAACATGTTTCTCCATCGGTCAAACACCGTAATATCGAAAAAATTATCAGCTGCTGCTATATTATAGGTATTTAAATTTTGTATGGAGCAGCAGATAATTTTTTCGCTATTACAATGTTTGTCCGATGGAGAAACATGTTCAGTTTGATGGTCTGTAGCACACCCCTAAGTATGTATATACCCTTTCTGTTACACCCTGTATACACCGTGTAAATCACCTCATCACGAAGCCGTCAACCAAGCATTCTGTACATGAAACTAAGTAACTTTACGCAATAATTATTGCTGGGAAACGAATTTTTTTGGGGGGTGTAAAATCATGTTTTGTGGTAGAACTCAGTGTAACGCACTCAAAACATTGTTCTGATAGACGGATTGAATAGTGCGGGGGTCGTGGAGGTGTTTAAAGTAAAAATCGTACATTAAAAACTTGTATAAAAAAAAATACTTGTCAAAAAGTTGGAACTTTGACCCCTAATATCTCCGTAACTAGAGGTTCCCAGGTATGGTGTAGAACAAAAAAATGATCGCAATGACAGGGAGAACCAGTGCCTTTCGGCTTCGTTAAGAGGTGTTTAACACCCTTTATAGGGGGCGATCCTCTTGCCATCAACCGGACACAGCTCTAGACTCCGTGGCTGCTGCTACCAAGAAATTCCTGATGGAAAAAACCAAGAACACTTTGCCCGACCTGGGAGTCGAACCCAGGATCTTCTGATCAGCAGCCGTGCTTACGAGCACTGGATCAACGAGGCAGACAGATTTAGTTTCGCATAAAACTCTGGATTTATTTTTATCTTGTCTATGTCTCGGCTATACTAAACGGATTTGATTGTGTTTACTCAAACTAAATATTGTTCAAACAAACACTTTGTTATGAATTAATTAACAAGGCAAATATTATTTTGTTGATTTTAATTCAACCTTTTACTGAATGAAGTTTAAAATGTGATGAAAAACAAATTACCATTATAATTTTAGGTTCCGTGGTAGTAATATACTTGTAGTTCTGTTTATTCGCTATGCTTGTCCACTAATATGAAATCTATTTTTTTTGCTTGTGACAAACGCGCCACACTATTCCCTCTGTATCTCTTGAAAGCCAGAACCATCAGTGGCAACCAATAGAAAAGCGCCGAGACAATGAAGCTCAACGAAGACCCAGAGAAACCATTTCAACTGTCTTAGATCCCAACACAAAATCAAAAAAGAATAGCGGTGGAGTAGCAAAAAGAAATCTATTTACATGAGCTACTCTGCTAGCTGGTTGCAGGTTTTTTTAATTATACTTTTATGTATGCCTAGTACCGCCGCTATTTGTAAATTTTGGCATTACTGAAAATTTAATTTAAGTACGGAACCCTAATCATCCGTCATCGCTCCTTTTGTACATATTCACTCAATAAAATGGAGTTCTTTATACATTGGTATAATTATGATAATTTTAGCCAGTCAAACATAACAAAAATATTTATCCGCTATTTTAAGGTTTATGTAAACAATTGTCGTCATACGCATTTGAAGTAGCTGCGACGTTTGAAAGAAATATGAAGGTGAATAACTATGAGCCAGTGGCAGAAGCGTAATTAATCTGCATATGACGTTCCCACTATTGGGACACAAGCCTCATGTCTGGGACAGGCAGTGCACCCACGTACCCAGTACAGGTTCAAATTTTTGGTGGTACATACCAGGAGCGATACAACTGTGATAAATTAGTTACAAATCCGCTCCAGACTTCTACAAAGTTATCTTTGATTGTAATAGGCCTAACATTTGCCGGAACTTTGCAAACACAGTAGTGTTTGCCACCATTGGAAATCGATCCCAGGCCATGTCCCATGGGGTCGGAGCAACACGTTTTCTCCTTTAGTTCTCCTCTGTCAACTGTGACGCTATCATTTACTCCTTTTTCTTTAACATCATTCCTCACACAATCTATCCATCGCCTTGGTCTTCCTCTCCCTCTCCATCCATCATTAGACCAACTATTAATATTATGTCAGATGGCCAAATTCACTCAAAAATGTTTAAGTTTCTTCATGAAGATATTTTATCCTAATAGGAGATAGCAGCCATACGATGACACATTCTTGAAATATTCCGTTTTAGCTGTAAAGGATATAATGCGTGTAACGTGCTTTTAAACACTTGAAATATTGTTCGATTATTTATAGGAAAAAAACGAAAGTAATTTTGCTTTTTAGGGTTCCGTTGGCAAATGGCAAAAACCCTTAAGGATTCTGTCTGTCTGTCCGTCTGTCCGTCCTTATGTCACAGAAATTTTTACTCCGAGATTATGGTCACCACACAGGTGGAATTTGTAAAGTTATTATTACACAAATATGATGTGAAATAATGAAAAAAAAATAATCGCCCCTCCCGGCCTACATTCTTGTGACTGAGGGTTGTAAAAAAAATCTTCGCACATAGCTATGTGGAGTGTCAAAATCGACGTCTGTTCAGCCGTTGAGGCGTGAAAATTTAAAAGACGGACAGACAAACCGGCAGATAGACAGGCAGAATTAATTTCACATCAACAACATTATAGCACTATATAGTGCATGGGACGTCTGGTCTGGTCCTACAAAACATAATGTAGACTAATAATAGCTCCAGTTGATAAACAGAGTAATCAATAGCAATAAAATCTTGTAAATCATAATAATTTTAATGTGCGGTGTATTCTCAACATCTGTTTTGTGTTATGCGTCTGAGTAGTTTGTTCTATGTGACGTGTTAGACTGACCGAATCATTCTGTTTTTTCGATGTTTTTGTAGTAAGATGAGATCTTCCATTTAGCTGAATGTTGCTGTCCATGTCATGATGTCCTAGTCTGTCTTATAACGTTGAGTCACTGATGGAAAAAACAAATCGTTGTAGAAAGAAAAGATTTTCACATGTTTTGAACTGGCATTTTTTTTTAGAACGTTGCCCCACACTAGGAATTTCTCCTGTATCGTGGGTGCGTTTACAAACATTTAAACTAACATACACAAACAGCCAGACCCGGAACAACTATCTGTAGGCCTTACAAATATTTGTTCCGTGCGGGAATCGAACCCGCGACACGAAGCGCAGCAGTTGATCGTTCAACCACTGCGCTAAACGTGCCGTCAAAAAAACATAATTTTCGCTTTGTAACATCACGCTTGTAATTCCATGAAAGGTTATGCAGACATGTACCTAACAGCACACCCACATCGCCATACACATTTTTTTTTCTTTTTTTTTTTTTGTAGGCCCAAGAATAGGTGGATTGATTGTGTAAGGAATGATAATATGAAATATAAAGAAGTAAATGATGGCGAGCGTCTGCCAGAGGAGAAAGGAAAAAGAAAACGTGCTGCGCTGACCTCAAATAGAATGAGACATAGCGGGAACCTTGTCTCATTCTCATGATGATATTTTTCTTTTTATCACTTCACATTGTACATATTAAAGTGGATACAGACTTTGCGAGGCATGCGCCACGAACGGCGCACATCAAATGTCTCGGCCATACGTTGGCTCGCCCTCGCACGTGCGTAGCACATGCCTCGCCACGAATATAAAGGTACACACCTTGCGAGGCATTCGCTGTGCGTTGTTCGCGGCGCATGCCTCGCAATCACTGTATACGGCTTTAGAAATTTTAAGAAAAACAATATTAAATATCTTCCTGTACTAGTTTTTTCGCAGTTCCTCATCTTTTTTCTCCTGCCTGTATGTATAGTATGTATTCTTCTTCCATAAGTCTTCTCTATTAGTTGTCAACTTATGAGTCACCCTCTTTCTAGCCATATTATCTTTCATGCAGTTCGTTCATTCTTAGTACTACAGTCTATCTCAAACTTTTCTAAGTAATAATAATTTCGGCTTATGTTTGTAGGCTTATTGCGTCGTGGTCGTCTAAACGGGCCTTATCTGACAAGATAATCTATTTAGCGCTTAATTGAACAAATATTTTCTTATTATCACGTCGTACGATATTATTATTTAATCTATTTTGTCTATTGATTAGGTCTGGCTAATTAATTTGGAAGTTTGATAGTTTGATGAGACATCTGTCTCATTACCAACGAGAAAATAGCTGTCAACTATAAAGTACAAAATTTGTAGGTCCCGTGTCAGACAATAAGAAGCCGTCATCCAAGCATTCTGTACCTCGTACTACGCTAAAATTATTGCTGGGAAACGATTTTTTTTTTTACGGTTGAAAATAAGTTTTTACGGAAGGACTATAGAATAAGCCAGCGATTACCCGCGATTTAGCCTGCTTGTAGTTCAGATTACGTCACGGGAATATACTATCGAGATGGAAGTATTCTGTGTTTTAACCTAGGTCATTGTATATCCATGATCCGTACGTGAACGTGTGAAAAGGTAACAGATATTTTTATAACAATGGATATGATGTTTCCTAAAAGGCAAAAAAAAAGACTTTCAACGATTTCCCACGTCTAGAAACTAAACACAATTTTCCCACATTCCAAAATCATCAGCTATACCATAAAGTACCTAATCAGCACTCGTATTTGGCACAAGACATAAATAATACAATTCATGAACAAGAAGAACATGGACCCTCTGTAGGAACTGTGCAATTGCTTTCGAGCCACTAAATTATGCTCAAACATCCGTATAGCTGGTTTGTTTGCTCAGCTAACTGGCGTTTGGCCTGGACCCGTTTGTGGTATGTTTGCGAACAGTAAAACTCCTATTTGCGTATGAGCTACTGGTAATTTTAAGTTGTTTGTGTCTGGAAATGGCTTCTGAAACTTTATAGATAGAGATATTTTTGAAGAGATTCTGGATGTGGTCTAGATTTCAGTCTAGACGCAGTAGGACTCTTAACGCCTTTAATGCCCTGGTACATTTTTATAATAATTTTCTTAAGTGCTCGTTTAGGAATCATCTTTATTGTTAAGATTACGTCAATGACTGCGGAAAATGCTTTCATAAAGAAGTACTAGGGCATTAAAAAAATAAGTGATTTTGCATTACATTATAAGTTTTGTTAATTTTAAGGTTTGATTTATTTTAAAACAGAAATTGGAACATTATTACTATTATTTCATTTAAATAAAATGATTGTTACCTAGCTAAATTTACGATTTAAGATAAAAAGTGTTAACAAGATGTCTGATCGTTATCATTTGAGATCCCCGAGTCCTCCCGCTCTTATATAAAGAAATTAAAGGCGTCAAGGGTCAAATCCTTTGATCAAGGTTCAGAAAGCGAATGCAAATTAGGCAATGGGGTCTCGAGTCGTCAGATCAGCAATAATTCTGCTTACAACAAAATGTCATGATTAAAAAATAACAACAAAACAGCCAATAAAATCTCATGACATTACTTTTCTGCAGACTACAAAATACTGCCATAAATTCACTACAGCAAAACAAAATGCAATTTAAAACATGAGAGTTATAAATAGATTTCGTTTATTCAAGACAGGTTAAATAAAAATATTCAACTTTTTTATTTGTGGTAACAAGACAAAGAACAATTTAATTTATTGCACTGTTATTGTTTTCAGTTTAGGAATACAAAATAACATAACGTGCCGATGCAAACATGTTTGCCTGGTACAAAATTATTTAAGGCCATAAAGTAAATATTTCTTGTTCACTGTTTTTTGGAGGCATGCGTAGCACTTGGTTGAGAGTATAGTACGGAGTTTGTTGCGGTTGGAACAAAAAAGGACTACAAGAAAGAGCAACAGCAAGGATATGATCCGCAAAAAACAGTACTAGGTAGGCAAATGGAGCACCAACAAGGCTTATAATTACCTAACTATTTCTGCACAAAACAGTGCTGCTGTGTTTCTTTTGGTGTCACATGCAGATGAGACATGATAGTTTTGTCTCTAGAATGGCTAGCTACAGGTAACGCTGAACATCAGGTGGACCGTATGCAAGCACGCTTGCTTGCAACTCCATTATAAAAATATTGTTCAATCTGTGTCTAGCCTTTCTCACAACTATGTTGGGATCGACTACCAAGCTTACCCGATGCACCTGAATACCAAGTTTTATATGGAGCAACTGGACGCCTATCTGACCTCCAGAACCCATGTGAACACGACACCCCTTTGTAAGATTAGGTCAGAGTTTCGCCTCCTCTAGTTTACCCATGAACATTTAATTAAACAAACAGAAATACCAATCTGAAAAAGAGCACCTAAACTAAACAGCACATCATAAAAGTCGATTGAAATAAATTACTGCACTGATTAACATAATCGAACTACAAGCAAATGAGATTAAACAGATAATTCAAATAAATAAGTAGCTATAGTATTGAGCAGCGCCATTAAACTAGTTTCGATCTATAAATACATTAGTACGTTATCTACTTCAAAACAGGTCTAAATCTCGATTTGAAAGCGCCACTGGTAGGGGTGAGGTCGCATTGTAAGCGAGAGGAATTTGTTTTATAAATTTTAAAAACTCTTTTATTTCTGTATTTTTGCTCGCGTATCACAGGAACTACATACATTATTGAATTGAATATCAGAGAAGTTAATTTAAAAGTTCTTTTTAAAAGTTATTTGCAAAAAAAAAATAGCCGATTTAAATGAACCCTGATTACGCCTATACAAATAATGTCAATATTTTAATCACACTTACGAACTATAAATACTACCTATCCATATAATACAATAATAACCTTTAAAACATAATTTATTCAACTAACGTTTAACATCATCATTACTTGTCAATTCTACATTAATATTTCGTAATCATCTTGGAGGTAAGTGACGCATTTGCGCTTGACGTCACAAAACCGCGAAGTGGCGCGTCTGCGGTGAATAATCAACACTGATAACAACTAGGGTTTCCCCTCGGGTTTGCAAATAGATTAATTTTAATCCTTAAGTTAAACCGGTTAAGTAGTATTAAGGTATCAAACCGTTAAAATAGGCCAATACGTTAATTCGTCTTGATTAAATGATAATTTATTATGTAATCTGTACAATACATGATGTAAAATACATATCTAGTCTTAAAAAACACTTGACCAAGACAATGTTCCTATTTTTTTCACTTGAACATGTGGCTTTTTAACCGATCTTAGAGTTCATTCTGTGGTAAAAGATTTAGACAGCCAGAGAGACTATAATTTACGTTGAAACACAATTTTATAGCTGCCGGAAATTTCACCCGCTGTCATTCGCACCACGCCCTTATACAATTGCTTCTTATACGACAAATTTAACTATGAAAACTCTACAGGTTTTCGCTTTCAAAAATATTTTTAAAAAATGCGAGTCATAAAACTTTCTATGTAATATTTAATTCTTGGTTTTTTTTTACAGACCAGAAAACCATTATTATATATAAACTATTGTTTAGTAAAAGGCACTTATGTGGTGTTCTAGATATAGGTAGTTTCTCTAGCGATGTTTTTAAACTATGTTGTTTGGTACGACTTAGTAAATAATAAATTATGTAAATTTTGCTCGGAAACTAATGTCAGAATAAGAGATCGTAGATACTTTTCTTTAAGAACCTTCTGCACAAAAGTTTCTGTTTCTCTGATCAAAATCATTTACTTATGTAAAAGGATGTTGATTTGAAATTAATACTACTTAGTTATATAAGTACTATAGTATTAACGCCAAGTTGAAAATCGCTAATTATTTTATGAATTAAATATTAAATGAAATTAATTAGAAATTAATGATACCACAGAATTAAAAGATTCAGTTTACTTTCTCTTTAATTACCTTACATTGATAGAGCTTTGTTTTTATATTTAAAACAAAGCGAGTTTTAAATGAGAAAAACAAAATACATAGTACTTCTTCAGTCTACTGTATCAATATAACCCTGCTTAATAAAAACAGCGTACAATTACTATTGTCTTTACCAAACGCTGGGCTATCACACTTGGTCGGATTGCCTCCGCTGGTCAGTCCGATTGTACTGAGAACATTTAGTATGATTTCAAGAGTTTGAAATATGGACGCGTGTTCCTGAAGTAACAAAATATTATAACAGTTATCGTAATAATTTGTCAAATGAAATTAAGTTTTGAAGTGATTTTTTTGTTTAAATATTGTTTATAAAATCTTGTTTGTGATGAAAATAAAGATAATAATAATTTATTAACACAAATACAATAAAATAAGACACTTAGCTAATGTTAATAATTAAAGTTTGAGGATATTTTGTATAATTTCGCAATAAATTATAAATAACTAGATAGGAATTATAAAAACTCAATGATGTGCAAATATAAATCATAAAAATTTTATTAAAAAAATTTCAAGTTTCATAAATAACAAAAAAAAAAAACAGGTTCAATAAATAATAACCAATAATAAAATAACAGGTCCCATAAAAACCAAATAAAATTATACTAGTTTAAAAAAAAATGTCGCTTTCAAGTTTAGGCGATCTCTGGAACAGTTTGAATTTCGAACAAGTGTTAAAGACAGTGAGGTGACAATGACGTGGACCAGAGAGTTGGACGAGGCCGCCATACTGGCCACTAAGACTGGCCACTGGCATGTAGTGTTGTTCTATTTGTTATGCGGACTGGCAGCCATTCCTACTTCGTTCCTGGTATTTTCTCAGGTAAGGCTTTCAATATATTCTTTCATGAGATAGGATCTCTTGTGGCAGGCTCATGGCTAAACAACTGCACATGTCGATTTTTAAGATTAAGTCAGTGCTTTTATAGGTTAGTCCGTGGATGGGTGACCCATTACGTACTGGGTAGTCAGTAACCAAAAAGTCTTACAATTGGTCTTCCCATGGGGTATTGTATTACCCAGTACTAAATGGGTTGCGGTGGTCAGATAGGCAGTCGCACCTTGTAAAATTATGGTATTCAGCAGCACCCGGTTAGACTGGAAGCCGACCCTTGGGGAAAAGGCTAGGCTAGGTTGATAGGATCTCTCGTGGTTAACCATCTTCACACCTGATATTAAGCGATCATGCGGTTGACAGTAGTGCACGCTAGCCTAGAAGTAATCTATTCAGGCATAGCTCCCAGGTCGGAGTATTAATATGATGCAAATATCATTCAGGGTAC
The DNA here is from genome assembly GCA_963082945.1 of Cerastis leucographa. Taxonomy (NCBI): domain Eukaryota; kingdom Metazoa; phylum Arthropoda; class Insecta; order Lepidoptera; family Noctuidae; genus Cerastis; species Cerastis leucographa. The sequence goes on from OY720355.1 coordinate 20,234,853, forward strand.
TTCTCATCCAGAGAAGAAAAGAGCTTGAACAACTTGTTACGAAGTTTAGACTCATATTGGTCTTGGTTACAATTTAGTAGTATTATAAAATTAATTAAATTAAATCCTAATTGTCTATGAGGATCAAAATTAATGTCGGTTTCTTGTTTGGGCGAACTCGGGAACAGTTTGAATTTCGAACAAGTGTTAAAGACAGTGAGGTGACAATGACGCGGACCAGAGTCCAAAAAAATAAATGCAGTCAAAACAAGGTGAAAACAGATCTTTAACGAAGCCATCAACCAAGTATTCTGTAAATAAAACTAAGTACCAATATACAAAAATTATTGTTGAGGAACGAATTTTTTTTGGGTGAAAAATCACGTTGTACTGTAGGACCCAATGAAACGCACTCAAAACACTGTGCTGATGAATGTATTGAAGAGTATGGGGGTCATGCAAGTATTTAAAGAAAGGTTACAATAAAAACTTTTTTTTTTACCCCCAATATCTCCGTAACTAGAAGGTTCTCAGGTATGGTCTAGAACAAAAATAAATATCGCAATGACGGGGAGAACACCGGTTTAGTTAGGGGTATTTTTTACTCCTATTATAAAGGGTGTAAAACACCTCTTAACGAAGCCGAAAGGCACTGGTTCTCCCTGTCATTGCGATCATGTTTTTGTTTTACACTATATCTGGGAACCTTCTAGTTACGGAGATATTAGGGGTCAAAGTTCCAACTTTTTGACAAGTATTTTTTTAAATACAAATTTTTAAAGTAAGATTTTTACTTTAAACACCTCCACGACCCCCGCACTATTCAATCCGTCCATCAGCACAATGTTTTGAGTAAGTTACATTGAGTTCTACCACAAAACATGATTTTACACCCCCAAAAAAAAGTCGTTTCCCAGCAATAATTTTTGCGTAAAGTTACTTAGTTTCATGTACAGAATGCTTGGTTGACGGCTTCGTGATGAGGTGATTTACACCGTGTATGCGTTACCACCAACATTCCGATTAGGGTATATTATCTTGCCTATGCGAATTGCAATAAAAATCAAAAGTCATTTATTCGAATTAGGCTGATCATCAGCACTTTTCGAACCCAAAACGTCCGCCTTTCGCTTCACACTCAAAACAATCCACAGCAAAACATCTGTCTGTTTTATTAAGTTAGAGGAACCAGATTCTGTGCAAGTAAATATAAACAAAGAATCCATAACATCAAAGTAATGTCACATGTCAGCTAGCAGACACCAATAATAAAATGTTCAGTTTGACGAATTCTGGTCCGTTTGCCCCGCTATCACCTACCTGACTGGTTGATATTTTGACACTAGCAATGAGCTATCTTTGCTGTTACGCTTTCCATTAATCGAGGGTTTAGACCAGATGCCGCCACGCTGGTCCAGTGCGTTTTGGCAAAGCCAGAGCCGCGACTAAGAGGCGTTTGTGAGGGTTGGCCGGTGATAACCGCTCGGAGAGAAGAGGGGAAGGTTATGAGGAGGCCTTTGCCCAGCAGAGGGACAATATAGAATAAGGAAAATAAAACGTATCGTTACAGCTCTTGCTCATACGTGAGAAGTATTCAGCACAAGGTTGTATGCCCGCATATTCCTACCTAAGCGCCTAGACAAATTAACATTATATCAGCGAAAACACTTATGGAAAATGGATGAATGAAACTGAAAGCGATCAACATCCACTCAACTCCAGCTGTTCAGGTTTATTTCTATGAAACTCCATACTGTTTTTTTTTCTACCTTCTGCAGTAAGCAACGAATTATTGTCGGGCCTACGCTGTCCTCCCATACTTAACTACTAACGCTGTAACTTCAAATATTGTAAAACCAAATGATTTTAAAAGAGTAACCATGGAGTTTCTTGCTGGTTCTCCTCCATAGGAAGCGACCAACCCGAACCGTGCACCTTTTGTTGACGTTTTATAAGTGCCCATGTAGCCCTATGTAAAATAAAATATCTTTGATTTTGACTGCAACGAAGACTTACAAGTAGGTACAGTGAGTAGTCTCTCATGTGAATTGACCAAGATTACGTCTGGACCTTAAAAGAGACACCTCTGGGAGAACTCTGATTTTTTTTCGGCTGTTTCTTCTCAGCGTAGTAAGGTGCGGAACTACGGCTTAGTTTTCAAAAAAAGGTGACGTGCAAAAGTGTAGGTAAAAATCTATTTGAAAAATAAAGATCATTTATCAGTAACGGCATGCTTGGGGTCAAGATCAGTTATTAAAAATGATGCTGATCTGGTGTAATGCTTATACTCGTAAAAGTGCCCAAGAAGTTTCTTACTTATTTTCTCCACAAGTTCTACGCTTGGGAATAGGCAACTAGAATATTTTCAGAGTTTTTTATGCCTTGTGGCGGAACTGAATCTTCACCATTTTGAGTTTGACAATTCAAAAGTGCCTGTAACTGACGGTCTATTTGAATTAGATGCTTTGATAAGAATGAACTATGAGCTTTAATGTCGTCGCAAACGAAAGGCCCTCAGGTTTACAAATCACAAGGCCAACAGAAAAGCAGTAAAAACCAGTTGAAGTAAAACAAACAATGATATACTATACGTATAATATTTGTTTTGGTTTTGTTTTTCAAGTGTGGAAGCACAAAACAAATATTTTTAGAAAGTTCAGTGACATTATCTTAAGTAACTTGTTATTTTCGTGTCAAGTTTATATTATAATTATTCTTCTTATCACTGTCATTCGTTTTATTTGCAATTATAACCTTATCCATATAAAACATCACTCAAGGGCAGCATAATCATCAAGCTAACTGTGGTCGGGGCCAAAATCAATTATTATATCACATATTTATTTATATATTTTTATTTCACATTGGCCTACATGGGCACTTGTAAAACGTCGACAAAAAGGTGCTCGGTTCGGGTTGGTCGTTTCCTATGGAGAATAACCGGCAAGAAATTCCATGGTTACTCCATGGTTGGCACTTGTAAAACGTCGACAAAAAGGCGCTCGGTTCGGGTTGGTCGTTTCCTATGGAGAAGAACCAGCAATGAACTCCATGGTTACTCTTTTAAAATCATTTGGATTTACAATTTTGTAAAGCTTGCATTTATCAAGCAAGCTCTTATAAGGACTTTGTGTGTCTGTTTCTTATCTTATTTTATTTCCCTTCATTTTTAACGATGGTCTGATTTAATAATAATTGCAAATACGTCTGTACTTTATAGAAACCGTGACCTCTGAGTTCGTTTCGAATGTTTCTTCTCACAGTATTCAGATAGGAAACTGACCACATCTCGTTTGAAAATATAAATGCTTTTAAAGCCAAGAACCTAGCTGATTCTTGGATCATCGAAGAGTTTTGACGTGTAGGGTTTCTTGCAACCAATTTACAAAAATAAACAATTTTTAAATATAAATATTTTTGTATACAACGTTTCATTTTGTAAGTAGAAGATGTTAGGAAGGTCTTTCCTTCCTGTCTCCGATGGTTCAAGAAGCAGCTAGGTTCTTGGCTTTCAGAACATTTATTGACAAAATGAATTGCAGTGCTCATAAGTTAAAATAACGTATTTAAAGACTTTCCTCATTCACGATATTCTACTAAACGGGGTATCCTTTTAAATAGTAGTTATACTGACAGATGGTAGGTATAGTATTAATTCGAGAGTATTGCGAAATGATAGCACGAGCACATCGTTTTCCGGTCTGCGAACTTGAGTGATACTCCGAGAATGAACTAGATAATTATGTTATTCTTTAGGTAATTATTATACTATACTACTATTAATTATTGATCATTAATTAATATTAGTATAATAAAGTGGAATCGATACTTCTCTAGTTTGTAAAATATTACAAACTAGAGAAGTCTGTTCTTCTCCATAGAGATCTACGCTTTGGAATGGGCAACTGTAGTACTTTCACAGTTATTAAGCATTGTGACTGGGATTTTTTGTGAATGGCATCTCGCAGTTCAACCTATGAGGTTGTCGTCTGCTTAACCGGACGCTATTGTGACTGGGACTCTACCCCATCTTTTAAAAGTGCCTGCCTGTAACTGGCAAAAGTATAAAACAAAGTAGCTTCTCGCCGTCTGTTCGCTTAGAAAGATCTAAGCAAACACTACGCAACGGATTTTGATGTGGTTTTCATCAATAGGACGAATAATTCAGGATGAAGGCATGACGGCGGATGGCATGACGGCAGGATGACGGCCAGCAGCTAGTTTGCAATAAATGCTTTGATTTTGAATAGTGAGTCTAATGATAGAGATACCTCTAATCTTAGTGTCATTTTAAAAATCTGGCAATATGTTGCATGATTAGTGGTCCGTCCTTTTATAACTAAGATAGGTAAAATATTATAAAGATGAACATCACTACATCGAAATCAATATAGTGGGACTGACCAAGGTGGGTCAACCTTTGTGAATTTCTAGTCACCCGTGGAGAATGTACTTCTAAAGCTTTATGAATGCCTGGTCATTTACATTTTGTTAAGTAGTACTAGTCACAGATGTAAGCCATATTAGTTGCTTGTCACGTCGCGAAAGTTTGTGAAAGTGATTTGGAGAAAGGATTACTTGTTGTGGTTCTGCTTATAGATCAGATAAACAGAAATGCAAACGAGTATCTACTTACACAGACTTTCAAACGTGCTGTCAAATGTCAAGATGATAGAATGAATAAAAAAATAAAAAAACCACTGAATAGGGGATAATCCAATTTTTTTTTCTTTGTCCGTCGGGTAGTTTATTGAAAAGTATTGGACACGTATTTTTTCTTTTTTCACGTGGTCATAAAATTACGGAGATATATTGAGTTGAAATGGCTCATGACGTCACATGTAGGTAAGTTTTATACCTACTTGTGACGTAGTAAGCCCCCACTCTCCAACTTTAATGAGTTCTAACTAAGTAATTTTTTGATATTTTGATAAAACAAAAAATACGTGTCTAATATTTTTGTATTACCTGTCTGCCGGACAAAATAGAATGTCGTTTTCTTTACCCAGTCCGCACCCCTATTGTTGTTAGAACAACCATCCAGTGGCTTTTCTATTTTCGCTGACAAATCACAATTAGCTTACATAATTTTGAAGGAAAATTGGACGAAAATGGCATCAACAACCTCGTAATATATCTAAAAATGCATTAATATTGATTTACGCAAATTTTCCGAATGCCGTTTTTGCAAAATACGACCTCCAAACGACCACCCTTCACCTTTTGTAGATGAAAATAGTAAGGTTACTTTTTTGACAATAAACAAACCACATTAACATCACACCTGCCGTCCCTGAACGGGTAGGCAGAGGTGTACGTAATAGTACATCCACACTTTTCTAGTTATATTTAAATCCCATGTAATAAATTGTTACAAGCAACGACGCGCTAAATAGCAAAACCATTTATAGAATCATAGATTTATTAAATTCAAGAGAAGCTTAAAGAGGAGCATGCAAGAAGCTTGTGGATAAATAATAACAGCCGCACGGGTCGATCTTTAAGGTTAAGCCGTGCTTGCCGAGGTTGGTCCGTGGATGGGTGACCATAACTACATACCGAGTTTCCTCCGTGCCTCGGAAAGCACGTTAAGCCGTTGGTCCCGGCTGTCATTTGTAGATCTTTGACAGTCGTTACGAGTAGTCAGAGGCCAAAAGTCTGACATCCAGTCTTACCAAGGGGTATCGTATTACCCAGTTACTGGGTTGTGGAGGTCAGATAGGAAGTCGCTTCATGTAAAATACTAGTACTCAGCTGCATCCGGTTAGACTGGAAGCCGAACCCAACATAGTTTGGGAAAAGGCTAGGCAGATGATGATGAGTTTTATTGGTACTCCCTTTCTTCTCCTAAAATTGTTTGTCCGAAAATCATTATCCATAACACGTTTGCTATAAACTTCAGTAACCATAATGTTCAAAATCCCGAAATTTTGTTTAACATAATAATCTTTAGTTCTAAAAGTATTCTGTCATAATATTGAGTACTATAATTATTGAATCTCCTAATTTTACAAGACCTAAAGTCACATGTCCTAAGTATTGTGTTAAATAATGTATATTATTCCGAATGTTCATTTATAATATTTTTTTTAGTCCTAAAACATATGCTAAAAATTTGGTTTTAGTGACAGTAACGAATCGCTGTAAATCCGACTCCACGCAGTCTTGTCTGCCCTACCCCTAGAGTGTAATTTAAAATCGCGTAGGCGCGGAGGGGCGAGGCGGCCCGCGAATTGAGGAGCAGGTGGTTGTAACACTCGCCGCCGCGGCTGAGGCTGGCCGGACGAGCCGGCCAGCAAGCCGAAGCTGCGGTGGTGAGCGTTAAACCCATCTGCGACGATAAATTCGCGAGGGACCGCCGGAGCGCCGCAGCGCCGCCGCGCCGGAGCCATGACAGAAACTATGCCTGCTGCATGTTGCATGCTTGCATGCTGCATGCTTGCTTGCTTTATGTATAATAAAAAAAAATAAAAAAAATGTTCTAAGAATATTATTATTATAAATAAACATTATGTAATTAGAATTTAGGACTTATAAGTTTTATAGAAAACATTTTTATGTCTTTTGTATATTATTAAATTGTAATATTTATGACAAACGGATTTAGGACATATTATATTTAGGGATTTCAATTTTATGGCATGTGATATTATGTGATGTTAAGTTCGGTTGAATTATCATTCGGACAAATGATGATTAGGACAAAAAAAGTTATGGCACTGAAGTGCCATAACTTTTTTAACTTTTACTTTTTTAATTATGGATAAAAAAGTTAGGTGACACAATAGAGAACCGTTTTATTACATTCAAATTATGCAGATGGTATGACAGCTATGACAGAGAATGATGTGCAAAGTAACAGTAAAGCGCATCACACACAAAAAGCAGGCGCGGGACGGGCGCTGGTCGGTTCATGCGCGGGTGACGCGCGGGACCCACTCTATTTTTAGGGGCAGGCGAGAGGCGCGCGCAACCCTGCTCCTCCCGCGCAACACCACAAAGAGTATTTGGTATAGCAGGCTGTTGCCATGAACTGTGCACAAATCCAAACTATATGTGTTGGTGAGCGTGTGGACTGTATTAAAGGTGATGAATTAAACGATGTGATGGTGGTTATTTAATAATATTTAATTAAACTAGAACAAACCAAGAAAATAAAGCGAACACAAAGACAGCCAAAGTGACACATCAATTTCAGCAAAAAACAAAAAAACATATAATATAAAAAAGGTAGTTGACTTTCCAGCCAGTCGCCAACATTCCGGGCCCCTAGTGGAACACTAAACCGTGGTGGCAACTGGCTGGGGTTCAGCTACTAGAGGTACGAGCTTGCGGACTGGTCGGCGTAAGATACCTCCTTTAGTGGCCACGTCTGCGACACGGACCAGCCCGTCAGGTCCCGTAAAAGTTTTGGTTACCCTACCTAGGAGCCAAAGACCCCTAGGTATAGAATTGTCCGCGACCACGACCACGTCACCTTCGCTTAAATTACAATAGTTTCCGTTATTAGCGTAGCGTCCACGTGGAATCAATGTAGGCAGGTATTCCGTAAGCCACCTTTGCCAGAAGTGGTCAGCCAGCCTGAGAGCGTGTCTCCAGTTAGATTTTCTTAGTAGGTCTGCATCCGAGAGCTTAACTGGCCATGGAGCCACCGATGAACAGCCAAGGATAAAATGAAACGGAGTTATAGCTTCAGGGGCGTCTGGTGAACTTGGAACGTAGGTAAGCGGTCGAGAATTAATTATGGATTCAGCTTCGATCAGCAAAGTGTTAAAAACTTCTTCGCGTGGGGCTCTGTTTTTTAATGTAGCGCGTAGGGCTGTTTTTACTGAACGCACCAATCTCTCCCACGCACCTCCCATAAATGGAGAGGCGGGCGGTATGAACCGCCACGATATTCTGCGGCTGGTCGCAAAGTTCTCGACATCTTGATGGTAGAGTGATGCTAGTTCGCGGCTAGCTCCAACGAAGTTAGTTCCGTTGTCGGAAAATATTGTTGACGGAATCCCACGCCGAGCTATCAAACGTCTGAGGCTCATGATCGCCGAATCTGAGGTTAATGATGCAGCTATCTCGAGATGTATGGCCCTTGTGACTAGACAAGTGTATAGGGCTACGTATCGTTTTTCTCGTCGGCGACCCACTGCCACTTCTACGGGGCCGAAGTAATCTAGGCCCACATGCGTAAAAGGCCTCTTGTGGTGATCGAGGCGCTCAAGTGGTAAATCCCCTGTAGGTGGTGTCACAAGGTGGCCCTTCTGTCTCCTGCATAGTACACACCCCCTGATGACGCTGCGAATCGTTGCTCTTGCTGTCAAAACCCAAAATTGTTGACGAAGTTCGTTCAGCACCATCTCATGGTTACCATGGCCAGCTTCGAAGTGCTTGTGTAGGATTATAAGATGAACAATCCGATGACGGCCATCCAGGATGATGGGCGATTTCATACTCTCACTCACACCAGGAACGGATCTTATGCGTGAATTTAATCTTAACAAACCATCCTCGTGAAGGATCGGAGCAAGCGCGGCTATCCTGCTACTCTTAGGTACTGGCTGAGAGGCTCTTAACGTCTTCAGTTCTTCCGCAAAACTGTCCATCTGAACTCTCAAGTAAAGCATTTTCTCCGCTCGGAATATGTCCTCGGTTGAAAGTTGCGAAGGTGACGCGGTACCGTCTGAAAATTTTGCAATTAAGCGGGGTGAACGAGACAAAGACATAAAAATTCTTACGGCTTGGAAAACGCGAGCCGATGCCCTTAATAACCGTAGCCAATTGCTAAAATGAGATGGATCTGGAACCGGTGGTGCAAGTAATGGAGTGTCCGTTAGAAGGCCCACGAACTCTGATTTTAACTCAGAAATTCCTGGAGCTTCATGGGTGCAGTCTGGTTCACATGGCCATTCTGTAGAAGGGTAAAGTAAAAATGAAGGGCCAGCAAACCATCTGTGTGATGATGTAAGTTCTACGCGTTTTGGCTTCGTAGCATCGTCAGCTATATTGAGTTCGCTTGGAAGCCATCTCCAGTTTGATGGATTTGTAAATTCCAAAATTTCACCTAACCTGTGAGCAACAAACGCTTTGAATGTACGTGCGTCGCTGCGGATCCATTTCAAAACCGTAGTGGAGTCAGTCCAGTAAAATACAGCGGAAGGTTGTGTCCGGTGTGCACTTATAATGCTTTGCGCAAAACGCGTCGCGATAACAGCACCTTGCAATTCGAGACGCGGAATTGAAAGTGGCTTCAGGGGAGCAACACGCGCTTTGCTACCTATTAAAGCAAGGCTGACTGAGCCATTAATAAAAGTGTAGCGCCAATACGCAACACAAGCATAGGCTTGTTCCCCCCCATCTGCTATGATATGAAGTTGAGTATCGCACTGGTCTGGTATGCCCATATACCACCGCGGAATACGGAGACTATCTGCTGATGCAAGTTGTGCAAACCAAGATTCACATTCGGCTTCGTACTTTACGGGAATTGGTGAATCCCAGGCAGAACCCTCCCTCCAAAGTTTTTGAATTAAAATCCTGCCCTGAATCACTACTGGCATAAGCAAGCCTAAAGGATCATAAACACTCATTACACTGGAGAGTAAACCTCGTTTAGTCATTGGTGACTGTGAACCTATCAATTTGTGGCCTGTGCGAAAACCTAGGGTGTCATTACAAGGATTCCACTTTACTCCTAAAGCGCCTACGTCACGATCTGGAGGTAAATCGATATCGGAGCCTGAATAATTATGCAGCTCTTTAGGTACCAACGCTAGTGCCTCTGGTACATTCGATGTCCAGGAACGCATTTCGAAACCACCCGATTTGTGGACTGTGACTATATCGGAAGCCAAACGAGTGGCATCGCCGAGGTGAAATTCGCTTCCAATATAGTCATCCATATAATGGTCATGGATAATAGAGTGGGTAGCCTCAGGGTATTTGCTTTCAAAATCTTTGGCATTTTTATTTTTTATAAATACGGCTATAAAAGGACTAGAGACCGCACCAAAAATTAAAGACGACATCCTATACTCTTTGACAACATCTTGAGAGTTGCCGCCACGCCATAAAAACCTAAGCGCATCTCGATCAGTTTCTTTTATCTTTATTTGAGGAAACATTTCTCTAATGTCAGCATTAAATGCTATAGGCCCCTCCCTAAATCGAAATAATATATTCAACAAAGATTGCAGTAAATCAGGGCCCTGCAGCAGCATATTGTTTAAGCTGACACCCCTAGTAGCGGCTGCAGCGTCATGTACAACTCTCAACTTGCGCTTCTGCGGATGGTATACACCAAAATGTGGTAAGTACCACCTTATAGATTCGCCGATTGAAGACCTTACATAATTTTGATGATACGATGATAATTCGCACTCTTCCGCGAATCCTTTTTGAATGATACCGTCTATAAAATCTTTATATGCTGACGCGAAATTTTCATCTTTAGCTAACTGTTTCTCTAGTGACTTAAGGCGAGATAAGGCTTGAGGGTAACTGTCAGGTACATTATCTGTTGCCTCTTTTTTCCAAGGCAATCCTACCTCAAAACGCCCTGTACTTAATCTACGAGCTGAAGACTCAACTAAACTAACTGCCCGTGCATCATCACTGTTTTGCCTGGTCACATGCTTTTGAATGCCTAAAGAATCTATTTCGTACTGTCTTTTTACCAGCGCCTCAAGAGAATCAATAGATCGCGATGCGTAATCGGATTCAGAAATAGCGTGAATAAAATCTACAGGCTTAGAAACTGTGGAAATAGCGCCGTGCAGAACCCAGCCTAAGAGCGTTCTTGACGCTACAGGCTCGTTTTTTCTCCCTACGCGCATCTCACGGCTCAAAGACAGGTGCCAATCAGCGGCTCCAATAAGTACAGTCGGTACAGCGTTTTGGTATACTAGCATATTAGCCAGATCTAAAAGATGGTTGTATTTTGAAATTTCGTCAATATCTATAGTTTGCGGACTAAGGCGTAGAGGAGTGATGCTGCGTGCGCCCTGAATAAAGTGTTGTTTAGGTAAGTCCCGCCCCCATATGTGAAAGTTCACGTAGCATACCTCAGTATCGAGGAACATACCACCTACACCTGTGACACGTAGTTGTTGTCGGTCGGTGATCTCTGCCCCGATACGTGTGGCTATGTCACCGTCGATAAGTGTAGCAGTACTGCCCTCATCAAGCAGCGCGAAGGTATTGAAAGTGCCACGCGGTCCCTCTAAGGTAACTGGCAGGATCTTGAGTAGTCCTCGGACGCCCGTTGCAGCTACACCGCATGTAGTGGCCACGACGTCACCAGCTTGATGAAGCTCAAGGATATTGTTAGTAGCGTTCTGTGATAAATTGGAAATATTAGTGGAGGCTTTATTTCTATCATTTTGCGATGGTGAATCGCCATGAAGAAGGGCGTGATGACGCCTGGTACAATTATTAACGCCGCAACGCTTAGCTCGGCAGTTGTTCCATGTATGCGGGTTAGATTTTAAACACCTATAACACGTTTTGGTTTCTCGCACCCAGTGCCATCTGTCGTCAACAGTAAGAGATGAAAATGCCTTACATTTATTTACTGCATGTGTACCTTTTTTACAGTACGTACATTCAGTATTTTTGTCTTTAGATTCGGTGGTATGGACATTTAATAAGTTTTGAGTCTTACTGTATGAAGAGCCTGGGGTCTTACTGTGAGAAGGGCTTGGGGCCTTACTCTGCGAGGAGCTTGCGGTTACGTCAATCAGAAAGTTGAAGTTTAGTTGTCGCTCCGCTTCAATAACTAAAAACCTAGAAAGCAGCTCTAATTTAGTGAGTGTAGGCTCGAAAGGTTTGTGTGTGGCAGCATAGTCAGTAAAACGATCTCTAGTGTTATCGCTAAGCTTTGAAAGCACCGTGCGAAGAAGCTCGATAGAGGACAGGTACTCGGTTTGCTTTAGCCACTTAATGGTAGCAACACAGTTTCGGAGCTTGTTAGCCAGGGTATTTAAAAGTTCTGGGCTACTTATCTTTAAGCTCCGAAGTCCAGCAATCTCATGTGCGACCAACAGCTCAGGCCGCGCATAGTTCTGCTCCAACGCAGACATTATCTCCTCCGGGTCTTGAGCTTCCCACAAAATAGATGAGATAGCAACCTGCGCCGCACCACGTATATTGGTGATAAGACGTGCTAAATTCTCTGAAGGGGAAAAAAAAGTTTTAGTTCGCTCATAAGAACATTTAAAAGCTAACCATTCATTAATGTTTCCTGAAAAAGGAACTAGCTGAATTATTTTCTTGCGGTCGGGTAGTGAAGAAATGGCCTTCGCTAGTTGTGAAATGGGGTCAGGTGGAATGTCAGCTGACGTAAAAACCGGGTTGCTAACTTTTGGTGTGTGAACGTTGTATGTCGCTGCTTGTGGGGAATTGTCAAGTTGAGGATTAGGTTTTTGAATACCCACCCATGTTTTGACACGTTCTTTATGAGAACTGCGAGAGGAGCTACTGTACGACTTATCAGAATTTCCCTCCAGGGAGGCGAGTTTCGCACGTAACTTTAACTCGTCTGCTTCTTGTTGCAGACGTGAAAGTTCTCGTTCACGTTCAAATAACTCACGTTCACGCTCTACGTGCCGTTGCTGAAATTCGGCCTCAATGGCCAGTTTTTGTGCATGTGCAGAAGAAGTGCGCGAATGTGTAGCGCTGTGTCTGGAGTGTCCTTTGTCGACTGGCTTGGTTCTGACACCGGAGCTCGTAGGGAGTATTGTTGTTTCTTGCTGGTGTGCAATGTTTGTAATACTTCCCTCTGGTTGTGAGTCCCTTGTCGTGGTGGCCGGTCGAATAGTTCCGCTCCCACACGGCGTTGGCTGGGCACAGTCGCGGAGAGAGGTTGGAGTATTTTCTTCGCGATGTGATTCAGCGGGATTCTGTGCCGTCGGGTTCACAACTGACCTAGTTTGACTACGCGTAACCACCATCGTGTGAAAATGAAGTAAAAATGAACACTAAAAAGGATGGTAAATTTAGGCGACGAATGGACCAAAAAATGTTGGTGAGCGTGTGGACTGTATTAAAGGTGATGAATTAAACGATGTGATGGTGGTTATTTAATAATATTTAATTAAACTAGAACAAACCAAGAAAATAAAGCGAACACAAAGACAGCCAAAGTGACACATCAATTTCAGCAAAAAACAAAAAAACATATAATATAAAAAAGGTAGTTGACTTTCCAGCCAGTCGCCAACAATATGAGTCTGGACTTAAAATTAATTTTAAGTAACTGGTTTCCAACAATACATTAGAAGCACTTGATAAATATCACCCCTCAAGAACTAGCCTACTGTATAATAATTATGAAGAGCTAGGAAACTCAGAATAAACTTAAAACTAAAGATAAGAGTAACCAGTGTAACATAACATTACTTCAAGCCTGCCATTCCTAGTGGCGGTACTTTCATACAAGACTAAGTTTGGCTTGCCCTCTTATGATGTTAGAGTTTCTGAACAGTCAGCTTGCCCTAAGGGCTTGCAGTATTGTTGGCCCCTAGACGTTCCACTAGTTATTCCCTAATAGTACAGCCACACTTCGCCAGTTATGTTTATGTCCCATTGTAATAGGGGGTGAGCCTATTGCCATCAATTGGGCTGGCAGAAGTCTAGACTCCGTGGCTGCTACTGAAAAATTCCTGATGCAAAATTTCAATAATACTTAATTACCACAGTACCAAAACCAATAGGGTATATTGGTTTTGGTACTGTACCAATAGTGGATGCCTATTTAAATGTTAACAAGATGCCTCTTGGAGATTTGAAGACTCCCGGGCTTCTGACTCCAGTTGCATGCGCCCAGTCAGTTCCAAGAGTATTTGTTTAGTCACAAACATATCATTCAGCTTAACTAAGGCAGCTGAACTTAAAAAAAAAAGTAAAAAATCCGAATGACTAAACTAAAAAGCAAAGACAAGCACATTCAAAAGTTAGAAGCAAGCGGCAACACGTAACCCACCTTCTGGGTTTCGCCGCAGTCAGGTAAAAAATATTCGGGACCCATTTGAATATTTATTGTATATGAGTTTATGTTTTGGGTGAAAATTAAACAATCTACCATTAACAATTTCAACTAACTACAAAGTCAGCCGCCTGGTAACTTAAAACTATATGGTAAGGTATTTTTGTTTAAGTGTCTTTAGATATCGATACACATCTCGACCGCTAAGTTACGCTAGCCAATTATCTCAATGGTAAATTCTTTTAAAACAAATCGTCGCGTAGATCCAAGGAGTGCCCATGACAGCCGATACAAATTGTACATAGAACAAAAGCAGGGGATCCTGTTCATAAATCATCATCTCAATAAAGATCGGATTAACCTTTAGCTGCATGACCACAAAATACATGTTCATGCGACACGCGTGTTGCGACAGCCGAGTAAAGAAATGAAAAGGCCTTCGCTCACGGCGACTTTTTATCAATGTTGTCGCATATTAGTAAAGAAAGCTCGTGGCTTATAATAACAGCTACTCGGGTCGGTTTTGCCGCTCTTGACTAAGTTGGTCCGTGGATGTGTGATAACCAATTATATACCGAGTTTCTTCCGTGCCTCTGAAAACATGTTAAGCCGTTGGTCGCCGTTGTCAGTTGTAGAGTTATGATCGACAGACGTTACAGGTAGTCAGTGGCCCGACAGTCTGACAACCAGTCTTACCAAAGAGTAGCGTATTAAAGAGTACTAACTTGGTTGTGTAGGTCAGATAGGCAGTCGCTCCATGTATAATACTGGTATTCAGCTGCATCCGGTAAGACTGGAAGCTGACCCCGACTTACTTGGGAAAAGACAGGCCCATGATAATGCTGTCGCGCATTAGTCGCATTTGCAACGCACGACTGAATCGCGATATAACGTGGTTGAGGGAACATAGCCGACGAAAGCATGGCAGCCATTTCGCTACTGCATCGTGTCAGAAAAAGCATGCGACAACTCACTGCAACGCGACCTATGACGAAACGATACTCACGCTACGGAAACAAATGAAACGAGCGTGTTGGTCGCTAGTCGCAAGTCGCAACGCTAGAGGCTGTCAACCTGGTCTTACAACTGGAATCCAACGGTGTAATTGGGGTCAATATACAATCCCATTTAAGGATTGTTTTTATGTTTTTTTTATTACTAGTGCGAACGCTGGCGACATTGATGACAAATAAAATTAAGCTGCTGTTAAAGAAATGAAAAACAAATCTGAAAAACCTTGTGAGGCCATATTTTGCTTCTGCAGTCATGTTGTATTTTGCTTCTAAAATTGAACGCGATCAGCTCACCTAAACTACGTTCAACAGCTGTCAGTGTCGTCATTGTTGTGAAGTATTAACACTGACACAGTTACAGCTTACAGCTACTGAACGTTGTTTTATATCTGACTGTATTTTGAGTAAAACACTGAAAAATTGGTCGATAATCGCAAGTCGCAAGTTCGCAACGCTAGAAGCCGTCAACCTAGTCCTACAACTGGAATCCAACGGTGTTATTGGGGTCAATATACAATCCCATATAAGGTTTTTTTTTTAGTCGCAAGTCGCAAGTTCGCAACGCTAGAATCTGACTGTATTTTGAGAAAAAACACTGAAAAATCGCAGAGGTCAAAGTGTTTTTTAAAGTCCAAACATAATTATGAGTACCAGGCGGTTAGGTGTCGGAGATGGTATTTTAAAAGAAGAATCACACAGACTTGTGTAGACTTGTCTAGTCAGTGCGCGCATTTGTCTGTAATTGTGTAGCTCCAGTCTTAACTCAAGGACATCCAAAAGAATACATAACATAACATCTCGCCTGAAATCTCCGAGGGGTTAGGTAGAGATGTACCTAAAAGTACACCTACAATTCACCAGTTATTTTTAAGTCCCACGTAATAGGGGACGAGCCTATTGCCATCAATCGGGCACAAATCCAGACCCCGTGGCAGCTACTGAGAAATTCTTGATGGAAAAAACCAGCCAAGTGCGAGTTGGACTCGCGCACCGTGGGTTCCGTACAAACCAAAATTACTGAAGAGAATAAATAAAAATATGTGATGTAACTAAAAATTTACGGTTTTCGCTATTTTTCCTTTATCTGTGCTATAAGACGTTGCTTCGTACCAAATTTCAAGATTCTGAGTTCACAGGAAGTACCCTGTAGGTTTTGATTCCCTTGCGAGTGTCGAAAATTTGCGGCATAAACGGCTGTATCTTTTGATTGCGTTGGCTTAGAAGTTTGATTTTTTCACAGCTCCAAGGGACAGTAGATTTGAGTATTTGATATAAATTCCAGCTTGATACCTCCACGCGTTCCTGAGAAAAAGGGTCTTGACAGACAGACAGACGGACGGACAACAAAGTGATCCTATAAGGATTCCGTTTTTTTCTTTCGAGGTACAGAACCCTAAAAACCCAATAATACTTTGACTGACCTGGGAATCGAATGCAGGACCTCATGACCAACGAGGCAGTAAAAGAATACTTAAAGACCTAATACTGAAAATAAATTATTTACAACCATTAAAGCCAATGACTTATAAATACCTTAAATCCATCGAAGCAAACAAATTATAGTAAACACAAGTACTTACTACAAAAGTGTTGTGATAACAACTGATAAGAGGTGCCTCCTAGACGGTAACACTGACACATTTGGTCAACAGCGCTTAAATCACTATCGTAAGTGTAGTGTGTCGGAGATAAGGGGTGATAACGAGTCGCTAATTGTTTTTGCTATACAGTATGTTAGTTTAAACGAGGGACATATTCAAACCCATAATAGTACATGCTAACATGATACTAATAAAAATATATAAAAAAAAAACACTCATAAATAACAGACAGAACCATACCAAAATTTTCGCGAATGTCACGCAACGTGTATACACCCTTGCGCTAGCGACTTAATACTATCGCAGAACATGTGAGCGAGTCAATGACTCTTAGGTATAATCCATTTTCCCTTCATACTTTAAACTTACCTGGTTACCAGTTACCAGGACAGTCCAAAATATCTAGGCACTAAACAAAACATTAAATTTTTTTCTATACACGTTATAGGTTTTTTACATATTTGGGACGAGAATCGAATACTGAATACCCTCCCTCAATATGTCCCTCGTTTAACCTAACATACTGTATAGGCTCAGAGGTCAAGGAAGAAAAATAATTCCAAAGTGTATTTTGAGGAGCTTGTGCCAAGATATTTACAGAGAATAGATGAAGTTATAAGCAGACTAGCTGTGACCGCGACTTCGTCCGCGTGGAATTTAAGAAGTAGCCTAAGTTACTATATTTAGTTATCAGCTATCTGCCAGTGAAAGTCCCGTCAAAATCGGTGCAGCCGTTCCTGAGATTAGCCGGAACAAACCGACAGACTGAAAGACAGACAAAAATTTTTAAAAACATGCATGCAGTAAAAATCGGTTATTTTAATAATTATTACAAACAGACACCTCAATTTTATTCATTTGTGTATAAATGTATAGATGAAATTCAAAATCCATTACCATCAGAAATAAAACACAACTATGAATAAATTCACCTCACAAAAATTAAGAACTGTGTAACCCCTTCAATCCTTATGCCAACCTGGTACCTCATATTGGCCACCGTCCACAATGCAGATGTAAAATATAATGTAATCCATACTAAATTATAAATGCGAAAGTCACTCTGTTTGTTTGTTTGTTACCTTTTCACGACTAAACGGCTGATCGGATCTTAATGAAATTTGGCAAGAAGATAGATTTCAACCTGGGGAAGGACATAGGTTATATATCATCACACTACAACCAATAAGAGCGGAGCAGCACTGAAAAATGTTGCGAAAACGGGGAAAATGTGACGCAGACGAAGTTGCGCGGGAACAGCTAGTTTCAATATATAAGTATTTTTATAAGGTACCTACTTAAATTAGATGGCTTGACTAGGCTTGGCTGAACTCGGCTGATGTGAAGCGATGATGCGGCCTAAGTGGAGCATCTGTCACAAATCACCGGTGTCTAAATAACCCCTAGTTGGTAAATAATAACAGCCGCCCAGGCGACCTTTAAGGTTAAGCCGTGCTTGCCGAGGTTGGTCCGTGGATGGGTGACCATAAATACATACCGAGTTTCCTCCGTGCCTCGGAAAGCACGTTAAGCCGTTGGTCCCGGTTGTCATTTGTAGATCTTTGACAGTCATTACGAGTAGTCAGAAGCCAGAAATTCAGGCATCCAGTCTTACCAAGGGGTATCGTATTACCCAGTTACTGGGTTGTGGAGGTCAGATAGGCAGTCACTTCATGTAAAATAATGGTACTCAGCTGCATCCGGTTAGACTGGAAGCGACCCCAAGATAGTTTGGGAAAAGGCTAGGCAGATGATGATGGCTAAATAATAAAGGTTAAGCAACACTTACCCAGGTCAGTTTGTTGATGGGTGACCTTGACCTTGAGTCTTGCAAACACGTTACACACAATTCATTCAGTTTAGCCTTTTTCTAACTTTCCTGACCTAACCGAATGTAGCGGAATACTAGTATTTTACATGGAGCGACTGCCTATCTGACCTCCACAACCTAGTTAGTACTGGGTAATACGATGATACCATATGGTAAGACTGGTTGTCAGACTTTCGGGCCACTGACTACCTGTAACGACTGTCTAAGATCGAATTAATACACATAATTTCATTTCATTGATCATGTTGTAGCTTCTTGTGAAAATAATAAGATAGATACACAATCTAATTCAATAAGTAGCCTTTATCAGCAATCATTATATCTAATCTCGGAATTTATAGCAGACACTATTGATTGTGCTATCTAAAAACTGAATCACAGGAAAATTCGTTCACTTATTAAACATTTAAAAAAATATGGACTTTCCTGTGTTTTGGTATTGCCCACAAATACTTTAAAATTTACAAAACATAAAATCACCGCCACACCACCAGCTATGTTTTATATCCCAATTAACAGGGGGCGAGCCTATTGCCATCAAACGGGCAAAAATCCAGACTCCGTGGCTGCTACATGCTATGCTCAGCAGTCTTGTTTGCGGCCACTCGTCCTACGAAGCAGTAATAGTAAATACTGAATTATACCTAAAATATAGGCTAGGTACGTATATAAATAAAGTCCGAGTCATATTCATAGAACCGAAATAGGTACATGGACTTAAAACTTCTTTTTTATATAATGCTGATATAAGACATTAAAATATTTTAATAGCTGTAGGTTTATAAGAGCTATTCTTTCGTTATGTAATTTTAGTAAATAAAATTCTTAATGCATGATGTCATTTTGAATGTTTATTTGGTGTTATTTATTACTATCGAAAATGCAGGATGAACAATATACCTACAAGTCTACCAAATATACAAGTCCGTGATACGACCTGCCGTACTGTATGGATCGGAATGCTGGGCAGTGAAGAAGACGGATGAAAAATGATTGCATGCAGAAGAGATGAGAATGTTGAGATGGATGTGTGGAGTGACTAAAATGGATAAAGTTGCAAATGAGCATATAAGAGGAAGTTTGAAAGTGGCGCCTGTTACAGAAAAGATGAAAGGGAGTCGTCTGTCTTGATATGGACATGTGATGAGGAGGGATGGAACACATGTTATTGTGACTAAAAGAGTGATGAATACTAATGTGGATGGATGGAGAGGGAGAGGAAGACCAAAGAAAAGATGGATGGATTGTGTGAAAAATGATATGAAGGAAAAAGGAGTAAATGATAACATGACGAATGACAGAGGAGAATGGAGAAAAGAGACGTGTTGACGTGACAAATAAAATGGGAGAAAGGCAGAAGATGATGAATACAGGATGATCACAAAACACGGAATAGTTACACCTACCTGCCAACGTCTAGAACGCATCTATATTAATTTATCTTATGTTACGAGAATCTTACTACTATTAAATTATTTAAAACCGATAGTTTGTGAAGATGGATGAATCTATGTTTGTTTCTCTTTCACGCTAAAACTATTGAACGGATTTGAATGAAATTATGCACACAGATGGTTAATAACCCAAATAAAATTAACAAGTGGGATACTTTTTATTCAAATAGCTCATAAATGTTCCGTAACAGGCACGGGGTCTGGATTTGTGTCCGTTTGATGGCAATAGGCTCGCCCCCTATTATATGGGACATAAACATATCTGGCGATTTGTGGGTGTATTATTACGTTCACCTCTGCTTACCCTTCGCGGATTACAACGCGTGATGTTGTGTTAGCGATTGTAATGAAACTTCATATTATGCTTAACTTTTTAGACTTATGTATCCTGCTTATGCGTATTAAGTTTCATTAAAATCTGTTAAGTCATTTCGGAAAATAAGAACTTGAAAGTTTATAAAGGGTGTAAAACACCTCTTAACGAAGCCGAAAGGCACTGGTTCTCCCTGTCATTGCGATCATTTTTTTGTTCTACACCATACCTGGGAACCTTCTAGTTACTGATATATTAGGGGTCAAAGTCCCAACTTTTTGACAAGTATTTTTTTAAATACAAGTTTTTAATGTAAGATTTTTACTTTAAACACCTTCACGAAACCCGGACTATTCAATCCGTCCATCAGCACAATGTTTTGAGTGCGTTACATTGAGTTCTACCACAAAACATGATGTTACACCCCCAAAAAAAAAAGTCGTTTCCCAGCAATAATTTTTGCGTAAAGTTACTTAGTTTCATGTACAGAATGCTTGGTTGACGGCTTCGTGATGAGGTGATTTACACTGTGTATGAAATGCTGTTATGGCGTAAACGCTCTTAATCTGTATTGAAATTGAAATTTTAGTCTATATCCTTACACAAATAAATACAATTTCATTATTATTTTATACTCGTAATTGTAAACTTAAGAATTTCATCTCAACGTCTCAAGTACTAGCTACCGATTACCTCACCACACAAACTCACGATTATTTTATACTTTACCGAGTAAAACTATTCTCTCTATAATATTGTTTGACACGATCATGGTTTCAGCTATTGTCATACAAATTGTTTTACGTAATGCTTTGAGTATTTGTATGAGCGATGGATGAGTGGCGCTTCGACGTAAATCTGTATGAAAAGGTGACACACTTTCGAGTATTTGTATTGTAATAATTTCATGTACGTTTATACAAGGTGTAAACTAAAAAAATGCTGGGAAATGACATTTTTTGGGATGAACAGTTACGTTTTATGGTAGGACTCAATTTAACGCACTCAAAACATAATGCTGATGGATTATTACAGTGGTCTTAAAGGCATTTAAAGTAAGTTATAACATTAATAAAAATAGTGCGTGAAGTCCCTCCGCGCGAAAGAAGTGAAACTTCGTAATACTACACGCATGCGTTCGATCGAGTGCCACGCATTCATTCTCGTTATTTTATCGAGCTTCTAAATTTTAATAATACTTTGTTGTTTTCTTGTTGTATTATTTTTATTACATAATTATTACATAAATTTATTGAGGTTGTTCTACTCATGGAAATTGAGCGAAGGCTGGTCACACCGAAGAGTCAAATGCATGACTGTTTGCACGCAATCTTACGTACCTAGTAGAACTACGTAGTCACAAATCTTGTAATACTGCCATCTCTTAGTGAGTTTTAGAAAATATTCCCCCTCCATGGTAGCGTTAAACTTGTTGAAGTTTCACTTCAAAAACTGTAACTGCTTAAAAAACGTTTACGCCTTATGCAGTAAGGCCTTTTGAATTAATAGGACTAGGATTGACAAAAAAAAATATCGCCAATGTCTCGGCCTAGGCCGTTTTATATCGCACAGGATTACCGGAATAAGATGTATGATTTGATAATAACCTAGGGTGGTCATGGTTTATCCATATGCCATCCAAAAACATTAAGCTGTCAAGGCGTGGAGAAGTAACAGACAGACCGACACATATATAGAATTACTTTCGCAGTGAGCTGCTTGGCACGGCACCACGTCCTATCGGGTCCAAAAAAAATCCTAGCTGTCTACTAACCAGTCACATCCACAAAGTTACGTTGACTATCTGTTGGGTCGACTGGCACGAGGGCAGGTCTAATGGTCGCAAGCGAGAGCAAGAGTTCCCGAGTTCGATTCTTGGCTCGGGCAAAGTCTTATTATATCAGGAATTTCAGAGTAGCAGCCATGGAGTCTGGACTTAATTTTATGCCCGTTTGATGACAATAGACTAATTTTCCCCGTAACATAGGACTTCAACATAATTGACGAAAGGTTGTACGATTAGGCACACCTTTGCTAACCCTTCGAGAATTAGGTACAGGCGTGATACATTTACAAAATTACATTGATATCTGTTGGGTGGTTTCAGTGCTTAGCGCGTACGAACACCGTGGCGCGCAACTCTAAAAAGCAATAAGAAGATGGAAGCAATCATTCAGACTAGATTCACAAGTGGTGCAAAATTATATTCGACCAGCATTTTTATATCTGGTCTACCCTTTTAGCAAAAGTAATGCCTATCGGTTATTGAACTGATAGAAAACATTGATGCTAAATGGATGGGAAGCAATTGAAAGACGTTTATCTGTTTCGTATAGAGCAAATTGCTTTCGATTGATTGGTTGATTGAGATAAAATTGAACTCCATCAATGGAACTATTGTGTTATAAGTTTTTTTGGCAATAAACTAATAGTTGAGGGTTCTGTAATGAAGAAAAAAGCTTTTAGAAGACAGATCTTGATAAGACCTTTCTTTTATTTTCCAGGTCTTCACCAACGCAACTCCAGAACATTGGTGCGCCCCGCCTCCAGAACTAGACAACCTAGGCCTTCCAGATGACCTGCTGCGTTCGTTGACAGTACCAGGAGAGCATGGAACGTATGAGTCATGTCAAGCGTACGATATTGACCCCAAGGAGTTACGCGAGGCTTTAAGAGATTACGTTGAAGAAAGGTAACTTAGATTTATGTTAGCCTGGTAGTTTTACTTATTTTGGTGATATGAAACTCGACTTCCTTTTGGATTTTGCCTTTTAGATTTGAATTACAAACTAATAAGTAGCACTCTTGTCTATAGTATAAATATGATAATAACTTGTGTAACTAACTGAAACTAAAAAATAAATTAAAGTTCTGAATGCCATCGTCAGTATAGCCAGAGATAATGATATTAAAAAACTGACACAGGAGCTTGCCAGGTTTAATCATGCAACCTTGTATTTGATCAGTGGTTCCCATAATCTCCTGACCACGATATAACCTTCAATATACAAAAGAATGTATTAAACCAACAAATTGATTGACTTAAACCAAAATCGTGCGAACATGTAAATTATAATCGTATTATGTAAATATGCATACTTGAAAGTAGAAACTCCAATGCCGACTGCGTACTTGATACTCGTGCACCTTCGAACAGGATTATAACTCATATCGTATAGTAAACCGTATTTTTGGTACGGTCAGCAGCAAAAGTCGCTTTACATAACCAAATTTATAAGGCGTCTTAGTTTTAGAACGATCCATATTAACAGACTAGAGTAAAAGACAAAACAATATTTTCATCAATGGTTACACAAATTCGCAAAACAATATAACATCAGATCACACTGACCAGCACAAAACTTGGAGTAATATTTATAAGTGTTAACCGACTTTTGATGCTGACTGTAACACAAATAGGCTTAGACAGAGGTGTAGTACACCCCCATTTCGCCACTAATGTTTAAGAGCGTTAAAACCTCACGGCATTTCATACAAACTTTCAAGTCTCATTATTCTCCGAAATGACTGAACCGATTTTAATATCATGTATGGGGTCCCGTTATTTTTTTTTATTTTTGTATAAAAATCGTGAAGCGATTCACAAAATATATTTACCTACCAAGTTTCAACTGTGTAGTCATAATAGTTTCGGAATAAAGTGGCTGTGACATACGGACTGGCAGACAGATAGGCAGACTTGACGAATCTTTAGGGGTTCCGTTTTTTGCCATTCGGCTACGGAACCCTAAAAAAGACAACACAGAGTCAAAACATCAGCACTGTTTAACTTGTCACTACTAAATTAAAACATATCATTGCAACTATATATAAGCGCTCATTTGTATTAATAACTATAATTTTATCTCTTTAACGAGCCGTTTAACAAGTCATCCATCAAAATGTGGGCAAAAACACGAACCACGTGGTCTTTAATCGAAGTAGCAGACATCTTGTAATTTAAGATTAATTTATGTTCATTGAATTTTTGTACAAAAAAGCGTCTGTGTTAGGCATACGATGTGTTCGGGCGTTTAATTTGATGACAATATAATTAATGATTGAATTTCTGATCTGCTTAATTAATGGATCACCATAATTATTGTGCAAATGGACTTTGGGCATGATTATCCATAATGAATATACAAGGTGTTGTTTTGCATGCTCGTCAAATTCAAGGAGGTAACTATGCTAATGATTCTCGTCCCGAATCAATAATAAAATGGGTAGGTAATTTTTATTTTTTTTCTTATTTACCAATTGGTAAGTGTGAACCACCCGTATTTTCAACACGGCCCGTCTGGTTCTCGCCCTACAACCTCGCTTACACACATACAAACAATCTCAAACGTTTATTCGATAATACCTTGTTCCCTAAACCACGGTAAGGGGGTTATTCTGAAATATTGACCAAAAACAATCAGCTTTTATTAATAATCAACTAGGTACCGTAATTTTAATTGATTATTTATGTCTTTTGTGACCACCTCCTGAAATTTGACGAGGATGCAAAACAACACCTTGTATAGCTATACGTATGGTCCACCCTTGCCGGTGAAATATCATACTACATACTGCAAAACCAGTCACACACACACACTTACTCCAAAATAATAACAGCTGCTCGGACCAATCTTCAGGTTGCCTAGGTTGGTCTGTAGATGGGTGACCTGGGTGGTAACATACGGTACCGAGTCTCAAGTGAGGAACGGAGCGGCTGTCATTTGTAAATCTTTGACAGTCGGGAAACGACTACAACGGTAGTCAGTGGCTCGAAAATCTGACAACCAGTCTTACCAAGGGGTATCATATTATCCATTACTAACTGGGTTGTGGAGGTCAGATAGGCAGTCGCTCCATGTAAAATATTGGTATTCAGCTGCATCGGTTAGACTGGAAGCCAACCCCAATAAAGTTGGAAAAAGTAAAAAATAATACAGGTGTGTTTTTTCAAAATCAACGGATCCGATTCCTGCCATGTCTAAGAATATTGATTTTACAAAAAAACTAATGAAGCAGTTTTAGTTTTCTTCAAGTACGGGCTCGAGACTCTTTTGAGTGTTTTTCGCAATTCCTCATAGTTTAGGATTTGGACATGCACGCCCACTTGAAGAATTCCTCCTTTATACCAATAAAATCTGACCTCCACGACCCAGTTAGTACTGGGTAATTCGATTCTCCTTGGTAAGACTGGTCATCACACTTTCGGGCCACTGACTACCTGTAACGACTGTCAAAGATCTTTAAGTGACAGCCGGGACCAAAGGCTTAACGTGCTTTCTGAGGCATGGTGGAAACTTATATGGTATGTCATTTATGGACCGACTACAAAAATAAAGTTCTTAGCACTAAAATCAACGAGCTCATAGCGAGATGCTGTGAAGGAATGTTTGGCAATTATTCAAAATTAAAAGCTTTTAGTACCAACCACTTCAGCTTATTATTATCATGGCATCGTTATTAAATGTTCGTTTGTTGTCACTTTGAATAATGGCCGGCTGTCGACTGATGACTCCATGGTCTCCCAAGAGTGTTGTAAAATTAAGTAAGTATACATACGTAGCGAATTAGAGTGAAAAGCCATTAGTATATTGCATTTAGTTGACTTACTTTGGTATCAGAAATATAACACCAACCCATGATGAAATAGCCAATGGACATGGAAACAGTCTAAACCTCTTAAATCCCTATGTCATCCTGGTATTATAGAAAGATCGGTGACTAAAATACAGTGGTGATGCTTTTTAGCCATTGGTTATTGCATTTAGTATCAGACATTAAACTCCAATCTATGATAAAATGGCCATTGTACAAACAGTATAAACCTCAACTTGGTATCATAGAGTGGCTAAAATGCAGCCGTGATGCTTTTTAAACATGACGGGTAAGAAAGAAGTAGAGCAATACTCCTGCATAGCTCCATATCTGCCAAACAGATAATGATCAATCCTTATGCCAACCTGGTACCACAGAAAGACCATCTAGTAAAATGTAGCTGTGATGATTATACAGATTGCAAAAGAGGTGGAGCAATAAATACTCTTGCATTGCTCCATCGCTATCCTATACCAGCATCACAGATATTAGGATCCCTTTAAATGACATGGTCACTAACACTATCAATAACACTCGTAGCGGGATATTTACCACACATGGGATTTGTCTGCTCATAAACACCGACCCGTAATAACTTTAGCTTATCCGTAATCATGGCGTTTGCAACAGCGCCGAAATATCGGGAACTCAAAACAAATAGTAAACATGGCAAATATCCCGTTATAGTACGGGTTGTCAGAGACAAAAAATGGCCAAACTTTTCTTTATTGACACAAGTAGGAAACTTGGCACAGTCGTTCCTTGAGTGAAAATAAGCTGTTTAGGATCGGTAGTCCACGGGACCCCGCCCTCTCTGGGGGTATCAAAGTAGCGCTCCGCCCGGTTTCTCAAATGCAGCTTTGATGATTATACAGGGTGGAAAAGAGGTGAGGCATTACTCGTACATAGCTGTATCTCCTTCCCACACCAGATCAAAGATAGTGTCACTCTTCAAAGCGCATACCACCTTGGTAATACAAGGTAAACATTATTAGGTTTAGTAATTATAGTATTTGGGTATATTGTAAGCTTATAAAGCGGTCCACTCATATTTTATTTTAATTTTTGCTTCTTTCTCCTCAGAAAAGTGACAATCAAAGAAGGCAACGCTTTTCACACGGTGAAAATATATGAGCTGGTGACAGTCAGTGACGAGTTGCAGAATGACCTGGTGAGTAATGCAGAACTTTATTTATCTATGCTATCTCATCAACCTTGAACCCCACTTAGTTATTAGCTCCCTAATGTGGCCTGGTTCCCTGTTACATACGAGACTCCTAATCTTTAGTCGAGGAGCATACAAATTGTGGTGGTTGACTTTGCATAAACCATAATCTTTGAAATGCCAACCACTCTTTGCATGGGTACAATTCTAAATGAATCGAAGACCATTTGACGATAACATTTCTTTTTACCGTTTATTCTCAATTCCCAGATATCAAACATAACGAACGCTGTGCTCTCAGTGAGGAAGAACACCACTTCACCATGTATTCACGGCTGGAGGTTCAGTACGCAACAGTACCAGGATACCCTGGTCACAGATGTGAGTATCACTAGTGTGTAGGTTAAAAATATGTCAACTAAGAAAGTGACCACACTACATCTACCCGGCATTGGTTTCCGAGAAGCCGATTCCCTTAGATGTAGTCTCTCCTAAATATTTATTTACAAGACCGAGACTCCCAAAAACCATTTAAAAGTCTGCCGTGATGTGAGCCGCATCTATAAAACAATTGCGCATTCACAAATAAAACTCCAGACTACCATCAGAATACCAGTATTTTACATAAAAAGACTGCCTATCTGACCTCCACAACCAAGTTAGTACTTGGTAAGACTGGTTGGATAAACTCAGACTCCAATAGTATTTAGTTGGCTAAACCCTATAAAACTTCGCTCTAATACAACAAGTACTACAATCCTCCTTACGATCATTAGACCCATGAATCCAATGTCTAAGCTTTTCTTTCTAGCGATACGAGTTAATAATCAATCCCTCTTTTTCTGTTTCCAGTTCAACCTCGTGTGCGACATGGATTGGCTACCCAGAATGTGCAACACTCTCTTCTGGGTCGGCTCTATATTCGGCAACCTATTCTTTGGATGGATGTCTGACAGGTAAATAAGTTAAACCCATTTTTACTTGTCAACAGGAGATTATACCAAAACAAGGGCGTTATTAAGAGCATGTTGTTGGTATTAGAACGGTGCTTAGCAGAGCGTTGCAAATCCAACAGTTATCTATAACCTACTGTTTAGCGTTCTCAAGAACACCCATTGAAAGCAATAAAGTTCAATATATCCCAAAAATTAAATGTGTTTCCGTCTGCAGATACGGCCGCCGACCTACAATTCTTCTAATGGTCTTCCTAGAGGTTCCTCTGGCTATAGCGTCGTGCTTCGCTACATCATTTTGGACCTATGTAGGACTCCGAGTCGCTGGTGGACTGTTCTTCCCAGCATTGTATCAGCTGCCTTTTATATTGGCACTGGAGCTGATGCCACCTGGGCAAAGAAATCATACGGGTAAGGTTCACAGTGTTTCCTCTAAAGGTGTGTGAAAAGGTGTAAGAGTTATCCCATGTAACATCATAACATCACGCCTGAAATCCCAGAAAGGTTAGGCGCAGGTGTGCTTAATAGTTCACCCACATTTCGCCAGCTATGTTTAAGTCCTACCTCCCATGAAATAGGGGGCGAGCCTATTGCCATCAATCGGGCACAATTCCAGAGTCCGTGGCTGCTACTGAGATATTCCTCCAGAGTCGAACCCAGGTCCTAAGACTCAGCAGTTCCCTAAACTGGGATCAAGGTTTTTGGCTGTTACGTGCCGGTGTACTTATGAGGTTTTCTTTTACCGGTTAAGAAGCTAGCCTATTGCCATTAACCGGATAGAGTTTCCCGCCCCGAGCTTTATTCTTCTAGGTTTTTACTATGAGGCAAACGCGAACCGGAAGACGAAGCGTTGGAAGGCCTCCCTTTGTGGACCGATGACCTGGTGAAGGTTGCGGGGATCCGCTGGATGCGAGGCGCACGGAACCGGTCAATGTGGCGTCACTTGGGGGAGGCCTATGTCCAGGAGTGGATGTCTTTTGGCTGAAATGATGATGATGATGAAACGCTCAGTAGTCCCACTGGCGACTACAAGACCAATGAAGTAGTGTAGTCCAAATAAGAACGCTGGAATAAGCTTCCAATTGTTTGCCTTTCTTCCAGGTATTGTTGTTGGCATGCTATTCGCTGGTGGCATGTGTCTGCTATCAATGCTGGCCTATGCTGTAAAGGACTGGTACCATCTGTCCTTGGTCACGACATTCCCTTTCATATTACTGTATGGGTAAGTTTGATTTTTTATTGGTACCACTAAAATAGTAGAAGTCTTTTATATAGGACTTGATCTTTGGACCTCTTGACAAAAGGCTGTCGTTAGTACATATGATTAATTATGACATACCTTGTCATATGCGGTTGATTTTATCTCGTCGGTTCACATATTACCCGCTCTTTTTTTTTTATTAATGCAAATTATCAAGTAAACACGTGTGCCCACTGGCCACGAGTCGTTTGTCTTAGCTATTTTGACCTTATTTACTACAGTGTTTCATGTGTCCCTAGTACCTAAAGTATTAGGTACTAGGGACCTTACGCACTTTAGACCTCTCTGTCGTTGCAATATTTTTCCACGAAACATTAGCGGTTTACGAATCTGCTTATTTTGCAGATATTACTGGCTCATACCAGAATCACCAAGATGGCTGGTTGGCAGAGGCCGAATAGCAGAAGCTGAAAAAGTTCTCAGGAATCTTGCGAGGAAGAATGGTATACACTTGGAAAGGGGCTTCTTACTAGAATTGCATGTAAGTACGACATAATTTAGCCCTTCTTTAGGTAACAGTCATATAATGACAAATAATAGACTGATGTGAACTTGTTTATTGATATGTATATCTCAGCTGTACCTTTAAACTTTACAGAAGAAAATAAAAGAAGAAGAAGACGCCACACAAGAAGAATTAGCAACAATGTCAAACATGAACGGCCATGTGGCAGGATACACAGAACTACCCGAAAAGGATGAGAATCTAGACAGAAGAATAAGCAACATGCTAACATTCAAGCCCGATCTCTCCAAAATATCCGAAACAGAAGAATCTAACAAAAGCTTAGAGAAAATAATAGCATTAGAAGTTGCAGAAATTGTTAATAAGAAATCTAGATTGAAAAAAGAAGAGGATGATAAAGAACAGTATATTACAGAGGCAACTAATTTGAATGCTGAACATCAACAGAAAGCAACACAGACTGAGTATAAATCACCAGCGAGTACTCTTAGAAGGAAATCTCTACAGTTAGTCAGTAAGATCTTTATTCAAGAAGATGTTGAAGAAGACATTGTGGAGAATAAAAGAATGGACGATCAGAATTCTGAAGGGGATTGCAAAGCTTCTCCGTTAGACGTGTTCAGATATCCGAATATAAGGAAGAAGTTCTTCATTCTTACGTTTGACTGGGTTGCTCTAGGAGTCGTGTACAACAGTATGAGTTATAATACTCCTAATTTGGGTGTCAACGATTACTTGGCGTTTTTCATTGGTGAGTGATTCTTAAGTTACTTTTATTTTTAGTATTCCACCGGAGTATTTGTTTTGAATTCTTATGAAAAAAATCACTGATGTAAAATCGTAGAATAATTTATTGAGTCTGCTTTTGAAACTTCAGGCAAAGCTCATGAGTGATAGCAATATTAAATTGACAGCCCCATAATTCGTAACAGCAAGGGCAGTTTTCATAGTGCAGAGTTACCACTGGCGTGCCTGCATGACTGTAGGTATCCTATTTTGTCACATTTAGTGCAATTCTACCTACCAAGGAACCATGATGGGTTCCCAGAGCTTTGGCAGGTGTTAATAGGGTCAAAGCCAACTCAGAGGCTCGTTAGACTCTATGTTAATGAAACCAATGCAATGAATGGGTGACACCATTTCATTGACAGTAGTTTCTCGTACAGTGAAATTAGGAAATCCACATTAATATCATAAAATGTGAACTTAAAGATTGCATATCCATCTCGCCGGAACGTCTGAACGGCATTCAATAAGTCCCTAGTCCTGACTAAGGTAGTACTTTTTATTTATGGAGGGAAAGATTTTGGGCTAAACAATGGACAAAATCTAGTATACCTATAAATATTGTTGTGTCATTTCAGGTGGCGCAGTAGAAATACCATCGTACTTCATGGCGTGGCGCTGTATGGAGCGGTTTGGACGGCGCTGGGTGCTCTGTGTCTTCATGTGTGTTGGTGGGGTTGCCTGCATTAGCTGTGTGCTGGTTCCTGAATGTAAGTGTTGCTTCTAAAGAAAAGAGATATTATGATACTAGCACGGAACCTTTCGAACGTCTATGTGTTAATAGTTGTAACACCTAACAACTCATAATTATTTATTTTATTTAACTATTTATGTACACACAGTAGAAGACACAAGAAAATCATCTGATTTGTGGGAACTTGGTACCTATTTATATCTCAATTCTTTGGCAAACAAACAAACTCAAACTTGGCTCCCATTTCACATTTATGTTTTGGATAGGCCATCCAAATTCAGACTCAAAACTTCTCTCACGACTCACCATTCTCGAGACTATAAGCAGTATAACTGTGTCTTATTAAATTCAGAAAAAAAATCCTGTATCTTAATAACCATTTCTCTTCCAGCATGGCCTTGGATTACAGTAGGTCTTTCGATGCTGGGCCGTTTGTTCACTGCGTCATCATTCGCAGTTTTCTACGTATTGATTGGAGAGCTGTTACCAACTGTACTAAGGGCCCAGGCAATGGGAGCAGCTTCGTTCATATCTGGACTAGGGTTACTGGCTGTTCCGTATATAGTGCATCTGGTAAGTTCATCGTCATTGTCTTTGCTGTAAGCGCCTGTTTAGAGCTCCTTGAATATTTGATTACCTGGTAGAGAGTCTATTCAATAATTATTAACAACTGCCTTGATGGGACTGTCGTTACAAGATGAAGGACGAGGATGAATAGAATTAGGACCTGGATTCGATTCTCGATTTGGAAAAACGGAAGAGGTTTATTGGGTTTCCCATCAGGAATTTCTCAGTGGCAGCCTGGTCTCTGGATTTGTGCCTAGATTATGGCAATAGGCTCGCTCCCTTATTACATTCGTGTTGGCAAAATGTGGGTGTACTACTATACAAGGTGTAAATCACCTCATCACGAAGCCGTCAACCAAGTATTCTGTACATGAAACTAATTAACTTTACGTAAAAATTATTGCTGGGAAACGCCTTTTTTTGGGGGTGTAAAATCATGTCTTGTTGTACAACTCAATGTAACGCACTCAAAACATTGTGCTGATGGACGGATTGAATAGTACGCAGGTCGTGGTGTTTAAAGTAAAAACCTTACATTGAAAACTTGTATTCAAAAAAATACTTGTCAAAAAGTTGGAACTTTGACCCCTAATATCTCCGTAACTAGAAGGTTCCCAGGTATGGTGTAGAACAAAAAAATGATCGCAATGACAGGGAGAACCAGTGCCTTTCGGCTTCGTTAAGAGGTGTTTTACACCCTTTAGGTACACTTTTGTCTTCTTCGGGGCAAACTGGTGTGATACTATTTCATGAATAACAACTATTAAATCCTTTATGTAAAAAATAAGATGCTGTTCCAAAAACAATAGGTTTAGTATTGTTTTTGGAACTTTATCTTACTCTCTTCTTTTCGAAGTTTTCCAAACAATATATTTTGTCCATACCATTTCAGGCGGTCTACTCCAGAGCCTTACCATTGACTATAATGGGCGTACTAAGTGTGATGGGCGGTATAACCTCCCTGTTTCTACCAGAAACCCTGAACCAGCCACTACCACAGACCCTCGGTGATGGAGAGACCTTCGGCAGAGACTTCAAAATATTAAGTTGTGTTGAAAGACAAAGTGAAAAGTGAAGTGAAGTGAAATTATAGGTATTAAGGAGCATGGACTCGATTACTGTCACCAGCCGGCCTAGCATGACCGCCGTAGAAACGAGAATAAAAGCATGGCGATATTAAGAAAGCAGAAAATAAATGTTTCTTTTCTTCAGTCGACACAAGTCTACAACGTCGAGCATGACGACCATATTTTCTCTTCTTTTGACATTTGGGGGTAGAAACATTACTTCTGACAAATGTCAAACTAGTCCTATTAAAAACTAAATACGAGAAATACGTTTTGTGGTTGTCTTGAGTTACGTTAAATAGGTTGAAATGTTATGTAAAATATTTAGGTTTAATTTCGCGAAAAAGATCCAGGCCTGGATCCAGGATGCAGCAACACCATCCCGCTCACGAAAAATGAAAAACTCGTGCAATTGGCAACTTTTTTTTTTGTTAACTAAACGTAATAATATTCAAGGAATATAAACATCACGTGATACGTCCCCGTTGCTATGGAAAGAATTTCTGTATTATGTCTTCGTAGAAACGCGAGTCGACGGGGCGCGCCATGCTCGGGCAGAAGAAATCTCAAGTTGAATAGAAAAGATTTATTGTCGTTTCTTGGTAGAATAGAGATAGAACGGTCATGCTAGAGGGGCAGGAAATCAGCAAATGATACTAGCATCAACTGTTTCATACAAAGATACTTACCTTACGTGGCCATATTGT
Organism: Cerastis leucographa; assembly: GCA_963082945.1. Classification (NCBI taxonomy): domain Eukaryota; kingdom Metazoa; phylum Arthropoda; class Insecta; order Lepidoptera; family Noctuidae; genus Cerastis; species Cerastis leucographa. The sequence continues at coordinate 20,268,283 of OY720355.1, forward strand.
ATGAGTCAGTTTTTTAATAACCAACAAAATATTTCTTTCTTGGTCTGCCTCGTTATCTAGTGGTCGCAATCGAGACTGCTGAGCAGGAGGTCCTAAGTTCAAATCCCGGGTCGAGCAAGTTGTTATAGGATTTACATTAGGAATTTCTCAATAGCGGCCACGGCGTCTCTATTTGTGCCCGGTTGTTGGCTTTAGGCTGGCCACCTATTTACATGGAAATTAAAGATAACTGACTGCTATTAATAGGGGACTCTAGTCGGTAATTGAAAGTATTTGATTTGATTTGAAGAAACTATTGCCGTCGCGCTGCGCCCGACCCAGCCCCCGTAAAGTGCAAAAGGGACAACTGCAGCTCAGGCTGATTTTAACTACAAAAATCTTGACCAAAAGACGTTTCGTATTCCGCTGTTTTCTTCTTCAAAATTAAACTGATCTAAATAATTCACATATTACAATTTAGAGGAAAAGTATATCTATGCTTCTATTTTTTTTCTGTTATAAAATAACTAATTTGTCTGATGGTCGTCTGAACATGGCGGTCAAAACAAGCTTTTTTTCGGGTTTTCATAATTATTTTAGTGATTATAAGTTTAAAAAAAAAAAAAATATAGGGGCATGGATAAGACTTGGATTTTTTGGTAAAAAGTCATTGCTCTAGACGCATTATCCACGAAGAAAACAGCGGAATACGTTTATGGAGAAATACCGACTAGTCTCCTCTTAAGTACACCACTGCCTAACCCTTCGGGGGTAACAGGCGTGATGTTATGGTATGTTATATTTATTTTCTAGAGGTCCAAAATCTTAAATGCTGAATTTATGGTAACAGCTTGCACGTCGATTTCTCTTAACACAGAGAATGTAAAGTATTATGGACGTGGGAATATTCGGTGTTAGCCATTGACTATACGTTATATAAGTTATAAACGGAACCCACGAACCATCCAGCACCCATCAAGCATTCTGTGTACAGTACTAAGTAACCCTACGCAAAATTTATTGCTGGGAAAACCCCTTCTTTTTTGGGGTGAAAATTCACGTTTTACGGTAAAGTTTAAATAGTAACATTAAAAACTGGTATTAAAAAAAAAAAAAAAAAAGTTGGAACTATGACTTCCAATATCTCCGTAACTATTCCCAGGTATGGTCCAGAACAATAAAAATATCACAAAGATAAGAAGAACAACTGTCTCCCAGCTTTGTATTATTATACTTAACTATTATAGTGTCATAAAAAACAATGTCAGTGTATGTAAAAAAAAAATGATCCGATTAGAAAAGTACTTTGGTACCGATGGAAAGGAATATGGCATAAAAAAAAAACCTTTTTAGATAAGGCACACAATTTCTCATAAATGTAAGATATAATTGCGTCACAAATTATATTTGTAAGTTAGAATTTAAAAAGTCAATTTATTGTTAAATTCGTGTTTTTCGTATTGTTTGTGAATTAGATGATAATATTTTAAAAATTATAAGAACATACATGTAAATAACACAACAACACTGTAAATATTAAACTTTAATTTTATTTGTATTTCGCTTTATTTTTGTCTCGAATCACACATCATAGAAGAAAAAGCCAAGAATTTATCAAGTGTCATAGAACAATAGTAAAAAAAATAGTCAAATATTTTGTTGATCATAATTAATTTCTCCAGGGTTGTACTGTCCATATCTAATTAATTTAGGATCGGCGACGTATTTATCTTCCATACATCTGTATTTGACATTATACTAGTAGACATAGTACTGTAGTTACTGTAGTAACCAACGACTTATTGTCGGGCCTACGCTGTCCTCCCATACTAACGCTGTAACTTCAAATATTGTAAAACCAAATGATCTTAAAAGAGTAACCATGTAGTTTCTTGCCGGTTCTTCTCCATAGGAAACCACCAACCCGAAACGTGCACTTTTTGTTGACGTTTTATAAGTGCCCATGTAGGCCTATGTAAAATAAAATATTTTCATTTGATTTGATTAGATGGAAGAAAACAGATTGCATGTAACGGAGATGAGAATGTTGAGGTGGATGTTGAGTGACAAGAATTGATAAAGTAATGATAAAGGAGACAGTTAGACAGGGTTTGGAGGATGTTTGAAAGATGCGCCGGCTACAGAAAAGTTAAAAAGTGGGACAAGGGCAGGAAGATTATGCTCAGTAGACATCTCCTTTTAACCTTATTAAAATGACCTACGTAAGCAGCCAGGTAATGGCGCTAAATACAGTGTGGAATGGAAATCGACACACGAACGGTTTCAACGCATCATTCTGAAATAGAAATCCCTCGAAATAGAAATTTTACATCGGCAATAAAAAAAAAACTTTCCTAAAAAGTGCAATACCTACACGGTCAAAATGTATGAGTAATGAACCGCGTCTTTTTTTATATTACTAATGGAAAATTTTATAAGGCGGTTCAGAATGATGTACTTAATACGTGGTTCTTTATTGCACACAAAATAAAAATAGATATACAAATTGACGATGACAAAAATGTGGTGAAAAATCATTATTATGTGCTAACCCCCCTACAGTCCCGCCGAGTACGCCAGGGGGGTAACTACTTAATTAGGCTGTCTGTACGGACATGAAGAGGGATGAAATACATATGAATAAAAGAGTGATGGATATAATATATTGAAAGATGGAGAGGGAGAGAAAGCCCACAGAAAATATGGTTGGATTTTGTGAAGAATGATATGGAAGAGAAAGGAGTAAATGATAGTGTCACGTCTGACAGAGAAGAATGGAAGAAGAATATCGATGGCGCCGACTCCAACTAAAATGGGACAGTGTCAAGAGGTGATGATGATGAAACGAGAAATGGAGTGTTATTCTAAAAGCGATGGGACGCTTAATATCCTATTTTATCTGTGTCCTATTCTGCATTCTGATAGGAACTACTGAAGGTGCAAAACTCATTAACAAATTCTGATCTAACCCAGATTACCATTGAAGTTCTAAGAAGTGACATCAAGAAAAAGTTTCTAATCCAAATCTATAGGAAGGTTGACTGTAGCAGCACAACGACATAACTGGTAAGAGTACCCATCATTTGCATCGGTAACGATGCGTCAATGTAGAACAGGCCACACGCGGTCATCTTGCTGAAGAAAGTCCGGTTTGCCTGTATCACGTTATTGCACAGAGTTTCTTCATGGTCTGTAATAACAGAGGGTTGATTGGTAAGTACACAGGGCGACACATCAAACTAAACATTCCAATATAACATGGCCTCACTTTGTATAAATTTCCTGTACAATGAGAGATCCGCATAAACTGGTTTTTAATACATAGCTTGATTTGTCGCCGTGAGTAAAGTCCTTTCAAACTTATTTTACGTACGACAGCAACCTTAGTGTCACGAAAATAAAGAACACAATGACAGCAAGAAGAAAAAACAGAGAGGGGAAGGGGACATAATTTCGTCTTCAGGAAGGAATATCTCATTAACCATTAACTTAAGAAAAAAAGTATTTCAGTAGCAAAAAAATCAGCTTTTAATTACACGCATGGAGGGCTTCCCTTTTTTTTATTCATGACTAGCTGTGCCCGCAACTTCAACCGCGTGGAATAAAAAAAATCTAAAATAAAAGTAGCCTAAGTTACTCCTTATTACATCAGCTATCTGCCTGTGAAAGTCCCGTCAAAATCGGTCCAGTCGTTCCAAAGATTAGCCGGAACAAACAGACAGACAGACAAATAGACAAAAATTATATTTTGGTATATGTACCGTATATACATTCATATGCATGTAGTAAAAAGCGGTTATTTGAATATTACGAACAGACACTTCAATTTTATTGATTTGTATATGTTACGGCTAATAGCCGAAGTGCGGCTACACCTAGTTTTAGCCGGCTACAACTAGGTGCAGCCGACCACATGCGGTTAAACTTAGATGTATCCTACTTATCTTCGTTTAGAACTAGGTTTAGCCTTCATCATAGCGGCTAGAACTAGGTGCAGCCGCACACCGGTGGTTAAACCTAGGTGTATCCTATTTATCATCGGCTACAACTAGGTTTTCAGTTCAGTTAAGCATTTTGGTTTTGTTTTGAGATTCTTGTCTTGCGTTTCTCAATTGATTCGATTTCGTCCGAAACAAGATTTATAATTTTGTTGAATTATATTATGTACTGAAATGAAATTTTATACTTTATAAAATTGTTTACTTAACAAAATGTCTGTTAATGCGGAGTCCCTCTGCTCTGTGGTAAAAACTAAATGCACGAAGGAAAGCAAACAATAGAACTGACTGCGAGCTTTGTAATCAAAACAAAAATGAAAAATGTGATGTCTGCATTAAACGACAGATAATAGATACTAATAGAAAAGGCGCAAAAGATTCGTTTACAGTATTTAAAGAGAAAGTTTCCTCCGTGCAAAATAGGTGACACAGTTCGGGTGAAAATTCTTGAGGTAGAGGCGACTTTCCCAATGTTTTAATGGTTGTACTTGAATGTAATGATGATGGACTGTATAAATTGGGTAACCAGTTTGGCACTATTACTGAATTCTTTTCTAGGAATCAATTCACTGTATGCGAGGCGAAATTTTTAAACGTTGATATTGTTTCTCCCGAAAAAAAAAACATTACGCCAAATAGCTAATGCCATATCCACAACTTGAGGACAATGATAGAAAAGATGCCATTGCAAAACTAAATGTAGTAATAGAAAGTGCCTCTTTAAAGCAGCCGGTATTTTGTGTAACTCTAAATGTCATTCAAGTTTATCTTGTTTGAATAAGTGATAGATTCTTGCGACATACTATCACATGAAGAGTTTGTTGATTGTTTTTTTTTATATTTAAAACTGAGTCAAAAAGATCTTATTTGTTTAAAAATAAAAAATGTGAGAGAGGAGTACAAATACTTGGCTGATTATTTCATAGTTAAGAAGTAAAACTTTATGTTTTTATGTTTATTTTTTTATCTTTGCGCGTAAGATGTCTAGTTCTTTTACTTCTGCAGAGAAGTTTTAAATTGTGAGTTTTATTAATTACTTATAAGTATAATTATAAATGTCACTTCACTTCAACATCCCTGTCTTTTATTTTTTCCATATAATAGAATCAATCGGGAAACGCAACAAAAGAATCTCAAAACAAAACGAAAATGCTTAACTGAACTGAAAACCTAGTTGTAGCCAATGATAAATAGGATACACCTAGGTTTAACCACCGGTGTGCGGCTGCGCCTAGTTCTAGCCGCTATGATGAAGGCTAAACCTAGTTCTAACCGAAGATAAGTAGGATACATCTAAGTTTAACCGCATGTGGTCGGCTACACCTAGTTGTAACCGGCTAAAACTAGGTGAAGCCGCACTTCGGCTATTAGCCGTAACATATAGATTTCAAATCACTTTTCAAAATTCATATACGAATACTGTCTAGACAAAGGACCATGCGTCATTTTGGGCCCATTTTTTCAACATTGTTCAACAGTGATGAATTATATGTCATATGAAAGCTCATTTAATATACTTTATTTCATTCTATAGCAGCTAAGTTCAAATCCAGCGCAAAAATGGATTTTATGCGTTTTAAAAAAAACCGTTTTGTTTTGATATTTTCTCATAATTCGCTGTCTGTTAATACAATAGCTAGGATTATAAATAGCTCTTGTTTGACTAAAAAGATCAACACATAGGCAGTCTATTGCCCTGGAACGTGTTATTTTGATTTGCAATGATTAATTAGTTTTACATTTCTACAATCATTTTAGCCAACTATACTACATACCGGAGAGGTTTTTTTACCTGCGGAACAAAAACATGTCTAATATACTTATATCTATATGTATATTAGTACATAAGCATTGCCACATACGTTCGATGATTTTAAAATTGCGGTTTCTCTTATAAATGCTTTTTATAAAGTAGCCACAGACCACCGGCTTTTTTTTTTAAGTATGGGAAATCAGCAAATGACCCTCCCCCCACTCTGAGCGGAGCGGGAGGGAGTGTCAGACTTGACTGACTAAAACCCATCCATGTTCCTTCTTAGCCCTTTGTGTTCCAGGGCCACGGTATCTCTTTCGAACAACCCCCAGCCCTGGCAGGCATCGGCCCTCTCGAACCCCTTCCGATTTGCTGACATCTCTTTGAGGCGCGCGTGGAACACAAACGCGCTGTCGGCACGGCCTGTCGTCATAAGACGGGCGGACGGTGAGCTAGCCCATTACTCACCGTCCACAGGCTCGCGCCTACGGTGGCCGGGGGCCACTGGTTGCCCCCCGAAACCCGGGGCGTCTCCCGCGGCGGCTGGGACGTGAAGTTCTCTCCCTCTCACGTTCCACCACCTCCTTCGCTAGCATGACTGCTTCGCAGAAGGAGGCGACGGCTTCCCATTCCCTCTCGCTCTAGACCATGGATTGAACCAGGGCCGGACGCGAGAGGTCGCCGCCGCCAATCGCTGCTACGAGGACACGGCGGTGCTCAGCCCAAGCGGAGCAGACCTCCACGGTGTGCTCCACCGTGTCTTTCGGCCGATCCTCGCAGTGGTAACACCCGGGCGTTTCCTCCCGCCCGATTCGGTGCTGGAACCTCCCGAAACAACCGTGTCCGGTGAGGCCAAGCGTCAGGCGGAAGGTGAGGGCGCCGTGGCGCCTTTCTAGCCAGTCCTCAAAGAGGGGCCACATAATTCGATGGTTTTAAAATTGCGGCTTCTCTTATATCTTTTTATAAAGTAGCCACAGACCACCGGCTTAGTCGTAATATTTGGAATATTATAAATGAGAAAATCAAATCGCGAAATCTTTTGTTTAACTATGTTCCGGTGAAAAACCTAAACAGACAAAGGGTAGCTTTCATAAGGATGGAAGCTTATCTGCCTCATTTAGAAGATTTTCCCCAGCTAACGGAAGATGATAATTATATTAATAATTTCCGTGGGCTCTTAGCAAATGAAACTTGCCAGGTCATACGCTAGTGAAAACTTACGGGATGATGGTGTGTATACGATAGAAATATATCGTGAAAACAATTTAAGTATTTTGTAGTGTACATAAATAAATAAATAAATGAGCAATGCAATATTCAGCAAAATAATGTATGGCTGCTTAGGGGACGTGTGCAGTCACGACACGTTAGATCAAGGATATATTATACCTACGTCTTAATTGACCGTCACCAAGTAGTCAAAGACAACATTATACAATACTATTGTACGAGTACATGTCTCACGGGTAGACGCACTATCGGAAGTTGTGCCCATGTCATATCCATAATATGGTATTTGGGACTAGGTAGACATGGGGATGGTTTTCATCGACCTGCATTACATTTAGACGAAATAATTAAATGAAAATTAAATGTTGAATTAAAATCGAACAAAAATAACTCGTTTTTTATTTGTAAAGAACATCCACTTCACAATCACACCTTAAAAGATTGCACAAGACCAAGTCTATATTTATCATTCTTTAATTTATGAGTTACCTACTATTTTTAATTCAATAATAAAATGTGCATAACAAAACATGTCATGCATATTTTTAATTTACAAAACGTACTAAAACGCCAATTTGGCGCTGGATTTGAACTTGTTGCCATAGAATGCAATAAAGTACACGCCAAGAGCTTTCATAAGACATAGGTTAAATCACTGTTGCACCACTTTGAAAAGCGGGCCCAGTGTTCATACAAAAGTGCCCATGGTCCTTTAATGATGATATTACCAATCCTTGTTATCCTCACCTGAATATTTTCTGTTCTTCAAACGCTGTATACACGCCGTCTCAGTTTCCTCAACAGCTATATAAAACTTCTCGCAATGCACACTTTGTATAATTACTAGACAGATATCCTTGGCCAGCCATAAAACTAATAGAAAAATTGTGAGTGTAACTTGCAACGTCTCCTGAAAGATAAAACAGGTTGTGAGCTGTGTGCGCATTATCGACACCTAAAGTTTTGTCAAGATCAAAATTCATACAATACAATTCTTATTACAAAGGACTTAATGATAACTGGCGAAAAGTGCACGTAGGTACTACTAACCAAAACATATAACATATTGTTGGTTGGTTGGTTTAACATATGGTAACATATGTATAGTTGTTCCGGGACTGGCTGTTTGTGTATGTGAGTTTAAATGTTTGTGAACGCACCCACGACACAGGAGAAATAACTAGTGGCAACGTTTTTTTTAAAAAAATGGCTGTTTTGATTTTACTATTATGGTAGTATTTTACTATTATACAACATCGCTCCCACTTTGGATGGAAATAAAAAAGATGGATGGAAGCACCTTTGCATAAATACTTTACTTACTTCATCACTGCGACGTGCTGAAACAGTCAGGATAAGGCAACACAATACTAAAATAACATAACACGCGGAAAAATGTATCAACCGTGTGAAATAGAATCTGTGGAAGGAAAAAGAACGTTACAATTATTAACAAAAAACCTGTCCGAAGCACTACCAACGCCATCGATGTGACTGGGTTCTGATTGAAATAAATTTAATTAAATATCTATAAGAATCGTTGACATGAAGAAGACTTTGTCTCTGTCATCTTAGACCTAGACTAGTCAAGAGCAAGTTTATCTCAAAAAAATAAAAAAAATACAAGAATAAAACTAACAGTTAAATAAGAAGTTATTATTGAACGATCAACTGTAGATAAGAATCATCATTATAATGAATCTTACAAAATACCATAGATAAAACCTTACCAGCAGTTGAAAAATCTTCTTATAACAATCATAAGCTTCCAAAATATTCCGATAAAAATCAAAAAACCCAAGGAAGTTATTTTCTTCATTACCATTAGCCGCGAGAACATCCTCAATCCATTTGTCGATAAACTTCCTCAACAATATAATAACAAGGATACCATAAACTAAGTTAATATCAAAAGAAATGAACATAACATTCAAGATCATGTCACTCAAATAGAATTCATCATAAATTCCGCAATACAAAAAATTGTTAAAACCAGCAAGGCTTTATCCAATTCCAAAAAGTGAATTTCTTGAGACTTCCACTAAAGTCTAAGCTCCTGTTAATTCTTTGAATCAAGATAATAATTGAGATGTTAAGGTTACTGTGGACGAGGTTAAGAATAAAGAGAACGGTAAAGCCAACACAGAAGAAAATGTAAAAGAACGTATACGAAATACTAAATCCGTACGCACATACCACAAAGAAGAACATCAATAAATACAAGCTTTTCCCTTTTGCAGTAATATAATCATCTTGTATCGTATATTTTGATGACAGAAAAAGTGAGAGCGCCAAATTCACTGGACACATCATTTTTTGGATGTCTTTTTCAATCCTATTATCAAGTATTATTTCTGAAGGCACCATTGTAGTGTTCGGTTTAATTTTATTATTTTTTAAACCATTTTTTGAGTTCACTACTTCTGCTGCCTTAATTTGGACGACGAATGAGTTAAATTATCGCCGTGAATCGAAATATCTTTCACTTATTTAGGAAATTTGTATAGTAATCAATTTAATTATCCTTTTCTATGAATAAAAGCAATTGAATTCTAATGAAGTTGAATGGATACCAAAATGATAATAATGGCAAAATTACATGAAAGAGTTATTGATTCACAATTTAGTATAAATACTAAATTTATCCATACTAATATTATAAATGCGAAAGTCACTCTGTTTGTTTGTTTGTTTGTTTGTTACCTTTTCACGACTAAACGGCTGATCGGATCTTAATGGAATTTGGCAAGAAGATAGATTTAAACCTGGGGAAGGACATAGGCTATATATTATCACGCTAATAACTTTAGGAGGTGAGCAATATTGCATTATGTCCGCACTCCTTAACTGTTTGACAACTGACAATTGTCATGACAAGCATTAGAATAGAACGGCTATTTTAAACCAATTGTCACCGAAGTAAGTAGCCCGACGGTTTAGAGGCCGCTCGAATCGCATGTTCCAAGATCAAACCTGAGCCAGTATGAAATTCACTTTTTGTATTTTATTTTGTTTTTTTACTGTATGATTTCCAAGAATGACCATGGTTCGAGCCCCAACTGGTTTTTTTTTTGTAACGTAAATTCGTAAAGTATTTTGTACTTTTTTTTTTAATTGCTTTAAGATTTTCTAATCATTACCAAATAGTTTTATACATCCTTTTAGTTATTTTGACCCATGTAAACAATAGTTAAACAATCATCTATTTCATTCCAAATTAAACCATAAATGTAAATTCACAAACTTATAAAAAAACTGGTACCTAATGTGCCCAAAAGTGAACATAGCCCATGTTCACTTTTGGCACATTACCTGGGTATACTTAGCCTCTGGCAAAAGCCAGATCTTGGTTCTCAGAAATCATAAGCTATGAGTGTAGCAATTTCGTTAAAAAGGCTGTGAGCAATGAGTACTCGGACCCCACGGTCCCAAAGTTTCAATCCCAAACGACTCGAACATATGGTTACCGATAAGTTTACTTTGTAGCGACCACAAAAAGTAACATACTACAAAAAGTACTACAGCGCCATCTACGACACTACGGAGGAACTAACATCAATTTCCTACAAGCAAAGTTTACATCGACTTCAGTATATATAGAGAAACCCGATAACAACTATCGGGCAGTTGCCCACCAGACATAACACCTGCCTGGTCGGAGGATCCTCCCTTTTCTAAGGAGTATCGAGGAGCTTTACACCCTGTTCCTCATACCCCTAAAACTTTATTAACGCTGCTTGATGTTCCCCGCATGTTTTGACCAGCCAATCTCTCACAAACGCCTATAAATATCGTCGCGCCAGCGTTAAAATTTTAAATCACAGAAATACATTGTTAATCTTAGAATGACTTCGCTAACATGTAAGTAAGTAGGTATTACTTGGTCAGTGGTGCGACCCGTGCGACAGCTCTGCTGAAAACTGGCAAAGACACAGGTGCCATGCAAGCACCAGATAATAACGGCAGTCACGTAAGATCACGCCTGTAATCGCTTAAGGGTTTGGCAGAGGTGTGTCCATTTAGTACACCCACATTTCGCCAGTTATGTTTAAGTGCCATGTAATAAGGGTCGAGCTTATTATAATCAAACGAAAAATAAAAAACAAATAAAACACCGCCCGGCGTTGTGTATCGAACCAAGGATCTTATACACAGTAGTAGCGTTTCCGACCACTAGACCAACGATACAGTATAAACGGTCTATATATATCAGTCTGTTTTAACGTTTCACGCTTAAACAGCTAAACGGATTTGGATCAAAGCCACAAGAGAGACAGGTATGATCTGGATTAGGACATAATATTAGTTTCATTTATACATGACACCGCAATACTATTTACTCACTGATTACTCAAGAACTACTTCTACTTTTGAACTATTTAACTTTAAATCTCGCCAGTGCTTAGTACGGTAGAAAGGTATTTTTGGAAATTCCACCCCCAAGTGGGTTTAATGTTAAGTTTAGTGGGCTATTTGTAATTTTCACATGAATGTTTACTATTTTTGAAAATTCTACCCTTATTTTTGTTGGGGTCAGGGCACGCCATAATAGTGGTAATAAGTCCCCTCTTTAAGAAGTGGCTGGAGAGGCGCCACGGCGCCCTCACGTTCCACCTGCCGCAGGTCCTCACCGGGCCCGGTTGTTTCGGGAAGTTCCTGCACCAAACCGGGCGGGAGGAAACGCCCGGGTGTTACCACTGCGAGGATCGCCAAGAGGACACGGTGGAGAACAACGTAGAGTACTCCTCTGCTTGGGCGGAGCGCGGCCGTGTTCTCTTAGCGGCGATTGGCGGCGGCGACCTCTCGCGTCCGGCCCTGGTTCAATCCAAGGTGCGGAGCGAGGGGCAATGGGAAGCCGTTACCTCCTTCTGCGGTGGCGAAACGTGAAAGGGAGAGAGCCTTGCTTCCCAGCCGCCACGGGAGACGCCCCGGGAGACGCCCCGGGCGTCGGCCATTGTAGACGCGGGTCTGTTGATTTTGACTAAGGGCTTGCATATAATCCGTCCGTCTTACGACGACAGGCCGTGGCGACGGGACGTTCGTGTTCCACGCGCGCCTAAAAGAGATGTCAGCAAATTGGAAGGGGTCAAGGCAAGCCAAGGGCCTATGCCTGCCGGGGCTGCGGGATTGTTCGAAAGAGATACCGTGGCCCTGAAACACAAATGTCTGAGAAGGAACATGGAAGGGTTTTAGTCAGTACAAGTCGTCTGACACTCCCTTCCACTCCACCCAGAGCGGGAGGGGTCATTTGATGATTTTCCATCTGAATGAAAAGGGGTTTGTAAACATTGAGATGGAGATTACACGATTAAAAGAAGTTCTTTCAAATGAAAAATAATCATATAAAATCAATTTAGATCGCTAGGGTCGATCTTCAGGTTAAGTTGCGTTTGCCTAGGCTGGTCCATGGATGGAGACCACCGATTACGTACCGAGTTTCCATTGTGCCACGGAAAGCACGCTAATTCGTTGGTACCGGCTGTCATTTGTAGATCTTTGACAGTCGTATAACTAGCGACCCACGGATGCCCTTCAAGTTAAAGGGTAAAATATACAAGTCTGTGATTAGACCTGTCGTATTGTGTGGATCACGACACCACCAGTGGTGCGGTTTAGTAGTGTAAAAGAGAAGGAGGGGATCAGAAAGCAGGGCTGTGAAGAAGAAGGAAAAAAGATTGCGTGTATCAGAGATGACTATAATTTAAACAAAAAAAGTGATGAAAATAAATGTTGATGGATAGGTACGGAGAGGAAGACCTAGAAAACGATGAATGGATTGTGTGAGAAATAATATGAAATAAAAAGGAGTAAATGATAGCTTGACGAATGACAGAGGAGCATGGAAGAACAAAAAGTGTTGCGCCGACCGCAAGTAACATGGGACAAGGGCAGGAAGATGATGATGACAGTCGTATAACCCAGTACTAACTGGGTTGTGGAAGTCAGATAAGCAGTCGTTTCCATATAAAATCCAAGTATTCAGCTGCATCCGGTTGGACTTAATGCCGACCCCAACATAGATGGAAAAAGACTAGCCAGATGATGGTGTATTAATACTGAAGGCATCAGGTAACGAATTCAAAACAAAAATTTGGAATCAAGAACCTCCTCACTAAAAAACTTATTCTAGGCAAATCGCGAACATAACGCGCACGAAGTCGCGGGTAACAGCTAGTAGATAAATACATAGATAAAGCTAAATAATGTCAAAGGAGTACGCCTCCACACGTACTCATCTGGCACGCACAGCTTCAGTTGACACAGCACACCCGGCTATAAGCTACTCCACGCAGGAGCTTTAGCGCATACGCCGCAAGTGTAAATTCCCGGCGCACTCTGAGTTCGTTGTACCCCACCATACCCAGTACAAACAGTGTAGGATACATCAATGGGTAAAATGGGTACACCCCATAAAGTTTAAAATACAAATGTCTTGTAAATTTATTTTGTACACGCTCCAGCATGAATTTCGCTTCATGAGGTGCCCAAATCACCGCACTGTGTTCCAAGTGACTCCTTACCAAAGCATCATACAGCACCCTGAGCGTGGTAATGTTAGTATCCCTGCGACTGTCTCAGCACGAAACCCAGGTTTCTGAGTTGAAAGGATACCAAATGATAATAATGGCAAAATTACATTTACAATCTATATATATAAAAGAAAGTCGTGTTAGTTACTTCACTTATAACTCAAGAACGGCTGAACCGATTTAGCTGAAAATTGGCAGGGAGGTAGTTTAGAGCCAGGAGAAGGACATAGGATACGGTAGGGTAGGGTAGGGTAGGTAGGTAGGATAGGGTAGGTAGGTAGGGTAGGGTAGGTAGGTAGGGTAGGGTAGGTAGGTAGGGTAGGGTAGGTAGGTAGGGTAGGGTAGGTAGGTAGGGTAGGGTAGGTTGGGTAGGTTAGGTAGGGTAGGGTAGGTAGGTAGGGTAGGGTAGGTAGGTAGGGTAGGTAGGTAGGTAGGGTAGGTAGGTAGGTAGGGTAGGTAGGTAGGGTAGGGTAGGTAGGTAGGTAGGGTAGGGTAGGTAGGTAGGGTAGGGTAGGTAGGTAGGGTAGGTAGGTAGGGTAGGGTAGGGTAGGTAGGTAGGGTAGGGTAGGTAGGTAGGGTAGGTAGGTAGTAAGGGTAGGGTAGGGTAGGGTAGAGTAGGTAGGTAGGGTAGGGTAGAGTAGGTAGGTAGGTAGCGTCGGGTAGGGTAGGTAGGATAGGGTAGGTAGGTCGGATAGGGTAGGTGGGTAGTAAAAAGTGCATTGCAACGCATGCTGGGTACAGCTAGTTTAGTATAAAGACTAAATTTGTAGATAAATACATAGATAAAGCTAAATAATGTCAAAGGAGTACACACGTATATTTTCTTATAATGGCTTAATTTACACAAAAGCAAACTGTAACAGAACCGCAACATAATTTGTTAGAAGTCCCAGCAATGTTATCTGTACCGCAGCGCCGACGTAGAACAGGCCACACGCTGTCATCTTACTGAACGTGCGATTTGTCAGTATCACGTTCTTGTACAGTCGTTCCTGACTCTCTGTAAGAAAAGTATCCATGATAAAGCAACACAAATCTTTTCTCTTGATTTCGGCTAGTTTTGGAAAACGTTTTGTTGGCTTATCAACATTATCACCATAAGTCGATGGCGTAGCGTAGCAAGCGACTGTTATTTCTTAGTTACAATACCCTTATAGTGATGACTCCGCTTTTTTAAAGGAAATGGGCTGTAAAGCAATGTGCCTGCCCGTGTTCAAACCCACAATTAAGGTTAATTGTGGGATTGAACACGGGCAGGTAGGCAGTTGTAGGTACAACTCGTAGGTAATTTGGGGCCGGTACACACAGCTTCATTAAGTTCTTACCCCCCTTAAAAATATGTGCGTTGTGACGGGTCGGGCCTAGTTGGTTTTGTATTTTGCAAAAACATTTTGTTATAATGAATTTATTGTTTTAGTGAATAAATAAATTTAAGTATGTATTTTTCTTTGAAACTTAGTTTTTAATAATAATGTTTTCAATAAAACGTTAATACTTCTATTATTGGGTATAACGACTAGCATTAATACGGTTTACATTTACACAACAGTTTACTGTGTAGATAGTCCGGAGATTTCAAGACCGCTTGACATGCATTAGGCCGGAGGATCAAATCCTTGGTTTGACATTCGCTTTTTGTCATGTTAGTAAGTAAGTTTTTTTTTGTAATATAATTCTAAGAAAAATAAAATACTTTAGTAATGTATTAAATAATATAAATAATAATAATAAAAAAATCGCTATTATTTAACACAAACTTTGATATTATTTTACTACAAAGATTTATATTATATTTTACAATTTGTTTTGATAATTTACAGTTATCTGTTACCTGACACAAACGGTACCCTTGACAAGTGACATGCTATCACGCAAACCATCAAATAGGAAGCGCTATTAATATTTTAGATTGACTAAGCTAACGTTATAACTCGAGGGTAAAGGATTAATTTTATAAAGAAAACGTAAGCAAGTAAAATTAATCGATACCCTCTAATTTTAACATCTATCGATTAGACAGAGACCTAAAGATAAAGTGACTCGGACGATACTAGTTACCAATTTCATCGCAATAATCAAGGGCTCGCTGGCTAATTTGTTAAACCGCCGCCGCGCGGTATTAGTAAGACGCAGCTCAGTGAAGCGATGGTTCGAACCCGGGTGTAAACACTGAGTTCTTTTTGAAAGTATTCTTTAGATTATTCGAAACGAATTCAGTGTAACATTTTAAAACTTGAGGGGTTAGGACATAGTGACGCTGACTGTACCATGAGATCTGGAGGCCACAACGCGGCATACGCTGGCTGAGTGCCACGTAGGATGAGCAGCACCGTGCCTTTGCCACAGAAGGGGGTGGTGACCTGTCGTTACCGACGGTGGGTGGTTCAATAAATGGCAGGCAGCGCAGAGCCTTGTGATGCGGTGATGATATCGAACCCAAAACTGAATTATCAATTCGAGAAGAAGAAGAATGTAGAATTTCAATAGAAGTTTTTCACAGTCAACTAACTTGTATAGTTCCTATTCTTCATACTCTGCATACAAGCTGTCTCTGCCTCCTCAATGGCGATGTAGAACTTCTCAGAGTACACGTTCTGAATAATCAATAGGGCCATGTCCTTTACTAGGTTGAATAGTGCCAAACTCACCATCTTCAAGTTTCCAAGCTTAAAAGTATATTTAGATGTAAAGAAAGTGAGATACTTCCAAAAAGCCCCGCAACCCCTCATAAAGAGGGGTGGAGGAATAAATATGTCTCCAGCTTAAAGTACAAAATATAGCACAGAACAATGTATATTTGTTACGACACATCAAAACATCGTGCAGTGAGTACTCACGTACTAAACAAGACAGCAGAAAATAGGAACAGATCAAATAACTCAAGACCATTATTATTCTTACCTCTGTATGTTGTGCCCCAATTTCTAACATGGCTGCTACGTAGCATAAGGTACGTCCAAATACATTGATAGTACTGAGCATTACCTGCAGAGAAAGGTCAGGTATAAGTTCGTAGGTATTTTTTTAATCTATCTCTGTCCAGAGTTGCCTTTATCACTACTTGTCTGAGGTTCACATGTATTTTTTTTTTCACAATTCATGTTTATCAGTCAACTCTGTTTCCCTACTAGCCAGTAATATCTCCAGTTTACTATGTCTGTGTTTCTTATCTTTTCTTTCTTAAAGTGACTGATTAATAAGTTTGTTCGTCAAAGTCAAAGCATTTATTTCAATTAGACCATTACAGGCACTTTTGATAGTCAAAAAACAAAATAAAACGCGAAGCTACAGTCCCATTGATCCGTGATCTTACCATTACTTTTGACACTTTCTTGTACACTTCGTAAGCTTTCAAAATGTTTTTAAAAGTCTTGAACATTTTCATGCAACGTATTTTATCATTTTCTTGTCCATCATTTATCAAGTAGACATTTTTGATCCATTCATCGAGAAACTTGTTCAATAGTATTTGGGTTCGAAAAGCATACACGTACCGGAGATCTATACTTAAAAATATCAAGTCACAGATAAATTGCACGATATGCTTGTTGGCATACAAAATATTTAATGTCAGAACAATAAAAACATTCACACAAAAAATTGTTGATACCGAGATCCAGTTCCAAACAATAGAACTGCGAATACTCTTACTAAAATCGATGTTGTTATGTATAATTTGGATCATTACAACAAGTAAAATGTTGTCGTTGCTGTGAGCGATGTCGAGAATAAATCCCGCGATAACACCTAAAAGTGCATACATAGACAAAAATGTAGAGATTATCATAAGTTTTACATTATAAGCATTCCCAATACTATAGTTAAAGTAATCAGTTACTAAACGTTGCGTTGTCACAGTAAACGCGAAGAGAATAATAAAGAACTTGAGTATCAAATACTTTTTCCCATTGGGAGTTATATAATTGTCTCGAATACAGAACTTTGATGAAAACAACAGAGTCTGAAGGAAATTGAACGGGTAAAACATTTTTTGAACTTCTTCATCTAGTCTGTTATTGAGAAGAACTTCTGCTGGGTAAGACGATATCTTTGGTATTACTTTATGATTAAGAAACATTCTAACAATTTATAAGCTAAGTTCAATTCGTAATAAACGTTGAGAAAATACTGAAGCGTTTGAATATTGTATTGATCGTATCGAAGAAGAATTGAATGTCCATTATATTTTAATTAATTATATTAAAAGGTTAGGAGGAACATTATTATTTTACTGTAAGTGTTCATCTTAATAAATTAGTACAGGTTTTTTTTTCAAGGTTTTTGGAAAAAAATGGTGTTGCTAATTGATCATTATACTGTTTACGAAGCCACATTTCTGGCACAGTAATGTTATGCCTTCACAGCAGCAAATCATAACCAATCTTATTGGGACGTGTATAAAGGTCACTGTAATTTTGACCGACATGTGTCAGTGCCAAACTCATCACATGCTTGAAATCACTTAAAGAACAATGGAGAAAGCTATGCTTGGACTTTCTCTGTACGACCGAATCACTACATAGTATATAACACCCCTTTATTTTGGTCGGGGGTTAAAAACAAAGTCGCTTTCTCTATCCCTATATCCCTATGTATGCTTAAATCTTTAAAACTACGCAACGGATTTTGATGCGGTTTTGTTTCATAGATAGAGCGATTAAAGAGGAAGTTTTATATGTATAATAACTATATATTTTATACCCGTGCGAAGCCGAGCGGACCACTATGTTTTTATAAACAACGTTCACAGTTTCTCTGTAGTGTATTTAGTATCAGCATTGCACCCGTGCGAAGCCGGGGCGGGTCGCTAGTCAGAAATAAAATGAACCGAAAGAGAACAAATGCAAACGACAAAGCCCGAAAAATTACCAAACTTACGTGACAGTTATGCAAGGCACATTGCTTGAAGATCAAGTGGGTCGGGGCTAAAAGATTCCGAAGTGGTGACTGAGTACCAAAGTTCGACACGGCATCAGTGAAAAGCCTCCCACATTGGAGACCGGCGACCTTGTTGAGGCTGCAAGAAGCCGCTGACTGCTGGAAGTCCTAGAATAAGCGATGTGACGACGTCTCTCGTAAGGCAGCTGGATAGGAATACCATTTCCTGAATGAGGAGATGTGCTACCACAGGTGCCCCCGTACCTCCACGTACTACATAGTCCGAGCATTTTTAGCGGAAAAGTGTGTCACCTATCGGCGCGACAAGTCGTGTGGTGTTTCACAAGGTTCGGTCCTGGGCCCGCCTCTGTGGAACATCGGGTACGACTGGGTGCTGAGAGGCGAGCTCCAACCGGAAGCTTGCACAGCGAAGCAGCGTTGATGGCGACGGTTCTAGTCTCACAAATCGTGAGCCGTATACGGCTCCTGGGCCGGGAAGTGGCCCTCAACAAGTCGGAGGCCGTGGTGTTTCACAGCCCCTGGCAGGCGCCGGCGCCGGGATAACATACTGCAATCAGGGGCACCCAAATCGCTGTCAAGTCTACCATGAAATATCTGGGCTTGGTGCTCGACAGCCAGTGGGATTTAGGCCCCCACTTCCGGCAGCTGGCGCCCAATTTGATGGGTGAGGTGGGCGGGCTTGCAACGCTGTTTCCCAATCTGAGAGATTGATTGAGATTGAGATTGTACTTGAGGGGTTTGCAATCCATGGCCCTGTGGCCCCAGTGAGGGACTCTGACCTGATTGCCTGCTGGCCATCGCGATACTGCGAAACCCGTAAAGGATGATGGCTGTCTGGTCTATCAGGGATATCGCACGGTTGCGAGGTTACGAGGTGGCTTGTGCCGGGTCACCTTTGGACGTGAAGGCGACAGCTCTATCGTCATTGTACCAGTGTCGTGACGAGGCGCGGACGAGGCGATAGTGAACCGATGCAGCGCGGAAACGACCTGCGTGAGTGACACGGCTCCCTATCGTTTCGTGCGACGCAGGTGTTCTCGGGACATGGTTTTTTTGGGAAGTACCTGTGTCGCATAAACAGGGAACCCGACGCTCGAAGTCATCACATGGTCCACTGTCTGGAGGACACAGCGCGGCTTACGCTGGCAGAGTTTGCCACATGGTAGGAGGTGCGCCATGCCATCGTAGCTGAAGTCGGAATCGACCGCAACGCGGAACGACTGAGGGAGGTCGAAACCACTCTCCCGATCCGCAGCAGACGTACCGGGCATCAGTGGA
This sequence comes from Cerastis leucographa, assembly GCA_963082945.1. NCBI lineage: Eukaryota > Metazoa > Arthropoda > Insecta > Lepidoptera > Noctuidae > Cerastis > Cerastis leucographa. Next base: position 20,287,950 of record OY720355.1, read on the forward strand.
GGGTGGATTACACCCTTTTCCAGGCCCCCTAAACGGGTTTAGAGGGACGGTGGACTTGGAGATTTCCGCCGCACTCCATATAACTGGACCCGAGGCGGTGGCGCGTAGTGTTCCGCACGCGCCCCTGTTGGACGTCGGGGGGTGGAGGGACCCCCATGAGGGAGACATGAGGAGGCGCTAGCCATAGATCGTAGGAAGCGCACTAGTTCCTATGATCCCAGGTGCAAGGGAACACTGGGGTGGTTTTTATTCCGTTAGAGTCTGACAGACTGGAGGGGTCTGCTCGCCCCAGGGCGGAGGCTATCCATGAGGATTATCGTTGGAACAAAAAAAACGTTTCCCAATAGTTAATATAATTTGTTATTTAAATTGTCCACAAGAATTAGGAAGCTCATCTTCATTTTTAAAAAACTACGACGTGTTGCAGATGCAAAAGTTCTTAAAACAGTATACTCTGCACTCTGTCAATCTGTACTTAGTTATTGCATTTCTGTTTGGGGTGGTGCCCCTTAATCTATTATGATTAAAATCGAACGAGGACAAAAAGCAGTGCTTAGCTTGGTAGCTCATGGTTTACCGTTTTTTGCACCCTACCACTGAACTCTGCGATAAATGCAAGGTTACTGTTATACAATAGGGGACCGGACTGGGTAAAGAAAACGACATTCTATTTTGTCCGTCAGACAGGTAATACAAAAATATTAGACACGTATTTTTTGTTTTATCAAAATATAAAAAATTACTTAGTTAAAACTCATTAAAGTTGGAGAGTGGGGGCTTACTACGTCACAAGTAGGTATAAAACTTACCTACATGTGACGTCATGCGCCATTTCAACTCAATATATCTCCGTAATTTTATGACCACGTGGAAAAGAAAAAATACGTGTCCAATACTTTTCAATAAACTACCCGACGGACAACGAAAAAAAAATTGGATTATCTATCCCTATTGTTTATCGTCCGAACAACTTACGTAAACATTCTTCATTGAACTACAACTCATCCCTGCATGCTCACAAACGCATCAAGACAAATGTATGTTCTACTCAACTGTGTTAAATTAGTCTTTTGCGCCGTAATTTTTGTTTCCTTGGCAGTTATTTATACAATATAAAACTTGGCTGTTATATATAAAATAAACTCTACGTTAAAAATGTACCCTCTTACTAAAGCAAAGTGCAAGCAAGTACTCACCACGTATCTATTGGACCTTGACTACGAAACTACTGAAAACCTCTTAATTGTTTTAAGATAAATGTCCACCACACTACACCACAATAAACCACATTGCACCACAACACAACACAGCTCATCACACCGCACCGCACCGCACCACACCACATCACATCACATCACACCACACACCACACCGCACCACACTACTTCACGCCACCTACCTTAACATAACATACTCCACAAGATTTATTTTAATTTAGTATTTTTTCCCCTTTATTTTTGTTTGTTGTGTTCTTCTACCAAAGGTTAATATAATTTATTACTGTTAAGATTTAAAACTCAAACACAGTTTTTGGGGGGAGGGCTGTAAATCTATGTGACAGGTTTTTCCTAGTGCAGATACCACTAACAAAGAATTTATTAGATGTAATATGTCTTGATATTTTTGCCTTTGTGGAAGAGAAAATAAAAGTTTTAATACATATAATTTACATTTTTAAATATTTCTATATAAAATCATATTAAAAATAAAACCTTTTTAATAATATTATTTTTATTTTGTTAATGGGAAAAACGACCAAGACAGAATCAATCGTGCTATTAAATGCATAATTCGTATAAATGTACCAAATAGTGAAATATTTGCACTAGAACGCCTAAACACGTCATTTGGTCAAATAGGAACACACACAGGAAATTTGGCGGAACGTCTATATGCCATACTAGCTGTGCAGTTTTTTACTTTATTTTTAATTACTGATTTAATCTTTTACTCTGGACGCTCTTAACTTGCCCGTATTTCTACATTGTTCTCACATATTTGTAATTCTTAACATGAATGATGTAACCAAGATTTTGTAACATATTTTGATTTAAAAGAGTGTCCATGGAGTTTCTTGCCCGTTCTTCTCCATAGAGATCTACGCTACGGAATGGGCAACTACAGTACTTTCATAAGTTATTATGCCTTGTGACTGGGACTGTAGCTTCGCGTTTTATTTTGTTTTTTTTTGACTTTCGAAAGTGCTTGTAATGGTCTAATTGAAATAAATGCTTTGACTTTGACTTTGAGTTTTGACTTTAATACTTACGAATGTCTAAAAATATTTAAAATTGTAATTTATATATAAGAAAATAATATTTTTAATTTTTTTATTTTAAGTGATCCTTGTCTCTGGAATGTAACTGTTTTACTATTTATCTTAATGGTAAACTGTGGATGAAGTTAAGAATGAAGAGAATGGTAAAGCCAGCACAAAAGAAAATGTAAAAGAATGTATACGAAATATTGTCGTTGACGATATTGTTGATTCCCATAGTATCTCCTAAGTCTTCGAAAAAATACGAAAAGTACTAAATCCGTACGCACATACCACACAGAACAACATCAATATAATTACAATGTGTTGTTTTGCATCCTCGTCAAAATTCAAGAGGATGTCACAAAAGACATCACTACATAGTATAAAACCTATAACACCCCTCTTTTTTGGTCGGGGGTTAAAAACAAAGTCGCTTTCTCTGTCCCTATGTCCCTATGTATGCTTAAATCTTTAAAACTACGCAACGGATTTTGATGCGGTTTTTTTTAATAGATAGAGTACTTAAAGAGGAATGTATAATAACATCCATTGAATAGTGGAGAAATACTGTTATTTTTGAGGTTTCTAATGTGATGTCGTAAATAATTACATTTTTTCCGCTTACATTGCAAACGCAGGCTGAACCCTACGAGATTTATCAAAATAATGTACTAAGTATTGTTAACATTAAAAAGGTCTACAGAAAACTCCACGATGGTATATGTCTATCTCTTATGGATATCCCACAATATAATTTTTTTGTCATTTACTTTTTGCGACAAATAATGGCTAATTTTCGAAGCGATTTTAACCAATACAGTATTAATCCTTATCCAATTAAATACCTTAAATACGTTGTTGATTTAATATAGATCTATATGGCTCTTTACAGCATATGATTTAAATGAATATTTCCGAAGATATTACAGATTTAAAAATTGCGGGACGTAGCGTTTGCGGCGGTACCGGCTGGCCGGGCGGGATGTTTGTATTGTCTAATGACAAGAAAGCTGTGAACGTTGTATATAAAGACATTCTGTAATATATTAATTGTTGTAAAAAAAAAATTGGTAAAAATGTAAAAAGTAAATAAGTAAAAATGTAGTGCATGAATTTAGATATTCCAAAGATAGCAGGAAATGTTCATGGTATAGGGAAAGGGGAATTGTTTTACTCCAAATTTAACGCGTGCGGGCCACGGGCTGTAATGAATATATAAAAACTACTGGATCGAATTTAATATTTTTTTCAGTGAGTGACATAGGCCATGCCTACTGCATGGCTGTAAAGATTTTCAATAAATTTCCATCACATTTTAGACAGCTGCCTATAAATAAATTCAAATGTGCAATATTTTCGTGGCTTCTGGAGATGTGTTTCTACTCTGTAAGCAAGTTCATTAATCATAAGTTTTAATAATAAATTTATAATAATAATAATTAAAAGAAAATGTAAATGTATTGCAAATGTAACTATATTTTTTATTTATTTTAAATTCTTTTTTTTCTCTTAATAAGATAATATTGATGTATATCCACATTATGATTATTCTAAAATTCTAATATTTCTACACCGGCAACGGTAGTATATGTGAACTATTATAAATTGTAAGATCTTTATGTACCTACCATATACTCAGAAATAAATGATATTCTATTCTATTCTATTCTATATATTTTATACCCGCGCGAAGCCAGAGCGGGCCGCTATGTTTTTATATACAACGTTCACAGTGTTTCTGTAGTGTATTTAGTATCAGCATTGCACCCGTGCGAAGCCGGGGCGGGTCGCTAGTAAATGATAAATTAAAATTACGGTACCTAGCTAATTATAAATAAACGCTGATTATTTTAGTTGTTCAATTTTGTCATTATTTCAGAAAAACCTCCGTAACATGATTTAGGGAATAGGAAATTATCGAATAAACGGTTGAAATTGTTTGTATGTATGAAAGCGTGGTTATAGGGCGAGGATCAGACGGCCGCGTTTAAAACAAGGGTGGTGCACACCTACCGATTTTCGTAAACGAGAAATATAAAAATTACCTCCCCATTTTATTATTGATTCGGGACGAGAATCACTAGCATAGTTACTTCCTTGAATTTGACCAAGATGCAAAACAACACCTTGTGTACAAGCTTTTCGGAATATATACATAGATAATCATCTTCCGTAATATAGTCATGTTGTACGGTATATTTCGAAGATAGAAAAAAAGAGAGGGCCATATTCACTAGATACTTCATTTTTCGGATGTCTTTTTCAATCCTATTTTCAAGTATTATTTCTGGAGGCACCATTGTAGTGTACGGTTTAATTTTATTGTTTTTTTAAACCATATTTTGTGTTCACTATTTCTGCCTTAATTTGGACAACGAATGAGTTAAAGTATCGCCGTGAAGTGAAATATTTTTCGCTGATTCTGGGAACTTTTATAGTTATTAATTTAATTTTCCTTTGCAATGAATTAAAGCAATCGAATTCTAATGAAGTTATTTATTTACTTATTTATCTTACACACACTATCATTACAGGATGAAAAATAAACTTACGGCTAATACTTAAAAATCTATCTGAATACAAAATCAAACACAATACAGAATATTAATATTTAAATATAACTAACATAATTCAACAAAACTTTTGCGAATTCACTCAGATTGCAAGAGAATAGGTCAAGTCTCTCATGCACTTCGTTTAGCACACATATTGTGCGAGTGAGGGGTGTTTTTGACAGCAGGTTGTTTCTGGCCACAGGCACGGCCAGCAGTGGCGGTCGCCGCCGCCTCCACACGTACCGATCTGGCACGCACAGCTTCAGTTGACACAGCACACCCGGCTATAAGCTACTCCACGCAGGAGCTTTAGCGCATACGCCGCAAGTGTAAATTCCCGGCGCACTCTGAGTTCGTTGTACCCCACCATACCCAGTACAAACAGTGTAGGATACATCAACGGGTAAAATGGGTACACCCCATAAAGTTTAGAATACAAATGTCTTGTAAATTTATTTTGTACACGCTCCAGCATGACATTGTATCTCGCTTCATGAGGTGCCCAAATCACCACACTGTGTTCCAAGTGACTCCTTACCAAAGCATCATACAGCACCCTGAGCGTGGTAATGTTAGTATCCCTGCGACTGTCTCAGCACGAAACCCAGGTTTCTGAGTTGAAAGGATACCAAATGATAATAATGGCAAAATTACATTTACAATTTAGTATAAAGACTAAATTTGTAGATAAATACATAGATAAAGCTAAATAATGTCAAAGGAGTACACACGTATATTTTCTTATAATGGCTTAATTTACACAAAAGCAAACTGTAACAGAACCGCAACATAATTTATTAGAAGTCCCAGCAATGTTATCTGTACCGCAGCGCCGACGTAGAACAGGCCACACGCTGTCATCTTACTGAACGTGCGATTTGTCAGTATCACGTTCTTGTACAGTCGTTCCTGACTCTCTGTAAGAAAAGTATCCATGATAAAGCAACACAAATCTTTTCTCTTGATTTCGGCTAGTTTTGGAAAACGTTTTGTTGGCTTATCAACATTATCACCATAAGTCGATGGCGTAGCGTAGCGAGCGACTGTTATTTCTTAGTTACAATACCCCTTTTAGTGATGACTCCGCTTTTTAGAGGAAATGGGCTGTAAAGCAATGTGCCTGCCCGTGTTGAAACCCACAACCTACAACTCGTAGGTAAGTTGGGGCCGGTACCATGAGAACTGGAGGCCACAACGCGGCATACACTAGCTGAGTGTGTCACGTGGTATGAGCAGCACCGTGCCCACGTCACAGTAGGGGGTGGTGACCTGTCGTTACCGACAGTGGTTCAATAAATGGTAGGCAGCGCAGAGCCATGTGATGCAGTGATTATATTCTGCAAAATTGTCATATCCATCATCATACCTTTTGGTCCGACATGAAAATTGACTCATGACCATGAGTCACTTATTCGAGAAGAAGAAGAAGGTAGAATTTCAATAGTTTTTCACAGTCAACTAACTTGTATAGTTCCTATTCTTCATACTCTGCATACAAGCTGTCTCTGCCTCCTCAATAGCGATGTAGAACTTCTCCGAGTACACGTTCTGAATTATCACTAGGGCCATGTCCTTTCCTAGGCCGAATATTGCCAGACTCACCGTCTTCCAGTTTACAAGCTTAAAAGTGTATTTAGATTTATAGAAAGTGAGATATTTCCAAACAGCCGTTATGAGGGGTGGCGGAATAAATATGTGTCTGGCGTAAAGTACAAAATATATCACAGAACTATGTTTATATTTGTAACGACACATCAAAACATCGTGCCCCTGGCCCACTGGTAGTCACGTACTTAATAGGACAGCAGAAAATATGAAGAGATCAAATAACTCAAGACCATTATTATTCTTACCTCTGTATGTTGTGCCCCAATTTCTAACATGGCTGCTACGTAGCATAAGGTACGTCCAAATACATTGATAGTACTGAGCATTACCTGCAGAGAAAGGTCAGGTATAAGTTCGTAGATAGTTTCTTTCATCTATCTCCGTCTAGAACTGAGTCATCTCCTTTTCCCTACTAGCTAGAAATATATTCATTTTACTCTGTCTGTGTTTCTTAATTTGTGTTTGCTTTAAGTGCCTGATTGAGAAGTTTGTTCGAGTTTTTTTTTTTCTTAAGCCGGTGTTCTTACCATTACTTTTGACACTTTCTTGTACACTTCGTAAGCTTTCAAAATGTTTTTATAAGTCTTGAAGAATTTCATGCAACGTATTTTATCATTTTCTTGTACATCATTCATCAAATAGACATTTTTGATCCATTCATCGAGAAACTTGTTTAATAGTATTTGAATTCGAAAAGCATACACATACCGAAGATCTATACTCATAAATATCAAGTCACTGATAAATTGCACGATATGTTTGTTGGCATACAAAATATTAAATGTCAGAACAATAAAAACATTCACACAAAAAATTGTTGATACCGAGATCCAGTTCCAAACAATAGAACTGCGAATACTCTTACTAAAATCGATGTTCTTATGTATAATTTGGATCATTACAACAAGTAAAATGTTGTCGTTGCTGTGAGCGATGTCGAGAATAAATCCCGCGATAACACCTAAAAGTGCATACATAGACAAAAATGTAGAGATTATCATAAGTTTTACATTATAAGCTTTCCCAATACTATAGTTAAAGTAATCAGTTACTAAACGTTGGGTTGTCACAGTAAACGCGAAGAGAATAATAAAGAACTTGAGTATCAAATACTTTTTCCCATTGGGAGTTATATAATTGTCTCGAATACAGAACTTTGATGAAAACAACAGAGTCTGAAGGAAATTGAACGGGTAAAACATTTTTTGAACCTCTTCATCTAGTCTGTTATTGAGAAAAACTTCTGCTGGGTAAGACGATATCTTTGGTATTACTTTATGATTAAGAAACATTCTAACAATTTATAAGCTAAGTTCAATTCGTAATAAACGTTGAGAAAATACTGAAGCGTTTGAATATTGTATTGATCGTATCGAAGAAGAATTGAATGTCCATTATATTTTAATTAATTATATTAAAAGGTTAGGAGGAACATTATTATTTTACTGTAAGTGTTCATCTTAATAAATTAGTACAGGTTTTTTTTTCAAGGTTTTTGGAAAAAAATGGTGTTGCTAATTGATCATTATACTGTTTACGAAGCCACATTTCTGGCACAGTAATGTTATGCCTTCACAGCAGCAAATCATAACCAATCTTATTGGGACGTGTATAAAGGTCACTGTAATTTTGACCGACATGTATCAGTGCCAAACTCATCACATGCTTGAAATCACTTAAAGAACAATGGAGAAAGCTATGCTTGGACTTTCTCTGTACGATCGAATCACTACATAGTATAAAATAAAACTAAGGGTCAGCTCACACCGAGACGCGACGCAACGCTGCGCGCATACCTTTAAAGAGCGATTCAAAATATAACTTATTTTCTACACGAAAAGATACACATTTCGTTGTGAGAATTCAGAATACGTATGCGAAACGAATTCTGAATTCCCACTAGTGCGCGTAGCGTCGCGTCGCGTCGTGTCTCGGTGTGAGCTGACACTAAGTCGCTTTCTTTATCCCTATATTCCTATGTATGCTTAAATCTTTAAAACTACGGAATGGATTTTGATGTTTTTTTTTAATAGATAGTGATTGAAGAGGAAGGTTTATATGTTACAATAACTATATATTTTATACCCGTGCGAAGCCGAGCGGACCACTATGTTTTTATCACATGCTCACAGTTTTTCTTTAGTGTATTTAGTATCAGCATTGCACCCGCGCGAAGCCGGGGCGGAAAGTCTCCCACATTGGAGACCGGCGACCTTGTGGAGGCTGCAAGAAGCCGCTGACTGCTGGAAGTCCTAGAATAAGCGATGTGACGACGTCTGGTGGATGCTCTCGTAAGGCAGCTGGATAGGAGTACCATTTCCTGAATGAAGCCAAGGGCTTCATTCAGGAATACGATACCGCGAAACCCGTAAAGGATGATGGCTGTCTGGTCTATCATGGATATCGCACGGTTGCGCGGTTACGAGTTTGCCGGGTCACCTTTAGAAGTGAAGGCGACAGCCCTATCGCCATTGTACCAGTTTCGCGACGAGGTGCGGACGAGGCGGTGAGGCGGTGGTGAACCGATGCAGCGCGGAAACGACCTGCGTGAGTGACATAGCTCCCTATCGTTTTGTGCGACGCAGGTGTTCTCGGGACATGGTTGTTTTGGGAAGTACCTGTGTCGCATAAACAGGGAACCGGACGCTCGAAGTCATCACCTGGTCCACTGTCTGGAGGGCACAGCGCGGCTTACGCTGGCAGAGTGTGCCACATGGTAGGAGGTGCGCCATGCCATCGTAGCTGAAGTCGGAATCGACCGGAACGCGGAACGACTGAGGGAGGTCGAAACCACTCTCCCGATCCGCAGCAGACGTACCGGGCATCGGTGGAGGGTGGATTACACCCTTTTCCAGGCCCCCTAAATGGGTTTAGAGGGACGGTGGACTTGGAGATTTCCGCCGCACTCCATATAACTGGACCCGAGGCGGTGGCGCGTAGTGTTCCGCGCGCGCCCCTGTTGAACGTCGGGGGGTGGAGGGACCCCATGAGGGAGACATGAGGAGGCGCTAGCCATAGATCGTAGGAAGCGCACTAGTTCCTATGATCCCCGGTGCAAGGGAACACTGGGGTGGTTTTTATTCCGTTGGAGTCTGTTTTAAGAACTTTTGCATCTGCAACACGTCGTCGTGTTGCAGATGCAAAAGTTCTTAAAACAGTATACTCTACACTCTGTCAATCTGTACTTAGTTATTGCATTTCTGTTTGGGGTGGTGCCTCTTAATCTATTATGATTAAAATCGAACGAGCACAAAAAGCAGTGCTTAGCTTGGTAGCCCATGGTTTACCGTTTTTTGCACCCTACCACTGAACTCTACGATAAGTGCAAGCTTCTTACTGTTATACAATTGTTTATCGTCCAAACAATCTTACGTAAACATTCTTCATTGAACTACAACTCATCCTTGCATGCTCACAAACGCATCAAGACAAATGTATGTTTTAGTCAACTGTGTTAAATTAGTCTTTTGCGCCGTAATTTTTGTTTCCTTGGCAGTTATTTATACAATAAAATAAACTCTACGTTAAAAATGTACCCTCTTACTAAAGCAAAGTGCAAGCAAGTACTCACCACGTATCTATTGGACCTTGACTACGAAACTACTGAAAACCTCTTAATTGTTTTAAAATAAATGTATATTCAGCCTAGCAATCGCACCACAGTGCACCACAGCACAACACAGCACATCACACCGCACCGCACCGAACCACACTACACCACACCACACCACACCACATCACATCACATCACACCTCATCACATCACATCACACCACACATCACATCACACCACACCGCACCACACCGCACCACACTACTTCACGCCACCTACCTTAACATAGCATACTCCACAAGATTTTTTTAATTTAGTATTTTTCCCCTTTATTTTTGTTTATTGTGTTCTTCTACCAAAGGTTAATATAATTTATTACTGTTAAGATTTAAAACTCAAACACAATTTTTGGGGGGAGGGCTGGTATTCTGTGTGACAGGTTTTTCCTAGTGCAGATACCACTAACAAAGGATTTATTAGATGTAATATGTCTTGATATTTTTGCCTTTGTGGAAGAGAAAATAAAAGTTTTATTATTATTTTCATTTATTTATTTCTATACATATAATTTACATTTTTAAATATTTCTATATAAAATCATATTAAAAATAAAACCTTTTTAAATACAAAATAATAATATTATTTTTATTTTGTTAATGGGAAAAACGACCAAGACAGAATCAATCGTGCTACTAAATGCATAATTCATATAAACGTACCAAATAATGAAATATTTGCACTAGAACGCCTAAACACGTCATTTGGTCAAATAGGAACACACACAGGAAATTTGGCGGAACGTCTATATGCCATACTAGCTGTGCAGTTTTAGATTATATTCAACATCAGGATAGTTTTTCTTTCCAAATTCTGTATGTAAAAATCACATCTGTTCTGAATCATAATCTCTAATGCAGGTCCATAAATGGATTAGCGCTAATAATTTAGTATTAAATGGGAAAAAACTAAGTGCATAAGACTTTTTCTACCAAATGTCAAATGTAGTAATTGTGACATAGTAGGTATTGAATCAAGAGAAACTTGAATTTGTCGATGAAATTGTTTTCTTGGGGATCACGCTCGACTCATGGCTACAATGGGGTCCTAATTTAACATCTCTTGCAGGACGGCTGAGTCCAGCAGCATATGCTGTCAGATAATATGCTGCATAGCACATGTGTGAGTACTATGTACTGTAAAGCCACCATTTAATGAGTACCTACATCTTCATTGACGCGAAATTACCCTGGTGGTTGAGTGAATGTCATGCTCACTTAAATGTCACGCTGATGGTGGCGGGTGTGTCGGGTCGTTTAGTTCCCTTCAAAATGGTTGAGTTGAATGATGGCTGATACATGCGTCATGTTCGTGAACGGGCGCTGTCAATTGTGACTGGTTATCTCTTAGCTGCCACGGTTTATTTTAATTACTTTATTTTTAATTACTGATTTAATCTTTTACTCTTGACGCTCTTAACTTGCTCGTATTTCTACATTGTTCTCACATATTTGTAATTCTTAACGTGAATGATGTAACCAAGATTTTGTAACATATTTTGATTTAAAAGAGTGTCCATGGAGTTTCTTGCCCGTTCTTCTCCATAGAGATCTACGCTACGGAATGGGCAACTACAGTACTTTCATTAGTTATTATGCCTTGTGATTGGGACTGTAGCTTCGCGTTTTATTTTGTTTTTTTTTGACTTTCAAAAGTGCCTGTAATGGTCTAATTGAAATAAATGCTTTGACTTTGACTTTAATACTTACGAATGTTTAAAAATATTTAAAATTTTAATTTATATAATATAAGAAAATATATTTTTTTTAAATTTTATTTTAAGTGATCCTTGTCTCTGGAATGTAACTGTTTTACTATTTGTCTTAATGGTAAACTGTGGATGAAGTTAAGAATGAAGAGAATGGTAAAGCCAGCACAGAAGAAAATGTAAAAGAATGTATACGAAATATTGTCGTTGACGATATTGTTGATTCCCATAGTATCTCCTAAGTCTTCGAAAAAAAATACGATAAGTACTAAATCCGTACGCGCATACCACACAGAAGAACATCAATATAATTACAATGTGTTGTTTTGCATCCTCGTCAAAATTCAAGAGGATGTCACAAAAGACATCACTACATAGTATAAAACCTATAACACCCCTCTTTTTTGGTCGGGGGTTAAAAACAAAGTCGCTTTCTCTGTCCCTATGTCCCTATGTATGCTTAAATCTTTAAAACTACGCAACGGATTTTGATGCGGTTTTTAATAGATAGAGTACATAAAGAGGAAGGTTTATATGTATAATAACATCCATTGAATAGTGGAGAAATACTGTTATTTTTGAGGTTTCTAATGTGATGTCGTAAATAACGTCGGCTTATTGCAAGAACCCATTAAGTGACATAAACAAAACTTTGAGAAATCAGTTAATTACTTTTGATTTTATTGGATGTCCTATAAAATCTTTTATTTTATATGTATATTAAAAAAATAAATACCACTAGAGAGTTAAATATATTTATTAATAAAATCAAAAATAACTAGTTAAAAAAATTGAAGGATATTTTTTTAAAAGCATAAAAACTAAGTTAATGACTTCTTGTCATTAAAAGATTTCAATAAGTGTGAATTAGACATTTCTTAAATTAGACTAAGTACTAACACTAGCCTAGTTTCTCAAAGGAACCAACTGGTATTAATCAGTCTTAAAAGTTAAGAAAACAGACCACCACGCGTGCAACATCAAATGTCTGATCTACCAGGCGGAGATTAGGAACAAGCGAGCGCGCTCAGCTGTCCCTGCCACGACCGCCTCACACCGGATGGCTGCGGCCGCCGTGCAAATGCAAAACGAAGTGGCCTCCGCCGAGGCCTAAGGCGCTTCGCTGATGGCGGTAGCCAACGGGCCCACCAATTGGGAAAAAGCCCCCTCCTCCTCCTAGCGGCGGAGGAAGAAGAAGCGTGGGGGCAAGGGGATGAAACCCCCGCACCTAAACAAGACACTGCACGGGCCAACCTTGTCTCGACCCAGACGCAGGCTGTCACCGAGACCAAAAAGAGGACAACGAGGCTGACAGCTGGAGTCAGCACTGCACGGCCGCCGACCAAACTTTCTACTGCCAAAACAACCTCCACGAGTGCCCAGCTGCCCCCGAGATGAAGAAAAAGGAGTTTATAACCTACGCTGTAAACTCTTTTTTCCCCTGCTACAACTGCTGATGGGCTTAATCAAATCCATCAGGCAGGATCAGGACGCGGAGCTGGTTATCCTGGACGGACTGGCCTTTCTCCTTCATTTTTACCATGGCTAGACCGTTGAAGGTGATCCATTGGAATGCCCGCGGCCTCAAAGGTAAGATCGCCCCCCTACGCCACCTTTTCAAGGAAGAAAACATGGACGTGGCGCTAATAAGCGAGACGCACCTGGGACAGAAGTATAAGCTCAGTCTCGGGATACCTCGCTTATAGAAAGAAGAAAGGTCGGCAACCAACGTTCGCTACCTTGTTCTGGCGGTACTAGTGAGTCGTAGTGTCTTCCATCGGGAACTCCCTGTGCCGTCACTTGGCACGTTTTACGCATTGGGTGTGCAGCTGCACGTTACTGGCGAGGAACTCGCCATCTACGCCTGTTACAAGGCGCCCTCGGCTCGACTGGACTCTACGGAGCTGATGACCTTCTTGAGACCCCAGTGGCGCGACGATCTTCGCTGGTGACCTTAACTGTAAGCACCCAGCGTGGATCTCAGCCGTGACAAACACGGGAGGGAGAAGCACGCTACGCACATATGCCGGACGTATTGCACATCGTGGCCTACCGAGTGCTACACTGCCAGATCACGCAGCAAGTTTTGGATGACGAGATGCAGTCGGATCACTATCCTGTACGTCTACCATGAGTTGTTATAGTTAGATCTCTTGACGTAACTGCAATAGTTCCGTCAATAAGCAAATACTATAGTTAGCTTTTTCAATGTTACCATGAGCTGTGTTGGTGCTTACTACCAAATTCTAAGCAAATGAAGCCCAAACTTGCAGTCGCTGTAGTTTAGTTTACTACACGGTGACGTAGGATAGATAACTATAGTGACCCATACTGCGCATTTTAGTACCCAACTATCCGCTAGAGGCGCTGTAAAAGTTTTCATACATTTTTTTAACTACAGACGCTAGCGAGTATAGATTGTTAAAACTCATGGTAGACGTACTGTACTCGTCGTCCTATCGGGGATGTCGACCCGACAGATGCCCGCAGCGCCACGTCGAGAAATTGACTGAGACGCCTAGAGCTGGGAAGATAGAATAGAAGTGGCGGCCGGAAGCCCACAAACTCTGCCGCCAGATCACGAACACCCTAGCTCCGGTGTGCCCGCCACTGGACAGCGGAGGGGCGCTTAAGTACATAGCGGAGGCACTTTGGTTGGAACACGGTTACCGGTCACCATGTTAGTTAGTCGGTTTGCAAAGTCACCCTGCCCCCTTCTACCTGGAGCTATGTTTCAACGCAAATTTGTATTGCGCGTATGTGAATGACTCGCACTCGTACGCAAACATAAATTCATTAAAAGTCAAAAAGAGTGAAGCCGGAGTCTATCAAAAGTAGTTAACTGCATTTAATTTGAACAAAAATAAATAGATTGCCTAAACCTCGAAAAACAAATAATCGCTATGATACAATAAGTAATTTTAACCAAAATAAAACTGTAAACAATGACCGTCACTCGTTATAACAGAAGTCAGTCAGTGCACTTAATGAATTTTAACCAAATGCTTTTCAAAAGCGATGTGTGAAACGCGTATAGTAAAAAGTTTTTAAGTTACTTTAATGACATTTATATCACAAAAAAATGAGCAGTTTTGTTTTTTTTTTTTTATTTACTAAAAACTATTATTGTGCTTTACCGAGTTTTTAAGAACCAGGTAATCCGAAATGGTAGTTATCGACTTTACGCCTAGGTCATAACGTCTAAATTTGAAAAGCTAGAAATAAATGAGTTTTTGCTCTATAAAGAGCTAATCAGGACGAGTTTAACTGTTATAATAACTGTACTTAATGATTTTTTGCCGTTAGTGACTTCTTGCAATAAGCCGACGATAATTACATTTTTTCCGCTTACATTGCAAACGCAGGCTGAACCCTACGAGATTTATCAAAATAATGTACTAAGTATTGTTAACATTAAAAAGGTCTACAGAAAACTCCACGATGGTATATGTCTATCTCTTATGGATATCCCACAATATCATTTTTTTGTCATTTACTTTTTGCGACAAATAATGGCTAATTTTCGAAGCGATTTTAACCAATACAGCATTAATCCTTATCCAATTAAATACGTGGTTGATTTAATATAGATCTATATGGCTCTTTACAGCATATGATTTAAATGAATATTTCCAAAGATATTACAGATTTAAAAATTGCGGGACGTAGCGTTTGCGGCGGTACCGTCTGGCCGGGCGGGATGTTTGTATTGTCTAATGACAAGAAAGCTGTGAACGTTGTATATAAAGACATTCTGTAATATATTAATTGTTGTAAAAAAAAAAAAAATGGTAAAAATGTAAAAAGTAAATAAGTAAAAATGTAGTGCATGAATTTAGATATTCCAAAGATAGCAGGAAATGTTCATGGTATAGGGAAAGGGGAATTGTTTTACTCCAAATTTACCGCGTGCGGGCCACGGGCAGTAATGAATAAATCAAAACTACTGGATCGAATTTAATCATTTTTTCAGTGAGTGACATAGGCCATGCCTACTGCATGGCTGTAAATATTTTCAATAAATTTCCATCACATATTAGACAGCTGCCTATAAATAAATTCAAATGTGCAATATTTTCGTGGCTTCTGGAGATGTGTTTCTACTCTGTAAGCAAGTTCATTAATCATAAGTTTTAATAATTAATTTATAATAATAATAATTAAAAGAAAATGTAAATGTATTGCAAATGTACCTATATTTTTTATTTATTTTAAATTCTTTTTTTCTCTTAATAAGTTAATATTGATGTATATCCACATTATGATTATTCTAAAATTCTAATATTTCTACACCGGCAACGGTAGTATATGTGAACTATTATAAATTGTAAGATCTTTATGTACCTACCATATACTCAGAAATAAATGATATTCTATATATTTTATACCCGCGCGAAGCCAGAGCGGGCCGCTATGTTTTTATATACAACGTTCACAGTTTTTCTGTAGTGTATTTAGTATCAGCATTGCACCCGTGCGAAGCCGGGGCGGGTCGCTAGTAAATGATGAATTAAAATTACGGTACCTAGCTAATTATAAATAAACGCTGATTATTTTGGTTGCTCAATTTTGTCATTATTTCAGAAAATCCTCCGTAACATGATTTAGGGAATAGGAAATTATCGAATAAACGTTTGAGATTGTTTGTATGTATGAAAGCGTGGTTATAGGGCGAGGATCAGACGGCCGCGTTTAAAACAAGGGTGGTGCACACCTACCGATTTTCGTAAACGAGAAATATAAAAATTACCTTCCCATTTTATTATTGATTCGGGACGAGAATCACTAGCATAGTTACTTCCTTGAATTTGACCAAGATGCAAAACAACACCTTGTATACAAGCTTTTCGGAATATGTAGATAGATAATCATCATCCGTAATATAGTCATCTTGTACGGTATATTTCGAAGATAGAAAAAAAGAGAGGGCCATATTCACTAGATACTTCATTTTTCGGATGTCTTTTTCAATCCTATTTTAAGTATTATTTCTGGAGGCACCCATTGTAGTGTACGGTTTAATTTTATTGTTTTTTTTAAACCATGTTTTGTGTTCACTATTTCTGCCTTAATTTGGACAACGAATGAGTTAAAGTATCGCCGTGAAGTGAAATACTTTTCGCTGATTCTGGGAACTTGTATAGTTATTAATTTAATTTTCGTTTGCAATGAATTAAAGCAATCGAATTCTAATGAAGTTATTTATTTATCTTACACACACTATCATTACAGGATGAAAAATAAACTTACGGCTAATACTTAAAAATCTATCTAAATACAAAATCAAACATAATACAGAATATTAATATTTAAATATAACTAACATAATTCAACAAAACTTTTGCGAATTCACTCAGATTGCAAGAGAATAGGTCAAGTCTCTCATGCACTTCGTTTAGCACACATATTGTGCGAGTGAGGGGTGTTTTTGAAAGCAGGTTGGTTTTGGCCACAGGCACGGCCAGCAGTGGCGGTCGCTGCCGCCTCCACACGTACCGATCTGGCACGCACAGCTTCAGTTGACACAGCACACCCGGCTATAATTATGCTACTCCACGCAGGAGCTTTAGCGCATACGCCGCAAGTGTAAATTCCCGGCGCACTCTGAGTTCGTTGTACCCCACCATACCCAGCACAAACAGTGTAGGATACGTCAACGGGTAAAATGGGTACACCCCATAAAGTTTAAAATACAATGCTCCAGCATGACATTGTATTTCGCTTCATGAGGTGCCCAAATCACCGCACTGTGTTCCAAGTGACTCCTTACCAAAGCATCATACAGCACCCTGAGCGTGGTAATGTTAGTATCCCTGCGACTGTCTCAGCACGAAACCCAGGTTTCTGAGTTGAAAGGTTTTTTTTTTTTTTTACCATTTTTTGTGATTACTACTTCTGCTGCCTTTATTTGGACGACGAATGAGTTAAATTAAAAGTCGCCGTGAAGTGAAATATCTTTCGCTAATTCTGGAACTTGTATAGTTATTTAATTTTATTAAATTTACCTTTGCAATGAATAAAAGCAATCGAATTTTAATGAAATTGAATGGATACCAAATGATAATAATAGAAAAACTACGTAAATGAGCTACTGATGCACAATTTAGTATAATGACTAAATTAGTAGATAAGTACATAGATTAAGCTAAAAAATTTCAAAGGAGTACACACTTATATTTTCTTATAATGTCTAAATTTACACAAAAGCAAACTGTACCAGAACCGCAACATAATTAGTTAGAAGTCCCAGCAATGTTATCTGTACCGCAGCGCCGACGTAGAACAGGCCACACGCTGTCATCTTACTGAACGTACGATTTGTCAGTATCACGTTCTTGTACAGTCGTTCCTGACTCTCTGAAAGAAAAGTATCCATGATAAAGCAACACAAATCTTTTCTCTTGATTTCGGCTAGTTTTGGAAAACGTTTTGTTGGCTTATCAACATTATCACCATAAGTCGATTATATCGCCACCCCCGGAGAACAAAATGATAACCGTCATTACCATAGTTTTAGTGTTATGTCATATTTGAGGTCTACGGTGCCTAATACATCTACACAATTTTTTTCGTGAATGTCCTGCCTGTATTTAAAAAGTTATAAAATATTGCAATAATATTCATCATCAATTTTCTACCCGAAAAATAATGTATCATAGTATTGGTAAAAAAGTTTCTTCATAAAATATATGCCAAATACTTTTACAATAGGATTCTCGGAAAATAAATAGATAAAATAAATTGTTAACGCTATTACCATTTTGTTCTCGTAATAATACATTTAGGCTCGGTGACTAACATGTCCTTAGTAAAAAGTACTGAGAAAAGTAAACACGGAAACATCTTGCCATTCTTTTCGGTCATAGGTGCATAGGTGCATTAGAGAGTGATAGCACGATAATTCATTGCGTGCGGCGCTCGGCACGTGGCAATGTTTGTTTACCTACTCGACCTTCTCTAGTGCACTTGTAACCGTCATTGCGTGAGCGTAATTTCTTTTTAGCTGCGGTTGTTTCTATTATTTTTGTGTAAATTCAGTGTTTTTTTAAAGTGAAAAGTGGTAAACCTAATTGCAATAATAAAATGAATAAACGGAATCCTCGTTTAGACGTTATTATGAGTATGGTGTCTAAAATAAGTGACGATTCCAAACATCTTACTAATGATGGTGAGTACCGACTGTGCCTTTTACACAGTATCATTGTCTTTTAATTAGTGATAGGTAGATAGAATGGCCATAGAATCTTATTTAAGTAAGTAGGTACTCGATCTGTGACCCGATGTTGATAGCTGCAAATTCGACACACCTACCTACCTAGATACCAACTTGCTTATTTTTAAATAGGTACCTACTTCGAGTGAAACAGTTGATCTTCCTTGGAACCTACCTAATGCTCATTACCTACACTGAAGTTTCTTTGCGTTAACTAATCTATATGCATGTCAATTTGTCATCACTGTTTGTTATTATCTAGGTATTAATTCAATGTCATTAAATCGTATCGTTTAAATGTTTTAGATCACCCCAAAATGGTACTACAGATCAAGACAAAATAACGAAACATGAATATAATTTACGCGGTAAGTGTTAAATATTATTTTATGTTTTTGGTAGGTAGGTAAGTAGTAATTTTTGCCTGTATTTAAAATAATTATACTAAAAATAAACTCCTGCCTCGATGGTCGAGTGGCCGCAAGCGCGGGTCCTAACCTCGAGGTCCTGGGTTCGATTCCCGGGTCGGGCAAAGTGTTATTGGGTTTTTCCATTAAGTTGGAACTTCTCAGTAGCAGCACGGAGTCTGGATTTGTGCCCGGTAGATGACAATAGGCTCGCCCCATATTACATGGGACTTAAAACATAACTGGCGAAACGTGGGTGTATTACACACCTCTGCCTAACCCTTCGGGGAATACAGGTGTGATTGTTATGTCATGTTATGGTTATGTTAAAATAAACAAAAAGCTATCGTATTATGGGTACCTACCTACCTCATTTTTTTCTAGCTTAACCTAGCTTCTTATATTTTTTGCTTTTTTATTTAATGTAAGTATAAAAAAGCAAAAAATATAAGAAGCTAGGTTCACCAAACTAATCTATATTTCTATATTAATATTATAAAGCAAAATAGTTTGGTTGGTTGAACGTGGTAATCTCAGGAACCACTGGTTTGAGTTGAAAAAATATTTTTGTGTTAGATAGTTACTTAGTTCATTTATTGAGGAAGGCTATATCTATATTATATAATATTATAAAGAGGTAATATTTTTGTTTGTAAGTTTGTATGTAAGGGCTAATCTCAGAAACTACTGGTTCGAATTAAAAACTCTTTTGTTCTGGTCTGCAGAATTAACAAAGAAAACGTACTACAATCCAAATGATAAACAAGGGAATGAAGACTTCTCTCCGAGTTCATCCGGTGAATATCTGCCAAGTCCAGAGAGACTCCAAATTCTAAGACAGCGGAGTCAAAGCTCATTAACTTTTGGAGGAGATTCGGACTATTTAACATCAGCTGCTAATAATATTACAAAATCACCATCGAGCATATCAAACATATCTTCCATTTTTAATGAAGTAGATTTTGTAGCATCACCTTTGATAGTGTATGAAAATAGACCATTGTCAGATACAAAAAAAATGCTCGGTAATGAAAATATTAATAGAAAAACTTTATCAAGACGTAGTTTAAACTTTTCTGCTATCGCTGAGGAAGACAATAATATGGTCGACGCATCTTCCAGTTTTGCAAGCATTATCTACCCAGGGGAAGTTGAACAGAAAGACTTAAATATTTCTATGGGCAGTGAACTTACTGTAAATAAGGAAAATTTTATTTCTATTACTTTTGAATTAGAAGAGACTTTGCAACCATGTGACTCTTCCAACGGTAAATTGACTGAGTGCACCTTAGTTAGTTACCAAAATGTGCCATCAAGCTCAAAAGATTTCGATTTGACAAATGTTTCTCAGTCAGAGGTAGAGGTTAACCATTCAGCAATTAATTATAATATTATTAGTTTTAATGAAGATGATTACCAAAGAAATAACATAGACAGTTCCGGTGAAGTGATAACTCAAGCTGAAACTGCTGCTGCAAGCTTAGAACAGGTATTGTGTGCTACTAACGCGAAAAAATTGACAAGAAAACGGGTTCGAAATGAAAGAGAAAAACAAGACTATAAGAGTAAAAGGTTAAAGAATTCAGGAGAAGCTTACGTAGGTTGCAGGTCAAAGAAAGAGTTTAAGAAAAAAACGATAAAGGCTGAATGCAAGTGTCAAAAAAAATGTGGAGACAAGATCAACCAACAGCAAAGAGAAACTATAATGCAGCAATACTATCAACTCGCTGATCATGAGTTACAATGGCAATTCATCGCTAAGCATATAATAGCTGAAGACATAAAAAAAGTGACAATAAACCGAAAGAACAACCGCACTCAGACTATTAAATACTATTTTTATTTAGACACAGAAAAAGTGCAAGTATGTAAAACATTCTTCATTAATACTCTATCTATATCACATCAAACAGTTTATACAGCCTTAGAAAAGGTAAAATCTGATAAAGGTTTGAGTGACAATAGAGGTTGTCATGATAATAGACCTCGCAAAATGTCACTTGAAACCGAAGACAATATTAAAGAGCACATTCAATTATTTCCTACTGTGGAGAGTCATTATACTCGGAAGAAATCGGCCAGACAATATCTGTCCGAATTACTTAATATATCTAAAATGTACCGGTTGTACGAGGCTTGGTATACTGAAGGGCACTATTCTTGCCGCATGGCATCTAAAAGACAGTACGAAACTATTTTTAACACCAGATTTAATTACTCCTTTCATCGCCCCAAAAAAGACCAATGTGGTCAATGTGCACTTTACCGACAAACTGATCCTCGTACAGAAGAAACTCTGCGAGAGAAATTTAACCAGCACCAGAAGAATAAAGAACGCGTGCGTCAAATAAAAAACGAAGAAAAACAATCAGCTGACCTTTCAGATACAACTGTTGCAATCTTTGATTTAGAGAAGGTGTTGAATATTCCTCAATCTCAAGTGGGAATATTTCACTATAAGAGGAAATACCCTGTGTATAACTTCACAATATTTGACAGTACTCGACTGAAAGGTTACTGCTATGTTTGGCACTACGCAATCGCAAAAAGAGGAGCAATAGAAATTGGTAGCTGTTTATGGCAATTTCTCATGGGTGAAGCAGGAAGAGGTATCAAAAACATCTCATTTTACTCTGACGGTTGCGGAGGTCAAAATAAAAATAGATTTATTTTTGCATTCTATATTTTTGCCGCTCAGAAACTGAAAATCAATATCACACACCGATTTTTCGAAACGGGGCATGGTCAAAGCGAAGGTGACTCAATGCACTCTAATATAGAACGAGAGCTAAAACATCAAGTTGTTTATACACCTGAACAGATTTACGCAATTATTTTGAATGCAAAAGTTAATGGTGAGAAGTACACTGTGAAGGAAATGACACAAAATGAGTTTAAAGACATAAAAGAATTAATCAAGAATAAGAACTGGGCCAAAGATGAAGAGGGACATAAAGTAGCATGGTCTAAAATAATGGAAGTAAGTGTCTTGCATTCACAGCCTACAGTTCTACGTTTCAAGTATGATTATGATGCAGATTATTCTCGGTTGAATGTCGAACCGCTTCCAAGAATTGCGCCAAGAAACAAGCGGGGTAAACATAATGCTTCAACCTCTCTTACAGAGATACAATTATTGAAACCAGCTTACAACAAACCCCTTTCAATAAGTAAGGCTTTACACGGCGACCTTATGAGTCTCTGTAGGGCAGAAGCAATCCCTAGCTACTACCATGCCTTTTATAACTCCCTCACATTTGCTAATTGCTCTGAAGAACTTAATCATGAGGATTCCGATGAAGTTCACGAAGACTGATTTTTTTCTTATGGTTTTTTTTCTATACTTATTAATTAAAATAATAGTTTATTAGAATAACGTTGTTTCATTTTAAACCCTAGAATAAAAGTTTAAGTTTCTGTTACCTAATTATGCAAATTGAAAATTAACTAGAATAAAATTGCAAATGATCTTGTTTTCCATTAATCTGGCATCCATTTTTCAATGAATATTATTGTAATGTAATATTGCAATATTCATAGGTTCTGGTAATTGCCGCGATTAAAATTGTAAGTGTATATTAATAAACTAAAACAGTACAAGAATTTTAGTATCTTTTTAAATTCGAAATATCTTTAGTTCAAATAACCTTAGTAAAACTTCTTTAAAAGCATTATAAAGCATAAAAAATTAGCTACCATTGTCCTATTTCTCGTTTCTCTACACAAATTAGTTGGCAAGATATAGTCGAAAATCAGTTTTTTATTTTTCCTGAAAAGTAGTGATTTTGCTATTACCATTTTATTCTCCGGGGGTGGCGATATGTTATTTCTTAGTTACAATACCCTTATAGTGATGACTCCGCTTTTTAAAGGAAATGGGCTGTAAAGCAATGTCTGCCCGTGTTCAAACCCACAATTAAGGTTAATTGTGGGTTTGAACATGAGCAGGTAGGCGTACAACTCTAGGTAATTTGGGGCCGGTACACACAGCTCCATTAAGTTCTTACCCCCCTTAAAGACATGTGCGTTGTGACGTGTCAGGCCTAGTTGGTTTTGTATTTTGCAAAAACATTTTGTTATAATGAATTTATTGTTTTAGTGAATAAATAAATTTAGGTATGTATTTTTCTTTGAAACTCAGTTTTTAATAATGATGTTTTCAATAAAACGTTAATACTTCTATTAATGGGTATAACGACTAGCATTAATACGGTTTACATTTAACAACAGTTTACTGTGTAAATAGTCCGGAGGTTTCAAGACCGCTTGACATGCATTAGGCCGGAGGATCAAATCCTTGGTGTGACATTCGCTTTTTGTCATGAATTATATTTTTTAATTTTAAAGTAAGTTTTTTTTGTAATACATTTAAGAAAAATAAAATACTTTAGTAATGTATTAAATAATATAAATAATAATAAAAAAAAAATTGGTATTATTTAACACAAACTTTGATCTTATTTTACTACAAAGATTAAATATTATATTTTACAATTTGTTTTTGATAATTTACAGTTATCATAATATTCATACTTTACCTGACACAAACGGGTCCCTTGACAAGTGACATGCTATCACGCAAACCATAAAATAGGAAGCGCTATTAATATTTTAGATTGACTAAGCTAACGTTATAACTCGAGGGTAAAGGATTAATTTTATTAAGAAAACGTAAGCAAGTAAAATTAATGGATACCCTCTAATTTTAACATCTATCGATTAGACAGAGACCTAAAGATAAAGTGACTCGGACGATACTAGTTACCAATTTCATCGCAATAATCAAGGGCTCGCTGGCTAATTTGTTAAACCGCCGCCGCGCCGGTATTAGTAAGACGCAGCTCAGTGAAGCGATGGTTCGTACCCGGGTGTAAACACTGAGTTCTTTTTGAAAGAATTCTTAAGATTATTCGAAACGTACTCAGTGTAACATTTTAAAACTTGAGGGGTTAGGACATAGTGACGCTGACTGTACCATGAGAACTGGAGGCCACAACGCGGCATACGCTGGCTGAGTGTCACGTAGGATGAGCAGCACCGTGCCTTCGCCACAGAAGGGGGTGGTGACCTGTCGTTACCGACGGTGGGTGGTTCAATAAATGGCAGGCAGCGCAGAGCCATGTGATGCGGTGATGATATCGAACCCAAAACTGAATTATCGATTCGAGAAGAAGAAGAATGTAGAATTTCAATAGAAGTTTTTCACAGTCAACTAACTTGTATAGTTCCTATTCTTCATACTCTGCATACAAGCTGTCTCTGCCTCCTCAATAGCGATGTAGAACTTCTCAGAGTACACGTTCTGAATAATCAATAGGGCCATGTCCTTTACTAGGTTGAATAGTGCCAGACTCACCGTCTTCCAGTTTACAAGCTTAAAAGTGTATTTAGATTTAGTGAGATATTTCCAAACAGCCGTTATGAGGGGTGGCGGAATAAATATGTGTCCGGCGTAAAGTACAAAATATAGCACAGAACAATGTATTATTTGTTACGACACATCAAAACATCGTGCCGTGAGTACTCACATACTTAATAGGACAGCAGAAAATAGGAACAGATCAAATAACTCAAGACCATTATTATTCTTACCTCTGTATGTTGTGCCCCAGTTTCTAACATGGCTGCTACGTAGCATAAGGTACGTCCAAATACATTGATAGTACTGAGCATTACCTGCAGAGAAAGGTCAGGTATAAGTTCGTAGATATTTTTTTTAATCTATCTCTGTCCAGAGCTGCCTTTATCACTACTTGTCTGAGGTTCACATGTATTTTTTTTTCACAATTCATGTTTATCAGTCAACTCTGTTTCCCTACTAGCCAGTAATATCTTCAGTTTACTATGTTTGTGTTTCTTATCTTTTCTTTCTTAAAGTGACTGATTGATAAGTTTGTTCGTCAAAGTCAAAGCATTTATTTCAATTAGACCATTACAGGCACTTTTGAAAGTCAAAAAACAAAATAAAACGCGAAGCTATAGTCCCATTGATCCGTGATCTTACCATTACTTTTGACACTTTCTTGTACACTTCGTAAGCTTTCAAAATGTTTTTAAAAGTCTTGAACAATTTCATGCAACGTATTTTATTATTTTCTTGTCCATCATTTATCAAGTAGACATTTTTGATCCATTCATCGAGAAACTTGTTCAATAGTATTTGGGTTCGAAAAGCATACACGTACCGGAGATCTATACTTAAAAATATCAAGTCACTGATAAATTGCACGATATGCTTGTTGGCATACAAAATATTGAATGTCAGAACAATAAAAACATTCACACAAAAAATTGTTGATACCGAGATCCAGTTCCAAACAATAGAACTGCGAATACTCTTACTAAAATCGATGTTCTTATGTATAATTTGGATCATTACAACAAGTAAAATGTTGTCGTTGCTGTGAGCGATGTCGAGAATAAATCCCGCGATAACACCTAAAAGTGCATACATAGACAAAAATGTAGAGATTATCATAAGTTTTACATTATAAGCATTCCCAATACTATAGTTAAAGTAATCAGTTACTAAACGTTGCGTTGTCACAGTAAACGCGAAGAGAATAATAAAGAACTTGATTATCAAATACTTTTTCCCATTGGGAGTTATATAATTGTCTCGAATACAGAACTTTGATGAAAACAACAGAGTCTGAAGGAAATTGAACGGGTAAAACATTTTTTGAACTTCTTCATCTAGTCTGTTATTGAGAAGAACTTCTGCTGGGTAAGACGATATCTTTGGTATTACTTTATGATTAAGAAACATTCTAACAATTTATAAGCTAAGTTCAATTCGTAATAAACGTTGAGAAAATACTGAAGCGTTTGAATATTGTATTGATCGTATCGAAGAAGAATTGAATGTCCATTACATTTTAATTAATTATATTAAAAGGTTAGGAGGAACATTATTATTTTACTGTAAGTGTTCATCTTAATAAATTAGTACAGGTTTTTTTTTCAAGGTTTTTGGAAAAAAAAATGGTGTTGCTAATTGATCATTATACTGTTTACGAAGCCACATTTCTGGCACAGTAATGTTATGCCTTCACAGCAGCAAATCATAACCAATCTTATTGGGACGTGTATAAAGGTCACTGTAATTTTGACCGACATGTGTCAGTGCCAAACTCATCACATGCTTGAAATCACTTAAAGAACAATGGAGAAAGCTATGCTTGGACTTTCTCTGTACGACCGAATCACTACATAGTATAAAACAAAGTCGCTTTCTCTGTGTGCAAACGACAAAGCCCGAAAAATTACCAAACTTACGTGACAGTTATGCAAGGCACATTGCTTGAAGATCAAGTGGGTCAGGGCTAAAAGATTCCGAAGTGGTGACTGAGTACCAAAGTTCGACACGGCATCAGTGAAAAGTCTCCCACATTGGAGACCGGCGACCTTGTGGAGGCTGCAAGAAGCCGCTGACTGCTGGAAGTCCTAGAATAAGCGATGTGACGACTCTCGTAAGGCAGCTGGATAGGAATACCATTTCCTGAATGAGGAGATGTGCTACCACAGGTGCCCCCGTACCTCCACGTACCACATAGTCCGAGCATTTTTAGCGGAAAAGTGTGTCACCTATCGGCGCGACAAGTCGTGTGGTGTTTCACAAGG
This sequence comes from Cerastis leucographa, assembly GCA_963082945.1. NCBI lineage: Eukaryota > Metazoa > Arthropoda > Insecta > Lepidoptera > Noctuidae > Cerastis > Cerastis leucographa. The sequence continues at coordinate 20,314,934 of OY720355.1, forward strand.
TTCGGTCCTGGGCCCGCCTCTGTGGAACATCGGGTACGACAGGGTGCTGAGAGGCGAGCTCCAACCGGGAGCTTGCACAGCGAAGCAGCGTTGATGGCGACGGTTGCAGTCTCACAAATCGTGAGCCGTATACGGCTCCTGGGCCGGGAAGTGGCCCTCAACAAGTCGGAGGCCGTGGTGTTTCACAGCCCCTGGCAGGCGCCGGCGCCGGGATAACATACTGCAGTCGGGGGCACCCAAATCGCTGTCAAGTCTACCATGAAATATCTGGGCTTGGTGCTCGACAGCCAGTGGGATTTAGGCCCCCACTTCCGGCAGCTAGCACCCAATTTGATGGGTGAGGTGGGCGGGCTTGCAACGCTGTTTCCCAATCTGTGAACCCTGAGCACCCCCAGTATGAGATTGTACTTGAGGGGTTTGCAATCCATGGCCCTGTGGCCCCAGTGAGGGACTCTGACCTGATTGCCTGCTGGCCATCGCGATACTGCGAAACCCGTAAAGGATGATGGCTGTCTGGTCTATCAGGGATATCGCACGGTTGCGAGGTTACGAGGTGGCTTGTGCCGGGTCACCTTTGGACGTGAAGGCGACAGCTCTATCGTCATTGTACCAGTGTCGTGACGAGGCGCGGACGAGGCGATGGTGAACCGATGCAGCGCGGAAACGACCTGCGTGAGTGACACGGCTCCCTATCGTTTCGTGCGACGCAGGTGTTCTCGGGACATGGTTTTTTTGGGAAGTACCTGTGTCGCATAAACAGGGAACCCGACGCTCGAAGTCATCACATGGTCTACTGTCTGGAGGACACAGCGCGGCTTACGCTGGCAGAGTTTGCCACATGGTAGGAGGTGCGCCATGCCATCGTAGCTGAAGTCGGAATCGATCGCAACGCGGAACGACTGAGGGAGGTCGAAACCACTCTCCCGATCCGCAGCAGACGTACCGGGCATCGGTGGAGGGTGGATTATACCCTTTTCCAGGCCCCCTAAACGGGTTTAGAGGGACGGTGGACTTGGAGATTTCCGCCGCACTCCATATAACTGGACCCGAGGTGGTGGCGCGTAGTGTTCCGCACGCGCCCCTGTTGGACGTCGGGGGGTGGAGGGACCCCCATGAGGGAGACATGAGGAGGCGCTAGCCATAGATCGTAGGAAGCGCACTAGTTCCTATGATCCCCGGTGCAAGGGAACACTGGGGTGGTTTTTATTCCGTTAGAGTCTGACAGACTGGAGGGGTCTGCTCGCCCCAGGGCGGAGGCTATCCATGAGGATTATCGTTGGAACAAAAGAAAACGTTTCCCAATAGTTAATATAATTTGTTATTTAAATTGTCCACAAGAATTAGGAAGCTCATCTTCATTTTTAAAAAACTACGACGTGTTGCAGATGCAAAAGTTCTTAAAACAGTATACTCTGCACTCTGTCAATCTGTACTTAGTTATTGCATTTCTGTTTTGGGGTGGTGCCCCTTAATCTATTATGATTAAAATCGAACGAGCACAAAAAGCAGTGCTTAGCTTGGTAGCCCATGGTTTACCGTTTTTTGCACCCTACCACTGAACTCTACGATAAGTGCAAGGTTCTTACGTAAACATTCTTCATTTAACTACAACTCTTCCTTGCATGCTCACAAACGCATTAAGACAAATGTATGTTCTATTCAACTGTGTTAAATTAGTCTTTTGCGCCGTAATCATGCCACTTTCATGCCACTTTTACCCAAACCCCTTTGGCGGAACGTCTACATGCCATACTAGCTGTGCAGTTTTAGATTATATTCAACATCAGGATACTTTTTCTTTGTAAATTTTAAATGTAAAAATCACATTGAATTTGGAATAAATGCCAACTGGCTTGATCGCGAAAATACAATCAAATCAATACCAATTCAAAATTTAAATTAGACAGCGTTAGACAAGACAAAGTAAGAAACTGCCAGCAAGTCAATAGGTTTCTATCATAGAGGTTTTCATGCAGGGAGATACTGCAATAAGCATGATTTTAAAAGATGATGACCATGCTTTATTTATATGTATAAATATTGTTTACATTTTAAACATTCCAATTATAATATTAAAAATAATATTATATTTTTTATTTTGTGTGATACTTGTCTCCGGACTGTAACTGTTTTTCTATTTGTCTTAATGTTACTGTGAATGAAGTTAAGAATGAAGAGAATGGTAAAGCCAGCACAGAAGAAAATGTAAAGGAATGTATACGAAATATTGACGTTGACATTATTGTTTATTTCCATAGTATCTCCTAATTCGTCGAAAAACACGATAAGTACTAAATCCGTACGCACATGCACACCACAGAGAAGAACAACAATATACAAGGTGTTGTTTTGCATCCTCGTCAAAATTCAAGAGGATGTCACAAAAGACAAATGATAAATTTTAATTACGGTACAGTCAGCATCAAAAGTCGGTTAACACTTATAAATATTACACCAAGTTTTGTGCTGGTCAGTGTGATCTGATGTTATATTGTTTTGCGAATTTGTGTAACCATTGATGAAAATATTGTTATGTCTTTTACTTCAGTCTGTTAATATGGATTGTTCTAAAACTAAGACGTCTTATAATTTTGGTTATGTAAAGCGCCTTTTGCTGCTGACCGTACCTAGTTATTAACAAAAGCTGATTTTTTTGGTTGTTTAAGTTTGTCAGTATTAAAATTCCCTACCCATTTTATCATTGATTTGGGACGAGAATCACTAGAATAGTTACCTCCTTGAATTTGACGAAGATGCAAAACAACATCTTGTACACAAGCTTTTCGGAATAGTAATAAGTTAATAAGTTATTTATTGACATAAAAACATTATACACGGTACATAGGATTCCCTGACTCCTGCGATAGTTGAAACTGTGTTGCAGGAGCCAGTGTCCTCCCCTAATAAAATGTTACAATTTCTATGACAAAATAAAAAGCAATCAAACGAAAACTTAGAATTAAATAAATACAAAAATAAATCAAATTAAAAACTAGACATTTGGGTAAAAGAATAAAAAAAAATAAAAAAAAAGATAAACATTTGACGAGCGCTAATGTTTGTTTATGTGAATCTATGCGTGAGTGTATGTGTGCGTGAGTGTATGTGTGCGTGAGTATATGTGTGCGTGTGTATGATGTATGTGTGTGTGCGAGTATGTATGTATGTGTGTACAGTGGGTGTGAGCTTAGGCTTGGATGAATTGTAAGGAAGAGTTACACACCCATGACAGCGACACATAATCTTAGAAAGATAGACTTCACTTTACTTGTTTGGGGGGCAGTAACTAGATTTTGTACCGACCCTTATAATAATAATCGGAATAATCTTGTACGGTATATTTCGATGATAGAAATTGTGAGAGCGTCAAATTCACTGGATACTTCATTTTTTGGATGTCTTTTTCAACCCTATTATCAAGTATTATTTCTGGAGGCACCATTGTAGTGTTCGTTTTTTTTTTTTTTTTTTTTTTAAGTAACCATTTTTTGTGTTTACTACTTCTGCTGCCTTAATTTGGACGACGAATGAGTTAAAATATCGCCGTGAAGTGAAATATCTTTCGCTAATTCTGGAACTTGTATAGTTATGAATTTAATTTTGCTTTGCAATGAATAAAAGCAATCAAATTTTAATGAAATTGAATGGATACCAAATGATAATAATAGAAAAACTACATAAATGAGCTACTGATGCACAATTTAGTATAATGACTAAATTAGTAGATAAGTACATAGATTAAGCTAAATAATTTCAAAGGAGTACACACGTATATTTTTTTATAATGACTTAATTTACACAAAAGCAAACTGTAACAGAACCGCAACATAATTAGTTAGAAGTCCCAGCAATGTTATCTGTACCGCAGCGCCGACGTAGAACAGGCCACACGCTGTCATCTTACTGAACGTACGATTTGTCAGTATCACGTTCTTGTACAGTCGTTCTTGACTCTCTGTAAGTAAAGTATCCATGATAAAGCAACACAAATTTTTTCTCTTGATTTCGGCTAGTTTTGGAAAACGTTTTGTTGGCTTATCAACATTATCACCATAAGTCGATGGCGTAGCGTAGCGAGCGACTGTTATTTCTTAGTTACAATACCCCTTTTAGTGATGACTCCGCTTTTTAGAGGAAATGGGCTGTAAAGCAATGTGCCTGCCCGTGTTGAAACCCACAACCTACAACTCGTAGGTAAGTTGGGGCCGGTACCATGAGAACTGGAGGCCACAACGCGGCATACACTAGCTGAGTGTGTCACGTGGTATGAGCAGCACCGTGCCCACGTCACAGTAGGGGGTGGTGACCTGTCGTTACCGACAGTGGTTCAATAAATGGTAGGCAGCGCAGAGCCATGTGATGCAGTGATTATATTCTGCAAAATTGTCATATCCATCATCATACCTTTTGGTCCGACATGAAAATTGACTCATGACCATGAGTCACTTATTCGAGAAGAAGAAGAAGGTAGAATTTCAATAGTTTTTCACAGTCAACTAACTTGTATAGTTCCTATTCTTCATACTCTGCATACAAGCTGTCTCTGCCTCCTCAATAGCGATGTAGAACTTCTCCGAGTACACGTTCTGAATTATCACTAGGGCCATGTCCTTTCCTAGGCCGAATATTGCCAGACTCACCGTCTTCCAGTTTACAAGCTTAAAAGTGTATTTAGATTTATAGAAAGTGAGATATTTCCAAACAGCCGTTATGAGGGGTGGCGGAATAAATATGTGTCTGGCGTAAAGTACAAAATATATCACAGAACTATGTTTATATTTGTAACGACACATCAAAACATCGTGCCCCTGGCCCACTGGTAGTCACGTACTTAATAGGACAGCAGAAAATATGAAGAGATCAAATAACTCAAGACCATTATTATTCTTACCTCTGTATGTTGTGCCCAAATTTCTAACATGGCTGCTACGTAGCATAAGGTACGTCCAAATACATTGATAGTACTGAGCATTACCTGCAGAGAAAGGTCAGGTATAAGTTCGTAGATAGTTTCTTTCATCTATCTCCGTCTAGAACTGAGTCATCTCCTTTTCCCTACTAGCTAGAAATATATTCATTTTACTCTGTCTGTGTTTCTTAATTTGTGTTTGCTTTAAGTGCCTGATTGAGAAGTTTGTTCGAGTTTTTTTTTTCTTAAGCCGGTGTTCTTACCATTACTTTTGACACTTTCTTGTACACTTCGTAAGCTTTCAAAATGTTTTTATAAGTCTTGAAGAATTTCATGCAACGTATTTTATCATTTTCTTGTACATCATTCATCAAATAGACATTTTTGATCCATTCATCGAGAAACTTGTTTAATAGTATTTGAATTCGAAAAGCATACACATACCGAAGATCTATACTCATAAATATCAAGTCACTGATAAATTGCACGATATGTTTGTTGGCATACAAAATATTAAATGTCAGAACAATAAAAACATTCACACAAAAAATTGTTGATACCGAGATCCAGTTCCAAACAATAGAACTGCGAATACTCTTACTAAAATCGATGTTCTTATGTATAATTTGGATCATTACAACAAGTAAAATGTTGTCGTTGCTGTGAGCGATGTCGAGAATAAATCCCGCGATAACACCTAAAAGTGCATACATAGACAAAAATGTAGAGATTATCATAAGTTTTACATTATAAGCTTTCCCAATACTATAGTTAAAGTAATCAGTTACTAAACGTTGCGTTGTCACAGTAAACGCGAAGAGAATAATAAAGAACTTGATTATCAAATACTTTTTCCCATTGGGAGTTATATAATTGTCTCGAATACAGAACTTTGATGAAAACAACAGAGTCTGAAGGAAATTGAACGGGTAAAACATTTTTTGAACCTCTTCATCTAGTCTGTTATTGAGAAGAACTTCTGCTGGGTAAGACGATATCTTTGGTATTACTTTATGATTAAGAAACATTCTAACAATTTATAAGCTAAGTTCAATTCGTAATAAACGTTGAGAAAATACTGAAGCGTTTGAATATTGTATTGATCGTATCGAAGAAGAATTGAATGTCCATTATATTTTAATTAATTATATTAAAAGGTTAGGAGGAACATTATTATTTTACTGTAAGTGTTCATCTTAATAAATTAGTACAGGTTTTTTTTTCAAGGTTTTTGGAAAAAAATGGTGTTGCTAATTGATCATTATACTGTTTACGAAGCCACATTTCTGGCACAGTAATGTTATGCCTTCACAGCAGCAAATCATAACCAATCTTATTGGGACGTGTATAAAGGTCACTGTAATTTTGACCGACATGTGTCAGTGTCAAACTCATCACATGCTTGAAATCACTTAAAGAACAATGGAGAAAGCTATGCTTGGACTTTCTCTGTACGACCGAATCACTACATAGTATATAACACCCCTTTATTTTGGTCGGGGGTTAAAAACAAAGTCGCTTTCTCTATCCCTATATCCCTATGTATGCTTAAATCTTTAAAACTACGCAACAGATTTTGATGCGGTTTTGTTTCATAGATAGAGCGATTAAAGAGGAAGTTTTATATGTATAATAACTATATATTTTATACCCGTGCGAAGCCGAGCGGACCACTATGTTTTTATAAACAACGTTCACAGTTTCTCTGTAGTGTATTTAGTATCAGCATTGCACCCGTCCGAAGCCGGGGCGGGTCGCTAGTCAGAAATAAAATGAACCGAAAGAGAACAAATGCAAACGACAAAGCCCGAAAAATTACCAAACTTACGTGACAGTTATGCAAGGCACATTGCTTGAAGATCAAGTGGGTCGGGGCTAAAAGATTCCGAAGTGGTGACTGAGTACCAAAGTTCGACACGGCATCAGTGAAAAGTCTCCCACATTGGAGACCGGCGACCTTGTGGAGGCTGCAAGAAGCCACTGACTGCTGGAAGTCCTAGAATAAGCGATGTGACGATGTCTCTCGTAAGGCAGCTGGATAGGAATACCATTTCCTGAATGAGGAGATGTGCTACCACAGGTGCCCCCGTACCTCCACGTACTACATAGTCCGAGCATTTTTAGCGGAAAAGTGTGTCACCTATCGGCGCGACAAGTCGTGTGGTGTTTCACAAGGTTCGGTCCTGGGCCCGCCTCTGTGGAACATCGGGTACGACTGGGTGCTGAGAGGCGAGCTCCAACCGGGAGCTTGCACAGCGAAGCAGCGTTGATGGCGACGGTTCCAGTCTCACAAATCGTGAGCCGTATACGGCTCCTGGGCCGGGAAGTGGCCCTCAACAAGTCGGAGGCCGTGGTGTTTCACAGCCCCTGGCAGGCGCCGGCGCCGGGATAACATACTGCAGTCGGGGGCACCCAAATCGCTGTCAAGTCTACCATGAAATATCTGGGCTTGGTGCTCGACAGCCAGTGGGATTTAGGCCCCCACTTCCGGCAGCTAGCACCCAATTTGATGGGTGAGGTGGGCGGGCTTGCAACGCTGTTTCCCAATCTGTGAACCCTGAGCACCCCCAGTATGAGATTGTACTTGAGGGGTTTGCAATCCATGGCCCTGTGGCCCCAGTGAGGGACTCTGACCTGATTGCCTGCTGGCCATCGCGATACTGCGAAACCCGTAAAGGATGATGGCTGTCTGGTCTATCAGGGATATCGCACGGTTGCGAGGTTACGAGGTGGCTTGTGCCGGGTCACCTTTGGACGTGAAGGCGACAGCTCTATCGTCATTGTACCAGTGTCGTGACGAGGCGCGGACGAGGCGATGGTGAACCGATGCAGCACGGAAACGACCTGCGTGAGTGACACGGCTCCCTATCGTTTCGTGCGACGCAGGTGTTCTCGGGACATGGTTTTTTTGGGAAGTACCTGTGTCGCATAAACAGGGAACCCGACGCTCGAAGTCATCACATGGTCCACTGTCTGGAGGACACAGCGCGGCTTACGCTGGCAGAGTTTGCCACATGGTAGGAGGTGCGCCATGCCATCGTAGCTGAAGTCGGAATCGACCGCAACGCGGAACGACTGAGGGAGGTCGAAACCACTCTCCCGATCCGCAGCAGACGTACCGGGCATCGGTGGAGGGTGGATTACACCCTTTTCCAGGCCCCCTAAACGGGTTTAGAGGGACGGTGGACTTGGAGATTTCCGCCGCACTCCATATAACTGGACCCGAGGCGGTGGCGCGTAGTGTTCCGCACGCGCCCCTGTTGGACGTCGGGGGGTGGAGGGACCCCCATGAGGGAGACATGAGGAGGCGCTAGCCATAGATCGTAGGAAGCGCACTAGTTCCTATGATCCCCGGTGCAAGGGAACACTGGGGTGGTTTTTATTCCGTTAGAGTCTGACAGACTGGAGGGGTCTGCTCGCCCCAGGGCGGAGGCTATCCATGAGGATTATCGTTGGAACAAAAGAAAACGTTTCCCAATAGTTAATATAATTTGTTATTTAAATTGTCCACAAGAATTAGGAAGCTCATCTTCATTTTTTAAAAACTACGACGTGTTGCAGATGCAAAAGTTCTTAAAACAGTATACTCTGCACTCTGTCAATCTGTACTTAGTTATTGCATTTCTGTTTGGGGTGGTGCCCCTTAATCTATTATGATTAAAATCGAACGAGCACAAAAAGCAGTGCTTAGCTTGGTAGCCCATGGTTTACCGTTTTTTGCACCCTACCACTGAACTCTACGATAAGTGCAAGGTTCTTACTGTTATACAATTGTTTATCGTCCAAACAATCTTACGTAAACATTCTTCATTTAACTACAACTCTTCCTTGCATGCTCACAAACGCATTAAGACAAATGTATGTTTTATTCAACTGTGTTAAATTAGTCTTTTGCGCCGTAATCATGCCACTTTCATGCCACTTTTACCCAAACCCCTTTGGCGGAACGTCTACATGCCATACTAGCTGTACAGTTTTAGATTATATTCAACATCAGGATACTTTTTCTTTGTAAATTTTAAATGTAAAAATCACATTGAATTTGGAATAAATGCCAACTGGCTTGATCGCGAAAATACAATCAAATCAGTACCAATTTAAAATTTAAATTAGACAGCGTTAGACAAGACAAAGTAAGAAACTGCCAGCAAGTCAATAGGTTTCTATCATAGAGGTTTTCATGCAGGGAGATACTGCAATAAGCATGATTTTAAAAGATAATGACCATGCTTTATTTATATGTATAAATATTGTTTACATTTTAAACATTCCAATTATAATATTAAAAATAATATTATATTTTTTGTTTTGTGTGTTGTCTCCGGACTGTAACTGTTTTTCTATTTGTCTTAATGTTACTGTGAATGAAGTTAAGAATGAAGAGAATGGTAAAGCCATCACAGAAGAAAATGTAAAGGAATGTATACGAAATATTGACGTTGACAATATTGTTTATTCCCATAGTATCTCCTAATTCGTCGAAAAACACGATAAGTACTAAATCCGTACGCACATGCACACCACAAAGAAGAACAACAATATACAGGGTGTTGTTTTGCATCCTCGTCAAAATTCAAGAGGATGTCACAAAAGACAAATGATAAATTTAAATTACGGTACAGTCAGCATCAAAAGTGGGTTAACACTTATAAATATTACACCAAGTTTTGTGCTGGTCAGTGTGATCTGATGTTATATTGTTTCGCGAATTTGTGTAACCATTGATGAAAATATTGTTATGTCTTTTACTTCAGTCTGTTAATATGGATTGTTCTAAAACTAAGACGTCTTATAATTTTGGTTATGTAAAGCGACTTTTGCTGCTGACCGTACCTAGTTATTAACAAACGCTGATTTTTTTGGTTGTTTAAGTTTGTCAGTATTAAAATTCCCTACCCATTTTATCATTGATTTGGGACGAGAATTACTAGAATAGTTACCTCCTTGAATTTGACGAAGATGCAAAACAACATCTTGTACACAAGCTTTTCGGAATATAATCATCTTACAAGATGGTATATTTCGGTATATTTCGATGATAGAAATTGTGAGAGCGTCAAATTCACTGGATACTTCATTTTTTGGATGTCTTTTTCAATCCTATTATCAAGTATTATGCACCATTGTAGTGTTCGGTTTTTTTTTTATTTTTTTTAACCATTTTATGTGTTTACTACTTTTGCTGCCTTAATTTGGACGACGAATGAGTTAAAATATCGCCGTGAAGTGAAATATCTTTCGCTAATTCTGGAACTTGTATAGTTATGAATTAAATTTTGCTTTGCAATGAATAAAAGCAATCAAATTTTAATGAAATTGAATGGATACCAAATGATAATAATAGAAAAACTACATAAATGAGCTACTGATACACAATTTAGTATAATGACTAAATTAGTAGATAAGTACATAGATTAAGCTAAATAATTTCAAAGGAGTACACACGTATATTTTTTTATAATGACTTAATTTACACAAAAGCAAACTGTAACAGAACCGCAACATAATTAGTTAGAAGTCCCAGCAATGTTATCTGTACCGCAGCGCCGACGTAGAACAGGCCACACGCTGTCATCTTACTGAACGTACGATTTGTCAGTATCACGTTCTTGTACAGTCGTTCCTGACTCTCTGAAAGAAAAGTATCCATGATAAAGCAACACAAATCTTTTCTCTTGATTTCGGCTAGTTTTGGAAAACGTTTTGTTGGCTTATCAACATTATCACCATAAGTCGATTATATGTTATTTCTTAGTTACAATACCCTTGTGAAATGGGCTGTAAAGCAATGTCTGCCCGTGTTCAAACCCACAATTAAGGTTAATTGTGGGTTTAAACATGAGCAGGTAGGCGTACAACTCGTAGGTAATTTGGGGCCGGTACACACAGCTCCATTAAGTTCTTACCCCCCTTAAAGACATGTGCGTTGTGACGTGTCAGGCCTAGTTGGTTTTGTATTTTGCAAAAACATTTTGTTATAATGAATTTATTGTTTTAGTGAATAAATAAATTTAAGTAAAGTTAGTATGTATTTTTCTTTGAAACTCAGTTTTTAATAATGATGTTTTCAATAAAACGTTTATACTTCTATTATTGGGTATAACGACTAGCATTAACCTCTCCGGCCCGCGCGAGCCCATCGGGGATCGCGCCAAACCCTCCGTTGAACCCCGGCGAACCCAAAAGGGACCGCCTCGTACAAGCAAACTTAAACCCTTATCGTACGTACAGTAAGGTTCTAATTCGTTTGTAAAAATTTACGTCTCTGGCCAACTAGAGTTCGATTAAAATGAAACCAAACATACCAACCTAACAACTGCACAAAATTATTAAAAAAATAAAGAAACGCGTCTTTGTCGACTGTCAAAATGAGTCATGGCGGCCAGTGTGGAACGGTGGTGTTTTGTTTTGGAATGCAGTGAAATTTTTGTGTTTTGTGATGTTAAACTTTGGTAAGTAAATGTATAGTATGTTATAAGTGTATAATGTAACTTTTTAGATAGTCATTTGCTGGAAAAAATATCTAAAAATTATGTTTTTGACCCAAAAATTTCTCCAAAAATTCCTTTGTTGTGAAGTTCGTCAGTCGAAATTGAAAATATGAATTAGACTCTTTTACAATGAAATATGGTCTTGGAAACATTAGTAATAAGCGAAAAAATAGTGATAATTCATAATTTCATGCATTCGAGGCATATTTATTCATATTTATTGATATTTCAAGTATTTTCATGCATTGAACTGCGCAGTTAGAAAATGGCCGATTCTAATAAGACGTTTGAATTGGAATCTTGCAAGAATAATTTATGTAGGACTCCTAAAAAACACTGTCATTAGATTACTTGTATATTTGTTATGTTAGATTTAAAGTTTCGTGTAAATTGATTCAGTAGTTTTACCAAAAAAAAACAAACTACGACAACAGTATGTTTGCGGCGAGCTCTCTGAATTCTATGCGATGTTTATAATTCTCAAGTAGTTATAAAACAGTTGTTTATATTGTAATACATGGTCACGTTAATCATAAACCCGAAACTGTTTACCGCTTGAGATAAGAGCTAATAGAACTCGCGCGATAAGCTTTTTATGAGCGCAGGACACTTGACACGCTCGATGACGTCATTGTGAGGCCGGATGGGTGTTTTACCGTTAGAGCCGGAAGGTCGGAGAGGTTAATACGGTTTACATTTACACAACAGTTTACTGTGTAAATAGTCCGGAGGTTTCAAGACCGCTTGACATGCATTAGGCCGGAGGATCAAATCCTTGGTTTGACATTCGCTTTTTGTCATGAATTATATTTTGTAATTTTAAAGTAAGTTTTTTTTTGTAATATAATTCTAAGAAAAATATTAATAGCGCTTCCTATTTGATGGTTTGCGTGATAGCATGTCACTTGTCAAGGGTACCGTTTGCGTCAGGTAACAGATAACTGTAAATTATCAAAACAAATTGTAAAATATAATATAAATCTTTGTAGTAAAATAAGATCAAAGTTTGTGTTAAATAATAGCGATTTTTTTATTATTATTATTTATATTATTTAATAAATTACTAAAGTATTTTATTTTTCTTAGAATTATATTACAAAAAAAAACTTACTTTAAAATTACAAAATATAATTCATGACAAAAAGCGAATGTCAAACCAAGGATTTGATCCTCCGGCCTAATGCATGTCAAGCGGTCTTGAAACCTCCGGACTATTTACACAGTAAACTGTTGTGTAAATGTAAACCGTATTAATGCTAGTCGTTATACCCAATAATAGAAGTATAAACGTTTTATTGAAAACATCATTATTAAAAACTGAGTTTCAAAGAAAAATACATACTAACTTTACTTAAATTTATTTATTCACTAAAACAATACATTCATTATAACAAAATGTTTTTGCAAAATACAAAACCAACTAGGCCTGACACGTCACAACGCACATGTCTTTAAGGGGGGTAAGAACTTAATGGAGCTGTGTGTACCGGCCCCAAATTACCTACGAGTTGTACGCCTACCTGCTCATGTTTAAACCCACAATTAACCTTAATTGTGGGTTTGAACACGCGCAGACATTGCTTTACAGCCCATTTCCTTTAAAAAGCGGAGTCATCACTATAAGGGTATTGTAACTAAGAAATAACATATAATCGACTTATGGTGATAATGTTGATAAGCCAACAAAACGTTTTCCAAAACTAGCCGAAATCAAGAGAAAAGATTTGTGTTGCTTTATCATGGATACTTTTCTTTCAGAGAGTCAGGAACGACTGTACAAGAACGTGATACTGACAAATCGTACGTTCAGTAAGATGACAGCGTGTGGCCTGTTCTACGTCGGCGCTGCGGTACAGATAACATTGCTGGGACTTCTAACTAATTATGTTGCGGTTCTGTTACAGTTTGTTTTTGTGTAAATTTAGTCATTATAAAAAAATATACGTGTGTACTCCTTTGAAATTATTTAGCTTAATCTATGTACTTATCTACTAATTTAGTCATTATACTAAATTGTGTATCAGTAGCTCATTTATGTAGTTTTTCTATTATTATCATTTGGTATCCATTCAATTTCATTAAAATTCGATTGCTTTTATTCATTGCAAAGCAAAATTAAATTCATAACTATACAAGTTCCAGAATTAGCGAAAGATATTTCACTTCACGGCGATATTTTAACTCATTCGTCGTCCAAATTAAGGCAGCAAAAGTAGTAAACACATAAAATGGTTAAAAATAAATAAAAAAAAAACCGAACACTACAATGGTGCATAATACTTGATAATAGGATTGAAAAAGACATCCAAAAAATGAAGTATCCAGTGAATTTGACGCTCTCACAATTTCTATCATCGAAATATACCGAAATATACCATCTTGTAAGATGATTATATTCCGAAAAGCTTGTGTACAAGATGTTGTTTTGCATCTTCGTCAAATTCAAGGAGGTAACTATTCTAGTAATTCTCGTCCCAAATCAATGATAAAATGGGTAGGGAATTTTAATACTGACAAACTTAAACAACCAAAAAAATCAGCGTTTGTTAATAACTAGGTACGGTCAGCAGCAAAAGTCGCTTTACATAACCAAAATTATAAGACGTCTTAGTTTTAGAACAATCCATATTAACAGACTGAAGTAAAAGACATAACAATATTTTCATCAATGGTTACACAAATTCGCGAAACAATATAACATCAGATCACACTGACCAGCACAAAACTTGGTGTAATATTTATAAGTGTTAACCCACTTTTGATGCTGACTGTACCGTAATTTAAATTTATCATTTGTCTTTTGTGACATCCTCTTGAATTTTGACGAGGATGCAAAACAACACCCTGTATATTGTTGTTCTTCTTTGTGGTGTGCATGTGCGTACGGATTTAGTACTTATCGTGTTTTTCGACGAATTAGGAGATACTATGGGAATAAACAATATTGTCAACGTCAATATTTCGTATACATTCCTTTACATTTTCTTCTGTGCTGGCTTTACCATTCTCTTCATTCTTAACTTCATTCACAGTAACATTAAGACAAATAGAAAAACAGTTACAGTCCGGAGACAAGTATCACACAAAATAAAAAATATAATATTATTTTTAATATTATAATTGGAATGTTTAAAATGTAAACAATATTTATACATATAAATAAAGCATGGTCATTATCTTTTAAAATCATGCTTATTGCAGTATCTCCCTGCATGAAAACCTCTATGATAGAAACCTATTGACTTGCTGGCAGTTTCTTACTTTGTCTTGTCTAACGCTGTCTAATTTAAATTTTGAATTGGTACTGATTTGATTGTATTTTCGCGATCAAGCCAGTTGGCATTTATTCCAAATTCAATGTGATTTTTACATTTAAAATTTACAAAGAAAAAGTATCCTGATGTTGAATATAATCTAAAACTGTACAGCTAGTATGGCATGTAGACGTTCCGCCAAAGGGGTTTGGGTAAAAGTGGCATGAAAGTGGCATGATTACGGCGCAAAAGACTAATTTAACACAGTTGAATAGAACATACATTTGTCTTAATGCGTTTGTGAGCATGCAAGGAAGAGTTGTAGTTAAATGAAGAATGTTTACGTAAGATTGTTTGGACGATAAACAATTGTATAACAGTAAGAACCTTGCACTTATCGTAGAGTTCAGTGGTAGGGTGCAAAAAACGGTAAACCATGGGCTACCAAGCTAAGCACTGCTTTTTGTGCTCGTTCGATTTTAATCATAATAGATTAAGGGGCACCACCCCAAACAGAAATGCAATAACTAAGTACAGATTGACAGAGTGCAGAGTATACTGTTTTAAGAACTTTTGCATCTGCAACACGTCGTAGTTTTTTAAAAATGAAGATGAGCTTCCTAATTCTTGTGGACAATTTAAATAACAAATTATATTAACTATTGGGAAACGTTTTCTTTTGTTCCAACGATAATCCTCATGGATAGCCTCCGCCCTGGGGCGAGCAGACCCCTCCAGTCTGTCAGACTCTAACGGAATAAAAACCACCCCAGTGTTCCCTTGCACCGGGGATCATAGGAACTAGTGCGCTTCCTACGATCTATGGCTAGCGCCTCCTCATGTCTCCCTCATGGGGGTCCCTCCACCCCCCGACGTCCAACAGGGGCGCGCGCGGAACACTACGCGCCACCGCCTCGGGTCCAGTTATATGGAGTGCGGCGGAAATCTCCAAGTCCACCGTCCCTCTAAACCCGTTTAGGGGGCCTGGAAAAGGGTGTAATCCACCCTCCACCTAAAATCGCTATTATTTAACACAAACTTTGATCTTATTTTACTACAAAGATTTATATTATATTTTACAATTTGTTTTGATAATTTACAGTTATCTGTTACCTGACACAAACGGTACCCTTGACAAGTGACATGCTATCACGCAAACCATAAAATAGGAAGCGCTATTAATATTTTAGATTGACTAAGCTAACGTTATAACTCGAGGGTAAAGGATTAATTTTATTAAGAAAACGTAAGCAAGTAAAATTAATGGATACCCTCTAATTTTAACATCTATCGATTAGACAGAGACCTAAAGATAAAGTGACTCGGACGATACTAGTTACCAATTTCATCGCAATAATCAAGGGCGCGCTGGCTAATTTGTTAAACCGCCGCCGCGCCGGTATTAGTAAGACGCAGCTCGGTGAAGCGATGGTTCGAACCCGGGTGTAAACACTGAGTTCTTTTTGAAAGTATTCTTTAGATTATTCGAAACGAATTCAGTGTAACATTTTAAAACTTGAGGGGTTAGGACATAGTGACGATGACTGTACCATGAGAACTGGAGGCCAAAACGTGGCATACGCTGGCTGAGTGTCACGTAGGATGAGCAGCACCGTGCCTTCGCCGCAGAAGGGGGTGGTGACCTGTCGTTACCGACGGTGGGTGGTTCAATAAATGGCAGGCAGCGCAGAGCCATGTGAAGCGGTGATGATATCGAACCCAAAACTGAATTATCAATTCGAGAAGAAGAAGAATGTAGAATTTCAATAGAAGTTTTTCACAGTCAACTAACTTGTATAGTTCCTATTCTTCATACTCTGCATACAAGCTGTCTCTGCCTCCTCAATGGCGATGTAGAACTTCTCAGAGTACACGTTCTGAATAATCAATAGGGCCATGTCCTTTACTAGGTTGAATAGTGCCAAACTCACCATCTTCAAGTTTCCAAGCTTAAAAGTATATTTAGATGTAAAGAAAGTGAGATACTTCCAAACAGCCCCGCAAACCCTCATAAAGAGGGGTGGCGGAATAAATATGTCTCCAGCTTAAAGTACAAAATATAGCACAGAACAATGTATATTTGTTACGACACATCAAAACATCGTGCCGTGAGTACTCACGTACTTAATAAGACAGCAGAAAATAGGAACAGATCAAATAACTCAAGACCATTATTATTCTTACCTCTGTATGTTGTGCCCCAGTTTCTAACATGGCTGCTACGTAGCATAAGGTACGTCCAAATACATTGATAGTACTGAGCATTACCTGCAGAGAAAGGTCAGGTATAAGTTCGTAGATATTTTTTTTAATCTATCTCTGTTCAGAGCTGCCTTTATCACTACTTGTCTGAGGTACACATGTATTTTTTTTTTCACAATTCATGTTGATCAGTCAACTCTGTTTCCCTACTAGCCAGTAATATCTTCAGTTTACTATGTCTGTGTTTCTTATCTTTTCTTTCTTAAAGTGACTGATTGATAAGTTTGTTCGTGAAAGTCAAAGCATTTATTTCAATTAGACCATTACAGGCACTTTTGATAGTCAAAAAACAAAATAAAACGCGAAGCTACAGTCCCATTGATCCGTGATCTTACCATTACTTTTGACACTTTCTTGTACACTTCGTAAGCTTTCAAAATGTTTTTAAAAGTCTTGAACAATTTCATGCAACGTATTTTATCATTTTCTTGTCCATCATTATTTTATCAAGTAGACATTTTTGATCCATTCATCGAGAAACTTGTTCAATAGTATTTGGGTTCGAAAAGCATACACGTACCAGAGATCTATACTTAAAAATATCAAGTCACTGATAAATTGCACGATATGCTTGTTGGCATACAAAATATTAAATGTCAGAACAATAAAAACATTCACACAAAAAATTGTTGATACCGAGATCCAGTTCCAAACAATTGAACTGCGAATACTCTTACTAAAATCGATGTTGTTATGTATAATTTGGATCATTACAACAAGTAAAATGTTGTCGTTGCTGTGAGCGATGTCGAGAATAAATCCCGCGATAACACCTAAAAGTGCATACATAGACAAAAATGTAGAGATTATCATAAGTTTTACATTATAAGCATTCCCAATACTATAGTTAAAGTAATCAGTTACTAAACGTTGCGTTGTCACAGTAAACGCGAAGAGAATAATAAAGAACTTGATTATCAAATACTTTTTCCCATTGGGAGTTATATAATTGTCTCGAATACAGAACTTTGATGAAAACAACAGAGTCTGAAGGAAATTGAACGGGTAAAACATTTTTTGAACTTCTTCATCTAGTCTGTTATTGAGAAGAACTTCTGCTGGGTAAGACGATATCTTTGGTATTACTTTATGATTAAGAAACATTCTAACAATTTAAAAGCTAAGTTCAATTCGTAATAAACGTTGAGAAAATACTGAAGCGTTTGAATATTGTATTGATCGTATCGAAGAAGAATTGAATGTCCATTATATTTTAATTAATTATATTAAAAGGTTAGGAGGAACATTATTATTTTACTGTAAGTGTTCATCTTAATAAATTAGTACAGGTTTTTTTTTCAAGGTTTTTTGAAAAAAAATGGTGTTGCTAATTGATCATTATACTGTTTACGAAGCCACATTTCTGGCACAGTAATGTTATGCCTTCACAGCAGCAAATCATAACCAATCTTATTGGGACGTGTATAAAGGTCACTGTAATTTTGACCGACATGTGTCAGTGCCAAACTCATCACATGCTTGAAATCACTTAAAGAACAATGGAGAAAGCTATGCTTGGACTTTCTCTGTACGACCGAATCACTACATAGTATAAAACAAAGTCGCTTTCTCTGTGTGCAAACGACAAAGCCCGAAAAATTACCAAACTTACGTGACAGTTATGCAAGGCACATTGCTTGAAGATGAAGTGGGTCGGGGCTAAAAGATTCCGAAGTGGTGACTGAGTACCAAAGTTCGACACGGCATCAGTGAAAAGTCTCCCACATTGGAGACCGGCGACCTTGTGGAGGCTGCAAGAAGCCGCTGACTGCTGGAAGTCCTAGAATAAGCGATGTGACGACGTCTCTCGTAAGGCAGCTGGATAGGAATACCATTTCCTGAATGAGGAGATGTGCTACCACAGGTGCCCCCCGTACCTCCACGTACCACATAGTCCGAGCATTTTTAGCGGAAAAGTGTGTCACCTATCGGCGCGACAAGTCGTGTGGTGTTTCACAAGGTTCGGTCCTGGGCCCGCCTCTGTGGAACATCGGGTACGACTGGGTGCTGAGAGGCGAGCTCCAACCGGGAGCTTGCACAGCGAAGCAGCGTTGATGGCGACGGTTGCAGTCTCACAAATCGTGAGCCGTATACGGCTCCTGGGCCGGGAAGTGGCCCTCAACAAGTCGGAGGCCGTGGTGTTTCACAGCCCCTGGCAGGCGCCGGCGCCGGGATAACATACTGCAGCCGGAGGCACCCAAATCGCTGTCAAGTCTACCATGAAATATCTGGGCTTGTGCTCGACAGCCAGTGGGATTTAGGCCCCCACTTCCGGCAGCTAGCACCTAATTTGATGGGTGAGGTGGGCGGGCTTGCAACGCTGTTTCCCAATCTGTGAACCCTGAGCACCCCCAGTATGAGATTGTACTTGAGGGGTTTGCAATCCATGGCTCTGTGGCCCCAGTGAGGGACTCTGACCTGATTGCCTGCTGGCCATCGCGATACTGCGAAACCCGTAAAGGATGATGGCTGTCTGGTCTATCAGGGATATCGCACGGTTGCGAGGTTACGAGGTGGCTTGTGCCGGGTCACCTTTGGACGTGAAGGCGACAGCTCTATCGTCATTGTACCAGTGTCGTGACGAGGCGCGGACGAGGCGATGGTGAACCGATGCAGCGCGGAAACGACCTGCGTGAGTGACACGGCTCCCTATCGTTTCGTGCGACGCAGGTGTTCTCGGGACATGGTTTTTTTGGGAAGTACCTGTGTCGCATAAACAGGGAACCCGACGCTCGAAGTCATCACATGGTCTACTGTCTGGAGGACACAGCGCGGCTTACGCTGGCAGAGTTTGCCACATGGTAGGAGGTGCGCCATGCCATCGTAGCTGAAGTCGGAATCGATCGCAACGCGGAACGACTGAGGGAGGTCGAAACCACTCTCCCGATCCGCAGCAGACGTACCGGGCATCGGTGGAGGGTGGATTATACCCTTTTCCAGGCCCCCTAAACGGGTTTAGAGGGACGGTGGACTTGGAGATTTCCGCCGCACTCCATATAACTGGACCCGAGGTGGTGGCGCGTAGTGTTCCGCACGCGCCCCTGTTGGACGTCGGGGGGTGGAGGGACCCCCATGAGGGAGACATGAGGAGGCGCTAGCCATAGATCGTAGGAAGCGCACTAGTTCCTATGATCCCCGGTGCAAGGGAACACTGGGGTGGTTTTTATTCCGTTAGAGTCTGACAGACTGGAGGGGTCTGCTCGCCCCAGGGCGGAGGCTATCCATGAGGATTATCGTTGGAACAAAAGAAAACGTTTCCCAATAGTTAATATAATTTGTTATTTAAATTGTCCACAAGAATTAGGAAGCTCATCTTCATTTTTAAAAAACTACGACGTGTTGCAGATGCAAAAGTTCTTAAAACAGTATACTCTGCACTCTGTCAATCTGTACTTAGTTATTGCATTTCTGTTTTGGGGTGGTGCCCCTTAATCTATTATGATTAAAATCGAACGAGCACAAAAAGCAGTGCTTAGCTTGGTAGCCCATGGTTTACCGTTTTTTGCACCCTACCACTGAACTCTACGATAAGTGCAAGGTTCTTACGTAAACATTCTTCATTTAACTACAACTCTTCCTTGCATGCTCACAAACGCATTAAGACAAATGTATGTTCTATTCAACTGTGTTAAATTAGTCTTTTGCGCCGTAATCATGCCACTTTCATGCCACTTTTACCCAAACCCCTTTGGCGGAACGTCTACATGCCATACTAGCTGTGCAGTTTTAGATTATATTCAACATCAGGATACTTTTTCTTTGTAAATTTTAAATGTAAAAATCACATTGAATTTGGAATAAATGCCAACTGGCTTGATCGCGAAAATACAATCAAATCAATACCAATTCAAAATTTAAATTAGACAGCGTTAGACAAGACAAAGTAAGAAACTGCCAGCAAGTCAATAGGTTTCTATCATAGAGGTTTTCATGCAGGGAGATACTGCAATAAGCATGATTTTAAAAGATGATGACCATGCTTTATTTATATGTATAAATATTGTTTACATTTTAAACATTCCAATTATAATATTAAAAATAATATTATATTTTTTATTTTGTGTGATACTTGTCTCCGGACTGTAACTGTTTTTCTATTTGTCTTAATGTTACTGTGAATGAAGTTAAGAATGAAGAGAATGGTAAAGCCAGCACAGAAGAAAATGTAAAGGAATGTATACGAAATATTGACGTTGACATTATTGTTTATTTCCATAGTATCTCCTAATTCGTCGAAAAACACGATAAGTACTAAATCCGTACGCACATGCACACCACAGAGAAGAACAACAATATACAAGGTGTTGTTTTGCATCCTCGTCAAAATTCAAGAGGATGTCACAAAAGACAAATGATAAATTTAAATTACGGTACAGTCAGCATCAAAAGTCGGTTAACACTTATAAATATTACACCAAGTTTTGTGCTGGTCAGTGTGATCTGATGTTATATTGTTTTGCGAATTTGTGTAACCATTGATGAAAATATTGTTATGTCTTTTACTTCAGTCTGTTAATATGGATTGTTCTAAAACTAAGACGTCTTATAATTTTGGTTATGTAAAGCGCCTTTTGCTGCTGACCGTACCTAGTTATTAACAAAAGCTGATTTTTTTGGTTGTTTAAGTTTGTCAGTATTAAAATTCCCTACCCATTTTATCATTGATTTGGGACGAGAATCACTAGAATAGTTACCTCCTTGAATTTGACGAAGATGCAAAACAACATCTTGTACACAAGCTTTTCGGAATAGTAATAAGTTAATAAGTTATTTATTGACATAAAAACATTATACACGGTACATAGGATTCCCTGACTCCTGCGATAGTTGAAACTGTGTTGCAGGAGCCAGTGTCCTCCCCTAATAAAATGTTACAATTTCTATGACAAAATAAAAAGCAATCAAACGAAAACTTAGAATTAAATAAATACAAAAATAAATCAAATTAAAAACTAGACATTTGGGTAAAAGAATAAAAAAAAATAAAAAAAAAGATAAACATTTGACGAGCGCTAATGTTTGTTTATGTGAATCTATGCGTGAGTGTATGTGTGCGTGAGTGTATGTGTGCGTGAGTATATGTGTGCGTGTGTATGATGTATGTGTGTGTGCGAGTATGTATGTATGTGTGTACAGTGGGTGTGAGCTTAGGCTTGGATGAATTGTAAGGAAGAGTTACACACCCATGACAGCGACACATAATCTTAGAAAGATAGACTTCACTTTACTTGTTTGGGGGGCAGTAACTAGATTTTGTACCGACCCTTATAATAATAATCGGAATAATCTTGTACGGTATATTTCGATGATAGAAATTGTGAGAGCGTCAAATTCACTGGATACTTCATTTTTTGGATGTCTTTTTCAACCCTATTATCAAGTATTATTTCTGGAGGCACCATTGTAGTGTTCGTTTTTTTTTTTTTTTTTTTTTTAAGTAACCATTTTTTGTGTTTACTACTTCTGCTGCCTTAATTTGGACGACGAATGAGTTAAAATATCGCCGTGAAGTGAAATATCTTTCGCTAATTCTGGAACTTGTATAGTTATGAATTTAATTTTGCTTTGCAATGAATAAAAGCAATCAAATTTTAATGAAATTGAATGGATACCAAATGATAATAATAGAAAAACTACATAAATGAGCTACTGATGCACAATTTAGTATAATGACTAAATTAGTAGATAAGTACATAGATTAAGCTAAATAATTTCAAAGGAGTACACACGTATATTTTTTTATAATGACTTAATTTACACAAAAGCAAACTGTAACAGAACCGCAACATAATTAGTTAGAAGTCCCAGCAATGTTATCTGTACCGCAGCGCCGACGTAGAACAGGCCACACGCTGTCATCTTACTGAACGTACGATTTGTCAGTATCACGTTCTTGTACAGTCGTTCTTGACTCTCTGTAAGTAAAGTATCCATGATAAAGCAACACAAATTTTTTCTCTTGATTTCGGCTAGTTTTGGAAAACGTTTTGTTGGCTTATCAACATTATCACCATAAGTCGATGGCGTAGCGTAGCGAGCGACTGTTATTTCTTAGTTACAATACCCCTTTTAGTGATGACTCCGCTTTTTAGAGGAAATGGGCTGTAAAGCAATGTGCCTGCCCGTGTTGAAACCCACAACCTACAACTCGTAGGTAAGTTGGGGCCGGTACCATGAGAACTGGAGGCCACAACGCGGCATACACTAGCTGAGTGTGTCACGTGGTATGAGCAGCACCGTGCCCACGTCACAGTAGGGGGTGGTGACCTGTCGTTACCGACAGTGGTTCAATAAATGGTAGGCAGCGCAGAGCCATGTGATGCAGTGATTATATTCTGCAAAATTGTCATATCCATCATCATACCTTTTGGTCCGACATGAAAATTGACTCATGACCATGAGTCACTTATTCGAGAAGAAGAAGAAGGTAGAATTTCAATAGTTTTTCACAGTCAACTAACTTGTATAGTTCCTATTCTTCATACTCTGCATACAAGCTGTCTCTGCCTCCTCAATAGCGATGTAGAACTTCTCCGAGTACACGTTCTGAATTATCACTAGGGCCATGTCCTTTCCTAGGCCGAATATTGCCAGACTCACCGTCTTCCAGTTTACAAGCTTAAAAGTGTATTTAGATTTATAGAAAGTGAGATATTTCCAAACAGCCGTTATGAGGGGTGGCGGAATAAATATGTGTCTGGCGTAAAGTACAAAATATATCACAGAACTATGTTTATATTTGTAACGACACATCAAAACATCGTGCCCCTGGCCCACTGGTAGTCACGTACTTAATAGGACAGCAGAAAATATGAAGAGATCAAATAACTCAAGACCATTATTATTCTTACCTCTGTATGTTGTGCCCAAATTTCTAACATGGCTGCTACGTAGCATAAGGTACGTCCAAATACATTGATAGTACTGAGCATTACCTGCAGAGAAAGGTCAGGTATAAGTTCGTAGATAGTTTCTTTCATCTATCTCCGTCTAGAACTGAGTCATCTCCTTTTCCCTACTAGCTAGAAATATATTCATTTTACTCTGTCTGTGTTTCTTAATTTGTGTTTGCTTTAAGTGCCTGATTGAGAAGTTTGTTCGAGTTTTTTTTTTCTTAAGCCGGTGTTCTTACCATTACTTTTGACACTTTCTTGTACACTTCGTAAGCTTTCAAAATGTTTTTATAAGTCTTGAAGAATTTCATGCAACGTATTTTATCATTTTCTTGTACATCATTCATCAAATAGACATTTTTGATCCATTCATCGAGAAACTTGTTTAATAGTATTTGAATTCGAAAAGCATACACATACCGAAGATCTATACTCATAAATATCAAGTCACTGATAAATTGCACGATATGTTTGTTGGCATACAAAATATTAAATGTCAGAACAATAAAAACATTCACACAAAAAATTGTTGATACCGAGATCCAGTTCCAAACAATAGAACTGCGAATACTCTTACTAAAATCGATGTTCTTATGTATAATTTGGATCATTACAACAAGTAAAATGTTGTCGTTGCTGTGAGCGATGTCGAGAATAAATCCCGCGATAACACCTAAAAGTGCATACATAGACAAAAATGTAGAGATTATCATAAGTTTTACATTATAAGCTTTCCCAATACTATAGTTAAAGTAATCAGTTACTAAACGTTGCGTTGTCACAGTAAACGCGAAGAGAATAATAAAGAACTTGATTATCAAATACTTTTTCCCATTGGGAGTTATATAATTGTCTCGAATACAGAACTTTGATGAAAACAACAGAGTCTGAAGGAAATTGAACGGGTAAAACATTTTTTGAACCTCTTCATCTAGTCTGTTATTGAGAAGAACTTCTGCTGGGTAAGACGATATCTTTGGTATTACTTTATGATTAAGAAACATTCTAACAATTTATAAGCTAAGTTCAATTCGTAATAAACGTTGAGAAAATACTGAAGCGTTTGAATATTGTATTGATCGTATCGAAGAAGAATTGAATGTCCATTATATTTTAATTAATTATATTAAAAGGTTAGGAGGAACATTATTATTTTACTGTAAGTGTTCATCTTAATAAATTAGTACAGGTTTTTTTTTCAAGGTTTTTGGAAAAAAATGGTGTTGCTAATTGATCATTATACTGTTTACGAAGCCACATTTCTGGCACAGTAATGTTATGCCTTCACAGCAGCAAATCATAACCAATCTTATTGGGACGTGTATAAAGGTCACTGTAATTTTGACCGACATGTGTCAGTGTCAAACTCATCACATGCTTGAAATCACTTAAAGAACAATGGAGAAAGCTATGCTTGGACTTTCTCTGTACGACCGAATCACTACATAGTATATAACACCCCTTTATTTTGGTCGGGGGTTAAAAACAAAGTCGCTTTCTCTATCCCTATATCCCTATGTATGCTTAAATCTTTAAAACTACGCAACAGATTTTGATGCGGTTTTGTTTCATAGATAGAGCGATTAAAGAGGAAGTTTTATATGTATAATAACTATATATTTTATACCCGTGCGAAGCCGAGCGGACCACTATGTTTTTATAAACAACGTTCACAGTTTCTCTGTAGTGTATTTAGTATCAGCATTGCACCCGTCCGAAGCCGGGGCGGGTCGCTAGTCAGAAATAAAATGAACCGAAAGAGAACAAATGCAAACGACAAAGCCCGAAAAATTACCAAACTTACGTGACAGTTATGCAAGGCACATTGCTTGAAGATCAAGTGGGTCGGGGCTAAAAGATTCCGAAGTGGTGACTGAGTACCAAAGTTCGACACGGCATCAGTGAAAAGTCTCCCACATTGGAGACCGGCGACCTTGTGGAGGCTGCAAGAAGCCACTGACTGCTGGAAGTCCTAGAATAAGCGATGTGACGATGTCTCTCGTAAGGCAGCTGGATAGGAATACCATTTCCTGAATGAGGAGATGTGCTACCACAGGTGCCCCCGTACCTCCACGTACTACATAGTCCGAGCATTTTTAGCGGAAAAGTGTGTCACCTATCGGCGCGACAAGTCGTGTGGTGTTTCACAAGGTTCGGTCCTGGGCCCGCCTCTGTGGAACATCGGGTACGACTGGGTGCTGAGAGGCGAGCTCCAACCGGGAGCTTGCACAGCGAAGCAGCGTTGATGGCGACGGTTCCAGTCTCACAAATCGTGAGCCGTATACGGCTCCTGGGCCGGGAAGTGGCCCTCAACAAGTCGGAGGCCGTGGTGTTTCACAGCCCCTGGCAGGCGCCGGCGCCGGGATAACATACTGCAGTCGGGGGCACCCAAATCGCTGTCAAGTCTACCATGAAATATCTGGGCTTGGTGCTCGACAGCCAGTGGGATTTAGGCCCCCACTTCCGGCAGCTAGCACCCAATTTGATGGGTGAGGTGGGCGGGCTTGCAACGCTGTTTCCCAATCTGTGAACCCTGAGCACCCCCAGTATGAGATTGTACTTGAGGGGTTTGCAATCCATGGCCCTGTGGCCCCAGTGAGGGACTCTGACCTGATTGCCTGCTGGCCATCGCGATACTGCGAAACCCGTAAAGGATGATGGCTGTCTGGTCTATCAGGGATATCGCACGGTTGCGAGGTTACGAGGTGGCTTGTGCCGGGTCACCTTTGGACGTGAAGGCGACAGCTCTATCGTCATTGTACCAGTGTCGTGACGAGGCGCGGACGAGGCGATGGTGAACCGATGCAGCACGGAAACGACCTGCGTGAGTGACACGGCTCCCTATCGTTTCGTGCGACGCAGGTGTTCTCGGGACATGGTTTTTTTGGGAAGTACCTGTGTCGCATAAACAGGGAACCCGACGCTCGAAGTCATCACATGGTCCACTGTCTGGAGGACACAGCGCGGCTTACGCTGGCAGAGTTTGCCACATGGTAGGAGGTGCGCCATGCCATCGTAGCTGAAGTCGGAATCGACCGCAACGCGGAACGACTGAGGGAGGTCGAAACCACTCTCCCGATCCGCAGCAGACGTACCGGGCATCGGTGGAGGGTGGATTACACCCTTTTCCAGGCCCCCTAAACGGGTTTAGAGGGACGGTGGACTTGGAGATTTCCGCCGCACTCTATATAACTGGACCCGAGGCGGTGGCGCGTAGTGTTCCGCGCGCGCCCCTGTTGGACGTCGGGGGGTGGAGGGACCCCCATGAGGGAGACATGAGGAGGCGCTAGCCATAGATCGTAGGAAGCGCACTAGTTCCTATGATCCCCGGTGCAAGGGAACACTGGGGTGGTTTTTATTCCGTTAGAGTCTGACAGACTGGAGGGGTCTGCTCGCCCCAGGGCGGAGGCTATCCATGAGGATTATCGTTGGAACAAAAGAAAACGTTTCCCAATAGTTAATATAATTTGTTATTTAAATTGTCCACAAGAATTAGGAAGCTCATCTTCATTTTTAAAAAACTACGACGTGTTGCAGATGCAAAAGTTCTTAAAACAGTATACTCTGCACTCTGACAATCTGTACTTAGTTATTGCATTTCTGTTTGGGGTGGTGCCCCTTAATCTATTATGATTAAAATCGAACGAGCACAAAAAGCAGTGCTTAGCTTGGTAGCCCATGGTTTACCGTTTTTTGCACCCTACCACTGAACTCTACGATAAGTGCAAGGTTCTTACGTAAACATTCTTCATTTAACTACAACTCTTCCTTGCATGCTCACAAACGCATTAAGACAAATGTATGTTCTATTCAACTGTGTTAAATTAGTCTTTTGCGCAGTAATCATGCCACTTTCATGCCACTTTTACCCAAACCCCTTTGGCGGAACGTCTACATGCCATACTAGCTGAACAGTTTTAGATTATATTCAACATCAGGATACTTTTTCTTTGTAAATTTTAAATGTAAAAATCACATTGAATTTGGAATAAATGCCAACTGGCTTGATCGCGAAAATACAATCAAATCAATACCAATTCAAAATTTAAATTAGACAGCGTTAGACAAGACAAAGTAAGAAACTGCCAGCAAGTCAATAGGTTTCTATCATAGAGGTTTTCATGCAGGGAGATACTGCAATAAGCATGATTTTAAAAGATGATGACCATGCTTTATTTATATGTATAAATATTGTTTACATTTTAAACATTTCAATTATAATATTAAAAATAATATTATATTTTTTATTTTGTGTGATACTTGTCTCCGGACTGTAACTGTTTTTCTATTTGTCTTAATGTTACTGTGAATGAAGTTAAGAATGAAGAGAATGGTAAAGCCAGCACAGAAGAAAATGTAAAGGAATGTATACGAAATATTGACGTTGACATTATTGTTTATTCCCATAGTATCTCCTAATTCGTCGAAAAACACGATAAGTACTAAATCCGTACGCACATGCACACCACAGAGAAGAACAACAATATACAAGGTGTTGTTTTGCATCCTCGTCAAAATTCAAGAGGATGTCACAAAAGACAAATGATAAATTTAAATTACGGTACAGTCAGCATCAAAAGTCGGTTAACACTTATAAATATTACACCAAGTTTTGTGCTGGTCAGTGTGATCTGATGTTATATTGTTTTGCGAATTTGTGTAACCATTGATGAAAATATTGTTATGTCTTTTACTTCAGTCTGTTAATATGGATTGTTCTAAAACTAAGACGTCTTATAATTTTGGTTATGTAAAGCGACTTTTGCTGCTGACCGTACCTAGTTATTTTTTTGGTTGTTTAAGTTTGTCAGTATTAAAATTCCCTACCCATTTTATCATTGATTTGGGACGAGAATCACTAGAATAGTTACCACCTTGAATTTGACGAAGATGCAAAACAACATCTTGTACACAAGCTTTTCGGAATATAATCATCTTGTACGGTATATTTCGATGATAGAAATTGTGAGAGCGTCAAATTCACTGGATACTTCATTTTTTGGATGTCTTTTTCAATCCTATTATCAAGTATTATTTCTGGAGGCACCATTGTAGTGTTCGGTTTTTTTTTATTTTATTTTTAACCATTTTTTGTGTTTACTACTTCTGCTGCCTTAATTTGGACGACGAATGAGTTAAAATATCGCCGTGAAGTGAAATATCTTTCGCTAATTCTGGAACTTGTATAGTTATGAATTTAATTTTGCTTTGCAATGAATAAAAGCAATCAAATTTTAATGAAATTGAATGGATACCAAATGATAATAATAGAAAAACTACATAAATGAGCTACTGATGCACAATTTAGTATAATGACTAAATTAGTAGATAAGTACATAGATTAAGCTAAATAATTTCAAAGGAGTACACACGTATATTTTTTTATAATGACTTAATTTACACAAAAGCAAACTGTAACAGAACCGCAACATAATTAGTTAGAAGTCCCAGCAATGTTATCTGTACCGCAGCGCCGACGTAGAACAGGCCACACGCTGTCATCTTACTGAACGTACGATTTGTCAGTATCACGTTCTTGTACAGTCGTTCTTGACTCTCTGTAAGTAAAGTATCCATGATAAAGCAACACAAATTTTTTCTCTTAATTTCGGCTAGTTTTGGAAAACGTTTTGTTGGCTTATCAGCATTTTCGCCATAAGTCGACGGCGTAGCGTAGCGAGCGACTGTTATTTCTTAGTTACAATACCCCTTTTAGTGATGACTCCGTTTTTTAGAGGAAATGGGCTGTAAAGCAATGTGCCTGCCTGTGTTTAAACCCACACCCTACAACTCGTAGGTAAGTTGGGGCCGGTACCATGAGAACTGGACGCCACAACGCGGCATACACTAGCTGAGTGTGTCACGTGGTATGAGCAGCACCGTGCCTTCGTCACAGTAGGGGGTGGTGACCTGTCGTTACCGACGGTGGTTCAATAAATGGTAGGCAGCGCAGAGCCATGTGATGCAGTGATTATATTCTGCGAAATTGTCATATCCATCATCTTACCTTTTGGTCCGACATGAAAATTGACACATGACCATGAGTCACTTATTTGAGAAGAAGAAGAAGGTAGAATTTCAATAGTTTTTCACAGTCAACTAACTTGTATAGTTCCTATTCTTCATACTCTGCATACAAGCTGTCTCTGCCTCCTCAATAGCGATGTAGAACTTCTCCGAGTACACGTTCTGAATTATCACTAGGGCCATGTCCTTTCCTAGGCCGAATATTGCCAGACTCACAGTCTTCCAGTTTACAAGCTTAAAAGTGTATTTAGATTTATAGAAAGTGAGATATTTCCAAACAGCCGTTATGAGGGGTGGCGGAATAAATATGTGTCTGGCGTAAAGTACAAAATATATCACAGAACTAACTATGTTTATATTTGTAACGACACATCAAAACATCGTGCCCCTGGCCCACTGGTAGTCACGTACTTAATAGGACAGCAGAAAATATGAAGAGATCAAATAACTCAAGACAATCATTATTCTTACCTCTGTATGTTGTGCCCCGATTTCTAACATGGCTGCTACGTAGCATAAGGTACGTCCAAATACATTGATAGTACTGAGCATTACCTGCAGAGAAAGGTCAGGTATAAGTTCGTAGATAGTTTCTTTCATCTATCTCCGTCTAGAGCTGAGTCATCTCTTTTTCCCTACTAGCTAGAAATATATTCATTTTACTCTGTCTGTGTTTCTTAATTTGTGTTTGCTTTAAGTGCCTGATTGAGAAGTTTGTTCGAGTTTTTTTTTTTCTTAAGCCGGGTTCTTACCATTACTTTTGACACTTTCTTGTACACTTCGTAAGCTTTCAAAATGTTTTTATAAGTCTTGAAGAATTTCATGCAACGTATTTTATCATTTTCTTGTACATCATTCATCAAATAGACATTTTTGACCCATTCATCGAGAAACTTGTTTAATAGTATTTGAATTCGAAAAGCATACACATACCGAAGATCTATACTCATAAATATCAAGTCAATGATAAATTGCACAACATTCTTGTTGGTATACAAAATTTTAATTGTCAGAACAATGAAAACTTTCACATAAAAAATGGTTGACACCGAGATCCAGTTCCAGACAATAGAACTGCGAATAATCTTACTAAAATCGATGTTCTTATGTATAATTTGGATCATTACAACAAGCAAAATGTTATCGTTGCTGTGGACGATGTCGAGAATAAAACCCACGATAACACCGAAAAGTGCATACATAGACACAAATATTGAGATTATCATAAGTTTTACATTATAAGCATTCCCAATACTATGGTTAAACTCATCAGTTAGTAAACGTTGCGTTGTCATAGTAAACGCGATGAGAATAATAAAGAACTCGAGTATCAAAAACTTTTTCCCGTTGGGAGTTATATAATTGTCTCGAATACAGAACTTTGATGAAAACAACAGAGTCTGAAGTAAATTGAACGGGTAAAACACTTTTTGAACTTCTTCATCTAGTCTGTTATTGAGAAGAACTTCTGCTGGGTAAGACGATATCTTGGGTAATACTTTATGATTAAGAAACATTCTAACAATTTATAAGCTAAGTTCAATTCGTAATAAACGTTGAAAAAATAGTGAGGCGTTCTTACATTGTATTGATCGTATCGAAGGCGAATTTAATGTCCATTATATTTGAATTAATTATGTTAAAAGGTTAGGAGGAACATTATTATTTACTGTAAGGCTTGTTAATAATCTTAATCAATTAGTACCTACAGTCAAAGGTTTTAATGAAAAAAAATGGTGTTGCTAACAGGATTTAAAACATTTCAGCTCGCGACCAGCTTAGTCTGTTATAGAACCTAGGGCCTAGACAAAGTGATCATTATATATACTGTTTGCGACGCCACAGTTCTGGCACAGTAATGCTATGCCTTCACAGCAGCAAATCAACACCAAACTTATTGGGACGTGTATAAAGATCACTGTAATTTTGACCGACATGTGTCAGTGCCAGTCTCATCACATGCTTGAAATCACTTAAAAAGCAATGGAGAAAGCTATGCTTGGACTTTCTCTGTACGATCGAATCAGAAATGAAAAGTACCTAAAGAGAACAAATGCAAACGACAAAGCCCGAAAAATTACCAAACTTAAGTGACAGTTAGCAGAGCACATTGCTCGAATATTCCCTACTGCTACCTGCAAATAATAACATTAGTGTGCTATGTCAAAACATCCGTAGTATAAAAGCTAATTTCTCTGGGTTATTAACTCTAATAGAACGGATCAACACAGATTGCGACATTTTAGTTCTCTCAGAATGCTGGCTTTCCTGCAACCCTATTATACCAACCCTAAATGGTTACAACTCCTTTTCTAGTTTAAACAATCACAACCAAAATGATGGAGTAATTGTGTTTATTAAATCAAACTTATCTAATATAAAAATAAATGAACCCGTGATACTTGATTCAAGTTGCTTAGTGATCACAATAGGTTCTGATTTGGCTATAATAGCAGTTTATAGACCTTATGCATTTAAAGACCCGTCCAACTTTATACAATCCTTAGACAAGGTCCTCAGCGAACTTAAATCATTTAAAAATATTTTCCTAGTGGGAGATATTAATTTAGATATTAGTCAAGAAAATAAATCTACATATACTCTGGACTATCTAGATCTTTTAATGCATCATGGATTATATCCGGGGCATACCCTCCCAACACACGGTTCTACATGTTTGGATCACGTCAACATTAAGACCTCTTTGCGTACGAAGGTTTTGGTATTGCAGACTACTATCACAGACCACTTTGCAGTTCTGGTAGCTATATTCAGGAGGAAATCTACTTCTGCTCAGCGCTCTTTTATTACTAGATTAGATGAGGATAAATTAATAATTGACATGAAAAAATTGAATTTTGATAATGTCTTCACAACACAGGACCCCAATGTAGCTGCTAAATTGCTAATTGAACCTATTATTTTTACTTTATCTGCCAATACCTCAACTATAGAATTATCTCGAAGGCGTAGGCCTATTAAAGCGTGGATTAACCCGGGGTTGCTAAAATGTATGCGCCATAGAGACAATCTAAATAAGTTATTTATAAAAAATCCCAAAAATGATGTTATCAAGGTCTCTTATAAAAGATATAATAATTACTGCATTTCCCTTTTGCGAAAGGCCAAAAATAATTACGAAAGGAAGGAATTTGAAAAGGCAGGTAAAAACTCCAAACAGTTATGGAAGGTCATTAAATCTGTTACAAACAATTGTAAACCAAAGGACACTGCGGCTGCTTTATTAGAATCTAATGTGGATAAACAGGACTCGGTGAATAACATTAACTCATACTTTGCCAATGTAGGAAGACAGCTAGCGGAAAAGATACAGGTAACTCCATGTCCCTCTGTTTCAGTGGATTCTGTGACGGATTCTTTTGCAATGCTCGAAACAGATGACACGGAGGTTAATGGGTTATTAATGTCACTGAAAAACGACTGTGCAGTTGGTTATGACGGCATCTCCTCAGGTTTCCTGAAGAAGTATAGTACGACTATTGTGCCCCCACTCACCTATGTTTGCAATTTAAGTTTGAGGACAGGCATCTTTCCCGACTTATTTAAAAGAGCCCTCCTTCACCCTATTTTCAAATCAGGGGATCGCAACCGTGTTGAAAATTACAGGCCTATTTCGGTTCTACCAGCTATGTCAAAAATTTTAGAAAAAATTATCAATACAAGACTTGTAAATTATTTAGAATCACGTAAACTCCTCTCAAATAACCAATTTGGCTTCCGCAAAAACAAATCAACGGCTGATGCAGTACATCACCTGGTTGACCACATAGTCAGAAAGCTTGATAAAAACAATAAATGTGTCGCTCTATTCCTAGATCTAGCAAAGGCATTCGACACGGTTTCGATTCCAATCCTGTTGAAAAAGTTGGAGAATATGGGGATTAGAGGCACTCAGCTGTCCCTATTCAAGAGCTATCTTAGCGAAAGAACCCAATGTGTCAAAATAGGGCCACACACTAGTTCTGAAATGCCAATCCTCTACGGGGTGCCCCAGGGCAGCATTCTTGGACCGAGCCTCTTCTTATGCTACATAAATGATTTGTGCAATCTCATTATTGAAAACGGGACGATATTTTCTTATGCACTTATATTTTCCTCAAATAATTGGGCTGAAACATATCGCCTTGCACAGAGAGGCTTCGATGAAGTTAGTGACTGGCTTAGCAAAAATCTACTCACCCTGAACGTCTCAAAAACCAAGTTGGTCAATTTCTCCATTCGCAGTACCGCAATTCCCTTTGATGCACTCCCTCAAATCACTACTACTGACAACACTAACTGCAGTATAGACAAAGTGACTCACATCAAGTATCTCGGCGTCGTGATAGACAGTCATCTCACATTTAAAAAATATATCGATCACCTATCTAACCGTGTACGTAAGCTCATTTATATATTTAAACAATTACGCGAATCCGCAGGTTCAGATATAATGAAGATGGTCTATCAGGCGCTGTGTCAATCTGTTTTGAACTATTGCAGCACGACCTGGGGAGGTGCCACCAAATCTAACCTGATAAAAGTCGAACGTGCCCAAAGAGCCGTTCTTAAGGTTTGCTGTTTCAAACCCCGCCTGTTCCCTACAGTTGATCTGTACGCATACTGCCAAGTACTGACTGTAAGGCAATTATTTATTCTGGCCACAGTTATTAAACAACACTCTCTGTCACAGTACATACCGGGACCCGTGCGTCGAAGCCGCCTTGTTGCCACGTCTAACCCAACCAAAACATCATTTAGCCGTCGCTTCTTTGTTTTCCTCGGACCATACCTCTACAATAAACTTCACAAAATTCTGTCAGTACACCAGCTAAACCAGTACGATCTCAAAGAGACTGTTCAAGATTGGCTACAACATCAATCATATTCTGCAACAGAGGGTCTGTTGCAGGTTTTGGCCTAATAAACCTTACCACTTACAGGCAAATATTATTTTCACACACACACAAGCACACGCACGCATATACACACACACCCACACACACTCACACCCACACACACCCACACTAACACACTTACACCGTCAAAGTAATTTTACTAAATCATTTTGTTTCTTATGTTACTTCTTATTTTTACTTTTATTTCTTTTTAATTTGATAACCAATCTGTAATATTGGTACCTAACACTGATAATTGTAAAAAATCTGAGTGGAAACCTGGTGACCTGTAATACAGGTGTTCTACTACCTACCACAGGCACCAGTGGTTCACAACTGTGTAACTACTTGTTTGTGCCAATAAATAAATTTATTATTATTTATTATTAATATCAAGTGGCTCTGGGCTGAAAGATTCTGAAGTGGCGACTACGTACCAACGTTCGACACAGCATCAGTGGAAAGTCTCCCACATTGTGGACCGGCGACCTTGTGGAGGCTGCAAGTAGGTGGTCTCTGGTGGTGGCTCTCGTTAGGCAGCTGGATTAAGAGCTTGATTCAGGAAGCGGTACTTCTCGACATGACTCGTGTTGTTAAGGTGGACCAGGTTCTCAATACCAACCGGTATTGGAAACCTGGTCCCGGGGTATGGTGATGCTGGCGGTGTCTTTGGACATATCCGACGCCTTCATCACCCTGCCCTGGAGATGTATTTGGGAGGCCATGGAACAAAAAAAAAAGTTTTCCAATACCGGTGAACTACTATTTTTATAAGTTTTTGTATTGGAATATTTAAAATGTAATCAATGTTTATAAATATAAATAAATCAAGGCCATAATCTTTTAAAATCTTGCTTATTGCACATATTGTAGTGTCTCCGATTTTTCAAGCCATCTATTTTCTGTTTATTTTGCTAAGTGACTTTTATATTTATTTAAAAAGTTGTTGACCCAAATACACACATCAAAAGTGTCTAGGGATCAAGCATTTTTATGCGGATTTCTTGAGATTGAGATGTGGCTTTGTAATAAATTTATGATTTTATAAATTTATATGGATCCTTTTTGGTGCATTTCATAATTTGAATCAGGAACTGTGAATCAAATTCGAGTAAAAGATGAAAATCAGCTGTCAATATTTTCCCTATAAAAACATACAACGCATTGAAGACATTATTAGTGCTACTGTTTCCCTACTACTGATTAAAACCAACGTTATTATGGAGCGGCGACGTCATTTAAGCAGGGAAGAAATGCTCAGAGCCGTGGGTATGATAGAAGCTGGTTCCCGGCAACGTACTGTGGCTTTAGCTCTGAATACAAGTCAGAGTGTTATCAGTCGACTTTGGACACGTTACCGAAGCACTGGTACCGTGGCTGAGCGCCATGGAGGACGGTATCGCTGCACCACACGGAGACAAGACCGATACATTCAAATCTTAACTCGAAGAGCTCCAACAATAACCGCCATGATGTTAGCCGTGAGGCT
Source organism: Cerastis leucographa (assembly GCA_963082945.1). Classification (NCBI taxonomy): domain Eukaryota; kingdom Metazoa; phylum Arthropoda; class Insecta; order Lepidoptera; family Noctuidae; genus Cerastis; species Cerastis leucographa. The sequence continues at coordinate 20,351,157 of OY720355.1, forward strand.
TCATCACTCTTCAGGGAACTTAATTAGCGACCAAACAGTCAGAAACCGCTTGCATGAAGTGAACCTTCATTCCCGAAGACCGCTACGGGTACCACCTATAGCAATGCACAATCGTAGGATTCGATATCAATGGGCTCTTGAACACAGAAATTGGGCAGAAGAACAATGGCGTTTCGTGTGCTTTTCTGATGAGTCTCGTTTTGGTATGAGACTGGATACAAGACGTATACGACACTGGAGAACCCCTGGACGCCAACAGCGATTAAAATCCTGCCAGGAAGTCCATCCTTATAGTGGTGGAACCATCATGGTATGGGCGGGTATTTGGATCGGCGGAAGAACTGAGTTGATTTGGATCAGAGGCAACCTCAACGCTCAAATTTATGCTGAGACGATTGTATCAGACGTCATCGTTCCTCTACAAGTGCAAATCGGTCCCTTATTTCAGTTAATGCATGATAATGCACGACCGCACACCGCAAGAGTTGTAAGACAGACTCTCGCCGCAGCTAACATCAATGTCCTGCCCTGGCCTGCTCAGTCGCCAGACTTGAACCCGATTGAGCATGCATGGGATATGCTACAGAGAAGAGCTCTGCCGAATATGGAGGGTATCCAGTCGCAAGAAGACCTTTTTTTGTTGTTGCAACGAACATGGGCGGCCATTCCACAGCGTGATTTGGATGAACTCATTTTGAGTATGCCAAACCGATTTTCTTGTGTTGTTAGTGTTCGCGGTAGAAACACGGATTATTAATTGTTTAAGTTACCCAATAAAATTTTAAAGAAAACTGTTATTTCAGTCTTTTTTTCGAACTTTAATGTTAGTGGTTCAAATGTCAAAAATCCCTTTATTAGAAAATGGCAAATTTCTTTATTAATGCAAAGGTGACTTGGTTTATCGTTACTGTGACAAACGAAAACACTTTATTTGATGAATCCTTAAAGAAAATTTTAATTAATATCAATCAGGAGAAAAGTTATTGCAAAAATATATGTTGATCCCTAGACACTTTTGATGTGTGTATTTCATTTTAGACACCCTCTCGAGTACCGACCCACCGATCTTAATTGGCGGCACATTTGAGGGAGCCTTGTTACCTGCTTTGAATAGCATGAGAACACTCTTACTCGCATTATACTTGAGTCCATGTGACAGGGCATACGATTCACAAATGGACAGAAGTCTCCTGAGCGCACTCACTGACGGGCTCAGCAGAACCATGTCGTCCGCATAACTAATATTATTGATCATTTTTCCGTCTATTGAGCATCCGACCATGGATCCGCTGAGCCTGCCAATCAGCTGGTTAACAAACAGGTTAAACAAACTCGGGGAGGTCAATCCGCCCTGCCTAACCCCGCACTTCAAGTAATATTCCTGACTCTGTGTGTTGACCCATCTGACCGCATTCTTTTGATTGCTGTACCAATATTTGAGGAGAGATACCAGTTCCCGCGGCACAGTGGTCTCTTCCAGCAGTTTATGCCAAAGAACATCATACGACACCAGGTCGAAGGCCCTTGAAAGATCAAGGAAACACGCATATATTGGTGTCTTCCTGTCGGTATAGTACCTTACAGTTTGTTTCAGACACATAATTGCCATTTCCGTTGACAGGTTGGGTCTGAAGCCAAACTGCAAGTCATGTATATGAAGGTGTTCGCTCAGCTGTGCGTTCATGAGACTATCAAGGACCTTCGCCATAGTTGTGGCCAATGATATAGGGCGGTAATTATGCTTGTCAGATGGATCCCCGGTTTTGTTTTTTATTATTGGAACCACTACTGTTTTCATCATGTCATCAGGTATATAGGAATGTCCTATACAAAAATTAAACAATAGACTCAGGACTCTGGGCAGATGTACACCTGCATAACGCAAATGTTCTATACTAATACCGTCATGACCTGGTGACTTTCCCCGCTTCATCTTTCTTATGACATTTTGCACATCTGATGGCTTAATTCGACCGTACCTCTCACCAGGTCTGACGTCTGGTCCACTTAAATTATTAACATCACATGGCAATGGTTCTACAGTAAACAGATCTTTAAAAACATTTGCAATATTTTGATCCCCTACCGCTCCGTCCACATATTTAGAGACCTTTGTTACCATTTCTTCCATGTTAGGTAGCGGGTATGCGTCCAGCTGATTGTACCTATTGACGGTTTGGGAGTATTTAATTACTAAACGTTTTTGTGATTTGCATTTTTAGTGACGAGTACTTGTGCCCTCCAGGGAGAATGACTCTCTTCGATGATGCCGTCTTCTAGCAGTTTCTTTACTTCATCCGCAATGAATGCCTGGTCCTCAGGGCTGTGTCTACGGGATCGAATTGCTATGGGCTTGCAGTTAGGGGACACACTGGCAAAGAGCGGTATAGCAGGTACTGAGGCCTCTGCAACGCTGCATACTTTGAACGCGTCTTTAGGGCCACCAAAGGCGAACTCCAAAGTCGAATGGAGCGCCAGCACATCATGAGCTATGATCAGGTCGGCGCAAAGGTTCTTGACTATCAATAAATTGATGCTTTTGTAACAGTGGTCACCTAAATGTATGTTTTGACAGGTTGAACCGCTGACTTGTGATGTATGAGATAGAGAAGCCATTGAGACTGTCTGGGTACAAGGGCTTCGCTTCAGACGGCAGAGGTTGGCGAAGTCTTCATTTATGAAGCTAATCGAGCTCGCAGTATCAACCAGAGCTTGAGTTTTGATGCCTTTGATGACAGCAAAAATCATTGCCTTTCGAAGAGAGGCCGGCGAAGCAGCAATGATGGCAGAGAAATGTTCACATTCTTCTGGTGAGGTAATTGATGCACTAGTGTTGATCTTCGATCGGCATATCTTGCTAAAGTGACCTTTCTTGTTGCAGGATTTACAGACAGTGTCTCTTGCAGGGCAGTTTTTCCTGGCATGCAGTGATCCATCACAGTACCAGCATTTGCGAGCGAATGAGGAGTTAGTGAAATTTGATGTCATAGCAGCAGTTGTAGTAACAGTCTCGGGAGCAGTGTCGTAAATGATGTTGTATCGCGTTTCAGATGCTAGAGACACGGCATTGATAATGGGGTTGATAAAGGTTTTTAAATTTGTTTCCGCCATTTCTATTGACAGAGCTATATTGTAAGTTTGATCCAGTGATAATGATAAGCTCTCTAGAAGTCTCGAGCGTACTTTGCCGGACGTCATGCCTGCAATAAATGCACCGCGGATGGTGTCGTTTTTGTCAGTTTCTGCATCAACGCTGGTGAAATCGCAGTCTTTTGCGAGTTGTTTGAGGGATTGCATGTATATATCTATAGTCTCATCTGCCTGCTGCTTTCTCGTGGTTAGTAAGTGTCTGGCATAGATGATATTATTGGGCTTGATGTATAATTTGTCGAGCGCGGCAATCGCGGACTCATATGTTTCGTATTCATTATCATGGGCGTAAACCTTCGGCGAAATGTGGTTGATCAAAAGCTAGAGTTTAATTTGAGGCCATTTTGCGGCAGCATCTTTATCCGCAGCAGATAGTTCTGACTGAGCTAAAAAGTTGACGAATGTTTTTTTTCCAATGTAGCCATTCTTTTGCAGTTTTACTGGATGGGTCTTCGTCGAACCGTTCTGGTCTTAGGTACTTGTCCATTTATGTTTATTAAATTGAAATAATGAGAAAACCTGTAATTAGGTTTTAATAAACATAAAATAGTACATTATTTGATACAAAGAAAATCTGAATGACAGACATGACAAGCAGGAATAAAATTAGAGGTTGGCAAGGAAGGAGATTGAAACTCTAAGCAAATAGTTCATATCACATCAGTCACACTTTGTGTTGCTCCACATCGTTGTCACTGCGGTGAAATTGTCGACAATCTCGGGCACCATGGCTAGTCTTGGTCCAGGAGCGCAGGTCACACAGCCAGCATCAACGACATTATTCATCGAGGTCTTGCCAACGCCGGCCGTACCAGCGGTTTTAGAACCAAACGGCTTGATACGTGACGATGGGGACAGACCAGACGGCATGACGCTGATGCCTTGGAAGGTGGGTAGGCCTTTGGTGTGAGAGGCAACCTGCATCGATACCTTTGCGCCATCTCATGTTGCAAGCACGGTGGGCTGCGTTGGAGCCTCAAACGTCGTGAATACTGTAGTAACCTACATCACAGTATAAATATGACAGTACGGAAACTACGTACTTAACGTTCGAAACGGCACACTCACACAAACACGCGAATCGACGAGACCTCTAAGCGGACATCGCGGTGCTGTCAGTCGTGAGTGCCGCGTCAAGACGAGTGGTTGCGTTTATCTTTACAATATGTCGGCAATACGATGAAATTTTTCGTTGTTGCTTTAAAAGAGAACATATATACTGCAAAATAGCTGTATTAATTTACAAAGTATTAGACAAAATCGGTTTTATAGTACCCTGTCCTTGTTTCCCAATAGTTTATTTAAAGAAGCTATTCATTAGAATGAGAATTTATTATACTATAAAATTTAATAATAAAGCATTCCGAACATGTCGTAGTAGACGAAAGTATATTTCAGAAAATAATTTGTAATTGTGTCAAATAAGGATATTTGTTATGTACCTAGTGGTATTTTAACTGCGACACATGCGATTATCAAACTACTGAGGATATTCTTAAAACTTTAAGATAAAAAGAAAAACAAAAGTCAACACTCGTCCATACAAAACACTACACTGACACACAACACACCGACCCCCAACACACACACTATCTGCTCCGACACCCACGATACACACTGACACACACACACAAACACAACACACATCAAATCAAACCAATTTTTTATATTTATTTTTTTATTGAATTGTCTGATGGAAATTGATTTTAATTATTTCTGTATAAAAAACAAAAAAAAAACGATTAACTGAAATGTTCAACCTTTGTTATTACCGTTCATAACTCTGGGAAGAGAACTGTGTCCTGAAATACAGGCTCAGCCTAGCTCGGGCGCAGTTGCTCACATTTTATTATTTGTGCTTAATTCTAACTGCTAAAATTCGGTTCAACTTGTCATATTTTTATGGAAATAAATAAACTTATTATTAAACTTATTATTATTAACTATAGTCACACGTATTTTGGGTTAAAACCCAGTACTATGCGTTTCAACTTAGAAAAGGATGACCTTGGCCCAACCTATTTAAATTTTATTTGTAAACTAGTTATTTTAACTCGATTGTTTGATCACTACAGAACACAGAATCAGATGTTTTAATAAATAAAGTTCAATTTCGAAAACATTAAGAGTGACAACCCTAGTGCTGTAGTGGAGCGTAGGTATTTATTTCTACAACTAGGCCTAGTTTCCATACTGTCCATATTTATACTGTGCCTACATGGAAGTTACAGTTCTAAGCCGTTTACGGTCGAAAGGCTCGGGTCAAGGGCCCAAGTGCACATCTCCTTTTAAGTAAATTTCTCATCAACTGATTGACACTTCGCAAGACCAGAGGGCTGGTTCTTTTTTTGGGCAAAGAATTAGCATTGCCATTCAACGTGGCAAATCTCTCAGTCTTCTGGGTACGTTTCCGGTTGACTGCGACGTGGAGAAGTATTTAGCCTAAAAGTCCTGTTGTTTTTAAATAAAATTAAAATTCATTTATTTCGGACAACAATAATCCATATAATTTAGTATAAGTTTGTTTATATTTAGTCAGTTTGTATAAGAAAAGAAAAGAGAAAATAAGAAATTTTGTTATAAATATATGACACAATTTTTGTGAGTGAATTGCCGCCTGACTCCTTGCGCACTGATAGCAGCCAGCCTTTCGCCACGGGTTGCTAATGAAAGCGGGTGCAGATACTAAAAAGAGCTAACTGAACGGGCAATTGTTTTACGAATTATCAACGTTTTATTGGTGAGGACAGCAAAATGCTCATAACGCACTCTAGGGTTAAGATTACATTTTTGACTTTTCATTTTACTAATGTCACATGAAAATCTACTAATAATTATATGATTAGCTTATACGTGAGATATAAATCTAGACGTCTATACCTAATAAATTTCCCTCCTCAAACTGTCTTGCTCATACAGTACATCGACATTACGCATAAGACATAAAACAACAGCCATTTAAACATGTTTCACAAAAATAGGAATATTCCAATGCCTTCATTCGAAGTGCTACCAAAAAATCGACTCGAAAAAGAAATTCAAAGAATTGTGAATTCTTTTAATTTTGCACTTCATTTGTTTTTGTCTTCAAAATATTATGTTCAGTATAATCATCTTTATCCAAAGGGGTGGAGGTATCAATTGTTGCAATTCTGCGTCATGTTCGTTCTTGTTGCGATCTCGATCTATAGAATGTTTACCGATAACGTGAATAGCAAAGATATGAAGAATTCCGAATGTTACTTTTTCTCGTTCCTGGGTATTCTGTTTTACATAGCTCATGCGATTTGTTTTATAATATTCTTCATTTTGGATATCGTGCACAAGAACAAAAACATTTCTCTTATTTTGGAGATCCAAACTGTCTTTAAGAGCATCGATTTCAGTAAGAGTTTCCGAAGTTATGTTATCTGGAACTGGATTTATCTTTTTAGTTTTATCTGCATTGACATTTATTCCTATTCTGTTTATTATATTACGTTTTATATTAAGAATCACAGTGTCGCCGAGTCTGTTATGGACTTTATTTTCGACATTATGTCTATCACATTCAACGTCAACTACATTGTTGCCATCCGAGTTATAATTCTGTTGAATAAATATCTTGATGAATGGATAAAACCTGTCCTGATGTTGGATGAAAATAATGAACTGTGTGTGAAATTGCTCGAGGTTTACCGAAGTATTATGAAAGCCTACAATCTGTATAAAACCATATTCCAGGTGTTGGTAAGCTCAGATTATTGAAATCGATTTTCGCTCAAAAAAACTACTTTGTGCTATAATTAGTATCAAACTGAAGCACAGAATTATTTTATATGGGTTTATAGCCGACGATATATAGGGGACCATATACACGGTGTAAATCACCTCATCACGAAGCCGTCAACCAAGCATTCTGTACATGAAACTAAGTAACTTTACGCAAAAATTATTGCTGGGAAACGACTTTTTTTTGGGGGGGTGTAAAGTCATGTTTTGTGGTAGATCTTAATGTAACGCACTCAAAACATTGTGCTGATGGACGGACTAAATAGTACAGGGGTCGTGGAGGTGCTTAAAGTAAAAATCTTACATTAAAAACAGGGATTTTAAAAAATACATGTCAAAATGTTGGAACTTTGACCCCTAATATCTTCGCAACTAGAATGTTCCCAGGTATGGTGTAGAACAAAAAAATGATTGCAATGACAGGGAGAACCAGTGCCTTTCGGCTTCGTTAAGAGGTGTTTTACACGGGATATATTACATACCGAGTTTCCTTCGTGTACCGTAAAGCACGCTAAACCCCTGAAGTCATTTGTAGATCTTTGACACTCGTTACAAGTAGACAGAAGTCCGAAAGTCTTACCAAGGAGTATCGAATTATCCACAACTGGGTTGTGGAAGTGAGATAGGCAGTCCCTTCATGTAAAATAATCAGGTACATCGGTAAGACTGAAACCGACCACAAGTTGCTAAAAGGCTAGGCAGATTATAAATCACCATCAGATGGTGATGACTTATTAAGAACTAGCCTATTAATACGGCTCCGCACGCGTGGAGATCGGTAGTGGTCCCACGGGGTCGTACTAACGGGATAAGAATTATCCTATGTGTTAATCTAGGTTAGAAACTATCTAACAGTCAGATAACTAGTGGTTTTTGCGAGCGATGCAGTTACAAACATCCATCAATCTTACAAACTTTTTCATGTATGATGAGTTCTTTGACAAACAGAATGAAAATTAATACATTACTTATTTTGTCAATGAACTCGTATGTATCCCATTCGTCTAGTCAACATTAGCATGGCAGTGTACTCTAAAATATTTTTTTATTTTATTTTTACAGGCATTAAGCCAGGCAGCAGTGAATACTTTCAGAATTTTATTTATTTATTATGGTTTTATTTTTTTGTTGAAACAAAACAACGCAGTATTAAAAGACGCTGTGAGTACCTCTATAATTCTTCTTCTTAGTGGTCACGGTCGTCATCATCACGTCTTGGAATTCATCGTCAATCATCTTGCACCGCTGTCTTCCTGGTACATTCATGGCCGTTCTATGTACCTTATTATTACTATATTTATTTATTGCCGCTTTTTAAGTTAGGTTGCCAGTGATTCATCTTATTTATTAAACGATCAACTTTTGTAATTAAATAATTACTTACCATTTTTTTCCAGCCACCAATGACTTCTTTTCATTTATTATTATTTTTTGTTAAGACTTTGTTACTTATATTTCTGCATGTTTTATACTGCGAGAAGTTCTATATAACTGTTGAGGAAGCTGAGACGGCGTGTATACAACTTATGAAGAACAGGGACTGTCCAAGTAAGAATGTTTTGAGATAAATACCAAACTACGAATTAACCTCAGAACCCCGGAAATCTAACTAATAATGCCATTCAGTTGCATACGGTTACACTAGAAGCTACCCCAACATGGTTGGAAAGAGGCTAGATGGATGATGATAAAATCAGTCCAAATATTAAATCGAATAATTTCCTTACAGAGAGCCATAAACATCTTTGCAAGAGTATACTGCGAACAAATCGATCGTTCAGTAAGATGAGCTCATGTGGCCTGTTCTACGTAGACGCTACGCTACCAGGGTGTTTAATGGGAGTCATCATTAATTATGGCTTTGTATTATGGCAGTTCACGTTTATGTAAAGGTTTAAAGGAATAATAAAAGTTCTTTGGAGGGAATAGCTGATATTTTATTTCCAAGATGTTGCTCTGCATGGATATGTTGTGATGAGGAGGGATGAAACACCTGTGACTAAAAAAGAGATGAATATTTTGATGGCTGGAGAGAGAAGAAAATTTTAAAAAAAAATAGTGCGTGTGAGTCCCTCCGCGCGGAAGAAGTGAAACTTCGAAATACTACACGCATGCATTCAAGTGCCATGCATTCACTCTCGCTCCTCTTCCATGGTAGCGTTAAAAGTTTAACGCAACCTTGTTGGAAGTCGCATAAGAAGTTTCACTTCAATAAAAGATGGGTAGGTTGTATAAGGAATGTTTAAATGATAGTTGACGATTGACAAGTGAGAATAAAAGAAAAAACCATTACAAATTCAAATTAAAACTTTTTTTTTCAGACTAATGGATCTATATAGTGTAAGTATGAACTTATCCTATGTTAATAAATAACAAATCATAATAATTTAAAAATACACTAATCGCCTACATGAACATGTGCACGCACGTTTCTGCCAGTCTAATAAAAGGTCCGGCAACCTTGTCCGCCAGTGCTAAAATACTGTTAGGGCTACCCCTGAATCGCCGCAACATCGATGCACACCGTTTCGTACGATGGCATGAAAGTCATCTATTAGCCCGATGCACTGCAAAACCGAGGCCGAGCCCCAACAATATCCTTCTTTTAGGCCGGCACCAAGTATCAAGACACATGGAGGTAAGATGACGATTTCTGCATGATATTAGTCTGATTGCTTCATTTGGCTAGCAGTAGTAAAGCTAGCTACTCATAAGCTTGGTTTTGGATTCAAAGAACGGGGCAAAATTTTTTAAAGGGACGGACGGAAAGGGACAGGAAGACCAAGGAACAAATGGACGGATTGTGTGAGGATAAAAGAAGAAGGAGAAAATGATAGCGTGACGGATGACAGAGGAGAATGGAAGAGAAAAGTGTTGCACCGACACCAGGTAACATGGATCAAGGGCAGGAAGATGATCTGTAAATAAACTCGAGCACTATTTCACAGGAGGGAAACATAGCTGACGAAATATGTTGTAGATAGTCCACATAATATCTGCCTAATCTTTCGGGAATTCCGGCGAAATTACTCAGTTAAATATACTATTCCGTCTGTTTATTTTAAAGTAATCATCGCCTAGCAATAACGATCATCAGCAGTCATCCAGTTGAATTTCATTATTAACCTAATCTTTTCTGGGCTATATTCTAATTAGATATTATTGGCTTTGCTTCGACAGATGGTGACAAAAAAGGTGTAGTAATTGATGATAGTGATAAATGATGTTGTTTGATAGATGATAAGCATGTCAAAAAGAAAGTGATGGATGATGGATGGATGAACGTGGATAGTTAAAAGAAACACAATCAAGGAAATGAAACAGAAAAATTAATTGAAAGTTAGGACGATGGTGAAAAGGGTGAAAGGATGCAGGAAAAAGGTAATTCATGCTTAACCCCAAACTCGACTATTTACTAAATATTTTTGGGTCATCATCATCATCTGCCTAGCCTTTTCCATAATTTTGGGGTCGGCTTCCAGTTACGAGCTTACCCAAAAGAAGCCTGTTCACTCTAACTTTGAAGAGATTAGGGTTGTAATCGTTCAGAAACACAGACGCAGGCAGAGAGTTCCACTCCTTTGCTGGGCGTTTTCATAACTGAAAGACGTTTGATAACGCTTATTGAAAAACGGTGGAATAACAATAAGGTAGGGGTGGTCACTTGCAGTGCGACTAGATGTCCGATTGTAGAAGAGGGCCGGTGGGATGAGGTCCTGGAGTTCTGGGCACACTCACCGAAGTACAGCCTGTAGAAGAACGACAAGCAGGCAACCTTGCGGCGATGAACCAAGCTGTGAAGCTTGGCATCCACTAATTTTGGGTCGTCAATCAGCCTCTCAGCTCTGGCTTGGTATGCAGATACTTTTCGAGCCTCAGCGTGGGCGCATTCTGCATTATACCAAGACCGGGATCTGTGACCGAGTTGGATATTGGAGAATAGAATAAAATATACCAAACCCTGCCCAATCACGTCCGTGCCTCTAGGGCTCTCAACTGGAGGAGACAGTAAAACAGTTTACACATTTTCATTCACTGCGGACTGCCAAATCAATTGATCTTATCCTGAAATAGAAAAACTTTTAATGTTTTGATACAATTTCCATCTTCAATTGACCGATGTTCGATTACGTCTGACCCTGAAGTGCTGATGAATTTAAATATTTAATGTGTTGATAGCATTAATGTTTGCCTTGTGACATTAGTGGAATTAATGGGTGTTATATTTCGTTACTACACGTGTGGTGTAGGGAAACTAGGTTAACAACTATACCAGCTTCTGCCCGTGGCTTTGCTCGCGTGATGGTTGCAAATTAGCCCTAGGAATGTTTTACATAACCGTGGTCATAACATGCTTTCCATTAGTGAAATAATTTTTGTAATAGGTGGTCCTATTATACGTAGCTCCGAAGATTACCCCCTACATTCATCATCTGCCTAGCCTTTCCCCAACTTCATTGTGGTCGGCTTCCAGTCTTACCGGATGTAGCAGAATACCAGTATTTTACATAGAGCGACTGCCTATCTGGCGTACAGTCACGTCTAATAATATGTATACACTTAGCAAAACTGAAAAGTGATTTGCTCGTGAAATTACGGTTTCTACGTTAAGATAAGACCTATTTCGTAATAGTGTGGCTTCTAAAATTCCATGTTCGTGAAAACGTAAAACCTTAATCAATACAGTAGGAGAAAATCACTTTTAAAAGTTGCTGCGTGTATACATATTATTAGACGTGACAGTACACAACCCATTGAGTACTGGGTAACACGACACTCCTTGGTAAGACTGGTGGTCAAACTTTCGGGCCACTGACGACTGTTAAAGATCTAAAATAGACAGCCGGTACCAACGGCTTAAATGCGCTTTCCAAATTCGGTATGTAATGATGGTCACCCATCCACTAACCAACCTTGGCAAGCACGGGTTAACTTAACAACAAAAAAGCTAGTCTAGATTTTCAATTACTGTTTATTATTCAAAAATAATTTACAAAAACGAAAACTGCAATAATACAACAGCGTAATTAGTGATAACTCCTATCAAAGATATTGTTAGCGTAGCGTCAACATAGAACAGGCCACACGCGGTCATCTTGTTGAACAAGCGATTCGTTTGTAACACGTTCTTGCAAAGATGGGTTTGGCTTTCTGTAAGAAAAGTTTTGAGTTAAGAAATTATTGGTAACACTCATAAAATACTCAAGCTGGGTTTCAAAATATTTTAAATTGAATAGTAGGGAATTTATCAGGAAAACACTTATGACAGTTAAAATGTAATGCAATTTCAAGATTTCATTATGGTTTTGTCTTTAGTTAAATTCAAGCTCACGTAGCAAGGTGCCATAGCTCACAAAAAGTAAGCTGAAGTAACTATGGGCCGGCCACATTAGCCGTGGACGTGTTCTTAAGTAGAGACCGAAGTGGCAAGCGGAAGGTGGGACGCTCTCAGGCTCGGTGGAGCGACGATCTCCGCAAGGTGGCTGGTAGCTGGGATGAGAGTTGGCGAGAATCGTATTGGGTGGCGTGCGTTTGAGGAGGTCTATGTTTAACCAACTGCAGAACAAAAGCCTCCTCAATCACACGCCACTGCCACTGCTGTAGACTGATGACAATAATATTATAAAGCTTAAGAGTTTGTTTGTTTCTTGAACGCGCTAATCTCAGGAAGTACTGGTCCGATTTGAAAAACTCTTTCAGTGTTAGATAGCCCATTTATCGAGGAAGGCTATAGTTTATACATAATCACGCTACGATTAAAAGCGGAGCGGAGCAGCAATGAAAAATGTTGCGAAAACGGGGAAATGTGACGCAGACGAAGTTGCACGGGACAGCTAGTATACACATAAAAGCAAAGACAGCCCAACATGTAACAGGTAAATGAGTACAGGTTCGGTTTGCATGTTAGATCATCAGTTGCCACCAAGTTATCCTACTCGTTATTATGAATGTCTTACTTGAACAGTTCCTGTTTTTCATAAGCAGTATGCACGCCGTCTCAGCTTCCTCAACCATTATATAAAACCTCTCGCAGTATATACTGTGTATAACAACCAATGCTACATTCTTTGACAGCCACATAAATGACGTAACTACATTGAAAAGTGGAACCTGGAAACCAATAAACCACCAATAAGTTTCAGTTTTTTTTTTCATTCATCATCATCATATCATCCCGAAATTACCCACTGCTGGTTAGGCCATCCCTTTTTCTGCCAAACTTCCCGGCTCTGTGCGTCCCTTATACAGGTATACTTTGACGTTATCTTTGACCCACTGAGCTTTAGTATACCGCCTTGGTTTCTTATTTTTCATTAATTAGTTCGTATTGTCCCACTCTTAAATAAAGGCCTCCCCCAAATCTTTCCACTTATCTAGAAGGTGTGCTTCTTATCGTATTCATATCGTATCGCAATTCACGCAGAAGACATTCAAGGCGACCCGCCATCTTTGATTCGGTTCTAGCTGTGACAGCACCCTTACACGCTTTTTTTGCTTTGACTATATTCATATACCAGGCTATACATCCCATGGACACAATTATCTTATGAAAAACTATAGTTGGAACAATCCAGAATATGTGCACTATGTGATATGTGCAGAATATGTGCTAAAGATACTTACACTGCTTCCTGAGAAAGCAACTCGTTTACACGTGAAGATTACCATATAAACGAATATCATACTGCGGTAAAATGTATCAACCACGTGGCTAACTGTCTGTAACATAAAAATGTGTGTTAGCAAAAAGGCACTCTTTCTCAGTGCAATCTAGTGGACTCATAAAAATGATTTTTGACCTGAAATTCAAAGACTTTACTAATAATCACTGAAAAGTTCTACTATATATCTATACTTACCTCCTGGCACCATTGTCAGATCAACTCCAAGATACCAATTTATAGTATTGTCACCTCAACCTACATACAGAGTTTCATTTCCATACGACAAATTGAAAAAACAAGGAGGAAAACAAAAGCAGGGCAATTTTTTTATATTAAACTAGCTGTTACCCGCGACTTCGTACGCGTTATGTTCGCGATTTGCCTAGAATAAGTTTTTTAGTGAGGAGGTTCTTGATTCCAAATTTTTGTTTTTTAGTGAGGAGGTTCTTGATTCCAAATTTTTGTTTTGAATTCGTTACCTGATGTCTCCAGTATTAATACACCATCATCTGGCTAGTCTTTTTCCATCTATGTTGGGGTCGGCATTAAGTCCAACCGGATGCAGCTGAATACTTGGATTTTATATGGAAACGACTGCTTATCTGACTTCCACAACCCAGTTAGTACTGGGTTATACGACTGTCATCATCATCTTCCTGCCCTTGTCCCATGTTACTTGCGGTCGGCGCAACACTTTTTGTTCTTCCATGCTCCTCTGTCATTCGTCAAGCTATCATTTACTCCTTTTTATTTCATATTATTTCTCACACAATCCATTCATCGTTTTCTAGGTCTTCCTCTCCGTACCTATCCATCAACATTTATTTTCATCACTTTTTTTGTTTAAATTATAGTCATCTCTGATACACGCAATCTTTTTTCCTTCTTCTTCACAGCCCTGCTTTCTGATCCCCTCCTTCTCTTTTACACTACTAAACCGCACCACTGGTGGTGTCGTGATCCACACAATACGACAGGTCTAATCACAGACTTGTATATTTTACCCTTTAACTTGAAGGGCATCCGTGGGTCGCTAGTTATACGACTGTGAAAGGTCTACAAATGACAGCCGGTACCAACGAATTAGCGTGCTTTCCGTGGCACAATGGAAACTCGGTACGTAATCGGTGTTCTCCATCCATGGACCAGCCTAGGCAAACGCAACTTAACCTAAAGATCGACCCTAGCGATCTAAATTGATTTTATATGATTATTTTTCATTTGAAAGAACTTCTTTTATGTGTAATCTCCATCTCAATGTTTACAAACCCCTTTTCATTCAGATGGAAAATCATCAAATGACCCCTCCCGCTCTGGGTGGAGTGGAAGTGAGTGTCAGACGACTTGTACTGACTAAAACCCTTCCATGTTCCTTCTTAGACATTTGTGTTTCAGGGCCACGGTATCTTTTTCGAACAATCCCGCAGCCCCGGCAGGCATCGGCCCTTGGCTTGCCTTGACCCCTTCCAATTTGCTGACATCTCTTTTAGGCGCGCGTGGAACACGAACGTCCCGTCGCCACGGCCTGTCGTCGTAACACGGACGGATTATATGCAAGCCCTTAGTCAAAATCAACAGACCCGCGTCTACAATGGCCGACGCCCGGGGCGTCTCCCGTGGCGGCTGGGAAGCAAGGCTCTCTCCCTCTCACGTTTCGCCACCGCAGAAGGAGGTAACGGCTTCCCATTGCCCCTCGCTCCGCACCTTGGATTGAACCAGGGCCGGACGCGAGAGGTCGCCGCCGCCAATCGCCGCTAAGAGAACACGGCCGCGCTCCGCCCAAGCAGAGGAGTACTCTACGTTGTTCTCCACCGTGTCCTCTTGGCGATCCTCGCAGTGGTAACACCCGGGCGTTTCCTCCCGCCCGGTTCGGTGCAGGAACTTCCCGAAACAACCGGGCCCGGTGAGGACCTGCGGCAGGTGGAACGTGAGGGCGCCGTGGCGCCTCTCCAGCCACTTTTTAAAGAGGGGAGGGGACACTATTATGGCGTGCCCTGACCCCAACAAAAATAAGGGTAGAATTTTCAAAAATAGTAAACATTCATGTGAAAATTACAAATAGCCCACTAAACTTAACATTAAACCCACTTGGGGGTGGAATTTCCAAAAATACCTTTCTACCGTACTAAGCACTGGCGAGATTTAAAGTTAAATAGTTCAAAAGTAGAAGTAGTTCTTGAGTAATCAGTGAGTAAATAGTATTGCGGTGTCATGTATAAATGAAACTAATATTATGTCCTAATCCAGATCATGACCTGTCTCTCTTGTGGCTTTGATCCAAATCCGTTTAGCTGTGTATGCGTGAAAAGTTAAAACAGACTGATATATATAGACCGTTTATACTGTATCGTTGGTCTAGTGGTCGGAAACGCTACTACTGTGTATAAGGTCCTTGGTTCGATACACAACGCCGGGCGGTGTTTTATTTGTTTTTTACTTTTCGTTTGATTATAATAAGCTCGACCCTTATTATATGGCACTTAAACATAACTGGCGAAATGTGGGTGTACTAAATGGACACACCTCTGCCAAACCCTTAAGCGATTACAGGCGTGATCTTACGTGACTGCTGTTATTATCTGGTGCTTGCATGGCACCTGTATCTTTGCCAGTTTTCAGCAGAGCTGTCGCACGGGTCGCACCATTGACCAAGTAATACCTACTTACTTACATGTTAGCGAAGTCATTCTAAGATTAACAATGTATTTCTGTGATTTAAAATTTTAACGCTGGCGCGACGATATTTATAGGCGTTTGTGAGAGATTGGCTGGTCAAAACATGCGGGGAACATCAAGCAGCGTTAATAAAGTTTTAGGGGTATGGAGGAACAGGGTGTAAAGTTCCTCGATACTCCTTAGAAAAGGGAGGATCCTCCGACCAGGCAGGTGTTATGTCTGGTGGGCAACTGCCCGATAGTTGTTATCGGGTTTCTCTATATATACTGAAGTCGATGTAAACTTTGCTTGTAGGAAATTGATGTTAGTTCCTCCGTAGTGTCGTAGATGGCGCTGTAGTACTTTTTGTAGTATGTTACTTTTTGTGGTCGCTACAAAGTAAACTTATCGGTAACCATATGTTCAAGTCGTTTGGGATTGAAACTTTGGGACCGTGGGGTCCGAGTACTCATTGCTCACAGCCTTTTTAACGAAATTGCTACACTTATAGCTTATGATTTCTGAGAACCAAGATCTGGCTTTTGCCAGAGGCTAAGTATACCCAGGTAATGTGCCAGCCCATGTTCACTTTTGGGCACATTAGGTACCAGTTTTTTTATAAGTTTGTGAATTTACATTTATGGTTTAATTTGGAATGAAATAGATGATTGTTTTACTATTGTTTACATGGGTCAAAATAACTAAAAGGATGTATAAAACTATTTGGTAATGATTAGAAAATCTTAAAGCATTTAAAAAAAAATACAAAATACTTTACGAATTTAGGTTAAAAAAAAAAAACCAGTTGGGGCTCGAACCATGGTCATTCTTGGAAATCATACAGTAAAAAACAAAATAAAATACAAAAAGTGAATTTCATACTGGCTCAGGTTTGATCTTGGAACATGCGATTCGAGCGGCCGCTAAACCGTCGGGCTACTTACTTCGGTGACAATTGGTTTAAAATAGCCGTTCTATTCTAATGCTTGTCATGACAATTGTCAGTTGTCAAACAGTTAAGGAGTGCGGACATAATGCAATATTGCTCACCTCCTAAAGTTATTAGCGTGATAATATATAGCCTATGTCCTTCCCCAGGTTTAAATCTATCTTCTTGCCAAATTCCATTAAGATCCGATCAGCCGTTTAGTCGTGAAAAGGTAACAAACAAACAAACAAACTAACAAACAAACAAACAAACAAACAGAGTGACTTTCGCATTTATAATATTAGTATGGATACCGCTTGGAGGCGGCCTAAGTGTCTTCTGGCTACTATGATGACGATGAGTAGTTCTAGTTTTCTAAAGTATTGTGAACTTACCAACAACTGATATATATTCTTATGTAGGTTATAGGCCTTGAAAATATTTCGGTATGTGCCTAGCAACTGTAGGCATTGCTCTTCATTGTTCTGTACGCTATTCAACATCAGGACATCTTTTATCCATTCATCGAGATATTTCCTTAACAATATAATAACTCGGATGGCAACAACATAGTTGACAGCAAATGTGATAAACATGATGTCACAGAAAGAGTCGAGAATAATCTCAATGAGACTAGAATTATTATAGGACGGAATAAAAGAAGCACACACGTAGATGCCACAAAAAAGAGTAGTGAGCATTGAGATCCAGTTACAAATGACAAAACTCTGGATACTCTTACTGAAGTCGATACTCTTATGGATGGTCTGGATCTTAAGAATAAGAAAGATGTTGTTGTGCTTATGTACGATGTCCAACACGAATAACATTGTGAAACCGACCACATCCAATATGTAGTATAGAGCACTGAGGACTGTGATGAAGTTATTCTCCCTAGGTTTCATACTCCTGTCCGTCATGTTAATAGTGATCATTCTATAGAAACTCAATACACACATAAACAAGGCGAAGCAAAACGAAATTAATTGATATTTCTTTCCTTTTGGGTAAACATGATTGTTTTTTACTAAATATTTCGAAGAGAAGAAGAATTTGAGAACAAAATTAAAAGAATGTGCAATTTTTTGAACTTCTTTGTCAATGAGATTATTAGACGAAAGATTTTGAATAAATTGTCGTTTTTGGGACATTGCTATCATCGACAAATACTCGTGGCTCTGTTGGTTGTGCCAGTATCTGCTAGAATATGAATATAAGTGTTTTTTTTATTTTTTAATGTAATGTAATGGTGATGGTTTTTATCGTATTAAAGTAGGTAGTTATTCTAGGTACATTAGTAAATTAAAATTTACCTTAGTCTCTAGGCAAAGTATAGCAGAAAAAGAGATATTATAAATGTATTCCTTTTATAAATTGTTTAAATGATAAGACACTAGCTGTCCCGCGCAACTTCGTCTTCGTCACATTTTACCCGTTTACGCAACATTATTCATTGCTGCTCCGCTCCTATTGGTCGTAGCGTGATGATATACAGGGTGAAATTGAACAGATGCGACAAATTTAAATATACAATAATACGTGTTGTCAACAAAATTTAGAACATATCAAATGTAAAATTAAAAAAGAATCTAACAGTGTTACGAAAAACGTTAAAATAATTAAAGTATCAAAGAATTTCACGTACTACCGTTTTCGCGTAGTGGGCACGAATTAGGTACATTCTCGCTATGAATGAATCGCGCCGCCCCCGTCCGCCCGGCCGCCCGCGCATCTCTGTCCCGCGCGCACGATAAATAAAAATTTTGTGAAACCAAATTTCCCTTCATACTTTTGTCGGCTGAGGACGATCAAAAATACAATAAAATTAATAGTAAAACAATGTTTTAGTAAGAGGTATAACCTGAATAATGTTTGTTACAACAACAAATCAATTATTGTATTTTTGGCGTATTTAAAAAGTTGGAATCACAGTATTTACAATAATTATTAAGTATTTACACTAAATCAAATCAGTCCCCATTAGAGTTCAGAGACGCACTTGCATTACGTTACCACAGATTACCAGTCTCTATGCCAAAATCATGTGATGGCTGTGGCTGCGATGAATTCAATGTTGATCATGCTCTTTGTTGTAAAAAGGGTGGTCTAATAACACGTCGTCACAATGAAATTAGAGATTTGTTCTGTGACTTATGTCAACATGCATGGGGAAACGTAGTCAAAGAACCCATCATCTCCGAAGGAGACTGCGGACTACGTGGAGACCTTTCTTGCCGTAGCGTTTGGGATGCTCAGAGGGAGGCGTTATTTGATATCCGTGTCGTAGACACTGACGCTCCTTCTTATATTTCACGCACTGTTGCCTCTGTACTAAAATCCGCCGAAGACGAAAAAATTAGAAAATACTCAAACGCTTGTGAATTACGACATGCAACATTCACACCTCTTGTTACATCCGTTGACGGAGTCTTCGCTCCACAAACGTCTACCTTCGTAAAACATCTTGGAGCCGCAATCGCTGACCGTTGGAATAGGTCCTTTAGCGTAGTGATGGGTTGGCTAAGATCAAGAATCATCATCTCAATAATTCAAATTCAAATTCAAATTCATTTATTTTGTGAACATAAGTGAAAAATAGGTGGTAAAATATATAACAATCAGAAACTATCTATGTTCCGCTGTTAAGCATACAAAATGTTTCTATAAATTAGGTAGGTACATGAAATTAAATTTAGATCAAGAAAATAATAGTCTCAATGAAGAATCAATACAATTTGGTTAATTAAATTATTAAAATCATCAAAAAAATTACATTGCATAAAATGTTAGCTATAATGTCAAAATTAAAATTACATGCATGAAATGTCAGAGTTATGTCAATATAAGTAAAAGTCAAAGTGTATGAGCGAATAGGAATAATAAATAATATTTAAACATTACAACAGTTTGTCATTTAGAAATTCGCTAACAGAATAATAAACTTTTTCGATTAATAATTGTGAAAGTCTTTTTTTAAATTCATTAAGGTTTTTACACTCTTTAATTTGTTTAGGAATTTTATTATACAATCTGGGTGCCATTGCAAATACACTTTTATACAGAAACTCTGTTTTAGTAGGCAGAGTGAGCAGTTTATCTGAGCGACGCAGACTTTTAACAGATTTATATAAGTACATATTGTTCTTGACAAAAATACAGGATTCATAAACATAAAGTGATGGTACTGTCATAATTTTTAAATTTTTGAAATGTTTCTTGCATGATTCAGTAGATTTTATTTTGCATATAGCTCTAATACACTTTTTTTGTGCTATAAGTACATCATGAACCCTATAGGCATTACCCCAAAATATAAGGCCATACCGCAGAGTAGACGCGACATAACCGTGATAAGCCGCCAGCATGTGCATTCGAGGCACAAGACATAAATTTAAACCAATAGCCAAGTTATTCGGCTTTGATGATGGAGCAGCCCTACCTAGACAAGAATGATGTGGACGCGGCGTCCACATCATTCGGCGGCACTTACGTGTATTTTAATAATTGTCCAAAATGTCCACCTCAGTTTTGTAAACACAATTGAGCAGGGCGCCGCAAATTGACCTTAAGTTTTATTAATTAAAGTTTTTGATTTTACAGTTTCGAATGCACTCCTGATTTTTTGTTTTTTAGCTCGTCTGTCCAGCATGTTTTGAGTGATTCTTAGAATTCTTCCCAATGAAGGTGGGACATTAGGATATTTTAGCCGAAATCTTCGCTGCGTTTCACGTAGATTTCTTACGGTGTTGTACCACACGACAATACTGTAGGTTTGTTAACGGTTCACAACTATTTCGTCTCGTCCTAGGCATTGTTATGACAAACACAAGACAAAAATACAAATTATTCGCAATACGTAAAGTAGGATTTGCGGAATGCGCGCGCGACCATGACCTACAAACGTTTTAGGACGACTAATGAACTAAGGAAGGGTGCGGCGCGGGCGGGGCGGTCGCCGGGAAGGGATGTCGGCGCTGGCGCTCATGCGAGGTTTGGCAACGTCGCGCGATACTTACACTAGAAAATAGGCAAAATTAGGTAAATGACCGCTATGAACGGCAACGGGATTATTGTGCACTGCGATGAGTAGGACGAGCTTTTTTGATACTTTAATTTTTCTTATTTATTTTGCATATTAATTTATTTTGCTGGAGTACCTATAATTCGTACTTAAATAAAAATAATAACATCAATGGACCATTTTAAAGCGATAATCACGTAATTTTTTTTAACGATTTATTTTGTAGAAAAAACAGTTTATAATTACTATGTTACTGTAACTGAAGCTCCCATTTCTTTTTGTCGCATTTATTCAAAGTCAGCCTGTATAACCTATGTTACTTCTAATACCTCCAAGAATATGTGTACAAAGTTTCATGATGATCGGTGGAGTAGTTTTCGCGTGAAAGCGTAACAAACAAACTTACTTTCGCATTTATAATATTAGTTAGGATGACACAGTGAAAGAAAAGGTTTGAACTGTGGCAAATCTTTAAAGTAAATTTGACCTACAAAGTAGCCAAATTTATATTATCTAAATACAAGGTGTATTCGACCCTACACGAAACCATCAACCAAGTATTCGGTTTGTCAAACTAAGTTAAACAAACAAAAACATCACCATCAAACTAAGTAACTCTACGCGAAAACTATTGCTAGGAAAAAAATATATTCTTGGGATGAAAAATCACGTTTACGGAACTCATTGTAACTTCAAAATTTTCTGCTGATGAATGAATTGAATGGGGGTCGTGGAGGCATTTAAAGTAAAGTAAAGTTGTGTTGACCCCCAATATCCGTTACTAGAAGAATCCCAGGTATGGTGTAGGACATGTTTCACCTCTTTTTGTGACATGCTTCCCTGGTCTTTGCCTCTGTCGTCTCTTCTAAAATACCTTTTACCCTGTTGGTAACAGTTCCATTAGGGTCCTGCTGTGCGGCTACCATCACTGTGGCGAATGTGACGTATGGCCAAAGTGTGCTAGTTGTGAGAACAAATAAATCAAAACAAAATTGAAGCAAGTTTTTAAGAAGACACACAGATAATTATACTTCCTACTAAAAAAAATTAAGTTATAGTTAAGTTAGTTATCAGGTGAGATAGAGGTCAAGCGCGAGCCTATTGATTGAAAAAAAAATTGTGAAGATATGATATGATATGAGGTATGGATGTCTGAAAGCTTGTTACTCTTTCACGCAAAAACTACTATGGATCTGGATGAAATTTGGCACAGGGATAGATAATAGTCTAGAATAGTACATTTAAGATACTTTAATCATGGTAGTACGATCCCGTCGGTCAATTTCCGATCAAAACCCGGGCGCAGCCGAGGGCATAAGCCAGTAAATTCATAAAAATAATAGTAATTATTCATCAGAAACTTGCTCTGGAATACAAACTTGTGGAATCGGAAGTGCCGTACTATATACATACATATATTGGTATGGCCCGACGCAGTTCTCGAAGATGGCAATAGCACACTGTACTGGGATCAATCCATCATCACTGACAGGACTATTGTAACATAGCAAAACATAACGGTTCAGCATGACAAGAACCTCGTGAAAGCCGAGAAAGATAAGCTAATCAAGTATCTTGACTTGGCTCACGAGGTTGTCAACACGTGGGATGTGGACTCAGCGATCATTGTGCCGATAGTCGTATCAGCCAATGGCCTAATTGCCAAGGGCCTCGACCAATATCTGATGAGGCTCTCGTTAGGCAGCTGGATCAAGGGCTTGATTCAGAAAGCGGTACACCTGACACCGCTCGTATTGTAAAGAGGTTCCTTTCTCTGGAACCCTGACTGCCAGTAGCTTGGACCCTGTTCCCAATACCAGTGGGCTACAATTTTTTATATTTTTAAATGTTTTTTTTATTTTTTTTTATGAGGAATTATTTAAGAATGTATCACATACATAAATAAATAGAGGAAGATAAGATAGTAATGAATGGATAACTAATTAAACACTAATTCATTCCAATATTTTTTTGTTTTGATCAAATTTACATAGAAATGAACTGCCACAGCACAAAGGCATAATTAATGATAACTTCCAGTAAATATGTTGGTAGCGTGGCGTCGACATCGAACAAGCCACACGTAGTCATCTTACTGAACGTTTGATTTGACCGTATCACGTTCTTACAAAGTAGTTTATGATGGCCTGTAAAAAAAAAAAATAACATTCTAGTAAATTATAATTTAGGATCTAAGTTCTCAAATCGCATTTTTCCAAGTGCAACTATGTTCAAATTAAGACTCACATCTGAGTCAATAGTCAGACACCATTAACGTAGACTTAGTTGTGGTGGGATCACCATCATCATGTTAGCTAAAACCCCAACAGCTGGACCTGGGCCTCCCCGCCCATTTGCCACTCTTATGGCACCATCCAGCTGTACGCACTGTGGGAGACTTCCTCACGTTGCATTTTGCGATACGTGTTTGTCACTCCATGGTCACGCTTCGATCCCATTGGCATCTTGAGATATCATCATCAAACTACAACGGTCCACTGCTGGACAAAGACCTCTGAAATAGCTCGCTACTAAACTCGATTCTCGGCAACTCTCATCCAGTTGCTACCGGCCACCCTGCGGAGATCTTACGCTTGCCGATTATCTTGAGATAAAAAGTCGTTAAAGTATTCTTACTTGGACAGTTCCTGTTCTTCATCAGCTGTAAACAAGCCGTCTCAGCTTCTTCAACACTTATGTAGAACCTCTCACAATAGAAACTATGTATTATTATGAGCATTATAGTCTTGAATAGATATATTACCGAATCAACTCCAAAGACTGGCTGTACAAAAAAAAATAGACATCTCAATAATGCAATTAATTAATCTTAATATGACAAAAAATTGGTAATCAATTGATAACGTAATTAGCGCAGTCACTGATGTTGAATTGCGAAAATGAATTTCATTGAGAGAGAGATAGGGAGATTGTAATTGCTTATAATATTGTCCGCAGATAATTTTGAATATAATTGTTATAAATCTCTAAATAAAACTGGCAAACTCATAATTAGCACATACTTTGAAATACTACAAAAATAGATAAATGCAAAATAATATGCGGATTTCTTTAAAATACAGTGAAAATTCTCTAACAATAATAGACAGACAGTGTCACACTTACTTTGTCGCCCGCGAGGCAAAGTTTTTTGATCTCGAATATTATGTAGTAATAAGAAATCATAACGTAGATAAATTTAACCACTAGCTGGCTTAAAGTCTGTGAACAAAATAAGTAACTTAGGGTTTTTATAAAATACAGGGTGAAGCAGACATCGACGCACAAACGGTTACTTGTTGACTACAATACATCATTCCGAACTCACATAGAAATTTTTCATCGGTAATTTAAAAAAAAAACCATCTGTTCCATATATTTTGATCGAAGAAATTTCTATCTTTTCGGAATGATGTTCCCCTACGTCTGGGTCCTCTGGCTGGCTTGAAGACATCCCCCCCCCACACTAAGCCCGAGAAGGCGGCGCGTACTGTTCTACTCGCGCCTCCTTTAGACATAATTGGGGGATTTTTACACCTTACGCCTGGACAGGCCCGCGGGTCAAGCTAGTCCGGCGCAGCGGCGACGCAAGTGACTCCTTTGTTCTCCCCAGGGCGGAGGACATTCATTGAGGATTACCACATGGAGAAAAAAAGGCCTTGCAACACTCATGCGTCTTCCGGTATTCATAGCATGTATAGCAAAGAATATTATTTATTTTCTCAAAATAAGTGAAAAGATAAACTTACCAAGACCTGAAAAATTCTCTTGTACATGTCGTAGGCTTTCAAAATATTTTGGTATACCTCAAGCAATTTCTGACAACGTTCATCGTTATTTTGATCAACATTCAACGCCAGGATTTCTTTTATCCATTTATCGAGATATTTTTTTAACAACATTATAACTCTGATGGCAATAATATAGTTAACATCGAATATGATGGACAATATATCACAAATAAATTGAAAGGCAATTGTTGCAAATGGTAAATTTAAATGAAAACAAAAGTAAATAATGTGTAAATAGATATCTACACAAATGTATGCAAGTAGTGAGACCCAGTTCCAAATGATGTAATCCCGAATACTCTCGGTAGAGAAGATGCTCTTATGAATATTTTGTATCTCCAAAATGAGAAAGACGTTGTTGTACCTATGCACAATGTCCAAAATGAATAACATTGTAAAACAAAGTGATTGGATGATGTAAAAAAGAGCACCCAGAAGTGATATAAAGTCATTTACTGTTTTTTTCATACTCCCATTTCTGGAGTCTATGGAACACGCTACATACATACACAAAACATTGATGAATAAGACATAGAAGAAAGAAAATACTAAATACTTATGACCTCTTGGATAAATATGATTATTCTGAACATACAATTTGGAAGAGAAAAATAAATGAAGAGCAAAATTAAAAGAATGCACAATTTTTTGAACTTCTTTTTCGATGCGATTATTTGGGAGCACTTGAAATGCGGGCTTTTGAGTAATTTTACGCTTTTGGAATATTTCAAACATCTTCAACTGACCGCTGCGCTGTGTTACGAAATGTGACGGAATGCGTAGTACGTAGAACAATTTATTTTGGATATATTTGTGATATTACTTTGTATTGTCAATGTTGGTTGATTGCTAAGATAATTAAAACATTAGTAAAATGAGATGTTTTGAAAGTCACTAAATAACAACGATAACTATTAATGCTTAGTTCCGGCACCTCCTGGAGACACGTGGAAACAGTACATACACCGCACACAGGTCCCCATCAGGTGGTCTTCAGTGCTCAGAAGACTGTTATCGCCGCCCTGCATCCAAAATAATAACACCGCTATTAATTCCACTAATGTAACAAAGTAAACACTTTAGTTATCAACACATTAAATATTTAAAACGCAGTTATGACATAAATTACCCGTGTTCGTAATCGAACATCGGGCAGACGAAGATGAATACAAAGTTACACAAACTTGAAATTACAATTCCAAAGCATCGAATCCAAATGCCATCAAATAACGATCTCGAAGAAGAAGTTAAAAAAATAACGTTCTCGTTTAATTTTGCACTGAATTTGTTTATCTCTTCAAAATATTGTGTGAAATTTAATTGTATTTATCCAACAGGAAACAAGTATTTGTTATTATCGTTCTGCTATACGTTACTCATGGTTGCTTTGTGTATGTATCGTATATTCACCGCAGACATCACAGATGTTAAGATGGGACATTTTGATAATGTTTTCATTCGTTGCGTTGGTGTGTGTTACTACGTCATGCATGTAGCTAGTTTTATAATCTTGTTCATTCTTGACTTTTCGCACAACTACAACAACGTCTGTCTTATTTTGAGAATCCAAACTATCTATAAGAGCATCGGTTTCAGTAAGAGTGTCAAGAGTTACATTACATGGAACTGGATCTCAATATTAACCGTTATTTGTACTGACTTAGCCATTTATTCTGTTTATTATTTATGTTTTGATACCATGCCTTTGTCTGAGATAATCATTGATTTTATTTGTGACATAATGATTAGCGCATTTGATGTCAATTATATGGTTGCCATTCGACTTATATTGTTACTGAATAAATATCTCGATGAATGGATTAAAGATGTCATTCTATTATTGAATGAGAATCAGGAAAATATTGAGCAATGTATGAAATTGCGTACAATTTACCAGAATATTATAAAAGCTTATGATCTGTATAAAACTATTTTTCGGATATTGGTAAGTTTATGTATAAATTGTTTGTATTGCAATCTTATAACATGAGAATAAGTATCAGGCTCTCATCCATACTAATATTATAAATGCGAATGTCACTCTGTTTGTTTGTATGTTTGTTTGTTTGTTTGTTACCTTTTCACGACTAAACGGCTTATCGGATCTTAATGAAATTTGGCAAGAAGATAGATTTCAACCTGGGGAAGGACATAGGCTATATATCATTACGCTACGGCCAATAGGAGCGGAGCAGCAGTGAAAAATGTTGCGAAAACGGGGAAAATGTGACGCAGACGAAGTTGCGCGGGACCAGCTAGTAAGCCATAAGTACGTTACTAAAGCAGTTCTTTGCATACTCTAAACCTTTCTAGTTAATTTAACCCCATTATCTGACTTTTTCATGAAATCCCTCAGAAATAAAATTCTACAAAATAAGGCTGCTAAGGTAATTGTTAAGGCGCTGTTCCTGGTAAAAATAGGCATCTTTGAACAGTTTTTTAGCCAAATGTGTGCATTTTAGAGCAGCAAAAAAAATATATGTTAATCTTGAGCATATTTATGAGGGGACCTTCGTGTCCAAAACACGTTTTTGGAATAAAAGCCCGATGAAAAAAAATCGTGAACTTCTGAATTTCTAGCAAGTATAACGACATTACTGCTCAACAAATCTTGACTAAATTAATAACAGTGATGTAATATAGAATAATAAAGGGAACTGTTGTTTTTATTTTTCGTTTGAAATAAGATATTTGTAAGGATTAATATATTTAATGATAAATAATCCAACAAGTCGAATGAAACATCACGCCATTCGCGGCGTCTTGTCGCATCTCTTTTATTTCTACGCAGAGTGACAGTGAGCGCTGAGGCGCGGTGCTAGATGGACTTATGTCAATTTTTTTCGCTCGCAGCTGATTTTTTTTTCAAATCAATTTCGATTTGTTTGTTCTTGAAAGCTGCTTATTACATCTTATTTTGTGATTAGTTTTTTGTTGGTCTAAATTTTTGTGCGATTTTATTCATAAGTTGTGTAAATAAAAATATTAAATTGACCTTATATCAGTGGCGAAGAGTCAAAATTGTGCTTGAGGAACCTCAGTGGCGAAGGGTAAAAGTTGTGAAAGGGGAACCCGAAGAAACATATATTGTAAGTTGGTTTTATCGTCATTCCCGTTTTTAGTTTTTACCGATCCCGAAAACCATGAAAAATACACCCATGACGAAAGAACTGAAAATGTGGTTATTATTAAATTTTTATTTTGATCAAATTTTCGTTATCAGCAATCACGAAAACTACAAAAAATACAGCCATGATAAAAATACCAAAAGTTTTCGTGCGTAGGCGCCAACTTGATCTAGAATAAAATTTAGAGGAACTATAAATAAAATAAAAGTAATCTTATGTAAATGAGTCAACAAAAAAAAAACCGGCTTTGTACCAAATATGTTATTGACCATTACTGATTCTATCTTGTCTACATACTTGCTATTTCTGCCCCTGTTTTTAATAGATAATCTTCGGCTAACCTAGTTCGTTCTTCCTTCCTTCTTAGGAGATTTCCTGCCTGTTGTACATTAAGAAAAATGGGCAACAAAAAAAATACACGGAGGACACTAAAAAGATCTTATTCGATGAAACATAAACACATGATGGAAGTTGTAAAGTAAGTACCTACCTTTTTGTGCACACCTTATTTTGATTGTATAGATTATTTTGTTGTTGTAAAATCATTATGTATTTTAATTTAAAAACTTATTTGTTTCAATGTTAGATTACAAAAGTACTCTGAAC
Organism: Cerastis leucographa; assembly: GCA_963082945.1. Lineage (NCBI taxonomy): Eukaryota > Metazoa > Arthropoda > Insecta > Lepidoptera > Noctuidae > Cerastis > Cerastis leucographa. The sequence goes on from OY720355.1 coordinate 20,379,872, forward strand.
ACGAAAACCCTGGGACATTATTTGTAACTCCAGGAGCCAATCCAAAATCAAATTATGATGAGTAAGTATCAACTTATCCACTTCGCAACTACCAGGCCAATTGTTCTGAATCAATAATAGTTCATGTAATACAGGAAGACTAACCTTACCGAACCGTAGGTTCTCAGTTAAGGTACTATATAACTGTCCACCTGCCTGTCTGTCCATCCACTCATACGTCCACGCATTGTATTCGTACGTACTGCGTTTTTGCCATGTCTTGTTTTTTTTTTGTGAGGCTGAACTGTCCCATTCCTGGGCAAAGAGCTTCCTCCATTCCTTCCACTTTTCCCAATGAGGTGCAAGCCACTTCTCACAAAATAACGAAAATGCCATCAACGCGGACTTGTTTTTTTTTTTTTGTTGTGAACAAAATTACAAAATAACGTATTTTTTTATTACAGAGAAATCACTGACGATGATGAATGAATTTCAAGAAAATATATCCCCACCAGTTAATGGTTGAAGAGTCGTTGACATTATGCATTTCATCCACCAGCTGCAAACTATATCCAGCCACAGTTCATTGTATTCATGTATTCGATGTTTTTTTTTAGTTTGGAAGAATATTATTCTGCGGTGGTCCCGTTTAAATTTGGTAAAGATCTGATGCTGATCTTCGCAAATATACATTTAAACTCTTTATGACGGAAAATCTGTCGTGATTGCTGCAATCGTTTGAATGTTCATAGTATTAATAATAATAATATCATAACACAGGCATGCATCACACGTTTTTATTTTATATTTTTTTGTTTACAATTTCACCTAGAGTCTAATGTCTTGTGTCTTGAGGCCAATAAGGCGTAGTCGACTGCCTTATCGGCTTCGTTGGCGGCGGGGCTCCGCCGAAGGGGCTCCTTTATCTGTTTTCAGGGTTTAAAGTAACCTAACACGAAGGGAATGGCGGGGTCTAAGTTCACTCGCTCACTAAACCCCGCCATCCCCTTAGAAGCTTACCTATCCTACTCGGGGTGTTGCATTGCAAGTCCCGAGCTCGCTTTGCTCGCTCTTGGATCCTAAGCTTTTGTAGTTTAAATAACTAAAATAAAATAACCATTTTGCCTATCAAGTTGTACAAGTTTCTGCAATAACCTTATTATAATAAAAGTGTATTTTTTTAAGTGAACTATTTTCCAGTTTTGTTGTCGCAAAACGATGACCAATCAAACATTAATCATGTTTGATTGGTCATCGTTAAAATTTTCAGTGATATTTCAGAAGTGATATTTATATATAGGTACGTCAAAAATAATAAAATTGAATTAGAATAATTAGATTGTTTTAATTTTGTGTTCTCTTCGGATCCTGCTCATTCACCTGTTCATGCATTTATTCATCCACCTCGTCCAGGACACCCCACTTCAATTCAAGAACAAAATAAAGACATCATGAAAAAAAAAATTTAACGACATGGCGGATGAATGGTAATTAAAATCATCTGGATGGTGATTACGTCAGCAATACTTTCTGCAAAATTTTGTCGATTTTTATTTGAAAACATGTGGTGTCGCGCGAACCAGATCTTCCTGATTTCCAGACATTAAATGGTATTCAGAACATACGTGAAAGCTAATACTTACTTCAAATTGTAAAATGAAAGAACACAGATTGCTGTCGTCCAAGAAATTAAGTTAATCACATAAAATGTATTTATTGTAAATTTAGATGGTGTGACACCCAAGGTAGCTACGCCACTGTACAAGTCCACACGATGTGTTCTTATGTAGCGTAATTTACATTTAGTTAGAACATAGAGAAAAGATTCAATTTTTGCCAAATGAAACCTTCCCACTACCTACCTTCAACCTACCTTCTACCTACCTGGCGCCTACCTGCTACTTACCTGCTACCTACCTGCCACCTACCTTGCACCTACCTGCCACCTACCTGCTACCTACCTCGGTCAATGTCAAGTTATGGCGTGACCAAGGGAAATAAGGATAAATTTATCTACAACCTGTTTTTTTTTATATCCCATAACTCTAGGATATGATTTAGACCATATCAAAGAATCAACTGGCATATGAATTATGTTTCAATCACACTTTTTTGAAGTGAAACTTCTTATGCGACTTCCAACCAGTTTAACGTTTTCATGGCGGTGGAATATTTTCTATTACCCACCAAGAGATGGCGCTATTACAAGATTTTTGACTACGTAGTTCTACTAGATAATACGCAAGATGGCGTGCAAACAGTCATGCATTCGACTCTTCGGTGTGACCAGCCTTCGCTCAATTTCCATGAGTAGAATAACCTCGATAAACTTATGTAATAAAAAGTGTACAACAATAAAATATTATTTAGAAGCTCAATAAAATAACGAGACTGAATGCCTGGCACTCGAACGCATTCATGTAGTATTACGAAGTTTCACTTCTTCCGCGCGGAGGGACTCCACGCACAATTTTTTTTTTGTTGTGTTTTTCCCATGTTCTTGGCTATGAGTTATTGGTATGAATAAAAAGAATTACTCGTATTTATCAATGAAACTACTACTATTTTACTACACTTCTGCGAAGTTTGGCAACCTCGCATAAGTAAAGATTCGTCATACTGTTGAAAATTTTTGACCTAAGTAAATTATGATTGATGATATCTCCGAAACTATGCATTTTTGGACCACCAATTCTAGGAGTTTTAGTATTATGTTTACCTACAGAATATAATACTAGAGTTATGAGATATCAAAAAAAAACAGGTTGTATATATAGATTATTTATTATTCGTCTGACGAATTTGTTACATAATATTTCGTAAACCTTTTCTATAAAATAATAGTTTTACTTCGTTTTACTCCTATTAAAAAATTATGAACATATTTTAAAAATAGTTAGGTACAATATACTTTAAAAATAAGATACATAAATAATTGCGTGTGTTGAGATTCGAACCTACACATCGCCGCGTAAACAATGTGCGATGTCGGTTAGCGGCGCGCTTGGCTAATCGTACGCTTACACTAAGTGGTGAAATTAAGCTTCTATACATTTATTGACGTCGCACATCGGCGTGATTCGGGACTACTCGACCCCCTCTTCATATGTTTCACCCCCTCAAATGCATGAAAGTCGTCTAGAACCGCGCCTTAAACATTCAATCTTGTATTTTACAGACGTTAAGCCACGTATTTGAAACATTTTTCCGCAGTTTAATTTTCTTCTATCTGATAATCTTCAAGTCTAAGCAATATGCACTAAAAGACGATGTGAGTATATAGGTTTCATTTAATTTTTCTCTATATGCACGTAGCAGACATACTAAGGACCTGGGGGGGGTTACTAAACTCTAAACTTTTGACCACGAGCTAGACGCTCGAGTCGCGTCGCTTTTACAAGACGCGTTTCGCGTCTTGTAAAAGCGACGCGACGGTAGAAAAAACATATAAAAGTGCTTTGTGCATGCGATGCAAGAAAATAAGTGGCGATCCCGCTGGTCGGTTGAGTCAAGTCGGATCGCATGACGCTGTGAACCCCCTTTCCAACCTTGTAGTTACTTATGCCTGCGGCTTCGCCCGCGTGTAACTCGGTATTTGTCCCACAGGATCGTACAACGGGATAAAAAGGTTCCAAACTATCGTTATGATCTCAAATCAAATCAGTAATTTTTCATGATTGACCAGCTAGGGGTGCAGAGACAGGAACTTCCTCTCAATGAGGGGCGGTTCGAGGAGTACTGCCTTCTGAATCTGGCTCTTGATCCAAATGCCAAGTGGGAGCTTCGATAGATGTTCATCGAGGCTTTACCAGGCCAATTGCCGTAACGACAATCGGTACAATGATAGCCGAGTTCACATTCCACGTGCTGATAGTTGAGTCGTGTGCGCAGTCGACATATTTTATTTGTTTCTCTTTCTCAGCCTTCACGAGGTTCTCGTCATGCGGGATGATACCTTACGCGGCGCGCTGATCGGTCTATCACCACTATGTCAGGCTTATTGGCGACAATAGTGCTGTCAGTAATGACAAACTGATCGTGACATGGTCTTTCTCGAGAACTGGGTCGAGCACATACTTGTAGTACGGTACCTCAGCTTCCACAAGTTTATATTTCAAGGCAAGTTGCTGGTGAATAATCCTGGCTACGCTGGTTGTGTCTGTGCAAGTACTCGCCGTTACTTAGACGAGAACAACCAGAAATAATATGTCTGACTGACCTGGGCGGTGGCATGCCCATCACACGTCAACCGTTCCGTCTTTCATAATAATATGTTTCCGGTAGTTGTTCGTCAACATAACTTCATCCATAATCACACAGACAAAACCTTCAGTTTCCCCAAAAAGGTCGCCGAAATGTATGCAGGACACGGGTGTTAGGAAATCTACATCCGGCCTATGAAGAACCCAGTAGAAGCGCCGGTGAAGCTCCTTGCTCTGCCATACCTCCCTGCGATCATTAATGTCTAAAACTACAGGCTTGCGCCAGTTCTCGTTAGCCAAGAAGAGCGGGATAACGCTCTTGTCCACTGAGACCACATCTCGGTGCATCCCCACGTCGACTTCTAGGAAGTATCCCCTGAGACTGCATACCTACAGTTGTGCAGGGTCTTCGCGTTTAAAAAGCCTCGACCCCGGCTCCAACTTTCCGAGATATCACCGTGCCAATAGCAGACCATCTTGAGCTTCTTGGCGTTACGTTGACATCAACCCTCAATTTTGGCTCATATATTGAGGCAAAGGCACCTGGCTGCCAAAAATATGACTGGAATAGAGATTCCAGGTGAAATTGTGAACTACTCAGCCTTTTAAGCTAGAAGTTGTGCAGTCCGTCCGGTCCCGGAGACTTCCAGTTCGGTAACGGATGAACTGCTCTGGCAACATCTAACGGTTTTATTAGAACTTCTTCCATTTCTGGGATAGATTCACATACTCGATCGACATCTTGCATCCAGTCAGCCTCAGTATGACGGACGAGCGCCGACCATATACTGCGCCAGAATGAACTAGTGGCGGCATCATCTGGATGGCAAACGTTAGTCACATTTTTCTCGGGTCTCTCCCAAGCTCTTTATGCGAACCTCTCATCGCTCTGGAACATGCGATTCTGCGAGTATCGATCATCCCTCCACTTACACCGCCGAATACGATTCTCCCCATGCATAAACTTTCTGATTCAGAAAGTCTATAATAAATAAATAAAATAAAAATGTTTTATTTCAGATTTTTTGGAATCCATAGAATGTTAGTACAGTAAGAAAAAGAAAAAAACTTAAACAATTAGTGTTAGTAATAAAAATGAAAGAATACAAAAAAATATACGAAAAAGACATAACAGCTAACATTATTTCGTCATATGGGTCCTGACCCAGTGTTGGACGTATCGCGTGTCCAACCTATCTGCTATAACGGCCAGGATGCTGTTGGAGCTGGCGCGCAGCCTGCAGAGCGCCGCGGCGTATCGCTTGCGGAGCACGGCGTGAAAGCCATCTATATGCGCGTCCGCGAACATGCCCGAGGCACTGCACCAGCGCGGCAGCCCCAACAACGCCCTGAACGCGTTGTTGTACTGGACGCGCAGAGCGCTAAACGATCGTTGTGTATAATGGGCCCACAGACTGCACGTGTAAAGCGATGTGCAGTGCGCTCTAAAGAGTGTTATTTTACCGACCATAATAGAGCATTTATCGCTCAAAAGAAATGTGTTCGAGCCATTCAGGGCATTCCACCAGACGTATCTTGTCGACCATTATTTAAAAAACTCGGTCTGCTACCACTACCCTCACTATATGTTTATGAAACATGTATGTTTGTACGCAAACACAAATACCTATTCAGAACAGCAGCAGATGTAAGTTCTAGAAATCGGCGTGACAAATTTAGACTTGTTTTAGATGAATTCCCTCGATCAACAAAATATAGTAAAAGCTGTTTAGCCATGTCTGTACGTATATATAACAAACTAGCTGTTACCCGCGACTTCGTACGCGTTAGGGTCACCTCACACCGAGACGCGACGCTGCGCGCACATTTTAAAGAGCGATTCAAAATTTAACTTTATTTTCTACACGAATAGATACACATTTCGTTGTGAGAATACGTTGCGCCACGCAGCGCTGCGCCACGTGACGCCTGCAAAGAAATGTGTATCCTTTCGTGTAGAAAATAAAGTTATATTTTGAATCGCTCTATAAAAGTGTGCGCGCAGCGTCGCGTCGCGTCGCGTCTTGGTGAGAGCTGACGCTTAGGGTCGCGATTTGCTTAGAATAAGTTTTTTAGTGAGGAGGTTCTTGATTCCAAATTTTTGTTTTGAATTTGTTACCTGATGTCTTCAGTATTAATACACCATCATCTGGCTTGTCTTTTTCCATCTATGTTGGGGTCGGCATTTAGTCTAACCGGATGCAGCTGTATACTTGGATTTTATATGAAACGACTGCCTATCTGACTTCCACAACCCAGTTAGTACTGGGTTATACGACTGTCATCATCATCTTCCTGCCCTTGTCCCATGTTACTTGCGGTCGGCGCAACACTTTTTGTTCTTCCATGCTCCTCTGTCATTCGTCAAGCTATCATTTACTCCTTTTTATTTCATATTATTTCTCACACAATCCATTCATCGTTTTCTAGGTCTTCCTCTCCGTCTCCATCCATCAACATTTATTTTCAACACTTTTTTTTTGTTTAAATTATAATCATCTGTGATACATGCAATCTTTTTTCTTTCTTCTTCACAGCCGTGCATTCTGATCCCCTCCTTCCCTTTTACACTACTAAACCGCACCACTGGTGGTGTCGTGATCCACACAATACGACAGGTCTAATCACGGACTTGTATATTTTACCCTTTAAATTGAATGGCATCCGTGGGTCGCAAGTTATACGACTGTCAAAGATCTACAAATGACAGCCGGTACCAACGAATTAGCGTGTTTTCCGTGGCACAATGGAAACTCGGTACGTAATCGGTGGTCTCCATCCATGGACCACAAATACAAATGACAGCCGGTACCAACGAATTAGCGTGTTTTCCGTGGCACAATGGAAACTCGGTACGTAATCGGTGGTCTCCATCCATGGACCAACCTAGGCAAACGCAACTTAACCTGAAGATCGACCCTAGCGATCTAAATTGATTTTATATGATTATTTTTCATTTGAAAGAACTTCTTTCATGTGTAATCTCCATCTCAATGTTTACAAATCACCCTTCCCGCTCTGGGCGGAGCGGAAGGGAGTGTCAGACGACTTGTACTGACTAAAACCCTTCCATGTTCCTTCTTAGCCCTTTGTGTTCCAAGGCCACGGTATCTCTTTCGAACAATCCCGCAGCCCCAGCAGGCATCGGCCCTTGCCTTGCCTTGACCCCTTCCGATTTGCTGACATCTCTTTTAGGCGCGCGTGGAACACGAACGTGCCGTCGCCACGGCCTGTCGTTGTAAGATGGACGGATTATGAGCAAGCCCTTACTCACCATCTACAGACCCGCGTCTACAATGGCCAACGCCCGGGGCGTCTCCCGTGGCGGCTGGGAAGCAAGGCTCTCTCCCCCTCACGTTTCACCACCGCAGAAGGAGGTAACGGCTTCCCATTGCCTCTCGCTCCGCACCTTGGATTGAACCAGGGCCGGACGCGAGAGGTCGCCGCCGCCAATCGCCGCTAAGAGAACACAGCCGCGCTCCGCCCAAGCAGAGGAGTCCTCTACGTTGTGCTTCACCGTGTCCTCTGGGCGTTTCCTTCCGCCCGGTTCGGTGCAGGAACTTCCCGAAACAACCGGGCCCGGTGAGGACCTGCATCAGGTGGAACGTGAGGGGGCCGTGGCGCCTCTTCAGCCACTTCTTAAAGAGGGGACTTATCACCACTATTATGGCGTGCCCTGACCCCAACAAAATAAGGGTAGAATTTTCGAAAATAGTAAACATTCATGTGAAAATTACAAATAGCCCACTAAACTTAACATTAAACCCACTTGGGGGTGGAATTTCCAAAAATACCTTTCTACCGTACTAAGCACTGGCGAGATTTAAAGTTATTAATAGTTCAAAAGTAGAAGTAGTTCTTGAGTGATTAATCAGTGAGTAAATAGTATTGCGGTTTCATGTATAAATGAAACTAATATTATGTCCTAAGCCAGATCATGACCTGTCTGTCTTGTGGCTTTGATCCAAATCCGTTTAGCTCTTTAGGCGTGAAAAGTTAAAACAGACTGATATAAGGAGACCGTTTATACTGTATCGTTGGTCTAGTGGTCGGAAACGCTACTACTGTGATAAGGTCCTAATTGTTTCGATACACAACGCCGAGTGATGTTTTATTTGATTTTTTTCGGTTGATTACAATAAGCTCGGCCCTTATTACATGGCACTTAAAAATAACTGGCGAAATGTGGGTGAACTAAATGGACACACCTCTGCCAAACCCTTAAGCGATTACAGGCGTGATCTCACGTGACTGCTGTTATTATCTGGTGCTTGTATAGCACCTGTATCTTTGCCAGTTTTCAGAAGAGCTGTCGCACGGGTCGCACCATTGACCAAGTAATACACCCAGGTAATGTGCCAGCCCATGTTCACTCTTGGGCACATTAGGTACCATTTTTTTAATAAGTTTTTGACGTACTTTATTTTATTGTATCGTTTTTATTCGTGAATTTTTATAGTTTAATTTGGAATGAAATAGATGATTGTTTAACTATTGTTTGCATGGGTCAAAATAACTAAAAGGATGTATAAAACTATTTGATAACGATTAGAAAATCTTAAAGCATAAAAAAAAATACAAAATACTTTACGAATTTACGTTAAAAAAAAAATTCCAGTTGGGGATCGAACCATGGTCATTTTTGGAAATCATAAAAAAAACTAAATAAAATACAAAAAGTGAATTTCATACTGGCTCAGGTTTGATCCTGAAACATGCGATCCGAGCGGCCGCTAAACCGTCGGGCTACTTACCTCGGTGACAATTGACCCAAAATAGCCGTTCTATTCTAATGCTTGTCATGGCAATTGTCAGTTGTCAAACAGTTGAGGAGTGCGGACATAATGCAATATTGCTCACCTCCTAAAGTTATTAGCGTGATAATATATAGCCTATGTCCTTCCCCAGGTTTAAATCTATCTTCTTGCCAAATTCCACTAAGATCCGATCAGCCGTTTAGTCGTGAAAAGGTAACAAACAAACAAACAAACAAACAAACAAACAGAGTGACTTTCGCATTTATAATATTAGTATGGATTACCATGTAAACTTAAATTATTAAATGGCAGACTGTTTAAAATTCACTTGTTTAAATGGCTAAATGATAATAATTTTTATAGCATTAAGGAATACCTTGAACATAAGTTGTGTTAACCAATTTGCATGCTTTAGTCTTAAGCAAAACATGTATGAACTTATCTTTAACTCATGTAACACCTCTGTATACCATGTTTTACGCAAATAAATAAATATGAATATGAATATGAATGAATGAACACTCGCAGCACAACGCTTGAACCTGTGAGCTATCATATTTGCTCTGATCGAAAGCGCCCTACGCTCTCTGTCCATGTCCTCATCATCACGTAGGTGTTCAGTGACCATGTGCCCAAGATACTTAAAGCGGGTGACCACTTTCATCGGTATTCCGTTTAAAGTAACGGGAGGTACCTGCTCCGGTGACTTAGTACCCGCCTTGAATATCATGAGCTCACTTTTTAAAACATTATATTTGAGGCCATGCCTCGACGCGTACAATTCACACACATTAACTAGTTTTCTAAGGCCGCCGATCGTTGGGCTCAACAAAACCATGTCGTCCGCGTAACTAAGATTGTTAACACATACGTTGTCTACGTGGCAGCCAACATGTATGCTGCTGAGCTCAACGATCAGCGCATTAATGTATAAATTAAACATAAGTGGGGATGACAATCCACCCTGTCTCACTCCACATTGTAATCCATATGGATCTGATAACATGCCTGCCCATTTGACATAGTTAACTTGACTATGGTACCAAAACTTTAGGATAGCAACAGTCTCAGTAGTAGAGGTAATTTTGTGTCTTTAAGCTTATCCCAGAGTTTGTCATAATTGACAAGGTCAAACGCCTTTGAGAGGTCTAAAAAACAGGCATAAATAGGCGTTTTTCTACTGGTGTTATACTCAACAGTATGCTTTAGGCCCAGTATAGCGCTTTCTGTAGAAAGTCCGGCACGGAAACCAAACTGTGCATCGTGTAGGTGGATACATTCCGCCAACTGGGCCTCAAGCACACTGTCCAGTATCTTCGCAACGACTGTCGCAAGCGAAATCGGCCTGTAATTCGATTTCAGCGAACTATCTCCTGTCTTGTTCTTCAAAATGGGAGTAACTATTGTTTTTGTAAGTTCACTGGGTAGGTAAGAGTGTCCAATACACAAATTAAAAAACATCGACAACATCTATGCGCTCTGTGACACGGGAAATGTATTCTTGAGGACTGACTCCAGTCCCCGAGAATGCCCGCCTCACAACGCGCATCACACGTGGTCGTGTATTGCCCTCCCTGAAGCAGTATAGTTGGCCGATGTACCCTGGCCCCGTCGATACGGCACTCGATCCTGCGTTGCCAGGCTGGTATAGCTGGTTTTGGTCGAGTAGCTACGTCACAATTTGGGGATTTGACGTTAGCTAAACGACAAGCCGTTACACCTTACAATACAGGATCGAGTGCCTCACTACTCTCAAATATATTCTTGAGTTGCGAGACCAAGGTACACACCAGTGCCCTATTTTTCTTATGCATGGGTAACCTTGGTAATCGGGGTCTAAGTTGGGCAGGAGTGGATTGATACTCATGAAGCGCATCTTCCAGAGTGCTTCTCAGGCGGTCGTTGCACTGGCTATTTACGGTGGCAACCCTATCATCTTCCTCTACAGAACAAAGAATGGACCGCGGTGTGATTGCGTCAATAGTTGACGTTTGCACCGCGGTTTGCACCGAAGTCAAGTCTATATGGTTGGTCAGTACCTCTGAGCGCAGCCTATCAAGTACGGCGTCGTCCAACATGTGATTTCGCTGGAGAACCCGCACCTGATCCGATAGTCGTTTGCCCGAGACGTTGACGGTTGTTTCAAGAACTTGTAAAAGTGACAGCTTCCTAACACGGTGCGCAGTGAGGTTAGTTCCCCCCTCTGTAGACCCGTTATATGCGCGCGTTACTTTCTCGTTTACAGACTGAGTCCATCTCATGCGCTGCACACAACCTCCGGCAGCGGGGAGCCATCTCGGGGCCCCTAGCTCCGAAGCTCTTTGGTAGCCGGCCTCTCCCCGGCCGAACGTACAGGTGTTGACGACGGCGACGTCGACTTATTATTATTGTTTATTTCGATCGACAAGACTCATAGTTTTAGTAACAATATACTTACAAACTACGTTAGTTATACACTTACAGAAATTAAAACAGAAACAGATTGTGACATCACTGCTGCAAGGTGACCCAGACGAAACCTTGCAGTAGTGGTTCGCAAGCTCACAGTCAAGCTTGCTCGCTATCATAGATAGAATGCTGTTGGCGCTGCTCCGCATCCTACGGATCAAGGATGCGCACCGTTTCCGCATCACCGTGTAGAAACAGTCCACGTGAGGTTCAGCAAACATCCCAGATGCGCTACAGTATTGGGGCAACCCCATCAGCACCCTGAATGCGTTATTGTATTGGACGCGAAGGGCGCTCTTTGGGTTTTGATTATAATTAACCCACCAACCGCAAGCGTAAAAAGACGTGCAGTACGCACTAAATATAGTGCGCTCTTTATGATCTCAAATCAGTTCAGTAACTTTTCGTGATTGAGCAACAAACATCTATACATCCATGGTCAAATTTTCATAATAGTAGTAAGATATATGTATGATATTGATAACATTTTCGATGTTTTCAGATGTCGATGTTCGACAATCTGAATTCATTAATTTGGATGTCAAAGATTATAGTACTGGTTATGATGCATATCATACATTGCGAGAGATTTTATATAGCTGTCGAGGAAGCTGAGAGAGTGTGCATACAGCTTATGAAGAACAGTAACTCTCCGAGTAAGTGGAACAAGAAACACCATCATTATCTTGCCTTATGTAACTAAAAGCGTTTCAACCTCGAGGTCAAGCGTAAACTTTTTAAAAAAAAAAGTAATTTTTTTCGCGAATTGGCATATCTGGAATCGACATATAGGGAGTTATTAAATTCATTTGGGGTCGGCGCACCATATCTTATTCTTCCATACTTCCGTAAGTTGAACAAGAATACAAGGAGAAATTATGAAGCAGCTTGAAAAAGATTGTAGTCAGCCTGTATTGACTACCTCGTTGTTCTTGGGCCGCAAGCGTGGCTGCTGGGTATGAGGGCATGGGTTCGACTCCTAGGTTGGACAAAGTGTTTTTGGGTTTTTCTAGTAGGAATTTCTCAGTAACGGCCACAGATTCCTGGATTGGATCGACGGCAATGCGCTCGCCCCTATTACTTGGGACTTTAACATCATCATCTTCCTGCCCTTGTCCCATTTCATTTGGGGTCGGCGCAACACGTCTCTTTTCTCCATACTCCTCTGTCATTCGTAATGTTATCATTTACTCCTTTTTCCTTCATATAATTTTTCACACATTCCATCCATCTTTTCTTTGGTCTTCCTCTCCCTCTCCATCCATCCACATTTATATTCATCACTCTTTTAGTCACATGTGTTCCATCCCTCCTCATCACATGTCCATACCAAGACAGACGACTCCCTTTCATCTTTTCTGTAATAGGTGCCACTTTCAAACTTCCTCTTATATGCTAATTTCTAACTTTATCCATTTTAGTCACTCCACACATCCATCTCAATATTCTCATCTCTGCTGCATGCAATCTTTTTCCATCCGTCTTTTTCACTGCCCAGCATTCCGATCCATACAGTACGACAGGTCGTATCACGGACTTGTATATTTTCCCCTTTAACTTGAGGGGCATCCGCGGGTCGCAAGTTGTTCCAGTAACCTGTCGCCATTTCATCCATCCTGAGTTGATCCGTTGCGTTACGTCCCGGTCTACATCACCATCTCCTTGGACAAGCGACCCGAGGTACCGAAAATCGGAGCAGATCGGTATGGGCGTTCCGGCAAAGGCTATAGGCACAGGACTGGAGAGACCGCCGAAATCACAAAACAAGTATTCTGTTTTGGTTCTACTTATTTTCAGGCCAACATTCTCCAATCTTTGCCACCACACCTCCAATCTGCTCTGGACCTCTAGGCCACTCTCGGCAACTAAAACAATGTCGTCAGCAAACAGCATACACCAGGGAGCCTCTTCCTGTATGTCCGACGTAAGAGCGTCCATTATCACCAGGAAGAGGTAAGGGCTTAAAGCCGACCCTTGGTGCAAGCCAACTACCACATTGAAGCTGCCGGTAGTGCCCGCTGTAGACCGTACTTGGGTTTGACATCGACTGTACATCGCTCGGATCAACTGCACATACTTCCCAGGCACACCTTTCAAACTGGCGAAATATTGGTTTAACTACTATTAAATACACTTAGGCTTAACCCTTTGGGAACACAGATCTGATGTTATGGTGTCGGCTTCCAGTCTTACCAGATACAGCTGAATATCAGTACATGGAGCGATTGCCCATCTGACCTCCAAAAGACAGTAAGTACTGGGAAAAACTCGGTAAGACTAGTTTTCCGACTTTCGGGCCACTACCTGTAACGACTTTCAAAGCTCTTTAAATGACAATCAGGATCAACGACTTAACGTGCTTTCCGCAGAATGGAGAAAATCCGGGATGTGAAAGATGGTCACTTATCCACAGACCGACTTTGAAAAGTGCGGCTTAACCTCGAAAATTGACCCGTGCGCCACGTGCTCCTCCCCTGTTCTATCAGCCTATACTATAATTATAATTTCTCTTTTTACAGAGGGTCAAAAGCATCTTTGCAAGAACGTGTTACATACAAATCAGTCGTTCAGCAAGATGAGTGCGTGTGGCCTGTTCTATGTAGACGCTACGCTAGCAATAGCATGGCTTGCATCACTAATTATTCCATTGTAATCTTGCAGTTCTTTGTTTTGTAAAGTTATTACTTATTTTACTCAATACTCAATACTTTATTGCATTCCACATGTTATTCTTAGATGGTAAACTTATAATTAGATCATAATGGACCCTGTCGGGCACAGTAAATAAGTGAAGTTGGAGAGAGGAAGCATTTTCATAAAATAAATAACATTAAAACTACTAACTACTAAAAAACAAAACAAACTACTGTACTAAAACAATGGTTTAGGTACTTTCTGAGGTAAACTAATAGCTTAAAAGTAAAATATAGATAGGCATATATTTAGACAAATGTTCTTAGTAAGATTTATAAATAGTCTCGATTAACTACTTAAGTTTATGACTTAGATATTCGTTTACCGAGTAGTAGCTTTAATTGATCAAGAATATTTTAAGATTGTTTAGGAATATGTTAATTTTTTCTTCTTTCTTAATTATCGCGGGCAATTTATTATATAATTTAATGGACATACACGGTGTAAATCACCTCATCACGAAGCCGTCAACCAAGCATTCTGTACATGAAACTAAGTAACTTTACGCAAAAATTATTGCTGGGAAATGACTTTTTTTTGGGGGGTGCAAAATCATGTTTTGTGGTAGAACTCAATGTAACGCACTCAAAACATTGTGCTGATAGACGGATTGAATAGTACGGGGGTCGTGGAGGTGTTAAACAAAAATCTTACATCAAAAACTTTTATTTAAAAAAATACTTGTCAAAAAGTTGGAACTTTGACCCCTAATATCTCCGTAACTAGAAGGTTCCCAGGTATGGTGTAGAACAAAAAAATGATCGCAATGACAGGGAGAACCAGTGCCTTTCGGCTTCGTTAAGAGGTGTTTTACACCCTTTATATACGGACTTTTAGAGTGCATTTTTTTTTAGCTTGGTAAATTCAGCCTAGTTCGGTGTCTGATTAGATAGCGTGTCTAGATGTCTTCGCGTTTGGAATAAAATTCTTGATGTTTCCGCACAAATTTGCATGTTTCTAAAATGTAAATACAAGGAAAGGTTAAAATGTTATGTTTCTGAAAGTAAGGTTTGCAACTATCTGTTTGCTCAATGTTTGCCAGGATTCTGACCAATTTCTTTTGCAGGGTGAAAAGTGTTTGTGCACCTGTACTGTTTTTTTAAATGAAAATTATAAAAACTCACTGCATTGTATCATTAATATTAGTGAATATTGGATACCGTAGTACCCAGCACTAACTGGGTTCCACTACCCAGTGCTAAACATGCAGCGACTACCTATCTGACCTCCAATGTTGAGAGTTTGGACTCCTGCTTAAAGTTTAATAGCAATGTGTGACGCGCATGTCTTTTCTATAATCTGTCTAGGCGTTCTCTCGTCCATAATAATCACATTTTTTTTTCTTTGTCTGTCGGGTAGATTATTGAAAAGTATTGGCCACGTATTTTTTCTTTTTTCACGTGGTCATAAAATTACACAGATATATTGAATTGAAATGGTGCATGACGTCACGTGTAGGTAATTTTTATACCTATTTGTGACGTAGAGAGCCCCCACTCTCCAACTTTAATGAGATTTAACTAAGTAATTTTTTGATATTTTGATAAAACAAAAAATACGTGTCTAATATTTTTGTATTACCGTCTGACGGATAAAATAGAATGTCGTTTTCTTTACCAAGTCTTCACCGAGTGTGTACTGCCAGTTACGTTGTAATACTCAAATATTCTTCAAATAGTACAATTATTTAAATCGCCCTTGTTCTTACTTCATCAGAGTCAGATTCATTCGTCCAAAGACTGGAAGCCGATCCCAAAATAGTTGGGAAAAGGCAGGCAGGAGTTGTTGATAATGACTGTATTGCATCATCAAGCATATTAGATACATTACAATAACATGGGCGGTTACTATGACATTTTATAGTCAAAGTCAAAGCATTTATTTCAATAAGACCATTACAAGCACTTTTGAAAGTAAAAAAAAACAAAATAAAACGCGAAGCTACAGTCCCAGTCACAAGGCATAATAACTTATGAAAGTACTGTAGTTGTCCATTCCGTAGCGTAGATCTCTATGGAGAAGAATGGGCAAGAAACTCCATGGACACTCTTTTAAATCAAAATATGTTACAAAATCTTGGTTACATCATTCATGTTAAGAATTACAAATATGTGAGAACGATGTAGGGCGGATGACAGGCAAGTTAAGAGCGTCCAGAGTAACAGATTAAATCAGTAATTTAAAATAATGTAATTAAAATAAACCGTGGCAGCTAAGAGATGACCAGTCACAACTGACAGCGCCCGTTCACGAACATGACGCATGTATCAGCCATCATTCAACTCAACCATTTTGAAGGGAACTAAACGACCCGACACACCCGCCACCATCAGCGTGCCATTTAAGTGAGCATGACATTCACTCAACCACCAGGGTAATTTTGCGTCAATGAAAGATGTAGGTACTCATTAAATGGTGGCTTTACAGTACATATAGCATTATTACTGCAACTGCTATAGTGCATATAGCAGTTGTCATTCCAGTGTGAGAAAGAGACGGAGCTATAGAGGACGTCTAGCACTATCTCTCTCCCGCTCTGGAATAGGATTCAAACAATACTGCTTTAAGACGTCATGGTAGGCCGCCAGGAAGTCTTTTTGTGTCCGCCTATGTGACCACGTTTTTAGGGTTCCGTACCCAAAGGGTCAAACGGGACCCTATTACTGAGACTTCGCTGTCCATCCATCCGTCCGTCTGTCACCAGGCTGTATCTCATGAACTGTGATAGTTAGCCAGTTGAGATTTCTACAGATTATGTATTCTGTTGATGCTATAACAACAAATTCTAAAAACAGAATAAAATAAATATTTAAGGGGGCTCCCATACAAAAAAGTTTTTTTTTTAATTAGAGGAAATGTCAACAATTTAATTAAATCTTACTTATCTAACAGAACTCAAATAACAAATATAAACCACATTGATGTAAAAAGTAAACATGAAATTGTATTTCAATCCTCAGAACGTATAGTTTCGTTTGGTGTGCCACAGGGAAGTGTTCTAGGGCCTCCTTTATTTATATTATACATTAATGATCTACCGAAAGGCATCCCTCAACCTCTGACACCATTTTCTGATGATAGCACCATAACGATACCTTGTAAAAGTGTTGATACTTATGAACGTGACATAAATGATTCTATAAATCTAATGGTAAAGTGGCTAGATGACAATAACTTAAAAATTAATTTGACAAAAACAAAACTAATACATTTAAGTCAACGGATCAATAGTAAGAGTAACTTAAATATACACTATATATGTATGTATCTGTATTAAATATTTAAAGGAAACTTATATAATTATATTAAATGTAAAGTGTCTATGTACAGACGTCAGCACATCAAGCTTCAACTATCTGTCGAATTTCTTTAACAAATTTTCACATTTATTGTTAACTAGCACTACGCCCGCGACTTTGTCCGCGAAAATTGTGATATAATATAGCCTGCAAGTATGTTACTCAGTAAAGATGTAGCTTTCTAATGGTGAAAGAATTTTTAAAATCGGTAGTAGTTTTTCCTGTTTATAAATCTGTTTATAATCTTTCCTGTTTATAATATTAGTTTAGAAGAGTTCAAGGTTTATTGGGAAAATTTGACAGCTTCGGGTAACGTAGGCGTCCGTATTATCGAATAAAAAGTACAATATAATACGGATGATATTAATGTAATTTTATTATATGGGTAATATCAAAATAAATTGTACAGTCACCAAAAAGAAACAAAAATGAATTTCGTTACAAAAATGAATTTCGTTACAAAAATGAAAAGTGTTACAAAAAGGAAACAAAAAGGAACTAATCGGGCAATTTCACACTATGATCAAAACAAAATAGGTTTCCGTTTTTTTTTTATTTTTTATGATCAATCACATAATAACTCAACTAGTTAGATACAACTTGGATAGGTTCATCTGAACATAATAATAACAAAAAAACAGCTTTTGATAAAAACTTTTAAATCACAAACACACATTCTTTTACGAATTTAAAAAAAAAAAAAAAAAAAATTATATAAAATTTATTAAGTTTCTTTTACGAATTTCTTCATATTTTTCGGGATCGTTTTGTTTCAGTCGTTCTCAGTAATTGCGTTGTCGTTCTGCAGTTGTCATGGGCATTTTTTCTAGAACAAATCTTAGATTACTATCTGGGATTAAAAGCAAACTTTAGAAAAAACATAGCAATATTTTCACATTTTTTCGTATTAAGAACATTTCGTGAGACATGATTAATTTGATGTCAGGTAGGATTAGACATTTTACTAACGTATTCATTAATTATTTGCCATAAGTATTAGTTTCAATCTCGAACAGATCTTAGTCATGAACTCAAACCACAGCGGTGATGGCACGGCCGGTTGAAACAAGTTGGGTAAACACGAGTAAAACTATAAAAATAACATTAGTAAATAGATACTTTCCTTTCATTTACTATTCCTACTATTCCTAGTAGGTAAGGTGAAAGCATTGCTAGATTTTTTTTTTTGTAATAAACTACACGTGTGACGTATTTTTCAGCAGTATAAAATCATCCTTACTTCCTTTTTGTTAACTCATTTTTGTTACGTAACAAAACTTTGTAAAAAATTGTAACAAAAAGGAATATAAAACACGTGTTTAATATAACCTCGAACGAATTAAAAATCAATAAAGCTGCTTAGATAAAATTGTTGTTTATTTTTGATATACACGAGAGTAATACAATATTTAAATGGTCTAAAAGTAAATAAATAACTTACCAGGTGCTGAACAGACCAGCACACAAAAGGAAAGTATTATTGTTGAAAAAATTCACCACTGACTTAGGCACACTGCACTCAGAAAAACGCAAACGTTGCAAAATGGCCGACTGTCACTAATTAGTGCTACGTGATTGGCTGCTAACAAAAAACATCGTGTTGCCGATTCCACTTTTTAAAAACTACCAAATATTGGTGTTACAAAATAGAATCACAAAAATGACAAAAATTGTGGACGCGGATTTGATTTAAGGTAATTATCTATTTCTTTATAATTTTTAAAAAATAAAGCAGGATCTAGATAGCCTTTATAATACTGAAGTTCATTTTTTCCTCTAAAAAAGGAGGAGGTTCTCAATTCGGATGTTTTCGATTTGGAAAATTCTTTTTTTGTTGGAAAGGGTATACTTCCTAAATGGTCCCATAGTCACCAAGTCGGGATCTGATGATGAAATCTTGGCGAAATCGAGGGAACTCTTCAAATGTTATAGGAAAACGTACAGTGATTTTAGTATTTTCTACAACAAGTGAAGCATTTGCGTCCAATAAGAACCATTCTACCATCAGATCTGATGATGAATCCAAGAGACAGGCTTCGGAACTCCATAACAAGGCAATGAATCTCAGCTGTGTTTGGGCTTGTTGGAATTGTAACGGTATGCATTTTCCAGGTGTATACACCGATTACGCTGAGATTTATGATCCGATTTGCGGGATTCTTCTTTAGTTTGATGTGGAATACCTGCCATTTGGTCCCATAAAAAATTAAGGCTTATGTTTAACATAACACCAGATAAAGTAAATATAACCTTAAAAAACATTTTTATACTGCCTAAAATAGTAAATGATCACCAGAAATAGTAAATGATCACCAGAATTAAAAACCTGAAAATCACAGCTCCGAACTAAGGCGTAGTCGACAGAGCCCCGCTACGCGGGGCTCCTATTTCTCTCTGCAGGGTTTAAAGGAGCTCGCTTTGCTCGCACTTGCTTCCTAAGTTCTTCTTGCCACAAAATTTGGTGATCATTTACTATATTTGGTGATCATTTACTATATTTGGTGATCATTTACTATATTTGGTGATCATTTACTATATTTGGTCTTTGAATACAATTTTTTTGGTGTTTAGTATTTTTTTTTGGGTAACGTAGCTTAGGATCTCAAAGTATTTTTTGGTGCTCATTATATTTAATCCCAAAAATTAATATAGTGTGGCCATATAGTTTTCATTTTATTAAAATTTTTGTTATATGTAAATTTTTCACGTATGTACACCGATTTCTCCGTGATTACTGGACCGATTTAGATGATTTTTCATTCATTTGGTAGAGCAGCTTGCCCGGTGGAGCCATATGACTTTTATTATCTTAGCTTAGGTACTTTTTGAGTCATCCTCTTTATTATTCATTTTGTCCTTTGTCGTATGAATGGACGATGTGCTGGTGTCTAGTTACAATGTAAAAATTATACTTGACTAGGATTAAAGTGAGATACAACAACTGAAAAGGCTAAAATAAAAACTTTTTTACAAAAAAAAAATAACCGACTTCCATAAAACACAAAAAAGTGGCAAATAATTTTAGTTTCGGAAGTCGGTGGCAAAAAAGTAAATGAAACAAACAAGTCACCGACTGCCGAAACTAAAATTATTTGCCACTTTTTAGTGTTTTATGGAAGTCGGTTATTTTTTTTTTGTAAAAAAGTTTTTAATAGCTTGAATTAATGAGATTGTAGCACGCAAAAAAACTAGAGGCATTTTTGTAACGCACAAGTCTTCGAGGACATCATTATTTACATGGGAGAAATGTGATATACCCCCAAACAATAATGTGTATTTTAAAAACTATATGCTTTATTATGCTCAGAAAATTCATATTATTCATCTCTAATTCTGAATGTCTACGTATCAAAACTGGTTTTATAAAATATACGCATTATTTCGATAGGACCTACCATGGACATTTCAGCATGTCTGAATGTACAATTATTTTTGATATTACCCATATAAGATGTTGTTTTGCATCCACCTCAAAATTCAGGAGGTTGTCACAAAAGATATAAATAATCATTCTAAATAATCTTTTCTAATTTGAATTACGGTACATATTTAATTATTAAAAAACGCTGCATTTTCTTGTTGTTTAAATTTGTTTTAATTTGTTGTCAGAATTTCAAAATAACCCCATTAACGTGGTTTAGGGATTAAGCATAAACGTTTCAAATTGTTTGTATGTGTGAAAGCGCGGTTATAGGGCGAAGATCAGATGGGTCGCGTTTAAAACACCACCCGTGTTTTCACACTTATCGAATTCTAAATGTCTGTAAATAAGACAAAAAAAAATACTTATCCATTATATCCCCTCACTTTGGGAAGATTGTCTGTACAATGAGAGATCTTCATAGACTGGTTCGGAATACATTGATTGGTCGTCGAGCGTACATAAAAAAAAAAAAAATTGCTTCACAAAATTACTAGAAGTTTTATTTTAAAATCACATCGAGAATTGTAGTAAGACAACTGTTTGGGCAGTTATAAAACTGAACAGGCGGAGGGGCAGAGTAGCATCTATGGTGAAGACACCGCATGCGTCCATTTTCTTGAACGCAGCATTCTGCAGCCGTTGCACGTTCTTGCATGCTCTTCTCTGCGTTTCTGTGGAGAATATCAAGCATCATTATCATCTTGTTTTTTTACTGCCTCGTTAGTCTAGTGGTGGCAAACGCAACTACTCAGCAAGAGATCCTAGGTTTGATTCCCGGTTCGGACGAAGTCTTATTGGATTTTTCAGAAGTGTCATCAGGAATTTCTGAGTAGCAGCCACGAAGGCTGGATCAGTGCCTGGTTGAAGGCTAGTGGCTATAATTATTACAGAGGACTTTAATATAATTGGTGAAATGCCCTTAAGGCTACGGACACGAACTCAGTGGGCGCGGGGCGGCGCGGCGGCGGCGCGTTTCAATGCATAGATTTATATGGAACTAGCCTCGAAAGCAGCGGCGCGACGCGGCTGCCCGGCGAGACCGGGTGTGCGTTGCCGCTCCGCTGCCCGAGCCGCAGCCACTGCGCCGCCGCGTCTCTTCGTGTTCGAGGCCTTAAGCGCTGGACACACAGAAAAGACACAAGACGCTGACGGGGCGCGGACATATGTCTCTTCCGCGTCCTTTTCATACAATTATACATTTTTCGTTCGGAGTAGGTGTGTTATAGAACACCTTTCTGTATTTTTAGGGTTCCGTAGCCAAATGGCAAAAAACGGAACCCTTAGAGATTCGTCATGTCTGTCTGTCTGTCCGTCCGTATGTCACAGCCACTTTATTCCGAAACTATTAGGACTACACAGCTGAAACTTGGTAGGTAGATGTATTCTGTGAACCGCTTTACGATTTTTGTACAAAAAAAAAATAGATTAAGGATACCCCTCCATACACGGAACTGAAACTAAAAAAAAAAAACCTCTAACCTATACGTGCGGGGTGTCTATAGATAGGTCTTTAAAGGTAACATTGAGGTTCCTATAACCATTTTTTTTCAAAGTCAATGGTTTGAAAGATAGACACTTCCAAAGTGGTAAAACGTGTGTCCCCCCCCTCTAATTTCTAAAGTAAGAGGAGAAAAATTCTAAAAAAAATATGGGCATGTAGAAAGTAAAAAAAACTTTCAACGAAAATTGTTTTGAATAAGATTTGATAATTAGTTTTTGAGATATGGGACTTTCTCACTAAACTGCAGCAGTAACTTTGTTTTTTATTAACTTACTATGAAAAACAAATTAAATTTTGCGGTTGAGTGGAAGTTTACTAATAAATGATCGTTCAATATATTGTTATTATATTGTTTGGGGCTATGGAACCCTGTGTGCGAGTAAGACTCGCACTTGGCCCGTTTTTTAGGGTTCCGTAGCCGAATGGAAAAAAACGGAACCCTTATATAGATTCGTCATGTTTGTCTGTCTGTCTGTCCGTCCGTATGTCACAGCCACTTTATTCCGAAACTATTAGGACTACACAGCTGAAACTTGGTAGGTAGATGTATTCTGTGAACCACTTTACGATTTTTGTACAAAAACAAAAAAAAAATATAGATTAAGGATACCTACACGGAACTGAAACTAAAAAAAAAAAAAACATCAAACCTATACGTGCGGGGTGTCTATAGATAGTTCTCTAAAAATGACATGGAGGTTCCTAAAACCATATTTTTTCAAAGTCAATCGTTTGAAAGATAGACACTTCCAAAGTGTCCCCCCCCCTCTAATTTCTAAAGTAAGAGGAGAAAAATTCTGAAAAAAATATGGGCATGTAGAACGTAAAAAAAACTTTCAACGAAAATTGTTTTAAATAAGATTTGATTATTAGTTTTTGAGATATGGGAATTTCTCACTAAACTGCAGCAGTAACTTTGTTTTTCATTAACTTACTATGAAAAACAAATTTAATTTTGCGGTTGAATGGAAGTTTACTAATGAATGATCGTTCAATATATTGTTAGTATATTGTTTGGGGCTATGGAACCCTGTGTGCGAGTAAGACTCGCACTTGGCCCGTTTTTTTACAATTGGGCGCAAACGAGTAAGCGTCGTGTCCGCGCCCTGTCTTTTCTATATGTTTTGCGTCGAGACGCTTCTATACATTTTTAACCGACTTCTAAAAAAGGAGGAGGTTTGGAAAATTCTTTTTTTGTTGGAAAGGGTATACTTCCCAAATGGTCCCATAGTCACCAAGTCGGGATCTCATGATAGAATCTTGGCGAAATCGAGGGAACTCTTCAAATTTTATAGGAAAACGTACAGTGATTTTGGTATTTTCTACAACAAGTGAAGCATTTGCGTCCAATAAGAACCATTCTACCATCAGATCTGATGATGAATCCAAGAGACAGGCTTCGGAATTCCATAACAAGGCAATGAATCTTAGCTGTGTTTGGGCTTGTTGGAATTGTAACGGTATGCACTTTCTAGGTGTATACACCGACTACGCTGAGATTTATGATCCGATTTGCGTGATTCTTCTTTAATTTGATGTGGAATACCTGCCATTTGGTACCATAAAAAAATAATATAGTTTGGCCATATAGTTTTCATTTTATTAAAATTTTTGATAAGTATATGTAAATTTTTCACGTATGTACACCGATTTCTCCGTGATTACTGGACCGATTTAGATGATTTTTCATTCATTTGGTAGAGAAGCTTGCCCGGTGGAGCCATATGAATTTTATTATCTTTGCTTGTACTTTTTGAGTCATCCTCTTTACTATGCATTTTGTCCTTTGTCGTATGTATGGACGATGTGCTGGTGTCTAGTTAAAATGTAAAAATTATACTTGACTAGGATTAAAGTGAGATACCACAACTGAAAAGGCTAAAATAAAAACTTTTTTACAAAAAAAAATAACCGACTTCCATAAAACACTAAAAAGTGGCAAATAATTTTAGTTTCGGAAGTCGGTGGCAAAAAAGTAAATGAAACAAACAAGTCACCGACTGCCGAAACTAAAATTATTTGCCACTTTTTAGTGTTTTATGGAAGTCGGTTATATTTTTTTGTAAAAAAGTTTTGTATCAAAGGGACGCGGAAGAGACATATATCCGCACTCCGTCTGCGTCTTACGTGTTTTCGGTGTGTCCAGCCAGCGCTTTAGGAATTACAGGGCGTGATTGTATGTTATGTTATCTTACTAAAAACACACACATACACAATGACGTCATCATTATGCTGCTGCTGTTATCCTAGTTTTCTTTAAGGTCGACAGTTACCTGTATTCAGTCCAGGACCGTTTGCACCACCGGCAATCGGTCCTTAGACAAACATGACCAGCTCACTGCCGCTTCAGCTTATTTACTCTTACCATAGTAGCTTTGTTGGAAACTCCAGACCCTTTTTTTTTAAACGTTGCCCCACACTAGGAATTTCTCCTGTGTCGTGGGTGCGCTTACAAACATTTAAACTCACATACACAAACAGCCGGACCCGGAACAACTATATGTAGGCCATACAAATATTTGTTCCGTGCGGGGATCGGACCCGTGACACGCAGTGCAGCAGTCGATCGCTCAACCACTGCGCCTACCGTGCCGCCAATTAAAGGCGTGATGTTTTGAATGTTTTCTATTTTTTTGTCATTACCTGAGAGTCCTCTTCTCTTTGAAAACATGATCATCGTACTCCGGCATTGCTCAATAGCGGCATAAAACCTCTCGCATTCGATGCTCAAAGACGTCAATATCATAATGTTCTTTATGAACCATATCTGAGTAAGAACTATGAATATAGCCATCTGGAATAAATAATAACACTACAGCTATTGGATCTTTAGTAACCCAAGCAGCAACCTTGATAGAAGGATAAGAATTACTGTAAAATAATACAGTCACGAGCAATGAAATGTAAACACGCAGCAACTTTTAAAACTGATTTTCTCCTACTGATTACCGTTATCACAAACATAGTATTTTACAAAATAAATCTCAAACTAGAATTCCAAATTTAATTATTTGCTTTTGAATTGTACTTTTGAAGAAGATATAAATATTCATACTACGAGTAGATATATCCCATTTTTTAACCTTTTCTGTCGGACTGCTGGACAAAGGTCTCCCCCTAACCTTTCAATATTTTCTATGTCCTGTTTTCCAATCTCTCATAAACGCCTCTAAGTCGTCACGCCAGCGTTTTTTAGGTCTCCCTCGACGACGAAGCCTGCCTTCTATATACCAAAGCATCTCTAATTATTTATTTTACAAATCTTTCAATCACTTACACTGAGTCCTCCTTCTTCTAAGACTAGTTTCATCTTTATAATAATCGCTATGTTCATAAGACCATGAGAAACTGCGAATATTGTGTAGAATAGAATCTGAAAATTAATTATTACCGAAATTATCATCGTCATTCTCCCGCACTTATCCATCCATCTATTTATTTACAAATTATTGACTAAAATTAAATTAAAAATCCATCAGATTTTTTTGTCTTAAGAGTAGGTGCCGTAATATTATTCAGTAAATAAAATATAAAAAAATTGTTATTTGCAGAAAGCAAACATTCACTGTATGGTTTGCATGTTGGCCATCCATCATACCACAGTTTCTCCGCGTGGTCGATAATGGCCCACCACCTCTTACAGCGAAGATACCTGTGTCCCAGCAGTGGTGATTTGCTGACTGATAATGACAAGAGGCTCATGACCAGTAATGTGGTAGAGCTACCCTCAGCATTAAGTGTTGGAGAAACGAGAAAAAGTAAGCAAATCACAAAATCTTACCAAATGTCTAAATGTTTTCTCGACACTCCTGTAAATCTGTAAGATATTCAAATAAACATCAAACATATATTCCCAAAAAGACTCAGGTTTTGAATTGCCTGCTTTGCGAGCATCTTTAGTCCAAACACAAAGTGCTTTGCAGTTCAACTTGATCATAAACTTAGCATACACTACATTAATATCGAAGGTCATACTGAAGTAGAAATAGACCATATCGACGATACTCAAATGGGGAAAGAACTTAATAGACATATAGACAATAGAACCGTAAATGATACAATTTATAATGAAGACAGAAATCCAGTTTTGAACGGTCAATCTGAAGAGATTCTTGCCAGTAATCTTAAGGGTTCTAATTACATGTTGGATCTTTAAAACCAACAGTATATTGTCGCTGCTCCACTTGATATTGATATAGTAATTCAAAATGAAACCAAAAGAGTAAATGAAGAAGTCGTAGAAATTGCTCCAGATGAGAATTAAGGTGAGAGTTTCCCAGTCAGTGATGGAAAAGTACAGACGATACAAGTCTACGGAACGGGATATCATCAAGCCGACAACTCCGATACAGTTGTAAAGAAAACTGTTGCAAGTGATGAAATTATCACGAATAGAATACTTAGAACATAAGAGAAGAGATTGCATTAAAGTCAGCGGCTTTAGAACTGTCTGCAAATCTTTCTCTATAAAATTGTCGAGTAAGATTTCATTTGTGTATGGGACTTTCGAATTTGCTTCCGGCAGAATAGGGCCTAATTTTAATTGTGGATTGTCTCTGAACTTTAGCAATTTACATTTAATACAGTTCATGTTGACGTTTGTTTATGAAATGAAACGAAAGTTCATCGAAGTCATTATTAATTCATTAATTTAATCGATTGTCGTTTCGTTTGTGATAGTAAAATTTTATATGGTTTTTTATGAAACTGTCATTATTTTTTTAGAAT
This sequence comes from Cerastis leucographa, assembly GCA_963082945.1. Classification (NCBI taxonomy): domain Eukaryota; kingdom Metazoa; phylum Arthropoda; class Insecta; order Lepidoptera; family Noctuidae; genus Cerastis; species Cerastis leucographa. The sequence goes on from OY720355.1 coordinate 20,406,904, forward strand.
AAATTGTTAAGTGATTGGTCATGAAAGGTCTTACTCCTTGATTGGACAATGAATATAATAAATGTATTTTACAATAAAAGTAGCATTGTGTCTGGATATCCCTTAGTACCAGAAAACTTCTGTTTTCTTTAATGAATAAGTACATCATTCCTCTTCCTTTATCCTTTACGTATTTGTGAGTCAGCGATACTTGTCTTTTTCTTCCATATTTCTCTATTATTCAGTATTCATGCCTTTTTTTTCGGATAGGAAATTATCAAATGACTTCTACCGCTCTGGGCGGAGCGGAAGGGAGTGTCAGACTTGTAGCGACTAAAACCCATCCATGTTCCTTTCGAACAGTCCCGCAGCCCTGGCAGGCAGTATTCACTGCCTTAGAATTAAACGTTAATAACATCGAAGGTTTTAATTATAATTCAAATGACAGTTTTGATTGCTTCATTCTAGTACGGTGACAACATCGGAATTTATTACAAAGGGTATAAGAAAGTATTTTTATTTGTATAGAATGATTAATCATCACCAGGAAAATTACTCTAAGTATCTTTCCAACGTTGAAGTAATATTAGAATAATACTCTATTATAGGTAGTAGGTAACTTTGAATTATTGACCTCAACTTTGTTCTTCCTCTTAGCGTACCGATGGCAACAATTTCTAACGTGTATGACTCAAAATTCAGCGTCACAAACTCCGCTCACTGATGCAGTTAATTTCATTAATCAGATTATATAATACACATTTTAAAACAGTAATATATTACTGTTTTAAAGGAGAGGTTTTGGAGTTTTTGCCGATTCTTCTACATAGGAAACGATAAACCCGACCCGTGCAGCTTTTCTCGACATTTTATAAGTGCCCATGTAGGCCTATGTGAAATAAAATATTTTGTTCTTTTTTTCATTTTGAATCAATCTCCAGATAAAATGTTTTCAGCAGTCCACTGCTGGACATATGCCTCTTCAATCACACGCCATTAAACTCGATTATCGGCAACCCACATCCAGTGGCTGCCAGCCACCCTGAGAAGATCGTCGCCACCTAACCTGAGGGAGTCCTACCTTACGTTTGCTGATTCTAGCCGATAGAATGTAACCCCAAAAATATATTATGCGTAACTTAACCACAACCATCTTATTATGTTCATGCTAATTTTAATTTATTTAGGGGCTTATGGTCTTACATTGTCTCAAGAATATTTAACACTAAAACATCAACCACTGTGTTCATAATCTTCCTGCGCTTGCCCCATTCTACATAGCGTCGACAGATCACGTTTTCTTCTTCCATTCTCCCCCGTCAGATGTCATGGCATCATTTACTCCTTTCTCTTCCATATCATTCGTCACTCAACCATCAATCTCTTCTTTGGCCTTCCTGTCTGTCTCCATCCATCAACATACTACCAGACTGTTTTTTTGAGTTATTCGGTCCCTCAAACTCCGCTTGTCATTTAGTTTAGAGTACCTGTAACCAACGTCTATCGTTGATATTTTTGGAATGATTTTGGTTGGGTGGGAGGGAGTTACTAATCTCTTCGAACGAAGCACTTCGTATAGTTATGATCGAACTTCACGTAGGTAAGTTCGTTTAATCATCAATTATACTCGTGCTTCGTTCTCGAAATTGGTAACCTGAAATAATAAACATTACTTATTTACACATGTAGACTTTGAGAGATATAATTCTGAAAATATCAACGCTAATATTAGAATCAATATTATGTTTAATCACAATATCAAAATTATGTTGTGTCTATGATAATAATATATAATTATGAGTTAGTATTATTAGGTTCAAATAACTTTTATTGAAGATAATAGTTATGTTTTGAATCATTTGTATATAATCAAAGGTTAATCATCTGTGTTATTAATAGTAGCTCTTGCTAAGACTGAAGGGTCATATTTAGTTATATTTCTCTGACAAAATTTAAAAAACGTATCTGAATTGTTACACCAGCCAGCGGTTTTTCTGATCATTTCAATATTTACGCCTAGCTGGTGGGCCTTAGATGTAGAAGCGTGTCTCGTGCTATGCGCTGAGAATACTCTTTATCCAACGACACAGCGTCTATGTGCTTTATGGGGCTTTCTGCATCCGACAAATAAAATATCATTTTTACGTAACGATGAAGTTTTATCAATGTAATCAACTAATGTCTGTGCAGCACATATTTCTTTTGTCTGTAAAAAGTAAGGCAATACCAAGAGAGGTTGACTGGTTCCTTTTTTTGACGTTTTTATTAAGTCAGGTATTTTTATTATTATTAAATTAGGTTTGATTTCAATGTTCTTTATATTGATTTTTTGAAAAGGTTTGGGCCGTAACAAGAGCTAATAAGGTTATGGATTTCTTTGTTAGTTGATCTAGCGCTAATGTTTCATTAGGATAACAAGTAGCTAAGTGAGATAGAACGTATGAGGTATCCCACGTTACATTGTATCTAGGCATGGGTGGACGTAAACGGAACACACCTTTAAAAAAAACCGGCCAAGTGCGAGTATTTTTATTGCAAAATGAAATTCATAACATTACAATATGGACAGCTGGAGGAGCATAAATTAAAGACAAAGGTCTCTTTATCGTTTCAGTAATCCTTTATTTTTATGTAACTAATAATTTAAGGTTATCGGAATTTTTCCTTTATAATTATGTGCTTTAGAACATTGCTTCATGCCAAAATTCAAGATTCTAGGCCGACTGAAAGTACCCTTTAGTTTTTGATTCCCTTGCGAGTAGTTGCGAGTTTGAAAATATGCGGCTTAAATTGCTGGCCATCTAATCGTCGTGGTCTTGTAAATAACTATGGCACTTACAACGTTCTAATTTCTTGGTATAAAGCCAGCCATATTCTACAGCTAGGCAAACAGAAATTAACAAACCGATTTTGCAAAATCTTTGATTTTGATACGCTTTAATCTCATAAACATGTGAATCTCGTTAATTAGGCGTTACTGGCTTATAACTTTAATTGAAACCGGTTTTAAATCTTTTGTTTATTATTTATTGTATTAGTTGTGACATACGAGGTCTGTCAAACAAAAGAGGTCTGTCCGCTGAGCGGCGACCCCATGGCCATCCGACGAGGCGGCGAGCCTCCTAGCCGGATTGCCGCCATGAGATCGAGGCGGCGAGCCTCCTGGCCGGATTTCCGCCATGGGCCAGGAGGCTCGCCACCTCGCCTGAGATCGTGCGGTACCCCCAGACTAGCCTTACGGCTACCGCCTTTTGAGGCGCGTTCAGATAGTGGGCGACTCGCCGCCTCAAAGGACGCGCCCACAAAGGGCCATGGACCGCACGACCCCCGCGTAGAGCCTCCGGCATGACCTCTGTTCTTCGCGTGAGTTAGAGTTTCGGAGATTGCAGTAAGTTCAAATGACATTTTTTTTAATTTTGGAACTTAGTGGAAGAACTGAATTACACCTTTCCTCTAACAACACCCAACCACCCCTACATATATATATTTACCTCTATATTGCTGGATGACCATAAATCACTTGAAATAACAATCAAATTCAATGAGTTTCTTTGTAATGAATTCAAAGTATGGGGACACTCCTTCTATTACACTCATTTGCGTTTGGACAGAGATCTCAAAATGATGTCTACTGAAAGCAATAATAACAGAATTATTGATTTTAGCGATCAAACAGAAGTTTTGTCCAATAACGTTGTTGATGCGGCGGATGAACTTGCCAGAAGAGGATCCAGTACAAAACCCTACGGACCCGAACCCATTGTGCCCATTCCATTCAAGCAACTAAAAAACTGGCTAAAGGATCACACTCGAACACAAGTGGAGAAATGGTGGACCTCGACACCTGGGTGTAGGCAGGCCAAAGAAGCCATGCCATCCCCTGATACAAAGTTGACCAGGCGCCTTCTGCGTCTGGACAGGGATGGTCTGCGTCTGGTGTCGGGGACCATCACTGGACACTGTTCACTGAATAAACACTTCTACACTCTAGGAATCACTGATACTCCCCTGTGCAGAGCATGCATGAATGCGGAGGAAACGGTGGCGCATGTACTGCTTGAGTGCACCGGCGTTACCAAGATTCGCGAGGAGACCCTGGGAACACCGAGATCCCTTGCGGATGCCCTGAGAAGACCGGGAAGTGTGATCTGCTTCTGGAGGGAGGTGGGCTGGTTGGAGTAACGGCCACCATGGCTCACGCACAATGGTCCACTTAAAGGACTAAGTGCGGAAACCTAAACCCCATAAAGAAGAAGAAGAAGAACGTTGTTGATAAAGATGTGCAGTCTATGTTCTTACCTCTCACCCTCCTGCAGACCATTCTGTTGAGTCCAAAGTATCGCATCAAGCACAATGTCATAACTGCTAATAATCTCTTCAATAAAGTTCTGTTACTGTGTGGAACAGTAATCTGCATCTCTTTATATTTGTATCGTTTATTTGAGTTTGAGAAAATTATAGTACAGTTCATGATGACAAAAATGGATTTCTTCGCTGTGTATTATGACTTCTGTTTCAATTTTTGCGGAATCTTATTCAACTTTATTTTTAATCTGATCCAAACAAAGAGTTTTGTATCGTTCGTTTTGATCTTTCAAGAGGTGCATAGGTTTGGCAATAGTCAAGTCAGTTCTAAGTTTGTTAGGAGCAGTTGGATAAGTGTTACTTTGATAATATGCTTCTACATTATTTATAACGTTTGGACGTATTACGTTTATTACCCGATGATGGCACCGATGATTTTAACTGTTAGTAGAGTTGTGTTGATTATTTTTGACGCTAATATAATTAATGCCATTGGGTTTATTAAGTTGCTTGAGATTAAAGTTGTACTATGGAAAAATCAGGTTTTACACTCTTGCAATGATAACCGAAACGAAACCTATCGCAAAACTTTGTTTCAAGCTTATCTCAAAATATTAAAAAGTTACCAGATTTATAAAAATATTTCTCAACAAATGGTAAGTTAACGATTATTCTTGGATTGTGTGAAAGATGACATGGCAAGAATGTTTGATCATCATTTATCATCACCATTTTCCTATCCTGTCCTAAGGGAGGAGAATGAGTATGAAGCAGCAGTTAATAACATAATTTATTTAATTTCAGATTGTTTTCTTCACGGTACATAATTTATTTAGTACCTTAGTGTATAACGCGGGATACATACACTTTTGTCAATCAATCAACGGATTCAAATTTTCTGTAAGTATTTATATAAATTATTTACTACACAAATAAAAAAGGATTGTGATTTTATTTTTTTAGCTCATTTTAAACTTTTTAAGTTCTGAATTTGTAGTAAGTTGTTTTTTTTCTAATACAAGGATTTTGATTTGGCGGCAACGTTATTATATTTCATTTGGCTGTTCAAAAACTTTATGTTACAAACTATACTGAGCCTGTACTGCGAGGCGTTTTATAAAGCAGTGGAGGACGCTCAGGACACATGCGCTTATATTCTGCTGTCGAATATTTCAGGTATGCGAGATTTAAATTAGACTCATAAAAAGGTTACTCTTGTCAAACAAAGCAGTATTAGGGAAACGAATTGTATTTTAAAACTATGATTATTATTTACAGATGAAGACAACAAGTTGTGCAAGAACGTGAGGCGCGTGCACCGAGCGTCGTTCAGTAAGATGCGCGCCTGTCGACTGTTCTACGTAGACGTGTGTCTACTGCTGCACCTGGCGGCGCTTCTCACTAACTATACCGTCGTGTTGCTACAGTTTGCATTTCTGTAATCCTAGTATCTATCATTAAAGGTTTTGTGTGCATGTACTTTTTGTTTTTAATTTAATTCGGGAACAAGTTCCTTTTTTTTCTAAGCCTGCTCTCTCCCACTCCTGGACAAAGGCCTCCCTCCACTCTTTTTATTTCTTGTGAACCTGTGCGTCCTCTTTCGAGTTCTGACGGCATCTGTTCAGTTCGTCCCGCCATCTCCTTTGTGGTCCGCCTCACTATATTGGGCACCAGTTTCCTACTTTTTTGCGCTACAGTTTGTTCGGCATGCGGCAGACAGACAGGCCCTGTCCCATTTGAGTTGGACAGCCTTTTGAGCCACGTCAGCTATATTTGTTTTGGAGCGCTGCTGTATAGTGTTTCGAACACGATCCGTTAATTTAACTCCAAGTATACTGCTCTCCATTGCTCGTTGGCAAACCTCGAGTTTGGACTTCTGGATGTTAGTCCTTTGACTAACATCCAGAAGTCCAAACTCGAGTTTGATGATGATTGTCGAGGGTGATGCACAGATTTGGTCTTTACCAAGTCTGTGCATCATAGGTTATCTATTTATTGATGTACACACAAAATACTTATCAGGACATTACATTAAGATAGTAAAGCACAAAGGTACTGCATAATTCATAAGAAATAAAAAAAAAACCTATAATTAATCTCTTCTTACTTCTATCAATTTTTATAAGTTTCTTTCCTAAAACGCTATTTTTGATGTCCCTAAATCACTTAAGAAAAAAAATCAATTTATTGAACAAACAAATTGATTGAGTTTCTTTATAATTAATTAAAAGTATGAGTACATTCATGTATTAGACTAATTTGCATTTGAACAGTGATCGAAGAGTGTCCACCGAAAGGAAGAATAACAGAATTATTGATCTTAGCGATCAAACAGAGGTTTTGCCTAGTAAAGTTGTTAATAAAGATGTGCAGTCTACGTTCTTACCTCTGCCCTACCCTACTGCAAACCATACTATTGAGTCCAAAGTAAAAACAAAACTGCAAACTGCTAATAACATCCATACTAATATTATAAATGCGAAAGTCACTCTGTTTGTTTGTATGTTTGTTTGTTTGTTACCTTTTCACTACTAAACGGCTGATCGGATCTTAATGTGGCAAGAAGATAGATTTCAACCTGGGGAAGGACATAGGCTTTATATCATTGTGACGCAGACGAAGTTGCGCGGGACAGCTAGTCTTCAATAAAGTTTTGTCTCTATGAGGAACACTCCTCTTCTCGTCTTTATACTTGTTACGATCTGTTCAGTTATTGACACTTAAAATATACGTCATAACTAACGTTCAGATCCATTGCATGTGCTGCAATTTCTGCTAGATCACTTTTGTGGATTCTTCATTACTTTTGTTTTTAATCTGATTCAAGCGGAGAGTTATATTTTGTTAATTTTGATCACTCAAGAAGTGCATAGATTTGGCAATAGTGAAGTTAACTCCAAATATATCAGGGGCAGCTGGATAAGTTTTACTATGATTTTTTGCTTTTTGTTTTTTTTGCGTTTGCAGTTATGTTTTGTGTACGCAGATATGCCGTTTTATGTGATTGTCGCTATTATAGCTTTCATGTGTTTCGACGTTAATGTAGTTAATGCAATAAGATTTATTAAGCTACTTGAGGATAACGTTATTAAATGGAGTCATGATGAAATAAGAACAAGGGCGGTTTAAATAGTTGTACTATATAATATGAATATTTTTGTATTACAACGTAACTGACAGTACACAATTATATGGACGAGAGAGCGCCTAGACAGTTGATAGAAAAGACATGCACGTCACACGTTGCTATTAAACTTTAAGCAGGCGTCCATACTCTCAACAAGTCATTAGGTCTTACACACGTTCAATGATGATAAAAATGAAATGTCTCGCAAAAGCTTCTTCCATTCTTATCTCCAAATATTTAGATGTTACCATTTTATAAGAATACTAGCTGTGCCCGCGGCTTCGTCCAAGTGGAATTTAACAAAAAAGTTATTTAGTTTTTTTTCGTTTTTGCATTTTTTTTCTAAAATGTACCATATTACGTAATTCTGATTCTGCCTAACGACCTCTGGGCAACAACTGGCTTTCACGAAATTGGTGCATGATGACGGACGTCGCCGCCGAGGCCGGGCCAGAAAGAGCTGGCGAGATGACCTGGACACGCACTGCGATGGCTGGTTCATAAAAAGAATTCTTGAAAAGATATGGAGGAGGCCTTTGTCCAGCAGTAGGACATTAAAAGATAACCAAAAAAAGTTTATTTAAATCAGAATTCGGTTAAGGTAACATAAGCCGAATAAAAATTCTATATATAAAAACTAACAAACACGTTAATAAAAAGCAATAGGTAGCGCCTTAAAACAATGTGTTTATTCGTTTTAACCTTTACACAAAAAAGTAAACTGTAACAAAACAAATGCATAATTAACGATAACTCCCAACAAGCACACTGGTAGCGTAGCGTCTACATAGAACAGGCCACACGCGGTCATTTTACTGAACGATCGATTTGTCTGTCGGACGTTCTTGCACAGATGTTTATGATACTCTGAAAATTTAAAGTGAATGTAAATTTAGAAGAAAACATAACTTGGTTTTAAACCATAAGCATAATCATTTGCATGTTTTTCATGCCATGGTCTGAGAAAGATTTTGTCTGGATTTTAAAAGAGACTGTCATCTCTGAGTTAGTTTCCATGTTTCTTAGAGAAGACAGTTAAGATAGTCTGGTCTAGGAACAAATTGCTGTTTGGACAGGTAACTGACTTCTAAGATCATTACCAGGCTTGATTATGCCTCTACTCCCTCCTTATCGGGTACCATCCTGGAAATGGAGTGATAAGTGTTGTGATCTATTAAATGGGATGTCAATATCATCGGCTGGGCAGCGTTCGGGAAGTTGCGTGGTATCTTCTCGTCCAACTTACCGCAGTGTCTCAAGACGAAAGTCTATGACCAGTGTGTGTTGCCAGTGATTACATACGGGACCGAAACGTGGTCGCTCACAATGGGCCTCATCATAAGGCTTAAGGTCACCCAAAGCGCAATGGAGAGGGCTATGCTCGAAGTTTCTTTGCGTGATCGAATCAGAAATGAGGACATCGGCAAAAGAACCATGGTTACCGACGTAGCCCGAAGAATTACCAAACTTAAGTGGCAGTGGGCAGGGCACATTGCTCGCAGAACGGATGGGCCATGGGGCCGAAAAGTTCTGGAATGGCGACCGCGAACCGGAAGACGATGCGTTGGAAGGCCTCCTCACAAGAGGTGGACCGATGACCTGGTGAAGGTTGCGGGGATCCGCTGGTTGCGACGCACACGGGACCGGTCAATGTGGCGTCACTTTGCGGAGGCCTATATCCAGCAGTGGACGTCTTTCGGCTGAAATGATGATGATGATGATATCGATATATTCTTACCGGGACAGTCCCTGTTCTTCATGAGCTGTATACATGCCGTCTCAGCTTCCTCAACACTTATATAGAACTTCTCGCAGTTTATACTGTGTAGTATTGTGAGCATTACAGTTTTCAATAGAAAAAATGCCGATTCGACACTGAAGAACACCGGCTAAACATTAATGGTTTTTAATTAGAAAATATTAGAATAATGATGAAAAATTATAAACAGTGATAAAGTCACCATCTACACAAGTGTTTTTAGAGTTACATAATAGGGATGATGACTGGGTAAAGAAAACGAAATTATATTTTGTCCGTCAATAAGGTAGTACAAAAATATTAGATACGAATTTTTGTTTTATCAAGTTATCGAAAAAATACTTAGTTAAAACGCATTAAAGTTGGAGAATGGGGGCTCACTACGTCACAACTAGGTATAAAATGTACTGAGTCGTGACGTCATGCGCCATTTCAACTCAAAATATCTCCGTAATTTTACGATTACGTGAAAAAAGAAAAAATACGTATCAAATATTCTTTAATAATCTACCCAATAGAGCGATCCCCGTTAGAGAGCAGCGGTGGCCCAGTGGTGGCAGCCCCGACTTACGAGCAGTAAGCCGTGGGTTCGAACCCAGGCAGGCGCATTACTTTGTGTAATTTATTTCGTCACCGCTGTCCTCAAAAACGGTGAAGGAAAACATCGTGAGGAAACCGGCATGTCCTAGAACCAAAAATTCGAAGACATGTGACATCTACCAACCCGCACTGGGCCCGCGTGGTGGATTAAAGCCCACTCCCTCTCATAGAGAGGAGGCCTGTGTCCCAGCAGTGGGAACATTATAGGCTGATGATGATGAATCTACCCGATAGACAAATAAAAAAAATGAGTCACCATCCCTATTATATGCAGTATGAGTCGCTTGTGCAATTACGAATCCTCAGATGGAGCGTTTGGTGATTAAGGGTAGATTCGAAGGCGCGAGACCGCGTGGTCGATCACGAACCCGATGGACAGACTTCATCAAATCTGTCACCAAGATCCTTGTGGCAGAATGTGCTCGCGATGATGGTCACCGTATGATATACGGTGACCATCATCGAGACCGGTGGAAAAGGATCGCGAAGGTAGTGACGGCGGTTGTGGGCGACCCACATTACCACGACTGACTAAGAGTAGATATGCGGTAACCAATTTTGTCACTTTGGGCTGTCAGCACTAATGGCGCATCCACACATGCCCGGCGGTACGGCCGGCGGGCACGCCTAGCCATTGATGGCTTTTCCGTTTGCAGTTGCTATGATCGTTGATGTTGCACCTTTCTATTGTTACCTCGAAACGCAACTAATGACTGCTCATTGACATCCACCGCCATTTTCCTGCCCATATCCGAATTAGGGATTTGCGCAGAATGTCTTCTTTTTCCATACTTCTCTACTCAGTGGTCACCTCAGCCCTCATCTTGTTTCTAGCCATTATCATCCTTAACACAGTCCATACATCGTTTCTTTGGTCATCCTCTACTCTTATAGCCATTCACATTCCTACTCAAAATTTTCTTCACCATGTTGGCATCATTCCTCCGCATCACATGCTTATACCATGACACACTACTGTTGGTTACAAAAGATTAATTTTAAAGTGAATATTGTCAAACTTACTTTGTTGTCTGTTAATAGATGTCTTTTTATCTCGAAGATTAAGTAGTAATAATAAATCATAAACAGTAGGAATTTGACCACCACTTGGCTCACAGTCTGTGAAAACAAAAGAACGATATGTTAGTAAATCTAAACAGGCTTACGTGCCTTCAAGTAGCATTTAATATGCTTAGTTGTGGATGCATCTAAATGCCAGTACTTTACATGGAGCGACTGCTTATCTGATTTCCACGATATAGTTATTGGGCAAAACGATAAAACGACACTCCTTGACAAGGCTGGTTGCCAGTCTTTCGTAACGACTGTCAACAGTGTACAAATGACAGCCAGGCCTAACGTGATTTCCAGGACAGGAAAGGTTCTTGTTGTCATTCATCATCTGCCTAGCCTTTCATTTTTATCTCCCAACTGTGTTGGGGACGGCTTTCAGTCTTACCGGACGCAGCTGAATAGCTACTTTACATGGAGCGACTGCCTATCCGACCTCCATAACCCAGATCAAAGATCTACAAATGACAGCCGGGATCAAAGGCTGAACGTAATATCCAAAGCTTGGAGAAAACTCGGAGCTCTATCCACGGACCAACCTAGGCAAGCGCGGCTTAGCCTCAAGATCGTCCGCTCCGCTTCGATCGCGCGGCTATTATTATTTAGCCACGAGCTCACCCTAAGAGAGTGAGTTGTCATTATCAAGTTGAATAATTATGAACTTACCAACACCTGAAAATTCCTTTTATACAAATTGTAAGCTTTTAAAATATTTTGGTATGTGTTTAGTAATTTCTGGCATTGTTCTTTGTTATTGTGAGTGTTGTCTAACGCCAGGATTTCTTTTGTCCATTCATCGAGATATTTTTTAATTAAGGTTATAACTCGGATAGCAATAATATAGTTGACATCAAATGCGATAAAAGTAACATCACAAAAGACCTCGACAGCAATTTCTCCAAAACTTTTGTTTATAGCAAACATCAAATACAATGTAACGAAATAAATATCTATACAAATATAAGACAATATTGAGATCCAGTTCCAAAAGATGTAACTCCGAATGCTGTTCTTAAAATTGACGCTTTTATATAGAGTTTGGATCTTTAAAATGAGGGTTACGTTATTGTGTTTGTGAACGTTATTTAGACAAAACAAAATAGTTAATGAAATTGATTGAACCATATAATAAAGACTGCTAAGGATAGACATTAAGTAATTTTCCGATGGTTTCATATTCACATTTGTAATATCTATTGTAAACGCTCGATAGATATACACTGCAATCATGAATAACACATAGCAAAATGATGACACTAAATACTTATTGCCTCTTGGATAAATATGATTATTCTGGACATAATATTTTGAAGAGAAAAACAAATGAAGTGCAAAATTAAAAGAATGCACTATTCTTTGAACTTCTGTGTCGAGACGATTATTGAGTAGCACTTGGAATGCGGGCTTTGGACTAATTTTATAACGTTTTTTAAATATTTTTATCATCTTTGTTGCCTTTCGTTGCTTTTTGACGAAATGTTGATTATATACTATACAATAAAACTCTTTGAGTAAGAAAATCCGATGTTTGGTTTGTATAATCTTTTGTATGAATCTTGTCAATGATATTAATTATCTTCATACATTAGTTGAATGAAAAGATTGATTTATATCTGGACGACAATTGAACGACCAAGCACCAAAAAAATAGAGTTAATTAGGTAGTTAGGGGGGTGGTCGGGTTTGCGTCCGTAGGAGGAGTACCTAATTAACGTCCTACACGTGCCTCCCGGGTGGTGCAAAACGAACCCCAAAGCGGAGCCTCGGGCGGCGGTCAACTAACCCGACATTACCGACTAACAAGCCAGCCTCTAACCAGCGATCGGGAGTCTAAGCTTAATTGCCCGGACTGAGAGGAAGATAAACTTCTTTAAAACAATCATCCCAATTCGACGCTGGGATACACGCCAATGGAATGCATGGCTGATGGAAGACCAGTCGCGAGCGCCAACCTCGACGGACCTGGCAAACTTCGTTGAAGTGAGCCTTTTTGAGGGAATGGGCGTGACCCTCAAGTGACCTCTTATATCGACCCTACTCGAGGGAATAAAATAAATACAATCAATGAAAAAGAAAAAAAAATATATAAACCTTAAGAACCCGAAAATGACTCAATAAACACTTCAAAAAAGTATGTTGACACACTAGGAGCTACTGTATTGTGTGTTTATTAAATTCTTTATTTTAGTAAATTGATCTATATATCAAGTGATTTATGTTAATTTAACACTATCAATATAAATACTATACTACTACAATACTACTACAACTATAATACTTTAGTCAAATAATAAAAAAAAATTGACTAAAGTATATATATTAACAGATGTAAGGGTTCATAAAAAAATCACGAATATGTAACTAAGGCATTATTTCCAGAAGTAATAAAACAAAGCAGTTGCACGCAAAACCTTTAATTTTTATTATTTAGACTTGAATTACAGTAATGCAAACTGCAGCAACACAACGGTATAGTTAGTGAGAAGCGCCGCCAGGTGCAGCAGTAGACACACGTCTACGTAGAACAGTCGACAGGCGCGCATCTTACTGAACGACGCTCGGTGCACGCGCCTCACGTTCTTGCATAACTTCTTGTCTTCCTCTGTAAGCAGGAAAAAACTTTCCGAACTTTCTTGTTCTTAAGTCACTGTAAACTATTCCTCTAGCTCTAAATGTTAATTGGCATCTCTCAATCTATTTCCCTCACTCTATCATTTGCTTTCTTTTCAATGTTTTCACTTTGATGAAAAAAATAATCCATGCTTTTATCTTTCACGCTTCTCACCAACCCAACAAATCCATAACTCATGGTTCAAGCATTCTTGTATAACTTCCTGTCTTTATCAGTAAATCCGGCGCAGCATGACCTCCTTTTCCATAATCATCATTCCAAATTCACCGTCTTTCTATCTTTATCTTTCACACAGTTTACCCATAGTTTATTGGTTTTACCTCTGTCTTATGGCTACCCACATTCATACTTATAAGATTCCTTATTTCAAGTATCACCTACCTGTACAATTTGACAGCAGAATAAAAGCGCATATATCCTGAGAGTCCTCAACCGCTACATAAAACGCCTCGCAGTACAGACTCAGTATAGTTTGTAACATCAAGTTTTTGGACAACCAAATGTATATGAAAACTGATGATGTCAATGCCACATACTGGAAAAATAACGCATCATTACAAATTTTAATACATGAAATGAAAAGGAAACTTAAATTTTTCTTTTTTATAACAGTGATCAATATCTTTTGAAGATACTTAATTAGCCTATAACGATTCCACTGCTGGGATCAAGACCTTGTCTTTGGAAGAGGAAATAGCGGTATCGGAATGTCGCATAATTATCTTATTTTGTTTGTTTTACAACATCACCTGTAATCTCCGAAAGGTTAGGCAGACGAGTACCTAATAGTACACCCACAGTTTGCCAGTATATTTAAGCCTTATGTTATAGGTCATGTCCTGGTTGATGACAACCTGGCACAATTTCATTTTCCGTGGCTGCTACTTAGAAATTCCTATTCGAAAACCCAAAACCCTTGCCTGACCCGGAAATCGAACCCAGGACGTCATGTTCAGCAGTCGGGCTCACGACCAATCGACCAATGATTTCTGGGATAAATGCCAAATTTCACACAATATGCTATACGTGAAAAAATCGTCTCCATTGAGAACGTAACGCTTTGAGTGACAAAGCTATTATGGTAAGAACTCGTTCGAATAATAAAATACAAGGTGTTGTTTTGTAGGGCTGCGGGTTGTTCGAAAGAGATACCGCGGCCCTGAAACACAAAGGGCGAAGAAGGAACATGGATGGGTTTTAATCAGTACAAGTCTGACACTCCCTCCCGCTCCGCCCAGAGCGGGAGAAGTCATTTGATGATTTCCCATCCATAAAAAAAAAACAAAGGTGTTGTTTTGCATCTTCGTCAAATTCAAGGAGGTAACTATACTGATTATGATTCTCGTCCCGAATCAATAATAAAATAGGTAGGTAATTTATCTTTTTTTTCTTGTTTACGGTGTCGGTAAGTTTGAACCACCCTTGTTTTAAACGCGGCCCGTCTGGTTCTTGCCTTATAACCTCGCTTATACACATACAAACAATCTCAAACGTTTATTCGATAATTTCTTAGTCCCTAAACAATGTTAAGGGGGTTATTCTGAAATACTGACAAACTTAAACAACCAAAAAAATTAATAAGCGTAGCGTAGCGTTTATTAATAATTAACTAGGTACCGTAATTTTAATTGATTATTTATGTATTTCGTGACCACCTCCTGAAATTTGACAAGGTTGCAAAACAACACCTTGTATAACGTACATACCTCTGGTAGGTTTAGTGTGCGATAAAGTTCTATTAACATCTGAACATTGTAACAAACTTGCTTATTCCTTGATGAAAGGAGTAAACAGATTTATACATTAAAAAAATAATTAGGGGAAAATGAATTTAATAAATGATGAAATGAAAAATACAATAAATTAGTACAAAAGTGAAGGGCAGGTTAACCGAGAACGTTTTAAATATCTCCGCAAATCTCTGAGCGTGATAGTAACTGAAGACAAACTTGCAGTCGTAGAAAGCTGGCTTGATTAAGATGAGCTTGACCACGACGAACTTGATGCAGGGCGATTTGGTAGGACCCACCAGCAGACACGTACCGCCCAATGCCAGGCTCGTCAGCTCGAAGAGCAGCTTCCAGCAGACAGGTAATGAGCCCCAGTGCCAGGCTCGTCAGTTCGCAAAGCAGCTTCCAGCAGACAGTTAGCAACAGCCACGGCAGCACTAAACGAAGGCCGCTCTTTGACTCCACCAGGTTGTGCTCAAAACTCAAGATATGACAGATCTTGACTCCAAACTAGACTTAGCTGTTTTCTTGATTTTAGACTATACTGATTTCTCGTGTCCAGACTGAACCGACTCTTAACTCCAGAATAGAACCAGGGCATCTGTCAGAAATCCCTTTTATACCCTGATCTTCCGTTTCTTTTCTTCCAATCATTTTTTTAGATTCAAAACTGCTGCGCTCTAGTAAGACGCAACCTGCCAGTATTAAAAACAGCCAGTAACAATGGTCAAAAACCCTGCACATAATATTTTTAGAAATATAACTCAGAATATCTTTACACAGCAAATATTCGCAATTGTGATTTGCGGAGATATTTAAAACGTTCTCGGTTAACCTGCCCTTCACTTTTGTACTAATTTATTGTATTTTTCATTTCATCATTTATTAAATTCATTTTCCCCTAATTACTTTTTTAATGTACAAAACTGTTTACTCCTTTCATCAAGGAATAAGCAAGTTTGTTACATTTTCAAGGAATAAGCAGATTTATACATTAAAAAAATAATTAGGGGAAAATGAATTTAATAAATGATGAAATGAAAAATACAATAAATTAGTACAAAAGTGAAGGGCAGGTTAACCGAGAACGTTTTAAATATCTCCGCAAATCTCTGAGCGTGATAGTAACTGAAGACAAACTTGCAGTCGTAGAAAGCTGGCTTGATTAAGATGAGCTTGACCACGACGAACTTGATGCAGGGCGATTTGGTAGGACCCACCAGCAGACACGTACCGCCCAATGCCAGGCTCGTCAGCTCGAAGAGCAGCTTCCAGCAGACAGGTAATGAGCCCCAGTGCCAGGCTCGTCAGTTCGCAAAGCAGCTTCCAGCAGACAGTTAGCAACAGCCACGGCAGCACTAAACGAAGGCCGCTCTTTGACTCCACCAGGTTGTGCTCAAAACTCAAGATATGACAGATCTTGACTCCAAACTAGACTTAGCTGTTTTCTTGATTTTAGACTATACTGATTTCTCGTGTCCAGACTGAACCGACTCTTAACTCCAGAATAGAACCAGGGCATCTGTCAGAAATCCCTTTTATACCCTGATCTTCCGTTTCTTTTCTTCCAATCATTTTTTTAGATTCAAAACTGCTGCGCTCTAGTAAGACGCAACCTGCCAGTATTAAAAACAGCCAGTAACAATGGTCAAAAACCCTGCACATAATATTTTTAGAAATATAACTCAGAATATCTTTACACAGCAAATATTCGCAATTAACTATAAAATACAACAATTTGAACTGACGAATTGATGATAATAATTTTTAGTAATATATAATCTAAATGAAACCTTCATAGAGAGTTTGGTTGGTTACAATTAAAAATAAAAGTAAATGACAGCTGACAAGTTCGATGTAAACAATGTCACAACAAAGAAAACTAAGAAAATATTTATAAAAATGAAACAAATCGTAATATGCTAATGGAAAACCAATAAAAGTATGAATATGGATGATAAGTGTGAGTATAAAGTATCTGTAGTGAGCAGATACTATATTTCCCCAACGACCCCGAGAAAATTTTTGGCCTAGAACAAAAATTTTGGTAAGGTTAAAGTATTACAGCATTCACAAAACTTTCATAACTCATTCAAACACACCGACATCTTACGAAGTTAGGCCAGGTAGGATTCACATTCAATGATCACTACTCCACCTGATAAATCAATAACAGTAGGCTTATTTTTGGAGTTGTAATCCGCTCGCGTCTAAAACCCATAATAAGATGAAAAATAATAATAAGGGATCCACCCCAATCAACTTTTAGAGTTGAAGATTAGCGAAGGCTTATTTTAAGGAAGTCGCAACCCGCTTCAGTCAACTTTTAGAGTTGAAGATTAGCGAAGGCTTATTTTAAGGAAGTCGCAACCCGCTTCAATCAACTTTTAGAGTTGAAGATAAGCGAAGGCTTATTTTAAGGAAGTCGCAACCCGCTTCAGAGTCAACTTTTAGAGTTGATAAGAAAATAGTTATACCAACTTATAGTACAGTTAGTATAATAGAAGGTTAGATAACTTGTACCTAAAAGCACTTCAAAGAGTTATCTGATAAGAACAGATATAGAAGAAGATTAAAAATAATCTTTTAATGGTTTAAGAACCAATGAATGAACAAAGAAAATAAAAACTTAAGAGTTTAAATAGACCGAATAAAACTCTACAGTTAGAAGAAGGGAAGAGGAAGATGAGTCATGAGTAAGTATAAGATAAAAAAGTTAAAAATAAAGTAGATAAAATTAAAAGGGAGAGAGAGAGTCAAGAGAGTCTGAGTTATTATTAAGAAGGACGCAAACAGCGCCAATAATAGTTCGAGCCCACGACACTAAACCTTTTTTGATGAGATTCATAGAAGATATAGATAAATATATGAATTAAGTGTTTAAGAGTATAAGTAGAGATTTAGTGATGTAATATGATGAAAATATGATGAAAATAGTTACCAAATATAATCTCTTGTGGAAGTTGTTTTAGAATTTAGAGAATATGTTTAAGATCAAGACTTGATTTTGCGTTAGGCGCCAAAATGTAACAAACTTGCTTATTCCTTGATGAAAGGAGTAAACAGATTTATACATTAAAAAAATAATTAGGGGAAAATGAATTTAATAAATGATGAAATGAAAAATACAATAAATTAGTACAAAAGTGAAGGGCAGGTTAACCGAGAACGTTTTAAATATCTCCGCAAATCTCTGAGCGTGATAGTAACTGAAGACAAACTTGCAGTCGTAGAAAGCTGGCTTGATTAAGATGAGCTTGACCACGACGAACTTGATGCAGGGCGATTTGGTAGGACCCACCAGCAGACACGTACCGCCCAATGCCAGGCTCGTCAGCTCGAAGAGCAGCTTCCAGCAGACAGGTAATGAGCCCCAGTGCCAGGCTCGTCAGTTCGCAAAGCAGCTTCCAGCAGACAGTTAGCAACAGCCACGGCAGCACTAAACGAAGGCCGCTCTTTGACTCCACCAGGTTGTGCTCAAAACTCAAGATATGACAGATCTTGACTCCAAACTAGACTTAGCTGTTTTCTTGATTTTAGACTATACTGATTTCTCGTGTCCAGACTGAACCGACTCTTAACTCCAGAATAGAACCAGGGCATCTGTCAGAAATCCCTTTTATACCCTGATCTTCCGTTTCTTTTCTTCCAATCATTTTTTTAGATTCAAAACTGCTGCGCTCTAGTAAGACGCAACCTGCCAGTATTAAAAACAGCCAGTAACAATGGTCAAAAACCCTGCACATAATATTTTTAGAAATATAACTCAGAATATCTTTACACAGCAAATATTCGCAATTAACTATAAAATACAACAATTTGAACTGACGAATTGATGATAATAATTTTTAGTAATATATAATCTAAATGAAACCTTCATAGAGAGTTTGGTTGGTTACAATTAAAAATAAAAGTAAATGACAGCTGACAAGTTCGATGTAAACAATGTCACAACAAAGAAAACTAAGAAAATATTTATAAAAATGAAACAAATCGTAATATGCTAATGGAAAACCAATAAAAGTATGAATATGGATGATAAGTGTGAGTATAAAGTATCTGTAGTGAGCAGATACTATATTTCCCCAACGACCCCGAGAAAATTTTTGGCCTAGAACAAAAATTTTGGTAAGGTTAAAGTATTACAGCATTCACAAAACTTTCATAACTCATTCAAACACACCGACATCTTACGAAGTTAGGCCAGGTAGGATTCACATTCAATGATCACTACTCCACCTGATAAATCAATAACAGTAGGCTTATTTTTGGAGTTGTAATCCGCTCGCGTCTAAAACCCATAATAAGATGAAAAATAATAATAAGGGATCCACCCCAATCAACTTTTAGAGTTGAAGATTAGCGAAGGCTTATTTTAAGGAAGTCGCAACCCGCTTCAGTCAACTTTTAGAGTTGAAGATTAGCGAAGGCTTATTTTAAGGAAGTCGCAACCCGCTTCAATCAACTTTTAGAGTTGAAGATAAGCGAAGGCTTATTTTAAGGAAGTCGCAACCCGCTTCAGAGTCAACTTTTAGAGTTGATAAGAAAATAGTTATACCAACTTATAGTACAGTTAGTATAATAGAAGGTTAGATAACTTGTACCTAAAAGCACTTCAAAGAGTTATCTGATAAGAACAGATATAGAAGAAGATTAAAAATAATCTTTTAATGGTTTAAGAACCAATGAATGAACAAAGAAAATAAAAACTTAAGAGTTTAAATAGACCGAATAAAACTCTACAGTTAGAAGAAGGGAAGAGGAAGATGAGTCATGAGTAAGTATAAGATAAAAAAGTTAAAAATAAAGTAGATAAAATTAAAAGGGAGAGAGAGAGTCAAGAGAGTCTGAGTTATTATTAAGAAGGACGCAAACAGCGCCAATAATAGTTCGAGCCCACGACACTAAACCTTTTTTGATGAGATTCATAGAAGATATAGATAAATATATGAATTAAGTGTTTAAGAGTATAAGTAGAGATTTAGTGATGTAATATGATGAAAATATGATGAAAATAGTTACCAAATATAATCTCTTGTGGAAGTTGTTTTAGAATTTAGAGAATATGTTTAAGATCAAGACTTGATTTTGCGTTAGGCGCCAAAATGTAACAAACTTGCTTATTCCTTGATGAAAGGAGTAAACAGATTTATACATTAAAAAAATAATTAGGGGAAAATGAATTTAATAAATGATGAAATGAAAAATACAATAAATTAGTACAAAAGTGAAGGGCAGGTTAACCGAGAACGTTTTAAATATCTCCGCAAATCTCTGAGCGTGATAGTAACTGAAGACAAACTTGCAGTCGTAGAAAGCTGGCTTGATTAAGATGAGCTTGACCACGACGAACTTGATGCAGGGCGATTTGGTAGGACCCACCAGCAGACACGTACCGCCCAATGCCAGGCTCGTCAGCTCGAAGAGCAGCTTCCAGCAGACAGGTAATGAGCCCCAGTGCCAGGCTCGTCAGTTCGCAAAGCAGCTTCCAGCAGACAGTTAGCAACAGCCACGGCAGCACTAAACGAAGGCCGCTCTTTGACTCCACCAGGTTGTGCTCAAAACTCAAGATATGACAGATCTTGACTCCAAACTAGACTTAGCTGTTTTCTTGATTTTAGACTATACTGATTTCTCGTGTCCAGACTGAACCGACTCTTAACTCCAGAATAGAACCAGGGCATCTGTCAGAAATCCCTTTTATACCCTGATCTTCCGTTTCTTTTCTTCCAATCATTTTTTTAGATTCAAAACTGCTGCGCTCTAGTAAGACGCAACCTGCCAGTATTAAAAACAGCCAGTAACAATGGTCAAAAACCCTGCACATAATATTTTTAGAAATATAACTCAGAATATCTTTACACAGCAAATATTCGCAATTAACTATAAAATACAACAATTTGAACTGACGAATTGATGATAATAATTTTTAGTAATATATAATCTAAATGAAACCTTCATAGAGAGTTTGGTTGGTTACAATTAAAAATAAAAGTAAATGACAGCTGACAAGTTCGATGTAAACAATGTCACAACAAAGAAAACTAAGAAAATATTTATAAAAATGAAACAAATCGTAATATGCTAATGGAAAACCAATAAAAGTATGAATATGGATGATAAGTGTGAGTATAAAGTATCTGTAGTGAGCAGATACTATAACATATAACAAAGTATGCAATAAATTATGCACCGTATAATATAGAATCTGAAAGTAAGAAATTTTGTAACAATTTAATGAGATATGTTTTTCTTCACTTCACCCACCCAACGTAACATGCGCATTTCAGTGGTACGAAGTTTTTGCTCATGGGTTTTCTTTCGTCAAAGCCCAAGTTTCGCAATCATAGACACACATACAAATAGAGATAGAGATATGAAATTAATAAAACTAAAGGATATGTATACAGGGTGTAAATCACCTCATCACGAAGCCGTCAACCAAGCATTCTGTACAGGAAAATAAGTAACTTTACGCAAAAATTATTGCTGGGAAACGACTTTTTTTTGGGGGGTGTAAAATCATGTTTTGTGGTAGAACTCAATGTATCGCACTCAAAACATTGTGCTGATGGACGGATTGAATAGTAAGGGGGTCGTGGAGGTGTTTAAAGTAAAAATCTTACATTAAAAACTTGTATTTAAAAAAATACTTGTCAAGAAGTTGGAACTTTGACCCCTAATATCTCCGTAACTAGAAGGTTCCCAGGTATGGTGTAGAACAAAAAAATTATTGCAATGACAGGGAGAACCAGTGCCTTTCGGCTTCGTTAAGAGGTGTTTTACACCCTTTATATTGATGGTATTAAATGTATATATTGATGGAAGAGGAATACCACATAAAAGAATGATCGAGGGTGAAAGAGACGATATGAAAAAAAAAGGAGTGACTCTCCAAAAACCGATAAGGCAAGATCTCTGAAAGTAAATGTAAGAAAATATGCGTATTGCGCTGAACCCAAGTTACGGGAACCGGATAGGGATGATAATTATAAAGATCTAATATTATAGACCAAACATAAAATAATAATTTATTATTACTTGCCATTTGTTGAGAGGTATGTCTATAAATCTCGTAACTCTTTAATATTTGAAGATAAGTTTGAAACAACCTTTTGCGACACGTTTCATCTCGGTTATCCTTGAACGAGTGTAACACCAAATAATTCCATAGAACAACTTTTTCCTGGAGCAACTTCATAAACCTTATTGCGTAAACTATATTAGCGTCAAAGTGAAATAAAACAATCACTTGAACAAATATATGAAATGGCAATTTCTGGACCACGAAGCAAATACAACTGTACATGATGTAAATGCTAATGATCGTAGCAACACTTATCCAATTATTCTTGATGTATCTCTTGGTGGTAACCTCGTCGTTCAGAAATCTGTGGACTTGTTGAATAGTCAAAACGAACAACACATTACTTTCCGCTTGAATCAGATTAATAACGAAGTTGATGTAGACACCGAAACAAACATGGAAAATGTCGTGAACTACAGAGTAGAAATGCATTGGATCAACAAAACAAATATTGACATTATGTCTGTAAGTGAAACGAAGCACTAACAAGAACGAATAAAGGATTGCACCACAAAGTAACAGAGCTTTATTGAAAAGGTTATTTGCAGTAAAGACATTGTTCTTAATGTTATACTTTGGAATCAATAGAATGTTCTGCATTAGAGTGAAAGGTAAACACATTGACTGCACATCTTTATCAAGAACGTTCCAAGCTATAATGTCTGTTTGATCACTAAGATCTACAATTCTATTATTCCTGCTTGTAGTGGACATTTTGAGGACACTGTTGAAGCGTAAATGGTTTATTTTCAGGAAGTTCCTCATTATATAAATAAAATCGAATCAATTTATTTTGATTAGATTGATTCATGTTTCAAAAGATTTTCTTATGTCAAACAATATTAATGGGGTTACATAACGCAATGAAAATTTATCATTGCTTCATGTAACCGCATTAATATTGTGTGATGTGATGGTAGATTTTAGATGTGACCTAACACAAATGATTAAAGGTTTTTTTTTTAATAATATAGTGTGCGATGCTAAATCTGCATTAAAAGATTCCGAAGAAAAGAGAGGAAGTTAAAAAAGGCCATCTCACAAGATGAAAAAGAGTTGTACTTACCGCAAAGTATTTGTACACTAAACCTTTATTGTTACTAGGGTTACAGATATGCAAACTGCAATAACACACAAGATATGGTTGGTGAGAAGCCCCGCCAGGTGGAGCAGTAGACACACATCTACATAGAACAGTTGACAGCCGCGCATCTTAGTGAATGACGCTCGGTGCATGCGCCTCACGTTCTTGCACAACTTCTTGTCTTCATCTGCTAGTCATTGCAATTCTTCTGTCCTTATTCAAATTTATTTGGGTTTGACACAGCATAAATTCATCTCCCATTGTTGACTTCTCTATTGGTCGTCAACTCATGAGTCATCTTTTGACCCATGTCATCTTTTACACTTTCCGTCCACCTTTACTTTTCTAGCCATCCACATTCATACTCAATAATCGCCTCACGACATTCTCCTCATTCTTCTGTTTCATATGACAACCGATTACCACACATCTTTTGACTCAAAGGTGCCACATTCAAACTTCCCCTCATTTCTTATTATATCATCTTAATAGCATAGAATTAAATCACAATTCAGTTCTTCAATTATCCTTTGTTCGTCAGTTTCGTTTTGTCCTACTTTGAGTCTACTTCAAATATCGCATACCTGTAAAATTCGACATCAGAATATAAGCGCAAAAGTCCTGAGAGACCTCCACTGCTATATAGAACACCTCGCAGTACAGACTCAGTATAGTCTGTAACATCAAGTTCTTGAATAACCAAGTGTAAATCATCACTAACGATGTCAGTGCTACATACTGAAAATTAACATCATTTTAGGGTTCCGTAGTCAACAAGGAACCCTTATAGTTTCGGTATGTCCGTCTGTCTGTCTGTCCGCGGTCTAGCTCAAAAACAATTGGTACTAGAAAGTTGTAATTCGGCAAAAGTTTACACGTTAATGACGCCAAAAAGTGGTAAAATAAAATTGTGAAAAAAACAATTATTTAGGGTACCTCCCCTACATGTAAAGTGGGGATGATAATTTTTTTTGTCGTCCTTCACATATTCTGGGATATCGTTGAATAGGTCTTTCAAAAATAATTAGGGGTTTGGGAAGATCGTTTTTTGATTAAGTAAACCGTTCGTGACTTATCAAGCTTTAAAGTACCAATTTTAGTTAGAGTCAAGTGTCCCCCCCCCTCTACCGACTAAACGATTGTAGTTAGAAATTCAAATGTCACGGCAGTAGTACCTATATATAACGAAGTTTTAAGGAAAACTATCACACATAAGTGGGCTTTACAACTTTACGAGTAATACTCGACCAATTGTATTTGACTCGAAAATTTCAAACAACTACATAGAAATATCGATAGATGGCGCTAATTTTCAGCTGTATCGCGCTATTGTTTCATTCCTAAATAAGTTTTATAAAAAAAAACAGTTGCTGTCGAATAAAATTGTAGTTAGTTATGTCTAATTAATTAAATATTCACGTCATATCAAGTCTCGTTGATTGTAGGAATTTGCAGAATGAAATAGTTTATTAATTTGCTATTATTATATTAAAATGTACCCATATATTTTGAATAACAATAACCACATAGAAGACGACGCTGTGCGTGCCAAAAAATTAAACCTTTCCGTGGAAAATTTTCGGATCAGGTGAGGATTTGTATAGGATGTCAAATTAGGTAGGTAGTCATGTTTGGCAAAAGCCATATGATAGTTTCATATCATGCTCTAACTAAAAAGTTTGAGCATGATATGAAACTATCAGTCAGCGAATACGACCCGCACTTGGCTGTTATAAAAACTACAGGACCCTACACTGCGCGTGGCCCGACACGCACTTGACCGTTTTTTTTTTAAACGTTGCCCCGCACTAGGTATTTCTCCTGTATTACGTACGTAGGTGGGTGCGTTTACAAACATTTAAACTCACATACACAAACAGCCAGACCCGGAACAAATATCTGTAGGACTTACAAATATTAGTTCTGTGCGGGATTCGAAACCGCGACACGCAGTGCAGCAGTCAATCGCTTAGCCACTTCCCCTGCTTTAGTAACGATTTATATTCATACGTTTTCTTTGGCATCAATGGGTCCAGTTGGCCACGTTAATCGTGGCGTCAGAGGCGTTTTTGTTTTCTTATAAGTGCTTGCCATTCTTAAAACTAAGACTTCAGTAAATCCATCTCTAATACACTAAGAACACTGTCCGAATATTTTAAATACGTACCCGCTCCGCTGGTATGTTTAGTGCCCGAAATACTTTTAACATCTGAACGTATAACAACGTATGCAATAAATTTTGCACCGTATAATGTAAAATCTGAAAGTAAATTGTTTGTATCAATTTCTTAACTACTCGTATATAAATTCTTATAGTACTATTTATATACATTCGAAGACATTATCAGTTAACAACACCTAATCTGTGCTAAACTTTCACCACACATACCCACTAACATACAGACACACACACACCCATACACACACACACACACACATCATTCCTAAACATTAGAATTGTTCTTATTTTATTTTATTTTTTTATTGTCTCCTAATTTTCTGTTAAATATCCAATTTCTGTTAATCCAATTTATTAAAATATTTTTTTATTTTCCAAAATGTCTAATTAGCATAACTACAAATAAATGTTTTTAATTTAAAGTTATCGCAACTCCGGCCCCCAAGATACAGGCACAGCCTAGTTTGGGGTCCACTGTTATCTAAGTTTGTTAAAATAAAACTTGTTACCGATATCCTTAATGATGTTAGACTAAGAAAATTACTGTAACTATGGTTTAATAAAAATTTATTCTTATTCAAATTTATTCTTATATGAAGAATAAAATACATGTAACTAAAAGACAGATGAATTAAAAAGTTAATAGATGGCGAGAGACATTAAGACAACATAAAAGACAGATATATGGTGTGAGAGACGATATGAAAGGAAATGAAGTGACTCAACAAAAGTAATAAGAGTGAATCTCTGAAAAGTCAATTGAAGAAATAAACGTATTGCATCGAGCCCCAAATAACATGAGATAGGACCAGGAAGTTGATGAAAATGTATAGTCCTAACAGTAACAAGAAACAATGATAACTTTATTTTACTAACCATTTGTTGAGAAATATTTTTATAAATTTGGTGACTTTTTAGGGTTCCGTAGCCGTACGGCAAAAAACGGAACCCTTATAGATTCGTCATGTCTGTCTGTCCGTCCGTATGTCACAGCCACTTTATTCCGAAACTATTAGGACTACACAGCTGAAACTTGGTAGGTAGATATTTGAGAAGCATATTCGAGATGGCTACGGACAAAAGCACAGTATAAAATTTTCATGGTTTTGACATTCTTAAACTCAGCAGAGACCCTAAAAATAAAACCTAACGCTTTAGAAGCCTTGTTGACTACATTGTCAATGTGCGCATCAAACAAAAGCTTTGAGTCAAAAATTACCCCAAGATCCTTGATGACGTTGACTCTAGCAATTGAGATGCCCGATAATTTGTAATCATACTTGATAGGGTTTGGCTTACGAGTAAATGTACATACATAACATTTTGAGATATTTAAATCCAACCTATTACTATTGCAGTAATCATGGAACCGGTCCAGATCCTTCTGCAATAGGTGTGCATCCTCAATGGTTGACACCTGACTCAGAATTTTCATATCGTCTGCATACAATAATATTTTAGAATTATGAAAACAAGAGGCGATGTCATTTACGAAGATATTAAATAAAAGAGGCCCTAATAACGATCCTTGGGGAACCCCCGACGGAATGTACATCGCTCTCGAGGTATAACCATTGAGGACTACAGTCTGGCATCTATTTTCAACATATGAAACAAACCATCTGTACAAGTTACAGTTGACCCTGACAGTTTGTGCATTAGAAGCGCATGATCTATTCGATCAAAACATTTGCTGTAGTCAGTATATATAACGTCGACCTGAGACCTCCTGGACATATGTTCTGAAAGATAATCACTACAGACCACGAGATTGGATGTGGTGGAGCGACCTTTTAAAAATCCATGTTGATGTTCAGAGAAGCTTAATTTAAGTGAAGAAGAAAGTTGTACATGTACAATTTTCTCCATTATTTTAGCGAACACGCAGAGTTTGGAGATCGGTCTATAATTTTCAACGCTGTCCTTAGGTCCTTTTTTATGAATCGGCGTTATATATGCTGACTTCCAGATTGTGGGCACAACTCCCAAGTCGAATGACCGTTTGAATAATAATGTCAATGGAATGGATAGACACCTGGCACATTTGGATATAAAAATTGGTGAAATGTTTTCCGGGCCAGCGGATTTGTTAATGTCCACATGCTCTAGCAAACGAAATACCTCATCCTCGCGCACATCAATAGAGCAGATGTCTGATACGAGACCAGTAGACTGATCCATTGTCGCAGAGGCTAAGAATTCATTCGCGTCGCGTCGTTCTTGGAAGTTAGAAAAGAAATAGTCGCCAAACATATTGCAGATATCCTCCCCATGACCCGAAGACACTTCACCAAATTTTAGTACAGAAGGGTAACAGTTGGTTTGCTGTTTGGATTTAACGTATTGCTAAAAAGCCCTAGGATTTTTAGAAATGGCTAATTCAATGTTTGCTATATAGTCGTCAAACATTTCCTTCTCCAGATCTTTAAACCGTTGACGTAAGGTAACAAAAGATTGATAGTCCGAGATATTTCCATAGGTTTTAAATTTTGACTTTTCTTTAATAATTTTGATAAGAGGGCTTTTGTACCAAGGAGGATACTTACCCCTTGGAGCGATAATTTTAGATGGAATATGCTTGTAATGAAGCAAGTTGATCGTGTCATAAAAAAATTTTACACTTTCTTCAAGAGGCTTGAAACTTAGCTCCACTGGCCAATCGATTGACATCATTTCTTCTATTATGGCGTCATAATTTGCATGAGCATACAAGAACTTGACTCGAGGACGAGAATGCAGCTGATGAAGTTGAACGAAGTCGGCAGAGATGCAGAGTGCTTTATGATGTGAGTCCTCGTGCACTAGGGGATCCATGCTGCAAGTGACAGCAACTTCACTGTTAGACAAGACGAGGTCAAGAATCCTATGGTTCACATTACGATGTGTGTTGTACTGAACCAAATTGCAAGCGGTGAGAGTATCACAAAAGCTGGTTTGAATGGGACCATGCAAGTTACCAGGACACAGATGGCCACCGTCCACCGCAGCGTGCCAGTCAATATTTGGTTGGTTAAAGTCACCGAGCACTATAAACTTATCTGCTGGATGTTTCAGAACAATATCAGCTAAATTACTAGAAAAATTATTGAGTTGCATCATCAAAGAGTTGCCGGACTGTTCACTACATATATACACGGTACATAAATGTATTTTATAGGTAACTTTAGGTTTCTTTTGGTTTAAAGTTAAGGTAACCCACCGATCCTCGGCCGACGAGCACCATTCATTGCGGACATCGGCAACTAGTTCTTGACGTATGGCTATTAAAACCCCCCCACCCATAGTTTGATTAGTGTGTGAATAACATCGATCACGTCTCCATACGAAATATCTATCATCAAACAATTCGCTATCGGATATACCATCAATAAGCCATGTTTCCGTCAGACAAACGATATCAAAAGAATTCATACAAACATTTCTGTAGAAAACAGATGTTTTTGTCCGCAGCCCCCGAACATTCTGATAGAAAATACTAATAGGGGCCATAGTAATTCAATTGAAACACCAGAATAATGTTTGAAAAGATATAAGGTACACTCAGACTTAGTTCTAAGATAAGGCTGTAAGTAATAAAAGTCTGCTTAAATAGCAAGTGATAGCAAAATAATACGAAAACTATATTAAATAAATCTGATTGCATAGAATAAGCGCAAAAAATCGTATTCAAAGTGTAGAAAAAAATAGTTTTAAAGTTGTCTAAGGTATAAGTAAGAAATTCCATGTTTAAGCAGTTCTCACCTCCAATTGCACACGCATAGAGTATAAAATGACAATTACCAAAGCTTAATGAGTCGAATGAATAGGCGACACCAAGCGATAAGAGAACAAAAGGCAGGCGAGAATGGAATGCGTGCAAAAAATACGTACCTATGTTTCTTAAACTTAAGCCGAACGAGTTCACGATTAATAATGTGTCCACAATATTTACTAAACAAACCTTTTTAAGAAGGGTGAACAACTCACAAGAAAGAATAGACATTTTAATTAAAATAAAAACTTTTTTAAATCTTGCTCTGTTTTGATTTGATGTTTTGGAGACGTGATGTTTTTTCGAATCAGTATTTTGCATCCTCTAACCCACAAATGTTCAAAGCCACGCTCTATGGCTTGAGCTTTGGTTTTGTTCAATAGGAGTTTATTTTCCAATGTCAGATGATCGTTGATGTACACTCTGCTAGTGCCCTGCAAGCCCAGATCTCCGGCATTCAGTTTTTTATGTTTCCTCGCAGCAGCTATAAAATCGTTTTTCAGGTAGCTGTTGTGAACAGAGCAAATAATGTTTTTGTTTATTTTATCATTACGTGTCGGCACCCTTGCTATGTAGTTTATGTGTTCCTTTTGAAGATGAAAATCAATTTCTTTACCAATCTTGGCGATAATTGCGAACAGGTCTTCATCCTTGGACATTGGCACTCCTTTTATCTCAATATTGTTCATGCGAGACCTCTGTTCGTTCTCAGACTGCCGATTCTCTAGCTGGATAATTCGATCCTGTAAATTGAGTATCACATCTTTGGTGTTCTTCATGGTCTCGATTTCATCTTCCAGAACCGACACTTTACTTGCTAAAGCTTTAAGTTCCTGACCGTAGGACTCAAAGGACGATTTCATTTCTGAAACTTCTTGCCGTATGGTTTTTAATTCCGCAAGCTCACTCTGGATAGCCTTCACACTCTCTATCAACGCAGGCAATGCTTCCATTTTAGCTGACAGACGTTGAAGCTCAATCATGATTGTCTCCGAGTTCGCTGGTGATGATACCTTCAAACAATCAGTTTGAGGACTAGCAATCGGAGTAGCCTTGCAGCTTTGACATCTCCACGTCAATTTACGGTCACCAAGTTTTCTCCATCCAGACTCGGTTATCCCAGCACAGGGAAAGTCGAATTGCGCCTTACAGGCAACACACGTAGCACCATCTCTCGATTCCGCGTCACAACGTTTGCAGGTAAACATTTCGACTTTTAAAGTAATTAATTTAATGACACTTTGAGAAACACTGCCAGCGGTCGGTTTTTAAAGAAATAAATATGTAGTAGCTGTTAGCAACGCCGTGTACTCGTGTGATCGGTACGCTGACTACCGCCGAACTGTCAATCTTGATGTATCTCTTGTAGAGGACCTCGTCGATCAGAAATCTGTGGACTAGTTGAATGGTCAAAACGAAGAACATATTACTGTCCGCTTGAATCAGGTTATTAACAAATTTAATGAAAACTCCAAAAACATTACAGAAGACGTCGTGTACTATGAAGAAGAATCTCATTCGAACTCTTGTCGTGTTTATAATATGTGTTAACGAGTCGATACACAAACAAGAACATACAAATGACTGCTCCACAAAGTAACAGGACTTTATTTGAAAGATTATTTGCAGTTATGACGTTGTTTTTGATGCGATACTTTGGCCTGAACAGAACAGTTTGCAATACAGTTAAATTTAAAAAACATAGACTGCACATATTTATCAACAACGTTATGAGGTAAAACTTCGGTTTGATCGCTTAGATCGATAATTCTGTTATTTTTTTGTCGGTAGACATATTTTATGCCTATGTCCAGCAGTGGACGAATACAGGCTGATGATGATGATGAGACATATTTTTGTGATCACTGTTCAAACGCAAATGAATCTTGTAGCGGTTTTTTTACTCATTATAATAAAAAAAAAAAACTTAATCAATTTATTTGGTTACTTATATGATCTGTGTTTCAAGTGATTTATGGTCGAAAAACAACATTAATGACATTTTCTTGACCAAAATACATTTACAAAAACACACACACACACGCACACACACACACACGCACACACACACACTGCACACACAAAGAACACAGTGATAGTGAGGGGCACACATCGTGCCACTTCCTTTTGGGTACCTACAATGTTAAAGAAACGCACCAGTGCACGACACCACAAAGTGGGGCTACACCATGGTGAGTGTAGGCAGGCCAAGGAAGCAATTCCTACTATATACGGCCGCTTCACCAAACAGGCGCTCCAACTGACCAATGTACTTCTGCGCACAGTTTGGACACGGCTCCTTTAATGAATACCTCTTTGTCATACGAAAGATATAACCAAAAAAGATAGGAGTCACAGATAGCCCACTGTGCCACGAGCCTGCATGTTAAGAACCATGCTTGTTAGAAACCCGCATACCAAGTTCTTAGTTCAAAATGTAAGAACAAATTGTACTTGTTGTACATTGCCTAACTAGAGATCTGGATTCTCCTTCGTTTGGTTAGGTCAATAAAGTTCATATTAGATCAATAATACATCTCAGAACAAAAGTTCAGTATACATATAGTAACAGTTGTTTTATTTTACACTCGACCTTACTCACATACACATTAAGTTCAATTTACAAGTACTGTGTGAACATTCTCCGCGTCGGACATTGGTCCATCGAGCTGGTTGAAGAACCGTTTTTTGCCCAAGTACTCGTAGTGGAATGCTGCGGCAAGAGTACTCGGTCCTCCGCATTGGCACAGCTCCCTCCGTCCAGGGCTGTGCACGAGCTCGGCAGCAGCAGCAGGAAAGTGGTGACCAGATGGCACCATTTGCTTCCAGATCAAACGGGAGAGGCGATCGTATACTTCAGCCCCCCGTAGTTCAACGTGTCGTCACACCCCAATTCAACGTGTCGTCACAAGAAGGACGTCACACCCCAGTGACGTCACCTGTGACGACACGTGCAGTTCAGATAGCGGCCACCAGAGGGCGCCACTATCAGGATGAAAACGGTGTTTGTGAAGTGCAGTTTTGTGAGTACATTTTATTTACCTTGTCCACGAATTGGACGTCGAGTCAAACGATTTTGAACTCTATTCCAACGAGAAGTTAAACTTTCGAATTAAAATATAACTTAGTAATCTTGGACTAATAAAATTTTAACTATATTTTAAACTCAAAAACCTTTCGTTACAATAATTATTACCAAATTGTGTGCATGTTAGAATTAGGACTTAAATTATTAATATATATGTCGCAGGGAGGTGATTTTATTTCGTTAGACACGGTCTTCATGTGGGCAGAACATGGGTTTCGTGCTATCACACACACACTACAAAATCAAAAGTCATTTATTCAAACTATGCTGATAATCAGCACCTTTTGAATGTCAAAATTACAAGAGACAGTCCCCCAAAACGCCCGCCCTGCGCCACTTCCTAGTGTTTTAGCTGGGAAGAAGAAGTGGCGGAACAAACTCCCCAGCAACACATCTGTCTGTTAGGTTAGAAGAACCAGATTCTATACACAAAGTACACTGCTTTTATCGAACTAACAAATTACTTGAAATTACAATCCAACGCAGTAACACTAGGCACAATGAATCGGGTTACAGTTTCAGGACGTCTTGACTCCGCCGCGATCAGACACTGACTGTCCTCCTCGCCGCGAGCTCGAAACATCACGACTCTGTACTAAGCGCGCATAGGTGTGGGTGGACTGGTAAGTAGGTCGCTTTTGGCGCGCTTTCGATTCATGTCCGTACTAATGACTGTCTCCGACATAATATATATATGTATATATATACAGGAAGAATTTTTAGTCACCATCCAAATTTTGTTATATTAATCTTTGGCGAAAACCATTGAATACGTGTTTTTTCTTTTAGTATCACTCAATACAAAAATATTGAGATATCACATCACAAAGTTATCTATAAAAAGTTGATGCCGACTTGGGATGACGATAGATAATTATGTGTCGCGCAGGTGTAGCGGGGCGGGGGGCAAGCGGGGTGCGCGCTGCATTTTTCATTGAATGTTTGCGCGGCAAGTGTAGTATTTTAACGTTTAACTTAGTGAGCGGATAATTATTTCGAGAAAATGATTTAATATGAAAATTTTACGTAACGTTTTTTTTTCAAAAATGGAGTTAGTGTATGATACATAATGCCTAGAAAAAATTTGGACGGTGACTAAAAATTCTTCCTGTATATATATATGCAATATATGGATATTTTATAAAAAATGGGGAAACGGGGAACCTATACCTGATTTCCACCAAATTTTGTGTTTCCAAAAAACTTGTAAAAGTTTAAGTAGTGATTTGGGAATTGTGTTATTTTAATTGATAAGATTTTTCAAACTTAGATAATTTTAGTCAGCTGTCATTAACTTATAAATTTACTGTTGAGTAAAACTCGGCAATTTTCCATTTGTTGTGTTTAAAATGAAAGGATTAATTAACGTTTTAAAAGATCAACAGAATCACAGAGGGATTGACTAATTTTAAGAAAAGTAGTAAATATAGATTAATGCTGGAATACATTGAAACAAGGCAAGAATAATTATTAGAAAGGGATTGTAATTATCTTTGTTTAATGAAAATAACACTTCATTATATGAACGTTAGACAGCAGAAGACTTTCTGTACTATATACAGAAAGTGGTTGATATCTATAATGCTACAGAAGACTCTTATGTAATTTATAAAAGACTAGCGACCCGCCCCGGCTTCGCACGGGTGCGATGCTGATACTAAATACACTACAGAAAAACTGTGAACGTTGTATATAAAAACATAGCGGAGGCACGCTGCCGACGCGCCGCCCTGGCGGGCCGGTACCGCCGCAAACGCTACGTCCCGCAATTTTTAAATCTGTAATATCTTCGAAAATATTTATTTAAATCATATGCTGTAAAGAGCCATATAGATCTATATTAAATCAACAATCAATTTAAGGTATTTTGTTGGTTAAGGATTAAGGCTGTATTGGTTAAAATCGCTTCGTTAATTTTATTAGCAATTATTTGTCGTAAAAAGTAAATGACAAAAAAATGTTATTGTGGGATATCCATAAGAGATAGACATATACCATCGCAGAGTTTTCTGTAGACCTTTTCAATGTGTACAGATAAATCTCGTAGGGTTCAGCCTGCGTTTGCAATGTAAGCGGAAAAAATGTAATTATTTACGACATCACATTAGAAACCTCAAAAATAACAGTATTTCTCCACTATGCAATGAATGATATAATACATATAAACCTTCCTCTTTTAAGCACTATCTATTAAAAAAAAACCGCATCCTAATCCGTTGCGTAGTTTTAAAGATTTAAGCATACATAGGGACATAGGGACATAGGGACAGAGAAAGCGACTTTGTTTTATACTATGTAGTGATTAATGAAAAGAGCTGTTAAAGAAATTCGGTTAGTATACAAAATGATACTTTAGATAGTATTCAAAAGCTCCATTATTTAAAAACCTTTCTGGCGAAGTAGTGCGATTAATACTTCATACTCCTATAACTTATGCCAATTATATGCAGTGCTGGACTCAGCTACAGAAGCGGTATAGCAATAAGAAAAAACCTTACAAATTGTTTTCCTTGGAAGTTGTTCGGACAATAACGTATGCAAGTGGAGTCAGCTACAGATTTCAAAGAGTTGCTTGATACCACATACGTTAGTGGGTTGGGTAATTTGAGGATAAACGCGGCGAGTACATAGGATGTCATTATCAAAGAGATTGTTACCTTTAAATTAGACAACGAGAGGCTTAAACTGTAGGAGCTTAGTTTTTGTAACACTGACTCCAAGAATGACTTACCAACATGCAATCAATTTAAAACTTTTATAGATAATCCGTTTCGTGCGTTAGATTGTTTAGAACCTAAAAAGGGCACACCAGTTCATCAGGGCAACAACAACCATATTAGACGTTCATTTGCTCATACTCCAAAAGCAATGGTGGCTACGAGTTCATCAATAAAATTTGAGTTCTGCTCAGAAGATCACAAACTTTGTTTCTGCAAGAAATTCACAAAGCAGTCAGTTGATGTTAGACGTGATTTTGTTTTTTTTTGGTGAATTTCAGGGTGTCCAAACCTTGCTAGAACAAGGTTCGCAGGCATGTTTTGTAAAAGAGGCCGTAGTTCAGCTACTCAACCTGAAAAAATCCCTATTCAAGGAATAAATGCGAAAATAAGTTTTTTTGTTTGTAACCTCTTCACGCCTAAACCTCTGAACTGATCATCCTGAAATTTTGCATACACGTTGTCCAGTGTACCGAAACGGACATAGGGTACCTTTCTTCTGAAAAAAGTACTGATCCCGAGGAAAACAACAATATCGTTCTTATCATAATAGATGGCGCCAATTGTGCTTGAGACGGTTTTTGTCAAAATCTAAATTTAGGCGAGCTTAGCCGCACGCAAAAGCTAGTATAAAAAAAAAATACAAACTTTGTAGTCCACTGGTATCTGTAACAGGGTCCAAGCTACCGGCGGTCAGGGCTTCAGAGAAAAGAACCTCTTAACAATACAAGCCGTGTTAGTACCAAGCGTTACTCCTGGAGGAGTACCGGTTTCTGAATAAGGCCCTTGATCCAGCTGCCTAACGAGATCCTCCTCAGATGTTAGTCGAGACTCTTGGCAATTAAGCGATTGGTTGAAACGACCATTAGCGTAATGATCGCTAGGCTAATTACAAACTTAATAGTAAATGAAAATATAATCGACATATTATGGACTCCGTCTTCGATACGATCAATATACAATATTAGAACGCCTCAGTATTACGTTTATTACGAACTAAACTAAGCTTATAAATTGTTAGAATGTTTCAAAATCATAAGAAATACTAAACATTTCGTCTTACCCAGATGAAGTACTGCTCAATAACAGACTAGATGAAGAAGTTCAAAAAATGTTTTACCCGTTTGATTTATTGCAGACTCTGTTGTTTTCATCAAAATTCTGTATTCAAGACAATTATATAACCCCCAACAGAAAAAAGTATTTGATACTCGAGTTCTCAAGTATTCTCTTCGCGTTTATTGTGACTACCCAACTTGTAATAACAAATGAGTTTAAACATAGTATAGGGATTGATAATAATTTAAAACTTATGATAATTTCAATATTTCTGTCTATGTATGGACTTTTAGGTGTTATCATGGGTTTTATTCTCGACATCGCCCACAGCAACGACAACATTTTGCTTGTTGTAATGATCCAAATTGTACACAAGAACATCGATTTTAGTAATAGTATTCGCAGTTCTATGGTCTGGAACTGGATCTCGGTATCGACCATTATTTGTGTCAATGTTTTCAATATTCTTACATTTCATATTTTGTATACCAACGCCAATATTTATAAGTATAGATCTCCGTTATGTGTACGCTTTTCGAATTCAGATACTAATAAACAAGTTTCTCGATGAATGGATCAAAAATATCTACTTGATAAATGATGGACAAGAAAATGATAAAATAAGTTGCATGAAATTGTTCAAGACTTATAAAAATATTTTGAAAGCCTACAAAGTGTACAAGAAAGTGTCAAAATTCATGGTAAGATTGCCTACGTAAGAAAAGATATCAATACGACAAAAATAATACTCGAACAACCTAATCAATCAGTCACTTTTAGATAAGAAAAGTTAAGTAATACTTTAGTGTGTACCGGGAAGTAGTAGTAAGCAAACAGAGATGACTGATAAACATGAATTGTAGAAAAATGATTATGCTATGTCAACCGCAAACAAAGTGGTGGTAAAGGCGGCTCTGGTCGAAGAGAGATAGAAGAAACTATCTACTAACTTAAACCTTACCTTTCTCTGCAGGTAATGCTTAGTACTGTCAATGTATTTGGCCGTACCTTGTGCTTCGTGGAAGCAATGTTACAAACTGCGGCACAAAATGGTGAGGTAAGAATACTGATGGTGCCGAGTTATGTGATCTCTTCCTATTTTTTGTTGTCCTGGTAAGTACGTGAGTAACAGCGGCCCAGGGCACGATTTTTTGATGTGTCATAACATTTATAGTTCTGTGCTATATTTTGTACTTTACGCTGGACATTTAATTAATCCCGCCACCCCTTATGAGGGCTGTTTGAAAGCATCTCACTTTCAAGACCTTTAAATATACTTTTTAGCTTGTGAATTGGAAGACGGTGAGTCTGGCAATGTTAAGCCTAGTAAAGTGCATGACACTAGTGATAATTCAGAACGTGTACTCTGAGAAGTTCTACATCGCCATCGAGGAGGCAGAGACAGCTTGTATGCAGAGTATGAAGAATAGGAACTATACAAGTTAGTTGTGTGTGAAAACTTTGATTGAAATTCTGTATTGAAAGACGTTACTGATAAGTGTGCAGTGGTGGTCCAGTAGTACTGTTAGTCATTTAGGGATACTCAATGGATTTCTTCCACTCGTAACCAAGTATTAACAGCTGCTCGGCTAGATTACTCCGTGCCTAGGAAATTACGTTAAGCTGTTGGTCCATTATTATTTTAAAGACACAACGCCCCACTTAGAAAGGCTCTGGGTGACTTAGATAGGCACACACAATACCCGTGACCATCCCTGACAACTGTCAGGGATGGATGGGACATTGAGGTCTGATAAGTAGTCGCAAAAGAGCAGCGGTGGCTCAGTGGTGGCAGCCCTGACTTACGAGTAGTAAGCCTTGGGTTCGAACCCAGGCAAGCGCAGTAGGGAAACCGTCATGTCCTAGAACTAAAAAATTTAAGACATATGACATCTACCAAGCCGCACTGGGCCCGCGTGGTGGATTACAACCCGCTCCCTCTCATAGAGAGCAGGCCTGTGTCCCAGCAGTGGGAACATTATAAGCTGATTATGATGATGAATATTTAAACTGCATCCAGTTAAACTGGAAATCTACTGCAACACAGTTGGGAAAAAGGAAGGGATAACATTTGTGTACAATTTAGTATTTAATAATGTCTTGACTACAGTTTACAATAGTCTGAATGATGATGATGATAAGCTGATTAGTCAAAACAAGCAGATATCATTTGAAAAATTGGTGGTGTTTCAAGATGGATACTTTTCTTACAGAGAGTCAAGAAAGACTGTACAAGAACGTGATACTGACGAATCGTACGTTCAGTAAGATGACCGCTTGTGGCCTGTTCTACGTCGGCGCTGCGGTACAGAGAACATTGCTGGGACTTCTAACTAATTATGTTGTTGTTCTGTTACAGTTTGCCCTTCTGTAAATTAAGTTATTAAAAGAAAATAAATGTGTCCAATAACACAAATTTCCTTTAAATTATTTAGACTTATCCACATGATTTAGTGTTTTTTATGAACTGTTTATCAATAATTCTTTCATGGACCTATTTCTGCTTTTATTATAATTTATGTTTTTCGACTTCATTAGAATTCGATTGAAAACAATAATTAAGTTGATTACTATAGTAACGCCCTGCATGAGCTAGTGATTGAGAGATTATGACCTTTATTTATTGCTATACACATTGATTACATTTTTAAATATTGTGATATTGAAAATAGTTCTTCACCGGTATCGGGAACCGGATCCAATTTCAGCAGCAGCAGAGCTCTAGAGATAGAAACCGTCTAACAATACGAGCCGTGTCCAGGAGTACCGCTTTCTACATCAAGCCCTCGCTCCAGCTGCCTAACGAGAGCCTCCTCAGGTATTTTCGATGCTTTTGGCTCCTAAGCCATTGGCTGAAATGACTATAGGCACAATGATTGCCGAGTTCGCATCTCATATGGAGACAACCTTACGAGCCAAGTCAAGATACTTGATTTGCTTATAAATTTAGAGCTTATATTTTATTATAATTATGATTTTGAAATTATAGATAAAGTTTGATATACGTCGGGCATTACTTACAGAATTCAAAACAATCCACAAAGCTTAGATCTACTTCATAATATTAGGCGAACTACGTTTCTAGCTACGCAGGTTTCAGTTTTTTTTTAATAAGATTTCATCATATATTAGTATTCCTTGAGTCCAGTATGGTCAGCAATGTATTAGTCAAAATATTGGAGAAGTATTACTTTTCCATGTTTTTTTTTTTATAAATATCTTTTTTGGTAACCCTTCACATCTATCTCATCATCTTTACTTGTTATTACCTTAAGTACCTGTTTCTGCAAGGTGTTGTTTTGCATCCTCGTCATAATTCAAGAGGTTGTCACAAAAGACATAAATAATCAATATAAATTACGATAGCTAGTTAATTATTAAAAAACACTGCTTTTTTTGGTGTTTAAATTTGTCAGTATTTCGGATTCCTAATCTAATTAGGGAATAAGAAATTATCGAATATAAACGTTTGAAATGTTTTGTATGTGTGTAAGCGAGGTTATAAGGCAGGGATCAAACGGGCCGCGTTTAAAACAAGGGTGGTTCACACTTACCGATTTCGGTAAAAAAAGAAAAATACTCGTACCTACAAATATTATTGTTGATTCGGGTCGAGAATGATTATCATGGTTATCTCCTTGAATTTGACGAGGATGCAAAACAACACCTTGTATAATAATTTTTGACTAGCCAAGTATAATTCACTTGAAACATTAATCAAAACAGTAGCCTAGTTCAGTAATTTATTGATTGAGTTTTTTTTCAATACATTGAAAATGGACAACATTGTGAGGAAACGTGAAATCGCCAACCCGAGATACTCGAGTTAAAAAAATCTGTAAAATAATGATGAGGCCTCAGCCTTATTATCGGACAGTAATTTAATACGCTATTAATAAATTTACAATTTAGGATGTGATTTTCAGAATATTGGTTTGGCAGTAACTTCAACATAACTATTTATTTATTTATGTACACGCAGAATACTTAAAAGGACTGTACATTAACTTATGAGAGTACAAAGGTATTGCTTATTTCAAAAGAAATTTCTTTCAGCAGACCTGCGAGAGGAAAGTTGGATTAGAAATGTAGACACACTACCTAAAAACTATGTAACTATATTGTGTTTGGCTGTTCAAATACCTTACGTTACAAACTGTACTGTGTCTGAACTGCGAGGCGTTCTATATAGCAATGGAGAACTCTCAGGACATATGCGCTTATATTCTACTGTCGAACTGTAAAGGTATGTATATACTAGACAGGTCAAGACCCAACTAGCCGAGTGCCAACATGGCTTTAGAGCCGGTAAGTCTACAGTTACAAATCACATCAACTTTGTAGATTTTGCTGTCACTGAGATGGATAGAAATAAGCAAGTAGACGCGGCTTACTTTGACTTTAAAAAGGCTTTTGACCGTGTCAAAAATGACGTCCTCTTAAAAAAGCTATCAGCTATTGGTTTCACCCCAAAATTGCTTCAACTGTTCGCGAGCTACTTCTCTGACCGCCAACAGTATGTCCAAATTTCTGGGCACAAGTCTGGTCCATACACTACTAGTTCTGGTGTAAGTCAGGGAACCAACTTAGGGCCTACACAATTTATTGTAATGGCCAACGACCTGCCTAAAGTCGTTAAAACGGCGCGCTGTCTCATGTTTGCAGATGACCTGAAGCTATTTTTGGGTGTTGATAGTGAGAAGGACTGTGAAGCGTTGCAGAGGGACATCGATAGGGTGGTAAAATGGAGTGAAGCCAATCACTTAGAATTTAATACTTCTAAGTGCAAAACTATTTCTTTTACCCGTTCGCGTACGCCCATTCAATATAACTACCACGTTTCGGGTGTCCCCCTGGAGCGTGTTAACGAAATCAGAGACCTGGGACTGACCTTAGATACGAATATGACTTTTAATCAGCACATCTATAATATCTGTTGCAAAGCTTTCCAATCTCTTGGTTTTGTAATGCGGGAGGCAAATAGGTTCAAAGACAGGAGTACTATAATTACTCTCTATTACTCTTTTGTACGTAGCAAACTAGAGTACAATGCTCTGGTATGGGATCCGCATGAGCAAAAATATAAACTCATGATAGAACGGGTCCAACGAAAATTTGCTCGCTACCTATATAAAAAAATATATGGATATTACCCCTATTTGTATCCGTCTCTGTTTGTCTCAGGAATGGTAGGCATCAACACGTTAGAACTGAGACGTAAGTGTGCGCTGTTGATGCACTACTATCAATTACTAAATAATAAAATTGACGACGCGACTACTCTAGCTCGTTGTTCATTGTTTGCTCCGGACCGGCTGCGGCGGTCGCGGGCCTGTTTCTCACGGGGCTTGTTCGCGCCTCCTTCTGTGCGTACCCAAACTGCTCGATATGCGCCCACAGCCCAGGCGATAAATCTGCTTAACGCCTTGATTGCTCAGGAACCTGATCTTGATGTGTTTACGTGCAGCAATAAGGCTATGCTGAATTATTCTGTAAATTTCTTTAGTTAATGTTATGTTTTTGGCTTGCTGCACGCTTTGGTGCAAACTGTAAGTGCAGCGAGTACTTGTATAAATAAATAAATAAATAAATAAATAAATAAATGTGATATATTTGAAGTAGCCCCCTAAAATATCACAATAGAAGCACAGTAGGTAACATTAGAACAGCTAACTGTGTTTAAAACTATAATTATTTCAAGATGAAGACAAGAAGTTGTGCAAGAACGTGAGGCGCGTACACCGAGCGTCGGTCGTTCAGTAAGATGCGCGCCTGTCGACTGTTCAACGTAGGTGTGTGTCTACTGCTGCACCTGGCGGCGCTTCTCACTAACTATACCGTAGTGTTGCTGCAGTTCACATTACAATAATCCGAGTACTGTGATTTTGTGAGTAAGTGTGGTTTAATTTATTTTAATCTATTGTATATGTTAATCTATTTTAACAAATAATAATGGTATAAATTATATTAGACTAGCTGACCCGCGCAACTTCGGCTGCGTCTCATTTTCCCCGTTTTCGCAACGTCTTACATTGCTGCTTCGCTCCTATAGGTTGTAGCGTAATGATATATAGCCTAAGTCCTTCCCCAGGTTGAAATCTATCTTCTTGCCAAATTTCATTAAGATCCGATCAGCCGTTTAGTCATGAAAAGGTAGCAAACAAACAAACATACAAACAAACACAGTGACATTCGCATTTATAATATTAGTATGGACTTGTATGGATTTGTTAGCTTTACCTTATTTCACTAGATCCCCTAATTAACTTTTAAAGCAAAACAAGTGCAATTCTTGTGTTAGGTAAGGAAAATTCCATTAAAATCAAGCTTGTTTTTTCCAGATGGACACTGATTATCGCAATTTATGTAATTCGCACTTGACAATCCGAATCATTATTATCAAAGCAGGGATCTGCCAAAAACCTGTCTTTTTATCAGTTTCGATAATTTTACTCACGTATTTTGTAAAATTGATACGGTATCTTGTTATGATATTGATTATATATCAATGGATATTGATCAAGACTTGTATCTAAAAAGTCAACGTATATATTTGTGCACAGACGCACTCACATAGACCTATATTATCCATTCACATGTATGTACAAAACAAAATTTAAAACTGTATATGTGTCAGTTTTAAACGAAATTGAACTTTGTGCCTAGTAACAAATTGTTATTAAAATACTGAAGACATAACAGCTGATGCTGATGATAAAAATGGCATCAGTACCAAGCTTTGTATTGTTGTATGTGGTATTGGGAGTAACGTCAGCGACGGCGGTGCAAGTAAAGGTGACTGAGGGTCTGCTGGAGGGAGAGTTGGTGCAGAACGAATACGGTGGATCGTACTTCAGCTTCAAAGGGATACCGTTCGCACAGCCTCCACTAGGGGAACTAAGGTTCAAGGTAACTAGATCTATAATTTTCCTTTATTCTCATCTGCCCCTTAGAGCTTGCCACCGGGGTGGTGGCTGGCACTAACTAGTGGCGTTTACCACCCCGGTGTGATATGTATTTAGTGGCATATCCCTTCATTATAATAGTACGGTGGTCCACAGCAATAAAAATTAAGTAAAATAAAGCAAAAACTTTTAATTAAAATAGTAAAAATTATTCACAATATTTACATGGCTAGAAAAAATAATTAAAACAGTATTTATTACTTTATCCTCACCTTTAAATTTTCAGCATAACACATGAATGTGGTGCACCCTACAATAGGGTGTATAAACATTAATCTAATTTCGATATTTTGTAGCCTATGTATTTTGTCCATTAATAGTATTTCTACAAGGTGTTTTGCAACCTCGTCAAATTTCAGGAGGTGGTCACAAAAGACATAAATAATCAATTAAAATTACGGCACCTAGTTAATTATTAATAAACGCTGTTTTTTTTATTGTTGTTTAAGTTTGTCAGTATTTCAGAACAACCCCCTTAACGTGGTTTAGGGAATAAGAAATTATCGAATAAACGTTTGAGATTGTTTGTATGTGTGTAAGCGAGGTTATAAGGCAAGAACCAGACGGGCCGCGTATAAAACACGGGTGGTTCAGACTTACCGATTTCCGTAAAAATAAAAATGACTTACCTATATATAGTTACCCCTCCCTCTACCTCCTTGAATTTGACGAGGATGCAAAACAACACCTTGTATTTACAAAACTTTTTCCAAATCCATCTCGCCATTTCAGCGTTAAAGAGCAACACACATATAAACACACGCACACATGCAAACTTTGGCATTTAATAGCAGTGTGATATCGAATGAATCATATCTGGTTTCCCCAAATTGCATACTCTGACGGTCGTCATTACGACAGTATATTATTGATTAATCGAAGTAGAGATGATTAAGTTGATAACGTATTTTAAATTATTTTTATCATAATACAGTTTTATCTTATGTCGAGTAC
The DNA here is from genome assembly GCA_963082945.1 of Cerastis leucographa. Taxonomy (NCBI): domain Eukaryota; kingdom Metazoa; phylum Arthropoda; class Insecta; order Lepidoptera; family Noctuidae; genus Cerastis; species Cerastis leucographa. Next base: position 20,450,991 of record OY720355.1, read on the forward strand.
AGGTACCTTGTCTGAAACGGCCTCTTTAAGCAGATCTGGTTTGTTGTCTTTCCCTACTTATTCACCAAATACTATCTATATTGTTTATAGGCCCCACAAACTCCATCACCATGGGAAGGAGTTCGCAACGCAAAGGAATTTGGCTCTAAGTGCGCTCAGTATGAACTGTTCTTTGATGAACTCGCAGGAAATCGAAGTGGCTCAGAAGATTGCCTGTATCTCAACGTTTACACACCAGAAGTCAACCCTGACAAACCTTTACCTGTCATGTTCTGGATACACGGAGGAGGTTTTGTATCTGGCACTGGAGATGACACCGAATACGGTCCTAAGTTCCTTGTAAGACAAGATGTGGTCCTTATCACGATCAACTATAGACTCGAAGTTTTTGGTTTCCTTTCTTTAGAAACAGAAGATGTGCCTGGTAATGCTGGTATGAAAGACCAAGTATTAGCCCTCAAATGGGTGAAAGAAAATATCGCTAATTTCGGAGGCGATCCAGAAAACATCACCATATTTGGTGAGAGTGCTGGCGGGGCCAGTACCTCTTACCACTTAATATCACCTATGTCAAAGGGTTTATTTAAGAGAGCCATTGTTCAGAGCGGCGTCAGCATTGGTTTTTGGGCACAGTCTTACAACCCACGTGAAAGAGGCTTCGCATTGGCAAGACAATTAGGATTCTATTCAGAAGACGTTAAGGAAGTATACGAATTCTTAAAAAATGCACCAGTAGATTCTCTTATACAAGCCAAAGTTCCTATAACTTATTCCGAAAAAGTAAGGACCAATAACGAAATTTATTTCAGTGTTGCTGATGAAAAAGATTTTGGAAACAATGAGAGATTTTTCTATGGAGATATGATCGATGCAGTGTCTAATGGTGTTCACGAAGGAGTCGACATTATGGTAGGATACACAGCCGATGAAGGTCTTATGTGTATAGCCATCTTTGGTGATTTCAGAGAAAGTCTTGAGCAAGCAAGAAACTACCCACAGTTCTTTGTTTCCTATCCAATGTCACTCGATTTACCAGTAAATAAACAATTAGAATTCGGGAAAAGAATCAAAGAACATTATTTCAAGAATGAGATTTCAATACCAAATGACTGGGAGAAACTAGAAAGATATTACGGCATGGATGTGTTTACATTCCCCACGATTAGATGGATTAAACTATTGTCCCAATCTCAGAAGAACAAAGCATATTTGTACAAATTCACTCTCTTTTCTAAATTGAATATTATGTCTGAATTAATGGGGATAGGTGATGTGGTTGGAGATAAACCAGTAGTCGCCCATGCTGATGACTTGATGTATTTGTTTAGTGTGAAAGATCAGACTATAGATATGAACTCTGCCGAATTCCAATATATTGAGAAAGTCACAAAACTTTGGACCAATTTTGCTAAATACGGGTAAGTGCAACTTTTAATTTTAATTACTGACGAGAAAACAATTATTGTAAATTCTAGCGCATCACTTAAATTAATCTTCTCTACTCCATATAATTACTTTTAAATTTCTTAATTTATACCCACAACACGGTAACGTTGGAAAAATGTTTAACCAAAACGTAGTGTTTTTTTTCAGGTAGTGCCAACTACTTGAAAAAAAACTAACTGTAAAAAAACAGTATTACATTAAATAAAAAATGATAAACCATTTTTTGGGACTCTCGTCAACTAGGTTAGAGCCATATTTTAAAATGATGCACCAGCTGGTATCACAACCAGTTTGGAATTCGACCCAATTTCATTATTATAATCCCACCTTCAAGAGCTACTCATGTATGTTATGATCTAAATGTCATTACTTGACCCAAAATAATGCAACTTTGTTTTATCGTCATTTCAGAAACCCAACACCTGATGATTCCTTGGATGCTAAGTGGTTACCGTATACTCTTGAAAACAAAGAATATCTGGACATTGGCAACGAACTGAAAGCCGGGTACGCGCCTGAGGAAGAAGAAGTACAATTCTGGGAAAATCTTTTCACTGAATTCGGAGTTCAACTGTATTAAACATAAGGTTGCTATTTTATTGTTCACACCTGACATGTTACTGTTACTGCATCTATTGACGGATACTGATGATTTTTAAGTAAACGTTTTGCAAAAAAAATATCTTTTGATTAATCTTATTTTCCTTTATATATATAAACGGGACAAATGCCAGAAAATCTATTATGCTGAGACACCAGAGAGATGAAAAGTAGTCTGAAAAAACAATAGACACATTCAAAAACACAAGTTTTAGATGGAGTTCAGCTATACCAGCTGATGAATTAATTGTTATAATTCCTACTACCTGTCCACAAAGGTCATAATACCAAATCACTTACCCACGACCAGAAAACATTGAGACTCTTTTTGTGTTTGTTAAACATGTTTAACATTGTGTCTTGGGGAAAGTTTTGAGTATACATGCCGATGGCTATAAGAGTAGAGAAAGGGTAAAAAACGATAGAGGACCTTTATGAAAGATGATTGGGCTTGAATTGGGGTGACTCATGAGATGAAGAGTAACAGAGAAGTAAGGACGAAGAAGGCATACTCCGCCGACAAAGCGTGATCGGTTATCGTGATGTTAATAGTATACTATTGTAGCGACGTTGAAAAAGCAACTTATTACAAAAAGTACTACAGCGCCATCTATGACACGACGGAAAAACTAACATCAATTTCCTACATCCCGCAAGCAGGGTTCACATCGATTTAAAACTATATAGAAAAACCCGACAACCACTGTCGGGCAGTTGCCCACCAGACTAACACCTGTCTGGTCGGAGGATCCTCCCTTTTCTAAAGGATACCAACGACCCTACACCCTGTTCTTCTTCAAACCCCTAAATTGGTGACCCCGAAATGGACGTCAGCGCAGCCTTCGAGCAACGTGACATTATCAACATCACTTCCTCCAGCTTTCGAGCAGCTAGTCTCACAGCCAGCCACCTTTAAATGGGTATTCCTGACAACCAGCATGCAGCGCAAGCGCATTCCTGATCAGCACCCTCAGCCTCTCATCAAGCAACCATGGCACAGCACACTGCAATTTCGGCCGGTCGAGAGCTTCTACCTCCCAGTCGACACCTCTCTAGCTGTCTGCCACATCGCGGCTCTGCACCACGTCCGACTCACTGGAGCAAACGCAGCGCCGGTCCCGACTCACTGGGATTCGCCTCACCACCGCAGTCTGTTCCGACTCAATGTGAGCAATGCGGCAACAAGTTTCCAACTGGCACGGCATTATACAACAGGCTGACTCATTCGACTATCGACCTCCGGTCTCCGTGCAGGCTGACTCATTCGACTATCGACCTCCGGTCTCCGTGGGGGAGTGATGTAGCGACGTTGAAAAAGCAACTTACTACAAAAAATACTACAGTGCCATCTATGACACGACGGAAGAACTGACAGCAATTTCCTACATCGCGCAAGCAGAGTTTACATCGAGTTAAAAATATATAGAAAAACCCGACAACCACTGTCGGGCAATTGCCCACCAGACTAACACCTGTCTGGTAGGAGGATCCTCTCTTTTCTAAAGGCTATGAAGAACCGTACACACTGTTCTTCTTCAAACCCCTAAACTATAAACTACCCGCAGTATTGTTTCTCTCTTACCTAATCCATCCAAAGGTTGTCTTGAAAAGATTGCTTTTAGCGATAAGACCGCTCATTGTGTCACCCTGTGTGAAATGTTTTATTTTGTGTTAATTGACATTTGGATGGTGTACATAATATTTAATATTTCTTGATTAATGCTGATTATTGAATATAAAACCATATGGCATTACAGTATTGATAACCTAGATAGATGCTTACATATTAATCCAACTTTTTTACCAACAAACCTTGAAAATATTAAGTAATTGTTTCCAATAACAGAATGACGTCTTGGTGTTTGTTTATTCCCATCGATTATATTATCATTTGTGAAGCATGTTTTGGTAAAAATATTTTTTATTAGAAAAAAAACGTACTTTTGCTATAGCGTATACTGAGGACGTTCCTTTAAAAAAAAATACAGTTGATAAAGATGCTTTTACCGTTCCGCCTGTTGATGTATTTAATACTACTACTAACCTAACTTTCGCATTAAGGAAAACTTTTAATCTGACATCGTCACTAACACTATCGAGAACACTTGTAACGGGATACTCACCATGTTTATTATTTGTTTTGAGTTCCCGATATTTCGGAGCTGTTGCAAACGCCATTATCAGGGATAAAGTTATTGCGCGTGGTGGTTTATGAGCAGACAAATCACCCACCCCGTCTACCCTCTTTATTGTTCGTTTTTTGCTCTCCGTACCACTACCACTGTCACTCACAACTCGATTCTGTTCCCGACACACGACAGTCACAATAATAAACATGGTAAATATCTCGTATTATTGATAAGGACAACTTTATTGCTCCAAATAGCTTAATCTCTAATTATGTTTCTATCCTTGGAGTTCTGGCTTTCAGTCTGTCCACCGTTCACAGTGTCTTTATCCTTTTACAAAGTATACTTAGGAGATACTACTTTCACATACATACGTTGTCGTCGTCTTAATTTGACATTGTCTACAGTTGACCGGGATTTGCTTTAAATTCAGTTACTGGTATCATTCAAACAAAAATTGCGTTTGTTCTGACTTTCCAAAAACTGCACCGAGTTCTCAACGATGAAAACAGTTATAAACAAATCATATCCTGGAATTGGATTGCTGTGTCTGGATATGTCTTAGTGTTCTCTTATTTCTTCTTAAACTTAGCTATATCATTCAGTAAAATGTTTAGTTGCTACTCTGTGTGTTTTATGTATTTAAAGTAGTCATTAATTGGAAACATGAATCTTATGGACGAGAAAGCTTTATAGGAAATATAGCTTTTGATGCTTGGGGATCTTTTTGCAAGAAAATGTTTCTGGCTTACGTCGATATATTAAAATGCTATGACATCCATTTAAACTGTTTTATAAACTACTAGCTGTACCCAGCATGCGTTGCAATGCACTTTTTACTACCCACCTACCCTATCCGACCTACCTACCTACCTACTCTACCCTACCCTACCTACCTACTCTACCCTACCCTACCCTACCCTTACTACCTACCTACCCTACCTACCTACCCTACCCTACCTACCTACCCTACCCTACCTACCTACCCTACCCTACCCTACCTACCTACCCTACCCTACCTACCTACCCTACCCTACCTACCTACCCTACCCTACCTACCTACCTACCCTACCCTACCCTACCTACCTACCCTACCCTACCTACCTACCCTACCCTACCTACCTACCTACCCTACCTACCTACCCTACCCTACCTACCTACCCTACCCTACCCTACCTACCTACCCTACCCTACCGTATCCTATGTCCTTCTCCTGGCTCTAAACTACCTCCCTGCCAATTTTCAGCTAAATCGGTTCAGCCGTTCTTGAGTTATAAGTGAAGTAACTAACACGACTTTCTTTTATATATATAGATTTCGTAAGTAACTTTTTTCTAAAGTATTTTTTGGTTTCTAAATATTGACGATGAAACAAATCGATATGTTTAATTTTTCAGATACTTTTAAACACTTTACAAAATAATATTCTTTCATGCTTTGGTTTACATTCAAATGACGATTGAAATGTTGAAAAGTGGAGTGATACAATTTGTGAGTATTATCAGAACCTAGTAGGAATGCACTTTATTGAAGATTTGAAATTGAATTAACATCATTATAATCATCTACCTGTCCTCGTTCTATTAAGCTCGGGGTCAGCACGGTTCATTCTTCCATTCTCCCCTGTCGGCCGTCGCGGTATCATTTACTCACCTTCCCTTTTAGAATTCTACATGTGCAAAAAAATTTGGCAAATAAAAATCTTTTACAGCACAAATCAAAGATAATTGTAATATTTCGACCCAAAGTTTCGACCCTAAATTAACATCGTATCTCCCCCAAAGAGGGTTATTGCATCATGTAGAATCCAAATTAGGTGACCGTGATATCAGTGGTGCAGCTAGGATCATTTTAGCAGCGATGTGGTTGCGCCGTTCTCTCCAGAGATTCTTACAGCTCTGGAAAGCAAACATCCCGCCCGGCAGATAACCTTTCCTTTTTTTTTTTTCTGCGGATGGGAAATCATCAAATTACTTCTCCCGCTCTGGGCGGAGTGGGAGGGAGTGTCAGACTTGTACTGACTAAAACCCACCCATGTTTCTTCTTCGCCCTTTGTGTTCCAGGGCCGCGGTAAGACCTTTCCTTCCCTGACCTTCCCTATTCGGAAACTCACTCTCTCGAAATTACAGCTCAGCAAGTATGTGCGGCCGTTTGCTCCTTTCGAAGTGGATCTGCCGGTGGCCTCGACGGCCTGACTCGGCAACATCTTAAGGACTTAATTTGTTCAGGCGCTGGGGCTGCTGGTGAGTCCCTTTTGAAGGAACTGACGGCCCTCATCAATATCATGCTCTGCGGTAATGTGAACGAAGCCGTCATTGATATTTTGTACGGGGCCAATCTATGTGCCCTGCGCAAAAAGGATGGTGGCATTCGTCCCATTGCCGCAGGGTCAACCTTTCGTCGTATCGCAGCCAAAATTTGCTGCGCCTTCTACAGCGAAATACTGGCCAGCAATTTCAGCCCCTACAGCTGGGCTTCGGGTCCAAAGGAGGTTGTGAGGCTGTGGTACACGCTTTATCCACCTATCTTAATAGTGGTAAAGGTGAGGTCATCCTTAAGGTTGACATAAAGAAAGCATTTAATTCTGTAAACAGGGACACCTTGTTGGCAGAGGTTCAAAAAGAAATCCCCAAAATTTACAGTTTTCTCTAACAATGCTACAGAAACCCCTCAAAACTACTCTGTAAAGACAACCTTTTGGAATCAGCCGTTGGATGTCAACAGGGTGATCCTTTTGGGCCAGTCATTTTTAGTTTAGCAATAAATTCAATTATTCGACAGTTAAATTCTAAATTCAACGTATGGTATTTGGATGATGGAACTCTGGGAGGTGATGTGGACACAGTTCTAGAAGATTTAACTTTTTTTAAAGAAAAAATTAGTTCTATTGGTCTAGAGCTGAACTTGTCAAAATGTGAAATTTATCTTCCCCAGACCACTGACAGACTGAGTACCATTTCAAAATTTAATTATATAACTCCCAATATCAAAATAACAGAAAAAGATTCTCTTCACCTCCTGGGGTGTCCAATTTTTGATGAGTCATTTCCCTCCTTTATTCAGGAAAAAATTCAAAATTATAATGATGTCTCGGAAAGACTTTTCAAAATTAATATACATTCGATTTTCACTCTTATTCGTTTTTGTTGCTTTGGACCTAAATTTACTTATACCCTTCGCTCCTCCCATCTTTGGAAACACACTCAACTTTTACAAAAAATTGACCAAATTATTAGGAATACACTTTCTTCAATCCTAAATGTGGCCCTGGACGACCGTGCGTGGCAGCAAGCCACGTTTCCCATCCACCTGGGTGGTCTTGGCGTCCGCAAAATTTCAAGTATAAGTTTACCGGCCTTCCTCTCCTCGGTCCACGGTGCCGAAAAATGAAGCAGGAAAATCTTATCTTCCTCACTGGTTCATTTTGAGGTACCGTTTTTGTCCGATGCGTTGAACGCTTGGAAAATGGCTTGTCCTAATACGGATTTGCCCGACAACCTGTCCTCCCAGAGACGCTGGGACGAGCCGCCCTGCAGTATTATACTAAATAATCTGTTAAATAGGTCAATTAATACTGCGGAGCGTGCCCGTCTCCTGGCCGTGGGGGAATGGGAGTCAGGCTTATGGCTTCAGGCACTCCCGTAGGCACCATGATGGATGATGTGTCATTTCCGCTCGCTACAAGCCTTCGTTTAGGCGCACCTTGTGTTGCTCCACATCGTTGTCACTGCGGTGAACTTGTCGACAATCTCGGGCACCATGGCCTGTCCTGCTACAGGAGCGCAGGTCGCATAGCACGGCACGCCAGCATCAACGACATTATTCGTCGAGCTCTTGTCACCGCCGGCGTACCAGCGGTTCTAGAACCTAAAGGTTTGGTACGTGACGATGGGAAGAGACCAGATGGTATGACGCTGATGCCTTGGAAGGTGGGTAGGCCTTTGGTGTGGGACGCAACTTGTGTCGATACCCTTGCGCCATTTCATGTTGCAAGTACGGCGGGCTGTGCTGCAGCTGCTGCTGCGGTTGCTGAGAGCCTCAAACGGCGTAAATACTGTAACCTTAATGACAGTTACAGTTTTGAGCCGTTTGGGGTCGAAACGCTCGGCACATGGGGCCCAAGCGCGCATTCTCTTTTTAAGGAAATATCTCATCGACTGGTTGACACTTCACGAGACCAGAGGGCTGGCTATTTCTTTGGAGAAAGAATTAGCATTGCCATTCAACGTGGCAATGCCGCCAGTCTTCAGGGCACGTTTCCGGATGACAGCGATGTGGAGGAGTATTTTGACGCCTCAACGTCCTGTTGTTTTTAATTTAGTTTATATTATGACATAGTTATTTATTTATTATTTTTTGTGGTTGTTGCTATATTGTAATTTGACAAACAGATTGTGACATTACCAATAAAAATTATAACTTGTAGTAATTGTGATTGTCGTTAATGTTTTGGATTATTTTGACATAAAGCTCTTTAACAGTACACATTATGATATATATTCTTCATTGTATTATTTGCGAGAGATTTATATTTAATTCATTGATAATTTTGATTGTTAATATTATTGATTGTTTTAGTCAGATCTGTAACTACCTATTAAATTTGACTATGGCTAATAATAATCGCATCGATGGCTGTATCTATAGTACTATTTAATTCAAACCTAATATGTTGCGTGCCGTAAAGTAAAATGTATCGGGACACATAATGAATATTCCAACTCACATATATGTATACCTAAATTATCAGCAAATAAATGATTTCTTTCTTTCTTTCTGAAGCTGAAATATATGTTGATAAAATAGGTTGTCGGCCAATAATTATTATATATATATATATTATATATATTCAGGAATTATTAGATGCTGGCGTCATTCGTAAAAGTTCTTCGGCGTTTGATAGTCCAGCGCCATTGAGTCGGTTAAAAAAAAGCCGAATTCCTAAATCCGGCTCTATCAGATGCCCCCCCCCCCCTCCAAAGACTGCAACGCAAGTGCGACAATTTTCAGACTTGGCTTCGCCCTTTAGCAAGCTCATACGCAATTTCTTGCTGGTGCCGTGTATCCAACGAGTAACGAGTTTGAAGGTTCAACCAATGTTGTTATCTGAACGCTTAAAATTCGGTACTTATAAAGGAGCGTCCCTAGTCCGCTTAAACGCATTTTGGTGTTTAGGGGTATGAGGAACAGGGTGTAAAGTTCCTCGATACTCCTTAGAAAAAGGAGGATCTTCCGACCAGACAGGTGTTATGTTTGGTGGGCAACTGCCCGATAGTTGTTGTCGAGTTTCTATATATACTCTTAAGTCGATGTAAACTTTGCTTGCGACTTGTAGGAAATTGATGTTAGTTCCTCCGAGTACTGTTTGTAGTATGTTGCTTTTTGTGGTCGCTACATCGGATCCTCCGTCGTGTCATAGATGCGTTTGTGGTCGCTACAGGTACTCCGTACAGATTTACAGCTTTTTCAAGAACTACCACAGCTGTAGCAGTGTTAAGGGAGGAAGTATATTCCAGTAACACATATAAGTAAATCCCTCTATGATTACAAATACTACAGGGATGGAGTGGAGACTATATGGTCTGTGCTCCGAATGGACCTTTGTATGATTTGCAAATGATGCGTAGCTATGAGCATGCTAATCTTAAGTTGTGATGAGAAGGCCGGGCGGTGAGGGTAATAACAGGGGACAAGGGCAGGAAGATGTTGACGTCTTAAAGATATTCCTATTATGGAAAGCTTGTGTGCGTTATCTTGGGGTCAGATTGGACAACCGTCTAAACGCGTCCAAATGTATTGTCGACTTACGTTTGAAGGGCGCTCAAGCCCTTGGTCTGCACCCGTGCATACAGGGCGTCCCACGGCTATGCCAAAAGGTAGGAAAGTACTTTAAATTTTGGATATAGGAAGTTTTACTAAATGCAGACTTTATCTTTACATTTATGACTTTAAAAATAAAATTAACTGCGTTCAATTTTTTTTAAAGACCGTCTGACCTAATCGGGAATTGAACCCACCAAATATGAAAAACAAATGCACCCATTTAGTGATAACGGTCGAAAGGGTTAACATCATAAAGTCACCAACATTTGTAGTGTACTTTTGTAGTAATATTAATGTCTTTAATAGTAATGTCTTTGTTTGTACATTTTGTAGTACAAACAAAGACATTTTAACATTATTTACGAATGACTAAACATGTCAAATCTGTTTAAATATCTAAAGATCACCTGGGTGCTGTCGCTACAAGTGTATCGTGTCAAACTTGGCTATTATGGCATTTTTCATTAAAGTTTCACTGACACGAGGAATCACAACATTTTTATGACATTTCTTGTTAAGACCTCTTTACTGTGTTTTAAAGCTCCTTGAGTAGAACTAAGCTATTTTAATTTGAGATAGTTCGTTTTGGTAAATAGTTGATAACTAACAGCTTGTTAAAAAAATTATTAATGAAGTGTGAGTGTACTGTACAGTAGTGAGTGTACGTGTTATGCACATGGCTGGTACTATGCGTTGAGAATGAGCTAATATGCAATAGGTGAGATATAATAAAAAGTGCCATCACTCTTCGACTCACTCTTTGGCGGACGTAGGTACGTGCCCTATAAGCGACCCTGATAAACTCTCAAGGCTCAACTGAAATATATCAATAAACATCAACGAAAAGAAAATGGTAAAATATAAATAAATCTTTGAAGAATTTAGGTAATTCATCATTATCTACCTAGCCTTTTCCCAAACTATGTTGGGGTCGGCTTTCGGCCCATCCAGATCCAGCTGAATACCAGTATTTGACATGGAGCCACTGCCTATCTGACCTGCTTTGAAATCATACACACACCTAGTATGTAATCATTGTGTTATTGGGATAATAAAGTCGTTTTTTGTAGTGACAACTTCACGATAAAAAACGACTTTACTACCCAAACGCCCTTCTATAAACCGCTACAAATATTATGTGGAAAATTGAAAAAAATAGATAGGGTTGCCGCTCCATAAATGTAACTGGGGTTTGAAAAACATTTACGATTATAACTGGGTGGATGTCTATCGATAGTTCTTGAAAAATAATATCGAGGTTCCGTAGATACTTTTTTATAAAGTCAATGCTTGATGAGATTACGAGTAAAAATTGAAGAGTAACCACGGAGTTTCTTGCCAGTTTTTCTCAATAGAAAATGACTGACCGTGCAACTTTTTTTGGCGCTTATAAGTGCCCTTGTAGGCATCGGTGAAATAAAATAGTTTTTACTTTGGTGCAATTTTTATCTGATTCATCCAAAATGCCTGCATTGACAATTACTAGCATTCTAAACTTTGACACAAAATAAATAAAATTAATTTTAACACACACCTTGTTTAATTAACTTTATAGATAAAAATCTAGACGATGGTCTGATGCCCGTGGCGTTTCTTGTCATGGATTTTTACAATAAAAAAACTAACTTTATATTGATGAATGTCCTTAAGGTGCTGAAGACTTAGGCCGTCGAGGCCACCGGTGGAACCGCTCCTAAAGAAGCAAACAGCTGTGACCATCTCTCGACCTGAAATGGTGAGGGAGTGTATGTCTGAATCAGGGGGGTCGGGAAAAGAAAGGCCATCCGCTGGGGCAGGGTTTTGGTTTCCAGAGCTGCGAGTGTTTCTGGAGAGTTTGGTGCCACCACATTACTACTAAAAAAAAATGAAATTATCTCATCCTGATCCATCCTTTCTCGTGATCACATTCGTCCTTTTAAATGCCACGATGCATTTGAGATGATTACAACACAGTTTTTGTTTTTTTTTTTTTTTAAATAAACGCACCAGACTTCACAGAAAAAAGAACTGCAGAAGTACAATAGCGTAATTAGTAATAACTCCCATCAAAAACATCGGTAGCGTAGCGTCGATATTGAACACGCCACATGCGGTCATCTTACTGAACGTACGGTTTGATTGTAACACGTTCTTGCAGAAATGTTTCTGGTTTTCTGTAAAGGAAGAAAATGGATTTTAGGATTCTTGTTGGGCCTCTTTCACCACTTCGCCACGAACTTTAAAGCCTATGCACACGATGCGTTGCGGCGACGGCGCGGCAAGATTTCGCCAGATTGGTGGGCACGTGGTCGGTGCGCCGTCCAGGCGTTGTTACGATCAGATTACGATCAGAGATTTAGCCACATGAACAACTGAGCGGTGCAGCTCTAGCTTCGTAATGAATATATCATGACAAGCATTTCATGAAATGGTTGGCCATACATGAAGTGATCAATTCTATGATCTGGCCACGACATATACACTCATCCTCGGATCGTCTCGCGGGTAACATATTCGGTGTGTGCATAATACAGTGGATTTGCAGCATGCAAGCAAGCATGCAGCCTGCAAGCAAGCATGCAACATGTAAGCAGGCATGCAACATGCAAGTAGGCATGCAACATGCAAGCAGGCATGCAACATGCAAGCAGGCATGCAACATGCAAGCAAGCAGGCATGCAACATGCAGCAAGCATTATTTCTGCCACGGTTCCGGCGCTGCGGGGTTTGGGCGGCCCCATGCGAGCTTTTCGTTGTAGATGGTTGTAACGCTCACCACCTGCTCCTCAGCTCGCAGGCCCCTCCACCCCTCCGCACCTACGCGGGCTTAAATTACACTCTAGTTGTAGGGCAGACAAGACTGCGTGAAGTCGGTTTTGCAGCGATTCGTTTCTGTCACAAAATTTTGTGGCACAACATGTTGACTTTTAGTTTATTCGAAGTATTGAAAATCGGAATGTCGTTTTTCGGACCGAGAATCCGTCGAGCATTTGATTCTTCAAACGTATGAAAATCGGAAAACTAAAAAATCGCATTTACGATTTTCGGTAAAATAAATTTCGTGATTTTTAATAATAGACATAATTCTTAGGTATTATGAAATTCGGACTTTTGGCACTCGGATTATTGAAATTCGGAATAAAACATTTCGGAGTATTTGGGTGTTCCCCTAAGCAACACGCGTCTTGCGACAGCTCGTGCGGAAAAAAACAACTTTTAACCGTGTAAGTATTGCACTTTTGTAGATTATTTCTGTGAAAATGCTCTTACTTGGACAATCCACGTTCCCCATAAGCTGTATACACGCCGTCTCAGCTTCCTCAACAGTTAAATAGAACTTCTCACAATAAATACTATGTATAATTGGAAATAGTATACACCTTACTGCTCTTAAAATTTTCGGAAGACCGAACAGCAAAATCTGGAAAGAGTAATATGACAGCACATAAAATCACGCCTGTAATCATTGGAGGGTAAGGAAGAGGTGTACTTTATACATGTATAACACATAATATAAGAAATATTATTATGAATATAAAATATTAGTTTAAATTTAAACATAATCGTTTTACTGACCTCGCTTATCGGCATTGATACTCCTGTTCTATCTAGTAGTTTCAATATAAAGAATATTGTCTCAAACAAACCTAAAGAACGCAGATACGCTTCAAGAACCTGATATAATACCTTAGGACAAAAACAAATTAAAGTTAAACTGTTATTGTTTCTAAAGAAAGGGGCTTGCACAAAGAAGGTTCGCGGTTCGCAGTCCGGATGGGTCTGTACTGATCTGTGTGGGTAAATATCTAGTGCCAAACTTTCAATATGCGCTCGCAGATAAAAATCATAACTACAGCAAAAGAAGATACAAGTTTTCTGGTGCTGACATTTAGACACTAGAGATCTAAGCGTACATTTTTATGCAAGCACCCGAAAGCTTCAAGTGAAAGTTTACCTACTTACCAATACTTGAAAAATCTTTTTATACAGATCGTAAGCTTGCAAAATATTTTGATAAATCTCGAGTAGTTTCCCACACCGCTCTTCATTCCCCTGTTCATTGTTCAACATCAGGACATCTTTTATCCACTTATCGAGATATAATCTTAGCAGTATTATAACTCGAATGGTAAGCACTGAACTAACATCAAATTCTATGAACATGATGTTGCAAATAAAACTTGGGATAGAATCATCGAATAAGAAGTAACGAAACACCGATTCACTACCGATGATAGTTAACATTGAGATCCAGTTCCAAATTATGTAGCTCCGAATGTTCTTACTGAAATCGATGCTCTTATGGATAGTTTGGAGTTCCAAGATAAGAAAGACTTAGTTGTGCTTATGCACAATGTCCAGAATAAACATGGTCATGAAACAGATGAAATAACAGAAGTAAAGGATAAAAATAACAAGCAAAGTCAAGCGAATTCCGAAATAAGTAATATTAGGTGTATTGCAAAGTTCAAGTATTATTTTGGTCATCTGGTACAAGCATGACGCACTCGTCACTAACAAATGACAAAACGACAAATAATTATAAATTTTTCCATTTGGATAGATGTGATTATCTCGAATAAAATATTTTGAAGTAAAAAAAAGGTTGAATACAAAATTAAAAGAATACGCTACTTTTTTAATATCTTTATCGAGTCTATTATTGGGTAGTACTTCAAATGATGGCTTTGGAATTATTGTACGCTGTCGAAACATTGTTTTCACCTTCAACGGCACGACAGTAAGTGACGAATGATACAAGTCAGACATGTTTACATAATAAAGACCCAACATAATTGTTTACAAGGCTAAGTAATTATATGTACTGATCGTACCGCAATTAAACTACACATTCGTATTATTGTCAACTTAACTATTCTAAGTTTACTGCTACCCAATAATCGAAATATAAAATAAAAGTTAACGAGTAACTTAAATATACATCATTACATAAAGTAGGCAAGTTTGTTGTTTAAATGCATTTATTTATACATAGGCAAATACTGTGAAACATTTCGAGTCATACCCTCATCAATCTTCCTCCTGGACCTAAACTCCTGATAATCGATTGCAAGCCCACGTTGACTGCTGTAGAAATCGACACCATCATTCTACCGCCATCATCCCAATGTATTTGGGGTCGGCACAGCATGTCTTCTTCTTCCATACTTCTCTTACTTTTCATCTCATCAGAAAAAGCTGTAGAAATAATTAGGCAAAATGGGGTCTCCTCGACCCATTTCAATACAAAGCCAGTATGGAACAGCTCTACGAGGATATAACGCACCTCCTTTCTTACCCATCTTGCAGAATTTTACCAAAGTCACCTATATAGAGCTGTGCACGTGCGTTCGGGCTGGTCGCAACAATTTTGAGCCCATCGACACGCCAAATCACTACATAGTATAAAAAAAAAACTCTAAAAAACCATAAATAAAATAATCCAAGCGTCGTAGCGTCGGGGGACCGCTAAGTAGACCGCTTAGTACAAGCACATAACAAAGCGGACCCCCGACGCTAAGACGCTTGGATTATTTTATTTTTGCTTTTTTAGAGGTTTTTTATGTCGGGGGTTTTTTTTTTTTAACCAATACAGCATTAATCCTTATCCAATTAAATACCTTAAATACATTTTTGATTTAATATAGATCTATATGGCTCTTTACAGCATATGATTCAAATGAATATTTTCGAAGATATTACAGATTTAAAAATTGCGGGACGTAGCGTTTGCGACGGTACCGGCCGGCCGTGGCGGGATGTTTGTATTGTCTAATGACAAGAAAGCTGTGAACGTTGTATATAAAGACATTCTGTAATATATTAATTGTTGTAAAAATAAAATAAATAGGTAAAAATGTAAAAAGTAAATAAGTAAAAATGTAGTGCATGAATTTAGATATTCCAAAGATAGCAAGAAATCTTCATGGTATAGGGAAAGGGGAATTGTTTTACTCCAAATGTAACGCGTGCGGGCCATAAATCAAAACTACTGGATCGATTTTAATCATTTTTTCAGTGAGTGACATAGGCTATATATTTTATACCCGTGCGTAGCCAGAGCGGGCCGCTATGTTTTTATATACAACGTTCACAGTTTTTCTGTAGTGTATTAAGTATTAGCATTGCACCCGTGCGAAGCCGGGGCGGGTCGCTAGTTTAACTACAAAAAGACTGTTTGCACCTTCCTTCTAAACCTGATACCAGAAACTGAAGAATTTCTAAAAAAGTGATCACTCCGAATATACATGCATCACACACCACATTAATTTTACGAAACACTCACCACACTAACAATATACATACCTATTTTTATTGTTTTTAATTATTCATAAATTGGTCTTTCCCAAAATTGCTGTTTTCGGATTCTAAGTTTTTCTTTTAGTTTTTTTTAAAGCCTTTTTGTCTCTCATATTGTAGCTTGCAAATCATTACTACTTATATTTTTGCAAACATTAAAATGTTTAACAACATAGTTAACACGTTCTGTCACAAATCAACCGTTTATGACGGGGATCGGAACTGTCTCTCCTAAAAACGGGTTTTTTGTAACCTATCAGGAGACTAGTACGGCACCCACAAACTAGATATGTACTATGATAATAAAATAACTTGTTTTGGTAGTTTTTTTACTATTGAAAGCAAATAAAACAGTAGTGACTAAAGTGGAATGTCCACCTTGGTGCAAATTTGATTTTCATATTTCATAAATTTTATTGTAATACAATAAGATTTATGAATAAAATTAATGTTATAATTAAAAAAAAAACTGCATTCAATAGAGTATGAGATGGTCTTGTAACCTGTTTGTAAAATGTTGTGACAGTACTTTTTTCTTAAGTTCAATTTTTCACGGAATGGCTCATGAAACTATTTGCCTGTACTTTATCTTATACTTCTTTGCCGTGTAATCTAGTCCTAGTTCAACAATAAATACATACTAAGTACATTTTAAAATATTTTTACAAAATTATATATAAAATCATCTTAAAATATAAACAATAGTAGCTCACCGGCTTTATGAACAGGGTCCGAACTACCGGTGGTCGGGGCTCTTGAGAGAGGAATCTTCTAGCAATACGCGCAGTGTCCAGAAGTACTGCTTTCTCAGTAAAAGTGCTTGCCCGTCAATAGTATGCAATGTAATGAAACTCGCAAGCAAGTTCTCACATCGTGTAAATGAGGCTTTACTCACAAAGACATTTAAACTGATTTACGATCGACAAAATGAACAAATTCTGTATCAAATTACAAGAGTCACTAAATCTCTAAAGATCACCTGGGTGCTGTCGGTACAAGTGTATCTTGTCAAACTTGGCTAATAAAGCAGTTTTCATAAAAGTTTCACTGACACGAGGAATCACATTTCTATGACATTTCGTCTTGTGACCTCTTATACAGTATTCAAGTACTGTAAAGAGGTCACAAGATCTCCTTGAGTACAACAAAACGATTTTAATTTGAGTTGGTACGGTTTGGTAAATATTTGGTAGGTATTACTATTTGTTAAATAAATTAAGTAACCGAAGTGTGAGTGTGCTATACAATTTTGTTCAGACCGAAGTATATGTACAGTCGTAATGTTTTGCAGATAATATTATATAATTGAACAGGGTTTTGTAGGACCACGTGTCAATATTACTTACTGTCAAATGCTTTTTAGGACATCAGTATTAATTACTAGGAATAATTATTATGTAAAATATTGGTATTCAGCTGCATCCGGTAAGACAGGAACCCGACCTCAACATAGTTGAGAAAAGGGTAGGTATATGATGAGTTACTAGGAAAACAACTAGATTCGTTTTAATATTTTTTTGGCGATGATAAAATCAAACGGCCTAGAAAAGTGATGGACAGTCCATCACCGATAAGGATGAAATGTCATGCACTCAACTGACATTAGCTACCGACAAGATGACAATCTTGCCAAGAATATGGTGTGAAATTATAATAATACAAAACGCGTCGAAAGTGATGTCCACTTGTCTTGACTATAGCTCAGAGACATAATACAAAGCGGTAGTTTGTTGTATTTCTTTTTTTGTGGATGGGCTTAATACGGCAACTTTTTGTAGAAACTGATTTAAACTAGTCCCAAAGATTGTAACAATGTTTCAAAAACGTGAAATTATTCCAAAACCCTCCTTTCAAGTGCTACCAAATAATCGACTAGATAAAGAAGTTAAAGAAACTGCGTTTATTTTCAATTTTGCGTCAAAATACTGTATTCGAGATAATCATATTTATCCAAATGGAAGAAAATATTATTGGCTGTCGTTCTGTTTTTTGTTTGTTGTAAATATGTTGTCTATTTATAGAATGTTGTTTAGTGTACACAAACGTTCAGAATATGATGAATCTAATAATTTAAGAAAAAGCTTTGCTGTTCTCTTTACTATAGTGTATTTCATTAGTGATGGGATCGGTTTCACAATGTTATTCATTCTGGACATCGTGCATAAGTACAACTACGTCTCTCTTATTTTGAGGATTCAAACTATCCATAGGAGCATCAATTTCAGTAAGAGTGTCCGCAGTTATATCACGTGGAACTGGGTTTCACTATCAACAGCCATT
Organism: Cerastis leucographa; assembly: GCA_963082945.1. Classification (NCBI taxonomy): domain Eukaryota; kingdom Metazoa; phylum Arthropoda; class Insecta; order Lepidoptera; family Noctuidae; genus Cerastis; species Cerastis leucographa. The sequence goes on from OY720355.1 coordinate 20,469,548, forward strand.
TGTTTTGATGTTTTAGTAGTCTTGATACAATATGCTATATCAATCAGTAAATTTGAATTTATCGACTACATTCCCAACTTGATTATTGATTTAGCGCTTACCATATTTCATGTCAATTCAATGGTGGCCATCCGGATTATAATATTGTTGAGAAAATATCTTGAGATATGGACTGATGATGTCCTGTTGATGAAAGATGATGAGGCTAATGACGAGCAATATCAGAAACTGTTTGAGATATATCAATATATTTTGGAAACTTATAATTTGTATAAACATATTTTTCAAGTATTGGTAAGTCAGTGAAACTTCAAATTCAAAATTGCTCAAATCTTTTAAAAATAAGAATTTCCTTACTTACAGGTATTATACGACATATATCAAGCATTCTTTCGTACTATCGCCTATTTGGATTTACTGTTTTATGCGTTGCTGAGAATATTTTCAAAATCAGAAAAAAATACAATACCGAAATCTATGGTCAGTGTAAACTATTTGTATCTAAGTACTTCCATTTTTATGTGTGTAAAAAAAAAGGGTTAGGTATCTAACAAAATTATGGTGACAGAATTATGTTTAACTAAGATACGGCAAAAACACAAACTGCAGGGCTGTATATAGTGTCTATAGTGTTTAGTTAACTGTTACCGACACTTTGAGGGCCTATCATTTCAGGCAAAAATACTGAGTAATTCGATAGGCTCGGCTCTTGCAAGAAGGTAATTTGAAGTTTCTTAGATTCAAAGACGTTAGCACTTCATTAAACGAACCCTAGATCAGAGGAATATTTTATAACGTGTATTAGTCGATTGAAATGAGTAAATATTATGCCCTTAAAGTACTCAAAATTTAAAATTGTTAAAATACAAGTTAACCCTAGAAAAATTTAGGTTGCCTCGATAAACAACTATCCAAGTTTCCACAAAACGATCAAACAAGGGACTATTTAGAAAAAATAACCACTAAGAATATCAAGTTTTCCCTTTCAGGTTTTTTTCATCGGTGTTCTTACTGTTGTGTACATAACAAAAAATATAATTTATGTCATTATACATAGTATGTACTGTGAGAAATTCTATATAAGAGTTGAGGAAGCTGAGACGGCGTGTATACAGCTTATGAAGAACAGGGATTGTCCAAGTAAGATTTCGTGAAAACAAATAATTTCTGTCATTTTCTTTTCGATAAAGGCGGTTTAAAAGAACTTAGATTATCCGGATTACCCAAAATCTAATAACATAGAATAAAATCAAATCTGAATTGTACGATAATTATGATAAATTTCCTTACAGAGAGCCAAGATTATGTACGAACGTCACACTGAAAAATCGATCATTCAGTAAGATGAGCGCGTGTGGCCTGTTCTATGTAGACGCGACGCTAATACTAAGTTTGATAGGAGTGATTATTAATTACGTAATTGTACTCTTGCAGTTTTTCTTTCTGTAAACTCTTTAGTGTTGGAATTAATCGTAATGTAATATAAAAAGTTCAAACTTTAACTGTAATCTTTTATTACAATCAAATAGCTAATAACATTATGTCGGAGCCTGAAATCGAACCCAGGACGATTCCCGGGTCAGGCAAAATGTTATTGGGTTTTCCCATAGGGAATTTCTCTGTAGTAGCCACGGAGAGGATAGAGCTGGTGAGTGATCTTACTACATCAGCATTTTTTTATGATAACAAAGATTCGTATAGCGCCGAGCCCGTAATCGTAAGCCCTATAAAATACGATGAGGAACTCTAACTACACTAACTTCTTGGGTGCAAACAAGGAATTGGGTTGGGTGCTGCACTCCAGTCGTGACTCAGTCATTGATTATACTGGTAACGAAGGCATTTCATTGTTTAGTCCGGCTTTTTCACCGCATTTTGGTGGGCTCTGGGAGGTAGGTGTATAAGCAGCCAAATATCCCTTTAAAAGAACAGCAGCGAATGTTTCCCTGACTTTTGATTTTAACCCTTTTTTTCGGACAACAGCAAGGACCAAGTGCGAGCGACTTTAAACTTGCCTCGCTCGGCTATCCTGTAAATCTAATTTCTTGAAAATAAAGGACCAATAACGCGTGAGCAGAATCCGCCGGCAAGATCGTTTTAAAATAAGTCCACCGCTCCTTGTTTGGTTGGTTGGGTTTAGGTGTGAAGACAACTTTTTAGGTGCACCTCTGCCTAACCCTTCGCGGGTTACAGACGTGATGTTAAGTATGTATGTAAATCTTGAGCCCATCGACACGCCGATTCGACACGTCATTACTAATGTTTGTAGTAAAAACCAAGGTGTCCAGAACGAGGACTTTAAGGTTTTAAGGGCCATTTGTCTACGTTAGTTTCGTTTTAAATACTTTTTAGGACTTCAGTCGTAATTACGAGGACAAAGAAAACAGCTAGATTCGTTTTAATATTCCTTTTGGTGATGATAAAATCAAACGGCCTAGAAAAGTGATGGACAGTCCATCGGCGATAAGCATGATAATATGTCATGTATTGAGCTGGCATTAGCTACTGACAAGCTGTCAATTTTGTTGAGATTAAGACGTATTATTTGTAGTAATACAAAACGCTTAGAAAGTGATGTCCATTTGTCTTGACGCTTAAAATATATATAAACACAGTTTATTGTTCTTTTTTCTGTGGACAGGCCTAAAAAGACAACGTTTAGTAGATAGAATAATATAAAGCTACAGTCCAGCGACAAGGCAGCTACGGCAAAGCGTATGCTCATATTCAGGCCCATAAAATCATTATTATTCTTTAACCTGTGTTAGTAGCCGCTTAACTGCGCGCGCCCGCGGTCATAAAAACGACTAAGATTATTACAATCAAACAGCTAGCAGTTTAGCGGAATACATTATAGCAGTATATTTCTGTTCCAGCCAATTTTCTGACTATTACAGTTTCTGTCAACTATGATTTCTGTGTGCGAATCAGATTATGGCTGATAATGCAAAAAATATAGGAGTGGTAAGCTGATACCACTCCTATACTTTTTGCTGGTCCTTTTACGGGATAAACTGATCCCTGATGAAATTCTCAGGATCTCACCAGATGCAGGATAGAATCGTTAATTGCGATAGGTTAGGGATATAGCTAGAGATCTGCACATAGGCGATTTTTCTGTAAATACTTGTATTACAATATCTTGAATAATAAAATACATGCAGTTGCGAGCAAAAGTCACGCCTAACCACAATGCAAATTCACCTCACATCGCTAGGCTCATCACGAAACGAACAACCCACCCACCTTAATACGGCGCGGAGGGCAAGACCTTATCCTCGTTCTCAACTTTGATATTAATCATCACTTACATATTTAAAAGCAATTGGGGTTCTATTGTCTATGTAGTAATGTCAACAGACGAAGAGAGTGGGAGAGAGATGGAGCTATGCAGGACGTATATCTTTATCTCTTTCCCACTACAAAGATATAAATAGGTTCAGGCTTCCGAAAAAATAAAAGTTCTCCCTATTATTTTTTACAAAGCTTTAGAATTTAATGCTTTAAAATATTGTGTAATAATGCTTTAAAATTAATCAATACGAGTATAACCTTATAATATCAAACAAAAGTGGACCAAGAATTCAGCTCTGTAGAACTCCTTTTTTTCATTAACCTTGAATACATAAATACGTAGTAATTTCTAAAATGCGTTCTAGACATAATTAGTCGAACGCTTTTTAGAAGGCAATAGTTTGTCACTTTGATCTAGATTACAAGAATAACAAGACCACACTCCCTCATTCGTCTTAGCAATGATAACATCGCTAACTTCGTCGAATAGGCATATTAGGGCAATATTTTATAGCACTAGTTAAAACACAGTCATTGAAAAGCAGAAACGAATTGAAGATGAAAGATGAAGATTTTAACAATGTTCCCAAAACGTAGACCTTCACCAAAACAATCATTTCAAGTACTACCCAACAACCGAATCGACAAAGAAATTAAGGAAATAGTCCGTTCATTTAACTTTCCACTTGGCATTTTATTGTTTTCAAAATATAATGTTCATAATAATCATATTTATCCTGACCAAAACAAATATCTATTACTACTGTCATTCAGCCGTGTGCTATTTTTTAATTCGATGTTTCTTTATCGCGTGTACAATTCATTAACCAGAGGCGTTTATACAAAAATTGGAAATACCGTTAGCACTGATGCTTTAGTATTTGTCTCGGTCTTAATTTTGTTTAGCATCGCACATATTTTTTCTTTTACAATGTTGTTCATTCTGGATATTGTGCACAAGCACAATAATGTTAGTCTTATTCTAAAGATGCAAACTATCTATAAAAACATCGATTTTAGCAAGAGTTTTATAACTTACGTTTTTTGGAACTGGATCTCAATATTTATAACTATCTTGGCTGATATTTTCATAGTTGTGGGATTTTACTCATCACTCGGTAACAGAACTGTAAGGCTATTTATTAATATATTTACTGACATATTATTTTTCGCATTTGATATACATTTCATGATTGCCACACGAATAATAGTACTGTTAAAAGAATATCTGGAAACCTGGACTGATAATGTCCTGAAGATGAATGATGAGCAGGACAATGATGAGAAATGTCGTAAACTACTTGAATTATACCAAAATATTTTAGAAGCTTACAATCTGCATAAAACTATTTTCCAAGTATTGGTAAGCACATGATTATTACACTAAAACCTTAATGTATTATTATTTAATAGTAAAGGTAAGAAGTCCACTCCTTCTGACAGAATCCACTGCTGGGACACAATGCCTCTTATATGTCTCCCAGCAGTACGAACTTAATATGCTAATGCTTGGTTTGGTAATGCAAAGTTCATTTTCACAGGCATTATGCCACGTGATGGATGCATTTTCCCGAAGTCTGTTCTTTTTGGACTCACTGTTTATAGTCATAAAGGAATTTGGTCAGATACAGTACAGTGTAAGTATGAAATCTTCCCATATTTCAAACTGAATTGTGACAAGTGGATAGTGACGCTGTCCATATAAGTACGAGTGTTAGGGACAACGCTCTAATTGTTATTATGAAGTCAGCACATAATTCTAGGTACAGCCAGCTACGGAGAAACCTCACCCTCTAGAAATGTAGAAAAACGCCATCTATTATAGGATCATCTACAATGTATACGTGCGCGCCCTCTCTGGGTCATTATTGAAGTTAGTGTTCTATAGTTATTGACTTCGATTCCACGAGTAAGCGTGCAAGATACCCATGTAACAATAATGCTTTCCGGTATTGTTACAAAATAGCTATGCGCTAAACAATTTCAATATATTTAGGTAGCCCTGGTGGTTACTGTGGGGCGATAGCGGGGTGTTACGGGTTGAGACGGGGCATATAAGACGATCTTTCGGAATAGCTTGCTAAAATAACTTGCCACTAGTCCTCAAAGTAAAACATTTTGAGAGTTGTAGTGTTCGCCAGGTCTTCTCTACAGTATTTTATGTCGATCTTTATCGGGTTGTTGTAAAGAGCTCCGTGGTATGATTAACAATATCACGATGACGGTTAGATTGATTTGTGTAAGCAATCGGACGTGGCCCTTGGCGGCTACACTTCACTTCACGAGTATCTTGATACCGTCGCACCCATAAACGAACTGTGTTTCACTATAAGGAAGTAAATTGAAAAGTTAGATTTCTAATGGAAAAATAATAAAAATATAAACGGATTTTATTTTAGATTACACTTACGACGACATTTAATTCTCGAGCAATACTCTTCAAACTTTGATTTTGTTCGCAAAGGACGATTATTTTCACATTTTTAAAGTTACTCAATCGAGGCATGATTTAATTGTAATTATAAGTTGTAATTCGAACAGCACAAGCAGACGAGTAATTATGCTATGATGCAATGTCATATTTCACTTAACAAAATTATAAGCTTACCCTCAATCTTCTTCAATATCTATTTTATACATAAACGACACGGCTGATTTATAAAGGGTGTAAAACACCTCTTAACGAAGCCGAAAGGCACTGGTTCTCCCTGTCATTGCGATCATTTTTTTTGTTCTACACCATACCTGGGAACCTTCTAGTTACTGAGATATTAGGGGTCAAAGTTCCAATTTTTTGACAAGTATTTTTTTAAATACAAGTTTTTAATGTAAGATTTTTACTTTAAACACCTCCACGACTCCCGTACTATTCAATCCGTCCATCAGCACAATGTTTTGAGTGCGTTACATTGAGTTCTACAACAAAACATGATTTTACACCCCCCAAAAAAAAGTCGTTACCCAGCAATAATTTTTGCTTAAAGTTACTTAGTTTCATGTACAGAATGCTGGGTTGACGGCTTCGTGATGAGGTGATTTACACCGTGTATGATTCATAAACATATTGACGTATTTCAAGTAAATGTTAAGTAACTGATTGGCGCAGCGGTATAACACTTTGACTGGTAAGATATGGGGTCCTGAATCAAATCTTGCTTCGGCCTTAAAAATTGATTAAATTGCAAATACTGTTGTAAGTTTTTAGAAATTTGTAAATAAATAATAATGTTTGTGGAACACGTTTGACAGTTTAAAAATATCAATACGTAGGATCACAGAGCATCATATATGTAGATTTAATAGGTAGGATGCGATCGATAGGTATTACGTAGCACGGGGCACGGCAGTGCCCCCGCCAAGTCGAGTGAGAAGGAAACACTGCCGTACCATCCTTTACTGGAACCATTTCGCCGCATTTTCAGGCCCCTATTTGAGAACCTCTGGATAAGACCAGAACGCAGAAATTTTCGTCATCCAGTAAGCTATAATCACATACTTAAAATCCAAAATTTCAAGTCTGTAGGTCATTTAGTTCCGAAGTTAAGCGAAAGCAAAGTTTCGCATTTATGACACTCACTCACTCACTAACTCATGATCATCAGAATAGAACAAGTACAGTCAGTGAGCAGCATTACCTGACCCATTTGTCTCTTTTTTGCTTTGTGAGATGGGTCAGGTAATGGTGCGGGGCACTGTACTTCCCATAAACTCAGAGAGCTGAAATTTGGTACAGAGTTAGGGTTTAATGGCCTCATAAAGGGAAAACTATAAAAACTAGAATAATCGAAGATCTGGAGTACCTGGTGACCTTGATTAGAAAACACAAGAGCCCAACCAAACTATTAGAGATGGACATACCGCCTTTACAAAAAAAATACTCAACTTGGTGGGCCGCTCCATTTGATGTCAAAAATTGAAGGTCTGAAGTATTTGATGAAGTACCCTCAGCTGGTCTCAGCTGTATTAGAGAATTTCGAGATATGGTAATGCCCCTTCTACTATTGGTACATAAAAAAAACGATTGTCATTGCAAAAATCCAGCGTAGTGGGACACATCTTCTAACCTAATTTAATCTAACCTATAACGTCCCATTGCTGGCCGTTAACATTACGTGCAAACAAAATTGACTTGTACCCACTAACGTATAAATAATGTTCAACGGCCAAGTCACACAACATTAACTATAATAATAAAGCAATCGCAGTAAGGAACCTTAGACTTGGCACGACTTTGTAGCTAGATTTCATTACGTTTTAGAGATAAACAAGCAGCTCCATCGAGACTTGGCTAGTTTTTACAGAATGTTTTTGGTGGGATTTTATTTTTATTTAGAATAACTTAGAAGTGTCATTGATTTCACAGAGATGGCGCTTTTATACATTTCTGGGGGGGGTGTGATTTCTCGGTTGCAGTGTGTACCCCAGCATATTTTTTTTTTTTTTATCGTTGTGTTCAGTTTTAGGATTTAGATTCGTGATAATTATCATATTAATATAATTATTTCGTTTCATAACTGGCTAAATGTGGGTGCACAAACGTTTATTTAACTGCAAAACTGTTCGGGAATCACAGGTGTCATTTCATGCCATGAAATATTTAATTATTTACAGCTAATTGAGTTCATAACAATTACATGGCTAGTCAAGTCGGTAGCACTTGTTGTTACATACAGCTTAAACTGTGAGAGATTCTATGTAACCGTTGAGGAAGCTGAAACAGCGTGTATAAGGCTGCTGAAGAACAGAAACTGTCCAAGTAAGAAACGACTCACATAATTATGTACAATGTCAGCAACATATTCCTACAAATTTCTACGAAGTCCAGACAACTGACTACGTTACACAAACAATTAATTTCCATTCCCTCCTTGACCCATCCAAGAGAAGAATTTCCAAGAATCCTTAATTTCGTTACAGAAGAAACTTTTGTTCAGCTGTTTAGGCTGCTCTGTCTGTTAGTGGAAGATTTTGAGATTGCCATAAAGTATATTTTAAAACCTTGCTACATCTCCTTTACAGAAAGTCAATCCCGTCTCTACAAAACGGTGATACTAGAAAACCGAAGTTTCAGTAAGATGAGCGCGTGTGGCTTTTTTGATGTAGACGCTAAGCTAATAATATGTTTGATGGGACTTCTCACTAATTACATTATCATATTGCTGCAATTTACTTTTCTGTAAAATTTGTATTTGTTTCAATGTACAACAACATATGAAGAGACGGAAGAAATCTTAGAACAATTAAACTAAAAAACATAAAACAAAAGATTTACACATCTGCACACACACACACGCACGCGCACGCACACACACACACACACACACACACACACTCACACACACTCAACATTATTAAATATTAGAGTACTTTTAATTGTTTTTCAATCGTTTATTTGTTGTTTAAAGGTAATCCACAATTACCTACTTATGCCTTGTTAACTATCAAATCAGCAATAAATATGTGTGTTCTTTAAGATATCGCAACTCCGGCCCGCAAGATACCGGCGCTGCCTAGTTTGGGTACATCTAGTCACCTTTTTTTACTGTACTAAAATGTAACTTTTTATGATTCAAAATCAAAATCAAAAGTCTTTTATTCAAATTAGGCTGATAATCAGCACTTTTTGAACGTCAAAATTACAAGAGACAGTCCCCCAAAACGCCTGCCCTTCGATTACTCATAGCATTAAGTTAGATTAAGAAAATGTTTGTAACAATGGCTTAGTCAAATTCTTATTCTTAAATAAACACAGTTTTCACCTGGCGTAAAGTAAGTTTTCTATGGGAACTATATTTCTTGACACCAAAATTTATATTTGACATCAAAGTTGTATCACCTAATAAATAGATCTATCGCCACGAAATATTTTCGTTCTCAGATAAACAAAAAGTGTTCCCACCAGGTATGAATTATCAAATAAATGTTGATATATTTGTAAAATAAGAGATAATTACCAATAAAATTGGGCTTATGTTTAACATAACACCAGATAAGTAAATATAACCTTAAAAAAACATTTTTATACTGCCTAAAATAGTAAATGATCACCAGAAATAGTAAATGATCACCAGAATTAAAAACCTGAAAATCACAGCTCCGAACTAAGGCGTAGTCGACGGAGCCCCGCTCGGGGCTCCTATATCTCTCTGCAGGGTTTAAAGTAACCTAACACGAAGGGGATGTTGGGGTCTTAGTATATCCCAATATCCCGAGCTCGCTTTGCTCGCACTTGCTTCCTAAGTTCTTCTTGCCACAAAATTTGGTGATCATTTACCATATTTGGTGATCATTTACTATATTTGGTCTTTGAATACAATTTTTTTGGTGTTTTTTTTTTTTTTGGGTAACGTAGCTTAGGATCTCAAAGTATTTTTTGGTGCTCATTATATTTAATCCCATAAAATTGTAGTGCATTAGATGAATATAAACTTCGTTCTTATAATAATGGTTTTATTACTTAAATAAAAGCTTTGTGCTCAGAATGGTAGATCTGTCACCAAATAAATAGATCAGTTCCTTATTTCTATGAAAAAATGCCTAATACGAGACATTGGGCACACCGACTCGGACAGGGTAGGTTCCCTTCGTGTTAGGTTACTGTAAACCCAGCAGACAGAAATAGGAGCCCCGCGTAGCGGCGCTACCTACGTCGACAACGCCGTAGTTTGGACCTGCGGTTTGGAGATTTTATGTAAATACTAGCAGCTGCCCGCGACTTCGTTCACGGGGTTTTTTTTTTTTTGGTTATGAAAAATAGATGTTGGCCGATTCTCAGACCTACCCGATATGCTCACAAAATTTCATGAGAATCGGTCAAGCCGTTTCGGAGGAGTACGGGAATTTTATATATAAGATTTTTATATTTACAGACTACAAATAAATATAAAATAAAAATAAAATATGTACAAGTATCAAAATTATAGGGCGTCAAAAAATTCGTCGACATCGCTGTCGACAGGAAAAGTGCCCAGAAGGCTGGTCGCATTGCCACGTTGGATGGCAATGCTGATTCTTTGACCAAAAAAGAGGCCAGCCCTCTGGTCCCGTGAAGCATCGACCAACCGCTTGGCGATATCCCGAAACACAAGATGGGCACTCGGGCCCCATGGCCCTAGTGTTTCAACCCCAAAATAAAATTACTTGATGATTGATATTATTTCCAAGTAATTCTTAATTAATATTTAGGTAAGCGTTTTGATATTATTTTATGATTCAATTTAGGTGACAGATCTACTATTTTGGGAACAAATATCATTTATTAGGTCAATGAAAATGCATTTATTAGGTTATTGATAAAATCATACCCGTTTTCTATTATAAATTTCCTGCCGTTATCTTAATTTATTTGGGGTGTTTGCAACACGTCCTTTTCTTATTTTTTATACTGAATAATAATAATATCCATTTATTATCAGGTTACAAAGACCCATAGATAAATACCTTAACCTAAATATACATACTACTATAACAACAATTAATAGATATATATGAATACGCTTGCATTTGGCCGCAACTCGCCTGATGTGAAGCGATGATGCGGCCTAGGGTTGAGCACGCGCGCCTAGAAGTTACCAACTCACTCGAACTTTGAAGAGATCCGAATTATAATGATGAGGGAACATATTTCTTAAAGTCTCTTCCTTAAAGCAATCACGTCCTTTTAAATCATTTTCTTTCTTTGGGATTTAACCTATTTGTTTAGCCCTCAAACTCAAAGCATTTATTTCAACTAAACCATTACAGGCACTTTTGATAGTCAAAAAACAAAAACAAAATAACGTGATGCTACAGTCCCAGTCACAAAGTATAATAACTTGTGAAACTGCTGGAGTTGCCCATACCAAAGCGTAGATCTCTATGGAGAAGAACGGGCAAGAAACTCCATGGACACTCTTTTAAATCAAGTTACAAAATCTTAGTAACGTCATTCATGTTAATAATTACAAATATGTGAGAACGATGTAGAAATACGGGCAAGTTAAGAGCGTCCAGAGTAAAAGAATAAATCAGCAATTCAAGAATAAAGTAATTAAAATAAACCACTTTCATATAAAAAGAAAACTCATTTTCCTCAAGATACTTTTCACTTGTAATATGAAATAATGCACTGCTCCTGTAGATCATATGTTCCTGAACATTTGACTTGAGATAAAATGCGGTTATTCAATACTGAATTCCATATAGCCCTTAACCATAATATTGGTATCAGCATGTAAACATGTAGATATGATTAGTAATGAAAATAGTAAAAATGAAGAGATCAGTGACTGCGTTATTGTTTAAGGATCTTCACATATAAATTAATGTGTAAATAGGAAATAAGCTCTGGGTTTGGGTCTGACAATAAAGACTGATGCATTTTCTTTATAAATATAAATAAGACTTGCAATCAAACATTTGAAGACATGGCATGTGACATCCACCAAACCGCATTGGGGCTGTGTGGTGTGGCCACTAAAGAACTCTCACAGAGGAGGTCTGAGAAGTGCATTATCAGCCGAATATGATGCTAATGCTACTGAATATAGCACCAGCCTATGCCATACAGTGAGTCTGTTGCAGAAGTAGGTCTAACCAACTGCAGGGCAGAGGCCTCTTCTCGTAGAGAATACTTTTAACATTAATCTCCACGCTTGGTCACTGCGGTTGACGATTTCAGACTTATTTTATTATTATAACATGTCCAGGTTGCGTATTGCCAAACTGTATACTGACCCAGACCGGGGTTGCTCTGAGTTTGATCGCAGTCTGCCTTTGTAGTTGAAGAGCTAACTGTATACCTATTCAGAGTGTCAGAATCAATATACATTTTGCTTTAAAATACTAGAGCAAAATAAATACGAGTCCAGATGGTGAATTTACAAAGGCTATAATTATACTATTTGAGTCATGAGCCAGACTCTAATAGATGAGCTTTTGTTTATGCATATTACTCGCCAAAACCTAATCTATCTCAGTAAAAAAAAGTGACTCAAATGGACTAGCTTTTTGCCTGAATATTTTCAAAGAAAATGCACGGACAAAACCTAGTACTGTATTATACACAACCAGGAGAATTTGGATGCAAGAGCGAGCGAAGCGAGCTCTGGACTTGGGGCACCCCAACTCGGTCAGGTTAGGTTCGAAGGGGATGGCGGGGTCTAGTGTGCGAGCGGAGCGAGCGAACGAAGACCCCGACTTCCCCTTCGTGTTAGGCTACTGTAAACCCTGTAGACAGAAATAGGAACAGAAATATGTGGACTTTCAGAAGCTACGTGTGTCTGGGTCAGTATACAGTTTGGCAATACGCGTCCAGGTTTCCTCAGATGTTTTCTTTCACCGACTGACTCTGCTTATGTGTAGAACCTCTTGCTGGTATTATAAGTTAGGACTTTTAAAATAAAGTACACGAAGTTTGCTCTGTAGTTTACGTTTATTGTAGGTGCGTAGTGAGGCACGGAAGCCAGTGCCACGCTCAGAAGAAGATTGAATTAAAACAAATCGAATTGTAACAACGCAAGCGTGTAGGCAGTGATGACGCTAAATATTTGACAAGGTAGCGTGGCATCGATGACGAACAAACCGAACGCGTTGAACTTGTTGAACGATGTTATCTGCTGGCGTCGTATGTTCTTGCATATTCTTTTTCGTGTTTCTGTAAAAGGAAAATACTGAATTTGATAAATACTCTTTAAATGATACTAAAAAGACAAAATTCATTTTTTTGCATGTGGTTATAGTTGTTACGTCAGCATCTTGGTTTTTAAATCATAACATAACATCACGACTGTAATCCCTAAAAGGTAAGGCAGAGGTTTCTGCATTAGAACACCCACATTTCGCCAGTTATGTTTTAAGTCCCATATACTAGGGGGCGAGTCTATTGTCTTCAACCGGGCAGAAATCCAGATTCCAGAACAGCTACTGTTCATACTGGAAAGGTATATTTTGATGTGTCGCCGTGTGTCCAACATGAAAGAGGTGAAAGCTAATAAGATGGTTGATAGACATTTAGTAGAAGACTTTCTAGGTCAACACAAATACGTCCAAAAATTACAAAATTCCTGATAAGAGTCACTCAATTCTGCACAATAAAAATGTCTGGCAGTTACCTGAACATCTTCTTGACTTCTTAAGCAAGGTACAAACATTTCGAACTTCAAACATGGTTGCATAGAATCTCTCGCTTTCGATGCTCAGCAACATTTGTAAGGCCGTGCTCTTGACCAACCAAAATTGTGATGTTATTGCAAATACTGCGAACTAAATCGAGAGGGTTGGTATTTAGTTTTTTATTATAAATTAAATAAAAGAGACAAATAGAGTTCAGGCACATAGAATACAGTAATTTCATAATAGGGATGATGACTGAGTAAAGAAAACAAAATTCTATTTTGTCTGTCAGTCAGGTAATACAATGTACTCAAATATGGCTACATCCCGTCTGGTAACTTTCCAATTTGGAAAACTAAACAAAAGACAAGAACGAGCAAAAACAAGTGAAAAACAGTGCCATTACGTAACTATTTTAATCTTCATACATTGAGTGTTTCGTAACCTATCAACTGTTTTTTGTACGGTTCAGTCAGCTTCCAAAGTTACAAAGATACTTGTTGTTGATGTTGCTATTTTTTGTCTCTCTCTGGTATACTAAGGTTTGTTACGAGATTACTCAATTTACAATTTTAACAGAAAGTACTAGGAGAACAGTTCTGTTAAAATTTATGACTTTTTATTTCAATGTTATTATTTTTTAAATATGTGAGTGTAGCTAATTGGTTTAAGTATTATTGGAACTTTTTATTTACTTAGTTATAAGTTATATTATTGTTTTCTTTTTCTCATAGTAGTAATGTTTATTTTTGTATACCTATTTTGTTTGGGTATTAACGGTAAGTTAAAAATATATAAGAGTTTACAGTTTATTAACTGTCAACTCTCCGGAGTCCTAACTTCTGTAAGACCTCACTTAGAACTTCGAATCTGAATCCGCTGTGAGTTTCTTGATTGACATTCTAAAAACCCGGTTGATAATTCGAATTTACACTAGTGCCACCCTTTTTTTTTTTTTTTTTTTACGGATGGGAAATCATCAAATGACTTCTCCCGCTCTGGGCGGAGCGGGAGGGAGTGTCAGACTTGTACTGACTAAAACCCACCCATGTTCCTTCTTCGCCCTTTTTGTTCCAGGGCCGCGGTATCTCTTTCGAACAACCCGCAGCCCTGGCAGGCATCGGCCCTCTCGGGCCCCATCCGGTTTGCTGACATCTCCTTGAGGCGCGCGTGGAACACGTACGCGCCGTCGACACGGCCTGTCGTCATAAGACGGATGGACGGTGAGCTAGCCCATTACTCACCGTCCACAGGCTCGCGACTAGTGCCACCCTTACGAGCGTGTCAGTGAGTTGAACTAAATTAACAGGGAGATTGTGACAGATAAAGTATGAGATGACATAAGAAGTGGCATTCTGTAAAGTAATTCCCCCGTCACTTCGACGCTCCCTTGGCTACAAATTTAAGGTCATTTTGAACCTTACGCGAAGTGACAGTGGATAGCGATGTGAGATGTGAGTTTGTCGTCTGAATTTTACAGAATCGACGTACTGTACTTTGCGAACAAAAAGTTACATACTGAAAAGTTTACGAAACGAGACTCAGTGTATGAAGATCAAAATAGTTACGAATCGGCTGTGGAGGATGGTATGAAATAATACTCTTTAACTTCTTCTTCGTAATAAATAAAACATTTGTGATGGTATTTTGTTTAGTTGTCAAAATGGGAAAGTTATCAAATGGGATGTACTGAAAAAGAATTTAGGAACACGTATTTTTTGTTTTATCAAATATGATTAACATAAAATTACTTGGTTAAAACGCATTAAAATTGGAGAATGGTGGCACACTACCACACTAAAAAATACGTGTCCAATACTTTTTAATAATCTACCCGATAGACGAAGAAAAAAAATAACATAAATCAACGAAAAACATAATGCCTTGTATTCCTTAGGGAGGAAACGCTAGAGTAGTCTGCAAAATTCATATTGCAATAAATATTAAAAAAAAAAAACTTTATGGACTACCCTGGCGTTTCCTCTTTGACAGATTAAGTAGAAATACAGAACAGTATAATGTCGAAACAGACAAAATAAAACAATAACTATTACGAAAGAAAAAAGTCACAAAAAGTAACATGTTTAATTCATTTCATTTAGTAATAAACGTACTTACTTCTCCTCCACTGTGAACCACGATTTCTTTCATTTGTAGTAATATCGCTACGGTCATTAACCCATGGCAGACTGTGTGTATTATATAATATACTATCTAAAAGTAAAGATATTTGTTTTGTATTTTACGTATCTATAATATCTTATACTTCGAAGGTTTGTGGTAGGGAAAACAAATTAACTGAAATTGGGCTGTCTGTGGCAAAAATCTGTAGAAGTTTTTAGTTATCACAGTACACAGTAAGGTTATTAAATACTCACCAACAGACGAAATGTTTTCTCAAAAATCGTATAGGCTTCCAGAATATTTAGGTACAAATCATACATTCGTTCCAAATGTGACTCATTACTCAAATCTCTTTCGTTTCTTGATAGTTGCACGGTCTTAATCCATACCATAAGCGTTTTCCTCAACAAATTAATGACAAACGTAGCATAGACGATGTTGATATTTAGAGAAATGCTAGTATAACCCGAAACAAGGATAAGAATACTACCAAAAGAGATATGTAAGTAGTTATAGAAAAGACCCCCAAGGTAAAGGATATTTAAGAGTATGACGTGAGCCCAGTTGGAAGTAACCAAGCTTTCGAGAAGTTTACCATCGATTTTGAGAACTCTTTGCACATGTTGGATTTTCAAGACCAATAAGGCATTGTTATCGCAGTGAACAATATTGGAACAGTAGTTGATAATGAATCCAATAGAGAAGAAGAAAAAGTCGTAGAAATTGCACCAAGCAAGAGTAGTGGATTCACCTTCCCAGTTAACAAGGGAAATCATAAGTTGGATTAAGATTATACAGCGAAATATAACCGCAATGATAATACCAATAAAGTTATATCTCCTACTGTTTGGAGTGATAAAGTTGTCACGAATAGAATACTTAGCACAGATGAAAAGTTTTTGCATCATATCCAACGGTTTTAGCACTGATTGTTTCTTTAGAAAGTATAAGATACTCACTTTACCGTGCATTTATATCTTGGAAGCCTGTATATTTGTGTTCAAACACAAGAGTCTTTTTCATCAAGCAAGCAGTTACTATGCCCCTCGATCTCACAATACCAACAAGCTCTATAAACCGAAGACGAATCTGACACTCACATCGAACAACAGCTACATCATGTGTATTAAAATGTATAATAGACTTCCAAGTAACATAACGACACTTCCATTTTTTAAATTTAAGCGTATTTTAACAAAAATATTAATTGATAAATGCTTTTATAGTGTACTTGAGTTCCTAGATTATAAGTTGTAGGTCATGAATTGTAGTGTCAATGATTGTCACAATATGAATTATTAAAAATTAGAATTAAATTATTATTAAATATTGAATTTGAATATATTAAAATTTACTAACTGCATGCATTATTCCAATTCATCATTCATATTATAAATAATTTTTATGGAAAATTTGCACGCCGAAATAAATGGCAGAATAAGAGATACTTATACTTATGTTAAGAACCTTCTGTACCTTATTTAAGCAAATAAATGATTTTTGATTTTTGATTTGATTTTGTAAATCTTCTTCAATCAGGTTGCTCAGTAATACTTCTTTGTATGGCACTGTCGGTGTGTTCTTGATTATTACATCTTTTATTTTCGATTTTTGTTTATTTCTCGAATTTGAAATCATTTTTGTTGCACTCGACGGTCTTACGTTAGTTAAAATACGAAGTTTGTGGAAAAGCAATTAATGAATTTGGCCAGTGCTCATTGATTAATTAAAAGAGAAACTTATGTTTGCAATCATTAATTGAAAAACACTCAGTTGAGTGAACAGTCAATTGAAACGTCACAACGGAAATAAAGAAATGTTCTGAAATAATATGTGAAAATTAAAGAAAACAAGATCATGTGAGAAGTTTAATTTATAAGACGAATTTAAACAAATAATGACGGTAAAACAGGTTTTTTTAAAAGCTACGGCTATACTCCACTAATTTACAAATATTTCTATAATTGCTCGATTGCCTGTTTGTCAAATTAGCTGATTTGTCACACAAAATATGTCAAAAACAGGTAATTGAAGGAAAACTGTCCCGTCTAGCTTGATGTAGTTGGAAGCTTGGTTACTCAGTACAATTATTTGTTATTTTAAATGACACTTCAACGACTTACTCACTAAAACATACAAAAATTAAAATCAGAAACAGTTATCGGTTAATGA
Source organism: Cerastis leucographa (assembly GCA_963082945.1). Lineage (NCBI taxonomy): Eukaryota > Metazoa > Arthropoda > Insecta > Lepidoptera > Noctuidae > Cerastis > Cerastis leucographa. The sequence goes on from OY720355.1 coordinate 20,487,230, forward strand.
ATCCTATCAAAAACATAATATGTACAAAAATGAAAGTCTCGCAAAGCATTCCATCAGCCGTAAAAAGTTGTGAGAGATTACAAAGTTTCTTCAGTTCTAATTTCTAGAAAACTGGACTGAAATATTTTGTAGGCTATACAATAATTGTGTTCAAAACTTAAACCTTGTAAAACTGCAAGTACCTTAGAATTATGAAGATCGGTGAGTGAGGCAGTGACAAAATAAAGGAGGATTTTGACTTGTAATACAAGTAGTTCTCAAACTATAAGTTCAAATTTAATTAAATTCAGGAATATACCTTATTATAATAAGTCCTCTTAGGCGCTGCAAATTCAGGCTTCTAACTTTGTCAATAACGAAGTTACGGAGGAGTCAGAAATGTCCTAAATGGTTTCGAGAAAAGGATGGTATGGCTGTGCGTTTTTTTACTAGACTTGCGGGGGCACTGCCGTGTCCCCAGATTCGTCAGTTCAATAAAAGGAAAGAACAAGAAAGAAGAACAATAAAAGGAAAAGTAAGATGCCACTACAGAATTAAAGTTATACAATTAACAGATAATTGAGAATAGGCTGTGAACATTTAATTAAGCCAGGGGGAAATACAAAATTTATTTAAAAGAAATAAAACTGAAAGAGAAGAGAATGGAAGTGGATGCGTTGTCATTAGCTAGTATTTATAACGATCCCTTACTTTAAAGAAACTACAGTGTTTTACTACTAGACACTATTGTGTAAACTCGAACTGTAATAAAACGATGGTGTACGTAGTGATGACATCCAGCACTTGCACCTGCATTGCAGCGTCCACTGAGAACAAACCGCAGACATTCATCGTCCTGAAGGTCGCACTCCTTACTCGCTGGATATTCTTGCAGAACCGTTTTCTAGTTTCTGTGAAGAATAATTTGTGTTAGTTAAAAAACATGAAACCTTTGAGTTAGGCTTGAAGATGTCTTCGATGCCAATAAGAACCAAAGAGGAAGAAACCCGAAGATAGAGGGTTTGCAAAATCTGTTCTTCTTTTCCCATATTTTATTGTTTCGTCGGCGCAGCATGTCTTCTTCTTCCATACTTCTCTTTCACTCGGCATCAGCCACTTCCTTTTTTGAGTCATCATCTGCCTAGCATTTTCCAAACTTTGTTGGTGTTGGCTTCCAACCTAACCTAACCTAACCAGATGCAGCTGCGTCTCAGTATTTTACATGAAGCGACTGCCTATCTGACCTCCACAACCCAGTGACCGGGTAATACGATACACCTTGGTAAAACTGAATGTCAGAGTTTCGGCATCTGATTACTCGTAACGACTGTCAAAGATTCTAACAAACTTGCTTATTTCTTGTGATGAAAGGAAATAAGCAGACTTGTATACATTAAAGAAGTTAGGGGGAAAATGAATTTATTAGATGATGATATGAAAAAATAATTCCCAAAAACCTGCTATATCACACACACTATTACAGTCTTTAAATGGCACACTGTAGAATATGACCGAAAAGCTCAGCGGAAGAGGCGAGATCTGGCAACCGAGTAGCCGGGCAGTGACGACACGTCGTAGATGATGGCAGTAGTGGTTCCAGGAGTCTGTAGTGGGATCTCCTGGGCACTGATGACACGTTGTAGATGATGGAATTAAGTTTTCCACCTTAGAAATAGCTCCAGATTAGATGATGAAAATGATTTCTCCTGGTGCTCTTGACTTTACCAGGCTGTGCTCATAACTCAAGACTTGACTGAGCTCTTGACTCCAGACTTGACTGAGCTCTTGACTCCAGACTTGACTGAGCTCTTGACTCCAGACTTGACTGAGCTCTTAACTCCAGACTGAACCAGGGCATCCGTCAGAAATCCCTTTTATACCCTGATCCTCCGTTTCTTTCTTGAAATTTATTTCTCAGATTTAAAACTGCTGCGTAAGACGCAACCTGCCAGTATTCAAAACAGCCAGTAACAAAAACCTTGCGCATAATATTTTTACAAATATAACTCAGAATATCTTTTCACAGCAAATCTATAAAATACAACAATTGAACTCACGAATTGATGATAATCATTTTTAGTTATATATAATCTAAATGAAACCTTCATAAGGAATTTGGCTGGTAACAATCAAAACTAAAAGTAAATGACAGCTGACAAATTTGAAGTAAACATGTCACAACAAAGGATATAAAGAAAATATTTATAAAAATGAAACTATTGGTAAAATGCTAATGTAAAACCAATAAAAGTATTAATATAGATGATATATGTGAGTATAAAGTGTCTGTTGTAGGCAGATACTATAAGATCTACAAATGACTGCCGGGACCAACGGGTTAATGTGCTTTCCGACGCACGGAGGAAACTCGGTATGTAATGATGGTCACCCATCCATGACCAACCTCGACAAGCACGGCTTAACCTTGAAGATAGACCCATGCGGCTGTTAATATTTAAGCACAAGCTCCTCCGGGTCGAGTAGGTATTGAGTAAAATAAAAAATGGCTTTAGTACCACTATTCCCTTTATGAGCGAGCCTCATAAAGGTCTTTACCGCGATCTTTTGAAAGTATCTTATCTATGTAATTATATTTTTTAATATCAAGCGTATTTTTTTCTTACCTGAGCATCGTCCTGAAGTTATAATTTGGATGCAGATGCACTGAACTTCTGTCACGGCTGAGTAGAACTTCTCACACTCCACGCTCAAATATGTCAGAATAATTAGGTTCTTGAAAACCCATAACAAAGCCGCAAATGCTAACCCAGCATACTAAAAACAAGGACAGTGATCAAGTATCAATAGTAACTTCTTAAGCTGTTCATAAACAAGTTTGTGTGGTCTAATCAATCGACTCAGTTAATGTAGATAGTAAGTCATGAGTCTAATGTATGAGGGATACGTTTCGGTTTTTTTACCCGGCTGAGGGAGGGTAATAACGTGTTTATCAGCTTTTATAATAATATAATATGTATGTATGTTTGTTCCTTTGTGGCATTCCAGAGACCAAACGCGTGGACCTATTTGGTTGATTCTTACGGCAATAGATTTGTTTTAATCTTGTAAGTTTCACTAAAGATGGCGTATAGAACTTTTGTAAGGGGGTGTTATAGGTTCTATATGTTATGAAATTAAATGATCATTTAATATAACACAAAGTGTTTAATAATGCGAGTTACTATAACTTAACACGGTATATAAACAATGACTATAATTAGGTTAATATAAATAATGACGCGAGTGACGCGGTTAGCGGTTATGACCAGCTGTGTGTAATGACACAACATTTCAACTGTCCCGAACTAACAGACTGCAACGTTTTAAGTAGTTGAGTTCGCAGGGTGAGTCATGTGTGGGTTGTGTGTATTGAATTTTCACTACAACAGTAATAAAAATTCAATATGGTGACCACCAGCTGCCGTAATAAAAAAATAAAGTCGACGAACTAAGCTAGTGGGGTATCATTGAATAGGTATTTGAAAATCATAATTCCATATTTAGATAATTTTATATTTAAATGGGTCCTGCTTGCTTCCAACTGAGCTTGTTTTTTGCTTTTCAGTCGAGTTTTTTAGATTTTATCATTTTAATCTTGCGTAGGTGAAAATATGTTAAGTATCTTCACTTAGTTATATCATCTTTGTTGTTAAGATACTCATAAAGTAATTGTTTAAAATAAAATACTATGAGGTTACCTGAATATCGCTCCAGTCGGGTGACTTCATTTCTATACGAATCCAGATATCCAATAACGTATTAGTAGAGGTGTGCACAATGTAAAACAAAATCTGCAACAAACGTCAATAAGTCAATTTCAAACATAAGCACAAAATCCATCACCATCCTTGTTTTTTTACTATGTTGAGATCGGTTTTCAGAATCGATTGCAGCTGAATACTAGTACGTTACATGAAGCGGCTGGCTATCTGACCTCCCCAGCTACTGGGTAATACGCCACCCCTTGGTAAGACTGCATGTCAGACTTTCAGTCTTCTAATAAACCCAACGAATGCCAAAGATATCCAACCAAGAAACAATAACTAACCTATTTAAGTCATCATCATCATCTTCATCAGCCTGTACTCGTCCACTGCTGGACATAGGCCTCTCCCATGACATTCCACTGAGCATGATCCTCGGCCACTCTCATCCAGCTCTTGCCAGCCACCTTGCGAAGATTATCACTCCATCGTGTCTGAGGACGTCCTACGCTACGTTTGCCGATCCGTGGTCTCCACTCAAGAACTCGTCTACCCCAACGGTTATCGGTTCTTCGGGTTATATGGCCGGCCTATTGCCACTTCAGCGTGCTAATGCGGTGGGCTATGTCGATTACGATTACGAACTCGATTATTTCAGAGAAACCCCGAGCATAGCCCTTTCCATAGCACGTTTAGCGACTTTAAATTTGTCGACCAACCCTACCGTGAGTGTCCACGTTTCGGCACCGTACGACATGACAGGTAGGACGCACTGATTATTTATATATATTATAATTGGTTTATTCATTATAATTGGTTCCGGACTTACATGTTCATTGAACATAACCCTTTGTTTTATCCAGGTTCATCTGGAGACCAATGCGTTGAGAAGAATCAGCTAGGCCATTCAACATATGTTGCAAATCTTGCAGCGTTTCCGCCACGATGGCGATATCATCTGCAAATCGTAAGTGTGAGAGGTACTCGCCGTTTATATTAATGCCGCGCCCCTTCCAGTCTAGTGTCTTGAATATATCCTCCAATGCTTTTGTGAACAATTTGGGGGATATAACGTCCCCTTGTCTCACACCACGATGCAAGGGAATAGGTTTAGACTGCCGGTTCTGGACTTGGACGGCCATAGTAGCGGCGTTGTAAAGACCACTCAGCGCTTGGATGTATCGCCAATCGACTTGGCATCGCTGCAAAGATTCCAGAACAGACCAGGTTTCGATCAAGTCAAAGGCCTTTTCATAGTCCACAAATGCTAAGCACAGAGGCTGATTATACTCTTCTGTTTTCTGTATAATCTGGCGCACTGTATGGATGTGGTCTATGGTGCCGTATCCCGGTCGAAACCCAGCCTGTTGTGGAGGTTGGAACTCGTTGGGTCTTCGCGCAAGACGGTTTGTGATGCCTCTCGAAAACAGCTTGTAGACGTGGCTTAAGAGAAATGGGTCGGTAGTTTTTCAAAAGAGTTTTATCTCCCTTTTTGAGAAACAACACGACAACACTCTGGAGCTCCTTCATTACAGGTTCACCACCAGATTTCAGGAGCTCAGACGTAATACCGTCTTCTTCTTTTTTAAGCTTTTCCGTTTTTAAGCTGTTTGAGAGCCGTCGTAATTTCGTCCAGGCTAACTTCTAACAAGTATTCTCTGGCATGGCAAACGTAGTTGTACTCTGCCTTCTTAGGGAAAGGCGTCACCCCTAAGTGACCTATTATATTATCCAATACTCGTGGGAACAATATGAGCGAAAATCTTAAAAATAAAATAAACCCTACAATGATCCAACAAACTCTACAAGAGAGTTTGTTCACCCAAATACATAGCAATTCACTCGGCAATATATCGCAAGACATTAATGCTACAGAAATAGCATTTAGTGCAAACGACCGTAAAAAAAACGATTGGCAACAAGATCGAATACCTCAAGCCAAAAGGAAAAGAGTGGAATCCAACTCAACACAGGCAGAAAATGAAAAGAAAAAATCCAGCACAACTGTTTATTCAGTACCTACACAAAATCAATTTGATATATTAGACAATGAGAAAGAGATCTCAGATGATAAAGAGTCAGTCAAGCCTCCAAAGCCAGAACCAATTTTTGTAACTGGAGTCCTGGATATCACTGCTCTTAGAAAGGAACTACTAAAAATTACAACAGCAGAAAACTATATTATTTGTCATAATAGCTAGCGCTTAGATCAGGACACATTGTGAAAATAATGCCATCAAGTATAGAAGTGTACAAATCAATAAGAGAAAGCTTCATTAAGGACAACATTTGTCACTACACGTACATGTTAAAGTGTGAAAGACCCTACAGAGTTGTACTGAGAGGCCTTTATAGTTCAGAAGATACCACCCAAATAAAGGAAGCACTCAAAGAACTTGGACATGAAGTAAGACAACTGATAAATGTACGTCACCGAATGTCAAAAGAATCTTTACCTTTATTCTATGTAGACCTGGAACCAAAGCCGAACAATAAAGAAATATTCAAACCGAAATTCTTAAATCATACAAAAATATCTTTTGAACCTCCATACAAAAAAAAAAGAAATCCTCCAGTGTAAAAGGTGTTAAAGATTTGGTCATTCCAAAAATCATTGCCACCGACCTTTCATATGTGTCAAATGTGGAGACGACCATTCAACAACCAGTTGTACCAAAACTAGAGACACAGAGGCTACATGCGCAAACTGCCAGCAAAAACACCCGGCTAGCTATAGAGGATGTATAAAATACAAACAATATAAAGAACATATACTGAAAAACCAACCGAAACCAACAGAGCCCAATGAAAACCAATACAACCGGATAACGGAAATTGACAAACCACAGCCAAAGAAACTGAATAACTACAAAAGAACCACAGCAACTTACGCTGAAGTGACGAAAAATACTACAGACAACATAATTTATCCAGACCAACCACCCCAAATACAACAACTCGGTGACATCTTAGATAAAATGTTCAACAGAATTCAAACCATGATGATAAACATGGTAGACAGCATGATGGATCGGTTCCTCCAAGTTCTAAGCAGCCATAAGAAAATTTAATCACTATCTCAAAATTATAACGAACGGAAATGGAACGCCAACGGACTAGTTGCACGTAGACTAGAGCTAGAAATCTTTTTGAACATGAAAAGAATTGATGTGGCACTCATATCCGAGACCAGATTTACAAGCAAGAGCTTTATCTCAATAAAGGGATATACTATGTACACAACTAACCATCCATCGGGAAAAGCTCATGGAGGAACTGCAATACTTATTAAATCTAACATAAAACACCACCCGCTTGAACCCTACTCAACCGACAAGCTACAAGCCACAGTAATTAATGTCAATGACAAAAATTCAGACATTACACTTGCTGCAATATACTGCCCTCCGAAACATCAAATATCAAGAGAAGACTATGAAGTTTTCTTCTCTAAGCTTGGGCGTTGCTTTATAAGTGGAGGCGATTGGAATGCAAAGCACTCTTTCTGGGGTTCTAAACTTATAACTACTAGAGGCAGACAGCTTTACCAAGCTGTGAGAGATCTTAATCTTGATTGTTTATCCACTGGTGAACCTACCTACTGGCCGACTGACCCACAAAAAACTCCTGACCTATTAGATTTCTTCATATCAAAAAACGTATCAATTAATAACATCAATATGGAATCAGACTTAGATCTAACCTCAGACCACTCTGCAGTTATTCTTAATTTGAATAATAAGATAATACTTACAGAAAGACTAACCAAAATCCACAATAAGAAAACCAACTGGAGAAAGTATCAGGATATCATCACAGCGGAGAGTCAACTTACAATCTCTCTGAAAACCACAGAAGAGGTAGAACAGGCTATAGAAGGATTAAATAAATTGATTCATGACGCGGCAAACAGGTCCACACCTCAAAACAGAGCGGGAAGCGCAAAAGAACATGATTGTGTACCCAGCATCAATCAAAGACTGTATAATGGAAAGACGTAGACTTCGCTCTGTATGGCAAAACACCACTTATCCTAGAGACAAGGCTGCCTTTAATAAAGCCTCACAGCAACTAAAGGCACAAATAAAGGAATGGAAAAATGCGAACCTGCAATAATATCTGGCAAAACTGACACATACTAGTGCCACAAACTATTCCTTGTGGAAGGCCACAAAAAACCTAAAGCACCCTCAACAACAAGTAACACCATTAAAAACACAATCAGGGACCTGGGTCCGCTCTGACAGTGAAAAAGCTAACACGTATGCCAATCATCATGGGATGTAAATGGGCACACCTATCATCGCAGTGCCCTAAGTCAACCTCACCTGCTCGTGGTACATCCTGCTGAACAACAAACGAGGCTCTGACGACCGATAAATGGCGGTATAACCATTTCCATAGAAACGTTCGCAGCTAAATAGAGCAGACTAGCGACGGGCAGCAGCGTCACTAGTGCGAGAAGCTGCGATCTGCGATCGCCAACCCGCATGCCCAGCGTGGCGATTATGGGCAAATCCTTTAATGGCAAGCCAAAATCAACCATGGCCCCCAGTTCCCGGCGGCCTTGCTATTCCTGATCTTGATGGCGGTCACGGTAACGGCAAGGTAGGGGGTGCGAAGAATCCCCGGGTTACGAATGGCCGCCAAAAACAACTGACCTTGGCGACGTATAATGGACGCACTTTACGGCTCGACGAACACTTAGTGCAGCTTGAGGAAGAACTCGGAAACATAAGGTGGCACATTCTTGGCTTGAGCGAAGTCCGAAGAGAGGGGGAGGACACAATTACCCTCGAATCGGGCCACCTTTTGTATTTTCGAGAGGGAGATCAGCTATCCCAAGGCGGAGTCGGGTTCCTGGTACACAAATCTCTCTGTGACAACGTAGTAGAAGTCTCCAGTGTCTCGAACAGGGTAGCATACCTAATAGTGAAGCTAACCGAGAGGTATAGCCTCAAGGTTATACAGGTCTACGCACCGACCTCGGGACACTCGGACGACGTAGTGGAGGAAATGTTTGAGGATATCTCTAAGGCCTTACACTCTACCACTAAGGCCCACTACAGTGTTCTCATGGGAGATTTCAACGCTAAAGTGGGAGTACAGAATTGCGGTGAATCGGTAGTAGGATCCTACGGGTTTGGCAGCAGAAATCATAGGGGGCAAATGCTTGTCAACTTCCTTGAGAGGGAGGGGCTTTTCGTGATGAATACTTTCTTTAAGAAACAGCCTCAAAGGAAGTGGACGTGGCGAAGCCCCGACGGTGTGACGAAAAATGAGATAGACTTCATCATGACGGATAAAAAGCATATATTTAGAGATGTCTCGGTGATCAATAGGTTCAATACCGGTAGCGATCACAGACTTGTTCGTGGCTCTCTAAATATCAATTTCAAGCTGGAGCGAACCCGTTTGATGAAGTCTCGGCTACGTCCAAATATGCTCCAAACTATGTTAGGATCTGAAGCGTTCCAGTCAGACCTGGAGAACCGATTTACGGCCATGGAAACTACAAATGACGTTGACCAGGCGCTCGACCTTATGGTGGAAATCCTCAGGGAGGAAGGAACGCATTTTTGCAAGATGCGGCGTACGGGCAAGAAGTCTAAACTCTCGGAGGAGACTCTGGAGCTTATGACGGAACGACGTGAAAACCCACCCATCACTTCGGCAGAACTACAGGCACTAAATAAAATCATTAGGAAATTGGTACGACGCGACCTTCGATGCTCCAGCACACGTTCAATAGAAAAAACGATAGAGCAGAACCGGGGATCGAAGGTGTTCGTCCAATCACTTGGGAGGAGCCACCTGACGAAGTTGACAAAACCTAGTGGGGATATCGTCGTTTCGAAGCCGGAGATTCTTACGGAAGTTGAAAACTTCTACGGCCAGCTGTACGCATCGCATACATCTCGACCTGATCCCGAAAATGAGTTTTCCAGAGCCACCTTAACCCGCCATTTCACAGAAGACCTGCCTGAAGTCAGCCTAGATGAAATCGAGGCGGCTCTTAGACAGCTTAAAAATGGAAAAGCCCCTGGTGAGGATGGGATAACGACTGAGCTTTTGAAAGCGGGAGGAAGTCCAATATTAAGAGAGCTTCGGAAGCTTTTCAACTCGGTCCTATTCTCTGGGAGAACTCCAGAAGCGTGGAGAAAGAGCGTGGTCGTTCTTTTCTTTAAAAAGGGGAATAAGACCCTATTAAAGAATTACCGACCCATTTCGCTCCTTAGCCACGTATATAAGCTGTTTTCAAGAGTCGTCACAAATCGTCTAGCGCGAAGACTCGACGATTTTCAGCCACCGGAGCAGGCCGGGTTTCGAGGAGGATTCAGCACCATAGACCACATTCACACAATGCGGCAGATTATACAGAAGTCCGAAGAGTATAATCGGCCTCTGTGTCTTGCATTTGTGGACTATGAGAAGGCTTTTGACTCTATCGAGACTTGGTCAGTTCTGGAGTCTCTGCAGCGATGCCAAGTAGACTTGCGATATATCCAAGTGCTGAGAAGTCTGTACGAAAACGCCACAATGACCGTCCAAACTCAGAACCAGCTAACAGGGGGTATCCCATTGCGTCGGGGAGTGAGGCAAGGGGACGTAATCTCCCCGAAATTGTTCGCCAACGCACTGGAGGATGTGTTTAAGACGCTGAACTGGGAAGGACGTGGCATTAACATCAACGGCGAGTACATCTCACACTTGAGATTTGCAGATGACATCGTCATACTGGCTGAATCGCTGCACGACTTGCAGCAGATGCTGGATGGCCTAGTTGATTCTTCACTACGCATTGGTCTCAGGGTGAACTTGGACAAAACGCAGGTTATGTTCAACGAACACGTCACCCCAGGACCTATTGTTGTCAATGGCGCTCCTCTCAAGGTTGTTCAAGAATATGTTTACCTCGGGCAAACTCTGCAGTTTGGTAAGAACAACTTTGAGAGAGAGGCTAACAGAAGAATTCAGCTGGGCTGGGCAGCGTTTGGGAAGCTTCGTCGGGTCTTCTCGTCGCGTATTCCACAGAGCCTAAAGACTAAGGTCTTCAATCAGTGCGTCCTGCCAGTAATGACTTACGGGGCCGAAACGTGGACACTCACGGTACGGTTGGTCCATAAACTCAAGGTCACTCAGCGAGCTATGGAGCGGGCTATGCTTGGAGTCCCTTTGAGGGATCGCATCCGGAACGAGGTGATCCGACAGAGAACCAGAGTAGTCGACATAGCCCACAGAATAAGTAAGCTGAAGTGGCAATGGGCCGGCCATATTAGCCGTAGAACCGATGACCGTTGGGGTCGACGTGTTCTTGAGTGGAGACCGCGAATCGGCAAGCGTAAGGTGGGACGCCCTCAGGCTCGGTGGAGCGATGATCTTCGCAGGGTAGCTGGTAGCAACTGGATGAGAGTTGCCGAGAATCGGGTTAAGTGGCGAGCGATTGAAGAGGCCTATGTCCAGCAGTGGACTGCGGTAGGTTGATGATGATGATGATGCCAATCATCTACATACAGTTTTTGAACCATTCCTAGCAACTATCAACAGCTAAACAATGAAATACACAAATACCTCACTTCTCCTAATCAAATGTCACTGCCTTAGAAGCATGTTACAACACAAGAACTAAGGCGCGAAATCCTAAAACTCAAGGAAGGCAAGTGCCCCGGTTACGATCTTATTGACGCTACTTTGTTGAAGCAATTTCCAAAAAAGGGGCTACTGCTAATACTAATTATCTTCATCGCGTGTCTGAGATTGTCCTTCTACCCAAGCCAGTGGAAGATTGCCCAAGTAATAATGATACTGAAACCAGGCAAAGCACCTCAAGAGGTAGCATCATACAGACCTATTAGTCTCCTTCCGGTAATTGGAAAACTTCTGGAAAAGGTCATATTGAATAGAATGAGAGAACATCTAGCAGAGATAATACCAACTCACCAGTTTGGCTTTAGGGAGGACCACGGTACAATCGAGCAAGTGCATCGGCTAGTTGATGTTATTGGTAGAGCGCTGGAAGACAAACAATATTGTAGCGCAGTCTTCCTAGACATTAGGTTTAATATACTTTATTCTCAAAAAGACAAAAGAGCCACTTACATGAGAACATATGATAACATAGTGTAATAAACTTATTCTAGGTAACGTTCACCATTACAAAAACAATGTGTAGTCTTAAAATAATTTTGTTTTTACTTTGTTTGGGGATACACGTTCAACGGTCTTATTCTCAACTGGTAAGCTAGTAACAATATTAATGAGTGTTTTCAATAATATAATTTGAAAGTTTTGATTTAAAACCGTTGAAAGAGCTTACATTTTTTAAACAGGATGGTAAATTATTATACATTTGTGCTCCTTCATAAGTGATATTCTTTTTAAGGTAATTTGTACGTGTTTTTGGCAGGACAAGTAAACTGGGTCGACGAAGACTGCGTTTCGATATTTGAGATTTTTTGGTAAATATTATGTTTGTGTGAATGGTTCCATCCATTATTTTTCTAATTAAGACACAGGTGTTGTACATATAAAGTTGTTTAATATTCATCAATTTTGTTTCTTCGTATATTCTGTGTGTTGGTGTCAAATATGGAAAGCGAAACAGGGTCTTTATAATTCTATTTTGCACTCTTTGCAGCTCCTGTAGCTTTGTTTTACCGGACATTAGCACAAGCATTCGACAAAGTTTGGCATAATGGACTACTCTTCAAAATCAAAAGAATGCTTCCACATTCCGTCTTCCCATTATTAAAATATTACCTCTAAAATAGATGCTACGAAGTAAAATATAATTCCGAAGCATCTCAAATGCATGAAATTAAGTCTGGAATACCACAGGGTAGCATACTGGGACCAGTTCTCTATCTTATATTCACAGCAGATTTACCCACTCATGCTTCGACCACTACCGCGACATATGCAGATGACACCGCAATCCTATCAACACATGAGAATCACGAGGCTGCATCCGAAATACTCCAACAACACCTGACTCTGATCGAAACATGGCTGCAGCAGTGGCGTATTAAAGACAATACAGATAAGTCGGTTCAAGTAACCTTCACACTCAGAAGGAAAACCTATCCACCTGTAAAACTTGGCAATACTGAAATCCCACATTCAGATGACGCCAAGTACTTAGGTATGCACCTTGGTTGACGCCTAACCTGGCGCAAACACATATGGACCAAAAGGAAACAAATATACTGCAAACTTCGAAGCATGTATTGGCTCACTGGTCGTAAGTCACAACTGACAGAAGCCAGTAAAATGGCTATCTATAAGGTTATACTGAACCTTGTATGGACTTATGGCGTACAGTTATGGGAAACAGCAAGTCATAGTAACGTTGAAATACTGCAAAGGTTTCAAAGTAAAACAATGAGAGCCATGTTTAATATTCCACCGTACATAAACAATCGATATGTAAACCTAGATTTGAATTTGCGAACAGTGAAAAAAGAAATTAGACTAGACCAACATGTTAATCAACTGGCTGCTGAATTGAGGGGAGAGGGCAGCGTGAGATTCTCTCGACTGAAGAGAAATAGTATACCAGATTTAGCTATGAGATTTGCGGACAGAAGATGAGTATGGCATCAATGGCTGCTCAGCTCAGCTGAAGATAATAATCCCGATGAAAATCTGACACCATATTAGATTATTGTTCCTTGGAAACAGATTGCTAAGTAGCAGGATATATAAAAAAACAAAATGTATCTCTGAACTTCTTATTTTTGGGATCAGGTTGAGATGCACGCGTAGCGTATAGCTGACTATAGAAGCTTTCAATTTCCGAAAGAACCCCCGGCCCGGAAAAAACGACTACTCCACTGGTAGTGGTCAGCTTTGTCAGATGACTTCTCCCAATCCCTATTTAAGTAAAGACTCATAATTTTAAACTTGAATATGTAACTGCTTTTTTTTCACTTATAAGTAAAATAAACATCGTCAAAGACATATTGGACTAACGGCTTAATGTGCTTTTCGAGTCACGGAGTAACTCGGTATGGAATGGATGATCACCTATCCACGGACCGAACTCGGCAAGCATTACTTCAACATTAATAGGTATCGACCCGTGGAGCTGGTATCATTAAGCGATAAGTCCCTTAACATGAATTACTATTGAAATTGCATTACCCACCTGTCGATGGAAGGTCTTCTCAAGTATTTCGAAAGCTTGTATGATCTCAATATAACTTTCAAACATATTATCCCAGTTCCGGTCATCTGCTGCTTCATTGACGAATCCTGACTTCTTTAGTTCTGCCATCCAAGCCTTGAGAGTTTTACTGACAAGCTTCATATTCCTCGTAGCGTATATCACGTTCATATCAAAATGAATGCAAGTATAATTTGATAAAATATTGGCAATTCCGATCTCATAGAAGATTTGAAAGTACATGCACATCCAGAAAAAATGAAAGCAATTGATAGCGATGACGCATGCCCAGTTGGAGATAATGAAATAATTAAAAGAACTTCCCGTCAAGTTAAGGACTCTATGTACGTTTTGAATCTTCAAGACAAATGACACATTGTTAAGCCTCTGTCCGATATTGGTTAACGCGTCTAAGAAGAAACCAATGAAATACAAAACGAAGTCGTATATATTGAGAAAGAAGTAGTTAAGGACATCCAACCCAGTTCTGTTAGGGGTCAAGAAAAACAAGATGTAAGTGATAGCCATCACAATAACCGCAGCAAAAACCGACATAACGCTGTATAGACGACTGTTGGGAGTGATGAAGCTGTCTCGAATTCTGTACCTAGCACACACAAATAAAACTTGCATCATATTCATCGGTTTAAGTATGGATTCTAAGTATTTTTCGACTACATTTTCATACAGCGCTTCGTCATTTCTGTCATTTAGTTCATCTGGTCTATTGGGTTCTTCTTGTATGCTATTTTCACTTACTGCGTTTTCTATTACAATGTTGATTTTATTATTAAAATATTTTTTATCTTCTGTAGTTGGCGACATGGTTGTTACAAGAGACTGTTTGAAGTAAATTAGTGTGAAAGAATGAAATAAAAACGATATGATTCATTATGCTAAGTAGATGTTTAGTTTATTGGATTGTTTGTGTCTACTTGGCTCACTTGCTATATTTTCAATAGTGACAGCAATTCAAATATTTTAATTTTGTCGCCAGCCTATATTACTCTTATACTTTGAGTGTAACGCTGGTTTAAAGTAAACTGGATATGTCTATATAATATATGTTCTTCACGACTTGATGCTGATATTTAAATTTTTGATAGTCGTTACGAGTAGTTAGAAGCCCGAAAGTTTGATAACCAGTCTTACCAAGGGGTATCGTTTTACCTAGTAACTGGGTTATCGATGTCAGACAGTTAGTTTCTTCATGTAAAATGCTAGCATTCAGCTGCATCCGGTTCTAATGGAAGCCCAGCCTAACAAAGTTTTTAGTAGAAATCAAGATTCATCATCACAATCTTCCTGCCCCTGTCCAATGTCATTTGGGGTCGGCCCATCTCGTTGTTTTCTTCCAATTTCCCGTCATTCGTCACGCTATCATTTACTCCTTTTTCCGTCATATCATTTCTCATACAATATCCTTTTCATTGGTCTTCCTCTCCCTCTCCATCCATCAACATTAATATTCATCACTCTTACAAATCAAATAAAGATTAAAATAGGAATATATTTATTTGTTTCAGATCGCACACTGTACAATATACAGCGTTGTAGCGTTGTAGTCGATTTCTTAAAAACCGACTATAACGCACATCACTAGTTTCGAGTGACATCCCTAAATCTTTCAATACGAACACGTCATTGCTTAGTGGGAGCGTGTGTGAGGGACTATATAAACCCACGCAAGTCATTCCAAAGCCCTCAACGCCAAACACCCCGCCTGGAACAGCACGACGACCTCTGCCAGAGGACGTCACGTGTATAACCTGGGTGAGTCCCTCAACTTCGATCCCATCGCTCCTATGGAGCACACTCACTATCCCCACGACCCCGACCAACGTCCGGACGTTCTCGACATAGCGCTACTCAAGAATGTCAACCTTAAGTTGCATTCCATCGAGACTTTACATGAGCTTAACTCAGACCATCGACCAGTGCTCATGCACTTAGTTCCCCGCTCGGGTCCCTGTGACCCCAGCCAGCCCCCGCCGACCCAAGTGATAACCGACTGGAGGAAAGTCAGCGAAAAGCTGAAATCCACCACGTCGTCTCACCTGGAGTCCATCCCCGGCCACATAGTCTCAGTCGCAGACACGACGGCCGCCATCAACTCGTTTACAGAACACGTGCAATCCGTACTGAAGGATTGCTCACGAGAAGTTCCAGCATTGAGCGATCAACGCTGGATACTACCCGCTGACGTACGTGAACTGATAACCGAGAAGAACGCGGCCATCCGTGCCTACAGCAACTTTCCCTGCGACGCGAACAAAGCTCACATGCGTTATTTACAGCGTGCTGTAAAGAAGCGCACTAGTGAGCATCGTTCAGATCAATGGGACAAGACGCTTAGCGAGCTTGAGCCTACCCACCTAGCCTTCTGGCAGCTGCAACGCAAGTTGCGCTCCACCGAAGAGGCTTCGATGCCTCCCCTCACCCGACCCGATAAGAGCGTTGCATTCGACGACTCTGAGAAGGCCGAATGCCTAGCCGACAGCCTAGAGTCCCAGTGCTCCCCCAGCTCTCAACCAGTAGACAAGCGACATCTCGATGAGGTGAACGCATTCGTCGAACGTAGAGCCGCCCTCTCCCCTGTAGAAGACCCAGATGATCCTCTGCCTCCGGTCACAGCTGACGAAGTGCAAGACATCATTAATAAGCTTCAACCGCGTAAAGCACCCGGCTCCGACGGAATCACCAATAGGGTGTTTAAACTCCTCCCCGCTCAGCTCGTCGTGTTAATGGCGGCCATCTTCAATGGCGCCCTGAGCAACAACGCTTTTCCCCAAATATGGAAAGAGGCCACTGTCATCGGTTTCGCCAAGCCAGGCAAACCCAAGTCTGAGCCCTCGAGCTACAGACCTATCAGTCTCCTGAACGCACTCGGCAAAATCTACGAGAGACTTATTTATAAGCGACTCAAAGACTTCGCCGAGGCTAAGAGTCTCATCCCCAACGAGCAGTTCGGCTTCAGAACCGGACACTCTTGCATTCAACAGGTCCATCGCATCGTAGAGCACTTGAGCGCTGGCTTCCAGCGTGGAGCGATGACCGGTGTGTTGTTCTTCGACATAGCTAAGGCTTTCGACAAAGTCTGGCACAACGGCTTATTATATAAGCTGTACAAACTGGGAGTGCCGGACCGTCTCGTGCTCATCTTACGAGACTTTCTGTCGGATCGCACCTTCCGCTATCGCATCGGGAAGGCACTGTCTTCCCCCCACCCCATTAGAGCCGGAGTCCCTCAGGGCTCCGTCGTCTCTCCCCTTATCTTTACTCTGTTCACCAGTGACATCCCCAAGAGCAAGAAGGCTCAGTTAGCCTTGTTCGCGGACGACACGGCCATTTATTACACTGGCCGCAGTCACGACGCTATCTATAGCACCCTCCAAACCTCAGCCAACGTCTTAAGCGCTTGGTTCCGGAAATGGAGAATCGAGGTGAACCCCGACAAGAGCCAGGCAGTTCTTTTCTCTAAACAGCGTAAAATTAAGCCACCCGCGCTCAGCCCGATCACTATGTACGGTAAGCCTATCCCTTGGGAGAAGCAAGCCAAGTACTTAGGAGTCATACTTGACAACCACTTGTCTTTCGCGGCGCACATCAAAGCAGCTCGCGACCGAGCTGCGTTTGCTATGGGTAGGCTTCATTTCATGATTTCGGCAAAAAGCAAGTTGTCACTCAAGTGTAAGTTACGCCTTTATACCGCGGTGATCCGCCCCATTATGACGTACGCTTGCGTCGTGTACGCTCACACCAAGCCTAAGTACATCCATAGGATGCAAATTTTACAGAACCGGTTCTTACGTAGAGTCACGGGAGCCCCTTTTTATGTCCGTAATGACCGTCTACACGTAGACCTTAGAATGCCCACCGTCCTTCAGTTTATGAAACGTCTTTCGAAGCGTTTCTTCGATAACGCCATTAAACACCGTAATCCCCTGATCGCAGCGGCCGCCCGTTACGAACCCTCGCGCATTAGTACAGTACGCCGTCCTAGGCATACCCTTGTCACTCCAGATGATGCTATCACCCTCCTCCAGGAGAGTAGCAAAGAGACTAGCACTCTTAAAAAGTTCCGACTCAAACCGCCGTCTTTCCGACCTCGCCGTCGAGGTCCGTCGCGACGTCCCGGTCCATGCCCTCCCCGACCCTCGCTCGAGCCAGCCCGCGATGCTGTGCCAAAAGTTTTAAATCAGCCCCTAAATAATGATACCATTCAGATCCAGCCTGTCCCCATGCAGTCCTCCCCCAGCGACGCCCTAAGCCGAGGTTCGTACCCCACAGGGGGTGCCCTTAGCGTGCAGTCGCTTAGTTTGTAAGTTTTTATGCCCTGGCTGGAGGCCTTACTCTAAAGGCACCCACAGGATAGTCCGGTTAAGCAGACGACAACCTCATAGGTTGAACTGCGAGATGCCATTCATAAAAAAAAAAAAAATTCCAAAGCCCTTTCTCAACTCCAACACTACATATTTAACCCCGAGATAAACGGGTAAGTGCTCAGTGTGATTATATTTCTATATTGTATTTCTTTTCTGTGTATTTCTGTCGGCGCAGTCCGGCAGCATTTATTCTTCTCGGCAGCCAGCTATGACTGTCGAGATAACCTATGTACTATGATTGGCCCTTGCCATATCGCCTGCCACCTTGCACCTCTTTGTGAATGCGCCCACATGCTTCGCTATCATGCATCATACTTGCCTTGCCGCGTATTGCCTAGCTGCTCGCTTAAATCGCCTGGCCACGCGGCGAGGAACCTTCTAAATGCCTAGGGGCATGTGCGCGCATAACCTATTATTGTAAGCCGCCACGATGGGTGAGTCTTCCTCCATCCATTCTGCTTTGGGCTTACGGCTGGGAGACGCACGCATCGACGGAGGCTTGCTTTCGCACTGGCACAACGCTTAAGGAAGCACCCGCCACGCGCTGATTCCAGGGTTCCAGTCTAGGGCTGCGCTTCCAGACTAAGGCTGCGTTTCCAGTCCGGACTACGCTTCCTGTAACCGCTGTCAGGCGTCACCGCTGCCTCCGCACCTACCGCTGGAGAGACGCCGGTCAGGGGATTGTCCACGCAGCCGCTACCGCCGTCGGAAACCTGCACCCTCGTGGTTCGTGGGTGCCGAGACCCCACGCTGCCACGAGTGGAGTTGCCTACCTGCCGGCGGACGTGACCGCTACCGCCGCCTTAGCCCTACACCCCCACGTGGTAATTACGTGGGTGCCGAGACCCCACGCTGCCACGTGTCGGGGCCACTAGCCTCTGCTACCTAAGCCGGACTGGAGGCGTAGCCTGCCTGCGACGGAAGCGCAGTCGCCCGCTACCTACGTGGTGCTGCCCACGCCCAGGTGACCACTGGGGTCACCTCTCCGCTCCGCTGCCTGCCCTGCGACCTCACGTCGGCCCACGTGCTACAGCGTGGCCTAAGCCCAGGGCAGTAACTTTCTACCTACCTACCAAGTGCCAGTGCAAAGTGCCTTAGAGACCCTAGAACCCATTCCCTGTTAATTTTCTGTGTCTCGTGTTTTCACTACAATATATGTGTAAAGTGACCTTTGGTTTCATTTCTAATCTACCTAGAAACCCACTTGCCACAGCGTGACTGTTAAATATGACGACGTTATTAAAGTCGAGTGTGAGTCGTGTGTGCACCGCGCTCTAGGGCGGACGTAGTTGATTCGCGTCATAATATTATTTTTATAGTATAGCACCATATGAGGCACCCGTGCTGCTTAACGCTGTCGCTCTTCGAAGAGTGAGGGAGTTTAAATACCTCGGCCATGTGGTCACCGAGCTTTTAAAATATGATGGGGACATAAAAAGGGAGAGGAGGGCGATGGCGGTCCGCTGTTACATGTTGGCACGCAGATTTGGGAGGTGTAGTTTAGAGGTAAAGATAACCCTGTTTAAAGCATTCTGCCAAACTCTCTACACCTGCAATCTGTGGGTCAACTACACGCAGCGGGCCATCAACGCTCTCCGAATACAATATAATAACGCGTTCAGGGTACTGGTTGGGCTCCCCCGCTGCTGTAGTGCGTCTGCGATGTTTGCGCACGCGCACACAGATGGCTTTCACACTGTGCTGCGGCGCCGCATCGCTTCGTTGATGCTCCGTACGCGTGCTAGTGCGAACACCATCCTGAATGTGCTCAGCCACAAGCTGGACAGCCCCCTTCTGAGGCACTGGGTTCAAGCACAAGTGCGGGTACCCGGGGCCCCAGAGGGCGGCAAATACTTAAATTAATTAGTACTTTTTAATCATTTAATGTAATTTCGAATGTGATTTTTAATAATTATTTTTTTCTGTGTATCTTTATTCTTTCATGTTTTTTTTTTATTTTTATGGAATTGTTAAATTTTTTAATGTCATCGTTTAATTTATTAGTGATTTTATAACATTTTAATGTAACAAAGAACTCGTTTTTTTTACTAAGGACCAATGTCTGAAATAAAAAGTTTTTTCTTTTTTTTTTTATAGCGCGGCGTAAGCCGACGCTCGAAATTTTTGTTGCCATGCCAGCAGCTCGTTTGCCACAAGTGGTGGCAAACAAGCTGCTGATGTTCCTGCAGCAGAAAGTGGACGTGATGGTCGAGGTGTCCGCCGTTCAGATCTGCGTATCGAATTTTAGCGAGGAGGACATTGTTGCTGCGTAGCTGCTTCTGCTTCGGTCGTTCAATAAAAGCGGCCAGATGGTGTCTCGTAGGTGTGACGGTACAAGAAAAAGCGTGCAAGATATCATCACGCTGCTGGAAGCGACCGACCCTGACGACGTGCCGACGTTTGTGGCGAAGGATTTGAGTAAATTACCTCCAGTCACTTTCGACCACGTCAACCTGACAAGCCTCTTGAAGGACATCGTCTTTCTAAAGGCTAGTTTGGCTGATGTGCAAAGAAATCTGGCTACATCCCAGAGCACCGTTGCAGACCTGCGCTCACAACTAGAAGAGTTGCGCAAGGCTGTGGCATTAACTGGGTCACCGTCACATGTAATTAACGTAAACACGCGCCGAGGAGCCGGCTGCCTCGATGCATCGGCTACGAGTTTCGCGTCAGCAGTTTTGTCGCCGGTGCCGATCGCTGAGTCAGCGTTGCGCGCCTCGCAGCTCCGCTCCCGTCCCCGCAGCTCCTCCCCGCAGCGTTGCCCGACCGACGCGACCACCTGAGCCAGTGGTAATTTCGAGTACCCCTGCAGTACCCCTGCTTCTCTCCCGGTGCAGCCCGTGCCTACAAAGGCAACAAACCAGGCTGATGATGACGGTTTTGTGACGGTGCAAAGGAGGTAACGCCGTCAGCCAACCTGTAAGAACCGCTGCGGTAAGGCTCCTGAAGAGCCCAACGTTACACTGCGTGCCGCGAAGCCGAACACCCCGGTGTACATCTCTCGTCTACACTACACACACCACCAAGGAAGAGAACATCTAGGAGTACGTGCGCCAAAAATTGAAGTACACGCCAAGGGTGCAGCTGCTGGAGCCGCGCCGCAACGTCAATTTCAAGGCGTTTGTGGTGCGCATACCAACGTGTTATCTCCATTTGGTGGAAGAAAGTTTTTGGCCGCAGGATGTGGTGTTCCGTCGCTTCCGCGGACAAATTCCACACGATCGCACAAAACATCGTGCATGTGAAGTGATACTAACGTAGTTTTAAGTTTCTTAAACTAACAGAATTGTTGTTATAGTAGTATGTATATTTAGGTTAAGGTATTTATTTAGGGGTCTTTGTAACCTGATAATAAATGGATTATTATTATAAAACTTGCAGTTGATGTTGTTAAATTTAGTTTTAGTAAGTTTTCTGACCTTAACAGGATTACTTAGGTCAAGGCAAGTAAGTCTGTTGCCAAAAGCCGAGCAGAATTCGGACTCCACAAATCCAAACTCCATGGCTGCTATCAACAAATTTCTGATGGAAAAACCCAATAACACTGCACGTGCAAACACGATACTAATGATTGCCTTACTTATTCAAAAAATGAACCTTTAAATTGATCTTTCAGGGGGGTTACTATGACGCTTAAAACATTATTGATGTATTCCTAATCCAGAGTGGGAAAGAGATGGAGCTAGACAACCTGTATAGCTCCGTCTCTTTTTCACTCTGGAATAAGAATGGAACAATAATGTTTTAAAACGTCATGGTACGCCACCTGTTCTGCTTTTCATTTTGGTTTAGCAGTACTTATTTCACAAGCATGTATAACGACAAGCAAACTTATTGGAATATCTTTTAGCGTAAATTGTGAGAGATTCTACAAAGCCATGATGGATGTGCGGAGCTTGGTGACACCAGTGATGTAAACATCCAATGCTCAGGTAAATATGTTTATTGGTTAGTTATTGGTATTTTCTTAAGTTAGAAGGTGGTGGCAAGCAAGGTTATGACTGTGATTGCCAACAGGGCCGCGTCAGGCGGGATGGTCTGTTTCCGCGGGTCAAATATGCGTCCGGCGATGATTTTCTGTGGGACGCTAATTGTCTCGGTTTATGTAAAACCTGATCTAGGTTAGAAAGAAACCCTGTTCAAATGAAGAAACGCTGTTGGCATAATTATGTCACATTTGTCACAAAAACCGTTTTATCAGAAACTTTCTTTTTTCTTTTCTTGTTATTATTTTATAAAGTTATTGTTATTTTTAATAGAATGATTATTTTTTCTCCTGGTAAATAAGTAGTTGCTACCTTAGTATGAAAGCTGTCAGGCAATCATCATCATCATCATCAGCCTATATTGTTCCCACTGCTGGGACGCAGGCCTCCTCTCTATGAGAGGGAATGGGCTGTAATCCACCACGCGGGCCCAGTGCGGGTTGGCAGATGTCACATGTCTTCGAATTTTTAGTTCTAGGACATGCCGGTTTCCTCACGATGTTTTCCTTCACCGTTTGAGAGCAGCGGTAATGAAATAAATTACACAAAGTAATGCGCCTGCCTGGGTTCGAACCTACGACTTACTGCTCGTAAGTCGGGGCTGCTACCACTGGGCCACCGCTGCTCTCTGTCAGGCAATATCACTTATTAATTTATCTAATGTGTGTACTTTAACAACCTTACAAGTAAACAATGATATTAAATTACTGTAAGCCTGTTTAATGAAATTATTTTTCATATGGACGACATATTCTTATAAAAGCTCAACATGTCTTCCATTGAAAATGCTGAACATTACAATGTTGAGATCGAAACAAATTACCAGGGCGACATAGACTTGAGGAGCATTATTGACAAAGAAGTGCAGTCTATGCTATATCCTCTGAACGTGATGCAAATGTTGGTGCTTAACCCAAAGTATTGCATGAAGAACAATTCCATCAAACCAAACAATATTTTCAATAAGTTCATTTTATTCTTTGGGCTCGCTATTCTTCTAGCAAGTAAAATGAACCGACTTATAGAAATAGCGATCGACGACAATATCCACCGATATATTGCAATTAAGTTCCTGTACTTCGCTTCTCTTTTCGACTTTGCCTACTACAGTGCAGGATTCATCATGAATGTCAACCTTCATTGCGTTTACTCAAATAAGATCATCACTTTCATCACGACCTTTCAGGAAGTGCACAGATTTCTTAACAACGAAGCTAGTTTCAAGAGGTCCGTCATTAGGAACTGGATCAATGTTTGTTTGATCTTCGGGTTTTATTTCATCACTTGGCTCTTCATGAGTTTTGTCTACAATCAGCTGCCGTGGTACGTGGTCCTGGATTTAATATTCTTGATCTGTCTTGATACTAATCTAGTTTATGTTATCAGCTTGATCGAGCTATTGGCTGATAAAGTTAAGTTGTGGAATGTTCGAGTTTTACAATATACTAAATATGAGCAAGGTGAAGATGAAATGGATTGTGAACAAATGTCAGAGGCTTACGTGCAGATCTTAAAATGTTACGAGATAAGTAAGAATATTTTCCAACAACCGGTAAGTTAACATCAAACTACAGCTAAATGAGCAAAAGCATGCCATTAATAAGGCATTCATTTACGTTTCGCATGTGAGCATACTTAGAGATACTCCAGCTGTATGAAGTCAGTTTCATTTGCTTTCTAACTATAATTATTAATCTCTTTTAGGTTCTGTATCAAACAATAGATACTTTCTGCCGTTGCTTGATTAATGTTCAAGTGATGATTGAATTCCGGAAACCGTTTTTTGTAAGTTATACAAATATATTTAATGACACAATAAGCACACGCCTGTTTCCCCGAATAATTAGGCACAAGTGTACCTATATTGCACATATTTGCGGTCCTAAACGAGTCTATTGCCTTCCACCGGGCACAAGAACTGCCTGCTAATGAGAAAACTCGGAATTAATCCCAAAATCCAGCTCAGCAAACGCGCTAGCTACCGCGAGACCAAAGGACAGTAAAAAGTGATCAAGATTTTTGATTTTTCACAGTAAAACGATTGATCTACATTCACAGTAAAATAAAGTAATTCCATAATACAAGGTGTTGTTTTGCATCCTAGTCAAAATTCAAGAGGATGTCACAAAAGACATAAATAATCAATTAAAATTACGGTACCTAGTTAATTATTAATAAACGCAGTTTTTTTTTTATTGTTTTAAGTTAGTATTTCCGTATAAATAACCCCCTTAACGTGGTTTAGGGAATAAGAAATTATCGAATAAACGTTTGAGATTGTTTGTATGTGTGAAAGCGCGGTTATAGGGCGAAGATCAGACGGGCCGCGTGTAAAACACGGGTGGTTCGCACTTACCGATTTTCGTAAATAAGAATAAATAAAAATTCCTTCTCATTTTATTATTGATTCGTGACGAGAATCATTAGCATAGTTACTGTTGTTTTCCAGGTGACAACCCCATTAGTTTCAGTATTCCTTTACTTATGGGTGATCAAGACCCTATTGTTCCAACTTTGGCTCAGCCTGCAAGTCGAGATGTTCTATCAAGCCGTGAAACATGCACAGGACTCCTGCACGAGCGTTCTAGCTACAGACTGTAAAGGTGTGCGCTCTTGAATTTATTTGATCATGATGTAATTTCGTCAAGATTTTGGTCAACTTCTAGTGTGAATCAACCTTCGTCCAGGCACCCATCATCATCTGCCTAGACGTTTCCCAACTTTGTTGAGGTCAATTTCTAGACTAATCGAATGCAGCCATCTGACTTCACAACCCATTTAGTACTGGGTAATATGGTATATATACCCTTTGGTAAGACTAGATGTCAGACTTTCTTGCACAAGTAGTCAGTGAACTACCTATATGTAACGAATGTCAAAGATCTTCTAAATGACCGCCGGGACCAACGGCTTAACGTGCTTTCCGAGGCACGGAAGGAACTCGGTATGTTTAAAACTCGGTATGTTTGCGGTCACCCATCAACATTGAACTTCAACCCATACGGCTGTTATTATTTATCCACGAGCTCTTCGTCCAGACATCAATACTAATAATTTTCTCTCATTTACAGATGAACAAAAGAAGCTATGCAAAAATATCCTGCGAGTGCACACCGCATCTTACAGCAAAATGACTGCATGTGGCCTGTTCTATATAGATATCGGTCAGCCACTACGTCTGATGGCACTCCTTGCTAATTACACCATAGTGCTGTTACAGTTCGCATTTCTGTAATCCTGGTACCAATAAAAAGCGTTCATTGGGGAAACTCCCTTTTTTTTTAAATGTAGTGTAGTGCCTACCTTTACCACCTCCTTAGAATAAAAAATTCCATGTCATTTCAGCCTTCAACGTTGCCACTTTTGGGATTCAGGCCTCGATTGGACTTGTTACATGATGATCCCACGGCGATAGGAAGAAACTACAGAACGCCACCTGCCGAGTTTCTCAGATAGCTCCTCCTTTTGCCTCGTCCACGTTCATACATCTGGGTCATACACCCGCCGGTTACGAGTATTACGCATTAAACCTTTCTGAAGAACACCACCCGTTTCATTGTTTCCAAATTCACCCCCATTCCTTCCACGAGCTCTTTTCCCGTGCATCCTCTAATCAGCCCTCGCGGTACACGTCCAGGTCGTCTCGCCACCTCTTTCTGGGCCGGCCTCGGCGGCACCGCCGTCCGTCTTCTGGCTACCATCGTGTGGAGACCCTTGTCCAGCGGTCCTCGTGCATGCGGCTGACGTGACCCCCTATTCCCATTTCAGCCTAGCAGCCTATATCTCAACCACCTATGCCCGCTTTGGAACGCAGCGTGGTGTTTCTTCTTATTACTATTATATTTCTAATTTTCTTTCTGTCGCTATTTTTTACTGTATGGAAATGTAAAAACACAATTTTTATTAAATTGAGTTTGGACAAAGTTCTATGACACTGAAGCAGTTCCACTTTGTTCACATTTCCTCTATTACCTATCAAAATAACAAAGTATGGTGTCCTGGTCAAAATTACATTTAATCTTAATCTTTCTTCTTATACAAGGTGTTGTTTTGCATCCTCGTCAAATTCAAGGAGGTAACTATGCTAATGATTCTCATCCCGAATCAATCATAAAATGGGTAGGTAATTTTTATTTTTTTTCCTATATGTGGAAATCGGTGAGTGCAAACCACCGGTGTTTTAAACGGCGGCTCGTCTGGTTCTCGCCCTATAACTTCGCTTACACACATACTACCAATCTCAAACGTTTATTCGATAATTTATTATTCCCTAAACCACGTTAAGGGGTTTATTCTGAAATACTGACCAACTTAAACAACCAAAAAAAATTGCGTTTATTTATAATTAACTGGGTATCGTAATTTTCATTGCTTATTTATGTATTTTGTGACAACCTCCTAAATTTTGACGAGGATACAAAACAACACCTTGTATATATAAATTACGTGTCACGTTGTTTGTCTGCGATGGACTCCTAAACTACTTAACCGATTTTAATCAAATTTGTACACCGTGTGCAGTATGATCCAACTTGAAAGATAGGATAGCTTAATTACATCTCAATTTATAGTCGCAATATTATTTTATTCATAATTAAGGCACAATTATCTGTTATCTCCAAACGATTGTAACAGATGGCGGTATATGTTGATTGGATTGAGTAAGTATTCAATAGATGGCGCTGTATAGGCGCGGTGTCTATTAGAGCGGAGCAGCAAGGAAAAATATTGCGAAAACGGGGAAAATGTGACGCAGACGAAGTTGCGCGGGACGGCTAGTTATTCATATAAAGAACATCCTGGCATACAATTGTCAATTATTACTGAGTGTCCTGGATATCATCTGTTAACAAATCAACTAGGTATTTTCCAATCTCATCACAAAATACGTAATAGTCATTATTTACAATTATGTATGTTAAGTTCCATTTTTAACCCCTGACCAAAAATATTATAATATAATAGGATATTATCACGCAGTTCAAGGTGACCGACCCTGACGACGTGCCGACGTTTGTGGCGAAGGACCTAAACAAGCTTACTCCCGTCACCTTCGACCATGTCGACGTAACGAGCCTTCTGAAGGATATTGTCTTCTTGAAGGCCAATCTTGTGGATGTGCTAGCGAAATTGGAAGCATCCTAGAACATCGTCACCGATTTGCGAAAGGAAGTTACCAAATTGCGCAACAGTAGGTATGGCAGTAAATAGGTCAGCAGTTAATGCACCTTGCGTTGACACGTGCCGCGGAACCGGCCACGATATATCGTCGTCGAATTCCGCGTCAGCAGTTTCAACGCCAGCGCATACGTCGATTGCTGAGTGTGCAGAACATTCCACCCGCGCGCCTCGCATCCCCGCGGCGGCTCCTACGCGTGGTGCGGCCCGTGCCTTACGAAAGGATTACGCCAGCGTCACCGCTAGCCCGCTAGCAACTGGAGCTTCTAATAATAAGCCTGTGCCTGAAAAGGCGCCGAACAAGGCTGATAATGATGGTTTCGTGACGGTGCAGAAAAAGAAGCGCCATTCACGAACACCCAAGAACCGCTGTGGCAAGGGTCCTGCGGAGCCGGAAGTGAGCCTGCGTGCCGCTAAGCCGAATACCCCGGTGTACATTTCCAAATTGCATTACACCACTGAAGCGGAGGACATCGTGGAGTACGTGCGCCAAAAGACGAGGTACACACCGAGGGTGCAGTTACTGGAGTCGCGCCGCAACGTCAACTTCAAGGCGTTCGTGGTGCGAGTACCGAACTTTTATCTGCCCATCGTGATGCAGGAAGACTTTTGGCCTCAGGACGTGGTGTTCCGTCGCATCCGCGGACAAGTTCCACTAGTCAGTCAGCACAAGTGAAGTGTGAACAAGTGAAGTGCTACTAACATAGTTTTAAGTCATATTTACTAACATGAGATTTGTAACTTCTTTATGTTAGTTTATAAGGTATGTCGGGTCCGGTCATTATTACGGACAGAAAATGGCATCTATCGGCAAGCGCGCCAAAGGCGACCTACTTAAGCGCGCTTAGGTGCGGGAAGACTGGTGTCTACCCGCACCTAAGCGTGCTTCTACAGAGTCGAGATGTTTCGATTTCGCTGCAAGGACGGCACAGAGTGTCTGATCGCGGCGGAGTCAAGACGTCCCGAAACTGTACTCCGATTCATTGTGCCTAGTGTTACTGTGTTGGATTGTAATTTCAATTAATTTGTTAGTTCGATAAAAGCAGTTTACTTTGTGTATAGAATCTGGTTGTTGTCTAGGGTGTTGCTGGGGAGTTTGTTCCGCCACTTCTTCTTCCCAGCTAACGAAATAAAATCACCACCTAACTACGACAGGTATATATCTATGGGCCATTGAGCCTGAAATAATTGGTATTATTATTATTATAAAAAAGGGGGTTGTTATAAGTTTGACGTGTGTATCTGTGTTTCTGTGTGTCTGTCTGTGGCATTGTAGCTCCTAAACGATTTTGGATGAACCGATTTTGATAAAATTGGTTTCGTTCGAAAGGTGTTTAAATCGAGAATGTTCTTAGCTATGTTTCGAGAAAATCTGTTTAGCCGTTTGAAGATCATCACCTCTTTTCTAGTTTCTAGGGATATAAACAACTTCCACAGGTCTGGTCGATTCGAAATTTAAACTCTTGTTACTTGTCACCATGACATCTCTCCCCTAAAAACTCAAATAGTGGAAAATAACTTTGAGCTTCAGAAGTCGGTGACTTCTGCTTATCTAAAAAAAATCTTTGATTATCATTATTTTCGTCCTTTTTGAACTTATTTTTTTTTCTCTTAGCGTTGACTATCTTACTACTAGGTATAGGCCTCCTCCCAATTCATCCACTTTTCTCGGTATAGCGTGTCTTGTCGCCAATTTACGAAAACAGGTAAGGTATACATTTTGAAAAATCCCGAGTTTTTTGGATAGATACTAGCTGACCGCGCAACTTTGCCTGCGTTACAAAAACCAAGCGCAAAGTTTTCATTGAAACTCCGCTCTTGTTGGTTGTAGCGCGATTTTGTATATGCATATACCCTTCTTATTTTTTCAATTCGAACCAGTAGTTCCTGAGATTAGCGCGTTCAAACAATCAAACTCTTCAGCTTTCAAACATTAGTATAGATTTAATGTCACGGCTAGACAAATAGCTGCACAAGGGTCTTTTGGCGTGCGGCCGAAATTAGAACTAAAACCGCCATCTTGTTTTTTCAGAATTTTCGCTAATAGTGCCTTTTATCACTGCAGGTCCTAACTAAACATCAGTGACCTTGGCTTTGGTCTTAACCGTTTGACGACCTTTAACACATAGATCAAAAAAGGACTAAGAATATAATTAAATAAGAATTATTTAATTATATTCTTAGTCCTTTTTTGATCTATGTATATTTTAATGCACAGGTACCTAGGTCACGTCCATTATCTTTCTTACCTACACATAAGTCCATTAATCAAATGGAATTCTTCAACATATTTTTTTATAGAAAGTTCATTATTCAAATGCTCCAGCCAATCGGACTCATTGCTATTGGACTTTGTGCCAGTCTAGCAATATCATTTATACAGCTTACTGAAATGGACTTCTTATCAAAGTATAGAAACAATCTTAAAGTTACAACAATTAGTGTAAAAAATAGACTAAACACTATTAAAAATGAAAAACAAGAGAAGATTGTTATCGAAAAATATCTACAGTTGATACTCAGGCCATTAAACATGATGCAAGCATTGTTTTTCTGTGTTAAGTACAAGTTTGAAAAAGACTTGATCACTGAAAATAGATTGAGCTATGATGTCAGTGCAGCTTTTGGTACTGTCGTTTACATCTCTTGCAGCTCTTGTCTCCTGTTTGCATCCAACCTTACGGAAAAAGGCCTCAATTTTACCTACTTCGGATATATAAATGACTTTGTCGTTTTCGTCACTGGTATTCTTCTTGACTACTACACCAATATTACGCAAAAGACTAACAACGTGATTCTAGTCTCTTGTATCCAAAATGCGCATAGAATTCTCAATATCGATGGAAAGATTTTCAAGCGTTTCATCATCTGCAACTGGTTTTACGTCATGGCTTTGAATTGTTTCCATTTTGTTTGGATATTTTATTACACTGCTATCTTTACTAGCAATTTCTCGGGTATCGTTTGTAGCTACCTTCACATCTGCTTCGATATTAATGTCTTATATGCTGCTATGGTTATGAAAGTGAATAGGAAATCTGTTATGGTATGGATGGAAAACGTGCAACAACCAAGGTGCAATGAAGACGAAAGTTTTTGGAATAATTACTTCAAAGCCTATGTGGAAATACTGAAATCTTATCAACTAGTTGAGATTATTTTCCAGAAGCAGGTTGGTGTTAGCAAATCTTTTAAATTAGTAATATTTCTTCATCTAATTGCGAGCGGTTCATGTATTGAGACGAAATTTTCTCTTGATTTCAGATATTATTTTTTAATCTGTACATATTCTCAAACAGTTTGATCGATTTAGTAATTCACATACAGACCAGTATGATAACAGTGGATGAGAAAGCTTTTGTAAGTAAAATAAATCTCCCAATATAAATTCAAAATGTCTATCTCTCTCTCCGTTTAGCTCTTGTACAAAAACCTTCCCAAACAAAATTAAACATGACCGTAACAAGCAGTGATGAGGATTGCAACTAAATTAGATTAAAGAGTGGTACAATAAAGAAGGTCACGCAACTACAAATCGCACCGGTTAAGCCGATCAATCACATAGACCTCAACAAAATGGCGACTGGTTACTATACAGGGTGTAAAGAGCTTTCACGAAGGAGTCAACCAAGCATTCTGTTCATCAAACTAAATAACTGCGCAAAATAAGGCGTCTCCCAGGAATACATCCTGGGAGACGCCTTATTTATGGCCTGAAAAACCTAAAAAATAAAACATGATGCATAGAATAGCCAAGGGGTCATGGAAGCATTTCATGTAAAGGTCTGACGGTTGAAAATGGTATTAAAAAAATCGAGTTATAAATTTGAACTTCAATATCTCCGCAATTAGAAGATTCCCAGGTATGGTTTGTAATAAAAAAATACAATAACGGGAAGGACAGGTGCCTCTCCGCTTCGTTAAGGGTGTGTTTAAACGCTTTATATCTGTCCGAAAAAGGTAAGGCTCATCATTGTCACCATCAACGAAGAAGTTTTCATAGAGTTACATTGAAACCACAAACGACAGGACACTTAATATCGTGTCCTGTGTGTTGTTTGTATGTTCATTACAGGAACTGATGGAAGCTACTGAAGAGGCCTAACACGTTCCCAGTTCTAGACTGGCCATTAAGATTGCCATCGTTACGATCAGAAGAAACACTCGAATCTTGATCATTGTTCTCCTAACATTTCCCTATTTACAATAAAACTACTGCGATTGCCTCTTTGGTCAGGTGGCCCACTGCGTGGTGTACTGCTGAGCATTAGGTCTTGGGTTCGATTATCGGGTCGAGTAAAGTGTTATTGAGTTTTTCCACAAGGGAATTCTCAGAAGCAGCCATAGAGTCTGGAGTAGAGCCCGGTTGATGGTAATAAGCTCTAATAAGCGCTAAAACATAAAATACATGATGACCAAACATTTCATTTCTAGTTCTGTCTTCAAGTCCTCATCTCCCAATTCTGGCTGATAAAAAGCATCATCATACAAATATCTTTGAGCGTGGAATGTGAAAATTTTTATTCAGCATTGGAAGAAATACAGCGAACCTGCGCAAGTTTGGAGACTTCTAGAGATATATCAGGTAAAAAATACAAAAGTCAGTATAATCATACCTCTTACTAGTTTTATGAATCCGAAAGTTTGTGTGGACGGATGAATCAATTGATTCGTGTTACTCTTTCACGCAAAAACTATTGAACGGATTTAAGTGAAACTTAGCACACAGATAGTTTATAACCTGACTTAACCACATAGGATACTTTTTGATGTTTAGTTTTTCAGATATGGTACTTTTTCATCAAACTGCAGCAGTAACGTTGTTTTTGATTAACATCATCATCTGCCTAGCCTTTTCTCAAACTATCTTGGGGTCGGCTTCCAGTCTAACCGGATGCAGCTGAGTACCAGTATTTTACATGAAGCAACTGCCTATCTGACTCCACAACCCAGTAACTGGGTATACGATACCCCTTGGTAAGACTGGATGTCAGACATTTGGCTTCTGACTACTCGTAACGACTCTCAAAGATCTACAAATGACAGCCGGGACCTACGGATTATCGTGCTTTCGCTCTTAACTTGCCCATATTTCTACATTGTTCTCACATATTTGTAATTCTTAACATGAATGATGTAACCAAGATTTTGTAACATATTTTGATTTAAAAGAGTGTCCATGGAGTTTCTTGCCCGTTCTTCTCCATAGAGATCTACGCTACGGAATGGGCAACTACAGTACTTTCATAAGTTATTATGCCTTGTGACTGGGACTGTAGCTTCGCGTTCTATATTATTATTTTTTTTGACTTTCAAAAGTGCCTTTAATGGTCTAATTGAAATAAATGCTTTGACTTGACTTGACCTGACTGTCCGAGGCACGGAGGAAACTCGGTATGTAATTATGGTCACACATCTACGAACCAACCTCGGCAAGCACGGCTTAACTTTAAAGATCGTGCCGTGCGGATGCTATTATTTAGCCACGAGCTCCTCCTCCTTTTGATTAACATACTATGAGAAACAAATTTAGGAATGTAAATAACAAATGGATGAGCGTTGAATATATATTTTTTTATTCTATCATGAAATTATGTTCTCCACAGAGACCCAAAAAAGAGTCTGCAAGAACGTCAACCGTTTGCAGAAGGTTTCCTTCAAGAAAATGAACGTTTGTGGTCTATTCACTATAGACGCTACGCATCCTCTGAATTTCTTCTCACTCATTACTACTTATGTTATTGTTATATTACAGTTTTCTTTTTCTCTGTAAATCTTTTATTCATAATTTGTGTTTGTTAATATATAGAGATTTCGAAATAAACGGTTTTTCTGATGCTTTACTTCTCTTTTGATTTTGTGGTGCAAGCGCTACAGCTGAGGAATCATTCCCCTCCCGGATTTGATTACCAGGTTGAGCAAAAAGGTACTGGGATTTTTATTTCAGGTTTTTTTCAGTATTATGCTCAATTTGAGTTTGTCTGGCAATGATTGTGCCAAAGACTTGTGGCAACCTATGTGAATTTTCATACCCGAGTAGTTGTTTATAGTCCAGTTTTAAGGAGCCACTTCGGTCTGTCACAGAACTGCTGCATTCGTGTGTTTTTCTTATAGAGGTTAGTAAAAATCACAGAAAACCAAAGAGATCCAGATCCCACACATATTGAATGTGTGTGATACTTGTGAAGTTTATTACGTAACATGTGTCTTTACGCACTTGACCTTTGAAAAGGTATTAGAAATAAGATCAGACAGTGTTTTGTTGCTATCGATACATCTTGCCATGAATACGTCTTTTAATGAATGAAGAAGATTACGTATTAAGAAATGAGCAAAGACAGGTGGAGGATGTTCGTAATGATACTGCCCATAACTAGCACAACTTTACTAACACTATTCGATTCCATACAATCCCACCCACTACCGCACCACCCATGAATGACAAACAGACAAATTTAAATGATTTTATTAAATCCCGCTGTCTCCTCTCATGGAAACAGAGCAGTGGGGACAACGGGAACAATTTTAAATTACTTTAGTCAATTCGCTATCCCCCCCAAGGGACAGGGACATACATACAAAAAATACATATGTATCTAAGCTAACTGTACTTTCCTATACCCAGATTGATTCAAGTAAATATAATTATAGTATTGCTACACTACAGGGCAATGGCCTTTTCACACACAGAAAAGACACGAGCATGTAATGAGGAGGAATGAAACGCATGTGACTACAAGAGTGATGGAAATGAATATTGATGGATGGAGAGGGAGAGGAAGGCCAAAGAAAAGAAGGATACTTAGTGTGAGGCAATTATGAAAAAGAGCAGAAAAAAATATGCCGTGACGTGCGAGCATGGAAGAAGGAAACGTATTGCGACAACCCCAAGTAGAATAGGACAAGGGCAGAAAGATGATGATGAAAATTCATGATCATTGATCCACATAAATAAAAATAATATACATTACTAGCTCAAGGTGGATTAGTGTGCTATCAGACCTACATTAATTATAATAAGTCCATGTTATTAAATGGACTTATTTTAATATTTAAAACTGTCGTTTTAAATATTAAAATTGAATATGAGGCTTCATGAGGCCTTGATACGATCAGTACATTAATATTCTAATAGTAAATGTTATTACATTTTGTAAACTACTCGTACATCCGACATTAGACGTCAATCATCGACCAACTGCCAACTGCCGCTTGAAGATGATAACAATGTTTCAGAAAAGTAAAATTCTTCCAAAACCTACTTTTGAAGTGCTACCAAACAA
The DNA here is from genome assembly GCA_963082945.1 of Cerastis leucographa. Classification (NCBI taxonomy): domain Eukaryota; kingdom Metazoa; phylum Arthropoda; class Insecta; order Lepidoptera; family Noctuidae; genus Cerastis; species Cerastis leucographa. The sequence goes on from OY720355.1 coordinate 20,521,910, forward strand.
CAGACTCGATACAGAAGTCCAAAACCTTGTGTATTCTTTTAATTTTGTATTGAAAATATTTTTTTCTTCCAAATATCGCGTTCAAGATAATCATATTTATCCAAACGGAAAGAGATATTATTTTCTGTCGTTCTGCTTTTTATTGTTCGCAAATTCTTTGTGTGTGCATCGATTTTGTAACTTAGAATTTATAGATTTAGATCTAAATCAATTAGGACATCGTTTCGCAGTGTTCTCCGTTAGTATCTTTCTCACCAGTTACTTGATCGGTTTCACAATGATGTTCATTCTGGGCATCGTGCATAAGCACAAGAATGTTTCTTTTATTCTAAAGATCCAAACTATCCATGAGAGCATCGATTTTAGAAAGAATATCCAGAGTTTCGTCGTTTGGAACTGGATCGCTCTTATAACTACCATCATATATGATTGTTTTGTATGTTTTTTGTTCTATATTACATCTGACAATTTTTCTAATTTTGTCAACTTAATCGCAGACGTGCTTTGTGATCTCATGCACATCACATTCGACATCCATTTAGTGGTTGCCATCCGATTTATAATATTGCTAAGGAAATATCTAGATGAGTGGATCAGTGAAGTTCTAAGGATGAATGTCGAACAAGAAAATGATGGACAATGTCTCAAACTGCTTGAGATACATAAAAATATATTAAAAGCTTACAATCTGTATAAATCTATTTTCCAAGCATTGGTAAGTGATACACCTAATCGTTTGTAATTGTAACCATGGACGTATTGTGCGGACGAAAGAGGAAAATGTCGCGAAAATAGTTTTGTGTATGATGTGAATGGCTATAAGAGTACGGGAAGACCAAGGAAACGATGAATGGATTGTGTGGAAATTATATGGCTAGAATGGGGGTGACTATTGAGATGCCGAATGCCGACCAATAGAGAAGTATGAAAGAAGAAGACAAAGCTAAAACGCAGACTAATGAGAATGTTAATGGTAAGTGATTCTAATGTTATAATTGCAAATGATATGAAAGGAGTAAATACAGTAACTGTTGACAACCGTGTTGCGCCAATGAAACAAGGGTAAGGGGATGCCTGATAGTATAACTAAGTCTTTTAATTTAAGCCTTTCTTTAAAAAGACCTGTTTTTTTCAATTACAGGTATTATTTCATACAGCGCAAGCATTCTTCCACACTTTAGCAGTTTTAGACTTGACTTTTAATTCACTGAAAAGACTATCAGCATCAGAACCAGCGTCGATGTTCAAAAGCATAGTAAGTTTAGGGTGGTTTCGTTTTAATTTAGATCGGCTTCTAGTCTAACCGAACGTAGCCGAATACCTGTATTTTACATGAAGGGACTAGGCAGTCGCTCTATGTAGGTGTAACTGGGTTACTGGTTACGACTGGTTGGCAAACTTACGGAATTTTGACTATTCGTAACGACTGTCAAAGATGTTCTACAAATGACAGCCGGGACCTACAATTAAAAAAATGACATAAGCTACCGAATTTGTCAATTCTGTTGAAAGTCATCGTAGAAATACGAAACATTATGAAACTGATTCCACAGTCTGTAGAACAGTACAAATTGATATGTGGCCTACATTATTAATTCGTAGTTTTCTAGAGACTCCAATCCAATTTAAATAACGAATTCTGCTTTCCAGGTTTTGATCTCTGTACTTAAGAACACGGTATTCATAATAAGGAAAATAATTTTTGTAATAATGCAAAGTATTAACTGTGAGAGATTCTATATAACTGTTGAGGAAGCTAAGACGGCGTGTGTACAGCTTATGAAGAACAGCAACTATCAGAGTAAGAATTAACAGTCCTAACGACAAGAGCATAAAAGCTCTTGAAAAGATTACATGCAGTAAATGTTTTCACCTTTGTCTGAAAAGAATTATTACTTATCTTGAAAACATTCAAATTTAAATATGCACATAAATGATGATGTTTCAATGGATAAGGTCCCATTAAAATAGGTGGACAATATCACAGCGTTCAGTACGTCTTTAAACAATGATAACCAAACAAAAAAAAACTCTTATTAGACTGATAAATCAGTCTAATAAAAAAAAAATATTTTGACCTCATAATGGATACCTATGTTTACTTAGATAATATACTGAACGCTGTGTTAAAAATTTACAAACGAAATGTGTACTAACAATGCACCCTGTCAAATTCATTGTAACGCCAAATTTTTGATATCCTTGCAGCACTGTACATGATATTTTTTCTTACAGAGAGCCTAAAACATCTTTGCACGAACGTACTACATGCAAATCGCTCGTTCAGCAAGATGAGCGCGTGTGGCCTGTTTTATGTAGACGCGACGTTCGTAATCAGTTTGATAGGAATTATCATTAATTACGTAATTGTACTCTTGCAGTTCTTCTTTCTTTAAAATCTCTAGTGTGTCTGTAATAAATAAATAATTGTTGCAATCCGAACCGAAAGTTTTTTTACTATTGAAATTTATTAGAACCCGAAACCATACAGTTATACCCGACTCGTCACTGTTCCGATTCGTCACCAAATTATTTTTTTATACATGATGTCCCGACTCATCATCATAATAAAACAAATTAATATTTATTTAATATCTTCGATATTAAATATATTCCCGATTCGACATCAGTATTAAGGGGTTGAACTTTTTTGTATGGAAGCTGGCATATCGACCCACCGCCGGGTCCGTAACTTAACTTCGAAAGTCTCCTGGTCACCGCCGAGTTAGTAGGCAAATAATTTATTATAAAAGCAGTTTCCTCGTGCTCCTAGTAGTATGTAATGTATGTACCTACTCACGCGCAGAGGACAGTGGACTAGTTTGGTCAGAAAAGAGTTGACCGACAGTCAACCGACTGTATGGTTTGCGCAATCTTCGCCAATCAGACCGTTTAGTTGGCCTAGTGTGCGCAGAATCTAGTGATTAGAATTTATCTTATAAACTATTACGATTACCCTATAAGACATCTTCTGAGTCAATCTGGAGTTCCACAAGGCTCTCACCTTGGCCCAGTTTCTGTTTTTGTTATTTGTAGACGATATCACTAGTCAAATTAAACATTGTGAAGCTTTGCTATTCGCCGATGACCTAAAAATTTACAGAAAGATCACGGGACTTGCTGACAGTAGGCTTATTCAAAACGACTTATAAAATATTGAAATCTGGTGCACAGTAAACAATAATATGGCCCTAAACATCAGAAGATGCTTTTTCATTCGTTTTTCCAGAAAAAAAGGATTGTTTGGTTTTATGAAACCACGGTAAAAGTGAAACTTTTTTTCACACTATAGACATTTAACAAAAAAAGGATTGTGTGGTTTTATGAAACCACGATAAAAGTTAAACTTTTTTTCACACTGTAGACATTAACCTAAAAATTTTTGGAATAATATTCCATTAAGGGTATAAAACGTATAAAACGCGTACTCCGCGGCCGAGCTTCACGCGACATGCAACACACAGACGAAAAAGTTTGAGACGATGTATTAAAAGTTTCAATTTAAAAAACATCTCTTTCCACATCTAACATACTGTACAATACTACATCATCAAAGGTACCTATGTCAAATACGTGAGCTTGGTGTTCTAGTCGAAGATGAGCTGAGTTTTAAACCACACATCAGCGATATTGTCAAGAAGTCAGCACAAAGGCTGGGTTTCGTAAAACGCAATACTCGGGGCTTTCAATTTCCAGAGACCAGAATAGGTTTGTTCAACACTCTTGTGCGTAGTCGGTTAGAGTATATGCAAGCGTTGCATGGAATCCGTCATACGCTGTTCATTCGCAAAGAGTTGAAAGAATTCAACGAGTTTTCACCAAACATCTAAAATAAGCCATCATCAAAAATAAGCCATCGGAGTCCGTACGAGCAACGCCTACATTTTTTTTAATATAAAGACGCTGCGAGACTGTCGCCGTTCACGCGATCTTGTTAAGTACAAAATCGTCAATGGAATCGTAAAATACAGCGAATTAGTTGAGCGTGTTCCCTATTCAGTCCCTTCAAAACCTCCCAGATATCCTATCACCAGACTGTTCCATACTACTTTTTGAAAAGCAAACCTTGGTCTCAACGCTCCCTTGCTACGAATAATTATATAGAAACTACAATAGTTCCTGCACATCTTTGGAAACCGATTTATTCGGTGTTTCCCTCAACAAGTTTATAAGATCAGTTTCTGAGGTACGGGAGTGCACTAATTTAGGTCCTCAAACACGACCATCAATATACTTCAACAGCTTAAATGAACGCGACCATAACGCGACAGCCTAACGTCAAGAAACGTAAACAACATTGATGTCAAAATTGTCACACTTGTCGAAACTCGTTTACAAATGTTTCTTTTTCCAATAAAATCAATTTTACAAAATAATTGAGCGAATTTCTGTGTGTGTTAAACTGTTAAAACATAACATAAGTTTTTTTTATATCTGTTTGTCTGTGTTTGAACAATAACAATCTCAGGCAGAAAGCGTAATCAACAGAACTGATATATTTGCATTTACCAGACTGCATAATGCTGGAAGCAATTGGTAAGCATTTATGATATTACGCCAGTTTTAATCATGCCTCAGGTAGCTACGTACGTGTTCATAGACTTAGAGACGACCGGTCTCCCTAAGTTTGACTTAAACAAGACGAGAATTACTGAAATAAGTATGGTGGTAGTGAGACGGAGGCATATTCTGTATACCAGACCGGGTGCGGCGCCGCGAGTGCAGGAAAAGCTTACTCTGTGCTTCAACCCTGGCAGGCTCGTTCATCCAGACAGCACAGAGGTATCAGGGCTGGACAACGACCTACTGGAACATCAATCCTCCTTCAACATGAACGTATTTAACACTATAACCTGTTTTCTACAACTTTTTGAGAAGCCAGTGTGTTTAGTCGCACACAACGGTCACTCTTTCGACTTTCCGATCTTAAAAAATCATTTTGAGAAGCTAGGAGTCAGTTTACCAGATGATATCTTGTGTGCTGACAGCCTCCATGCATTCCATGATGTATTTGAATTAGTGAGGGGTGAGCATAACGCTAGTAAAGCAGGTGTGTCTGTTGTTGATCATAAAACAAATGGTGCTGATGAGTCATCTAGTGACCAAAAACAGAAAAACCAAAAGTTGGTAGTAGAAGAAGGAACAAGAACAAAGAAACAAATATGCAATGGTGACACTACACATTATGAAGAGTATATAACAGAAGAATTACTGAAAGATTTTATGGAAAACGATGATTTGGAGTTTCAACTATCCATGCAACAGCAGAATGAAAGCACGCCCATACAGAAGAAAGTTGTTTCAAAGCCAAGTAAAACTATAAATGGAGTTAGACGGAAGTTGTTCTATAAAGAGCAAGCCAAAAAGCCTACTAGTTCATACAAACTGAAAGACGCTTATGAGCGTGTTGTTGGACGTCCCGCTATTGAAGCTCATCGGGCCGAGAATGACTGTGTCATGGCCATGGAAGCATCTGTTGCCATCGCTAAAGAGTTTGTGGAGTGGGCAGACAATGAGAAGAACCAATGTAAATTCAGTGAAGTGAATGCTATGAGACTCGGTGTGCCACTCGGAGATTAGTGTAATCTATTTAATATTGCATCGCCAAATTCTTTAGGCTGAAATACATGTGCTATTAAAAATCATATTTCACAGATCACTAAGCATGGGGTACCATCCATCACATACCAATTTTGTGCCTCGGAAAGCCGTTTATATAGCATATGTGGGTTGAAATATGCTTTTTAATTGCACTGTACTACTTCAGCACACACTGACCTTAAAGATCGTGGATGTCTTTATTTTACTGGTGAAAGTAGAAATCTGAATTCATTTGCATGCAAAGAAAAGATCACCATTTTGGAGCTCAGCCAACTGACTGATATGACGGCCCACTTCATGTGTTTCATTATTCACAATGCCTTGTCTTGAACAAATGTTCAAGGCCGGGCTGATCTACTCAAAATGAAAAATTTTGTTTTTCTGCTACAATACAGTAAGTGTATTACTGCTTTATTCAGATTGGGATTGTCAAATGTATGGTGCTGATTTTTGTACACCTTTTTTTTTCTTAATTATTTTACAAGTTATAATAACTCAAATCATGTAAAATTAACTTTTTGAAAGCATTATAAAATATGTTGTCACTTTTTGTAATGGTTTTTATACTTTTATACTAGTAGTAGTATTGATAGAATTAGAGGCGTCTGTGAGGGATTGGCCAGAGGAAACCGCACAGAGAAAAGAGTGGAAAACTACTCGGCCTTTGCCGAGCAGTTGGACAATACAGGCTGATCTAAAAAAAAGTAGAGGCTTTGAAATAATAAAGTGTGTGATTTATTTATTTGTTTATTGATCTAAATTCTTATTACTGTTGTTTATTAAAAATTGTCTACTTTGATGCCTTGTATTCTCGAGTGATTCTTAGTTGAAAAATGTTAAAGAGGTTTGGGTAATTTTGTATGTACCAGAAGCATGTTTTTTTTTCACAGCGGCTACGATATTTGTTGCTAATGTATAGTGGAACAAATAATAATAGTAGTCCTAAAAGAATTTTGCCGAATATTATATTGGAGCTTAAATATCTGTTGTCAATGTTGAGTTGTTTGTTGATTACTGCTAACTATTTGCTACTGTTATGTACATATTTTATCAAAAATGAACTCTTTCCTATGGTTTGCAGTATGTTATTACTTCCCTGAATGTGATCCTTAGCAGCGACACCATCGAAAGGTGTATCAATACAGGCTGTGTTTTTTTCCAAAATCAACGGGTTTGACTCCTGGCCAGGTGTATTAATTTTTCAAAAAACTAATGATGGAGTTTTAGTTTTACCAAAATCGGGCTCGTGACTCCTTTGAGTGTTTTTCGACATTCCTCATAGTTTCGTATTTGGCCTTCCATCCAATTGAAAAAAAAAATTGCCTGGGTATCTCGGCTCCGATGCATTTTGGAAATAATTGTTCATATAATTTTTACTTGCAGACTTAAAAAAATCATGTCATTTTTACCCAAACCCCTTTACAAACTACTTGGACTCAATGAAATGAATCTCTTGAGCATGTTGGATTATTCAAGCAGAGATTTACACCAGCTGACGACATATCTAAACAAACTTCTTTCAAAGTCCAGACATATATTATTTATTGTTTTAATCATGGGACACAGTGGCCTTTTGGGAAAGTAATAAATCTGTAAGTTTTAAATTCGAAACTCTTCTAGGATATAGGCATTTCCGCTGTAATGTCCAGGTGACTATAGTTACCCAATAATTTTTCCGGTCAAGTGTCCAGGTAACCATAGTTACCCATTTGTAGTGCGTTCGAATTGTTCCAAAAAAACGTTCTAAAAAATATCAGCTGTCGAGAATATCAGAACAAATTTATTCTCTGTGTTGCTCTATTAAATTACGCGTCAAACGCTCAAAACCCGAGTGTCCAAGTCGGCATATTTGTTGAGAAATAAAATGTCAAACTTCAATTTCTCAGTGTCAAATTTTATTGCTCTGACTCAAAGTGATCGCCGACTTTAAAATGTAAGTATAATTTTATTTGTAACCCAATACATATAGTGTATTATATCAAAATAAACCTCAATATCCAAGCTTTACAATTAACTATAAATATCGTAGGTTCAAAGTATGTTGAAACGATAATATTAAAATGAAAATGTGAAAAAAATCCGCCATGTTGACCGTGGTGATTTTCGTAAAGTTTTTTATTTGTTTTTAATGGATTTATTGCGAAAATCGTTAATATAATGCTCGTAATATGGAAATTAGTTCATAATTAGTATTTACACACAATAAAACAGTAAAATACAACGAAATTTTGCAATATTTTATGTGTTAAAAATTTTGTTCCCCAAGCAATTTTTAGAACATTTTTAAAAACCAGATTTAACGGTTTTTACCTGTGTATTTACACAAATACGATAAATAAGGCTGTTTTACTACTCATAAAAAACTGCGTTTTGGTTTGCCTAACTACGTCGAACGAAAAAGGAAGGTTATGATTTTTGTTCTTGTATTTGGTGTTTTGTTATCCTCTGTATTGTCTGGGTAGCCACAGCTACCCAATAATAATAATTTCAATGATTTTCGAAATGGAATTACAGACTCCAGCAGGTCAGGCTACCTGAAACTCAAATTTTCTTTCAGTTCTTCAGACTTGTGTGTGGCCCTGTGTGTGTGCATGTGTATCTTTAAAAATAAACTATAGAATCTATGTCTATGTTTTAGGTCTCATGATGAAAGCCGTGATTTGGGGCAGGCGTTAGATGAAGCACCAGCCCGGGGACTGGGGTGTTGTAGAAAGAGTGGTGAGGGAGAGGCATAGGTGGATGCGCAGCCGTATGTATCTTATTCAGTGTGTTTTTAAGATAATTAATATGTGCAAGTTAGTATGTTTAATGTCGTTATGTTTTAATGTTGCATATAATTTTTGGCAGTGCCGTTCTGGAGGATCCGCTCGCTCCAGTTAGGGCTTCTTACACCGGGTGAATGCACTCTCAGCTGAAGCCTGGCAGGAGCTTAAGGAGTGGAAGCAGCGCGCTCAGCTTGAGCTGATGCTTATGCCCGATGTCAAACCGCGCAAGCGGGCAACATGGTAATTTATTTTTTTCTTTATTGTCCAGCTATTCGCTGAATCCTAGCTGCAAAGAAGTTTGTCAGTTTTTTTTTGTTTAACGGACAACCATCTCCTGAACGGTAGCCATGTATTATGGCTGCTGCTAGCCCACCGGTAGCCGAAGGTATACTTTAGACGCCCAGGCTGTCCCATTCTTCTAGTAAAATAGTTTTTTAACTGTATCATCCTTAGTAACTTACGTCTTGATTGTTATAGATCTCCCCGCCATCGCCAACATAGAGTTTGTGCCATAATAAGACTTTGTAAGAATGAGGTTATAATACAAGTTTGTTTGTTACAGCTGATGAAGCTGGAGCTCCAGTTACAGCAGATGAGCCAGCCCCAGGCTGCTCTCACTGGCCTAGCCAGGTGTCTCAAAGCGGTCAAGTCTCAACCTACCTACCATACCCTACCCTACCTACCTACCTATCCTACCCTACCTACCTACACTACCATACCCTACCTACCTACACTACCCTACCCTACCCTACCCTACCCTACCCTACCCTACCCTACCTACCTACCTACCTACCCTACATACCAATTGAAATTGAAATGCAATCTTTGTCTACCTGGACGTTTCGGTGTAAAATTATTGGGTAGCCGTGGTTACCCGGACATTTAAGCGGAAAAAATATTGGGTAACCATGGTTACGCGGACATTACAGCATTCCATTTTCAATACCTACTTTGTTGTAAAATATTAAATAAATACAATATCCCATCAGTGTCTCATTTCAACACAAATCACAACATGAAATTCAATCCCTTTGTAAACTAGCCTTAGGCGGCCATCTTTCACGCACACATACACACGCTCACGCACACATACGCAGGCCGCCGCCGGCATCGAATCAATGAGGAAAAGGGTCTATTGTTTTGGTTCATTGTGCTACTCAGAACATTCCAAGTAAGGACATATGGGTATCAAAAAAAAGGTTATATAGTCTAGTTTCATTATAAATAGGTTTTATTGACACAAACTACAAAATTATTGGTAAAAACTTAGTAAGAACAAATATTTTACTGATATTCAACACATATTCTCAAGTTTACATTTTTTTCTAAGTAATTCTCTCGAGTTGTTGGATATAGTTTTAGCATATGTAGATTCCGTATAGTTTCAGCTATACACCGTATTTTTTATATTGGTGTAGCTGCAGTAGTTTACGAGATAATAAGCTTTAAATGGGAAGCTGCCCGGGGGCGCTTGCGCAGCAAAGTTTCCGAGTGGGCGTGGACATGCGCAACGGGTAACTATAGTCACCTGGACATTACAACGGTTAACCCATTCTGAGCGGCCAACGCGCATGCGCGTTTTTCGGACTTTTACCAGGTGCTCGCGGCGCGTATGCGCGTCCATTTAATTTACATAACTTTGTTCGAGTGCGGGGCGACGCGTCTGTGCGTTCATTGTGCTTAGCTATTGTTTCGAAAGCATCGTAAAATAAGGGTCTGTAAAGGTGTCCACACACTAGATATTTCGATTTTTACATACGATATTCGGTTGTTACACAAGTAATATGTTACGAGTGTCAGGGTGGAATGATATTCGTTGGTGGTGTACCCACCACAGCTAATGATTGACATTGATTTGTGACCGTGAAATAAAAAAAAAAATTTAAAATAATATTTTATTTTTTGGATTTCTTACCCACGCCTTTCCCCTTGGGCGTGGGTAAAGTCTGTGTCCGACTGCAGGGTCGTTTGGCGGCCCGGTCGTCGATAATCACGACGGCTCGTTTGGCCGCCCGCAGTAGAGCCGCCATACTATCCACGCCCGCGCCGCCGCTAGTCCCTGCGGCACCGCTTGGCCCGGGCCCGCCGCTGCCTTCGTCACCGCTTCTAATGGTCCCGCCGTAATCTACTGGGCCCGCCGTCACTGCAGTCTGAGTCACCTCAGACGGGACCCAGTCACTTGGGTTGGTGCCCTCGTCTTGTCTAACAAAAAGTTATAAATATGTAATAGGACCTATTGGTTTGATATTATATCTATGCCACTAATAACGTCAAAGAAAACCACATCATCATCATCCGCCTATAATGTTCCCACTACTGGGACACAGGCCTCCTCTCTATGAGGGAGTGGGCTGTAATCCACCACGCGGGCCTAGTGCGGGTTTTTAGTTCTAGGACATGGCGGTTTACTTACTATGTTTTCCTTCACCGTTTTTGAGGGCAGACACCCTCATGAAAACCACATAATTTCTCATAATAAACATATTACAGCTAAACCTTTGTATTTGTAGTTATAAAATTATGAATACTTACAGAAATCCTTCACCATCCATGATGAACTGTTGAAAGTTTTCATTTCATGATAGTATGTGAGATGGAAATTAGATTCAAAGGGCAAAAAAATAAAAAGACTTAAGGAAAAGTTCATAGTTTATTGGGGGAGCCCTGATGAGTCGCTTGGTCAAGAACGATCACCAGGGCTCCCCATAATCAACACGCTCCTGTAGCCAAACGAGCCATGCGCTGCGAGCTGGTGGTGGTGGTGGCGGTGTTGCTGCTGCTGCAGGCCGGAGGGGTACATTCCTACAAAAAAGGAAATAATGATTTGTAGGTTAAAAAAAAAAAAGTTCTGCCTATGTTCTGAAATGTTCTTGGTAGATCATGTATGTGCAGTCAATCAAAGCAAAATTATTTTGCCAGGGAAGCCACATGTGCTGATCTTCAATCTTATAATATACTTTTTCGATAAGGACATGTTTGATTTGGGTTTTGAACTTTCCATAGCTAAGTTCTGTAACTGACTTTGGCAACTTATTATAATTTTTAAAGTAAAAATCTTTAAACCTAAATCTAATTTTCCAAACCAACTTACGAAATCAAAACTCTTAAATAACCTGATACAGTTTACATATAAAATACTTTCTAAGATATAAAGAAAAGGTAGAGCATTTGAGCAAGTATGTACTCACCGCATGACCATGTATTCTCCATCTTCCGGCCTGTACAGCAGCAGCGGGTGGAGATGTAGTTCCAATTGCCGCATGCGATCCGGCACGTCGGCAATTGGAACTAACAGTTCCCGCACCTGTCGAAGTAAAACAAACAAATAATGAAAGTAGGTATGCAAGGATTGCAGCAGGTGGCATTCTGTGGTGTTTGGGCTTCTCCCATAGGAAAAAAGCGTGAGTTTAGGTATGTAGGTATAAAAATGTAGCGTGTAAAACTATTGAATTAAATATTTGAACAATCATTAACGGTATATACCTCGTCCACCGCCTCCACCAACCTACGCAGAGTCGCCGTGTCGTAGGCCTGGTGCTGATCCAGGTTTTCATAACATGGTCTGAAATAAAAAAAAAAACGGTTAAAATAATAAGTACCTAATCACATTGCTTACATGAAATATACATTCAGATATTGATACTTACTCATCGTTTCCCGGTGCTTCAGCACCAAGCCCACAGCAAACGACGACGCGGCGCATGGCTCGGCTCCAAAAACTCATATTTATATTTAAGAAAATTAAAATCAAAAATTTTACTATGCTACCTTTGAGCGCCAAACTCCAAGTGTGTCAATGTCAAGTGTCAATTTTAAATCGTAGCTTGAACTTGAACGAGTGAATGAATGACAGAACAAAATAATGTTACCATATAATTCTACCATATATTCTAATTCTGTTTACCTGTTACAAACAATAAATAAATGAATTATTTTTTGATAATATACTTGTTAAAATTTTACTGACCACTAATACGGTAATTGGTTTCAGTTGAATATTGTATTGTTTTGTCCAAGGATGTTGAGTCTTATTACTCATTTCTTCTACAACAAACCTTTTCATTTGATAGGTAATATAAACAGCCGCGCCGGTGATTTAGAAGACATTTTAAACAAAAGGGTTCCAGCTGCGGCGGAATCCTTTTGTAATGTCTTTTATATTTATTGGACTACTAATCTATGCCGATTGTTTTAAATTATCTTTTGTATCCAAAACTGCTGGAACCCTTTTGTATAACATGTATTTATATTTATTGGACTACTAATCTATGCCGATTGTTTTAAATTATCTTTTGTATCCAAAACTGCTGGAACCCTTTTGTATAACATGTCTTTATGTTTATTGGACTACTAATCTATGCCGATTGTATTAAATTATCTTTTGTATCCAAAACTGCTGGAACCCTTTTGTATAACATGTCTTTATGTTTATTGGACTACTAATCTATGCCGATTGTTTTAAATTATCTTTTGTATCCAAAACTGCTAGAACCCTTTCGTTTAAAATGTTTTTATATTGATTGGACTACGACTACATTCACTGCTAATCTCAAAGAATGCATACAAATTGGCATGCCATAAAATGTGGCTCGCAAATCTATAACAACCCCTCAATCGAGTCTATCGGCGCTTAAAATTTAGTCACTTCTGTTTTGTTTTCATGGTGAACAGACGTATTCTCCCTACGCTCGATTTCGATATTTTCTCTTGCCTTTTGTATTTTGACCGTTGCTTTCTTTCTGGACCTCTGATTTACCCCGAGGTTACTTTGGCTTGTGATATTGGACTCTGAAAATACCTCGTGATTACCTTGGCTTGTGATATTGGACTCTGAAAATACTTCGTGATTACCTTGGCTTGTGATTTTAGACTTGTGACATTGTGATCATTTGGTGCATCGTGAAGTGCGTGATCATTAAGGCTGTACACAGTAAGTACCAACATTTATTATTATGAGCTGTCTTTTACTTAATTTACTTGATCTATCGTTCAAAAATGAGGCAGGTATCCAAACCATATCCAGTTTTTATATAGATGACGCCAATTTGTCGTAATACTTCGACATTGATGAAAAATTTCTATGTGGGACCTCCAAATGATGTACTCAATACGTAGGTATGTATGGATGTGTAGAGTAGTGTAATTTATGTACTTATTTATAAAATAAATGTATTGACTCTAAATATTTATTCGTTTAATTTTACTACTTAAAACTTACTTCTTTTTGACAGTAGCCTAAAAGACTATCATGAGAAAAGTACAGGTCTGAAATGATTGCTCTACTAGATAAATCTTATATTCATATACCACTAAATGGCAACACTAAGTGTTCAATTTCAGTCATTCATTCACTCTATACGTTTATGAACGAACAACAAATGATGAGCAAAAACAAATAGAAAAGACAGAAAAAAATAACAGGTAACGCTTGATCCGTGATGTTACATTACGGCGTAGTAAATTCACAAAAACAACTGTAGTGTGAAATTACCTTAACATGTAGCGTAATAAATACATAATTATTTTATGACCGTCATAAAACTCGAAAATTTTTAAACGCACATAAGCGCCCCATCGCACTTGGGCAAAGTATTAAACGACGCTATAATGCGTCCAGCCGCACTAGGTACACTTTCTTCAACCGCGCATACGCGTTCATAGCACCACACGAAATATTTATTGAACGCGCAGGTGCGTTTGCCGCACCCGGTTAGTGAGCTATTTACTTAGCACCTGCAATTATATAGTATATAATTCAGCAGGTAATGCGTTAAAGTAAATGTAACACAAGGCTGTTTTGAAAAAACATTATTAATATAAAGACTAACTAATGGAACTCTTGATTTTTTTTCTTCTAAATTTTACCTTTTTGACATTAAATAAAGCATTTTGTAATTATGAATATTATGTAAGTACATAATTATTTATAATGCATATACATAAGAAATGTTGTATTTTTTTATTCATTATTTCTTTTTATGTGAGTAAGTACTTGTTTGTTTATTTTTCTGAGTTTATTTTAGTAAGATGATATTTTATAGGAATTAGCAGTCATGAATTTATTGTGTTACTTTTAACAAGTTTATATGAATACATTTATGTATACTTCGATAATTTTTAATTTCTAATAAGAAGCATGCCTTAAACAAAAATAAGTCAAGATTGGATAACTTTAGAAAAGTTCTTTTTTCTAATTATTTATGATGCCTATTATTAAAAAACTAAGTTTTATATTTATTATTTTCTAAAACTAAATATTTACATAAACTAACTAACTAAATATAAACTAACTTATATGGATTAATGTTGTCCGAAATAAATGAATATTAATTTAAAAACATCTCAATAGATCTTTTTAAATTAAATGTGAAGAATTCTATCTTTATTAACTTACATTAACAAAGAACAGACAGACCATATTATTATGGATAAAATATTTGGTAAAGAATTGATCTCTATTTTGAAAAAGACCAAAATTTTGTTAACTATTAAATAAAGTATCTAGGTACTCTTTAATTATTGTAAAATTGTTTTGCTGCGGTTGCTACTTCATTTTAAGATTAGATTAAATCAATATTGTATTATTAAAAATCATAATTGTATTGTAAAAACATTTGCAAAAAATAAAATCTAATATTTTTTTACGAAATAATTGACTTTTACATTATTCCTCCTGGCCTATTTTGTTAGAATGAGTACCCCCGATAATAATACAATATACCAGAAAGAGTGAGCTACATTTTGACCTATAATTTACATGCAGGGCCACGCCACATTGATCGACGGGTTTCGGCACGGTCGATGTGAAAGGATGCCTGTAACGTCGCATACTTTGTGCTCTTTTTGTACGGACAAACCGTCGAACGCCGTCGTCGATCAATGTTTCGTGACCCTTACTGTTTAGTATAGCAACATGCAAAGGAGATAGGAATATCAGAATATTATTCTGATTTTGAAGTCTGACATAATAGAATTGAAAATATGCTGCGATGAGAATACCTTCACACAAACTACTATAACAACTGGGTACTTACTGACCAACAATTCATGGCTTAAACCACTGCGTGAAGAAGCATGAATGCACAAGAGTTCCTTATAACAAAGGTGAGCATAAAAAAGATTTGCGAAAAAACAAATACTGATGCTACCAGTTCTCTACAACTCGACATTGTGATATGGACAAAAATAACCATTTCTATCTCCATGTTCCCAGGTCTTTTGGTGTTGACCGGTATGCTATGGGGATGCACCAACCCCTTCATCCGCCAGGGTACGAAAGGACTGCGTGACGTCTCCGCCACCACCGTGCTCGGACAGGTCTGGGCTGAAGTCTCCTTCCTACTCGGGAATTGGAAGGTCTGCAGTTTTTTTATCCATTTATAAGATACCGTTACTCTCCCTCATTTTCATCCTTGCTTTTTCCTCTGTGTTCGGCTTCCAGTCTCACTTCCACGACCCAGTTTGTACTAGGTAATACTATATGTATTGCTAAGACAGGTTGAAGAAGAATTTTGGGCCATTGACATGGCTTAACGCACTTTCCGAGGCACGGAGGAAACTCTGTATATACAATGGATGGTCACCCATCCACGGACCAACCTTAGCTAGGCAAGTGCGGTTTAACCTGAATATCGACCTGTTATTATTTAGCCAAGACCTCATCCGCCATTCTCTCCCTAAGACCACTAAAACAAAACATTAATTTAAGAGAACCGATTTTAATGAAACTTCTTACGCATAAGCAGGATACATAGGTCTAAAAGCTGCTAAAAAAAGATTTTCGAGAAATAGTGTTACAGCTAAATTAGACCGATTATAAATTATCCATAGAAACAGAAATTTCCAATTATCTTTTTTTTTAAAGACATTTCAAAAATGTTTTATAGTAAATTTTTAGACCTATCCTGCATTGCGGAAATTAAGGCAATTGCATTTCGGGAAATAAGGACTTGAAACTTTGTATGAAGTGCCATAAGGCGTAAACGCTCTTAACCGCTTAGGGCTCGCGTCTTGTTCAAATCCATAAAAATTGCAACTCCCGATTGCATTTACTTGGTGGGTAGTCGGGGAGTGACCACGATTTACGTCGTGGAATCGCTGTGATAGTTTGACCCTTGCCGTGTAACATGTTGCATGCATGTTGTAACCATCAGTGTAACATGTTGCAGTACGTGCTACCGTGGCTGGTGAACCAGGCAGGGTCACTGAGCTATCTTGCCGCCGTACAACGCGCGCCACTGTCGGTGGCCGTGCCTGTCGCCAACAGCCTGGCTTTCGTGTTCACCGCGGTCACTGGAGCGAGCATCGGAGCTGAAGAACCATTGGATAAAAGTATGTATAGCCGGTTCCAAAAGTCATCTTCATCATTCTCCTGAAGACATGCTGCGGACCCCTTTTTTATTGGGATTTTATTTGGGTTTTGGATGTCCTTTTGGTCTAGTGGTCGCAAGCGCAGCTGCTGAGCATGAGGTCTGGGTTCGATTACCGAGTCGGCCAAAGTGTTTTTCGGTTTTTCCATCACAAATTTCTTAGTAGCAGCCACGGAGTCTGGATCTGCCTGGTTGACGGCAATAGGCTCCCTCTCTGTTACGTGGGACTTAAACATAACTGGCCAAATCTCGGTGTTCTATTAGAAACACCTCTGCCTAACCCTTCAGGGATTAAAGACTTTCATAAAATATAAAAAAAAAAGATTATGTATTTTTTTCTTTTTAACCCCCGACCAAAAAAAAGGGTGTTATAAGTTTTATCAACCATAGTTCCTTTTTGTCAGTAACCCAAAAACATTAAAAAGTATAAGACCTTGTTGGATAGTAATTAGTTTCTAAAGTAGTAATAGTGATAATAATTTGGAGATCTATCACATTATCATCAGCTTTCAGCAGTCCACTGCTGGACATAGGCCTCTCAAATCGCACGCCATTCTACTTCCACCATTTCAGCTGCCTGAGCGCGTTCCAACTCACGATTGCACTTGTAGCTCTCAATGTAAGCTCCCCTGTCACTACCCTAAGGCCAAGACAATTTCAGGAATTGTAACTCTCAGCTTTGAGCCGAGCGTGGAAAATCCAACAACGCTTAAGTGTGTAAGTACTGCCTGGTACTAACACTAGGCGAGAGATTTAATTTATTCATGGTAAAATCTCAATCCCTTACATTGTCTTGAATATACGTCCTGTATCTTAAATATGTATCCTTTGCTTCCCAGGGTCGATTGTGGGTATTGTGCTGATAATGGCAGGAACAGCACTCTGCTGTTTTGAGGACCCCAGTTGAAGACATCGGCGGCTAATATAATTTAGGTTAGAGATATGATTTGGTATGATGCTACTTTTTTATTAGGTACTGTGTTTTCCTCCCACTGGATATATATTTCAATGAAAAGATATCCAAAGAAAAAAAAAAAGACGTCGTTCCTAAGACGACCCAGTGACCAAGATTTCAACAAAAATGTAAAATAAAAAAAGTAGAGATTTTAACATATTTCTTAATGATAATATTTCAACAGTGTGAACGCTACGTTGGTCAACTTGTAGTTTATTCTCTCTCGTTTCTTCCTCTATTTTGATTAATACTTTTCTAATGACACAACCACATTTTGAATAGGTTTAACAGGTAACATTTTAAACATGCTCTAATCAGTATTATTTAAAAGTTATAATAAAACAAGATTTAAAATGTTGAGTTTTTTATTGTTTTGTCACCAGTACTAGTTTCCGCGAAATTTATTTTACAGTAATTATAACAAAACAGACTGATTACAAGCGATTTGATTGGTTGAAAGTAAACATACTGTACAACGGTAGGTCTAATTATTATATTCATAAATATTGATCAGTGTAGTTCTAATCATCAATAAGAGTAGGTACTAGGTGAATGGAATAATATATATTAATGGTTATTTAATCATGACTATAACATGAGAAGTACTAAAATTCGCGTTTCCCTTCTTCAATAGCTACAGTGTGCCCAGTATACTTTGAGAGGTGGCAAAAGATGCAGCCACTGGTAAGATCCTTCATAATTCTTGCTGTTGAATGACATTGACAGTGACGGCTAGTAATATTGTCTATGGAAATTATTGGAAAATAAGATGGCGGCGTTAGAATCGGGCATGGACGGATACACGCGCTAAATGAGCTATACAAAACAATAGGTACAGAATGCGACAGTATGTAACACTGCTGTATGTAAAATGTTACACTACTACCACATTGAATTCGTTTCGAATAATCTAAGGAATACTTTCAAAAAGAACTCGAATGTTTCCGACCCGTATTCGAACCACCGCTTCACCTTGCTGCGTCTTACGAAAACCGGCGGTATGACAAATTAGCCAGCGTTAGTCGTTATACCCAATAAAGTGTAAACATTTTTTGAAAAAAAAAAAACAATATAAAAACACGCGTTTAAAAAAAAAATACAACCTAAACTTATTTATTCACTAAAACAATAAATTAGTAATAATAAAATATTTTTGCAAAATACAAAAACCAACTAGGCCCAACACGGATTTGAGAAGGCACATCTCTTTTGGGGGGGGGGTAAAAACTTAATGGAGCTGTGTGTACATCAGTTTGACATTATATTTTAGGAGTATGAAGAACAGGATGTAAAGTTCCTATATACTCCAAAGAAAAGTGTTCCTCGGACCAGACAGGTGTTAAGTCTGGTGGGCTACTGCCCGACAGTTATTGTCTGGTTTTCATAGTTAAAATATATATAAATTCTTAAGTCGTGTGTAGCTTTACTTGCGCGATTTAGGAAATTTATGTTAGTTCTTCATTTGCGTCATAGATGGCGCTGTAGTACATTTTGTAGTGCCACTACAATATTAGTATAATCATGCAAAATATACCAAGCACCCTGTCTGCAGAAAACATTTTAATAAAAAGGCGTTAAAAACAGTTAGTGTGTAATTATTGCGTT
Source organism: Cerastis leucographa (assembly GCA_963082945.1). Classification (NCBI taxonomy): domain Eukaryota; kingdom Metazoa; phylum Arthropoda; class Insecta; order Lepidoptera; family Noctuidae; genus Cerastis; species Cerastis leucographa. The sequence goes on from OY720355.1 coordinate 20,541,205, forward strand.
ATTTCAATGAGTCGTTAAGACTCTTTACTTTATATATTACTTAAAAATAGCTGACTAGTTATTTCTATCTTACAGTTAAATTGACAAAAACATTTTTCTACAATTTTTGGTACAATTTAATGGTTAGACCACAGGTTTTTAGTTTTTGGATAAATAAAAAACGGAGACAGACTTAATTATTTTTAAAACCCTTTATCGTGGGAGCTCCCTATTTTAGGTTTACAGTGCAAAATTATTCTATGTTTACATTTTTATTTAATTAAATTATTTACAATTATCTTACAATTCCTATCATCTTTAGATTAGGTATTAATGCCAATAACCCGTAGGCCGAAACATGTGTTGTCATATGAAAGATTGTAACTCGCTTTCTCAGTAATATAAAACACCTGACATCTGAGTTTGATAAAATGTATCGCAGTGTGATTTTTCTTTAGTCATCGTCATCATTAGCTTTCATCGAATTAATTTGGTATTGCACTTAACGGCCCACAAACTGGCTAGGCCACTTAGTATAAAGTTAAAGTAACAAACAAAACTTAACAACACAACTGTCTCTGTCAATTGCACCTATTTACAATATTAAACCAGCGATTATCGCCCTTAATTATTATGTCTTTCTTTAAATAATTTATTAAAGAAAACACAGTTTAAAATCAAATGATGTTGCCATTATTTAACTGTGAATAATTCTTACAGTGTTCCCGGTGTATCTTAATACGCGGCAAAGTACAGAATTACAATTTACGGAGTTTGACACTCGTATTTGCAAGCAAACGGGCAGTGTTTCTAGGCGTCTATCCAATATAATACATAGAAAAAACTATATGTGAAAATAGTTTCATATTATGAATTCCATTATATTTTTGTTTATGACAATGATGCCATACAGAAAAAAAGGATGTAGCGGTTAATCTAAAATACAAATCATTTCTTTCAAATGAGTAAATTCTTTGTGATCGCCGTTCTAATCAATAAAAAAAATCGCAATCCCTAAGTTTTTTTACAAAAATATTTAACAACATCCATTGTTTGCGAAATTCCTGTACCTATTTGTAAAGACATACCTGTACCTCATTTCCAAACAATCTAAATAGTCCAAATGTTGCAATGAATATAATACGAATGCGTTATTTAATTAGGATCACGACACATGGTTTAAATAGTCTTATGTGGACTACGTACGGATTACTTAGTACGGATGAAGTCACTCTCAACACTCACCTTAGCATTGAGTTTTCAGCAGTACATTAATATTTAGTTGTTTATTCAGGCTATTGTAAGTAAAAACGGGTAAAATTAGTCTTAGAGTAAAATTATTCTTAGTCATAGAGGCCGGTTCATTTTGCAAATTGAACACAGTTAATTATACAGGTTGACTGACGGCAGCTAACAGGTCTTACATTCACGAAAATTAATTGATAAGCAAATCGACATTACGACAGTTTGAAGTGTTCAACAACTGACAGTTGAAAGTATGACAGTTCCGATCAATTTAAAGTCGGTAGGCTTGCGCTTTTAATTCGTGACGTTACCTAACTGGTCCAAGCACCTTGTATACAAAAACTATTTCAAATTAGTGTTGGGTAGGACACGACTTGAAAATGAGTTTGTAAGAGTAGCCTCTTTTTTGTACTGAGCCGGTACAATGTCCCACTTCAAATGAGGCGAGGCGTGCTCCGTGCTGAAACTCGGCGATACATTTGAAGAAACTAGTACGAATATGACATTTGATGTTATTGTGTTAGTTTGTCATACCTACATATTGTGTTATTACACTCTATTTATTTTGTTGACATGACATAATAATGTATTGCGTAAAGTAGGAAGAATCGATTAATCTGATAAAATAGGGTTTTTGTAGTTAAAAAAAAAACAAATCATTTTAAAATATGTAATAGAAAAAATATAGGATAGGTACAGAAAAAAAATATAGGATAGGTACAGAAAAAAAATATAGGATAGGTACAGAAAAAAATTTATAGATTACAATTTAAGAATAATATTTTGGCAACTTTGTTGCCACTAAGCCTGTTCCTTCGCTCTGTAAGAACTTGGCCCGCTTTGGAAAAAGTACGCTCCGAAGGCACAGACGTAGCCACAATGCAAAGCCGTCTCAAAAATAATTTATAAAGCCTTGGATAGGCGTCTTTTTTAGAATACCACCACTTGGCAGGATCTTGGGACCTTGGCAGTAGGGGTTCTTCAAGATATTTGTCAACTTCGATAATACCTCCTGCAGTTGGATTGGTGTTTTTTATTATTATTCCGACTTGCTCATCAAAGTCGTCCCATATGCTTCGTTTGCGCTTATGGGGCGGTGACGAAGAAGGCGGCTCTGCAAGCTCGGTGTGAGCGCTTTGGATTTCGATTCGCCCGGCCATGGCTTTTAAATTAGTACACGCTCTGTCACAAGCGTACTTATTTTCAAATCCGTATTTTTTAAACCTGGGATCTAAAATTGTGCTCTCGGCAAAAATATTATTTTCCTCAATACCTGAAAATCTTGTGGTAATTTCGTTTAATAGCACTTGAGCCATTCGCAGAACACAGTCTGGATGTGATGTAGACAAAAATTTAAGGCAGTTCTTCTTAAGTGCATTTGATATTAGTATCACCTGAAAGTAATAAAAAAAATATGTATTCACTACAAAAATAGGATAATAAAACTAAAAATACAAGAAATATTTGCAATATCATTGTACCTCTGAAATGGTTACATTCTTTTCAGAGCTCATCTCCTCAGTAACGTCCTTGAAGAGGCTAAGAATTTGTATTGCCGAATCTAGGACCTCAATGTCTTCGGGTGTCATGTTCTCAGTTTCTGGATAGTCTATTGCTATCGTAGACATGACACTATTTTTAATTTTTAGCACCCTTTCGAACATCTCACACGTCGAATTCCAACGTGTGGAAACGTCTTGTTTCAACTTTAATTGAGGTTCATCCAGCTTCTTCTGCATATTTTTGAGCCTCTCTGAAGCAAGTGGACTTCTTTTAAATACTTCTACAATATGTTTAATTTTAATTGTGATGTTTTTAATTTCTTTGAGAGATGTCTGGACAATGAGGTTAAGGGTATGGGCAAAACAAGCTACATGTCTCCAATTGTTGAGACGTATAGCAGCTTTGATATTGAAAGCGTTATCGCTTGTAGCTGCCACAATCTTTTCTGTTATCTCCCATACATCCGTAATCCGTTTTAATTCTTGGGCTAAGTTTTCTGCAGTGTGTCGCTCCGAAAACTGGATGCATTCTAATAAAAATGTTTTCAGATGTGCCTGATGATTAAAGAAATGGACAGTTACGGCTATATAACTGTCGTTGGGACTAGAGGTCCACCCATCAGTCGTTATACAAACATACTCAGCCTGGTTGAGTTCTGACTTAACAGATTCTTTGGTTATATTATAAAGATTTGTCATGAGTGCATTGGACAATGTCTTGCGACTCGGTAACTGATATGCTGGATTCAATTCTTTCAGAAATTCCTTAAACTCTGGTGATTCGACTAGATGAAAAGCTAAATAATTTTTTGTGAATACTTTGACCAACATTTTGTTCAGTTGATCATTTTTTTTTGCAGAAAGTGGCTTACAGAAGTATTGTGTTAATTTTGTGTTAGTGACTGAAGCTTTAAAGGTTGTAGCGGTGACTGGTAAGATATCAGGTTTTTCGGTTACAAAAGCAGTTGAAGCAGTAGATGTGGAAGCTGTAGGTATCTCCAGGTCTCGAGCAATTGAAGCAGTGGAAGTAGATGGGTGCTGGATTTCTGTTGCAGAAGCTATACTTTCAAGCAACGGACATTCGCGTATAGCAACAAACACATGTGGATGCTTGCTTTTAGTATGCCTTATTAAATTATAAGCACCACCACCTTTATATGAAAATTCTTTTTGGCAAAAATTGCATTTTGCTTTATTATCTGATAAATCCGTAAAAAACTGCCAAGCTTTAGAAGATTTTCTGTCACCCGACATACTACGCATGCATAAAACAAAAAGAAAAAATATCATATAACACAACATTTAAAAACATGAATTGGATTACATACTAGAAAAATACATAGGTATTTAATTGTTGGGAATTTAACCCAACGTTAGGTCCGTAGGTACTAACCACCGACGAATCACCGCCTGCTGCTGGCGGTCCGTCCGATAATCGACATTCCGTCATAACATTTTTTGCTTATTTATACTTTTACCCCTAATTATGTCAACAGGTATTATTCAAATTAACAAAAGTATAATTCCAACCAATATAAAAATAATAAACCACACCCAAACTAAAAACACAAACTAGAACAAGCATAATATATATACTTACATGAATATTTGTCACTTCTGTAGAATATTAATTACCTAACTTAAAAAGCAAAAACGATAATTTTACCAAAACTTTTGAACTGGTCACGTCACTGTTTAACTGCATTCAAAATTTAAATAAAATAGCGCGCACGGTACGTTTCAATTTGCGCCTCAACGAAGTACAGTACAAGCTTTAGCATTAGAGTGAATAAAATATATATCATTACGTCTCGGGTTGCGGTCTTGTTTCGTCCATCGGTACATTGAAGAATGTGTAGCACGTGCCTAGCTTCCTGTCTCTCTCACCCTTACGTTGAGTGACATTCACGACTGCCGCGACACAAAATTTGAGGTAGTACACTTTAGAGTGCCGAGCCGCTCTTACATTTTGACGTCATGTACGGGACAAATGTACTGCCTCTTGTATGTCCTACTCAACACTATTTCAAATTCTCGAGCTTCGACCGCTTTCGCAAATCATATCTGCTAGAACTTTGCTTGGATTTAATGAACCGGCCTCTTATCCATGGCTAGTAATTCTTAATAACTTCGATGGCTTGTTGTATCCTCTGCAGTGACAGACGGAGGTTGTTTTCTTCGGTGGAAAGGTTCTGTCGCTCAGCTAGAAGCGCACGCGCATGGTCCGAGTCGCGCGAGGCTGAACAGGTGATGTGTGCGCCTTCTATTTTAAGGGTGGTATTGCGCTTGTGAAGGTCGGCTATCTCTTTTCGGCGAGCTGGAATTAACATAGTTAAAGTAATTATTAAGGAATTGTTCGTTACACTTTTCATTTTAGTAAACACTTAATGGGACGATCAAGTAATAATAGCGTAAGTAATTTATACGGACCTCTCACGAGGCCGTTAACTAAGCCTTAACATCAAACTAAGAAACTCTACACAAAAAAAATTGTTTGGAAACAATTTTTTTTGTGCCACTCAATGTAACGCACTCAAAGCATTGTGCTGATTGATGCATTGAATACTAAATGGGTTAGATAAAGTTATAAACTTAAAAACTAGTACCTAATTTTAAAAAAATGTGTAAAAGTTGGAATTGAACTCCAATATCTCCGTAAATAGAAGGTTCCCAGGTTTGGTCCGAAACAAAAAAATTATTGCAACAACGGAAAGAACAAGTGCCTTTCGGCTTGACTAAGGGTCTTTTAACCCTTTATTTGATATTAATATATTTCACTCTTCTACGATAACTATATTCTGAACACCAGAAAATGATCAAGGGTGAGTTGTTTTGGGGTTGTCTATTGGCATTCGCAAAATGTTGATTGTGAACAGACATTGTAGATCACCCAGTTGTCTATGTAGACCCAGTGGCGTAGCAACTTTGGGTGGCACCCGGTGCGGAAGTTGTTGGTGTCACCCCACCGAAAGTTAAAAGCAATAAATTTTACATGAAAAACCCATGGTTCATTTAATATTACATAATATGTAAAATATTGATCAAATAACAAAACACTAAAAACACAAAAAAAAACTTGTAATTAAAATCTCTTCTTTTTAGTTCTGACAGCTGCAAACTCGGAAATAACTAGGTGCATCAAAATGTATATTTTAGTAATAACGAGATAAATTGCAAGATTGTTGTTGCAAATATAACAAGTAGCTTTTTTGTTTTATTAATCTTAACTGACATGAAGCTACGTACACAAAAACCGTCGTAAACAATTTTAGTGCAATCATAAGATTTGTAAGAGATTCTGTAAAATTAAATTCTACAATAATATTTACTAAATCTAGAGATAGCCACAGAAACTTAACATTAGCGACTTTTAAGTGTCTTGACAGTCTTGGTATCTCCAAAAGTTTTCCGAATTATACATAGAGCTAAGCTGCTTGTGGGGGAAACCCCGAAAAAGACTGTTTTGCTAGCAATTTTTTTTTTTCTTAATTGTTTTATTTTGTTCTTGAAGGCGGGAGCGGATCGCCCCCGCCGCGCCCCCTTGCTACGCCACTGTGTAGACCGCATCATGCAGAAAAGAATTCACAGTAACAAATTTACCTTACCTAATGACCTGATGATGGATTGAAGATAAAGGATGAAATAGATTGATTACCTGCATCATAATCCTTATAACTCTTCGCCATAGTTTCTACATCCGACCACGCCGGTACATCCACTTGACAGCTCATGTCCCTCGTCTTCTCAGTGAGTGATGCCTCATCGAACATCTCCGTCACCCCAGCCGCCGAGTTCTGCGGCTCGTCCATAGATGTCGCTTGCGTCGACGTCGCCGTCGCACACTCCTGCGTCGATTTCAATGAAATTATCTTCGAAATACTTGGTATGTTAATCTTAGGGTAATCTTGGTACGGCAGCTGTATTTTTATGCTTGGTTTTTTAATGTTCTCGCTGTCGAAACCAGGGGTTAGGTCTCTTTTTCTTGTGCTTGGAGTCTTGAACAGTTTCACACTATTGTCGGCCATTTTGGATAGGCGGTTTAACTCGGAGAAGTTCTTCTCGGCTAGTACTTCAATGCTCTCATCATTCACGTCTCTGCTGGAACCTGAATCTAATCTCTTTTTGATAAGGTTGTTATTTTCGTTGACGCTATTCTTGATTTCGGTTATGAGTCTGAGCTGGGAGTTAGTGTCGAACCCTAGGGACGCTGCTTTGCTGTTATCCTCTGCATCCGGGTTGCTGTTGCGACGTTTTCTTTCTTTTAATATTACTTCTTGCCATATTTTGTCATATTCTGAAATCGAAATGAAAAATCTGTTATAAAAATATATAGGTACTCTTGCGTTACCCTTGAAAGTAGACTACTGGCTTGTGACAAAAACGAGTTCGTATTACACAAATTCGAAGTCGAACCAAATCTGTAATTACTAATAAGAGTAGTAATCATTCTGCAAATTCAGGGACACAGGCCTCCTCTCAGTGAGAAAGAGTGTACTGTAACCCACCATACGGACCCAGTGTGGGTGGTTGCTACGATCAGTGCACTTTTATATTTAAGCGATAATGATACTGAATTCACAAGTTCAAGTTGAATATTCGGCAGTTTAGTCCTACCTTCTTTATATTTCTGCGTGACTTGCGTTAGCTTCAACTTCGATAGAAACAGTTTCTTCCTCTGCGTTGCAGTTCTGGTCTCTCGTTGGATATCCTCACTCTCTGGTATCTTCTCTTCCTCCACCTCTTGCTTGTCTTCGGCTGTTCCGGAGGGAACATTGCGCAGTACGTCCAGACGACCCACTGCTGCGTATGCTGATGCTACTGAGTCGTTTCTTAACACCCTGTCTTGAAGGTCAAGGTCTATTTCTGTAAAGTTTTAAAGGAAAATTTTAAGAGAGAGGTGCTACGCATAAAAGTACGGATCGAGCTGATTTGTTATAAGCCGGACGGCAAAACTTAAATGTACGTTTATTTAGTGGCCTGCAATACACCGACCCAAACATCATCCATAAACCCAGCATCTATAAAATAACCTACTGAACTTAAAAATAATGCGGATTAATCAAGTAATCTTTTGATTTGAATGTGGTGAATTAAAAACGATTGTGATAGATAAAAGAAAAAAAACGTACCTTTATAAGCTTCTAGTGTCGCCAATCTAAGACTAGCCATGAAATCAACCTTCCCTTTGTCCTTGTCAGGTTTAGCGCCATAGTCTTCGATAATATCTTCGTACATTCTTAGTTCATCCTCCCCGTAATCATCAGTCTCGCTTCCACTGCTGCCTTCATCTGTGCCTACCTTACTATTTGCAAATTCTTTATATATCTCATTATCTATATTATCAGGTGTAATTATAATATTAGGAATTTCAGTCTTTTCCACCTTCTTAGCATCAGGTTTAACCTCTTTAGTTTCACGATTCGACAAGTGCTTAAGTCGCCTTAAACGTTGCCTTTTCTCATAATTATCTACAGAACTGACCTCAACCTCATCAATACTATTAATTGGTGGTGTATTAGGAGTTTTAGGAGGTAGTATATTAGTTATAACTATTGTAGGCTGTAATTTAGCGTCCATTTGATAAGGGCAAGCTATGTACAATTTTTCGTTTGTTTTCGGTACTTCTACTTTTTTGGGACCTTCCTTTTTAGGGGCAATTTTTTGAAGTAGTGGAGGTGCAAATTGTACATACTCTCGTTTTTTAATCGGTTTTTGTTTGTCAGGTTCCACACGGTTCATCGAGGAAATTGGCACTTGGTAAACGATCTTTGGACTTACAATAACTGAAGGCTTAGCTTTAATCACGTCACGTATGTCAGGCTTAGTCATGTTTTGGTTAGCTTGAATAACTACGTCAGGCTTAGTTGTAATTGGATTAGCTTGAATAACTATGTCGGGCTGAGTTATAATTGGGTTAGCTTGGATAACTATTTCGGGCTTAGTTATGCTTGTGTTAGCTTGTATCACTATGTCAGGCTTAGTAATGTTTGATGTAGTTTGCATAACGCTGTTGTTAGGTTTCACAACATGGCATTCGTTACTCAATGCTGTGTTCGGTATTGAGGTTTTTATTTCTGTATTACTTTCTGTAATTGGTACTGGACCTGGTCCAGTAATTATTTCAGGTGCTACACGGCTACTTACTATTGGCGCTATCTTGGCTTTAAAAGCTTCTGGAGTTTGTGACACTTTAGAATTGTTTTTAATCATCATGAAATTGGCAGGAATCTGGACGTTGCTTAAGTATACAAAATTGTTGCAAGGTTGTAAAACAACGTTCTTAGTCTCAGTTGTCGTGACTTTTTCAGTCACCTGTTTGTTTTTCAAATCTTGTTCCTGCGACGTGCCTTGACACTTCTCCTTCACAACTATCTTGTTACCATATATTTGATTCTCAGTTATCAAATTCTCAAAATCATTTTCGTCACTATTTTCTTGGTGTAATCTTTTCAATGCTACCACTTTCGACGAAGTGCTTTCATTCACTAAGTCTTCCTTGCATTTCTTATTTTGGTTTAGTGGTCGTGTAGGAGCTTGCAGGTTTTTGGGCTCGAAACTAGCTCTTTGTAACAATACTTTTGGATTTTGCTGTATCGTAAACATCATCTTTGAATTCTTCTTTTTACTTTGTATGTAAACTATTTGATTTTTAGTATCAGTAAATGATAGTTCCGGTGGTTTGAAAGTCGCGTGCTTGCTAGCTTCAATACTGTTTGGGGTGAATATTTCTTTCACTTCAGCTGGTGGGTCAATTTTTGGTTCGGGCACACGAAACGGACCGTCGGTTTTGTTAATAGCGTCAGCTGCATTAATTAACGTACTAATATTTTTATTTGATAGCTCAGTTGGCTTTGCCTCTTTGACGTCTGGTTCTATCGTTGCGCTTTTTATAATAATATTACTCTGAATTTCAACTCTCGGCGACTCCTTGCTGTAAGTTTTCTTTACTAAAGAATTTTGGAAGGCAGTATCGGGTGGATTGCTGACACATTTCATATCAATTTTACTTATAGGTATACTGGTTTTTAAACTGAACCTTTCTGGTTTCTTCTTGAACTCATTATTTGTAATTTGCGCTGGTATAGTGACCGTGGCTCCGGAACCTTGTGCTAATGATGTGATGCTCATCTTTGACTCAGTACTTTGTGTTTTACTAGACTCGGGTACTGATGTGGCTGTTATAATCTCAGGAGTGAAATGTTCTTCAAAGTCAGTCTGTGGTTTTAAGATCTCTTTGGGAGGTTCTATTTCAGTACTTTGTTCTTCAACCATAGGCGTTGTTAGATCTTCTTTGGGCAATGGTGGGAAGGGTATGGTGTATAATTCGGGATTTGGTGGCTCGTTCTGTATTGGAGGTGGAGGGGGAGTGCTCGGCGGGCGCGGGGGTAACGGCGGCTGGTAGTTCACTGAGCTGATAGGCTGAAATGCCGAGTATCCGGGTATATTGTAAAGGTAACTTCCGAATTTCGGGTGCCCGCCCTCCACTTGTTTCGGGGTCATGACACTAGGATTAGGGTTAGGAATCGATGATGGAGATATTTTTGGACAATGTGGTATAGGCTTCGCAGGAGTAATAAAGGTGGGTTTCTCAAACATGACAGTTTCTTCAGGTTTGTATAGTTCTGGAGGTTTGGGGGGAATGGGATCTGGGGGGAAGGCTCTCTCTGGGTCGAGTGGCGCTAGTGGAGTTATCGGCTTCGCGGGAACCATCACTGTAACGTGAGAAAAGAAATGTTAGTATATTGTACGTATATTTATATAGGGTGTAAGGTACATCGATGCCAGCAAACATTTTAACCGTAGAGGTTTTTTCCTTGTGTATGGCACAACCTTTTTTATAATAACCGACAATCATTTCCATGATCTAAATAGAATCATATGTTGATTTCATGGTAATAGTTTGCACGTCGATGGTACCTACACCACGTATTTTGTGGATAATTGGTAAATCTGCTTACAAAGTGTTAATTGTTTCAAGAACTTTATCAAGTTATTTGTAAAATCTAACAATATTGATGAATATTAAAGAAACTTACTTAATTCATTGATTGTAATGTAATGTTAAATTAATATGCACTTCGCCTTATGGATAAGTCTTTAACTGAACTTACTGTACGTCATTTGGTACGATTTCAGGTACCATTTCTGACCGTTCGCTAACACTTTTACGCGCCACGAATGGTTACTTAGTACTTGCATCTCTTGATGCTACCGACGCTGACGTGGAGATTACGTGCTCTGTAGTACCTAGGTATCGATTGTACAAAGATTCCTTCTTAATTTTCTAATTTTAATAAATAAAATAAGTAGAGAGCTCATGCTAAGGACAGGGAATTAGGGAGCAATGCAATCTAAACACACACTAAATGAAACGTGCACTGAGATGCAAGATGCATTAGGAACAGCAAAGTGCCGATTCGTAATGACAGACGGGAGCAATGCGATTAATTTGTATGTAGGTACCCCTTGTGAATGTGATTTAATAGGAGAAATAGAAACCATGCCTTAGCCTTAGCCTTTATTGCCTTAGCAATTAGCACTAGCAATAAATATCAATTGTATTTTAAATAAATAGCAATTGCACTTTAATGTCGGTACCTAATCTTCTCCTTTCTCAGTGCACGTTGGTTTTTGCAATATGGCAAGCATTCTAAAAGCGTATGCTTCTGCTGTTTCAACGATGCTCACTTTTTTAGTGGTCTACGTAGCAAGGCTCTTAAAACAAAGAATAGTAACAAAGTACACCGATGCTTGTACCTACTGCTAGGTTAGTGGCTTCTTGTAAGCTTGTGGCTTCTTCTTGCATACCGACCAGTAGGTCCTAAAGTCGACTACCCACAGGCAGGACCCACTATATGTATGTGCAGGATTTGCACAGAAAGGTTTGCTACGTTAACTGCGCCATTCATTTGTTAACCAACCCCGTATTCATGCGTAGCTGGCCGTGGCTCGCAGGGGACGACCCCACCTACAACTACGAGTACCTACATTTTGTTACAAAGCGTAGCTTTTAATAACTCTTACCACCTACAACTACGAGTACATTTTGTTACAAAGTGTAGCTTTTAATAACTCTTACAACGGGATATTTACCAAGTGTATTATTTGTTTCGAGTTCCCGATATTTCGCAAACGATGTTGCAAACGCCATAGTCACGGATAAACTGAAGTTATTGCGGGTGGGTGTTTATGAAACATTATGAACCACAGTTGTCAACTGTCGAGAGCCTGGAATCCAGTGGTTCAACTGTGTAAAAACCGAAGAAGGGCCGTAAAAAGTTCGCGAGTGGAGACAGTGAGTTTTGTGAGACAGTGAGTTTTGTGTGTCGGGAACAGAATCGAGTTGTGAGTGACAGTGGTAGTGGTACGGAGCACAAAAAACGAACAAGGAAGAGGGTAGACCGATTTGTCTGCACATAAACACCCACCCGCAATAACTTCAGTTTATGATCATGGCGTTTGCAACAGCGCCGAAATATCGGGAACTCGAAACAAATAATACACATGGTAAATATCCCGATTCCCGTTGTAAGTGTTATTAAAAGTGTAGCTTGGCCGTGGACCTCTATGGAGATATTTAGTACATAGTAATTGCTTGTTAACTTCAGTCCTATACTTAAAATAAAGACTTTCGTATCATAGGTAAGTGTGTGTCTTTGGTATTAAGAAACCGATCGCATGAGCGTGAAAGTGTAAAATACTGGTATTCAGCTGCATCTGGTTAGACTGGACGCCGACCTCGATAAGGTTGGGAAAAGGTAGGCCGATGATGATGATCAGTGAGAATCTATCATACGAGGTGTTCGGGCGCCGTCGGCTATCTTCGTCAGACCTCGGGCGGAAGCGGGCGACGGAACGGGCAGCTGCGCGGGGGTACAGGAGCTGAGCGGCACTTCATTAGCGAGAGCAACCGACGATACACGCGCGTCTTATTTCTAATTCTGTAATTTATGCGTGGCCTAGGTATGTTATTAAGGTTGTCTGGAAGATATCGCTATAAGCGATAAAACCGCCGTTGTAACCATAAAATTACCAGTTTTGTAAACCCGTTGTTTGATTTTTGGTGTACAATAAAGTTTTATTCCATTCTATTCTATGTTAGTAGGGTGTCTGTACTCAATCATGTACCTAATTTTTATTTTCCGACCTATCACATCTTTTCCCTTTCTCTGTTTCGCATCCTTATTTTCATAGCAAAGCATCAGAAATATTTAGGTTGCGGCTTTTACTTAATATAGAATATAGATGCCGTGTGTAATTTCTTTCGTTTTGGCATACTTACATCTACTTCATCCGGTACCAGAATTCTCCTTAGCTACTTATAGATCACCCAGTAAAAATATGCGCTTCAGTAGGTACGGTAATTATAGTTTATCCTCGGAAAAATAAGCGCTATGTGACCCATGACTAGATGCGATCAGAGTTGGTTACCCACCAGAGAGATAGTATCATACAAACTCGTAATAATAGACGCACTAAGACGATGTGCAAAACTTAAAAACTTTGTCACTGTGGAGGGTTAACTCTGTGGCGTGACGTTCGTTGTTATTCAGAAACACTAAGTTTACCGTAGCGCACACTTTATCTGGTTGGTTTACCGGTTTCCTCTCTGCCTATAACAGCTCCTTTGCCTTGTAGCTTACATTGTCGTAGGACGCGTAACTTCTGTGATCTGAGCTGATCCCTAATATAGATTCTGAATGTAGTCGTCTATTGTCGCTTTGGTTCAGTGTTCGCAAGCTCTACTGCTGCAAATGAAGTCTTGGGTTCGATTCCCAGATCTGGTAATGTTTCGGAGTAGCAGCTTGGAGTCTGGATTTCGGTATGCCCGTTTGATGCTGAGGCTCGCCCTTGCCTAACTCTTCGGAAGATTACAGGGTTCATGTAATGGTTACAGTACTTATTATCTCTGTAGTCAGCTTGCTTGGAATCTCCAAGATTTCTTTCATTTTTGTCAGCATGGAATAAAAAAAAAAACTATATCCATAGAATGTATATCTCAGACATACAACTTTTGTTTTATTGCGTTTATAAATATCAACTGCCTTGATTGTCATTAACCTTAGCAATTCTGTGCGGGAATCGAACCCGCAACGCGGCCAGCCCAGCAGTCAGCCGGTTTAGCATTGCGCCTGCCAAGACATCTACTTTAATAGTTTTCAGCAAGTTTATTTATCATTAGGATTTAATTTTCGATTATTCTCAGTTTCAAGGTTAATTGAAAATACTTACGCATTATTAAAAGGTGGCACGAACAGGTACGAGTGGAACGTCGTCACATGGACCCGGCTCAACGATCGCAGCGGGTAGTTTTACGAGTCCTCGTCAAAAGTCCAGCAGTAGAGCTCGAACCACGAAACCTTTGCGATCTTCAGTCATCCTCGCAGCTTGGATAAGCATGCATCACCAACCGTCTGAATGTATTGTTGAGTGCGTGCCTATCATTGCATCATGTTTGTGAGTTGGATCGTTACAGCCTACGTTTCGCCGTATCCCAGTAGTTCCATTATGGTTGAGAACGAAGGCACCTACTTGTTGACAGGAGATCCCTACAATAAGCCTTCGAAAGGCTAACCACCTGTTGCTTCACTTCTCTATAGTAAGTAGATATTATAACAATTTTGGGGTCGGCTTCCAGTCAAACCGGATGCAACTGACTACCAGTACCTATTCTACTCCCCTACCTACACCAATATTTGAAATGTTGAGTGATAAACGATTCAATTTGTGAAATCCTGTGCGACCCAAAGGGGTTGGGTAAATGAATTACGCTTAAGAAGTCTGAATTAAAATGGCTATACAAAGTGAGAGTCAAAATGGCGGGTGTACCATAGCGAATTAAATTATACCAATTACCAAACAAATGTACCTAAAAAATACTATTTTGTACCAAGCTCTAAAAAATCTGTACCTCCTTCAGACCGAAATTATTTCGAAATTAAATTACACCTGCCATATTGACATCAAGATGGCGGGTGTTCTATAATATTTTATTATTTAACCATTACTCATAAAATGTAATTACACCAAAAAAATGTACCTTAAAAGTACCGCAAGTAAATAGAGACACACTCTTGATCAGTTGGATAGTTCCTGGAAAAAAAAACACCCGTCTTGGGTCCTTATGTTTATTCTTATTATGAATTATTGATTTAGGTACATATTTGTATATTTGCGATCTTATAGAATTAATCACTATGAAACGCGGACAAAAAATGTTGTTGATTTAAACGAACAGAAAAAAGTGTTTTGTAAATACAACATTTCCCATCAATTAATGATTAACCTTCACCGGGTAGTGTAATATTTTCAACAATATCTAGTGAACTTCAATGACAAATTAACATTCATGATTTATAATTTAATAATTATCCATAAAAATATATAAATATGTAGGTACCTAAATCAATAATTCATAATAAGAATAAACATAAAGACCCGAGACACAGTTGTTTTTTTTTTCTCAGGAACTATCCAACTGATCAAGTGTGTGTTTCTATTTACTTGCGGTACTTTTTAGGTACAATTTTTTGGTATAATTACATTTTATGAGTAATGGTTATATAATAAAATATTATAGAACACTCGCCATCTTGATGTCAATATGGCGGGTGTACCTTAATTTCGAAATAATTTCGTTCTAAAAGAGGTACAGATTTTTTAGAGCTAGGTACAAAATAGTATTTTTTAGGTACATTTGTTTGGTAATTGGTATAATTTAATTCGCTATGGTACACCCGCCATTTTGACTCTCACTATACAAAGCAGCTACAGGTGGCTGCACCGTATTTTATTCCTATCCCGATGTAGGTTAGGAAAACAATGACTGCCTATTAGGTGGAAGTAAATACTCAGATGGTTGGCCCGGTGGCGTATTGCCAAACTGTATACTGACCCAGACCGGGGTTGCTCTGAGTTTGATCGCAGTTTGCCTTTGTAGTTGAAGAGCAAACTGTATACCTATTCAAGGAGTGTCTGAATCAATATACATTTTGCTTTAAAATACTAGAGCAAAATACATACGAGTCCAGACGGTGAATTTACAAAGGCCAGACTCTAATAGATGAGCTTTCGTTTATGCATATTACTCGCCAAAACCTAATCTATCTCAGTAAAAAAAATGACTCAAATGGACTAGCTTTTTGTCTGGATATTTTCAAAGAAAGTGCACGGACAAAACCTAGTACTGTATTATACACATCCAGGAGAATTTGGATGCAAGAGCGAGCGAAGCCAGCTCTGGATTTGGGGCACCCCAATTCGGTTAGGTTAGGTTCCAAGGGGATGGCGGGGTCTAGTGAGCGAGCGGAGCGAGCGAACTAAGACCCCGACTTCCCCTTCGTGTTAGGTTACTGTAAACCCTGCAGATAGAAATAGGAGCCCCGCGTAGCGGGGCTACGTCGACTATGCTTTATAAGTGAATTACATACAAGCGTTGTTCGCTTGTATGTAATTATCAGATTGCTTACATTATCAGATTGCTCTGAGCTCGTATGTACTTTACTCCAATTTGTTGCGAGCAAAATGCATACCTTCTCAGATTGCTCTGAGCTCGTATGCATTTTGCTCCAATTTATTTGTGATTTTAATGAGCACGATGTAGTTCAGTACATAACAGACTACGGGTGTCTGGGTCAGTATACAGTTTGGCAATACGCCGCCCGGTGTTAGGTCCACAGCTGTGAAAGGACCACTTCAGGAGTGAGTTAGGTACTCAAGGTGTTCCGTTTTTAGCGTCGTTTGTGATCTTTCTAGTCAAGGGTACCTCCACGGCACCCTCTTTTAAATCTGATTTCACTGTGCCCTATTTTGCACTTGCTTGCAAGTATTGGATCAGGGATTTGGCCTAGAAAACAAACCAGAATATACTTAAATGTAGTAGCAAATATCTATAATAGTTATTAAAAGATTAATTAATTATTACAATTTTAGGTCATGAGTCCATTACTTTTACCTAACATTAAGTAGAAGCCACGCCAAAGAAGAATCCGCCAAGAAATCCGACTGAAAAGCAGTTGTTACCCCTTACGAACCGGAGCAACGTGTCCATCCACTCCTGGCTTTCTGACGCAGCTTCTTTAACCTTCTCCCAGTTGACGTTGATGTATCCAAATTCTGCTGCGAAGTGGAGAAGAATGACCCCCCCTCCGAGGCCAAAAGCGGCAATTCTACCTACCCTGACGACGGATATACCTGAAACCCAGCCTGCGAAGGTTCCTAGTATGAAATTCTTACTCGTATTACTCTTGATGCCGTCTATGGTGACGTCTAAGAACGATGGGGTCTTCCTTGGGGTGACAATTCCGTCACCCTGATCCGAAATGGTCTGGATATCAGCGTTCAGTATGCGAGGGGCCATTGGAGTGCATCTTTTTGATTTTTTATGCAGCTTTAGGTACAAAATTGTTGCTTTTTTTGTGACGGGTGTAATAGGGTGGCTTCCCTTTGTGTTTTAATTTTAAGAATTGGTTACTTTCAGTGCTGACTGCAAAGTTTGACAGGCAAGGTTCTGACAGCAGAATTCTTTTCATTTTATTATGATCCTACCATAGAGAACTGAGTGAAAACCTCCGAAGGCACTCCACGGAGGTGTAAGTGAACGTCTAAAGGTAGGCACGCACGACGACCAATCGCTTGATTGGTACATACAAAACCAGTCTAAGCAGATTTCTCATTGTACAGGAAATCTATACTGGAAATGTTTAGCTTGATATGTGTAGGTAACCTAGGTAATCTTTATTTTGAGGATCGCACATATTTTCTGGTTTATTTATGGCAAAGAGTCGTTTGTCGGTAATAAACTCGTCTTTGAAAGAAAGTAAATTTAACCTGCAAACGCTTCTTGAAACAACCTATGTAACGCTGTGAAAACCTATGCCGACCTAATATGAAGACTCTAATTCACATCAACTAATCACTGTGTAATGTATCTATCAACAATATCTTGTTTTGTAGTAGATGTAAAGCTTTTTAAACGTTGTCCCATAGGTATTTCTCCTGTATCGTGGGTGCGTTTACAAACATTTAAAGTCACATTCACAAACAGCCAGACCCGGAACCTATATGTAGGTATAACCTATTTATCTGTAGGCCATACAAATAATTGTTCCGTGCGGAGATCGAGCCCGCGACACGCAGCGCACCAGTCAATCGCTCAACCACTGCGCCAACCGTGCCGTAAAGCTCTCTACTTGTTATTATTTTTACTGCAAAAGTTGGGGTATCGAGCCCGTGTTTTTTATCAGAAGCAAAACTTAAGGCGGAAACATACTTACGTGTCGTGACGCGCCAGAAGCATTCGGTTTCATACATCGTTGCGACACGACACGCCATGCAAATGTCCCTAACCATATTAAATGTATGAAACCGATTTGCTTCTGGCGCGTCACGACACGCCACGACACGTAAGTATGTTTCCGCCTTTACATTTACTCTGTTCTTTCAGCGATAAGTACCTACTTCGTGAGGTTATCCAAGAATATATGTTTCATCTTAATTTAATCTAAATCTTAATTTAACTTGTTTTATCTTAATTTTATTTATTATTATTCTTGCTTGTTGCATTCGGCAAGTATAGTCTGTTTTAACGTTTTACACGGTGGTCCAAAAAAAAATAACGTTTTAAGAAATTTGTAGTTGCTACTATCTACTTACAACACATTTGCTGCATAAATTAAACCTTTAACATCGTATGTAATAAGGGCTAACCTAATACCATAGACCGGACACAATTCCAGTGTCTGATGTTTGAGATGAGGTGAACTGAGAAATCCAGGTCGGAAAAACCCAGTAATCGAGACCCCGGGAATCGAACCCAAAACCTCATGCTAAACAAGGCAGCCAAGCTTTATCATGACTACAAATACTTAATTATTATTGGAGCGATTGTCTGTGCGAGAGAGATGGAGCTAGTCGAGACGACTATATCTCTTTTTCGCAACGGAACAGTACTGGCTCTAGAAACACACAATAGGAGTCATCTACAGGTTCAAATTTATATAGCTAATATTTTATGTGAGAGTCAAAATGGCGGGTGTACCATAGCGAATTAAATTATACCAATTACCAAACAAATGTACCTAAAAAATACTATTTTGTACCTAGCTCTAAAAAATCTGTACCTCTTTTAGAACGAAATTATTTCGAAATTAAGGTACACCCGCCATATTGACATCAAGATGGCGAGTGTTCTATAATATTTTATTATATAACCATTACTCATAAAATGTAATTATACCAAAAAATTGTACCTAAAAAGTACCGCAAGTAAATAGAAACACACACTTGATCAGTTGGATAGTTCCTGAGAAAAAAAAAACAACTGTGTCTCGGGTCTTTATGTTTATTCTTATTATGAATTATTGATTTAGGTACCTACATATTTATATATTTTTATGGATAATTATTAAATTATAAATCATGAATGTTAATTTGTCATTGAAGTTCACTAGATATTGTTGAAAATATTACACTACCCGGTGAAGGTTAATCATTAATTGATGGGAAATGTTGTATTTACAAAACACTTTTTTCTGTTCGTTTAAATCAACAACATTTTTTGTCCGCGTTTCATAGTGATTAATTCTATAAGATCGCAAATATACAAATATGTACCTAAATCAATAATTCATAATAAGAATAAACATAAGGACCCAAGACGGGTGTTTTTTTTTCCAGGAACTATCCAACTGATCAAGAGTGTGTCTCTATTTACTTGCGGTACTTTTAAGGTACATTTTTTTGGTGTAATTACATTTTATGAGTAATGGTTAAATAATAAAATATTATAGAACACCCGCCATCTTGATGTCAATATGGCAGGTGTAATTTAATTTCGAAATAATTTCGGTCTGAAGGAGGTACAGATTTTTTAGAGCTTGGTACAAAATAGTATTTTTTAGGTACATTTGTTTGGTAATTGGTATAATTTAATTCGCTATGGTACACCCGCCATTTTGACTCTCACTATTTTATTAGCTGCTGTTGCCCAGGACTTTCACTCGCTTGTAATTATTATAAAAATATTACTTTCCTATTTGAATCCCATTTCGTTAACAGTTTCAAGGATTTTAATTTTTTTGCACGGAACGCCTTTTTTTCTCAAATACAAGTACCCTAAGTTGTTTCTTATAACATGAGCAACTTTCTGCCTGTAAAAGTCCCGTCAAAATCGGTCCAGCCGTTTCGGAGATTAACCGAACAACCAGACAGACAGACAAACATAAATGCCTTTTTTTGTTATAAGTACCGTTTACACGTTTACTTCAATTATTTTATTTATTTGTTTAGAAATCGATACCCGTCACAACTGTAGTTTCTCTAGATTATTAAATGTAACCTTATCTGTCACATTTTTGTGACAAAAAATGTTCTGATTACAATGTTTCCGAAATAAATACCAGTTACTATACAGTGATACAGTACCGACAGTGTATTGCAACTTGCCAAAAGTGCTAACAAGTAGTGGCTTGCTTCGATACTAGTCATTTTATTCGCTCAGACTCCATATAAGCATAATCAGGCTACAATACCCCCACTGGTGGAGGGGCCTTTCTGTGAGAGTAATCTACCACGTGAGCCCATCAAGGGCAGAGTTCATAACGACATGTTGTATCTATACGGTAAATGCAAAGATAGTGTTGCTGCGTAACCTATAAGCTGCACAAATACTAACTACATGCTAACTCAAGCTGTAGGGGAGGGAGAAGGGGTGAAAACAAAAATAAAAGTGACTACGCGAGCGGCGAAGACGCGACCAGCAAGCTTCGCTACTTCGCCGCATCGCTAGCATGCACACTTAATTTCATTGAATGTATTTTTCAATAAAACCATATTTTTTCACTTGTTAGGTATTGTCCATATCATATCTAACTATTAAATATAATATTTACATGACATATCGGACACTGACACTTGGAATACGACAACGCCGTCCGCCTAAATGCTGCTCGTGATCGAAAAAACATATTGAAAAATATTGAACACCTATTAAAAGCTAAAATTAATAATAACTATCTAAGTTAACGTATAAAGAGGTTTTTTTGTTATAAAATTTCGTGTTTTTTTTTTATTTAATTCAATGTTCGTTAAACACTGCAGTCGTCGTTCGCGCGGGGTCCTGGTCGCGAATACTGCAACGGGAATCAAGTCTTATCACAAATGCAGTAGAGTTCAATATTGCGAAGCAGATTGCACGCTTAGCCTTGTGGGCCCAACTTAGAGCTACTTAAGTTACGTTTGACCCCGGACGAGCGAAATTACAAATAAAATTAGTCGATCGATATGTCGCGTAAGTACTAGCCGACACTCGCGAGACATATGACATACCTACGTATATAATTCGTGCATTATCGATCGATACATTTGTTTTTTACACCTAGAATTTTTATGTATAATATATATAATTTTAAATAACCGCACTTCCTATCTAGATACAGTCTGCGCCGGGCAGTCGTTTATTCGTCATTTGATCATAGCGGAGTTATATTACAACTTGTATATTATCTTAGTGGCGACTTAGTAAGCGTAGAGTATGTGCACCGTGCGGCCGCGCGAACTTCACACTATACACTCGCACCTACTGCGCGAACATAGCTACGAGTTGCTGTTACACTCACTGCATACAATGTTGCTGCAACTAAATTGATTCACATACAATAGGGAAACGTTCTGATTGAACATAATAATAATAATAACAGATTTTTATTTACACACAATATGTTACAAGTATATAAGGCAGTCCGCGCGGCGACACAAGTATATAATGTAGGAACTCGGCAGTTCTATCGTTTGGCTTCACTTTGTCGTCTCCGACCTCTCTCTCGCTCTCACAGCTAAAGAGTACAGTACTATAGCTGTTGCTACTCAATTCGATACTTTCTCACTATGACTTAAGGTTCAGATTACGTCATAGCGAGAAGCAACGACTAGAATGCACTTCTATCGAAACTGATCACTTGTATTTTAATAAACTAGATGAAAAAAAAAGTTATTCATTTGATAAAAATTACATAATCATGGCAAACTTCATTATATTGCTCCAGAAGACTGGATCGCAGCCTTTTGTTAAATCACAAAAATCAAAAAATAATAGACAAGTGTGATAACATAATAGTATCATCAAAAGACAAACTTCAAAAAAACAGTACAATAGTTAAATTATTGTCTTAAGATATCTAACTAAAAAGTTATTGTCAGTTTAACAAAAACGATAAATTGTAAATAACTTGAAGTGAAACTCAACTTTTTGCCTTTAGGTATACAATTTCTAATCGCAAATCAGTAAATCAATTTTCTCTAGGGTCGTATAGGGTCTTGACAAAGCCATCGTTGCTCAGTGCAAGACAGAGACAAAGCTATACAGAGCGAATAACACCATCTCCTTTACGCACTCAAACAAGTTATGGCTTTAGCACTCCCCTAGACAGTTTCAAAACATTTTTGTTAACAGTTTACTTTGGGCATATATTCTAAATACAAATCAGTAATAATGGACTATCCAACTCAATGTTTGAGCTCCTACAAATTGTACAATCGAAATCATTACTAAACATTTGACGCAATTATTTATTCATAATTCATTTTACATTATTGTAAAGTATAATTATGTCAGAAGATACATCGATTATTTTCAATATAACATCACGCCTGTGATCCTAGAATGGTTTGGCAGGGGTGTATCTATGGTACGCACACATTTGGCCAGTTATAATTAGTCCCATGTTTATGGGCGAGAATTGCCATAAGCTAATTTCAAATACAAATATACATCTTGATTTAATCGGTTTCGATAAAAGCACACAAAATAATAAACAATAGCACAATCAATTAATTAAGTTTCTTAGTTTTGGAAGATACAATAATGGAGTACAGATTCACTGTAGGTTTCAGTCAGAAAGGTATTTTGTTGATAAACTTTTACTACGCGAGTCTTACTCTTTTTTCCTGCTGGATATCTTTTACATGTACTTTCAAACAAATCGTTTACTTATGCAATCAGCGAAATCATCAAGGACTTTTGACAATAGATTACATTGAACAGACTTTCACACCGAGACAAATACGAAGTACGAAGAAAACAAGTTAAATCTAAGATACTCCCATACCAACTTGGGTAATTTTGGAGATAATCATTCTGTGCACCTTTGGAGTTAAAAAATCACATATTTCTGCGCAATCATTTTTAGCAAGACTCACGTAGAGATAGCTTGGTTGTTTTAACATTTTGCGCATATTCACTTTTCAGTTAACTTTATGTGATACCCTGGTATCTGATAGCCTTAAAAAGAATGGTCAGTAAATCTATAACATGTGATGACCAAACTTTTTCATAGCCTTTAAGAGCGTTTATACCTTACCGCTTTTCATACAATCTTTCAAGTCGTTTTTTTCCGAAATGACAGAACCGATTTAAATGAAACTTTATACGCATAAGCAGGATACATAGGTCTAAAAAGTTACTAAAAAATATTATCAAAATGTGTTTAAAAAAAAGAGATAATTGGAATTTTCTGTTTCTATAGAAAATTTATAATCGGTCTAATTTAACAGTAAACACTATTTGTCGAAAATGTTTATTAGTAATTTTTTAGATCTGTGTATCCTGCTTATGTGTACGAAGTTTCATTAAAGTCATTTCGGAAAATAACGACTTGAAAGTTTGTATGAAATGTCGTAAAGATTAAACGCTCTTAAGAAACCAGAATAAAATAAAAAAATAATAATAAACGACATTTTTGATAAATGAACTGAATTACTGAAAATTTATAACATTTGTTAATTACATCTTAAACGACTAAGTTCTTGAAACAATCAACTTTACATTTCGATATTATTCATGTTTTACGCATAAGGTAAATAGGAAGGGATGGGCAGGACAATATTTCCAGTCATGGTAACGAGACCGACCGAACATGTATGTTTAGCAATCCGACATGACACGACCTGCTAGTTAGGACCATTAGTATATCGGGGTCCAACTTAGTTTTTGTCAGTTTCATGCATTGACTTTGTCGATATCGGTATCCAACAATATTTTGTCGGCATCCAACTATGATTTTGTAAGCAAACAGGTTTTAACGGTATCCGACATTGTCTTGCTATCCAACAATGATTTTGTAATTGTTTTGCGATTATGATATTTTACATAGGCCTGTCTTTCTTTATATGCAATTTAAATCTATACAGGGCTTTACAAAAGTAGTACAATGAAAAGTATGATTCCTTCAATCTCTCAATCACAATTTTCATACGTTAGGGCATCTACTAGTATTCTTTGATGTCGTATAACGTCGGATTACTAAGCAAGAAAATTCGTTATTATACTTATAGGGATTACCAACGCTACTGTTTTTGTCTTTGCATTTTCTAATGGCAGTGATAGCAAAGGCTTTTTGACCATAATGTTTCAAATTCAGTATTTATATTATTTACAATTAATATTCTACAGCTTACACGTTATATGCCTATCATATTTCGATGTATTATAGTTGTGACAAATCATATTATATAGCAGATTTAGTTGAATTTTTGTATAGAAAACTGTGACATAATGTGTTTTGTCACGGTAAAAAGTCGGCTCGATACACATGACATATCAGGATTAGATATTTATATTCTCATCGCACGGCATTTCTCCGTTGATGACCGCATGCGGGGACCGCACAGAGCAGAAAAACTTACAAAACATTAAATTTGTACAAAATTTTATATTACATACCTAGCTGTCAATTTTATTTCTATTAAGCGTAATTGTTACTGTGGTCAAAATATGTAGACAAATGTCAAAACTATTTAGATAAATATTCCACAGTTTGACTGTACTCTGTCGTCCCCGCATGCGGTTATTAGCAAAACAAGTGCTGTGGGACGCGGAACATGTTATTCTTTTGAGAGAATCGAGGGGGGAAAGGCTCGGTAGTGCGGGGACTGCAGACAAGCGCTGCGGCAGTAGGTCGGGCGTGTCACAGTCAGGCCGGCGCCTCCTCACCCGGCGCGGGCGGCTCGCGCGCGGGCGGCGCGGGCGGCGCGTAGGCGCGGTAGGGGCGGTACAGCAGCGGCGGCGGCGCGCGCGGCAGGTAGGCGGGCGGCGGCAGCAGCGCGCCGGGGTGCAGCGCCACGCCGAGCGCGCGCTGCTCGTCTCGCGCCCTCTCTTTCTCTCGCATCGAGCGCTCCCGCTCGCGCTGCTCCTTCTCCCGTTGCTCCCGCTCTCGCTCTCGTTCTCTGTGGATTTTGAGTTGACTACAATTTAATTAATTATGAATTCAAAACGCCAACTATTGGTTACCGACACTTTTATACCCTACCACACTAATTACTCGCTTCACCTCTTAACTAAATATAATCAAACTCTAATTAAAGTTCTCCCTTCCCTCTATAAATCCCGCTAGTATAATTGACAAAATCAAATATCTTAACAACTTATAAGCATAAATAAATCAAATACAATTATGTAAGTATCTTGGCTTAATCCTTTCTAATTTAACATTGTCTTGTTACCAAGATACCTGCTACCTCACCTTTCTCTATTTATGATTGTATGTACATTAATCTATTACCGAGTGCCTGTGTATGACAGTCCCCATACTCCTACAGCTAAATCGTACAGCCCTATAAGTAATATCACTAAGTGCCAAGTATCGTGTCACCTTTCCCGCTCCCGCTGCGCCGCCAGCTCCTTGTCGCGCTCGTCGTGCAGCGCGTGCACGTGCGACACGAGCGCGTGCGGCGGCGCGAGCGGCGGGTACAGCGCGTACGGCGGCAGCCAGCCCACGCCCACACCGCCGCGGAACACGCGCTCCAAGTACATCTGCTCTTCTGCTGCTAGCCTGGTACGTTATACGAGAACAAGTTTAAGAAAGAAGAAAAATAAGGAACAGCTTAGTTTTAGTTTACCCTAAACGTCTTATGCTCATTATTATAAACAACTACCTACGGGACCAACCCTGAAATCGGACTAATCTGTAACTTCAGAATTTGGTGCAAAGTAAAAGTTGTTCATACAATGACTTCTTCAGGCTTAAGGTTTTAGGGTAAATTAAGTTTTACAGAATGTATCAGAAAAGTGTGGTCTCAAAGGATGTGGTAGACCATTAAACTAAACCACTGTCTCCATGGAACTAAAAATATGATGTGTCATACATCTGGCTCAAGCAGGTATTAAAGTTTTCTATGGGTAAGCTAATATTTTTTTCTCGATTACGTTGTTGATCATGAAGAGACAGTTCAGTTTGATGGTCTGTACCACATGCACAAATATGACCACACACTTCTCATACATGATGTATACAAGGTGTTGTTTTGTATCATCGTCAAATTCAAGGAGGTAACTACGCTAATGATTCTCGTCCCGAATCCATAATAAAATGGGTAGCAAATTTTTATTTTTTATTCTTATTTACGGAAATCGGTAAGTAAGTAATCCTCGCCTTATACCCGCGCTTTCACACATACAAACAATCTCAAACGTTTATTCGATAATTTCTTCTTCCCTAAACCACGTTAAGGGGATTATTCTGAAATACTGACAAACTTAAACAACCAAAAAAAAAAAGGCGTTTATTAATAATTAACTACGTACTGTAATTTTAATTGATTATTGATCCTTTGTGACAACCTCTTGAATTTTGACTAGGATGCAAAACAACACCTTGTAGAGTGACCGGTAATTAGTAACACACGTCTTAAGCACGTGATTGTCTCATCATTTTCTTCTGCATAGCACGGCACGACATTCCTAAATATGTTTGGGCAAAATGTTCGCCACTTCAACGGCATCATCGGCACAGAGGTCGGATATACATGTTTTGGCGAACAGAATGCCCTCTTTGCCTCAGACTCGTATGAAGTTGGGACAACACAGTTCTGCACCCACACCTGTTGCTTCTGTTCCATCGAGAGTTCCACTTGACAAGATTGGAGTTACATCTTCCCACTTGGGTTCGAAGACGGAAAAAATCAGCTGTATCAGACATTTGAGTTCTACATCAAAAAAATGTACGGGCAATAGATAATGGTATTGGACAGGAATTTTAGCAAATGTCAGGTTTTACCACCATCTTCATAATAATTATGAGTACAATAACGTGTTTAAATATCGGCCACAAATTGATTTCCAATCACCTGTACCCGAGAGACAACAAAATCTTGAAATGTCAAGATTTTGTTGTCTGCTGTCTGCTGTCAAGACGGTGTCAAAACTGGTGAACTGGTGGCTAATCCAAGACAATTACTTATCTAGTTACTGGTCATACACTGACTCACTGAGATAGACAAATCAGAGCTTACAACCGTATCGAATTAAACATAGAGATTAAAACAGTAACGGTTAAATAAGTACGCATACTATAGAAATTATTACCTGTACTGCAGCGCGGCGCTGGAGTATATGCTGGGATGCGCATACGGCGAGTACGCCGCCGGTTCCAGCAGTGGGAACGACGCCGCCGGGTGCGACAGTCTACAACACAAAAAAATGATCCATTATTTACAAGCACCCACATAGGTACTGAGTACAGAGTTCACTGACTGTTGACCACTTTTCACCCGTAAGCCCAGAGTTATAAGGTTGAAAAGTGGTCGACCGTCAGCCAGCGAAGTAATACACACGAGTAGGTACTCTCGGGTGTTAAACTTGGGTTTCTGATCACGGTGCTACCTTAAAGGCCGGTTTCACCAAAGTGAATTGGAGGGAGGAAGAGAATCGCCACTAGCAGTAGTTGAAATCCACATTGCGTCTCTCGTTTCTCTTGTGATAAGTCGAATCTAGTACGTCTCCTCTACGCTCCGCTCGTCTCCGTTTTGGTGAAAACCGAGTCATAGAATTATACACGTGGCATTTAGAGTTCCTGTTAACCCTGGTGTTTCTGTATCAAAGAGGTGAAGCTGTAAATTTTAAAGTTTTATTGCGATAAATGTTGTCCAAATGATTGATGTTTAGTGTAATTTTATCCAGTGGTGGACTTTCGGTTACGGAAGCACTCGGTTATTACGCACATTCACAGCATCGGCAAATTGTGTCTCAGTTCACTCTCACTACTCATCATCCTCTTGCCGTGGCCAGTGCTTATTAAAGAAGAGCATCAGAGAAACGCATCGAAGACCATCCATGCGTTTCTCTGCGGCTCTTCTTTCCCACTCCTATTATCATCATCTTACATACACGTTTTCAGACCACTGCTCTAGGGACTACAGGTATCTTATTTACATACACGTTTTCAGACCACTGCTCTAGGGACTACAGGTATCTTATTTACATACACGTTTTCAGACCACTGCTCTAGGGACTACAGGTATCTTATTTACATACACGTTTTCAGACCACTGCTCTAGGGACTACAGGTATCTTATTTACATACACGTTTTCAGACCACTGCTCTAGGGACTACAGGTATCTTATTTACATACACGTTTTCAGACCACTGCTCTAGGGACTACAGGTATCTTATTTACATACACGTTTTCAGACCACTGCTCTAGGGACTACAGGTATCTTATTTACATACACGTTTTCAGACCACTGCTCTAGGGACTACAGGTATCTTATTTGGCATAGCACATGGCTGGACACTATAACCGTTTCCAGCGATGCAGAAGATTTATTTGATCCCTGTGATTTTATCCCCCCATTCGGTACACGTACATACTTTATTATTATTATTATATTAGCACCTAAATTGTGCACATTTCTTAGTTTAGTATTGTGATGCATCATGGAAGAATTCTTACCTTTCATCAGGTCTGTAGGGCTGGAATCCACTGGCAGGCAGGTGATGCGGCGAGGCGCGCTTGGGTGGCGCGGGTGCGGGCTTGTCCTTCCCTGCGTCGCGCTCCGCCGCGGGCCCCGAGCCGCCGCCTGCACACTCGTCAGTCAGCAGGGCCCCAGGGCCTCCGGCCCGCAGGGCTGGGGCCCAGCTACGTACGCGCATTTAGCTCTTACTATGCTAACCAAACTGTTATCACCATAGATAGAATAGTGGGAAAGCATATGGGTCTTTTTGTTTTATATAACCTCAATACATGCAATGTTGACAGTACATTAAGTAGTTGTTTTTTTTTTCTTTCTACCATTTTGCTGTCGGCGCAGAGAGTAGCAACGAGTTCTTACTTTTATAATTATTTGACCTAGTTAAGCTATGTTGTTGCGCTATACGAAGATAAATATGTCTGATTTAATTACTCTAAGAAAGATTTCTTAAATTAATGATAAAGTTCTTTAAACTTAAGGCCTTCTTCCTTCTAAGAAATCTTGGCATCTGATGTTGTTGTTACAAAGTAGTATCCAGCTACTTTTATAACAATATTTTTGCAAAACCAATTTTAAAAAGTGAAATAAAAATAAAAAATATATGAAAACCATTCACTATAAAGAGCTAAACGCAATAAAATCAACAAATAAAATTACAAGTTGAAATTGTTAAAACATTAAATAATAACAAAATATAAGATCACTCTTATTTACAGGATTAAAATATCTTAAAATATCTTATAGTTATAAATACAATGATTTTGTATGAAACAAGCATTTTTTTCACAGATAGACCAGAGATATAAATGAAATTCTTTAAAAAACGAATAAAAAAAACTTTTACTACACATAGACCGGTCAATGTCAGCTGTTTAAATAAAACTCACCTATTGTACCACTCGTACACCTCAAACATTCGAGGTATACAACAACAGGCATGATATCTTACACCGACCGGTCAAGTGCGGTACTCTGGTCAATCCTCACAACGTCTGATGTAAGTTACAACTACATTCTAGCGAGATAAGTTGACAATTATCAGTACACGTATGGACAAGTTAATAACCCAACAAGTGCACGCTGAAGTTGAAGGAAATAAAAGAAAATGGGGACAGCAGACTAGTAGGGTAGTGGACTGTGATTATGATTATGAGTAGGTTCATGAAGAACGAGGGGTTTATTTATTTTTCATATTCTTTATTGGTTTGCTGTTCCATCCTCTTTGGGATAAAGAATCACGGAGAAATTTGAAAGTTCGGTCAAACTGAAACTGATAAATAGCAGACGCAACTGCGGATTCAAACCGACTCTGACAGATAAATATACTGAAGTATCTGTCAGCGACCGATGTCCGCAGACGGTCTGCTGATCTGTCGCTTGTCGCACCTTAAAACGACCAAATTCTGCTCACCCCCATTTTTTTTCTTCAGTTGACAACAAAAACGCAAAATCTTGCCTGCCCAAACAACTAAATATTTCTATGCCATATGACCGCCCACAGTCCACCGCCCGTTCGGCCAAGGTCAAGGGTGACTAGCTACGGGTCCACTCACCGTCCTTGACATCAGGGCCCGCGTTCTTGGCGAGCGTCCGCAACGCCGCGGCGAACGGGCCTCCTTTGTTGGGAGGGATCTCCGCGCGCTTCGGAATCTTGCTCGCACTCACACCTGTTGACAATGCGGAAAGGTTTATATCACTATATTTACACATAATAACATGCCTCTGCGCCCCAAAGGATTGCGGCAGAAATGTTTTTATGAACATGCCCATTTCGCCAGTAATGTTTAAGTTACATTGGTAGGGGGCGATCCCAATCGGCACCATTCCAAACTCTCGAGCTACTGAGAAATTCCTAATGAAAAACCCACTAACACTTTACCCGACCTGGGAGTCGAACGCAGGCCCTCATGCTTAGCAGTAGCGCTTACGTCCACTAGACCAACGAAGCCATATATGTCATTATCTTTATATCCTGGCACTACGGCATGGCTAACGTCTCCTTATGCGCCATGTCTGTCGGAAAACTTCCAGTGATTCATACACCACAAGCCGAATCAAACGTAGTTTATGCTCGGCAAAAAGCGTATCAAGGCAGGGACTAAGTGCGGAAACCTAAACCCCATAAAGAAGAAGAAGCGTATCAAGTACTGGCGGCCCTAGACAGAAACAATTCGCCAGATTTTTAAAACCTATGTACTAGCAAGCCTATCGTTGATGTAAAAGCCAATAACACTGAGCCTTATCCGGGAATCAAACTCAGGCCCTCATGCTCAGTAGTAGGGCTTATGACCAGCTGACAGAGGAGTTTTTGTTTCTTGTAGCAGCTTTGTCATACGGCTTGGCAAATGGCTCCCCTTTTCCCAATCCAAGTATCTCTACCTTGTGCGAACACAGGCCAAATTTACACCCGCAAATAAGATCTAGTCGTCACGGTCGCAAATTAAAGGAAAAAAAATTGGGCACCACCGCTTTCAAGTATTTCGAGCCGGTTAAAACATGATCGAACTCATATTGATTAGGGACGGACAGCTGTCACCGTGACGAGAATGCCTTCCTTCACCAATTACAAACGGTTCGTTTATAATTGCGACCAATGGGAGGAGCGGCAGCTGTCTCACGCCGCATGTTTGAACTCAGAACTGCCGTTTCATTGGCGTGTTTGTGTATTTTTTACGGCGCGTCAACAGCAGGCAGCGGGTGTGTTTGCCACTGCGAGCCGATAAAGTTAGGGGCAGAAGGCTCGAATTGAACATATCATAAAAACACGTTAAAATCAACACTCGTTTGTTATTTTCTTGTTCAGGTGGCTACATTTAATTCAGCAGTTTTTGTTTGGCAAAATACCGTCCCGCAGCAGTAACTCCATGTAGTCGCCAATAAGGCGAGAGAGCTAAGCCGATTGGCTTTTTTCCGAACGATTCCAGCAAATCATGCCGACACGAATATGTGCATAACATACTTGAGATACAACATCCATTTGGACCTTGATGACTTCCCCAAATTCCCAGCAACGTAAAGATCACTCATTATTTTAAATCCCAATTAAACTTCTGCCCTACACTTGTTGTTGTGGTAACCGCCACACCACTGTTCCCACCCTCCGGTAATTATGTTCACACTTAGTTAAATATGACGAGTCCTGGTATTGACATGACGTTGAACATTGCATACAATACGGTTCGATGCTATTTTTAGACTGATTGCTGATTAATAAGTCCGTACAGGCGTGAGTATGATTAAAAATATATTGCTATGTAAGTAATATTACTGATATGGCATCAGAAGGCACTGCATTAGATCGACCGGAGATTTTTAAAATAATTAAATTGATGGCCGAACGGCCGCCCTTCGCAACTTGAAATATTTCAGGTTTAGCAATGGACTGCGAGAGTCAAGGCTTATTGAGATTAGGACTACCTGGAACCTTTCATAGACCTTTGTGTATTATCCATGTAGCCTGTACTAGGTCCTCAAATGCCTCACTCTCTTTTCAACACACTGCCGTTCTTAGCGTATATCACTCCATTTTGTAAGAGGTACGAAATTACTTTTACTTCTTGGTACATCGTAGTTACTAAGATCCAACACAACCTAGTCGACATTTATGTCATCCCAGCCACTTATATCCGTGCATCTATTAGCTAGGTCCCAGCCGTCGCTCCATCGTACTGGACCCCACAATTGACCCCGTGATCAATGTGCCCCCGCTCAATTGTTACTTATGGCGCCACCGACGCATACGCAATCACATGTATCATAGTTCATCACGGCGGAATGTTATGTATGTGTGGTTTTAACTGCAAAATTTGGCGGTAGCTAGCATGCATGGTTGGGGGTCGGTGCTTTATGTCGTCTTCTTCCGTACTTCTCTTTTACTCGTCATTTCTGCAGTTGTAAGCTACTAAAAAATTATAAGTGAAGTGAGAAATTATAAGGGAACCATAAAGCTATTCATTTTCTTCCAAACGCTTAACT
This sequence comes from Cerastis leucographa, assembly GCA_963082945.1. Classification (NCBI taxonomy): domain Eukaryota; kingdom Metazoa; phylum Arthropoda; class Insecta; order Lepidoptera; family Noctuidae; genus Cerastis; species Cerastis leucographa. The sequence goes on from OY720355.1 coordinate 20,573,650, forward strand.
CCGTCAAGGTTTACAGCGCGCGTTTGTAATATCTCCAAGACGAAAGATCATTTTCAAACCACTCTGCACTTTCGGCGAAACCGATATTAGATCTAGCCTTTGTAAGTTATCCAGAACCGTACAGTTTTGCGAATCGTTTGTAACAACCCCGTTTGTACAGTCATCTGCGCGTATATCGTAACCATTGGACTTTTACAACGTATTAAGTAGCAGTAAAGGTACAATTCCGGGAGTGACCGAACACTGCAATGGAATGGCGCAGATATTATACCAGTACTGCGGCCAAAGGCCTGTCCAGTGACATGATTCGGCACAGTTCAGCATATCCGGGTGGCAACCCGGCCTGGGCCGTACCAGGTCATCACGAAACGGTCTGTAGTAACAGCGACAAGATACATTTTTTTTTGTTTGACATAAAGCCTATTGATCAAAAATTTTTAAAAAAGAAAAACGCCGCTGCCGCCGAACTCGTGCCGACGCATTCATTTGTACCGCAGCAGCATTGTCGCTGCGTTTATTGCCTACCACAAATCCTTCAGAATTTGACCTTATGGCGGTTTTTGCTTTTCTAATGTTAGTACTACTTGCGGTTGACGGTACTCTCTACTCGGTGTAGACGCGGAAACAGGCATGCCTATCACGTTTATAGGCGGTCGTATCCTGTGTAACACGAAATTGTTTGCCTTTTATGTTATTGACCATTCTTGGAACATGTGGAGTGATTTCAGTACGCATTATTGGCGTTTACTGGCTTTGGCAAGTAGTGCAATTTCAGGCGCTCCTTTTTTATTTATTTCTTAGCCTAAAACTTGTGCCTTTTATATTTGTACGGCAATACATGTCTGTGGCATAATTTGATTTAACATCTTGCATGCAATCTGTATACTAAAACTCATGGTTTGGACAAATTAAAACTATTAAAAGTATCAAATCATTGGTTTTCCCTTTAGGGGATAAGTTTCCAAAAAACGATGGTACATACCACTAACTTTAATCCATAACACAGACTTAGAAAATCAAAATCAAAAGTCATTTATTCAAATTAGGCTGATAAACAGCACTTTTTGAACGTCAAAATTACAAGAATTTAGAATTTTAGAATTTGTTTCTTAGAATTCTGTCTAAGAACGAAATTCAAAGTCCACATTTCCATAACTTTAAAAAAATCCCAGCGGGCTGTGCGTTAGTATTTATTATTTTCATTAAATAAAATCCGACAACTACACTTCGTTCTTTGTGATTAGCGTATTGAGGATCCATCTTCCAATAACTCACTTCGACTTATTACAATTGAAACTCATTCTTCACATACATGCATAAAGTGACGCTTATCTTCTTGCAATACTGCAATGCGTTACTTACAATTGTCGAAATATTGGTGACATCCTGTAACTACCGTATTGTACAGTGTATTACTGTATGCGTTTACAGACACAAATCCCGCATACACCAGAATGATTAAAATGCACATATCTGGCTTTAATACCCAAAGCGAGCGCCACATTTTGCCAGCTATGTTTAAGTCTCATGTGGTAGTAGACAAGCCTATAGCCAACAACCAGGCCCGAATCCCGACCTCGGGCTTCTACTCTAATTCCTGATGGCAAAACCCAAGAACACTTCGCCAACCTTGGGACTCGAACCCAGGAAATAAAACTCAGAAGCGCTTGCGACCACGACATGTTTCATGGCTATCAGACAAGTGACTTCCATACGAGTATTTGCACCGCAACGAATTCGATTAGAACACCAACCGCTCGTTAGGTACAGGTACAATTTATTTCCCTATCCAAGTATTAGCTATCCTCAACGTTCGGTTGTTTGCCAGATCCCACCTGAGCTGGGAGCACATTAGGACGGCCATTCTAACGGCTGCGTCGTTAGCAAAATTAAACACCGACCGGGATGAATTTCCATACTTTGTTAGTACAGGATGACTATTCGACAAGAGTATTCTAGGTTCTATTATTCTTTAACTATTCATGTGGCATACTTAAGTTTTGTATGATAATAGTGCAGTTAAAGTAACAGTACGTGGTGACAATGTGAAGTATTATAAACTATAAATAAACGAGTTTTGTAGACCAATTTACTGACTTACGGATTGAATAATCACAGTTTGCATGTATTCAAATGGAATGCATCTTGCAATCTGACAAATATTTTAACCACGGTATGACCTATTCTCTTCATGATGTTTATGTTATGTGTTATTATGAGAGATAATTGAATTGATGGTTTTACTTCTTGTCCTACAAAAAGTATCTATTATAAAGACACACTTAACGACAAGGCTGGTTACTGTGTAACCGCTTCAGTTGATAGAAGAGCACCTTTCCCCTTTAAATTCCCCGAACGTTGTGATCTAAAACAAAGCTCCTATTTAGACGATGATGGAACTAGAGCACTGCGACCCTACGTCGTGTAATAGGCTAGCGCAGGGCACATTAATCTAAGGAGTCAATTGAAGGGTCAATGGGAGCTACGCGGAACATCACTAACTAGAATAGATGTTCCATTTCAACCAAACATCTTGATCATTGTGTAAGGAACATAGGCTGGGGTGCGGCTTTTCAGCAAACAAGCTTAATAAAAATAGTGGGTAGAAGATTCTGGTGTTCAGGTGTCGTTAGAGACGCCTAAGGTTAAAAGATACTGCAATGATTGCTACTAGATACTGCCGCATACGTGCTCGCATTTGAGCCGATCATATTTAAACTTTTTGCCATCGATAAGCTAAAAAGAATTATGCTGTATTAAAACGATCGTTTGCACGGTGCCGTGGATACAAGGTCTTCGTCTCGCTGCGCTACGAAAACTTAGCAGTGCTCTTCAAAATCATCCAGAGTTACTTTAGCGACAGTCTCAAAGTTGTCAAGTCCTATGGCAGATAAAACACATAAGCCCTGGTACAGTTTTCTGCAACGAAAGCACCACAGAATCGATCCATCAATTAAATTCCTAATGCATGATCGTTCGCTCGCGATCGTCAGCTCAAACCTTAACGTGCGTAAGCAAGTGGCGGGGGCACATTAATCTCAGGGGTCAATTGCGGTGAATGACGGCCGCGCGTCCCATCACTAACAGGAATAGAATTCACACCATCATCGCACAACACTATGTGGATCCAGTTCGCATTCATTTGATATTTGGTTACAACCAGTTTCGGGCTGATTCGGTTTGATTTGTGTTTATTTGGAACGTAGATCTTCTTAGCGATACTGAGGTACCTGGAAATTGATTTTATTGCTTCGACATTTGACTTATTTATCGTGATCATGAAAGACGAGAGTGTCTCAGTAAGATAATACTTCATCAGCATGTTACTGACCTACAAAACATGAAAAATTGGATTAAAAGTTCGAGCAGTACATTGAATTGGCAAATTCCGATCACTATAAGCTAGTGAAATGGTTGATGATCTGTCGGTACTTTGTCCTACCATAAATATTCAATACCCATGGATTTTCACATTGTTTACTGTTACCATAGACCCTTCCGTGAGTAGCGTTTTATCGGCTGAACTGATTGAATAAGTTTAGGTCTCACGGCACTGTGTTTTATTTGATTAACTTTACCCGTAAAATTGTATTCTTGACAGTCTGCATTCTTACCTGTAACAAAAAAGAACACAAACATTAATCATTGGATAGATATCCAATAACGTAATTCGGCAATTTTCCTGTGGAAACATACTAGCAGAATAAAAAGTATTCTAACGCATACGCAGGTCATGGTTTATCTCTGTGGCATATTTCATCCAATCTGTTCAGCCATTAAGACTTGAAAAGGTAAAAGACCGAGTTACTATTTTAATATAGGTTTTGATTATAATATCATAAAAGATAATAACGACTTCCATTGAAACCAGCTTATTCTCCTAGACGTCTTTATAATTCATTACGTAGTCAAAATCGCTTGCGCTAAATCAACAGCGTCGCGACAAGGCGACAGTGAAGCAACCCTAGCTCCCTACCAGAGGGTTGTCACCGAAGCGGCGAGCGGCAATTAATTTAGTCTGAAGCGCTAATTTGAGTAGAGAAGTCAGTCCCGGGGCCGCGCAACGTCTTCGGTCATAGATGAGATCGTGGCTCGCAGATAAGTGACTACGCTTGCTTTTTAAAGCTTTGTGTTGGTTTGATGCATATTTCGATCGTATAGCTGTTATTTGTAGTTAAGAACTGGCTGGATTCCGATTGGCGGACGACAGGGTGTTGTGGCGAAGCTTGGGAGAGGTCTGTGTCCAGCTGTGGACTGCCATAGGCTGAGTTGATTTTGACTGAGTGAGATACATGCATCCAAATGTCACTCAATCTCGTTTGGAAGACTTTAGGAGATCAGTCGAATTGAGTGAGCAAATGTAATTCAAATAAGAATCCGAAATCTAATAGGTTATTTCTGAATCACGACAAAATAAAAACCTAGAGAGAGACATGTATTTAAACATTTCCCAGTTATGTAACTAATATTAAAAACACGAGAAAAAAAAACTACACCAAGATATCACGAAACCGCAATTTGTTTATCTCACTGTAGTACTAGCGATTCGCCACTTTGAAATTATTCATGACCCCACCTAATACCAACGGATAAAGTTACCATTAAAATTTATTTATCAAAATGTACGCTGATGCAAAGCTCTCAGTTAACTGATATGCAAAAGGAACATCAAATATTCTTTATCTTCGCTTATTTAGAAAACATTTGAATAATTTTCGTTTCACAATCTTGCAGTAACTGTAGGATTATGTTACGAATCAAAACATTGGAGATTATCTTGATATCGACAGCCCTGGCTCGGATTCGCCTCGCTAATTGGCTAGAGAAGTGTATGCGTGTGTGAGTGTTCATTAACACGATTGCGTACGTGTCGGAGCTAGGGTTGTTTCTCTATATCATAGCGATGGTAATGATTCTGTAGTTAACTATGAAGGGTTATTTTTATTTTATTTTGTTTAGTGCCGGGTTGGTCCATTCCACGATAACTCACTGTTGTGATGATGATCCGATGTGTGTGATGATCCGGCTCGAAGGACCAATGTTTAGGTGTCTTATTTACGAATGTTGACCTTGAATTAAAAGTGTGGAATACCAAATAGTTTTTACTCTCATATTTATGTAGTCATTCGTGTAATTATATTCATAGAAAATAATCAAAATACCCGAACACCAATTAATTTCTTTTAAAAGCCGGCATCACACCAAACATTTCTTCATCACAATAAATTATTCAGCAGTCACAGCGCTTTTAGTCGCAACGCACTCATTTGGCTTGAAATCAAGTCGACATGTGGTTCTAATCACACGTCAAGAAAAGCTTTAAACAAACATTTTTATACGTTTTTTAACGCGTTTGGTACTGGTTGTTTTTAGAAATAAAACGTCTTGGAGGGTGACGGTGAACTAAATATATTTTTATTGTATCATTAGACGGCAGTTAAGGGTAAATGGTGGAGTAATAATTGCTTGAGGATGACGTAAAAGAAGGGGGCCCTCGGAAATGTGAGGTTGCGTTTGACGATTTAATAAGACACGAAAATAACATAGGTTAGTGGTCGTTAATGAGTGCTTGACTTGGTTTCTAAAATGATTATTTGTAACAAAAATTTGAATTCTATGCACGGTGCATTCAAAACTTTTAGAAAGTGACTATTAAGATTATTTATCCACATCCTACGTTCCGAAAGGACCTATGAGGTGTTCTTAGTGAAGGCTTTACTTGTTTATGCTTGTGATTACAAAGAAACCCTTCATTTACACGGACAGCAATGCAGTCGAGATGAAAGAATTATCAGAACAATGTCAATGACTTAACAGCCCAGTATTAGGAAAAATTGTGTGTATTACTGTTATATTGCAACATATAGTCAGACGGGAGACGCGGATTAATTAGTAGATATAACTGCATCCCCTGCACAAATACGTCCGGCTGTCGGCACAGATTATGGTGCGGACAGAACGTCCACGCCGATAACATTTACTGAGTGATTTAGTGTGAGTCCAAAGGAACATTATATACAGGACTGCCAATAAAGCCTGTAGTGGTGGCAACATGCATGGCGGGATGTTGATGTCAACATCGAATGGAAATTGAATGTTTGGGTGCAGAAATTCACATTTACTTGTTTCGAAAAAGAAAATTTTAACCTGTCAATTATGGTGGTTGCCCACCTCACTTCACCAGACTAGACGAGCGCCCTGCCTCGGGAGTGTCTAGGCAAGAGAGTACACTCTCGCCACTAAACAGACAGAGAGTAGACACTCCCGAGGCAGGGCGCTCGTCTAGCCTCGGTGTTCCTCGCTTGTTTAGTTCCGTGTCTGTTCGCAACGAGACATGAGCGAGCTCTCGGTACAAAGAAATAACTCATATGTACGTAGATGGAACATAATCTCCTTTTACCATCATCAGCATACTCTCAAATCCACAAGAACTGTTTTCAGCAGTTGATTTCTAGAATCCGGTACCTCGTGTTTCAGTACAGTACTAACAGTAGTGTGACTGTACTACTAGCTAGTAGCTGAATACGACAGCGGTGGGGGCGAGTGATAGAGCGGAGTCGGCGCTCTCGACCGGCCGGAGTTGCGCCCTCACTTCCGACCAAGGTATCAGCGGGAAGCGGATTAAAGTATTTTTTAGTATTTCGTGGATAGGGTTGGTTAAAAAAATTGCTCTAATGACAAGTTGTGTAGAAACTGTAGGCTGGAATGCCATAACTGAGCAGTTTGTAGGTCCAGCTCTACTGAAAAGGGAATGCTTCTATTGGAGAATAACTCATGCCCAACGTTTGCCTAAACGTCCAACCAAATTGCGAGCCGGGTGCGGCACTGAAAAATGGCCGATTTTCAGTATAATATCTGTCAGTGGTCGAACCTTAAGCTAGGTTATAATGGCAAAGCTGAATGACCAAAGTTCTCTTAGGTCGTTGAGCAGAATCTTACTACAATGGGCATTTTTTCCTACTACCAAAATCTCTCTCTCTCTCGTGAGGACGGCCATTGATCTTCAACTGAATAAACTCCTCGCTCCACCCTTTCTCTTGCACCACGGGCTTGTGTATAACGTCTGCGGATTTCCATTACAGGCGCGCCTCCCCGTGGCCCGCCCGACACATGTTACTGTTGCGTCACTGATATTTTCGATGCCTATGAATACAGTGCCTCAGGGAGGACTGGATTATGTAGGGGGAAAAGGGTAGGGAAGTTTAATGGTCAGTTTTGTTGACTTCGGTGATTGTCCTCATTTTTCTTTGTTAATTGGTGATCTATTACGATTTACAATCTTGGTAATTCTACATTTAAATACGAACAGAGCCGTAAAAGCTAGTGATGAATGAGGAAGGATGTCATCTTCTCCCATTTGAGAAAGACATACGAGGAGTTACGTACTCATAAGTTCAGATCTCCATCCATTCATATTTTGTGGTCCAGACTGTCCTCTCTGATCCTAACCTACTCTAAGAGCACCAGCCGCGGCAGTCTGTTACCAACTTCATTGGGATCAAGGCGATTACTGTTAGTAATCGTACTCCCTCGCCACTTCGGGAGTACCGAGCCCCTCACTACCGCAGCGACATACATAGCTAACAAACGCCGGGAATCGCCACCCAAACCGGAACTACCGCGCTCCCCGCATACCTACCCTAACGCGCCACAGCGGGTGACCGATCCATCCAACGAGGGGTCAACGTAAATTGGACGGTACACAAGCCGCTTCCGACCTTACGTTTCGGGGCGAATCAATTTCCATTTGGGCGCCTCGCGTCGACGGCGTCACTTGAAAGTGAACTCAGTGGCGTCAACGATAAAGTGTAATTTACACAGACACGGATTTCATCGAGATTTCTAAGGGTTGTTAGTTGAAGTAATACGTGATTTGCGGCGTCGACTTCAGAGTCGATTTTCGTTGTTGCGTGTTCTTATTGTTGGGGTACGGAGTATTTTGGATGTATTTTTATATGGATGGATGGTGGTAATCCTCGGTGGTTGTTCGTCAAACTTTAATTAAAAGTTTTGAGAGGTCTGAGTGGATAAATAAGCGTCACTGTATTATTAGATTGACGCGTCCGCTCAACTGTTTTGATTTGATGACACGGCGCTTTCCATCGGCACTATGATTTGATTGATAGAGGGGGGTGAGCAGATTGAATTGAGATTCGCTTCGCTCGCGGAGAGCGCTCTTTGTGTCTACAAGATCGATTTAAGTGACGGATTGAATTGGGTAACATTGTAGACAGATAACTAGACTAACTTATCGTATCTATTATTAGCTTAAGAAGTTTTTGGTCTTTAGATTGCCAAATTGTGGTCCTTCGAGTCGGAATCACAAAAATTCAGCAAAATTTTGGAATATTTAGTAGACGATATATTACAACGCGGTGGTAAAATATTGATGAGTCTCCTAAAATGCATGGATGCTTGCACAATTACATGTAAGTCATAATCAGTCAAATAACAATCCATCGTAAAAGCCAATTAACTACCTATTACACATGAACCAACATCCCGGCATGAACCGTAATAAGTTATAGGAGCAATCATCAAGTTCCCGCTTAGAGCACTTCTGGAAAGCTCGACCCGGGCACTCGGGGGGATATTTTTATACAACGGCCCGCGATCCGGGATAAGGATATCCGCATCGGTTAGTTAGAAGGTTAACCGGACAGGGGTTGGGCGACTTTATTTTTGAGATACTCTCAAGTCGGGAAAACAGGGAATTGGCTTTTACGGTAGACTTATAGAGGATCACGGCTTGTGTTCAGTTAGATTTGCGATAAATTAATTATCATTCATTGCTTCTACGATTGCCGACTAAGTTGTTGTTATCTATTCTGACGCTACCAACCACAATGCTAGGCATTATTTTTACTAGATGAGCTGCAGTAGATTTGCTCGTGAATATACACGGAGCTAGTTGATTTTGGCATGCAAAGTGGATCGTCCCTAAATGAAAACTCACGCCATATGATGTTCTGATCATAAGGCGTGCTACACGCCACCATGGTCATAAACAGTACTTAGTGCAGTGACCGACGGACTGTCAACTCTTAAGGTCTCAAGTTCGAACAAGACACACACCTCCGATTTTTTGGGATTCAGTTGCGTATTGTAAAATTATCAGTAGCTTCGCTGAAGGAATACATCGTGACGAAACCAGCATGCCTGAGAGATATTTCTAAACGGCATGATAAGCCAAGTCAGAAGCGGTATTAGAACACTGACACCACTTTAAGCACTAAACACACGATAAATTAGACAGTCTATGGTCATGGTCAGACTTAATGACATAATAATATTCTAACAGCTTTATCATGCATTTGTAACAATTTTAATCCCTAATGGTTGTCCGTACAGCAGACAAAACGACTAATTTGTCGCACAATGTTATACCAACAGATACGTATCGGGGCTTCCATTGAAACGGGCATGCCGCAACATGATCGCTTCTCTGTAAAAGCTATTTGTGAAGGTATGGAATTACCAATTAAGTACGATTAAACATAAGCTGTAGTATTTTTAGATGGCCGTGTGGGTGGAGGGATAACAATATTGTTCTTCAGTGTTTTCTTCTTATTCATGAAGGTAATTAATATCTTGTTATCAATAACACTGGAAACAAGATATTTACATGTTGAATTTGTTTTGTTGTGGAGTTTTTTACATGTTTAGCCATGTTTAATATCGGGAACTCAAAACAAATTGTAAACATGGTAAATATATTTACCATGTTTACAATTTGTTTTGGTATTAGTGACCATGTCAGTTAAAAAACAGTATAATATCTTGTTGTTCAGTTTTTCGATCAGTAGCAACCGCATATTCGGATTCGTGCACGGTTGATGGCAATAGGGTCGAAATGATAGGCACACCCCGCATTTTGCTTTGCCTAACCTTTGGATTACAGGCATGTTATATTTTATTCACAGACAAGAAAGAAATAAGAAAACTGTCCTGCGTTTTTTTTTTCTTGAATATCTCGTAACTAAACATAACCTAAGTATTCTTTGAAGTGCCAATAGAAGACCAAACTTCAACAGATGAAGTTGAAACATTCACACCTACTAGCTCTGACAGCATACCTCATTCCAATTCCTATCCGGACAGACATACCGCCATTCTTCCCTCAAGATACAACACTGGCAGAAACTGTCATTTCCCACAACATAATGATTGCGGCGGGTAGTAAAGTTACATATAAATTATCGCGGTGCGGTAATTGGCGGGCCGGCGGGGCGCGACAAATCTGACGGGCATTTCCGACGGGCACCGTTACACCCCACCTCCCGGAGTGGGGGCCTGTGTTCGTGGGTGGGGTGGGTGATGAGAGCAAGCGGTATTAACAGGTTGTTAGGACGAGCGGGTTAAGGACTGTTACTGGTGTGGGCTTGAGCTTGAGCTGCAGGTTCGTCTCGCCCATTTAAAAAAAATGCATCTCTTACCGTAAGAGTGGATGCAAAACGTTTACTTCCTATATCGGCCCTATCATAGTTTTTTGCTTTGTTCACACCAGTCATCAGTTTCCAGTAATCATTTAAAAAATTTCATAATCATCTCTTGTACTTATTGTTTAACCTCAGTAGGATCTTGTCTTAGATTGATGATCTAGCGCATAAAACTAGAATAGTAGAGTTATTCAACGGGTTATTGGAGCTTCAGTGAGGAGCCCGTGGCTAAATAATAACCGCCGCACGGGTCAACCTAACCGACCAGACTAGTACCAGTACTAACTGGGTTGTGGAGGTCAGATAGGCAGTCGGTGTATGTAAAATACTGGTATTCAGCTGCATCCGGTAAGACTGGAAGCCGACCTCAATGAAGTTGGGAAAAGGCTGGGCAGATAATGATCAGAGCTTCTATCAGTTCAGTAATAAAGCACCACTTATCATCAAAATAATCACGAACACCTAAGTATTATTTATATACAAGGTGTTGTTTTGCATCCTCGTCAAATTCAAGGAGGTAACTATGCTAATGATTCTCGTCCCGAATCAATAATAAAATGGGTAGGTAATTTTTTTTTTTCTTTTTTTACGGAAATCGGTAAGTGTGATCCACCCGTGTTTTAAACGCGGCCCGTCTGGTACTTGCCTTATAACCTCGCTTACAAACATGCAAACAATCTCAAACGTTTATTCAATAATTTCTTAGTCTCTAAACCACGTTAAGGGGGTTATTCTGCAATACTGACAAACTTAATAACCTTAAAATTAACCTAACTAAAACAAAATTAATGAGTTTTAAAATTAGACAAAAGTCACTTTCACATATTCACGTAAACTACAAAGGAGAACAAATTCATGAAACTAATGTTACAAAATTTCTTGGACTGCATATTGATAGTGATATGTCTTGGAGATCTCACATCGATAATGTATGTGGGAAACTCAGTAAGTTCTCATATGCTCTTTATATGTTAAGCAAAATTGTGAATAAACCAGCACTCCTAGCAGCCTATCATGGTTATGTCGCCTCTGCTTTGCGATATGGCCTTATTTTTTGGGGTAATGCTAGTAAGGTAGAGGAGGTATTGATAGCGCAGAAAAAATGCATTCGAGCAATATGTAAGATAAAACAAACGGACTCATGCAAGCCACATTTCCGAAACATGAAAATACTGACTGTACCATCACTCTATGTCTATGAAGCCTGTATCTTTGTAAAAACCAATATATCATTATATAAATCTGTCGAAAGTCAAAGGCGCTCAAAAAAGCTGCACCCGTTATGCACTAAAACCAAATTTCTCTACAATAGTATATTTGCAATGGCTCCAAAACTTTATAACAAATTACCTAATAAAATTGTATCAAGCAACAACATGAATGAGTTTAAACGTAGCCTTTTTAAATTATTGAGTGACAAGGCGTATTACTCGGTCAATGAATATCTTAATGACAAATTAAAATAATATTTATTTAACTTTAAATCTGTCAATAGAATGTTGCTTATGATAAGGATGATAGTTTTTATTGACATATTGTATTGTATATTGCATCTATTATTATATAAGAAATTGTGACTAAATAATTTATACTTGTCTGTGTGCCGTCTTAATTTATTGATATATTTATTATTAGCCTTTAGTGATTGGAATGAATTGTGACATTTACTTACCTTTTATTTATTTTTTTAATTTTGTTAATTGACATTTCGATTATCTACTTTATATTTTGTATGCCTTCTGGCGGGACATAGTATGGACCAACATTTATTTATAACATCTGCATATTTTCACCCTATGTTCACAAAATGATTAAATGAATTTGAATTTGAATTTAAACAACCAAAAAAATCAGCATTTATTAATCATTAACTAAGTACCGTAATTTTAATTGATTATTTATGTCTTTCGTGACCACCCCCTGAAATTTGACGAGGTTGCAAAACAACACCTTGTATACTGAAAGGTTTTTCTTCGCTCGCTATCCGCTCATACCTTGGGCAGGCGCAACAAAGAGTCGGGACGGCGACATGCGCGCGCAACTCTATAGGGTGACGATGGTATCGCGGGGTTGCGAGACAGTCCCGCTCCCGACCGGGTCGCAACCCCCGCCGCAGATACTAACTATTTATTGCGAAACTCCACTTGTAACAGAACTGAACTCATGTTTGGGAGTTTTAAGCAGGAAATCGTTTTATTTTGTTCTATTTCTTTTCTCGGGTTAGGACGAAAATGGGATAGGTCATGTCGTAGTTGGATGGTTAGTCATAACCTGAGAATTTTTAAATCCACACAATTTTCTGACGTTAAACTTAACAAAAGGGACATGCAGTAGCCGTGCCGACGGCGCGTTTGTGTTCCACGCGCGCCTCAAGGAGATGTCAGCAAATCGGAAGGGGTCCGAGAGGGCCGATGCCTGCCAGGGCTGCGGGTGGTTCGAAAGAGATACCGTGGCCCTGGAACACAAAGGACTAAGAAGGAACATGGATGGGTTTTAGTCAGTACAAGTCTGACACTCCCTCCAACTCCGCCCAGAGCGGGAGAAGTCATTTGATGATTTCCCATCCTTAAAAAAAAAAAGGGACATGCAGTAGAGCGACTGTCCGTGGCGCATTCCTTTTGAAGCACATACCAGACAAATTGCCGACCAGTTGCCAATGGGGACACTGATAGATTCGTAAAGTTTCCGGAACAGCACCTGGTTTTAATCCATCCTTGACTGAAACTTAAGCCCGCCGTTGACACAGTTCAAGCGCTACTAACGACCTGTTCACTGTTTAGATTAACAATCTTACGATCTCCATAAACCAATGAACCCAAAAATTTCAAGGAGCCACTTCCTCCTGTCAAAACCGATCCGAACCGATTATCAACGTCACAATCTCCTTCACATCCTCTCCATCCGTGAACAGTCCGTGACACATCATCCATCACATGGGTCCGGTTGACATTTTGCTCTCGAGCCGCTCAATTAACCCGTCTGTGGCGACCGGCGACCCCGGGGGGGTTCGGCCTGACCTTACGCGTATAATTATCTTTATAGCTACGGGTAACGGGTTCTTGCGCTAAGAGCCGTTAGGGGTTTAATGATATGGTATTTATTTAAATTGGTATGTGACTTATCCTTCTAGTTAGAGTTATGAGAAGTTTTATTAGACTTAATTCGGGTTATTTTTTACACACAATCTGCTTAGATAAGTTAAGGTCGGCTTCCAGTGTGAATACTTGTTATTTAACATGGACCGACTCTCTGATCGCCATAGCCCCGTGACTGGGGACTACCTACGTAATATTTCTTGGTAATACTTGTTAGACTTTCGGGTTTTCGACCTGTAACGATTGTCAACGATCAACAAAGGTAGGCGGGACTAATAACGACTTAACGTGCGTTCCGAGGCACGAAGGAAACACGGTATTTTATAAATAGTCACCCATCTACTATTTGTTCACAGAAAATCAAAAGTGATATCAAAAACTATATACAACATTAACAGTAAATGTTTACCTGGCTGCGGGAAGTACGGCGGACCGACGTTCATCATAGGAGGAGGAGGGGCCCGGTAATCCATCACGTCACACTAAACGCACATCACAGACACAACACTAGCAGCCTTCGCGCGAACACAACACTCAACATTTCCCCCTCACTTTTCGTTTCACCGTTCAATTTCCGAATGTTAAAAATGTTGAACTCTCCTGGAATACAAAGTAGTGATGGGACATAAACTTAGGGATATCGATGTCGATGCGCGGGCCATTGTGTCGGCGTCAGAGCATTTTATCGCGGGCTGATGTCAATTGGCGCGTGATTTAGCGCGGCTGTCAGTGAACGCGCATTCTCCTTCAGTCTTGCTGGGAGCACTTTATAGTCTCAACTCATAAATAATGAAGAGGGCGCCAAGAGCTGGACGGATGAATCGAGCCGTGTTCGGTGCGCACATTCTACTAATTGATGTAAGTATTCTGAGCCGGACCGGTTTACACGCACTTGTTGGACTATTTCTGTATTTATGACGCTATTAAAGTTAATAATGCGGGATAACTTTTATTTAATAGTTAGAATCATTTTGGTGGAGCGCCGTTTATTTATTTTCATGTCGTTGCGGCCTTGTTAAAGATTGATTGAAGTTTATTGTAGTACTCAAAGGAATTTAGAGTATTACAAAGATGTAAGTACTTAATGATAATGTATTCTATACACTGATCAGTTATTTTGTACACGTATTACCAAATTTATACCACGGACATTGGAATTCGAAGTAATGAAAATTTGTTTCTCAAACGGGAAAGTGAAAGACAAAAACCAAAGCTACTCATTAAAATTAATTCCGCCAAATAAGGATAAGGAATAAAATATCAAATGTATTATTGATAAAATTGTCACCACGATCACGTTCGCAGAATCGGAATTTCGTTAAAAAAGCGTCAATTACGGCGTTCAGTATAATTGAATGGGTTCCGTCGAAGCAGCTGCTCCCAACCCTGGCCCCATGAAAAGCTGCCCACTCGATAAGTCCCTCTATCTAGTGTTTATTTTTACACAGAATCGATTAAAAGGAATTGCAAAACCATTTATACGAATGATTGAACGATTGCATACAAATTAATATATATAATGTTTTGGGAAAACCAATTAATGATATTAAATATGTGAGAGTAAATCAGGAGCTTATTTGAAGTACAGCTAGTTCTATTGTACACACAGTCACAGAATAACAAGGGTATATAGTTACTGCGCACAACACTATTCATCGATTTTAATTAACAAACACAGCGCTATTTCACGTTTCTCGAAATGCATTTACCGTACTATAATATTCAAACAGCCCATTCGAATAAAACCTCCCGCCAATTGTGAGAACGACAGATCAAATGGAAAAAGTAATAAACGATATCCGTTTTCATAGACATACGGGGTAGGGAACAAAAAAAAGGCTTTACTGCAAATAAAACAGAAATGGTATTCATGCGATTGTATTTTTCATTTGGTTTTTGTTCTGGTGACATAATTTTATCGGAATTTTGTGTATTTGATAGAGACTTTTGGAAGTAATATTGTGGTTTCGATTTGTGAGTACGTTAGTAGTAATCTGGAGAACCGAGATCTTTTCAAACTTAATCAGAATTGAGCGGGAATCGGTTGGATTACATTTGATTCTTGAGGATTTGTGAAGATCTTCATAAATCTTCGGTGTCTATCACTATTCTATTTATCGCCGAGGTGAAAGACTAGTCAGTCAGGGGTAAGGGTAAGGTTCGGCAAGGGGCAGATTGACAAGGGGGTGTCCCATCCTCACATAACTGCCACCAGTATTGGATTGGCTCTTTCGATGCGAATAGTAAAAAAGGTACATCTGACAAAATTAATTAATGTAAAGAACACGAAGTTGCAAACAATCATTTAAAGGCAACTCCGGTAAGATCGTGAGATACACATTTTAAGGGGTAATATAAAACCACAAAAAGCAAACACAACAATAGCGTGCAAACAGGCGTAGCAACCAACACGGGTCCTTACACCGAGCTCAGCACGTTATAGGCGGTCAGGGGACGATTAAAACGCAACAGGCGCGACCGCAACCGCGTTCCGTGTGTTCCGAGCCTGATGGAGTGTGAGGGGATCACGGGGGGGTCACGGAAGAGGGGAGGAAAGGTGGCAAATTAACAAACACGAAGCTCTTCGCGGTAGCACGCATAGAAAGCCATAAAACCACGTATTGGACGGTCAGACGGAGTGTGGCGCTTTCAGCGAAAAGCTCAGCTAAGTGTTTTAAGTTTCATTGAGTTGGCTTCTTCATAGAATGTGGAATTTTAAGAGTAAGAGAAATCGAACTCAACACAGACCGTGTGAGAGAAAATAATGTCAGAAACGAGGTGACTTAAGATTATGCACGCTGCGCTGACTCAAAGAATAAGTGCAGTACTGAAGAAAATGCTGATGATGTAATGACACATTTTTTGAGGTTCAAATGGTGTGTAGGGAAGAGAGACAATGTTGACACATAGTTGAAGCTGAAAACATTGATAACGAGAAAACGTTTCGACAGTAATCTTTCACTCGAATTATACTCTACCTACAACAATCAATCAAAATCCGTATGAAAGATTCTAGCCAGCGCGGTGACTTAGTAGAAAACAAAACAGCTTAAAAAAGCGCTGCACTGCTAAATGTCGCATGGTGTATTTACAAACAGAGCTAACACAGCTCCCGGGGGAGGTAAGGCAGCCCGCCTTAATGGAGATGTACGTTACACTGGATTTTTAAGTGTAGTAATTAAAATAAATTATTTCCAACGCGCTTGAGTACTGTAAGTGCTTGTTGTGGTTATTACACGCACAGTACAGTTATTACCGACCCAGAGGTATGATGCAGTGACGACATTTTGGATGGAATTAGAATTTTTACGTAGTATTCTACGCATGCCCTATTCGAACGCAAGCACCATCACAACCTGTACTGGGCAGGCCTTTTGGATTATGACCCTCCCCAGTGGGTTATTCCCAGCTGTGGGAAGAAACACTGAACTATGAGCATATAGCGTTTTTCTTCGCTTCCATTACTAGTACGAAATGAATTGCGCTGAGTTAAAGCAAGCTGTTGAGGAGGCCTGTGTCGCAGCAATGGGTAGGTATGTTAAAAGACTGATGGTGCAGATAGCTGTACACTAACAGATGTTAAAAAAACATGAATGGCAAAAAAAACTTCTCCAAATGACAGGGGCAGACAACTGTTGCTATAAAATCTTTTTATTTTTATTTTTTTGTTCAAAGGTAATCCCCAATTACCTACTTATGCGTTGTTTACTACCACATCAACAAATATGTGTTTTAACTCTAAGATATCGCAACTCCGGCCCCCAAGATACAGGCGCAGCCTAGTTTGGGTTCCTCTGTTTTTTTTTTTAACTATATTAAATATTACTTGTTACGATTACTCATAGCGCTAAGTTAGATTAAGGAAAAGTTTGTAACAATGGCTTAATAAATTTATTCTTATTCTTATTCTTAAAAGTCTGGATGAAATCTGCCTACAGATGATGATCAGTAAGCTAGCAACTAAAACCACGTTGTTTGTCTAACAGAGTTTGAAAGGCTGTGTGAAAAGTCAGATTAACCTATAAAAAAGTCCATGTAATGGCGAAAAACTACCAACCAATAAATAAATAATCATTCCAAGTTTAACCGAACCAACAAGCGCTCCTGGAGCCATCAAATATGCATCTCTTAATCGTGCCGAGAAAATCAATAAGCATACTGTGCTAACTGTACAGTTTACAACAGAAGTCCATTTAGAACTTCGTGAGTATAAACCGCATCTGCTAAGCGTTTGGAGATGAGTTCCGAAATTTGTAAATACATGGTAAACTTTCGGAGGAATGTAATAACTAATAACGCAAATCTTTAATATAGTGACCACATTTATTGACGAGGAATCAGCTTGCGTTGATTAGAAAGAGCTTAATGTATTACGTGCAATCAATGCGTCTTTTTCGCATCGACATAATGCTTCTTTTTGAACGGTTCTAGCCAATTCCGCTTCGACAAGTATGATCACTAGTAATTCCGAAGTCTTGCTTGTGGTTGAAAGGATAATACCGTATCGTTTCGTCCCCGATAAAATATATCAGAGAGAATAAATCAACCGAAGAGTTTTGGCAAGCCGCCTGTCTATGGGAAACTATGACACATAGTCATGTTAAGTAATGAAAGAATTTGGCAGTAGCGTTATTTCGTTTAGTGCTCTTGCGATTCCCATTGTTTGAATTGGAAAGAGCAAAAGCGTTTATGCAACTGCAAACAATCAAGAATCGTTGGAATAATAAGACCTTGTTCATATTGTTTATTAGGAGGCCTATGTCAATTGACATCGGTGGAGGAAATCATCGTGAAGAAACCCGAACCTATAAAAGTCTGAAATCCACCTTGCACGCTTGCAGCGTGGTGATAAATACTCATACCGTCTCTGCATAAGAAGATGCTTTTGCCCAGCAGTTGGACAGTAATAGGCATGGTATTATATTTAAATAATGCCAAATTTTAACCACTTCGATAACGTGCAATCAAGTAATAAAACTCCCCAGTCTAATAGTGAAATGCATTTGACATGAGAACTGGCGACCATCCATCTGGAGCCATTTGTAACAGCAGCTCTAAAATACTTTACGCGCCGTTCCGCTAACATTTGCGGCAATGGGCGATAAAACATAAATTTTAAACAATAGCAAACATAGCAGTGTTTATGCTGAGGCTAGTATTTACAGGCTAAGCGGTGGCTGAGGACGAGGTATTGAGTCGACCAAAAATCGGGACAATTAAATGAAATCAACAAACGCCTTTCAAAATTAGGTTTTATGGTGGTTATTACCATTTCTTTGGTTTATTGGTTGTAACAATTCACATTTTGTTATTGTACTCTCAGTTTTTTTGCTTCTTTGCTAATTTCAGGAAGAAGGGTTACCTATCAGAATTATTTATTTAACACTGCAAGTAGAAAGTACAGAGGCGGACCTAATGCTATAGGCGTTTTCTACCAGTCAACCTTTAGGGCCGGCGAGTTCTTGAGTGGAGACCACGGATCGGTAAACGTAGCGTAGGACGTCCTCAGACTCGGTGGAGCGATGATCTTTGCAAGGCGGCTGGCAAGAGCTGGATGAGAGTGGCCGAGGATCGTGCTCAGTGGCGTGTCATGGGAGAGGCCTATGTCCAGCAGTGGACGAATACAGGCTGATGATGATGATGATGAACCTTTAGGTGATGCAGAAACAAACAGATTTCAAAAAACATCAAACCCACATCAAATCAAGCCCGCCAAGGGAGAAACTCGCGAAAGATCCTTCAATAGTGCATATGACCCTGTTAGGGCCATAGTTTCTTATCTTACTTTGCGTTATATGGTAGCTAATCAGTCAGAGAATTAGTCCTGGAACTGTTTCATCCATAAATGTAATAAATTTAAAACCAGCCTTTCGCCTGTGGTTTCAAATACGTGTAGGTCAGATATTACTCCACGGGCCTGTGGACGGCGAGTAATGGGCTAGCTCACCGTCCGTCCGTCTTATGACGACAGGCCGTATTCGACGGCGCGTTCGTGTTCCACGCGCGCCTCAAAGAGATGTCAGGAAATCGGAAGGGGTCCAAGAGTGCCGATGCCTGCCAGGGTTGCGGGACTGTTCGAAAGAGATACCGTGGCCCTGGAACACAAAGGGCTAAGAAAGAACATGGATGGGTTTTAGTCAGTACAAGTCTGACACTCCCTTCCGCTCCGCCCAGTGCGAGAGGAGTAATTTGATGATATCCTATCCGAAAAAAAAAGGAAGATCTTCCTCCACGGGACATAATACTAAGATTAAACAAAGAAAATCATGTTGTTACCCCGGTCATGATCATTTCATTCGGACTAAACGGATGAAACAGTGTACAGAAAGATAATACGCCTAGATTGGTACGACCGGGACCTACGGAGAGCGGAAAGCTAACGTTATTACTTTTGAATAGAGTAGACAATGTGCAGCGAAGAGCATTTCCCAAGATGTAGCAGTCTTATGAAAAGTTAAAGTGTAACAAGAGATGACCATTCTATCTTCATTTAGGATAATGTTTATTACAATCAAACGATGGATGGACTGTGTGAAGGATGATGTGGCAAGAAAGGAGGTGTCTGATGAGATGACGAGTAATAGAGAAGTATGGAATAAGAAGACATGCTGCGCCGACCCCAAATGAACTGGGATAAGGGAAACAGAATGATGATGTTTATCATCAATTGATGAAGGAATCTACGAATCTCCGAAGGGCAAGACAGAACAAAAACTATTCATAGTCCCTACACTAACATTTCGTCAGCCCTATGTTTTAGGATGCGAGGCTTTTTCCATCAAACGAGGCTCAAAACTGCTACTGAGACATTTCTCATGTAAAATTCCACACTTTGCCGAGCCTAGGAATCATACCCAGAACCTTTTACAGCAGTAGCGCTCGCGACCCCTAGAGCAACTAGGCAGTATTTCCAAGTAGGTAGTATCATCGTTAAGAGTAGCGACAAAGGATACATAAATATAAACCTGTACTGACTACTGTACGACATTGGCTTCTAACGAAGACGAGTTATAGCTTGCGGAGTCATTAAGTTACAGTTGAGAAACAAACTAGTCTAGAGTTGGTAGAAGAATTAATGGGTGCTTAACTGCTTCTGAGCCAAGCTCTTCATCGAAATTACGGGTTGTTCTGTTTTTTTTTGAAAACTCAAACGTTTGTTAGGTATATCTCGGGCAAATTTAAAAAATCAAGTTGGTTTCACATTTTCAGCAAAAGAAGCGTATGATTTGTCAAGATCCTTGCATGGTTCTGTTATTCTTATGTTAGATTTTTGCATCTGGATGTCGGTTAAGTACACCATAACAATTTAGAGATTGCAACAAATAAACCTTTTTGATATAGGACTCGTTTGTTCTTTATGTCCTGTTTGTGTATTCAAGGACTGTTGTAAGGAGAAAATGAGATCTTAGGTCAACAATAGCCCGGGTGTATCAGCACTAATTTCTGCGAAATATAATCCAGTAAATAGCGTAATCATTGCAATCTCACTGCAAAAAACATGCATGCGAGTCAAGCCATTAGTCCTACATAACTAGTCAACGATCTAGTTTAGTCAAAAAAAGTGATAGAATTAATCAAAAAACAATCTTATTTCGGTAGCGTATAACAAGTTTCGAAGTGCGAAGAGATTGTCCGCGGTTTGCGTGACTCGTGGCGACAGTAGCAGCGGCAGAGTGCCGCTAGGCTCGGGGGTGACAGCCGCGACGCTAATATCTCCATTATTAAAACATAAACTGTGGCACTCTGCGAGACTGCCGCGTGAACGGCGCAGCGTGGTCACCCTTCACTGTACGTATAGTTACAATTTCATCATTTTAGTTGAGAACCTTGTTAACAATTAGAAATCTTGTTTTTTTTTTTATAAATTTTGTATTCCAGGAGAATTCATCACAACAAAAAAATATTTGAATGATTCACATCATCTTCCCACTTTCAAAGAAAATTCACTCACAAAAAAAAATACACAAACATATTTACATCGACACCGATGTTGCAACACGTCACATCACTATTGCACACAGAATCACGCGGCACGTGCACTCATTAGTGCGCCCGACGCCCGACTGACGACTGACACAACACAAGCGTCCACCGTACAACGCATGCGCTACAAATTAAGTCTCCACCAGACAAAAATAGACTTTGGCAAATGTTAAATAAGGGTTATATTACGTGGTGGTTGGGTACAGACACCTGTATAAGCGTGTAGGGGTCGGAAGTGCGCGGTGCAGTGTCATTTCCACTCTTTCCACGTTACTTCCCTAATAAAAATGAGATTTGCCCCGTGGCAGGCGCTTCACTTCGGTAACGCGATTACGCCTGCATCGAACGGCTACTCGGCTTGGCTTAGGGTGGCGGGTGCTAAGTAGATATCGTATAACTTAATCATCCGTTAAACTTAGATGGCTATATTTTTAAAACAATTTATTTTGCTATTTTTATACTTATATCGACATATTTTTAAAATAAATATTTTCTTAAAATAATGAGCACAACACCCTACACCAAATCTAGGACAAAATAAATACTGAAAAGAAGCCCTTATATTTACTTACATAAGTGGCCCGGAAGTCTGACAACCATTATTGCCAAGTGAACCGTAACACCAAGTACCCAGTAGTAATCGAGTTGTGAAGGTCAGTTTACGAAGTCGCTCCATGTAAAATACTCGTATTCAGCCGCATCCGGTAAGACTGGAAGCCGACTCCAATGAATTTGGGTAAGAGGCTAGGCTGACGATATTGAAACTCGCGATGTTGGGACAGGCAGAGAACGCCAAATGCAACGATCCTTACATACCCCTTTCCTTCGACCACGTTCATACATCTAGTCATAGAAGCACACCGGTTTATGAAGTAGGGAACTACATGGCATGACAGTCCCTTAAATCATGTCAAAAATAGAAGCCATAGCTATGAAATCCGTCAACACATGAGCACATACAGGCGATAATTATGAAACGGTGCTTATAAAAATATTATCCGTCTGTCAGTCTCGACACATGATGTATATAAAAGTTCCCGAAATACTACAACGTTGACAGAAACGCATGATTTATCTCTGGCTGGAAATTACGTAAAACTTTTAACGTACTTGGTAAAATTTTTAATTGAGTGGGGCTTCATTAATTTGAGAAATTCATTGAAAGAAAGAAGAGAACGCTAAAGAAATATATGAGTAATTATGCTAATTCTGAACTTGGGGGGGCAGGTCTAGAGACAGTATGTTCTTTTCTAAGTAAGTGATAAGTTTTAACTTTACCCTGATAAAGAATTGATTACCACCATAATAACAATAAATTGTAAACAACATAGTTGTTCACTTTGAATGTAATCTTTACATCTTTACTAATAATATTATAAAGAAGTATTTTTTTTTGTAAGTTTGTTTTTAAGGAGTAATCTTCAGAACTGCTGATTCGATTCCGTAAAATCTTTCACTAACGGGAAGCTACGTTATGCCCGGGGTGTCATTCCCGTGTTGTGATTTCCGTATATAATGGGAGCGAAGCAGCAAGCAAAAGCTAGCGGCCAATAGATACAATACAGCAAAATTGCCATACACAATTTTATACGAATCGGTCTCAAATCTGAACATAATACTAGGTATCAAAAAAAAAAAAGAAAGTATCGATAAAATGACAACGATTCGCTTCACTAACGAGCTCACAGACCTGTTATTGAGTTATAATGTTTCAATTACACAGTCTAGATTTATAGATCGCGCATTCGCCACTGTATACCATTTATGTCCGATTCGTACGTTCGTATTCGCACGGCTTTGTGCGATCCCTAACGTTGTGATGCGAAAACGTTATATTTGCAGTGCCGAGTCGAGTGTTGCATATTATAATGTATCGTCGTTAGTGCTATTTGAGCTTGTTAGTATGTGCCTTCACGCGGTAATTTTAGTGATGTAGAATGCGTTAGAGTATTATAATTAGGGGTAATGATATTGAAATATATTATACGATATATGTTATAATCCAATGAGGTGTTGTGGCGGTGAGTTTAAGAAAGTTTATTGTCAACAAGTTTAAGTAAAAGGCTTTAATGGTTCCACAGTCGGGACGCCGGTGTCTGTGAGATGGAGCGAGCCGTATTCTACCACGTTTACTCAGTACGGGGTCTTTGATATTTGTTTATAGGCTACAACGGTTTAAGAGGAGTGTTTATTTTAAAAAAAATACACAAAAGAATTGATAAAATTAACAGCCAGTGTTTCAAGCTATCTCTGAATTAAAACAACTATAAGCCATGAGAGAGGCCCAGTATTGTGATTGTGCACACTGCCAATATCTCGTAAATGGAAAAGCAGTGACGTCAGCTAGTCCATAACCAACCCAGGAAGAGCACCAAAAACTATTTATTTCAGAGAATGTTTAATAAAAGGTGTCTGTAGTTCCACATCCAATGCCCGTTTCAACGAAATTGTTCAGCGTCAAACGGAAATATATATGAATATTCATGGTGTCTGGTTCCGAACAAAAACTGAAAGCTCTAGTGCGATCTAGGCCGTATTTAAGTTAACGAGCTTCAGCTGTGTCGTACGTATGATAGCGTAGGCAATGTGAGTTAACAATTGATTAGCGATTAACTTGGAGATGCGTGATATGTGACGTGATCCTCAGCATTGAATCAACGCGGCAACCGCGAAAACGAAAAAGAAAAGGTCGACCTAACAAGTCACTTGGATATTTTACGTGCAGAACGATTTTTAGCTTAATAGAGGAAGACAGTGATTACTTTTCATTAATGTGTCAAGACATCAAAATTATTCTTCAATTAATAAATATTACTTCGATAAAAAAACGGTATTTAAAATTACTTTTCACCCCAATCTATTTTGTAAATTTGCACTCATCGGTTACAGGGATCACAAAAAAATAAACATCGACACTTAAACAAACCACTGTCCCATCCCTATGCAATCTGACTTGAACACAGCACTCGTATCATTGCGCGACTAGTGCTGCGACACGTATCTACACTCTACCGCACCGTATAGCCGGTATAACGCGTATAACACACGGACGGGGCACAAGGTGCGGGGCACATCGCGGACGGGGTGCAAAACCGTGGGGCCCAGTGTAACTAGTGAGGATACGGCCGCAATAACCGCTGCGGTGAGCGCATGCGTCCTGTGACGAACAAGGAGCAAGGAATGGTGTAGACGCGGTATTATCTCCAAATTATTAACTTGCTCTATGGTGAAACTTTTAAACTTGGATCAACAGGCTGCTAAGGCGGTCCTCAATCATTTGAGCGAGTTTTTCTAAATGCCATGCGAGGTTTCGATACTTACGAATAAGCGAGGATACAAAACTTACCTGTAACAAAAAAAAAGTTTGTTAGATTTATAAAAGCAAAAGAAGTTATATTATCATCAATATAATTTTGGAAAACACCTGATACTCAGTGCACTTGTATTCATGGTTGATCCGAAATTAAACTTTTAACACTACGCGTTCGTTCTAGATAAGGCACATTTATTTAAGGGTCATCTAACTACACCATAGCCAAGTCATGACCACTTCACAATCGCTCGTGCCCACAGTGACCTCATCCACTCAGGTTACAAAGTCTGTGTATCGTGACCACTCCGCCACAGTTATCATTGGCTTGCCACCCCCCACTGTGTGTGGTGTCTATACAGCGCCTTATAGGTTGGTGTGTGGCGCGAGGGGAAGCGATTAGCGAGTGTTAACAAGTATGTGTCTGAAGTAAATCATATTTCGCATGAACAAATTAAGCCTTAGTTCAGTTTAGTCACAGAAAAAGATGGATTTCTTCCAGTCTAAGAAATATAGATAAGTATGTAGGTAGAGTATAATTATATTTAACAGTTTTGGAGCTGTTCATTTTTTTTTCTTTAATTCAGGTAGAAAACCCATAAATTTGTTAGTATTCCTTACCTATGTTATTATAATTGACTAACACTCAATAAATAACAACGATTAACTTTAACTAATAGAACTTAATTTCGCAACCACCTGAAGAAACCTGGCAACAGTACATGCACTGCGCACAGGTGCCTCATTAGGTCGCCTTCAGTCTTGCTTGCAACAATGCTCAGAAGACTTTTGTCATTGCATATATAACACAACTATGTATATCGGAATCTACTTCCAATCTAAACTGCTGGCTGTTTAGCCAAGTGCCTGTATTTTAGATGAAGCATCCACTTCCACAATCCAGTTATCAGTTACTAGGTAACACAATACCCTAGGTAAGGCTGGTTGTCAGAATTTCGACCTTCTAATCAGAAGCTCGAAATTCTGATCTCCGCTGATGATAATAATAATGATAAAATTGCCTTGTCTGAGTTCGAAACTACGACCTGCAACTCGTATGTTACTCACGTACACAACTCTCGACACAATCATATATGTAATCAGAGTAAAAAGCTAGCAGTAGGTGAACTATCCAAATAACCGCTCGCGTCGCATCCTGGTGACAGCGCGTCAAATAACCAACCAATAGCCGAATGTTGTTCCACGTATCTGCATTGTGTAGTACATACGTGCTCGGGCTAGTGATGAGCCTAACCACTTCGTGTGTGCGTATCGATATTTTTATTCGAAAAGCTCGACGATCTTTTCCCAACCAGTGCAATTCCTGAATGCCAATCAACAGTGGCAACAGAAAAATGTCGAGGCAATGAAGCTCAACGAGTCCCGGAGAAACAATCCAAACCTTTCACTAGTAACTGGTACTTGTTTAGGAGCCCTTTCAAAGTTGAGGGCTACTAACTATATTCTGTAACACACAGATGTTACCCGATCCGAATTTCAGGAATCTAGTCTAGTCTGATGAAGACTTACCAATTTTCATGATTAGCATAAGAATTAACATAAACATCGATCGTGTAGATCTATTTCTACTGTTTTATCCATTCACCTAGTGCCATTTGGACAATTTTAAAGTAGTGATAAAAATGCAATACGTCTTTGAAAATACAGATAAGCTCACAATGTATGATGATGGATCAACGAACATCGAAAATCTAAGCTCGTTGAACTTGTCACTACAGTTCCCAGGTCTAATAGCAACGTGGGCGCTAGCAATACACATACGTATGTATGGCAACGCGACAGCGCTGCTCCGCTAATCACGAGGAAACTTTGTCCCACCCTCCCCCCGGTAGTGGTGCGAGCGATATCGATATCAAACTCCTTTTAGATTGCCCCGACTATAGCTAGGGAACAATTTACAGTGCTAATGTGTTCGTAATTTCGCGATCATATCGGCATGGACATGTCTGGTGATTGATCAATGAATAAACGATTGTGTTTGAGATGAATTGAATTTGAAAAGAATTAGATTGCATTGTGTATATTTTTGGAACATGGCATTAGTATAATCAGTCTGTAATATTACCACTTCTGGGACACAAACTTCCTTTTTGTGTGAACAGGTCGTAATCCAACACGCGGACCCAATAAGGTTGCAACATAACGAATTTTAGTCATGATCTGCCTAGCTTTTTTCTATAACCGGATGCATCTGAGTACCAGTATTTTACATGAAGCGACTGTCTATCTGACCTCCACAACCCAGTAACTGCATAATACGATACCCCTTGGTAAGACTGGATTTCAGACTTTTGGCTTCTGAATACTCAAAGATCTACAAATGACAGTCGGGACCAACGGGTTAACGTGCTTTCCGAGACACGGAGGAAACTCGGTGTGTAATTATGGTCACCCATCCACGGACTAGCCTTGCCTTGTTAAGCCGTGCTTGCAGACGGCTTAACCTTAAAGATCTACCTGTACGGCAGTTATTTTTTAGCCACGAGCTCTACCGAGCAAAATGAATTTTAGATAATAGTTCCAATTTGTAAGAAAGTGTCGCCTTCTCTTAACAAATACAATGCAAGCTTAACAAAAATCATAATTGTTGCACGGAAAAAATGCAATGAGAGGTGATCATCATTTCATAATTCACCTCACCTCAAAATCGCAGAGAACACCACTAGCGGAGCACCAAAAAAGCCAATCGACAAAAAAAACTTGGTAATAAAAACCGACAGTCGAAATTCCAGCACTACACAACTCCGGCCGGGAAGTATGCACTCCGTCAGAAAGTCTACGTGAATAATTCGAGGCAGACGACTGAGCGTCGCGCCGAGCCACGGCCGTTGTACCGCAGAACGAGGCACGGGACTACAGAAGGACTACTAACATTTTTTGGTCTGATCCTTGAACACACACTCGCCTACTGATGTAGAGAATCTGGAATAGTTTCGAGCAGACCTGATGATGTAGTTTGCGAATACGTTTTTGTATCCTGTCCATAAGAGATGTAGAAATGTATGCTCAATTCATAGAAACCTGAGAGACGCAAAGATCTACTGTTTTAGAACCATCGTTACAGGTTTGAGCCTACGCAGATAACGGTGTCAAATCTGCTGACTTAAAAGCTACTAATAAGATAGAATCAGAAGCGTATAAACCTGGAACAGGTTACACTACTGTGACACAATCTAGCCTACAAGCCTAGCTTACAAACTAGAATGGCTTTTCACGTTTTATATGGTTCACATTTTGTCGAATAAAAACTTGTGCCGTGCGGGTTTAGGAAAAGTCTCCTATTCCGCCATGACCGCCATATTTCTGTCTGTAATATTGAGAGTGGTGTGTATGCACACGATATTTGCGAAAAAGGACCTTCGGTCACCCTCTTATTCTGCGGTTATAGCCAACTCTGCAGCTGAATTAATAATAGCACGTCAAGGGGCGCGTTTTATACGTATTTACGATTCAAACCGCTGTAAAGGGATGCGGTAGGTCCAGCTATCTGTGGACCGGTCGAGTCTCAAATGGACTCTCAACGATCTTATTTCGGTCCGGCGACAGGTCGAAGCCTTGAATCTACAACCGTCGTAAAAGACACCTTAACTGTTGCTTTTGTATTTACTTTTCACAATATAAAAAGTTTCGAAACGACATTGTTAACGTGATGGAATTTGTCGGGCCACATCTGCAGTCGCGAAACGACGGGAACATTATAATATTTGCACGAATATTTTCATTGCGGGAGTTTGGATATTTGAATAGTTGTTGTTATGAAATAACTTTGTTTGGCTTTGTATTCAATACCTTCACAGATTTTAACATTTGTTAGCACTTTTTTCCTTAGGGTGAAGGTAGAAATGGCGAAAGCCTAGTACCCAAGGCTTTTAACCTTGTCTATAATTCAATTAGACCTTGCGATTTAAATCGCGGCCAAAACCAACTGCAAAAACGAATAGGTTCCACTTCATCCCTTCATTTAGAACCTTCCCTTTCGTCTTCCAACGGACCGTTTCACCGCTAACGTTCGCGCCGACTTCCCTTTTCACCACTATTACTCGTCTACATTTCCTTAAAGCCCCTCCGCACAAAATCCGGGCCACTTAAGGTCTCAATCGCTACAATAACAGTCTGAAACGGCCCAATTAAAATCTGCCCCGACGCGTTTTCCAACTGTGTTGATAAAATGCCCATTTTTTCCTTAAGGTTCTGTAATATTCACTTTTGTTATTGGAGTTCTGACTTTCGGTATTTTTCGGTAGCTGAAGACATCGTAGGTTATGTTACCAAATTGGCGATGATATGAGAGAAATATACTACTAATAAATAAACTGCTTAAGGTTACTATTACCACTATTAGTTTTTGTAAATGCTTTAAAAAAGCTGGTGGCAGTGCTCAGTAGGTGACTCATATAATATGAAATCAAATCGAGAGAATCTAGCAGAACTTCATCAAATCTCAGACACCGAACACGTTAAAGATAGAAAAGAAACAGCTCCACCCACATGTTTATGAGACTGTAATGGAGTTCTCTTACACAAAAAAATCTTTCAAAAGTTCACAACCCTCACAATATTTTCCAATAGCTTCATAATACCGATTCTCACATAACTTGCGGAATCTTACAATTTCGGCTGACGGCGTTCATTACTAGCATGGCCGTTAGGGGTCGAGAAAAAAAAACGAATTCGGCCCGTAATCTGATGAACGCATAAGTTCATTAGACCGGGCCGGCTCGTAAACCGGCCGCATTAAATAACCCCCGAGCAAGAGATCGTATTTTAAAGTAGGAGTACCAGTGGTTCGGATTTAGGTGCTTTAGAGTTTTAGATGTTATTAAATCTTGCTAAAAGGTTGTGATCATCATTTTAGATAATTTTGCAGTAAGTATTTGAAACTGTAAGTGCAGTAATCTGTAGTATCTTATTAAGGCATCAAAGACGTTTCGTTACACTGGGCAAGCTTTTAAACTCCTAATAAAATACATCATTTGAATAGTGGTCTGTTTGGCAAAAGTGAATGAGTATAAAAAAAATGTTTCTTTAGGAACGTTGTCTGTTATCATGAGTATAATCATGTGTTTAAGTATCGGTCACTAATTACCAGTCACCCTATATAAGCCGCAAATAATTCGCTGCGTCAAACAACAAACAAGTCAGTACGGAGTCACATCGCGAGGTCCGTGCAGGCGGACATCGCAACAGTCCGCGCCCCGCATCCGCACCGGCACGCGCATGCGTCGTAACAACACGTGTCCATTGAACATACGGCACACGATATTTGCTAGAGTTAAGTATTACTTTCTACATGAATAAAAACATAAACTCACGCGTTTTGCCCATGGCGGTAAGCAAAACCACAGAAAGCTATGATGGCACTCCCATTGCTTCTCACTTGAGAGAACCCTCGTCCTAGTAGTGGGACCGTTATAGGTTAATTATGAGATCTTTGTCTGGGCTTCATCAGCCTTAATCGGATCGAGCCGAATAGAGCTTTAAATGGTTGATGAGGTCATAATGTACATTTATTTTAGCTACTAACACAACATGAGATCACACTTGTATTCCCCGAGCGGTTTAAGTGTTACTAAGGCTGCGAAAGACAAAATAATAACTTGCTAAATAAACTAATTTTGTCCGACCAATATCGTCTACGAAGTTTTTCTTCGTAGTTTCTACGAGTCGGACGTATCCTGTAAAGTGTGTGTAATGGAAACGCTTCCCCACTACACATAGCGACCTGGGGATTAAGCGCTCGTAAAAAGAGGGTAGCACGGCAATAACGTCTTGATGCACAAACTCGATTTAACCGCCAACCCCCACCGCAACTAAAACGAGCCTTAGAAGGTGGAAATAAGGTTCACATTCGCGTGCCAAGATTCTTGGCAATGTTTCAACGATAGTATGACACATGTCCATTTAGTGAGACCTTCAGCAGTTCCGTTTGTTTGGCATCATTTCTTCTGTTATTGAGGGGAGAGTCCAAATTGTTCGTATAATTTAGCGCGTTAGTGTCCCAGTGTTTACATTAGGGGGAGTGTTGGGTAAAGTGGACTATCTTGGAGAGCAGATGACCGTATCGGTTTCCTTGTCGAAGGGACGGCAAACAGTGACGTATCGTTATAATGTAGATGATGTATAAGCGCGTATATAATGTTAATGATAAACAATATTCCTACCAGGAAGTTAACGGGCAACCAAACATTTTTAAAATAACTGGCAGTCAGTCTACTGGTGGAAAACCTGCTTACGTAATAATCATCTATCTACCATTACCACTACATTAAGCAACAAACATCGCATTATTCCTTCCTCGTAACTGTTGATATCAGCATTTCACCCCTGTCTACGTAAGTCACCCTTTGAATACGTCTCTAATGGCTTCCGTCACTAAAGACTTAGATAGAGATGTCTTCCTCAACTTACTGACTACAATAATACATTTTGTTATAAGAAAAAACCCCTTCCAACTTGAACATAATTATATCGAAAAGGAAACCTTCCAAGAAGAGACCGGCATCGATACTGAAAACCCTATCCCATAAAGGAAAGGCTTTAATCGATATTTCCTTGAAACCAGTAAACTAAAGATCTCGCCTTGTTCATAAATAAGTACGTCTTCCAACTCCTGAGAATATTAAAAACAGACTTTCTTTCAGCATTCAGAAAATATAGATATAACGAGATTCCCAACAAGTTTCTTGAGCTAATAACAATTTCCCGACGCTGGTGGACGCACAAAGAAAGCTCTCGAGCTGGTGAGCTAGTGTAGCTACTCTACTCGCCCTGTCGGTACACAGAGCAGTAAATACTTGGCGGCGAGTCGACACGATGGCGGAATACTGAGTGGAGTGCCTTTGAGTGGGAGAGTTACTCGTACGAGTGAGCGGGCTAGTGGGCAATTTAAATTAGTGAGTTTTTGTTGCAAGTTGGACTAGTAGTTAGTAAGAAAAGGTCGTCATAATGGAAGTACGAAACCTTAATGAGAATAGAAAGTGCCAGATATAGCTCAGATCGAAGGAACAATGCCGAACGTTGTGGTCTTGGGATGATAAAATTATAACAAACATACTGGACATACAACCAGGTGTGTCCAGAACATTCACAAGATCGCGGATAAAACCGCGTGGTTGCGCCTTGTGCAAACCACGAAAGCTTCACACCGCAGCGTGTGTAAAAAATTGTAATGTGTACTGGACTTCAATAATAACAATTCCCAATAAATCAACGAGCGTAATAATAAAAACAGCTAACATATATGTCAAAGTTACATGTCAAAGAGAATCGTCTCTGATTACGTGTAGTTGCACAATTAGGGATCATTAAATACGACGCACAAACAACGATGAAGTACATGCTGTCGTGTCATGGACGAGGCGAGACTGGCGTTGGGCGCCAACGGTACGCTCGCCGAATACTGAGTGAAAAGTATATGTTTCGTAAGTGTTACTTGTGGAGAGTAACAAGCTGACTATGTATTATCTTTTAATCTTCAGTAATGTGTGAGTAAGCAAGGCCTAATAAGGTAGCAGGTAGATTGTAAAAACTTTCTGATTCCCAAACAATCTTGAGCATTTGACAAACTATATTGAGGTTAGCAATAATCCGATACATCTTAGTAAACAAAGCTATACAAGGTGTTGTTTTGCATCCACGTCAAATTTCAGGAGGTCGTCACAAAAGACATAAACAATCAATTAAAATTACGATACCTAGTTAATTATTAATAAACTCTGATTTTTTTGGTTGTTTCAAGTTTGTCAATATTTCTGAATAACCCCCTTAACGTGGTTTAGGGAACAAGAAATTGTCATTTAAACGTTTGAGATTTTTTGTATGTGTGTAAGCGAGGTTATAGGGCAGGAACCAGACGGGTCGCGTTTAAAACACGGGTGGTTCAAACTTACCGATTTCCGTAAATAAGGAAAAACATAAAAATTACCTACCCATTTTATTATTGATTCGGGACGAGAATCATTAGCATAGTTACCTCCTTGACTTTGACGAGGATGCGTAACAACACCTTGTATAAGGCGCAATTAATTAAGTCAGTGGATATTAACTGTATTAAAATACATTTCGCTGACTACCCTACAAACTTCACAAATAACCTAAAAAACAATGACTAAACATAACAAACCCGTCAACGGCTTCCACTATTCAAAATTCGCGTCGCGTTCAAACGCGGCCGCGTAAGGTCCCCCCTCGTTAAAGGGTAGACTGTACAAACTCAGACTACCCTCATACGTCGAGGTTCTGTTGGCATACGTCGCGAGTTGAAGATAACCGGGCGGTTTAATGTGCTGCGCTGGTAATCTTTACATTGTGCGAGTTCTATCTGCAGGTTTTACTTCGTCTTGTTTATGTAACCTGTGTCCATGAGCATAAAAGCCGGTTGTTCTATGCTGTCTATTATCATGTAACTAACACCGCCTATAATTAATACCAACCAATATCTTTCGCACGGCCTCTTCTCATAAAGAGAAGGTATATGAGCTCATGCTCAAGCATACATCACCACGCATGCTCCAGGTAGATTGTCGATTTCAAACGTTATTTTGTTAAGTAGTGTATTATAAATTCTTATGGCAGTTTATTTTACAGCAGGATATAAAAAATCACAGCACTGAAAACTACGTTTCGTGCCGTGGCCAAATAAATGGCGCACGCAATTATATACGAAACATCAATCACATATCGAACCAATCTCAAAATAGGGAAAACGGTGGTGTAGCTCGCCATCGATCGTTGCATCCATTGTGTATGTACGTGTAAAAGTACGACATAGTCCCTTGACACAAAATAGAAAGCTATAGAAGGACGGCGTGAAACAACGAGCGAAAACGCCCACACATAAACACGCTTTACGAACAGCGAGTGCAAGCGCACTCGCGACCGGCGTTTGTTTGTAATCGCTGTGCGTGCACCGGTTTTCATTCTATGTATGGAGTCGACCTTCTGTTACTTATTTTATAGTCACATGTTGGGCGCCCGTTCCCGAACAAGCCGAAGCAGAGAATGCAATTCGACGTTGTGTTGCCTCCGTCAGTGACGCTGTGAGAGCTGTACCGTAAATCGAATTGGGATTAATTAATACAATTCAGACCGATACAATTCTGGGAATAAAACGTTGTTCTGATTACGATTTCACTTTATTCAAGAACAGGTTTAGGAATCATGAAATATAAAAATCTAGACGTTCGGAGTTTTTTTTAGCTCTTTATAAACTTAGTTTGTGCTTAGTTCGTCATATCTCATTAGTTCATTCTTCGTTAGTCGTCCCTTATTCTTTCTTTCTTTGGACTTATTATTGTTTTATTAATTGATTTTTTACTACATTTTCTCACACTAACACATGTACACCTAATGTACACCCGACACATTATCAAGATACCGATAGGATTCTCTATTAACTGCACAGTACGTCGACACCAGACAGTACGCAAAGGCGACGTACGACATTACAATCCTATACCGTTCGTATCTGCGGGTGTTTAGCACTAATGCACGCTTGTGGTTAGCGCTTGGCTCGTGACAGCGCCGCTAATGGGCTCTGGCATGTCCCTACACGAGTGTGCGAAAGGGTAGGATACGTACAGTCAAGCAAGCTGTTTGGTATACAGGTAGCTCACTTGCAACCACTTTGAAAAGTGTTGCGAGTATGCGGAGTTGCCGTTCCTTTTCCATCTCTCTCTTAGCCAAAGTTGTTAAGCACACAATATCGCCCCGTTTATAACCTCAGACGATGCGACATGTGACATGACATACACAACGTACGCGTGGGTCACTTGTTTCCTTTGCATAAGTACTTTCGCATAATTAATGCAAGCCCGAAATAAATTATTTCATTACTTTTCTCCGCATTAGCTGCCGCAACACGCGTGTCATCGTTTGAGGTTAAGCGGTAAATATGTATATTGGCAGTTCAGTGGAAACATGAATATATTTTCACGTATACTAAGCCGCTCGTTCGACTGTACCTGCACGAGCAGACGAGAGGGTAGGTACGTGTTGAAAAGATCTTTATCTCTGTTTTCTAACTACCCGCGCTGTTAGTTGTTACGACGTACTAGCAGGATAGTACTGACATGCTGTTTACAGGTTTGTTTAAAGACCGGAAGTTAATGATTGTGTGACTATATTAAAGATAAATAATTTGAAGTGGATATTTTCTACCCTCATTTTAACAATATCATGAAAGAGCTGCTAACGGTGTAATGTGTTATGTTTTTTTATGAAAGGAAGGTGGTTTTGGATTGTGAAAGTAGTAAGATTTGCAAGAGAAATATAACATACGACAAGAAAAGACTTCGTGCTGCCCCAATTTTCAAACAATATTTTAGTTGTGCTATCCAGGTACTTTAATAGTGTTAAATTGTTAATGAATATTACAGCTAATCAAATAGTAAGAGACGCGTAATTTATTAATGTCCATTACCTATAAATATTTCAATGAATAAATACAAACAGGATCATTAAACAAAAAGCCAATACGATGGGAATCAAAACAATTACGGCACGAGGATGCATGATGAATGAGGCAGCGAGGCGGGAAAAATAAACATGTCACCACCGTTACGACAAATAACCCTCGGACTTTTGCCGAGCATGCGCCCTGTGAAGTTAAGAGCTGGGACACGATGCTGCTAAACGTAGACAAGATTTGAATTAAAAACTCTGGCCAGTTTAAGTTCCTACAAAATATTATTTACCTTAAAAGAAAACAATAAAACCATAATCTCCGAAAGGAAAAAAAAGACCAAAGAAATGTTTCAGATAATTCTCCGAAGCTTTATTTACAGGAAAGACAAGTTCTGGGAAAACAACAGAGCAAAAATGGCAAGTCCCGCGTTGGGCGCCAACAAAGGCAATTGGCACCCAACAGAGATTGAGCCAAAGGTTTTACTGCAATATTCATTAAATTCTTCCGAGAATCACGAAAAACTCTCAGTTGATAGTTTTAATTACTAAAACAAAGCTTCCACTTGAGTCCAATTTCCGACAACAAGTATTAACACGAGTGAGTGAATGGATGGTCAATCAATTTAATTCAGAAGATTGAAGAAAAATAGTCGCTTTATGAATGGATGTAGCATGTTGAGATTATTTTAAAATGGATTGTGGAGTTCATTCTTATCAAATTTAATTTTCAATAGCATATACATAGAGCATTATTTGTGAGGACATATGATTTGTTATAAAATGTAAAAAAATAGATTTGTAAACAAAATAGGCAACACATCCCATCTTTTCTTTCAAACGATGTTCTTTTGAGAGATACTTTTTTTTTGCAGAAAGACGTTCTAGTTTTGACGTCTGCACTTCAAAGGGATGCACGCGACAAGTGGTTGCGACTTGCGACAAAGCGCGGCCGCTATCAAAAACATCGGTGGCCGAGTGGTGACGGTACAAAGCGACACTCCACTCGACAAAGCACACACACGACAGCTGCACAGTGTATTTTTATACAGAATCGTAGAATTTATTATGAATTGTTGGGTTCCAGGGCTCAGCTAGTCGTGTGCTAATCTCTATTCAGCGACTTGAGTCGAAATAATGATCGTATTTAATTTCCTTAAATAAAATTGAAATGCAACGGCTTATTGAAGCATCAATTGAAATAAATCAGCAGATTTCAGAATCACAAGGTTTAATGGGCCACCCAGAGTTACCTACTCTGAGGACCAAAATAATTTATCTACTACCTCTCTATTATCTACTATTATGAGGATAGTGGAAATATTAGGCAAATTTAAATACCTAGTTTTACTGAACCAAACTGTCAAATAAGCATCGTACGTGAGCGTGCACGCAACAGGAGTTACTATTTCAAGTCAGTATGGGTAGAAACAAAAGCAAAACAACACATGACAGCTGCCCCAGGCTGGGCGCCAGTAATACTCCGTGGGAGTTCGTGTATTGGAATGGGCACTCTGTCGGAAAGTTGAACATTGCCGTGCAGTTAGTATTATTATTAATTTTCAGACTTTTTATTTTATTGTTTACCAGAATTATATGGTTCGTTTCAAAACATTTGATCGACAAGAATATCTTGCCTTTGATAAAGCTAAGCAGATAATGAAGAACAATCTACTTTAGTCAAGAAACCTTATATAAAAAGCAACCGACCTCTGTTTAACATACATATCGTAAGCCAATATTAACATACAACTGTTCAAAGACAGCCAAGTCGTACCATTCTGTATTCAACTAATGGCCGTAACACTTGACACGATTGTTTTCCCCGCCCAGCATACGAGCCTTCGATGCGACGCGGCTTTTATATCGATTACTTTCTGCAGTAAAGAACCACTTTTGTTTGCAGTATTTATTATTTTACTCTGTTGCCATTATTGTTTGAGTTTGTGACAAGCTTTTCGAGCGAAATGTCGTGTGTTACAGGCTTTTTCTTAGGCAAAATGTGAGGTACACCTGAACCTTCGGAAATTACAAGCGTGATGTTATGTGTTTATTCGTAACTAGCTGTCCCGCGCAACTTAGTCTGCGTCACATTTTCCCCGTTTTCGCAAATTTCTCATTGCTGCTCCGCTCCTATTGGCTGTAGCGTGATCATATATAGCCTTTGTCCTTTCCCAGGTTGAAATCTATCTTCTTGCCATTTTTTTTCATTAAGATCCGATCACCCTTTTAGTCATGAAAAGGTAACATACAAACAAACAGAGTGACTTTCGCATTTATAATATTAGTATGGATTAACTCAACAGTCTTTAGTTTTCTTTACGACGTTAATTAACATTAGGTAATTTCATCAAGGATAATAGACAGATAATAGAAGGAGAAAATGTTTCGTTACTTTACAGCAAGAAAACGAGTTGAAACATGAAAAACGCAGCGAGATCATAAGTTAACACAGACAACCAGCAGTATGCTTCGACGGGCAGCAAGTCACGACAACTATGCAGCGGTTGTTGTTCAACCTCGCTGAGTGCTGCTCACCGATAGGCGGCACCACATTCGTAACAAATGGACTGGTTTAGGGGTGTTACACAACGTGGAAAGGTGAACGTTAATGTTTTGTTTACTTGTCGAAACTTAATGCTCATATAAAATCGTATCCTAAAAATTTCATGCTGTGAATTCTGGTAGATAACAACAAACCAAAATGTAAAGTAATAACTCATTAAACAACACCTTTCCATATGGGGGCTATGAACTAAGATTGTAAGCATCATCAAACGCTGAACACCTTTGAGTTTTCGTATCTTGCAAAGCTAGTGTTATTGCAAGTTTTTGTAACCTTATTCAAGAAAAAGAAGTTCTTAATTCGATTTTTTATTAATCAACTAGCCTATGCCCGCGGTTTCGCACGCGTGGAGTTCGGTAATTGTCCCACAGGATTGAACTATCGGGCTAAAAAGTATCCTATGTCTTAATACAGGTTATAAATTACCCGTGTGCCAAATTTCATCCGAATCTGTTCAGTAGTTTTGTGTGAAAGAGCAACAAACATCCATCCAACCTCACTAACTTTCGCAATTATATTAATAACAGTAGGAATTGCATGAGCCCAGTGCTGTGCAAGTCTTTCTCATCCTTTTACACTCTTCTTTCCCTACGATGACGTCGTCCAACCCATCTCGCATAAATACCTCTAAGTCTGTTCAATTACAATTATCAAAGACATAATCCACCATGCTAATTTTATTACAGTCCACAAACCCCGCTGTTACTAGGGAAGTGGTCAATAAACGGTTGCTGACTAAATAATGTACGCTAACGAAGAAGTTGGGAGTTCCACGGGCCGTGAGAAGCCACACGTGGCGCCATTTTAGAATATAAGACGGTGGTAAGTAGTACGGGAAAACCCAGGAACCTTCTCGTAATAGTTGCAACTAATCATAGGGCGGTAAGTGGTTTACAAGCTCCTTTGCAAGTGAAATGACAAGAAACTGTAGGGGAAGAGTCACATCATTTAAAGAAAGGAAAAGTAAACTGAAAGAGTCACAACATTGAAAGAAAGAAAAAGTGAACTGGTTTTTTTTAAGGATGTGAAAACACGTAAATTCCTAAAGGGTGTAAAACACCTCTTAACGAAGCCGAAAGGCACTGGTTCTCCCTGTCATTGCGATATTTTTTTTGTTCTACAACATACCTGGGAACCTTCTAGTTACGGAGATATTAGGGGTCAAAGTTCCAACTTTTTGACAAGTATTTTTTTAAATACAAGTTTTTAATTCAAGATTTTTACTTTAGACACCTCCACGACCCCCGTACTATTCAATTCGTCCATCAGCACAATGTTTTGAGTGCGTTACTTTGATTCTACCACAAAACATGATTTTACACCCCCCATGTACAGAATGCTTGGTTGACGGCTTCCGTGATGAGGAGATTTACACCGTGTATTTCGACACAGGTGGAGAATGAAGAAGCAACCTATCATAAGTTCGTTATTTGAAATACAAAATAATCTTATGCCTTTTTCCATGTGGAAACACAGAAACCAAAGATCGCCACCTGCTACGAACTCTTTTTGCCTCGTCCACGTTCATACATTATCGTTATTTTACTTAGATTTAAATAAAATAAAAATGCTTCCAACAGCTTATTGATCAACTGAAGCTTCTAAAAACTAACCTGCATACAACATCTATAAGGGCACATTCAACCATTACTCAATACTAGCGCTAGTAACTATCTCATTTCTACATGACAGAGTTAAGTCTTTGGGTCAAGTGATCCCTTCGTAAGTCGCAAAGCTTATTGAATTCTGCATTGTTAAACACGCTATCACGGCAGATGAAGTAGTTTTAGTTACATGAATAACTTATGTTTTAATTATACGCTTCTGTAACAAACAGTTTACGACCTCATGAATAGCGTTTGTAACTAGCGGCAGCGACTAGCACCTCCAATTAATGCCAGCAACTCGCACCAGTTACTAGCATCAATAACCAGAGTTAGCGCCAGAGACTCGTATCAATAAACAGTGACCGTGCCTCGCACCAGTGACTTGCGCCAATGACTCGTACCAGTAACTCGCGCCAGTGACTTGCGCCAGTGACTCGTACCAGTGACTCGTACCAGTGACTCGTACCAGTAACTCGCGGCAGTAGCAACACACCAGCAGTAGTGTAGAGCTATTTTCAGTTTGTATCGGTATGTTCGCGCCCCAAACGCTGCTGATACTGTTACTGGTTTGTGGCTATGTGACTCAAAGGTGGAACATCGTTTAATACCGATACATTTTCCGCCGGAAATTATTTTGTGATGGCGTTGAAGATTTGATAGAACAAAAATGTAGTTGGAATTAAGTTACGAGCGACAAAATTGGCGTTGACCTCTGATTAAACAACATAACTTATAAGGGCCATCGCTCATGGCGACTTTTTGTAGCGATGCTGACGCGCGTTTACGAAATGCGCGACTGCATCGCTACTAAAGAGGGGTAGTCGCATTTGCAACGCGCTACAGAAGCGAGCAGTATCGCGACTGTATCTATGCAAACGCGCGAGAGCATCGCTACTGCATCGCTACAAAACGTCGCCGTGAGCGAGGGCCCTAAGATCTGTACTCAGATATCTAAGACAATTCCAGTTGGTTGTATATGCATAGCAAAAATGCAGATATTGTATTTTTAGTTTAATTTGCAGATGCGGACATCGGTTTTTTTTTATCGCGGTTCTAATTAATTGATGCACAGTATGCTTGGTGGCCGTTGATGGCTTTGGAAATGGTTTGTATGCACCCTGTTTATTAAGGTAAAACAAATATTCAATATTCAATCAATGTAAAGCAATCTGTGGTACCGAAGATCGAGAGAAACTGCGTAATTATGTCTCTGACAAATCACAGCTGTGTTGAGCGCAAAGAAAATACGCCGGCTTCCAATCGGCACCGTCTATTGTCTATATTTCAGTGGGAAGATGTGGGGGCAAGTGTGAGCGGGTATATAAGCTGAGCGGGGAGCGGTTATTATAAAAAAAATACGGCTTATACCATGACTTAGACTTCCAAGGTGCTTAGAAAAGTACTAGATTACGTCGTTTTGAGCTTTTGTCATTCTATTTCGGGAACGGCAGGTAAATACTTTAGTACATTGAAGCATCGCACTCAAAAGTCCCGGTACGGTAAGACAATTATTTCAATACGACCCAAGATAGCATCAACTATTAAGATAGGAAACTAATTTGTTTTTTCATTTTATCAACTCGGAATAACCCACTGCTGGGTATAGACCTCCCCTATTTCTTCCACAATACCCGGTTCTGTGCGTCCCTTATCCAGGTGTTTCCCGCGACTTTGACGATATCATCGACCCAACGAGCTTTCGGACGTCTGTTATCCAAGAAAAAATATATATCAGAATTCATCACTGAATTGAAATAGAACTACCACAGAAACCTCACCCACAAAAACCGGTTTCAATAAAGCCTCGAAACTCAAGACCCGCTGCAACAGGAGCCCCACCTTGTTCGCAGCTCACAGCGCCACAAATGGCTTTCCAATAATCCGGGCTTTGACGCGCCTCCGTCCGTCCGCCGGAGACGACCCTCAAATTAGTACGCCAGCTATTCTACAATGTCCTGCTGAGAGATGGCGAGATGGTGCTAATCTTTGCGGCTTACTATTGGTGAGTGAGATTATTAATTCAGCTTTGAACTTGTCGGGTAAGATAATATTCTTAAGGGTTCATTGGAACAGGATTGCACAAAAACTGTTTTTAAGTGAGCAGAAGAAGTTCTATCTTAGTATGTTAGACTTCACTTTACTTTCGACTTATACAGGGTTATTTGTAAAACACTGACAACCTCTCAGGACAATGTTACTAACATCATAATCAACAACTTTTGTTCTATGAGTTCTTAAAATTCATCATATTTTATTTCATCAGATTTTCATACAAAAATAAAAATATTTAAATGGAACGCTCTAAATGTTATGACTATGCTTCCCCCGATATTATACTATCGCTTTCATTTGCTTCGCATAGACTTCGTGTAAATGTATGGAAGAGCAGATTTTTATGCTTCTATCTCCCTTCCTGTCTGTATATTGACGTAATTATAAGAATTACTCTGTTAATCGTATTGACTAGTAGAAGTAAGACCGAATGCTAAACCTCTAGTCCTGGGTTTGATCGCCGAGTCAAACACAGATTTATTAAATATCGTAGTGATATTATGTGCTCGGGGCGGGACGAGTCTATCGTTTGTTGTGTTCAATGTACCCCTTCCTTAAATATAGGCGTGATGTTACATACGTAATTGTATATACACCTCAAAGCAGACATTGTCGTTGACGCGAATCAATTCCGTCCGCGCCGCGGAACAATTGATAGCAGCAAGCGGATCGATGAAGGCTGATCACTGAGTGGTGAAGTCGCAACAAGTGCCCTAGCTATAGCTAATAGGTACAGATT
The DNA here is from genome assembly GCA_963082945.1 of Cerastis leucographa. Classification (NCBI taxonomy): domain Eukaryota; kingdom Metazoa; phylum Arthropoda; class Insecta; order Lepidoptera; family Noctuidae; genus Cerastis; species Cerastis leucographa. Next base: position 20,615,863 of record OY720355.1, read on the forward strand.
AGTTTAATGGAAGACGTTAGAGTTGACACCTGACATTGTCATTGACGCGGATTGTCCGCGCCGCGTAGCATCCGTCGCGGGATAATTGATAGCAAGCGGATCGATGAAGGCTGATCACTGAGCGGGGAAGTCGCAACAAGTGCCCTAGCTATAGCTAATAGGTACAGATTAGTTTAATGGAAGACGTTAGAGTTGACACCTGACATTGACGCGGACTGTCCGCGCCGCGTAGCATCCGTCGCGGAATAATTGATAGCAAGCGGATCGATGGAGGCTGTCTATGACTGAGTGGTGAGGTCGCAACAGGAGGTCTAACTAATGTGTACAGATTAGTTTTAAGGGAGACGTTGGAGTTGACACCTGACGTTGTAACAGAAGCGGCTTGTCCGCGCCGCGTCGCATCCGAAGCGGGATCTTTCGTAGAGGCAAGCGTTCGATAGGGGTACGTATCCCAGCGGTGGGAAAGTTATAGGTTGCTGTAGTTGATCGATAGCTTTGACCGGTGATGAATTTTGGATACTGTTTTAACCCCAAAAATTTGGACTACATCTCATGTGCTAGCAGTTCTAACCCTACACAATCTAGGTAACACATTGACGTTATAAGATCGATATTTCTAAATGCATAGACTGGGAGTTGAAAGTATAAACGCTACCAACGTAAATAATACCATAGGGAGTGAGCATATCTGAATACGTAAAATCGCTATAAGCTTATCGCCGACACCAATCCAAACACAATATATGCGAAATACCAATATGTAACGTTATCCAGACTTCCTCCTGTCATCACAAACTTTACTACACAAAAAGGACACATGTCACCACTTTCACAACACAAAATATACCGTATTACAATGTGTTGAGGTTGGAATTAGAACAGAATGGAGAGATTTTTATGTGTTAAACCAAGAGTGGATAGGAAAAAGCTTTTTTTTTGTTGTATTTAAATGATAATATTTCGGTCAATGTGTTTGAATAAAAAGGTAATGTGATGTGAGAAGACATATTTCATTGAACATCGGTAGTTTTTCCAGCTTAATACGTTTTTTGTGGTAGCCAGATTACAAAGGCTTTTAAAACTAATCTTTCAGAACGGGTGATTTGATTGACAGTCGTTATTTTAGGGAACCAATCACAATATTTCACTATTCTACCAATGAAATTTTTCAGAAAGTTAGTGTTACGACATCGTCACACATGGAAGCTTTTTAAATGCACCCAAATATAGATACAGCTAAATCTATTGCTGAAAAATGTAGTCGAAAGCTTTTAAAATCTTATAAACAGAAAACTGACACAAAAATCGCATTAAGTACTTTCCTCCTCCGACCTTCCGTACTTCCGTAACCCGAAAAAAGAAAATCTGTAAGAATTAAGTAATTTCCCTATTTCCATGAACAAAGGGTAATAAAGTGCGCGCTCGGAACTCTTACTAAAGACGGTAGATGCGCGGGGGGAGGTAGGTGTGACGTCACGAGATAGGGGGGGGGGGGGTGAGGGGGGACGCCGTCAGCGATACTCGCGCACTTAAGATGGTGTATTGTTGCCGGTAGGGTCGGAAAGGGAGATAAACTAGGTTGGTTACAGATGGAGTAATCGTTTGTTGGGTTGGAGTTTTGTGCCTACATGGTCGGGACGACGTTTGAAAAAATAAGGGGTAACGATAATAAACGTAACATCACCATTATAATCGTGGTATCTATGAAATAACATGATCACATTAAATTATTACGATTTTGGCCATCCGTTTTATATAGAATTAGACATCAACGAAAAAAATAACGCTTCTTCCTTAGGTATTAAAGTTGACACGCATTTCAACATAATTTGAAATATTCCGAAATAAACGTAAACAATTAAATAACCACTACGTCTATTGCATCTAAATGTATTGCATGTACTTGCCTCGAAGAGGTAATTTAGGTGTAGGTACAAAACTTCACCCTAAGTCCTTCTTACTTTACTCTTTGACGAATCATGGCAAGGAGGGTAAGCACTTTATGGACATCCACAGGTGGTGAGCCATTTTAGCGGCTATATTGTTATGCGCCTTATTAGAGCCGCGCGTCGCCAGCGTTCCCAGATGTGAAAGCGAATTTGGGGTGAATGTTGGTGTTGTATTTTGAAGTATTTGTTTTATTTATTTATTTATTTATTTATTTTCTCCATCTTACGACTATCTTTACAGGTTTACCTAATGCGATAGTGTACACCATAACAATATTAAATTTTGTAACTAATTACAAACAATACATTCTTTGTGAACTCACTCAAAGAACAATTAAATATATCTACGTCTACGAGGTTGAGCGTGCGGAGCGCACGCGTCAGTGGCGCCTCCCCTAACAAATTGGTCCGCGCGCGCGGCACCGCCAGCAAGCGTGGCTGCCGACGTCGCCCCACGTACCTGTCCGGAACACACAGACCTATGTACCCTAAAATATCCGCATTATGTACCTTCCCTCTGAGTACCCTGAATATGTACGAGGTGAGTGTGAGATCCCTCCTGACCCTCAGTTCGTTATACCCAACCATACCCAAAACAAATAACGTTGGGTACATAAGCGGATAAAATGGGTATACACCATACAATTTCATATATAAATATCTCACAAACTTGTTTTGTACTTTCTCCAGCATGTACCTATATTTAGATTCATGTGGAGCCCAAATAATTGCGTTACACTCTAATTGACTTCTAACCAAGGCATTATATAAAGCTATAACCGCTTTTATGTTAGTGAATTTTCCCACCATACGGAGCATAAAACCTAAATTACGATAAGCTTTTTTGCAGCAGCTTATGACATGATCACGAAACGTCAGCCCCGTGTTGAATTTCACCCCCAAGTCCCTAACTTCCGTAGCCCTAGCCATTTGCAACCCATCCAAATTATAATTATATATAATAGGAGCACGCGCGCGAGAGAAAGTGATTGTTACACACTTTGAGGTGTTGAACTGCAAGAGGTTTTTCTTGCTCCAGGTCACCACTCTGTCTATGTCTCGCTGAAGCCTCTCGCAGTCATCCAATCCTCTTACCTCAAGTGATAGCTTGAGATCATCAGCGAACAGCAAACACTTAGCGTCTTCAACAACTTCTGGCAGGTCATTAATCACGAGAATGAACTGCAAAGGCCCAAGGTTGCTGCCTTGACTCACCCCAGACCTGGTAAAATATGGCTCTGACTTGCGCCCCGCATATTCCACATATTTTGAACATTTTTTGAACCAGTTTGATGGTTGAGTGAATGTCATGCTCATCAAATGTCTCGCTGATGGTGGCGGGTGTGTCGGGTAATTTAGTTCCCTTCAATATGGTTGATTTGAGTGATGGCTGATATATGTTCGTGAACGGGTGCTCTCAGTTGTGACTGGTCCTATTTTTGAATTATTGATATCTTTTACTCTGGAAGCTCTTAACTTCCACGTATTTCTATATCGTTCTCACATATTTGTAATTTTCAACATGAATGATGTTACCTAGATTTTGTAACCTTTTTTTATTTAAATGAGTGTCCATGGAGTTTCTGGCCCATTCTTCTCCATTGGATTTGCGCGTTGGAATGGGCAACTACAGTATTTCACAAGTGCCTTGTGACTGGGACTGTAGCTTCGTGTTTTTTGTTTTTTTTTTTTACTTTCAAAAGTGCCAGTAATGGTCTGAGTGAAATAAATGCTTTGAGTTTGAGTTTTCCATAAGGGTTGATGCGGTTTTACTTCATAAATACATTTTTTCTTAATAATTGTAAAAAAATAACAGCGACAAGCTGGGGTAATTATTTTTAACAGAAATTATGGCAGCTTTTGTCCTACATATTTTTATTTAGGTGACTCGGAAGCTTACATCAATTTACGCGCGCGATTAACTGTTGGCTACTATGTTTTAAAGCGAGCATTCACATTAAAATACGTACCAGTATTCTCACCTGCATCTGTTTAGACTGGAGGATGACCCTAACATAATTTGGAAAAAGCTGGACAGACGATGACAACGTGTTTTAAAATACATTTACGCAATTTATATTTGCCGGTTTTAGTCGATACTAAGACTTCTCAACGCGCTGCCGTACTTCCAAAAAACTTTTTTTCTTCATAAAACCGGACGTGTAGTACCGTTATTTATCTAAATTTTTATAAGTAAATGTAACATAGGTGTGTGTAAAGGGTAGACCGATTTGTCTGCTCATAAACACCCACCCGTAATAACTTCAGTTTATCCGTGATCATGGCGCTTGCAACAGCGCCATAGTATCGGAAACCAAAACAAATAGTTTGGTAAATATCCCGTTTCCAGTGTTATTGATCAGTGTAACATACCTTGGTCAGGCTTCTCGATCTTGTTCGGCGTAAGCCTCCGGTCCGCGAGCGCTGAACTCGGCTGCTTCGGACTATTCCGTTTCGAACTGCTGCGAGACATCACCAGGGATTGAGGTATCTGAGAATAGAGGACACGTGTAAGGTGGTTTGTACATGAAGACGCATACAAAAGTGTGTCACTGTCGCATGGCAAATCAAACTTCTTGACGTCTTGCCTACTTTGACGCTCGATTTTTATTGACAGTTTTCTGTTCTTCTATTCTACCCCGACAACCGTCACGCTATCACTAACTTAATTTTCTTCCATGTAATTTATTTCTATCAGTCATTTCCATTCATCAACATTGATAGTGCCGAAGATTCTTATTAGTGATGTGCAACAGAATGTTAGAATTGAATATAGTGCACAAAAAATCAATTCAGTCCTCGGGCGGCGGCAGTTGTACTATACTCACAAGTTTGTCGGAGCGGTCCCCGGAGGGCAGGCGCGCGATGGTGACGTCGGCGGAGTCCTCGGGCGGCGGCAGTTGTACTATACTCACAAGTTTGTCGGAGCGGTCCCCGGAGGGCAGGCGCGCGATGGTGACGTCGGCGGAGTCCTCGGGCGGCGGCAGTTGTACTATACTCACAAGTTTGTCGGAGCGGTCCCCGGAGGGCAGGCGCGCGATGTTGACGTCGGCGGAGTCCTCGGGCGGCGGCAGTTGTACTATACTCACAAGTTTGTCGGAGCGGTCCCCGGAGGGCAGGCGCGCGATGGTGACGTCGGCGGAGTCCTCGGGCGGCGGCAGTTGTACTATACTCAAAAGTTTGTCGGAGCGGTCCCCGGAGGGCAGGCGCGCGATGGTGACGTCGGCGGAGTCCTCGGGCGGCGGCAGTTGTACTATACTCACAAGTTTGTCGGAGCGGTCCCCGGAGGGCAGGCGCGCGATGGTGACGTCGGCGGAGTCCTCGGGCGGCGGCAGTTGTACTATACTCAAAAGTTTGTCGGAGCGGTCCCCGGAGGGCAGGCGCGCGATGGTGACGTCGGCGGAGTCCTCGGGCGGCGGCAGTTGTACTATACTCACAAGTTTGTCGGAGCGGTCCCCGGAGGGCAGGCGCGCGATGGTGACGTCGGCGGAGTCCTCGGGCGGCGGCAGTTGTACTATACTCAAAAGTTTGTCGGAGCGGTCCCCGGAGGGCAGGCGCGCGATGGTGACGTCGGCGGAGTCCTCGGGCGGCGGCAGTTGTACTATACTCACAAGTTTGTCGGAGCGGTCCCCGGAGGGCAGGCGCGCGATGGTGACGTCGGCGGAGTCCTCGGGCGGCGGCAGTTGTACTATACTCAAAAGTTTGTCGGAGCGGTCCCCGGAGGGCAGGCGCGCGATGGTGACGTCGGCGGAGTCCTCGGGCGGCGGCAGTTGTACTATACTCACAAGTTTGTCGGAGCGGTCCCCGGAGGGCAGGCGCGCGATGGTGACGTCGGCGGAGTCCTCGGGCGGCGGCAGTTGTACTATACTCACAAGTTTGTCGGAGCGGTCCCCGGAGGGCAGGCGCGCGATGGTGACGTCGGCGGAGTCCTCGGGCGGCGGCAGTTGTACTATACTCACAAGTTTGTCGGAGCGGTCCCCGGAGGGCAGGCGCGCGATGGTGACGTCGGCGGAGTCCTCGGGCGGCGGCGGCTGCTGCAGCCAGTTGTACTCGCGCTTCTCTACCGGCACGCCGCGCCGCGAGTAGTCCTGCGCCTGCGTCCTGAGGGCGGAGGACTAGTTACTACTGCAGGGATACTTAGCTAGAGTCTACTGATTACAAACTTATCATAACCTTGCATGTAACAAAAACTCGTGCCTGTGATCCTCGAAGAGTTTAGCAGAAGTGTGACCTGATAGAACACCCACATTTCGGCAAGAATCTAATAACTTTTAGCATGCCTCCATCTCCCTTACGACTACATTTTCAAATCCTAGGAGAAGTCTCAGATTATAAGTGGCATGTGCTGTGTGACTTATCAAAAGCGTTTGATTGCGTTGACCACAATGAAATGATCTGTATTGTTGTCAACAAATTATACCACTTTGGAATTCATAGACGATACTACTGATCTTGTTATTTTCTGCTTATCAAACTGACAAAAAGTAAACATAAACGAGGCCACGTCCTCAGAGCCTCTAGTCAAGATGGGCGTGCCCCAAGGTTCAATTCTTGGCCCTTTCCTATTTTTATTTTTTTATGAATAATGATGATCCTTAAACGATACCTTAACTTGTCGTATATAATAGTAATGTTTCTTATAGTATATTTTCACAAATATTACATAGAATAAAATTTTACTAACCTTAAGCTTTCATAACAGTCTAAACATACTACGGCATAATCGCCATTTTCTAATAATAATGAATTTTCAGTCCGCCTTTGCACTAAGAATGGGAATTCCTGGAACAAAAAAACGGTATGTTATGAATCTTAATAAAACTCTTACAATCAAAAATTATCATCCTAACTAAAATCGCAAATTCACAATCAATTCAGGATATCATTCTGAACCCATCATACACACCCACAATAGATAAAAATCTTATCCAAACATTTTGATAGTGTATATTGCACTTTTAGCTGTTTAGTTGTGATATGTGGGTACCTAAGGATATTTTCCTTTGGGCAGTTTGATCCTTTTGCTTCATCTTTCAGATGGCGTCATGGTCAGTACCATGTAATCAGAGTGATCTGTGATTAAGGACTCTCATTTGTCCGCGACAACTTAGCAGTTAGCAGTGCGCTTGCCGCGCCGCAGTTGAGATCAATGTTGCGTACTTCATTTCAAAACTAAAGGGAAACATGTTATATCTCCCGAAGGAACATGATATAATTAGGTACCTAAATAAAATAATAAGAGATACCTGCTGCATTTTTTCGGAGCCACTTTTATTTTCGAAACGGGAACTATATTTTCTATCACCAAAATTTATATTTGTCATCAAGTTGTATCACCTAATAAATAGATCTATCGCCACGAAATATTTTCGTTCTCAGATAAACAAAATTGTTCCCAGGTATGAATTATCAGTAAAATAAGAGATCGATAACCAATAAAATTATATTGCATTACATGAATATAAACTTCGTTCTTATAATAACAGTTTTGTTACTTAAATAATAGCTCTGTGCTCAGAATGGTAGATCTGTCACCAAATAAATAGATCAGTTCCTTAGAGACATAGGCCACATCAACTCGGACAGGTTAGGTTCGAAGGGGATGGCGGGGTCTAGTGAGCGAGCGGAGCGAGCGAACTAAGACCCCGACATCCCCTTCGTGTTAGGTTACTTTAAACTCTGCAGAGAGAAATAGGAGCCCCGCGTAGCGGGGCTCCGTCGACTACTATTTGAACTTAATGCAATTTTCTAGTAACATAATATGATTTATTGGTGATCTCTTTAAATTAGTTTGCTTAAATACTTATTAGGACACACCTATTATAATACATACAAAAACATTTATTTGGTACTAGACCTTATATCTCAGGATTTTAGGTGATTTATTGTGGAACTGATTTTGCATTGTTTGGTGACTACATTTTGGTGACAGATCTACTATTTTGAGGACAAACCCTATTATTTAAGAAACACAAAACTAATTAAATTGGTGATAGCTTAAATGATACCCTTTCGAAACTAGGAATAAACAATGCACATAATTCTTAGCAGTTTTTCTACTTTAGGGTCCTGTTGTTGTAATCGACGCTTTTTGAGTCCCACAACACAGGACGCATTTGAATAATAAATTGTTCGGTGTCAAACGCGCTCATTGTGCAGTCTATAATCACGTGCGCGCTACACTGTCGCGCAATTGATTCTGTCAGCGCGACAATCGCGTGACTGTCGCGCTGCTAAAGTCGCCTAAATGTGAAAGCGGTCTTAGTGTCGAAATATATGAATATGTATGGATCACTTACTTTAATAGGTAGGGCTCTAACTCGTTTCCTGTAGGTTTTGATCCCGCACAGGTGGCAGTGGTAGTCGTGCGTGTTGTACACGCGCCGCTCGGGAGGGTAGCCGCCCAGCGCTTCGTATCTGTCGCAACAACAGGCAAGTACAGAATACGACAGAACGAAAATAATAACAAAAAAGTCAGTTATTCTAATTTGTATAACTTACCTTTTTCTTATTATTGTATAATTGGATTTCTCGTCTTGATAAAAAGCTAACTCTTTGAGGAAATGATCATTGAATGGTCAGGATTTGAGGAATAACAGCTTTGGTATATTTGATGGTCTAATTTTAATATCATTAAATTAATATTTGGGATTAATTCTAAGCCTCCAGCCCGGTTTCCAACAAAGCGGGGAGAAGGTCTGTGGGAATCGGCAACTGAAATAAGTTGAAATTTTGATCTTACTCAATTTAAATTTTCATCGACACGCTAAGACGAAAATTAGTTGAAAACCACATCGCGTCTGATCTAAATTCTGTAATTTTTCGAAACTTGCGTCTCCTCCCATGGTCTCAGGTTATTAAATAGTTTATTTAACTTCGTAGGTACTCACCTTCTCCACTGACTGAGCAGTGAGTGGTAACAGAAGGTACAGACTAGAGCCGAGCCGTTCTCACGCAACTGCTCCGCGTTTGGATGACTCTGTCGACAACAGATCACATTATTATAATAATCTTTCTAAGCGTGTTAGGTTATAACAGCCAGTCTCAGCGGAGACGAGTTATCAGAAATATTTTAGTTCACAATTATGTGTGCAAAGACACAGGTGCTCCATATCTACGTCACCGTCAGTCTCATAGACCTCAGGGACGGCAGACCGACCCTAGTCTGGATAAGCTAATGAGAAGATCCTCATGGAGAAACCAAATAACACTTGGGAATCGAACCCTGACTTCAGGAAGCTCGTCGCGTCGCGTCGAAGCAGCAGTCTTTTTCAGTTTCGTCCACCATGATATCATACGGACGATTTATACAAATCCAATCTACAAGCTATTGTTTTGCATCCTCGTCAAATTCAAGGAGGTAACTATGCTAATGATTCTCGACCCGAATCAATAATAAAATGGGGAGGTAATTTTTTTTTTTCTTACATACGGAAATTGGTAAGTGTGAACCACCCGTGTTTTAAACGTGGCTCGTCTGATTCTCGTCCTAAAACCACACTTCCACACATACAAACAATATCCAAACGTTTATTCTATAGTTTCTTATCCTCTAAACCACGTTAAGCGGATTATTCTGACACACTGACAAACTTAAACAACCAAAAAAATCTGCGTTTTTTTTTAATAATTAACTAGGTACCGTAATTTTAATTCATTGTTGATGTTATTTGTGACAACCTCCTGAATTTTGACGAGGATGCAAAACAACACCTTGTATATTTTTTGTATAGGAGTTTATTATTTGAATAAATCACCTGGTGTGTGAGTAGACAAGGGAAGTAGGGCGCGTTGCCTTGCGGCTGGCCGTACAGGATGCGTGCCAACGTGAAGTCAGAGTGCAGCCCGCACAAGAAGCAATAGATTGACGTACATGCTGCAAAAACAACAGTTATTAATACCAGCACAATATAGATGGGTAAAGGAGATCCAGTCTATACAACGAGTAAAAACAGCCGCACAATCACATAGACGCGGAATCGGCGTGTAATGTTCCCACAGCTTGAGCACACGCCTCTCTCTACAGAGCAGGCTCCACACGCACACGAGCACGAGCGCATGTGTGCGTGGGCCATCACGAGGACTACGTGCGGCTTGTTGTGTGATCTACGTGTGCTTGTGGTTTGTTTCACTCACTGTACAAAGCCGACCTTCTATACCTATATACTTTGTGATTTGAATGCCCGTTTTTAACACTCGGCGCCATCTAATTAATGAATGCCAAATTATAACCGCTCTCTTGGACGATCAGCTCAGTGCTGCGAGTTGAAATTAATACAGGATAGAAGAGACACGAACGATAAACCGTTTAGCACGTATTCTGTACATCATTGGCACAACTATACCGTCCGCAATTTTGATTTATTATCTCAGAAACCATATCACTTACGAGATTCATCACTTCTTGTTTTTTGTTTGTAATCACTTACTCGATTGACATGTTTTATCGTTGGCGGCCAAAACTAGTTTCTTATTTCAAAATGGCGTACGGTATAGGTGTGCCGGGTCCCATAAAACCACTAAATAAATACTAAATAATCCTTAAACACTTTCAGAACCACTTTTAAACTGTTTCCTACAAAACTGCAATTCTTACACGGGCAAACCGTATGTAACCATTTTTTTTTATTACTGATGAAAATTTGGATCAGAATAATGTACTGAATATTTTTTTTTTTTTTTTTTTATAATGTCACTATTGCAATCTATCAATTTTACAGATATTCAGCAATATGTTTAGGATTTTATTAGAGGGCTTGCACGAAAGCCATCCAGTGACCGCTCCGTTCGTTCTTGTACCTCTCAGATAAGGTCTTGAGGAATCTTTCTTTTTAGTCTACGAGCAACTGTTTGGGTGTTCATTAGATTGACTGCCAGCAAATTTGGATGATTAGTGATACGATTTTTGTAGGCTTTTGTCCTTTCCGAAATTACTTCTATAACACTTTTGACATAGAGGTCGTGATGGAGTCTAATGTTTGAGACATACCAAGGTGCGTTTGTTATTAATCTAAGTATCTTTGACTGAAATCTCTGTATTATTTCGATGTTTGATTTTGCTGCTGTTCCCCAGAGTTGTAGGCCATATGTCCAAATGGGTTTTATTATGCATTTATAAAGCAATAGTTTGTTTTGTAGTGAGAGTCGCGATTTTCTATTTAGTAGCCAGTACATAGTGCGCAACTGTTGGCCCATAGCTAACCGCTTAGTGAAGATATGCTTCTTCCAGGTTAGTCGTCTATCCAAGTATATTCCAAGATACTTGGCGTGATCGTCTTGCGGTAGAGGTATGCCGTTGAGAGTGACGGGTGGACATGTTTCTTTCCTGTTTGTGAAAGTAACCTGGACAGATTTGGTTTCGTTGGCTTTGATTCGCCAGTCTTTGAGCCATTTGGATACTTGATCGAGACTGTTTTGGAGCTTTTGCGCTGCAATGTCTGGTGAATTATCCATTGATAGAATTGCTGTGTCATCAGCAAATGTTCCAGTAACTACTCCATCAGTCGTAGGGAGATCAGCTGTAAAAAGCAGATACAACGTGGGACCCATGACGCTGCCTTGCGGAACTCCAGCTTTTATAGCATATAAAGACGTCAACTCTTCTCCTTGTTTTACAAAAAAGTGTCTGTCGCTTAGATATGACTTCATTAAGTTGTAGAAGTTTATAGGTAGGTCTTTTTTTATTTTGTATAGAAGCCCGTCATGCCACACTCGATCAAATGCCTGAGATATATCCAGGAACGCTGCAACACTATATTGTTTCGATTCAAGAGCTTTGTTTATATGTTCCACTAGTCTGTGTACTTGTTCAATAGTACCATGTTTACGACGAAAACCAAACTGATGATCTGGTAGTAATTTGTTTGCGGCAATAATCGGAGATAATCTGTACTGAATATAAAATGTACTGAATATGTGGTAAACTTTTTAGCGTCGGTGTCCCATCCACCTTGTATTATAATTAGGCATTCATTTAGATTTCGCTTTGTGTTCTTGAAAACAGACAGAGGTGCTTATGATTATGTCAGTACCGCGTAGTTAGGTGGCGTTGTCACACTTGACGTGGCAGAACAAGTTCAACGGATTGTCATCAGTCTGTCATAAGTTAGGAGATGTGGCGGTTTTTGTAGAAAGCTATGTCCAGATGTAGCCGTTGGAATGATGATGGAGTTATGTAGGATGTACTGTAACATATCTAAACGTTTTAATAAAATAATTTAAAAAAATACGGAGCCTGTAGTCCAGCCATTACGAACAGACACACGCTGCTTCTTCATTTTAGACTTTATTTCGACGTAGCGAGGTTGATAATCTTATGGCATTTAAAACTGAATCGTGTTGATGATTTTTTAAGTCGGGTTTTGGTCACACAACGTGGGTCTTAATGGTCGTCCACCGCGTGAATCGATTGGCCAACGTTGATTCCAATCTTTTTTTGTCGTTGAACATTATGGCGTTAGGCGTTTTAATGAAAGTGGCATGATTCTCTCACCATTATTACTAGCGACGGTCCGGTCGGACGTGGTGGAGGGTGGGGTGGGTATGATGCGCTCGCCGTTTATCGACGAGTTCGCCGGGAGGGGCGACGGGATATTATATCTGGAACAAACGAAGGTTCGTTTAGTGGTCGTCACTCGCCGGGCCTCCTGCGGGCAGCCGGAGGTCTCACCTGGCGGTGACAGACCGCCGGGGTGGCGAGAAGAGAGCGGCGCTCGTTACGGTAAAGTTTGTTTATCGTACCTGAGCGCGCTGCGCCAGCGCCGCTGGCGCCTCCTACCGGACAAAATGTCAACTACACATAGGCGAGTTGCGTGCGCGCGCTCGCCGCCATCACGCCTAGACCGGCAACCTAGCCTAGGGCGCCCGTACTCGCGGGCACAGCACTGTCCCCGCGGGCCCTAGGACGCTGTCCATACCCCTCCAACCACGCACCCCCTTACGGTGACGTAGCGATTTCCCGAGTAAGTTCGGTTAGTATATCGACACGTCTCCCGCTGCTCGTCTCCCACCGGACCTCTCCCGGGGTGCTGGGTGACACATCACTGCAACTACGCACATAGGCGCGCCTTGTACCACGCGTGCCCTTTAGACCCCAGCCTATATAGGCCATCCAAGGATGGGCCCCTTTTTATGGGTTCAGGTATCGACGCCGCGGTCCTCCAGCTCCCACTGCCGCGCCAGGTGTCGCACACAGCGGGAACAGGCCCGCGCACACTACACATTACCTCCTATGCTCGAGCGGCACGCGCTCGGCGTCCATGAGCTCCCACTGCCGCGCCAGGTGTCGCACACAGCGGGAACAGGCCCGCGCACACTACACATTACCTCCTATGCTCGAGCGGCACGCGCTCGGCGTCCATGAGCTCCCACTGCCGCGCCAGGTGTCGCACACAGCGGGAACAGGCCCGCGCACACTACACATTACCTCCTATGCTCGAGCGGCACGCGCTCGGCGTCCATGAGCTCCCACTGCCGCGCCAGGTGTCGCACACAGCGGGAACAGGCCCGCGCACACTACACATTACCTCCTATGCTCGAGCGGCACGCGCTCGGCGTCCATGAGCTCCCACTGCCGCGCCAGGTGTCGCACACAGCGGGAACAGGCCCGCGCACACTACACATTACCTCCTATGCTCGAGCGGCACGCGCTCGGCGTCCATGAGCTCCCACTGCCGCGCCAGGTGTCGCACACAGCGGGAACAGGCCCGCGCACACTACACATTACCTCCTATGCTCGAGCGGCACGCGCTCGGCGTCCATGAGCTCCCACTGCCGCGCCAGGTGTCGCACACAGCGGGAACAGGCCCGCGCACACTACACATTACCTCCTATGCTCGAGCGGCACGCGCTCGGCGTCCATGAGCTCCCACTGCCGCGCCAGGTGTCGCACACAGCGGGAACAGGCCCGCGCACACTACACATTACCTCCTATGCTCGAGCGGCACGCGCTCGGCGTCCATGAGCTCCCACTGCCGCGCCAGGTGTCGCACACAGCGGGAACAGGCCCGCGCACACTACACATTACCTCCTATGCTCGAGCGGCACGCGCTCGGCGTCCATGAGCTCCCACTGCCGCGCCAGGTGTCGCACACAGCGGGAACAGGCCCGCGCACACTACACATTACCTCCTATGCTCGAGCGGCACGCGCTCGGCGTCCATGAGCTCCCACTGCCGCGCCAGGTGTCGCACACAGCGGGAACAGGCCCGCGCACACTACACATTACCTCCTATGCTCGAGCGGCACGCGCTCGGCGTCCATGAGCTCCCACTGCCGCGCCAGGTGTCGCACACAGCGGGAACAGGCCCGCGCACACTACACATTACCTCCTATGCTCGAGCGGCACGCGCTCGGCGTCCATGAGCTCCCACTGCCGCGCCAGGTGTCGCACACAGCGGGAACAGGCCCGCGCACACTACACATTACCTCCTATGCTCGAGCGGCACGCGCTCGGCGTCCATGAGCTCCCACTGCCGCGCCAGGTGTCGCACACAGCGGGAACAGGCCCGCGCACACTACACATTACCTCCTATGCTCGAGCGGCACGCGCTCGGCGTCCATGAGCTCCCACTGCCGCGCCAGGTGTCGCACACAGCGGGAACAGGCCCGCGCACACTACACATTACCTCCTATGCTCGAGCGGCACGCGCTCGGCGTCCATGAGCTCCCACTGCCGCGCCAGGTGTCGCACACAGCGGGAACAGGCCCGCGCACACTACACATTACCTCCTATGCTCGAGCGGCACGCGCTCGGCGTCCATGAGCTCCCACTGCCGCGCCAGGTGTCGCACACAGCGGGAACAGGCCCGCGCACACTACACATTACCTCCTATGCTCGAGCGGCACGCGCTCGGCGTCCATGAGCTCCCACTGCCGCGCCAGGTGTCGCACACAGCGGGAACAGGCCCGCGCACACTACACATTACCTCCTATGCTCGAGCGGCACGCGCTCGGCGTCCATGAGCTCCCACTGCCGCGCCAGGTGTCGCACACAGCGGCTGCACGCCAGCACGCGAGCCCCGCGCGCGCCGCCGCCCGCGAGGCACGGGAAGTGCATCGCGTGCGAGTTCATGTACTCCGCCGACGTCGACAGCCACTCCATCGACTGCTGCGGGAACAAGCCCGCGCACACGTAACATCTGGAACCGAACAGAATACAATCAGACTAGCTGAAGGACCAGAACCCATCAGAGTCCGTGCGGGACCGACTTATTGGTAGATTTCGAGCCACAGCGACTGCTCCCGAGCTATCTGCATCAGGCTCGGAGGCACCAAGAAGCCGATTCTTGCCGGCTTCCCTTTGGGATTTAGGCACTATACCTAGTGTCTACTGCCAACATTTTTCATGTCCAAAAAGAAAGCAATACGGCGCCAAGTAAGCCGACGCTATCATGTCAGAATTCATGCTCGCATAGACGCGGTCACGTGACTTTGCGGCTACCAGCAGCACCGATTTATAGGAACAAGGTAAGACGAAAATTATTGAGTTAAGACAGGAACAGAAAAAGATTGTACGTTAACGAGATGGAATGATTAATTGTCAATAACGTATTTGAATACTAGATTTTATAGTTTGTTGTCATCTACCTTAAATAAATTATCTGTGATTCCGAGCTTTAATTTAACTTGCAATGTTTGAGAGGATCTCGTGGCTAAATTATATCAACCGCACGGGTCGATGGTTAAGGTTGCTTGCCGAGGTTGGTCCGTGGATCGCTGATCATTATTACACACCGAGTTTCCTCCGTGCCTCGTTAAGCACGTTAAGCCGTTGGTCCCGACTGTCACTTGTAAATCTTTGACAGTCGTTACTAGTCATCAGAAGCCGAAAGTCTGACATCCAGTCTTATCAAGGTTTACCGTATTAACCAGTGGGTTGTGGAGGTCAGATAGGCAGTCGCTTCATGTAAAATACTCGTACTCAGCTGCATCCGCTTAGACTGGAAGCCGACCCAAAGATAATTTGGGAAAAGGCTAGGCAGATGATGATGATGTTTGTATGTATAAAAAGCTAAATTAGAACCACTTCCCGAAGTCCAATTGAGCTAAAATTTGGCACACACCTTTGGTTCTAAGAATAATACATTCTTATAAAATACATAACTTAATCTTGCAGCCAGGATCGTCTCCTCACGAGGGAACTTCGCAATATTTAGCAGCACAGACACAAAAATTTGTATGCACTTTCATATTTGGTGGATAAACATGAATTCTGTCATAAACTCACCCTGCAGCAAGGATCGTCTTCTCACAAGAGAAATCCTCAACGGTTAATAGCGTAGACACGAAACTTTGCATAAGAGTTCATATTTGATGGATAATCACGATTTGTATCATGAAGTCATCCTACAGTCAGGATTGTCTCCTCACGAGGTAACTCCTCAACGGTCAATGGCTCAGAGAAAGTTAACACGTGTTTATACAAAGTTTCATGAAACTTTGAATAAACACGCGTTAACTTTTTATGAATAAACGTAATTCCTATGGTTACCTGAAGCTTGTCGAGTGAATGGCAAATGCTATGAAAATTAAACGCGACAAGCTTTTGTGAAAACTATCCTTTATCGTTTTCATTTACTCAAAGATATATTTTCATTTTTTCACTGCGTATATAAGCTTGTTTTTAGAAAGATTTTTTTGCTTAAGTATATTTTTTTGTTTTAAGATCCTGTGCATTTAATTGTCACAATGAATGAATTAAAAATGATGAAATTAATTATTAGTGTCCGACCGAATGTTCGGTTTCGGTTTCGGTCGAGTTTGGGCAAAAAAACGAGTTTCGGTTAAGTTCGGTTTCGGCGGCAAACTTGCCAAAACCACGACCGAAACCGAAACTGCATTCAGGAGTTCTCGCGCTGCGATCGGTCATTTTGTTTTGTTTTTTGTTTATTACTTAAATATTAAGTACTTATGCCGAAGACTGCATAGCCATGTGATAAAAAATTAGGGTGTGAGATAAAAAAATAACGACTGACTGATTATAATAACCTTTTCTTCATTTTTTCCTCAAAAAATGATCTTTGTAGGGAAGTTTCGGTTTCGGTTTCGGCCGAAACTGAGACCGTTGGCGAAATTCGGTTTCGGTTTCGGTTTCGGTCGTAAAAACCAGTTTCGGTCGGACGCTATTAATTATGAAAAAAAGATTAAGTTGGCTCCTTCGAAAATTTTCGGTATTTTTATCATGGGTGTCATTTTCGTGGTTTTCGGAGTCACTGATAATGAAAGCGACGCCAAAATTAACAACGGCGCCGACGTACATTTTTGGTTTTTTCATCATGGGTTAAATTTGGGTTTTCGGTTAAAAATGCGATGACGAAAAATAAAATAAAAATTCAGATTTGAATGAATTTGACCCTTCGCCACTGATCTGCATTCAACGGATTCCCATGACATCATCACCTGCCTAGTCAATTCCCAACTATTTTGGGGTCGGCTTCCAGTCTAACCTGATGCAGGAGGGACTGCGTATCTGATCTCCACAACCTAGTTACGTTAGATAAACAGTTAAAACTGACTTTCGGGCTACTGAATACCCGTAATGACGAATGACACTTGGGACCTTGCGTTACGTTCTTTCTGAGAAACGGAAGGATCTGGAATGTAATTTTTGGTCACCGACAACATGGTTGAAAATCGCCTGACACTTTTCGTCAAACATAAAGTGCATGGAAGCTAGCTGACCTGTACAGTCCCATGCCATTCTCTCCCGACACGATCTGGCTCTGCGGACTGCTCGACAACGCGTTCGACGGCCGCTTACTCGACTGACTCGAACTGGACTTGATGTCGTATGGCTTAAACCTGCAACAGAAACAATGTGTTAGCAATAATCCAGTTCCAGATTTTTAAATGCAAATATATGGAAGAGCTAGAAATTTTTGATTTTTCAAATTAAGAATTTCAATATACACGCGGTTGTTTTATTTTTGCTTTGCTTTTTATAATATTAACGCATCCAGTCAAAGAATAGCACTTGAAAACTTGTTTTTTGTACAAGAATTAGGCGTTTTTTTCCACCGAAATTTTTGTTTTTTGTAAAGTCAGTGTAAAGCCCGGTGTAAGTCAGTGTAAAGCCCGGTGTAAGTCAGTGTAAAGCCCGGTGTAAGTCAGTGTAAAGGCCGGTTTCCACCAAAGCGGATAAGAGTGCAGATGCAGTGTGTATTTTAACTGTTGTGATTCTTCGACTCCCGCACCTTTCCTCCCCGCTACGCTCGTCTCCACTTTGGCGGAAACTGCGTCTAAGTGTAACATTCCGCAGTCAGGTCATTAGTGCCCGCTATATATATATTCGACGTTCTATAAATTTCATCGGAGAAGAAACGCGAGACTTTCTTAAACTTACCTAATATTGTTGGTGTGTGTGTTGTTGTGCGCGGCGTTCGGCTCGCCGTTCTCGCCGTACGCCGGATACTTGTGGGGGATGCTTTTGTAACACGACGCGCATATTTGTACCATGCCTGCAACCAAACCATATATTATTTTCCTGAATAGGACTAAACATCCAAAGGTTCTGGTAGAAACATGTTACAACATACTCCCGAAAATTTGACTCCCAGTCTAGATCCAACATTAGTTACGT
Organism: Cerastis leucographa; assembly: GCA_963082945.1. Taxonomy (NCBI): domain Eukaryota; kingdom Metazoa; phylum Arthropoda; class Insecta; order Lepidoptera; family Noctuidae; genus Cerastis; species Cerastis leucographa. The sequence continues at coordinate 20,634,390 of OY720355.1, forward strand.
CATCATTACTACTACATCAGAATAAAAACACGAGCTCACCTTGTGGACTAATAGGACTGGCATCTGGATGAGGTTTGAGCGTCGTTATAAAAGGGTAATAAGGTTCTCTTTCAGGATTAGGACAGCAGTAGACCAGTCTCAGTTGCGAGCTTGGGGCACCGACCCCGCAGACATAACAGACAAAACTAGCGGTGGTGGCTGGCGCGGAGGGCTGACTCGCCGGCCGTTCTAAGGAGGGAGAATGTGTATTGTGGGCTACGAGGGACTTGTCGCCGGAACTGGCGAGGGAGAGGGGGGAAGGAGGAAGGAGGGAGGGCGGCCGTGTTCGTAATGTGTATACTCGCTCGTTCGCCGGGACGGCCCGCATCTGTAACAAGGAGAAAGGTTTTGTTAGAGGCTGACGACATGAAATCACGCATGTGATCTCCTAGGGTTAGGCCGAGACGTACTTGTGGTACTAGTTACGTTTAAATTCCATGCAATAGGTGGCAACTTATTGCCGTCAATTTGAAGTAGATTCAATACATATTTGACTCATGACAAGCCACTTAATTATCGGATACATTCCTAGCCTTAAGCAGTTTACCTCGTTAATTGGGCTGAAGAGGTAGCAGTGCGATGCATATTTACCTAAGTAATCTTAATCTGCGCAATATTAAACCCTGGGAAAACTGAGGTGACACCCGCGCGGGATGACGAAGACACTAAAGATTATAATTGTAAAGTGTGGTCAATGATGAAGAAAACAGTAAAATTAATTCCGCATAAATGGCGCTAATTGTTTGTTACTTTCATTCAGCTACCAACTGTTTGTTTGCGCAAAATATTTTGTCTGGTCGCCAATTGGCCATTTTTATTCAAGATGACTTTGACAAGAGACAAGCACTCAGCGCTGCCTTGCGGCTAAAAGCTTCCAGTAAACTACCCTGAAACATCCTTAACCACTACGATTATTTGACGGAAAAGCCAGTATTCCAAAGTCTAGAACATTCTACTGACACATTCCGTCCTAGAACCACGTGCACGTCGTCACGCAGTCATCGGGTTATCAGCGCCGATCGACCGCGCCGGGTCGCTACTACGATACGCTAACGCTACACAGACTAGTAGGCAAATGAAACGATCATGTACGGTATGACGTGAGTGAGAGCGCCTGCCAATAGTTGCCACGTTGTTTAGATAAGTTTACCACGTGTTTTGTTTTTTTTAACACATAAACTAACATCGTCATTCTCCATCCCTTATCGAATATTATTTCGGGTCGGAATGTTTTCTTTCATACTTCTCTATTCGGGTTGCGCCACAAACACAGCGTGATGCCGAGCGCATCTATATCATCTAGCAAATGACGATTCTACATGCGTAGCATGACCACTGCAGAAACGAGTTTTGTCTACGGAAGATTCGAAATAATGTCAGATAAAAAAAAAAAAATGTTTATGTACAAGTTTTTAATGTAAGATTTTTACTTTAAAACACCTCCACGACCCCCGTACTATTCAATCCGTCCATCAGCACAATGTTTGGAGTGAGTTACATTGAGTTCTACCACAAAACATGATTTTATACCCTCCAAAAAAAAGTCGTTTCCCAGCAATAATTTTTGCGTAAAGTTACTTAGTTTCATGTACAGAATGCTTGGTTGACGGCTTCGTGATGAGGTGATTTACACCGTGTATATATATATGAGGACTCCATTCGTCTTTTTATTATTCTTTGAACAGTTCTCAGACTGCAATATTTGATTAAGAACATGTTTGATCACGTTCATAAAATGGCATACTTGTATGAGTCAACATTTAATTTTCCATTGTTCAAATAGCTTACTAGTATAGTCTTTACATTTTTCTTAAATATTTAAATGAAAGTCAAAGTCAAAGCATTTATTTCAATTAGACCTTTACAGGCACTTTTGAAAGTCAAAAAAACAAAATAAAACGCGAAGCTACAGTCCCAGTCACAAGGCATAATAACTTGTGAAAGTACTGTAGTTGCCCATTCCGTAGCGTAGATCTCTATGGAGAAGAACGGGCAAGAAACTCCATGGACACTCTTTTAAATCAAAGTATGTGTAAATTGACAACTTTCCTCTAAAGTAAACACACCACTTGTCCAAATGCTATTAGTGAGTGTGTTGCTAAAATGACTGCAGTTATCATAAGATTATTTAAAATGGTTTCATTGTTACAAAAAGTTCTGAGCAACGATGATGCAGCGGAAAAAAAACCGGATTAAAAGGTATGAATCGTATTTTATCGAAATCAAATCTTTCACTAAATTGAATCACTGATAGCGTTGGCACAGCAATTATAACTCGATCCATTTTTCGTCGGCCTTATCAGTAGATACTTATCTCCACCTAATATAACGATAAATAATTTTAAGAGAATTATATTATTATCTATGTTTACTATAACACATGTATAATTAGGTTTTAAGATAAACGGCGTTATTTTAATGCTGGTTGATAACAAATGGTGACACTATAAAATAATGTAGGTCGTAGTATAGCCCCTTGTGGAACGCCACATTTGCTATTTGGAACAAAACAAAATATATTTATGATTTGACCTTATTTTGACGTCATTCTTCTTAAACTAAACAAAGTTGAACTAAGCTCACATTGTTTATGTGAAAAATAAGTAGTAGTTCCAAAATAAGATAGCTACCTACTTAACTTAAGCTTTCTGTGTCAAAGACCTTACCTAAGTTAATCTTACATAGTTGATAAGGTTTTGCCCTACAGCGTTTAACGAATGCCATTTAATTAATTTTCTGCCTCACCTAATCTCCCCAGTTGTAACATGCGATACTGCATACTGACCATATCTGCCCATATTACAACAATAGGCACAATATTGTAAAGGCTATCGCTCGACAGTCGATCTACCCTCTGATCAGCCAGGTCGGGTCACAGGCCACATTCAAATCGTATAAACAAACGATATCGCTGCACGACCAAATTATCGATGTAATGAGTTAGGAATAATTCGAGAAAGCTTTGTCAATAAACTGATTACACTAGCATTAACTAAACTGGTACTTATCTTTAAATGTTAAAAACTAACGCAAAGTTATATCAGAAGTATTACGACATTATTAATCAGTTACTTAATTCACAAGTAAATAATCTATCATTTTAAAATCAATGCATACACTATTGTATTTTATCTCGACTATTCTGAATACTGATACTGTCAACCTGCATCATACTCGTACCACTGCTGGACTTTTGTCCACTGTACTAACCCCGAAACTGGTGTTCTTACGTCTTAAATGGTTTTATTCATATGTTCACTTTCATGAATATTTAATGTTTCTTTTTTTTTTTTTGGTAATATCATATCTTGGTATACCTATATGCCCCTTTCGGATCGGACAGTTTTTTTTGACATACCTATAGTATTAACCCATTCCTCGTTTCGTTTCTCCCGAGTTCATTCTACTACGAAAGCTCCTAAATGTTTCAAATGGCAGCTACATTGGCCAATCTGATAATCAAAATAAATTCTTTGATGATTTAGTTTTCTAAACAACAAACTTGTTAATTTTAGCAAATGACTCAAGTGATATCTCTGAACGAGCATAATAGTTAGTGGCGATAATTTCTATAACAGTGGTACAATAAGTGTCAGTATTACGAGGGGTCAGCGCGTTATCTAGTGTCAACACTTTTTCAGAGTGCACTGCTCCTAAGAGGTCGCTAGTTCATGTAGGTGCTGCAGATAGTAAAAGCTTTTTATTATTACATATTGCATGTTTAATAGTTTTGTTTTCTTTATTAATTTATGCGGCAGTTATGATAACGTCTATTGAATTTATGTGTTTGGTTATACATGTTATAATTTAATTTCAATTATATCTACGTTATTTACTACTGTAACATAACATGTCTTTAGATAGCAAATACTATTCAAACTATAATACATTTCAAATTCAAGGGAGGTAAAAATAAAATATCACTCCACTATTCCCAAAATGTCTACTTGTTGATAAATTAATCTTTTAATGTTTTAGCCTAGCAGGGAAATCAAGGTCAGTTTAGTTTTTCAACGAGACATTTGTGCAACTTACATTACCATATTAAATACATGAATGACTCACCAACTAGTTCATTATAATTTAAATACTATCATCATTATCTCTTTTATCACACATCCGATTAACATATATTTGTTCTCCAATATCTTCAGGTGGTTTTCATAAATGTCAAAGTGGACTATCCAAAAATTCAAATACACTAACAGAAATAAACAGAAATAAAATCCAACGTGTCGCCACATGTGAACACTAAGTCATAAGGAAGATAACGACCGGAATGATGGTCTGATAACAGATGATAATGATCATATGTCAGCTTATCTTAAGTGTCGATATAATATTTAGAGATATAGAGATAAAAATAACACAGCCAATAAAATGTGACGTGTGTTTGGGTTCCAATGTACAGGATATTTCGGAAGTTTTTTCAATTCTTGTTAACCATCTATCTATTCACTCACAGACAATCAGTGCGCTGACTAAACTGATGTATCTAAGGTCAATTAATATGACGTGAGGAATAAATGAGATTGAGCACTGATTGACACAGGATTTTCGAAAAGTAATTGCCGATGGGAAATCCCGTCGTGTCTACGACTTGTATGCATAGTATCTCAAATCAGCTTCTGAAGTTTGTTAAGCAAAATAATATGCACCTATGACATCGGCTTTCAGAGGCCAATGTATGATGACAATAAAGGGAAATTACATTTAAAAAAAACTGTATAACAAAGAAAGATAACAAACGAGACCTTTCCGATAGGGATTACCATTTACCAGTTGATATAATCTAAACATTTATTACTAAAAAGTTGCGTGTATTTCGGCATTAAACAGATATGTAATCGCATAAGCCGATTTTCTTTGATAAACGATGAACGTTCGAAGATAAAATGTAAAAGCCTGATAAAATAACGTTATATGCATGGAACGACAAAGTTAAAAATAAGGACGTAGCTGACAACGCATTCAACGTTTTTGATGAATTAAAAGATGTCTATACTCAATGATTTTGAAGTTAATACAATGAAAGATAAGTTGTGCTGAATGAAGTAGCGATTGCAATTGGTTTGGTTACCTATAGAATACATTCAATATTATACGCAAACATTAAAGCACGTAACGAGAACGCGGCAGGCCCAGAAGGAGATGGCGGGATGAGTTGGACTCATTCTGTAAGGATTGGCCTACATTGGCACTAGATCGCGGAAAGTGGAAGGAGGGAAGTGATACCTTTGCTCTGCAGTGGGACAATATAGGCTTATGATAATAAATTTAAGCACGAAATTGCTTCATGGGTCTATTCGCCACAAGCGCTACGAAGCAACAGGTCTTGGGTTCGATTCCCATGTGAGGAAAAACGTTAGTTGATGCAAAAAATCCGTGGACCTTCATGCTACAGAGCATGATGGAGTCTGGATTGCTTATTATGCCATAAGGGAAGTGAGCACTGAGGAAGGTTTCTTGAAAATTCACCACCCAAAGGGGTTAAAGCTGTGAGGATGTGGATGCGGGTTTGTAGGAAGTTCGTCGATGGGAAATCTTATGGCAGTCTTTCATCTAAAAACACTATTTTCTAATTACATTGAGTCTTGTATTTTTTATTTTTTTGTAATATTTGCTATGATGGGATTATGACACTATTTGATTGTATTTTGTTGTACCATTTAGTTTTAAGTATACTCTAAATTGGATTGTTAATTGCTGCTATACATGCTGTGTTTAATGGACGAATTTAAAATCAATTGATGCTGGGTAGCGTCCGACATCTTATATTTGTACGCCGTTAAGGCAAAACATGACTGTAATAATTATAAGTTAATGTAACATCTTGCATGCTATGTGTGTGTATACTCATGTTTTGGACAAATAAAAATTATCTTATCTTATCTTATCTTATCTTGTCGACGTTACAGATCACAGAGTGATTTGACTACGCTTATAACAAGTTGGATATATTAACAATATTAGCGAATTTGATATATTGTGTTTAAGTAAATCATTTGTTGTTTTTTGAAGTGAAACTTCCTATGCAACTTCCAACAAGTTTAAACCATGGAAGGGGAATATTTTCTAAAACTCACTAAGAGATGGCAGTATTACAAGATTTGTGACTACGTAGTTCTACTAGGTACGCAAGATGGCGTGCAAACAGTCATGCTTTCGAATCTTCGGTGTGACCAGCCTTCGCTCAACTTCCATGAGTAGAATAACCTCGATAAACTTATGTAATAATTATGTAATAAAAATAATACAACAAGAAAACAACAAAATATTATTAAGAAGCTCAATAAAATAACGAGAGTAAATGCGTAGCACTCGAACGCATGCGTGTATTATTACGAAGTTTCACTTCTTCCGCGCGGAGGCACTCCTCACTCCACGCACTATTTTTTTTTTTACCGTCTTTCATCCTCTATCCCTTTTAATTCTCCTTGATAAGGTATACAATAGGTACCTACTATCGTTGATGATATCTAACCTTACCTTTCCGGTACTTAGGTATTAAATTTAAGCGATAAAACCTTTCAGGGGATTTTTGTCTTTATCTTAAGTATGATTAATAAGATTATAAGTTAGCGCGCATACCTACTTCTTTTTGTACATCTATTTAAGCCGCAATCTCCGTACTTGCACTTCTAGCCAATTAAGCTGCGTTTCCATCTGAGATGTACGCGTCGATAAAATCCACCAACTTGATAAATTTATTTTCCTATAGTCTCGATTAACATAGGTCTGGCGGAAAATGGCTAGAGCGGAGCGGGGGCGGAGCTAGGTATTTGCGACAAAGAAGAAAACCCGCAACGCGTTGTAGTAATAAATGGATTCCGCGATTATTGATCGAAGATTCCGCGCCTTAATCATTGAGAAAATCCATTCATCCATATCGAAAGTGATAATCAAACGGTTTCATTGTGAAAGTTGTTAGTCTCTAAATGGCCTATTATCCCTTTTATTTAATTAATAAAACAACAATGGGAGCGGTCAATTTATTTGCCACGCACGTCACGTGAAAAGATAACTGAATTGACAAAGTAAAATTTAGAATTCTCATTATCTACTAAATCCTTGTGTATTAGTTATTATCAGATAACGTTGTATCAGCTGACAAAATTCTGCATTATGTCTTTTTTTACAAGCCGTGCGAAATGACGAACTTCTGTAAAACCTTACACCCTATTCAACTCCTGCAATCATCAATACCATCATTGGGAGCCTTGATCAATGTACTGCTGAGTATAGGCGTCCTCTCTTTCATGCCATGCTTCCCTATGGCCTTAAAAGTTCAGAACCATTAACTTTTAAACTATTGTCAGATCTACAAAGATTTCAAACAAAATCATAGATTAATTTGTAAAAGGAAAAAGTGGTTTTATTTTATTAATAATAACTTTTTGTTTTAGGTTATCAGCAGTTAATTATAAAGTCGTGAGTCATGACTAATCTAAGAACTTCAGTTTATTTATGTAAATTGCGAAATGTACACATTTGAGAAGAACTTAAGAGGGGACTCGTCCCGAGGAATTTGAAAATAGGTGTTTGAAGAAACTATTGCCGTCGCGTTAAAGTGCGAAAGGGACAACTGCAGCTCAGGCTGATTTTACCTACAAAAATGAACTTTAGTATTCCGCTGTTTTCTTCTTCAAAACTAAACTGATCTAATTAATTCTTACATCAAAATTTAGAGGAAAAGTATATCTATGCTTCTATTATTTTCTTTTTGTTAAAAACTTATCTAATTTGTCTGATAGTCGTCTGAACATGGCGGTAGAAACGGGATTTTGGATTGTCATAATTCTTGTAGTGATGATATTTTGAAAAAAAGGAAATGATACGGGCATGTATTAATAACACCTAGATTTTTTGGAAAAAAAAATCATTGCTCTAGACGCATTATCCACGAAGAAAACAGCGGAACGTTTGTATGGAGAAAGGCCCACTAGAGATCCCTCTTAATGAACCCAGTATTGACGGATCTTATGCCTACTTACACTTTAGTCATCGAATCATAAAAACAACGATCAAAAACTTCACTCTAAAGTTAACTGTAGTTTTTACGTTCAGACAGACAATACATAACGGCACCTGCCTTAACAGTCTCCTTAGCGTCGTAAAAAACGATTACTACGCATTAACGATTATTGTGATTACTACGCATATCATTCTGTATGACTATAGGTAATATTTATAAGATACACCCATAAAACCCGCCACATTACTGACCTAGTCAACTGTTTCTAACTCAACCCACGAGTAAAATCTTCCACAGATATGAAAAAAAAAATATAACGTTCTGAAAATATACAATTTAAAATATTGTACCCAAAACTCTTTGTGAGTATTACGCCGTGCGTCAATGGTAGTCTCTGAACAAATACAGAGACATAGTATGATATTAATATATGGATTTTAACACATATCCGTCTTGTTTCATCAAAACTATTGTTCTCTCCGTAGTCAAGTATTTAATTATAATGTTAGTTCTACTCGAGTTAATAAAATAAATATTAACAATGAATTGTGAATTTAATGACAGATGTGACGCATGAGTTTTTTAATTAAAAGTGAGTGTACAGTCAGCCACAAAAATATGTAAACACGTACAAGGTTTTGTAAACAATTAGTTTTTTTCGGTTCGGTTAGTTATAGAATAATGCTTGTAGACGTGTTTACATAGTTTTGGGGCTGACTGTACACTTTTTGCTGGTCATTTGAGTCAATCGAATAACCAAAAAAAGGATAGCTGCTTTTCTATACTCCTCCCATTCATCATTCTCATTCGAGGGAGTGACTCGTAAGTTCGTCTACTCATCTTGAAGTTTTAAATTTTAGATGTCCTAAAAACTGCTGCACCAGGTTATTTGCTTTGCTATCTGCTATTTCAACATTTTATTAGCAGCGATGAGTTTGTAAAACACTAGCATATTACACGACACAAACAACGTTACCCTACCCTGCAAACCTACAGACGTACTTGCATCAGCCGAAGTCCAAACACGACTCGATGATAGACAGCGCGGACGCTAATGCTAGTGTAAACGGACAGCCGGCATCCATAACCTGCCTTTTGTCTCACTACGGTGCAGTAGGACAAATACACAAGAAAGCTGCAATGTTTGTTGTGATAAGAACTTCTGTGTTACAAGTTCTGTTGATTCTAGACCAGAATCATATAACTCAAATGATAAACTTCCTAAAATGATGGAAGACCAAAGTGTTAGCAAAAAATATTTTTCTCAAAAACATCTTAATAAAATGTTGGCAAGTATTGCGCCGACCCTACATGACAGGGCAGTATGATGATGAAGTAGGAATGGTTTACGGAAGCAGACGGATGTAATGACGAAGTCCGCAGAAAGTGAACAAATCAGACAGCGAGAACGCTAATGCTAGTGTAAACGGACAGCATCCGTGAGCCACTGTAGTACGAGTGTAGGACAAATAATGCGCGAGAGAGTGGTTTGTTGTGATAAGATAACTAACTAGCTTCTGGGTTCCAAGTTCTGACCTACAGCCGTATTATTTGAACACGGAAACGAGTTACCGTCAATAGAGAAAGATGGAAGATGATGTCATTAGAATGCTGGAAAACCGAGTGTACTTATATGGCTGATACATCTTGTACAAAGAAGATAACAAAATGACGGTAAATCCATACTTCCATACTAATATTATAAATGCGAAAGTCACTCTGTTTGTTTGTTTGTTACCTTTTCACGACTAAACGGCTGATCGGATCTTAATAAAATTTGGCAAGAAGATAGATTTCAACTAAGGGAAGGACATAGGCTATATATCATCACGCTACGACGAATAGGAGCGGAGCAGCAATGAAAAATGTTGCGAATACGGGGAAAATGTGACGCAAACGAAGTTGCGCGGGACACCTAGTAAGAAATAAAACTTTGAAAACCATTGGGGTTAGATGGATGTAAAGCAAACATAGGCAGCACACGACTCCACAAAGACGATCCCCACGCTTTAGAACACAGCAGCACAAGATAAGAAAACGCTAAATCATAACAGCGAAGGTGACCAAGAGTGCAAAAGAGCGCTGGCATAAAGGGTCAATGACACAATCAATCTTATCAGAAAGCCCAAAACATAATACTAACAAATACATAAAAATGGAGAATAGTATATTGGGCCTTAAAAAGAAGGAATTGAAGATCGAAATTTCCTACTTCAGCCTACGGAGAGGTATCAAAACAACACTTCAGAAGCTCTCTAAATAGAGAGATTAATAATTAATAATCTCCCACAAGTACTACGCCGAGTACTTAACTACCTACATCCTATAAAACACGTGCATATCGCATCAAGTATAGTATTTCATTCACTTATCTCCGATAACCGATAGGATCTCTCTGATTGCGATGCAAGAACAAGATAAAAATTAAATGCTATGATTACGAAATGAAATTAATTCCGATGATATTATACCCGTACATGGACCTGGCTGATTATGATAATTATGTTTATTAACAAGATACTAGAATCTTATACATATTAATTGCACACGATATTAGTAATGGCGGAGAAGTCAAAGTGGTTTTATCCAATGTTATATGTTTATGAATGGTTTTTTAGGAGTATGAGGAACAGGGTGTAAAGTTCCTCGATACTCCTTAGAAAAGGGAGGATCCTCCGGCCAGACAGGTGTTATGTCTGGCGGGCAACAGCCCGATAGTTGTTATCGGGTTTTTCTATATATACTGAAGTTGATGTAAACTTTGCTTGCGACTTGTAGGAAATTTCATGTTAGTTCCTACGTCGTGTCATAGATGGCTGTATTACTTTTTGTAGTATGTTGCTTTTTGTGGTCGCTACAGTTTGACCAAACCTCTTATAATAACATAACATACATAATATCACGCTTGTGTTCCCGGAAGGGTTTGGCAGAGGAGTCTCTAATGGTACACCCACATTTCGCCAGTTATGTTTAGGTCTCTCTCGTGTTATAGGGGGCGAGCCTATTACCACCAACAGGGCACAAATCTAGACTCCGTGGCTGCTACTGGAAAATTCCTGAACGAAAAACCCAATAACAATTTTTCCGGCCTGGTAATCAAACCCAGAAACTGTCACAGTCGCGATTGCGACCGCTAGGGCGACGAGGCAGACAATTTTTTTTTTTTTTACGAAATGTGGAGAGTGTAGCTTTACCGAACTAAACTTGGGCCGACTCATTAACTGATAATGTCTGTCAATAAACAACCAGAATACGGTATTTATAAGGCACAACATCCTGAACAGCCTAGCCTCTTCTCAACTGTTTTCAGCTTCTAGTCTAACTAGATGCAGGTGAATGTCATGTGTGCCATATGTACTGGCTACCTTTCTGACTTCCACAACCGAGTTGCTAGGTAATAACTAATACTCCTTATATGACACATTTAGGTATCTTTTGGTGGAACCCTGAACTTGTCGTATCTCATCATAAAGGGTGTAAAACACCTCTTAACGAAGCCGAAAGGCACTGGTTCTCCCTGTCATTGCGATCATTTTTTTGTTCTACACCATACCTGGGAACCTTCTAGTTACGAAGATATTAGGGGTCAAAGTTCCAACTTTCTGACAAGTATTTTTTTAAATACAAGTTTTTAATGTAAGATTTTTACTTTAAACACCTCCACGACCCCCGTACTATTCAATCCGTCCATCAGCACAATGTTTTGAGTGTGTTACATTGAGTTCTACCACAAAACATGATTTTACACCCCCCAAAAAAAAAGTCGTTTCCCAGCAATAATTTTTGCGTAAAGTTACTTAGTTTCATATACAGAATGCTTGGTTGACGGCTTCGTGATGAGGTGATTTACACGGTGTATATGCATCTACTTATTCATAAGTCATTTTATTTTATTTTACTACTGTTATATTTTTTTATTTACCTTATTTTCATGCAATTTTTAAATTTGATTGTGGATATTTTATTTGACATAAGAAATGCTTGTATTAAAATAATTTTTATATTTTCATGTTTTTAGTCATAATGTAGAGTTCTGCATCTACTTATTCATAAGTCATTTTATTTTATTTGACAACTCTTATTTTATTTTACTTGTTTTAATGCTATTTTTAAATTTGATTGTAAATTTTATTTGACTTACAAATGCTTGTATTCATTTTATTTTTATGTTTCTAGTCATAATGTGTTTTTGTCTCTGATTATTTAATTACTAACATTATTTTTAAGTGTACTAACCAAATTATGGATCATTGAGTCTGAAATAAATGCATTGAATAGAATTTTAAGTGTAGCAGTGAATGCTGACGGATGGAGAGGGAGAGGAAGACCAAGGAAACGATGGACGGATTGTGTGAAGAATGATATGAAAGAAAAAGGATTAAATTATAGCGTGACGGTTGACAAAGGAGACCCCAAGTAACATGGGCGAAAGGCAGTAAGATGAGTGATGTAAACTAAGTTTCAATAACTTCCACCGTGTCATTCAGGTCGTATAACCTCAACTAGAGTTCACACTATAATCTCTCTACACAGATAATGATGTAAAAGTTCCGTCTGATTACTAAACGAACTCTGGCTTGACTTATTTTCCTCAAACGTGTGTGATAAGTCAATGTCATAGACATGTTATTGTTCCCAGACAGAGTATGCTTAAATAGGGTCTAAGAACAACCCTATAGTTATATGGTAGAGTTTGTTTTGGAGGGAAAATTGTGGATGTTGATCTGTCTACGCAGGTCACTTTGTATAGAATATGTATTTATATTTAACTAGCTGTTGACAGCGACTTCGTTCGCGTGTGTATTAGTGTTTTTTTTAGCCCATGTCCTTTCCCAGGGTATAATCTACATCGTAGCCAGTCGTGGAAAGGTAACTAACAAACAGACAGCTTTACTTTCGCATTTATGAATGGATAAAAGACTATCTACTACCAAACTCATGATCTCTCACAATTCTCAGTTGCACCTACTGACTTATCTGTCCAAATAAAATGCACTTGCACGTATCACGCGCGTTGCTATCAACACTGCGTGCGCTCCCGGCTCAATCTGTCGCATTACCTTGCAGTTCAAAGGCGCCCTATCTTCGTTCCCACACATCCGCACTAACATTGCAATTATCCACTAAGTATCACAAAAACACCAATTCATTATTTTATTATATTTATCACTTGTAAACACAGTCACTATACCACTCATGAACACACAAAATGACTTATCACACGATAATGTTATCGATAGTTTTGGGTCTTGGTACTGACAAGGGTTTTTATCAGGTCGGAGTAGAAATTTGTTATACGATACGTACGCTCGTTGGCAAGCGTCGCACGCGACTGACGGAGCGGTCGGTGTTATCGTTTGTAGGTCAACCGGTAGCCGCCATCAATGATTGTATGTTCAAACATTACGATGCTGGAGTGTACATAGACGACGTGCTCGTGAAAGTCGGTAAACTAAGCGGCGCGGCGGGCGCGGGACTAACTTGTGTGGTGTAGGATGCAGTTTGAAGGACGTTTGTTGAAGTCCAACCACCTCTGTGTAAGAAGTCGGTTAAAAAAAGAAAATAAGACACATCACTGTCTGTCTGGGTCATAAGAATGATTTTTCAAATTAAATTGCATTTCCTTAGTACTCAAAAATTTATTTAATCACTTCATTAACTTCTTTTTACTATTACATATTCAAAGATTAAGCATGTTGCTTTAAAATTAGCTTAATCTGATATAATCTGGTCTGATGTTTATTATGAGAGGTGAGCAAAAAATAAATTAAATTAATGTCAGAAGAGACATAAAAACGTATCTTAGGCGTCTTTTATATTGGCAATTATTCATCGAATTATATATCTCACCTCATCATGAAGCCGTCAACCAAGCATTCTTAAACTAGGTAACTTTACGCAAAAATTATTTCTGGGAAACGACTTTTTTTTGGGGGTGTAAAATCATGTTTTGTGGTAGAACTCAATGTAACGCACTCAAAACATTGTGCTGATGGACGGATTGAATAGTACGGGGGTCGTGGAGTGTTTAAAAATCTTACATTAAAAACTTGTATTTAAAAAAATACTTGTCAAAAAGTTGGAACTTTGACCCCTAATATCTCCGTAACTAGAAGGTTCCCAGGTATGGTGTAGAACAAAAAAATGATCGCAATGACAGGGAGAACCAGTGCCTTTCGGCTTCGTTAAGAGGTGTTTTACACCCTTTATTACACAAAACTTTATGATGGTTAATAAGCATATTTCGAGATTACCATTCATTTCATAACATCGTGTGACGAGTGCTTCATTAGGAGAGTTTACGTTAGATACTATTTGGGTAACTGTTTTATCATAAATCACAAAAATAAATAGGGTTTAATGACTCATACTATCGCTTGTTTGTTGTCATGGTATGGACATGTCATGCGGAAGATTGAGGACCATGTGGCGAGTAAAGCTTGAAGTATTAATCTGGATGACTATAAGAGTAGAGGAAGACCAAAGAACAATGGATAGACTGTTAAGGATGTTATGGCTAGAAAGGATGTGTCTGCTGAGATGACGAGGAATAGGGAAGTATGGAGGAAGAAGACATGCTGCGCCGACCCCAAATGAATTGGCATAAGAGTAGGAGAATAAATCAAAATCAAAAATCATTTATTCAAACTAGGCAAATCAACACTTTTTGAACGTCAAAATTACAAGAGACAGTCCCCCAAAACGCCCGCCCTTCGCCACTTCCTAGTGTTTTAGCTGGGAAGAAGAAGTGGCGGAACAAACTCCCCAGCAACACATCTGTCTGTTAGGTTAGAAGAACCAGATTCTATACAGTTTATATAAAAAAGGAATCCATTACATCAAATGATTATAACTTTTACTTGTTAACAACTAGTATTCAGCTCCATTCAGTTAGACTGGTTTTCATTAAAAAACGTATATAGTCAGTAGGGAAAAGATTCCGTAGATGCTGCTCTTACTAAAAAATAAAGTTATTTCGTCCAATCAGTTCGAAGCCTTACCTAGTCGATGAGGACATCCTCAAACGTCCTCAAAAGATAGCAACAGATGGTATATTAAGATGCAAATCATTATATTTTACGACGCGATTTAATAAATAATTCATTAGTCAACCAAATGATCTCAAAGATAGTCGGCCAATCAGTGGAACCTGTATTTTATGGACGCCATTAATTCATTCGATTGTTTCAATAATTGGGATCGTTATAGAATTATTTAATTTAACACTTTTTTGTTTTTAATGAGGGCAATAGACGTGCAAATCGTTGTGATAGCATAGAATTAGAAGTGTTTTTTTTTCGCTTATAGCATTTTCGCCTAATACACTAAATTTATATTTAAATATAAATTAAATAAATTTAGTTTGATTTATAAATTTATCATTTGTACAATTTTTTTTGTAATGATGTTACTATAATAATTCTCTTGCCCTAATACCAAATTATTTATTTCTGGTCGGCGCAGCATGATATCTTTTAATAAAGTGTCAGCCACTCATTCTAGTCATAATTATCTATTACACAGTTCATACATGGTATCTTTTTTTCAACAACATCAACAACAGACACAGTACAATAGTTTGACAGCCATTACATGCAGTCAGTGGCCCGAAAGTCTGACAACCAGTCTTGACAAAGGGTATTGTATTACCCAGTACTAACTGGGTTGTGGAGGTCGGTAGGCAGTCGCTTCATGTAAAATACTGGTAGTCAGCTGCATCCGGTTAGACTGGAAGCAGACCCCAACATAGGAAAAGGCTAGGCAGATGATGGTACAGTTAATCCATCGTTTCTTTACCTCATCCTTGCGAATAATGTCATAAAAATATGAAGCCTTGCGGCATCGCACAACGACAGATAACTGAAAGAGTCATATTTATATAAATACTCAATATCTCTCCCTAATCGAGGAATAGAGGTTATCTGTAGTACTACTGATAATGATACACCGTGTCAGAGGTCTGTAAATGTTTATAAGTTCTAAGTATCCTTCCTATTTATTGTAGAGAAAATAAATCAACATGAATACGGTGAACGGCGGAAAACTTGTGAGTTTATATATGCGTGTATCATCTGTCTGTCTTTTATGTACCTATGAATGTAATTGAGGTATTTTTGTTGTGCTTAAAAATATTTAATTATGTTGATCAAACTGTTTGCTCTTCGTGTCCAATCCATAACTCCGTATCATCATAACCAAAGCGGTCAGTCACACCAATACGCGATTTTCTTGTTCTTCTGGTACTCATTTGTTCGGAAATCCTGCAGCTCCGCAGATGCAGGATTTCCGTACGAGACGGTTGTGTGTTCGCACGACGCTTCGCTTTCGTTAGAACATGGCCTGAACGTAATTAATTCTATACCAATGTTACTTAACTTTGTTATGTGCGTCATACAGATAATAATGCAATTAATATGCAGAAATTCTCACTCAGATTGCATCCATAGCAAAATCAATTTGATTAGGTATTAACGTAAGTAATAATGAAGAGAACCGTTTTTTTTTTTAATATAGTTTGCATGTAGATTCTCAACCGTTTTTAGCTTCATATTTTTGTCCTCCTTGACAATTCAAAGGTGTCTATAAATTAATTATTTTGTTTGAAATTATTTCTAGTTTAGATTCTATTGCAGTCCAATTATGAACTACCATTAATGTTATTAGTTTTTCTAAATAAAATATTTACTAAAACACACTCCTCGTTTCCAAAAACACAGATTCCAATTTCCAAACTTCGATATTCATTGAAAACCTTCACCATTGCCCCTAAAGCGATAACCAAATAGTACAAGTAAAGACGTACTTGTACTGGACAAATATTGTGACGTCAGAAGACATGTCGCATGCGTCTCTTAGATAAAAGAAAATCAGCTACCCAAGGAGTGACACATCTTACTATTTCGTGCTATTGAATTTAGAACTGTAAGATAAACACTTAAAGTTGAAAATCCAGTAGCAAGCTCTTGTTTAGAGACTTATTCAAGTGTTTCCTAAGTGTTGGTGAAAATGGACATTTACATAACATTTTAGTGTAGGATGTGATCTGACATTATGACCTTTTCAAGTATATATTTTTAAGGTCGCTTTTATCTTTTTCGGTTTTTAATGAGTTAATTGTAATGATTGAATCGCTGAATGAATATTTAAAGAGTGTCGACCTTGCGTGTATGAGGCAGATGTGCGAACGTGGACAAACAAAAAGAAATCTGTAGTTTCTGTGAAATCTTTACATAGCATAGAACAAAGTCGGTTCCCGCCGTCTTTACGCTTAGAACTTTTAAACTACGCAACAGATTTATATGCGGAATTCATCAATATACACATTGATTCAAGAAGAACGCTTTATATGTATAATTTATCCTTGAAAAACACATCAAGATTTTCACGCGGACGAAGTCGCGGGCAGCAACTAGGTAATAATAAACTAATGAAAGAGGCAAGTGAGTGGATGCAGCATGATACCTTCAAGTCCCATAAATGCCAGGGAAATAGCTCAAACGTTTAGTAACGTGTTTAAAATTGTGAGTTTGCCTAGTAACTGCCTCCCAAAAATAGAGAAAAACGCAAATGTAAAATCAAATCGTGACGAAAACAGACATTGTAATGAAATGTTATGTCGTCTACATAAAAAAACCGGTTTCCACGATCCACAAATCATAACAAACACGTCTAACAAAACATGATTTTCTATACATTACCAAGCAAAATTCGCAAGTTACATCCACGCCCCCACACTCCCCTTTTTTAATAAAATTATATATAATTAGCACGTCACTTACATAACGCAAGCTAATGCACTCAACTCGACAAACATACAGAATAAACATAGTAATATATCAATATAACATATTTACAAAACCATTCAATAATATTTGCCTAAGCGGAGATAATCGCGCAACGATAGTTCTTGAGTTCTGTCTCGTTATTCCACACAGTGTTAGAAAGAGATAGATAAGACTTGTGACGTAATAATTAGAGGTTGGTAGAACATTTATTACGTGTGGGGGTGTGTACTGTGTATCTGAAATATTTGAGCCGTAAATCAGCTTTCCAAACGTGATTATGGTTTTTATTTTATTTAGGAGATAAATATAGTGATGGCAGCTGATACTTCTAATTGCTGTTTACGCCATCAGATTCAGGGAGAAAAAAAATCTTAATGAGTCTGTAATTTTTACCAAAAACAATATTGTACATTTAGTTCGCAATAAACGTTTTGACTTTGACATTATTATTCAAACTGAATTACAGCTGCATAGCAACAAAAATGGTGGTTTTTGTGTTTGAAAAATATCCATCACAAAAATATTGATATTATTATTCTTGCTATAAATGCAGTCATTAACATCCCAATACGCTGCGCATATCCAAATTTATCGCCAATTCATCAGTCTCGCGCCCGTATCCCAATTTATTTTATTATCAGTATAGTATAGTTATTATCAGTAAATTTACCAAAAGAAAATTTACTGATAATAACTATGTACTGGAATAGAAGAGAGGAGGAAGTATTTTATCAACAATTGAAACAAATTCTAAAATATATAAATAATAAATACTACAAATTAAATATAGTAATAGGCGGCGATTTTAATGTTAATATAATATCGGATAATGAAAAAACAAATCAATTTTTAAATCTCATGCAAGAACATAATTTTACTCAATATATAAAAAGCCCGACACGTATTACACCAAACACCGCAACATGCATAGATCTTATATTCACGAACTTTGTCTTCAAAGACATGTACACAACTACAGAAGAGCTAGGTTTTTCTGACCACCATAGTACAATATTACATTTAAAAATACCTAAACAATCAGTTAAATATAACTGGTACATAATGAAAAGACTATTTAATAAAACAAATATATTAAAATTCAAAGAGAAAATACAAAAACTAAACTGGAACGATATTCTTAAAAACAACATAAACATTAATATAAATTATAAAACATTTAATGACATACTCATCTCTATTCTAAACCAATGTATACCGTTGCGTAAAATCAAACTAAAAACAGAATATAAAAAATATTGGCTCACTGTAGGTATAAAAAAATCTTGTTTAAATAAAAGACTATTAAAGACATTAACAACAAAGACAAAAAATCCAATATTAACAAAATATTATAAAAAGTATGAAAAAACATTGAAGAAAACTATCACAGTTGCAAAAAAACTACACTTTAAAAATAAAATGTTGCAATCTAACAATAAAGTTAAAACAATGTGGGGAATAATCAATGAACGCACAAACAAGAAACTAAAAAGTGAGAAACACAATATAACCCTACAAATAAATAATAACTTAACTTCAAAACCCCAAGAGGTAGCCAACATATTTAATAGCTTCTTTACGTCTATTGGTGGCGACAGCACAAAACCTACCAACAGCAAACTAAAAGGACCTCTAGCGATTTCAACTACACAAAATACATTATATCTTAGCCCAGTAGATCCTTACGAAGTAAATACAATAATTAAAAATTTAAAAAACAAAAAAAGCCATGGGATTGACGAACTTCCACCCACTCTTTTAAGACAATGCGCTGACGAATTAACTTTGCCATTTTATATACTACTTAACCAATCTTTTGAAGAAGGCGTTTTCCCCGATTTATTAAAAAAAGCTCTTATAAAACCGATCCACAAGAAAAATATAAAAACCGACCCAAACAATTACCGCCCCATTGCTCTTTTACCAACAGCCTCAAAAATATTTGAGAAAGCCATGTGTGATCGTGTTTATGCATTTTGTGAAAAATTTAATATATTCAATGATAGTCAAAATGGTTTTCGCAAAAATCGATCTACCGTTTTGGCTGTTTATAAATATATACAAGAAGCCCTCAATATAATTAATAAGAAAAAATACGCTGTAGGATTATTATTGGACATGTCAAAAGCATATGATAAGGTGCAATTTGATATATTATTAAATAAACTATATAACATCGGTATCCGCGGAAAAAGTCACGAATGGTTCACATCTTATCTAAACAACCGAGAACAAGTTGTAGAAATAGAACATTACAATCATAAATCAAAAGAAATAGAATTAATTCGATCCCAAAACATGCCCGTAAACGCTTCTATACCACAAGGAACTGTGATAGGGTGCCTGCTATTCCTTGTTTACATAAACGATCTCCCTAATCACATCAGTGAGTCATGCGTATTGTTCGCCGATGATATCTCAATTTTAACATCATGTGATAATAATATAAATTTAAACCAAAAATTGAGTTCTATACTTGACACAATTACACACTGGATGAACGAACACAATCTTGAAATTAATTACAATAAGACTAAAATAATAACTTTCCACCCCCGACAAAAAACACCTTTAAGTATAAATTTCAAATACAACGGATCAAAATTAGAAACTGTAAATAAATTCACCCTTTTAGGCATGGACATAGATTCAAATATACATTGGAAATCACATATTCAAAAAGTAAGAACAAAATTATCCAAATTTTCATACGCTCTCCGAGAAATCAAGAAAACAACAGATCTCAAAACAGCACTGGTAACATATTACGCGTACGCATTTGCATGGCTCAAATATGGAGTTATCTTATGGGGAAATAGTACAGACGCGCCTACATTATTCACCATACAGAAAAAAATGATTAGAATTTTATTAAATATCAAAGATACAGACTCCTGCAAACCTCATTTTAAAGACCTAAAAATATTAACCCTGCCCTGCCTCTACATACTTGAAATTTGTAAATTTGTACGAAAATATCCGCAATACTATACCAAAAGAGGAGATATCCAAACAAAAATTGCACTTAGACATGAAAGCAGAATAAATATACCCACTTCACGATTAAAAATGCACTCTTCTAGTACATTTGTTATGTCCATTAAAATTTACAATAAGTTACCGGAATACATCAAAAATATTAATAAAACAAATATGTTTATCAATAAATTAAAACAATTTCTAATAACCAAAAGCTACTACACTATTGACGAATATTTTAACGATAAATTTCAACAACAATAAAAACTATTTTTACATAATACCTAAAATACATAAATAGTATTTAGCTTATTGTCATTGTCAATAATGTAATTCGTGCAATATATAATATAAAAATACTTACATAAATATAACTTTAAACCAAATATATAAATAAATAACATAAAAGCAAATAATGCAACTATTTTAATGATACTATTTTAATTTAATAATTATTTATTTTCTTTTTACTAACAAAAAACGCCTTCATCCTCTCTCCTATTGAAAATTAACTTTGCTGTGCCCGACAGGGTCCATAATTGATTCGATGTTTTAACATACCAACTGTTACATGTACACATTATGGAATGCAATAAAGTATTGAGTATTGAGTATTGAGTATTTATTTTACAATAATAATTAAAAATAATAATTAATTAAAAATAATAATAATAACGATATAACGGTCCCGCATGACGAGAACCTCGTGAAAGCAGAGAAAGATAAGCAATTCAAGTATCTAGATCTGGCTCGCGAGGTTGTCGACATGTGGGACGTGACTACAGCAGTCATTGTACCGATAGTCGTGTCGGCCAATGGCTTAATGGCTAAAAGCTTCGACCAACATCTGCGGAGTCTTTCGCTTGGCAGTTGGATCAAGGGCTTGATTCAGAAAGCAGTACTTCTGGACACGGCACGTATTGTTAGGAGGTTCCTCTCTCAAGAGCCCTGACCACCGGTAGCCCGGACCCTGTTCCCGATGCCGGTGGGCTACTATTTTTTATATTTTTAAATGTTTTTGTATTTAATTTTGTAAAAATATTTAAAAATGTAAAACGTATGTTTGTCAAATAAATAAAGAGAATAATAATTAAAAATAATAATTAATTAATAATTATTTAATATAATAAAATAATTTCCCAATTTATTTATTTTTTGTGTCAGCGAAGCTTGTCTTCACCTTCCATACTTCTCTACTACTCGTCATCTTCATACTATGAGACAATCCTCCACTACATAACATCACGCATGCAATCCCCGCAGGGTTAAGGCAGAGGTGTACCCATTAGTACACCTTATTTCGCCAGTTATGTTTAAATAGCATCAACCGGACACAAATCCAGACTGTGACTGTTACTGAGAAGTTCCTGATTGAAAAACCCAATAACACTTTGCCCTACCTGAGATTCAAACCTAGGACCGATCACAGTCGCGCTTCCGGCCACTAGACCAACGATGCAGTCCTACACATCATCCAAAGTCTCACAATATTACAAGACAAAACAAACACTTGTAAAAACAGGTCAACTACATACTTGAAGTACTCATGTAAAGTTAAATAACTTTCTTCGACAACCCACGAACACGATAAAGTCTAACAATAACTTAGTATTATTCGTAAAGTGTGCGTTTACGCAACTGTGTCTACACGAAGTTAAGTGCTGTGTTTGAGCAGTGTGTTTGTAACTTGTTACGTTGGGACACTGTTTGAAGACAGTTTTGTATTATTTTATAATGGGAAGCGTCATCAACATCAGCCTATAATGTTCCCACAGCTGGGACACAGGCCTCCTCCAAGAAGAAACCTGTTCACTCGAAGTACTAACTTTGAAGAGATCCAGATCTAATGATTTTCCCTTCAAAAACAAAAACGTATCTGTTCTATATTGGACTTCTTTTCTTGCGGTTGTGACGTTTTTATGTAGGAGGAGAATGTAGCAATGTCAAGCAAACCTGTTCATAATTATGAACAATCACACTGGTACTCCAAGACCCGTTTTATGGCAATTGCTCAGCTCAGCTAGAGTGATGCAAAATGCCCACCAAATAATATTCTTAGCTGCAATTGGCGGTTCTTCGAATTGTTCTATCTCCTCGGTAGTTGTGAAGAGCCCATAGTTGCATGCTGCTTAAATCAATAGTAATGAATGGTCAGGCACTAAGGTCCGTCGACTGACCTGGTAGGCGGACCACTGCTGCAGCAGGTGCGTGTGGCAGGCGGCGCAGGCGCGCACGGTGCCCGCCGCGTCCTTGGGGCGCGAGCGCGGCGGCCGCGGGTGCTGCTCGCCGAAGATCGGGAAGTACGCCTGCTTGTTCTGCAACACATAACCCACACATCAGCATGCCTAGCTTTGAAATAAGTAAATATAGGATACCGATTGACTTCTAGTCAGACTTCTAGTTAGCTGTGAAAGCATTCACGTGTAACGATTGAACGTAAAGTAGGAATGATGGGCGATAACATTGCTGGAAGGATCTTTTGGCACTTGAATTACATTGTAAAAAGTACCCAATTGGTAAAATATGTTAAGTTGACAGTGGAAATTTTATAAAAATACATAATGGTTGGCATTTTTGACAACGTTATGTCAAAAAACTACCGACGTTTCCATGAAAGCCGTCACTTTACTAGCTTTACGAGACTGTACCGATTTCTTTAAAAACTGAGGGTTTTCAAAGAAAGCTACCAATAACCAACAGTCCTACTTTACACCGCCGTGCTAACGAGTGTGGCATTATCAAAAACATAATATTGACAGTAGTTAGTCTCGGAACTGACCCGCCGGCTTCTGACCTGATAACAGCTCTCAGTGACACAAGCTATAAAATAAAGACCTCCAGCCGATTACTGAGGAATAGGGCTTGGGTGTAAGGTGCAGTTTAAAATATTGATTTTGCATCGAGCAGCATTCGAGGTTTCATCTTCTACATAGCCTTTTCCCAACAATATTGGGGTGGATTTCAAGTCGAATCGGAGACGTCTACATATTAGTATTAAAAACCGGCCAAGTACAAGTTCGCGCACGAAGGGTTCCGTACCATTATTTATAAAAAACGAGCAAAAATATCACTTTTTTGGATGGGAGTCCCCTTGAATATTTTTATTGATTGTAGTATTTGTTTTTATAGCATAAGACAGAAACAGAAATACATAACCTGTAGAAATTTCAACTGGCTACCTATCACGGTTTATGAGATACAGCCAGGTGACAGACGGACGGACGGACAGCGAAGTCTCAGTAATAGGGTCCCGTTTGACCCTTTGGGTATGGAACCCTAAAAATTAAGCGACTGTCTATCTGAACTCCATAGTTCAGTCACTTAGTAATAGACATAAATAGATATACCAAACATTCAATTATGCAAAAAATAAATACCAAATTAATATTAAAGCTAAAGAAAGCATGGATTGTGCGAGGAATGTAAAGCAGGCAAAAGGAGTTAATGATAGCGGGACAGTTAACAGGGGAGAGTGGAAGAAGAAAACGTGTCTGTACCGACCCAGTATCATGGGACAGGAAATTACAAGGTGTTGTTTTGCATCCTCGTCAAATTCAAGGAGGTGACTATGCTAATGATTCTCGTCCCGAATTAATAATAAAATCGGTAGGTAATTTTTGTTTATTTTTTCTCATTTACGGAAAGCGTTAAGTGTGAATCACCCGTGTTTCAAACGCGGGCCGTCTGGTTCTCGCCCTATAACCGCGCTTCCACAAATACAAACAATTTCAAACGTTTATTCGATAATTTCTTATTCCCTAAACCACGTTAAGGGGGTTATTCTGAAATACTGTCAAACATAAACATCCAAAAAACTCAGCCTTTATTAATAATTAACTAGGTACCTCCTGAATTTTGACGAGGATGCAAAACAACACCTTGTATAAGAACTCATGCCTATCTACCACAGGGATAAGTAGAAACTACAAGAATGACACGTGAAAAGATGTAACCCAACTAAGTTATATAAATAAAAGACAAGACAACAATATTAGTCATCATCAGCCTATAATGTTCCCACTGTTGGGACACTGGCCTCCTCTCTATGAGAGGGAGTGGGCTGTAATCCAACACGCGAGCCCAGTGCGGGTTGGTAGATGTCTTCAAATTTTTAGTTCTAGTACATGACGGTTTCCTTACGATGTTTTCCTTCACCGTTTTTGAGGGGAGCGGTGATGAAATAAATTACACAAAGTAATGCGCCTGCCTGGGTTCGTACGGCTTACTGCTCGTAAGTCTGGGCTGCCACCACTGGGCCACCGCTGCTCTCGCAATATTAGTATTGGACCTAATCTCAGCATTTAGTACTTCAGTGTTATTCGACATTCAACACACCTTCGTCAGCTCGTGACTGCAATATTATCGGAATATCGAGTCTTGTCAATAACGGTATTATTTGGATTATGTATACAAAAACTTTCAACGGTCTTTGGTTGCCAATGCACTTGACAAAAACATCTTCCACCATATTCAAACATCATTCGGCACATTTAAGTGATCCTTTATTTCTGGGATACTATTGGTCTTTTACTTTCCGAAATACAACGAAATTTGATTGAAAAGGGAAAAACCGACCAAGTGCGAGTTAGACTCGCGCACGAAGGGTTCCGTACCATTATTTATAAAAACGAGCAAAGCACTTTTTTTGTATGGGAGCCCCCTTAAATTTACATATTTTATTCTGTTTTTAGTATTTGTTGTTATAGCATCAACAGAAATACATAATCTGAGAGGTAAGGTGAAGTTTTAAAACTGACTAGACGGTTTCCAGATATTTTCCTAATGAAATGGCTCTCAGAAATGACAGGAAGAACAACTGCCAGTTTCTAAAGGCTCAGCCTCAGTGTTCACCAAAACTGCCAAAACAGTGACATAATATTGATCAAAAACATTACAGCACAAGATATAATTTTATTACAACATGTAAATGCTACATGCACGCTGGTTCATATTTATACCTAGCGTTGCTATGTACTCATTTAGGTTATCATTGTTATGTAAACATGATGATTTTTTTGTACTGACACATCGTTATATGGTCAAAGATCAATATTTTATAATGTCAATGTAACACTAGACCTTGGCGTGATGTTTGCCGAATTGAGGTCAATAGTCTGCAATGAGACTTCGTATTGGTTATAAGAAGTTATGGAATCAGGCGATACTTTGTTGAAATCCATGACACTAATTTTTGCATAATATTTATCGCAAACTATTTACTAATAAGCCGAGTGCCTGATGGGATTTCCAATCGTCAACAACGAACTTTGATAAAGATTTCGTCCTCTATTAAGCCCCTTTAGGGGATGTATTTTTATTCAAAGATGGTGCTTTCATTTGAGTCTCAAATGGAACCTTTTAGCAAAATGTCATACTTTTTAACCCCCGACCAAAAAAGAGGGATGTTATAAGTTTGACGTGTGGATCTGTGTATCTGTGTCTGTCTGTGGTATCATAGCTCCTAATCGGATGAACGATTTCTTGATGAAATTGGTTTCGTTTGAAAGGTGTTTTAATCGAGAGTGTTCTTAGCTATGTTTCGAGAAAATCTGCTCAGCCGTTTGAAGGTCATCACCTCTTTTCTAGTTGAGTCCGCTTTGTTTTGTACTTCTACTAAGCGGTCTACTTAGCGGTCCCCCGACGCTTGGATAATTTTATTTTTGTTTTTTAGAGGTTTTTTGTGTCGGAGATTTTTTAAATTTTTAATTTAATTTTTTAGACCTAGCGGTTTAGTTAGTGCGTTCAAAGTGAGTGAATAAATAAACTCAGTAGCTGTTCAGTGTGGGAGGCGCGTTGACTCCCGTCAAGATGCGAATGACTGAGCTAAGCAACACTTAACCGGCAGGGACTATGATGAAGTTCCACGGACCAGAACAAAGCGCACATTAAGTGTGCGAAGCCAGCCCGCTAGTCTAATGAACACACTGCCTTCTCTTTTCCTCGAGCATTATAATCTAGATCTCTTCAAAGTACAAGTGAATCGATTTTTCTAACTAAACAAACTTGATCCACCCTAGGCTATCACCGCTTCACATCAGGCGAGTTGAAGCCAAAGGCAGCCTATTTCAGGTAAACAAAAGTTTCTCTCAGCTTTCGCACCGCGAAGTTACCCCAGTTGAAATAATCCCACTTTCCCTAGCTACCTCGCTCCTCACTTTCAATACATTTGTGCCAACCATAATAGGAGTCTGCGCTCTTCGCATAACCGTGTTCTTCAATGTCCCTCTCACCGCACTGACTTCATTCACCGATCATTCTTCGTCCAATCTATATCTCTGTGGAACGCGATTCCCCAGGAAATCAGGATGGCTACGAATCGCCTATCTTTCAAAATTAAAGTTCGCGAGTATTTTCGGAAAAAGCTAGCAGTATCGTCACATCGTTAATATTTTCCGTATAGTTTGTCCTTTTATATTATTATTTATATTTTGATATATATTTATAGTATTTTGATATATTTTTATAGTATTGTATATAGCCTTTGTAGTGTGTTTTAAAATTCAATGTATAATAATTTATAGATATACACCTACCACTGTTTGTCTCTGCATCACCCAAAGGTTGACTGGTAGAAAATGCCTATGGCATTTAGTCCGCCTCTGTACTATGTGCTTGAAGTGTTAAATAAATAATAAATAAATAATCAGTTGATAAATGTACGGCACTTTAGCCAGCCCTACATGCAGCTAATAATATACCAACATTAATGCGTCTGTAAGTAAACATCTGCACAAAGTGCACGGGTCACAGAAAACATGGCGATAACAAGTGCGTGGCTCATTATGAGAAATTGTTATTTATAAAGGAAGCATGTGACTAGAAAATACCTATCTTGATACAAAATCGGTAAAGCCGCTCGGCATAACAAGAATTGTGCCGAGCCAGCTCAAACATGATTTGCAACGGTAAAAGCCGAACAGAGTTTGCCGAACTCAAGAATCGAATGAAAGTCGAATATGTGTACTTAGGTAATTCCTTCGGGTTGGTTTTGTTATTCATCAATAGGGGTGAAGACTGGGTAAAGAAAACGACATTCTATTTTGTCCGACAGACAGGTAATACAAAAATATTAGACACGTATTTTTTGTTTTATCAAAATATCATAAAATTACTTAGTTAAAACTCATTAAAGTTGGAGAGTGGGGGCTCACTACGTCACAAGTAGGTATAAAAGTTACCTACATGTGACGTCATGCGCCATTTCAACTCGATATATCTCTGTAATTTTATGACCACGTGAAAAAAGAAAAAATATGTGTCCAATACTTTTCAATTTTCAATAATCTAACCGACGGACAAAGAAAAAAAAATGTGACCATCCCCTATTACTGCCGACCGACCGGTACAAGTCCCCACGCTAGTTGTTACCATAAATGATGGAAAGGAAATCGATGCACAAACGATTACCATATTTACCATGTATTCGGTACTTCATTCCGAACCCACAGTTGACAAGTAAGTCAAAGGTCCATCTGATAAAAAGTCTACAAAATGGAATTCCCATATCAATCTTCCAAACAAAGTTCTACTCTTTCAAACTGCGTCACTGTAAAGCTGTTTTAATCACGAATCACCGATAAGCCTGCTTGGTCGTAATTTCCTTTACAAAAAATATATTAAGAAAGAGCGGTACAGAGATGTACAGTGCTTTAAAAGATTCTTGACAAGATAAATCATTTGTCCATGAATCAGATTGAATACTCAGTCATGTGATGATGCGATGTTTTTGAAAAACATTACTATTTGTTTAATTAGAGCAAAAAATCATAAGTGACCCAATTGACATGTCTACTATCAATCATAACACCCACTAATATAGCAAAGGAATAAGAACTATTTATAATTGTGTAAACAGAGAGTACGTTCATTAATTTTCCGCGAATTATCATCGCCCTGCTCTTGTAACAATTTTAATTCAGGTCGGAGAAAAATGTCTTTTTGTTCCTTATTTCTCTATTGACCGTCACCTCAGAAATTTCTAGGAACTTTCTAATCATATCATATTTTACAGTCGTCCATTATTACAATTAATAGCAAAGAGGAGCTGCCAAGCCACCTAACGTCTGGCATAGCAATCGGGGCGGCAGGCCTGTAGTATGCAGGTATGTTTACCTTTCGGAAGTATACCTTAAAGCTTTCTCTTCTTATGATATTTCTTAAATTTTACAGGAAAAAAACCGAGAAAAACCTGATCTATGTCGGTTCCGTTAACTTTGTATTCAGTTAGATGTCATTTAGTGCGATTGATCACAACACCTCTGCTGTATTTATAAAGAAATCAAATATATGCTGTTGGATTTCTGAGCAACCTTTAATTATTACTTGGTATACTTGTTTATTCCTTTTCAAATTGATTTATAAATAGCAGTAAAAGTTTATTGATTGAAAGATCTGATTTCTTATTAATGTATGAGTTCTTGAATATGCAACTCGAAGGACCAGCGAATGTTACCTTGAAATGTTGGTCCTTCGAGCCGGATACTTCTAAACTTATACGGTCACTTACGGGATATCTTCCTTGATTATTATTTATTGTGAGTTACCAATATTTCGACGCTGTTGCAAGCGCTATTATCATGACTGGAGAATGCAGGTGGATGGTAAATAAATAATAAGGAGCAGACAAATCTGCCCTCAGAAACGGTGAAGGAAAACATCGTGAGGAAACCGGCATTTCCTAGAACTAAAATTCGAAGACATGTGACATCTACCAACCCGCACTGGGCCCGCGTGGTGGATTACAGCCCACTCCCTCTCATAGAGAGGAGGCCTATGTCCCAGCAGTGGGAACATTATAGGCTAATGATGATGATGATGATGATGAGACAAATCTGTCTACCCTCTTTCTTTTTCTTTTGCTACGCGAACTACTGGCACTCGATACAAAGGGAGCGTTCAAGTATTACGTAACACATTTAGGGGGAGGTGGGGTCTTCTGAAACGTTACGATGCGTTACACCGGCGGTAGGGGGGATTTGAACTACGCGTTACGTAACATTGTTTTAGCCCTTCAGAACGGTCGCGTAAAGATTTTTTCTGGCGGCGCGTTACCTTGGGGGGAGGGGGGGTGCAAACAGACAATACGGCATGTTACATGGGGGAGGGGGGTGTCAAAAATCTCCAAAAATTGCGTTAGGTAAAACTTGAAAGCTCCCAAAGTCACAGCAAAACAAAAGTAAAAAGTCCCGTAAGTGACAGTGTTAGTTTAGTTATAAACCGTGAAAGCTTAAACCAGTATTCAGATACTTCTAGTATTCAGGAAACCTTCACAAACTACGTAATTAAAGTATCTTAATTAGTAACCTAACCTTCAATAACCATCTAATCTTTAAAACATAACTGCGTACAACAGTAATAGACGTAAATAAACTACAATGTAATTTACCACGTAGAATGGTGCGGTATCTTAACGCTGCTACAATAATAGGGGTCGGCAGTGCATCAGCGTGATAACGGGCAAATTTATTGTTATCAATGTACTATTATTTACTTTATTGCTCCCGATACGTAGGGGTCACTATTGTTGGATATTTTTGCTCATTTATCTCTGATTTTATTACGACTTTTGATCAGCCGGTTCTAGGAATATTGGCGACGCGCGTTAGTTTTCTCACGACCTGGTTTAAAAAAAACAGTGCGTGGAGTCCCTCCGCGCGGACGAAGTAAAACTTCGTAATACTTCACGCATGCGTTCGAGTGCCACGCATTCACTCTCGTTATTTTATTGAGCTTCTAAATAATATTATGTTGTTTTCTTGTTGTACCAATTATTTTTATTACATAAGTTTATCGAAGTTATTCTACTCATGGAAATTGAGCGAAGCCTGGTCACACCGAAGAGTCGAATGCATGACTGTTTGCACGCCATTTTGCGTACCTAGTGTGAACTACGTAGTCACAAATCTTGTAACACTGCCATCTTTAAGTGAGTTTTAGAAAATATTCCCCCTCTATGGTAGCGTTAAACTTGTTGGAAGTCGCATAAGAAGTTTCACTTCAAAAAAAACAAGTCTGTTCTACTTCTTCTTTTTCGACTTTACTATGGTTAGACTATATTATTTGAACCTAGTAGGTGGTCTCATTAGTTGCAGCATCAATGGCATTATTTAAATCATCAAACACGTATGTAAACGATCATTTAAGACACCCTAGCATGTGGAACATGGTCTGATCAGAATCACACTGGGTGTCAAGATAAGAAGATGGAGGGGTCATTGATTTTTCTAATACGTCAAGTCACGTTCACAAAGCAAATCGGTTTATTTTATTATAATTTTATCTTTGTAATTTGAATATTGTAATTTTAATTTTATTGTTATTTTATTTACATTTAACTCTTATAAATTTATTTGGAGTCAATTAGTTTGTGTTAGTAATTTATTGTATTTAATTTTAATTTAATTTTATGACAATGTTATATTATCTGTATATGGGTTATGCTTGCCTGAAATAAATGAAATTATTATTATTATTAATAAAAAAAACAAAGGCATGTCTCGTTTTTCTGTTTTACTCTATAAATTCTGCTGACACCAATAATAAATATAAGAACCCATATTGATACAGAACCTTTAAATAAAAACACGACTGGATGATACATCTCATCATGAGGGTAACGACTGTTCTCAGTAATTGTTGGGTGCACGGCAGAGCATGGGTCAAGTTCTGCAGTTAAAGTTATTAAAAAAAATTGTATTGTAATTTGCAACTTTGTTGTTAGCATCTTTATGAGTGCAGAATAGGTATTTTTATTGTTAGTGTTCAAGATAGTCATTTTTTTAACAAACAGTCATGTTTTTATCTGCATCTCATTCATCACAGCACTCAGGGCCGCGCCGCCCCTGTGTGCGAAGTGTGCGGCGCACACAGGCGCCAAGACAATAGGGGCGCCCGCGCCATCGAAATTATTTTTGTAATACTACACAAAATATTTTTTTTAGTGGAGTATCATTAAGTAAGTAGGTACAATAGGCGCAACATATGCCTTGTAAATAACAAAACTTATATTGCGCTTATTGTACAAGTCTCGCAAGATAATATTTACGTTTGTGGTTTAATTTTACGCTTTGGGTTTTAGTTTACATTAGTTACGAGCTCAGTTGATCGAAGGAGCTCAGCGTTAAAATCAAAAGAACCGCCGCGCCCCGTGAGTTTGTTTGAATGTGTTTATGAACGCAACCCGATGCGATGCGTGCGACGCAAGCGGGGTAGGGTCACGGGGATTCCCCGACTTTGAGAGCCAAAACAATTAAACATAAAACAATCATTCAATCGAAAGTGTGTGCATTGATTTTTTATAATAAGAATAAGTTCAAACGCTAAAAACCATTATATAGTTTGGGTCCTTTGGGTGTTAATGATTGTTTTAACGTGTTTTCAAGATAAGTGATATACAGGGTTATTTGTAAAACACCGACAACCTCTTAAGAGGTCATTCTACTCATCATTATGAACAACTTTTACTCCATCATCTGCCTAGCCTTTTCCCAAACTAACTTGGGGTCGGCTTCCAGTCTAACCGGATGCAGCTGAGTACCAGTATTTTACATGAAGCGACTGCCTATCTGACCTCCACAACCTAGTAACTGGGTAATACGATACCCCTTGGTAAGTCTGGATGTCAGACATTTGGCTTCTGACTACTCGTAACGACTGTCAAAGATCTACAAATGACAGCCGGGACCAACGGCTTAACGTGCTTTCCGAGGCACGGAGGAAACTCGGTATGTTATTATGGTCACCCATCCACGGACCAACCTCGGCAAGCACGGCTTAACCTTAAAGATCGACCCGTGCGGCTGTTATTATTTAGCCACGAGCTCCTCCTATGAACAACTTTTACTATGAGACCAAATCCGATATCGTGAAAAAAATAATCTGCTGTTCCCTACATTTTGACGAGTTATGTGAACATAAAGTACGGAACAGCTGATTTTTTTTTCGCGATTTCAGGTTTGGTCTCATAGTAAAAGGTAGAATGACCTCTTAAGAGGTTGCCGGTGTTTTACAAATAGGTAACCCTGTATAGTACTCAAGATAAAAAAAAAGAAATTATCTGGTTACCAGAATTTAATAAGGAAAAATATGTGTGATAAAAATACAACTGGAATATATAAATATTTTAGGATGAAGGTGTTATAAAATCTGATTCAAAAAACCCATATAGTGGTATGTCCTTTTTATTTAATTTTCTAGCAAGTAACTGTCATCGTTTGCAGGAAAAACTTTCAGCAAATGCATTCATTGGATATTAACGCCGATGATTTGTGTGAAGTAATTATGTCATGTCAGTCTTTTTTCAAAAAATTAAATAATCATGTGGTGAAAATTCTCGAATTTGTATAATTAAACAATTTGACAGCTGTATGCCTTATCATCACTATAGCATTACGAATTTTGCTAACTATGCCTTTTACCGTAGCAAGCGCGGAAAGGTCCTTTTCTAAATTAAAACTTGTAAAAAATTACCTGCGCTCCACAATGAGCCAGGAAAGATTATAGCAACAATATCCATAGAGGAGCCCATATAACCATATTAGACTATATGTATAGACACACACGAAACTATTAAGGATTTCTCAAACTGATAGCGAGAAGATTGGAAATAATATAAATTAAGTAGGTACCTATGTTTACATTCTTACACACGTGTTTTTTTTAATAGCATACCTACGTAATAGTAAAATTAGTATTATTAGAAAAAAAATCAGCGATTTTATTATTAATATCTAAATATACAATTGGAATAACATCATAATTGAAGTATGAAAAAATGTTATTCGTGTTTTATTTTTCGCAGTAATTGGCAAGGGGAAGCGAACTGGTTTTACCTATTTAGAAAATATTATCTAAGTATATAAAACCGGAGAACATTTATTTAGATCAAAATTAACAAATAATAATAAAAAATAAGTTGAAACATGACGATTCGTGAAAAAAAGAGGCGCTTCATAGGTTTCGCACACAGGCGCTTAGGGGGGTCGGCGCGGCCCTGACAGCACTTGAGTTTAATCTAAACTTTCAAATTCGCATGTAATGTTCAAATCAAGTATTAATATTTTTTTTCTACGGAAAGACAGAACTGGGACTTAAAACTTTTTTGTACTAATGTATAAAATCGACGTATCAGAAAGATGTGTTGCTGGGGAGTTTTATCCCCACTTTTCCCAGTTTAAACACTAGGAAATGCTGAAGGGGAGGCGGTTGAATATAGAAGCAGGGGCCAATCGAGACAATACTTTGAAATAGAATTTACCGTTGAATTAATATGACATGTTGCCAACAGGGACTCTAAATAGTCAGGTTAAAAAAAATACAGTACTTGTAAGTAACATATCATATTAATTCAACGTTAAAATCCCTTTCAAAATTATGTCTCGATTCACCCTTACATCTATACACCATATTTTACCCGGGACATCATATAACTGTCTTGTATAATCGAATCTAAGAGAACTTGTCCCTCGCTCTCTTGCCACACCACGTGACCGTGAGGCCACAAGGTGAGCGACAGACCGCGGCGCGATATTTTCCACTGCAGATAGCCTGTGACCTGCGGCCCGCCCCGCTGGCCCGCGATAGCCTCGCGAACGATATATTCAATTTATTGGCTGCACTCACTGCTGAGCGAGCGTTGATTGCTGACGTCACATGTTGTGCTGGATGAGAAAGGGGGGGCCCGTTTTATGGGCAATGGTTTTCGAATTTCAAAAAATTTAATGACCACCATTTTTGAGGGATCATCATCTGCCTAGCCTTTTTCCCAAACTATCTTGGGGTCGGCTTCCAGTCTAACCGAATGCAGCTGAGTACCAGTATTTTAATGAAGCGACTGCCTATCTTACCTCCACAACAGTAACTGTATAATACAATACCCCTTGGTAAGACTGGATGTCAGACTTTTGGTTTCTGACTACTCGTAACGACTGTCAAAGATCTACAAATGACAGCCGGGACCAACGACTTAACGTGCTTCCGAGGCACCGAGGAAACTCGGTATGTAATTATGGTCACCCATCCACGGACCAACCTCGGCACGGCTTAATTTTAAAGATAGACCCATGCGGCTGTTATTATTTGGCCACGAGCTCTTCTGGGATGATAAGACATGATATAAGCCGTGCGGCAATAATGCAAATATGGAAAACAAGGATACCGAAGGGATGCTACGCTCAAGATCAGGTGGCCTACCATGACGTCTTAAAACATTATTGTTTTACTCCTTTTCTAGTGTGGGAAAGAGACGGCGCTAGACATCCTGTATAGCTCCGTCTCTTTCCCACACTGGAGTAAGAGTAAAACAATACTGCTTTAAGACGTCATGGTAGGCCAGCAGGTCGAAATGATTCAGCGCTGTAGCTGCTTTTTTTTAATTACCGATGAAAATTGATGAAATGAAAAATACTCGGCACTTATAATCTCTTTTTTTTTACGAAGTAGGTAGGAGACATTTATTACTGTTATTGACATTGTCTTTATCCGAAATAAAGTAGTTATAAACCAGTGTGAACCAGCGCGACTAATTCTGTAATTACAGTAAAATACTGATAATTACAGTATAAATAACACGTAATTGATTGTTTACATAACGACTATGCATACAAAACACTAGGAATATTTGTATTGAACAAGAATTCTTCCACTGCAAGACAAATGTTTCTTTTAAAAAAGAAAGAATACTTCTCAAAAACTGAAATGGTTAAAATCGGAAAGCAACATCAACATTTAGTTATTTGAGTCTACATAAAGATTGGAAGCATTTTTCTTTTTTGGCCAACCATGGCCTAGATGAGAGGCGTAAACGAAGCGAAAATGATGCAGTGGGTTCATTTCATACTTTGAAATGAATTAACTACTAACGCCATCTATTACACAAATTGGAATCAATACAAAGGAAATTCATGAGATACTTAGGTTACAAGGAAGGCCGGCGGCGGCGTAATTGGAAACAAAGAATCTTAAAATTAACGCTTAATAATTATAACTAAATTATATGAGATTTTTAATTAAAAAAAAAAAAAATTAGGCTACGGGAATCAAAAGTTATAAATTTTTATTAATAATTATTAATTTTCTGCTTTCCATTCTCTTTTCAGATATTCTTCAGTTGTTCTAGAAATTGCTGTTTCTATAGATAGTTTATAATTGTTCTAATTTAGCTGTAACACTCTTTTCGAAAATGTTTAGTACCTTTTTAGGCCTACGTATCCTGCTAATACGGTTCAGTCATTTCGGAAAATAAAGTTTGTATGAAATTCCGTAAGGCGTAAACGCTCTTAACCTTGATTCTAATGAACACCCCTCAATCGATTTGTTTGCAAGCTCCCTAACGACAATTAGTACAGCCTTGTCTAAAAACTTTGTCTAAGATGAATTCCAATAATGATTGTTCCTGCCTGTGCAGGTACTTAATTTAATATCGTATATTATTTAATGTTAAGTTTATTCTTATAGTCTGTTACTTAAAATTATGCTGAGTGTTTAGCTAATATTTTGTTCAACAAAATTGTTTACTTCTAACTGTGGAGGCTTGTAAATGGCATGGCGTTGTTAGATCACTATAAACTTCTGTATTGTTAACTGTAACCCACACAAACACAACAAAAATTAGTGGACGTTTGAACTACTTGCACAAGAGATGACAATTCTATAGTGGGGCACAACCAATCAATGTTCATTTTAGTGTTTGAGCTATTTTAAACTGTATGTAAAGTTACGCCACGGTATAGATCAGACGTGCAAGGGACACACGGAACAGACAAGAAAGACAGTTCTGCTCCGAACGCAGTGAGCTGGTGAGCAGCCGCAGCGGGCACTGCAGCTTCCACGAACATCTGAACATCATCATCACGGGTAACTGTACTGGTACGCGTATTATTGTCGAAGTCATGAGTTTTGATGAAAATCTTGTTGTCAATCATTCTTAGATCGGGCCCTAATCGTATGTCCGTAAGTGATACGGAGTAGGAACTGCCCGTAACTTAGCCGAAACTACGGGTTTCGCACTCAATGAGTGGACCTTACGCTACGTAGTTTCGTTGTATTGCCACATAAGCAAGCCTCTTTTTAAATAGTAAGTAAATTTAATTTAAAAGTTGTGTAATTACAATTGCATGCTATAAGTAACTCAACAGGCGCTTTGACTATCAACAGTACGTTCATTGTACGTAATTCACAAAATAACAACGCCTTTAAGTCGTAGCAGTAAGGTTGCTTATCATAGCTAAACCTCTCTTTCCCTGACTGGCATACGGTTGAGCTGACTATGGCAATTTCTCTCTCACAAGACTTTTAACTCGCAAGATTATAGCTGGTTGGTAATATTCGCTATAAATAAACTAAAGTAGTAGAATACTTCCGTCACCACTGTATTGATTGTGCAGCAGACATTATTGTGCTAATATTTGCACAGACTTGCGTATAGTTTGCACAGGTGTGGACACATACGCGGATATGACGCACTGAAACCAGGAACCGGTGGCTTGTACAAGATTATTTGAATACTTTTGTGATATGGTAATTCGTGATAATTCTTGTGTGGGTGCTTTTAAGACTTTTTTGTCAATTGTTCTTTCACCCAAAAATTATCTTGAATACCTCAAATGAAGTTTATTTTATTTAAGTGAACTTTAGCGTACTCGCAAAGTAATGTGTAACATCAAACATATCATCTTCCCCAGTCCCTTTTACAATCCAAAAGCAACTTTTACACGTATAAAATCATGCAGTAACATCATCTGTCTAGCCTTCATCATCATCAGCCTATAATGTTTCCACTGTTGGGACACAGGCCTCCTCTTTATGAGAGGGAGTGGGCTGTAATCCACCACGCGGGCACAGTTCGGGTTGGTAGATGTCACATGTCTACGAATTTTTAGTTCTAGGACATGCCGGTTTCCTCATGATGTTTTCTTGCACCGTTTTTGAGGGCAGTGGTGATGAAATAAATTACACAAAGTAATGCACCTACGTGGGTTCGAACCCACGGCTTACTACTCTTGAGTCGTGGCTGCCACCATTAGGCCACCGCTGCTCTCAAGCCTAGCCAATCTCAATGTCTAGCTTTATTTTGCAAATATTCTGTGGTTAGCTTCCACAGAGTGACTTCCGTTACTTGCTTTCGGTCGATGATTCTGTTATCATTTAGCCTAATGCCCCTCAAAAATTAAAGTTTTGCGTGGATATGGCGCATATTTGACCCCAAATTCTTTTTTTTTTCTTTCTGATTGCGTCACTTTGAGACCAAATAAATACAGCCGCTCTGGTCGATATTCAAGTTAAGCCGCGCTTGCATAGGTCGGTCCGTAGATGGGTGACCTCACTTTACATACCGAGTTTCCTCCGTGCCTCGGAAATCACGTTAAGCCTCTGACTGTCAAAGATCTTCAAATATTAGTCTGGAGAGTATCATTTGAAGATCTTTGACAGTCGTTACACGTATTCAGTCAGTGGCTCAAAAGTCTGACAATCAGTCTTACCAAGGGGTGTCGTATTACACAGTACCAAACTGGGTTGTGGAGGTCAGATAGGCAGTCGCTCCGTGTGAGATACTGATCTGACTGGAGTTTTGGTAGTCCAGCTCATGTTGTCACGTTACAATATAGAAGATGAAGAAGTGGAATAGAGGAATTTACATCGCAACGTAAAATATAGCGAGGAAAGTGATTAGCATTAATGTGGGTGGCTATAAGGGAATGGGAAAGCCAACGAAACGATGGATGGACTGCGTGACAGATGGAAGCTAGAAGGAATGTTACCGATTTGTCCTTGGGCTCCTTGGTGTGCAGGTTGTAGAGCGTGCCGCGCTTGTACTCGTCGCCGCACACGTAGCACACCTCCGTCATGGAGTTCTTGTCCGGCATCGACAGGTCCAGGATGTCGCGGTCCGAGCTCGAGTTCGAGTTGCCGGAGTACACCGACACCGTTGATCTGGAATGTCAGAAGGATATCATTCGTTTAGTACAAGTTATAAGCCGTAGAACCGATCACCGGGGAGTAATGAGGTACCGCGCATACGTCAGCGTGGCCTTTTTTTAGCCTGTACTGTCCCACTGCTGGGCAAAGGCCTCTACAATTCCTTCCATGAGCTCTTTTCCCGTGCCTCCCCAAACCAGCCCTCGCGGTACTAGAGTAGCTAGCTAGCAATAAGATAAGCTAGGTAAATAAGGCTGGGTGGAGCCACGATTTTCGCAGTTCGCAGGGTGGATCGACAGTCGGTCGATTTCGGTGGACGATCTACTAATGAACGACTGACAATAGACGAACGCAATGCAGGAACTGACCTAATTGCATACCATCACAACGATAGGTCCTTACTCTTTTGAACTAGATAATATGCAAAAATCCTCGTACATCACTTTCGTGGTAGCAGTCTTTCATACAAGCCTGACCCATATAATCTTCGACTGTTCATGATGTTAGCGGTTTTTAAACAGTTTGATTGCTTTATGGGCTAGCACTGCACCTTCGCACACTGAACAATGGAACTTTACGAGTGAGTTGATTCTTCTCTTATTGGAATGCGATGTGCTGGGGCCCGACGTAGTTTTAAATGTGCGAATATTTATAATTGATTTATAATTGACTATTAGGTTTACCACCTCGGCATAAACCAATAATGATCGCAATGAATTCTGCTAGTCTTTTCATGGTTATTTTATACCCGACGTAAATCACTGAACAATTATCTTTATAGTTGATACAAAAAGGTTGGTTTTGGGTTCGTGCCATTTAAAAATGTTTGTCAAAATCACAGTGATCTTTATTTTCGTCGATATAAAGTTGCAGTTTGGTTTCTGATGTCAGAGGCAAAATAACTGGGTCTACAGTGCGTTTATAGGGGGATAGGTTTCCGTAACGATGTTTTTTTCGTAACGAGGAACAGTTCTTCCCCTTCATAGGGTTTGTAATAGCTTACTTTCAGCGCTGTAGTGATTGTCGACATCGCAGATGTGACCCCTTACCCTCGCTAGAAGTGACGAGGATTAGGTACCGTCTGCTTTGAGTCAGTAGGAGTCTCACAGACCCCTCCAGCCGCATGGCGAAGAACATGCATGAGGGTTTAGCAATGAAAATAGGTGTTTTTCACTTGTAGTAGTTTTTTAAGTGAAAACTTCTTTAGACTTCTTTAGCCGCTTTGAGTAATTTTTTGAAGGGGAGAAACCTATGGGTTCGCGTCATGGATAATCTCGACATGCTCGTGACGTATTACGCCAGACTAGCGACAAGAATAATTAAAAAAAAAAAAAGAACAGTAATTCAATTGTTTTTAGTTTACACTTCTGTCAGCAGTCCTTATGACTGCCTCTGTTATTTTTGGTGTGGTTGGTTGCTAAACCTTATGTCAGAGTTTTATGCCGCCCATGGGCATCTGATAAGGCTTTAGATGCCGTCGAGAATAACTCTCCCGCATGGTGGTTTCGTCACGACGTAGTAGTAGCGTACCTGACAGCATCCAGGTACCCGGCGGGCTCGGAGGCGCCGGAGTGCTGCGAGCCGACGGAGATGACGGAGGGCTCGCGCGCGCGCAGGTCCAGCACGCCGCCCGCCTCCGCGCGCTGCTGTACCGTGGGGGAGGACTGTGGTACAGACATCGGACATTAACTCAAATAATATAATATAATAATATGGGGCTAAGCAAAAGCCACAGATCGCCACCTGCTACGATCCATTCGCCTCATCCACGTTCATACATCTGGTCATACACGCACGCCGGTTGCAAGTACTACGCTCCTGACCTTTCTGCAGTCTATGTTAGTTTATTCAAATTGATTGACTGGCAATTCAGCTCCATGCAATTAGACTAGAAGCCGACCACAACATACTTGAGAGAAAAACTGATCCGAATGAACTTACATTATTATTTGTAAAAATATTATATTGTAGCTATTGTCCCGTAATACATACAATAAAAAAAAAAAAACTGACATTATTAAAGTTATGCCCATGATTCTGTTCCTTCTCCTCCTTCTTGAAATTGTCTTGCGCGGGATGCGCGGGCGCGTCGAGCGGATACAGCGGGCGCGACGTGGGCCGCGGGGACGACGCCGGCTCCTCGCGCGTGCCCTCGCCGGATAGACCCAGCACTTGGGCCGCGTACTCGCCTTGGAAGGACATGTCGGCTCCTGGAAGGGTGGGAAAGAAATGGGTTAATATAGATCGATGGTTGTTCAGCTAAGTGACTGTAGTGTTTCTAGTATGAGTGGAGGCACTGGGTAAGTTACACATGCGCCGTTACTATTTAGCTAAGTTTATATTGCAGCGGAAAATTTCTGAGCGGAAATCTGACTTCTATACGAAGTAATACATTATTTTCATTGGTAGGCTTCAGGGACATAAATAAAAACTCTAAATATAAATTAAATCTGAGTGTATCTGTTTAA
Organism: Cerastis leucographa; assembly: GCA_963082945.1. Lineage (NCBI taxonomy): Eukaryota > Metazoa > Arthropoda > Insecta > Lepidoptera > Noctuidae > Cerastis > Cerastis leucographa. The sequence goes on from OY720355.1 coordinate 20,675,549, forward strand.
ATAACCCTTTACTTATATGAGATCACATAGTATCTGAAGAAGACGAACATGCTATATATTGAGGAAGGAGGAGAAAAGTAACTCATCTCCCAAACGAAATGTTTTATTTTTAAATACTCGCAGACACATAATGCCGACCGGTTACATTTATAATTATCATGTAAGACATAATTTAAATGATCAGAAATTACACCCCCCTTCAAACCGGATCCCAATCAACCAAAATGGGCGCCTTTACACACAAAACCAACCAATTACTATTAAGTTAACCAACTACAAGTCAATTATCATCCTACGATTACGTTCCTTTACATTACCGTGTCGTGTAGGTACAGTTAACAAAATAGTTTCGTATACAGACAAAAATATTCACCTTCGCACTTATCTGCCATTCTTTATTTACATAGTACGCCGTAATAACTTTTAAACTTAAAGAATGTTGTAAAATGTTTGTAAACCGCAGGAGAAATTAGCGTCGGGCAAGTTTTATTTTTAAAAGACTTCTACTTTTAGCCCTTGGATCATTGTTCAAAATAATGTAGATGAAAGATAGCAGTCTATAAAGACAGTGGAAGTGATATCGAATCAAATAGCATTTATTCATATTAGGCAAAGAATCAGCGATATTTAGAAGTAAAAGTATATTTATTTTTCTACTGTGACTTGTTCTTGGCTAAGGGCAAGAGAATGATGATGACCTTATTCTTGGCTTCATCGTTCTTAATTCAGAATTTGTAGGTCAATGAATAAAATAAATACTAAATCTATGATAAAGGTTTGTGTCCCATCTACCATTGAAACCTAACTCTTTCGTCGACTGTACACACTACCCACCTACCTACCCATACCCAGACTGTACGTACCACAGTCATTCATGGCTCGGCTGCTCGGGTGCGCTCGCGCCTGCGACCTCGGCGAGTCGGCGCAGTGGCAGTGAAAGTGCCACCGTAATCAGCTGACCGACTGAATCGAACTGACCTATGCGGTTATGTGCAGTAGTCCAATTGTACACTTTTACTTTTAACGTGGGAATTTTGTATGATTGTTTGTTTTAGGCACATTCATGTGTATCTATCTGACATACTCAATGAAAAGTCTACTACGCGCAGTTGATCTCTTTTGATTATTCACCAAAAAGAAATTGGGAAATATTGAAGCGTAGATTAAAATTAGGCCAATAAACGCCTTTACGCGTAAGCATTGACGTTCGGGGGTTACTTTAGGGGTGCTTTGTATTTTAAAAGGCGCTTACAAAGCTCACTTCAAAACACAAAACGCCCCTCAAAAATGGCTATCCTCATATTGTGTGTTCTATTATCTATATATATAAAAGAAAGTCGTGTTAGTTACTCTATTTATAACTCAAGAACGGCTGAACCGATTTGACTGAAAATTGGTGGGGAGGTAGCTTAGAACCAGGAGACGGACATAGGATACGGTAGGGTAGGGTAGGTAGGTAGGGTAGGGTAGGGTAGGTAGGTAGGGTAGGGTAGGTAGGTAGGGTAGGTAGGTAGGGTAGGGTAGGTAGGTAGGGTAGGGTAGGTAGGTAGGGTAGGTAGGTAGGGTAGGGTAGGGTAGGTAGGTAGGGTAGGGTAGGTAGGTAGGTAGGGTAGGGTAGGTAGGTAGGGTAGGGTAGGTAGGTAGGGTAGGGTAGGTAGGTAGGTAGGGTAGGGTAGGGTAGGTAGGTAGGGTAGGGTAGGTAGGTAGGGTAGGGTAGGTAGGTAGGGTAGGTAGGTAGTAAGGGTAGGGTAGGGTAGGGTAGAGTAGGTAGGTAGGGTAGGGTAGAGTAGGTAGGTAGGTAGCGTAGGGTAGGGTAGGTAGGATAGGGTAGGTAGGTCGGATAGGGTAGGTGGGTAGTAAAAAGTGCATTGCAACGCATGCTGGGTACAGCTAGTATTACATAAGAAACACTTCTGACAATCCCGTTCCGTGTACTATGCTAGTTCAATAATGTCACCCCGATGGCGATAAAATACTGATGACAATATTTTTATACTCGAAGCAATCCTCACAAATCAGACTGCAGGCATTAAAAAAATAGTTTGAAACAAGTCACATTTCAGTTTTGCTGTAGTTCTTTTCTATTTAAATTATAACTGGCTCAGGAGTTCGAACCTGTGTAAAGCCGCTGTAAACTGAAAGGAGATTGGTCTAGGTCTGCCGCAAGCTGTCTAATCCGTAGGCTTATGTTACCACATAGTAAATGCCCAACACAGCGTCGAGATAGCTTGCAAACATGATTTCATGGCAAGCCGGTGCAGTATCGATTGATCATCAGTAGCGAAGAATAAAGATAATTTTTAGGTCTTGGGTAATAAGAAGCTCAAGGATGTCGTGGCTTAATTAACAGCTGCACAGGTTGATCTTTGAGGTTAAGCCGTGCTTGCCGAGGTTGGTCCATGGATGGGTGACCATAATTACATACCAAGTGCCTCGAAAAGCACGTTAAGCCGTTGGTCCCGGCTGTCATTTGTAGATCTTTGACAGTCGTTACGAGTAGTCAGAAGCCAAAAGTCTGACATCCAGTCTTACCAAGGGGTATCGTATTACTCAGTTACTGGGTTGTGGAGGTCAGATAGGCAGTCGCTTTATGTAAAATACTGGTACTCCGCTGCATCCGGTTAGACTGGAAGCCGACCCTAAGATAGTTTGGGAAAAGGCTAGGCAGATGATGGGTAATCAGAAGCTCGAAAGTTTGACAACCAGTCTTACCAACCGATATCGTGTAACCTGTTTGTTTTTTTCTGGAGGTCAGATAGGCAAACGTACCAGGTAAAACACTGGGTATTCAACTGTATTAGGTTAGGCTAGAAGCTAACCCAAATATGGCTGGAAAAAGGCTTGGTAGATGGCGAAAAATATTTTGGATTAGATCAAAAGCCCTATGTTCGCTGCCACAATAGGGATGATGACTGGGCAAAGAAAACGAAATTCTATTTTGTCCGTCAATCAGGTAAGTAATACAAAAATATTAGAATACGTATTTTAGGTTTTATCAAGTTAAAAAAAAAATACTTAGTTAAAACGCATTAAAGTTGAAGAGTGGGGGCTCACTACGTCACAACTAGGTATAAAATGTACTTAGCCGTGACGTCATGCGCCATTTCAACTCAATATATCTCCGTAATTTTACGATTACGTGAAAAAAGAAAAAATACGTGTCAAATACTTTATAATAATCTACCCGATAGACAAATAAAAAAAAATGAGTCACCATCCCTATTCATGACGCAATAAACCCCAATTACCAAGCTTTGAAAGCACGCACAAATATTTTTTATTTTTATTTACAGAAAAATTAATGATTAAGTTATTATATGATTGTCATTATAAAAGGTTATATACATGGTGTTGTTTTGCATTCTCGTCAAAATTTAAGAAGATGTCACAAAAGACATAAACGATCAGTTAAAATTACGGCACCTAGTTAATTATCATAAAAACTTTGTCATTATTTCAGAATAACCCCCTTAACGCGGTTAAGGGAATAAGAAATTATCGAACAAACGTTTGAGATTGTTTGTGTGTATGAAAGCGCGGTTATAGGGCGGGGGATCAGACGGGCCGCTTTTAAAACACGTGGCCCCCCACGTGTTTTAAAAGCGGCCCGTCTGATCCCCCGCCCTATAACCGCGCTTACCGATTTTCGTAATTATAAGAAAAAAAAAATTACCTACCCATTTTATTATTGAATTGGGACGAGAATCATTAGCATAGTTACCTCCTTGAATTTGACGAGGTTGCAAAACAACACCATGTATTAAAATGACTCAATTTAAATTGTTATCGACGCACAAATTAGTGTTGTCCTACGAGAATAAAATTACAAACACAAAACAAAGTTGTATTTCTGTCTTTACACGCATATTATTAACCAAACTACGCCGGCAGCAGGTTTCTGGCGTCGAACATTACTAGAACACGGCCGTAAGATAAGGCCACATAGGTCACTGGACCACCGCGGTAACACTCTTAAGGGCAAGCAATTATAATAATAACTGCAATTATTTTTATGTTCCACGATTCTGAGGAAAGAATTTTGGTGAAAACGGCGTACGGATTGTGGAGTCAAGATGACCCATTAAACCAGTTAAATGGGTTGATGATGGGTGCTTCGGATGTGGAAATGGCGACATGCTTTCGTACCAATAAATATATAAGGTTATTGAGTAATTTGTAAAGTGAATGCAACAGCATTTTACACATTGAGCCGTATACAGACATTGCGAGGCATGCGCCGCGAACAACGCACAGCGAATGCCTCGCAAGGTGTGTACCTTTGTATTCGTGGCGAGGCATGTGCTACGCACGGGCGACGGCGAGCCAATGTATGGCCGCGGCATTCGTTGTGCGCCGTTCCTGGCGTATGCCTCGCAAAGTCTGTATCCACCTTTGAACATGTCAAGTACAAAAACACAATTGTTCCGTGTGATTTATGGCCATCACCTTTTTTTCTTCTCCCCTAACTAAAGTCATAAACTACCTTTTTCTCGCAGCTTCGCTTGCATTATGGTCGACAATTATCACACTCGGGGATAATGTAGCTTCCAGTTAGTTAAAATAAAATCAGAATCGAATCAATAATCTCTTTATATAGTTCTTGTAAAACAAATTGTCTTAACTAGGAGAGGTCGTTCTGAGGACAAAATAAATAGAAGAGAAAACTAAAACCAATACAAACTATATAACCAGTTACCATTTAGCCACATAACCAGTCTGTTTGACTTGCCAAATTCAATAACAAGCGCACAGCAAATTCGCGACTGGATTTTTCCAACTGCAAACAATATAGCTGTGAAATTAGTTTAGCCATTTGTACTAGTCATGCGAGTACCATAGAACAATGGTTTATTATAACTGTACAATAGTTCGGCTCTGAATTGGGACGTACTACGTATTGTTAGCACTAAAGTATGTCGTTTTTATACCAGGTTCTACCCAGCTTGTGCAATGAACGCCAGTTGACGTACTTTTTATTGGAGCTAAACAGGCTTGGCATAGGTACACTTTTCTGAAATAGGAACGCACGCTATTGCATGGTCCATGGAGTGTCTTGCCCATTCTTCTCCATAGAGATCTACGCTTTGGAATGGGCAACTACAGTACTTTCACAAGTTATTATGCCTTGTGACTGGGATTGTAGCTTCGCGTTTTTTTTTTTGTTTTTGACTTTTAAAAGTGCCTGTTATGGTCTAATTTAAATAAATGCTTTGAGTTTGCATAGAGGATTTTTGTTAAGATTTGAGATAAGTCTACCAAACTATCCCTTACCACTTGCAACTCCTGAAAGGCAGAATCGACAGTGGCGAACAACAGAAAAACGTGAAGGTAATGAGTTCGAGTGACGAGTCTCGAATAAATAATTCAACTCTCCTGGATTAATCAAAATAGAAAAAGGACTTAGAAATCTCGCAATAAGGATGTTTTTTTTTTGTGTGTGTTTCGACAATTGCCCCACGGGATCTTACTACAGTGATAAAAACTATGTGCTATTCCAGACAATTATCTATCCCTGTACCCTTAGAATAATAACGCATAGAAACCTAGTACGCGTGCAAAAAGTGAGGCAACAAAAACTTAGCCATTATTGGCAAACTTCTCTCAGCGAGCCGTCAGTACTCAAGGTCACGCTCCGTCGAACACAACTCACGAGAAAACAATTAAAATAATTGAAAATGATAGTTTCTGGCGTGAAGGGATGTCGTAGAACTTCAGGAAAACATAAAAAAATGTGATCAAATTATATTTCAAATTATTTTATACATTATTTTTACGTAAATCGATCATCAAACAAAAATTTTAATAACCTAACTTATCACAATACAGTGTTGCTATTTGTGAGGAAAAAAATACCCATATTGCTTACAATTTTGTTCTTATTTTTGTTTAGGAAAACAAAATGTTTTTGATGTACCTACTAACTATTGCATACGTTAAGATATTATGCCAGTTTTGAGAAATTAACTTGGCATCAGGTATTTTATATTAGTCTTTATAAATAGGATACTGGTGCCGATTCTGTACCTTCCGTAAAAATATGTCATATTAGATGAAAAATCATCTACATTTTATCCAGATCCTGATAACATAAAATACTTGTTTTGATTTGATCAAGCAACATAGTGGTGCGTTTTCCCATTTTTTGTGGGTAACAGCATGGTAATGGTATCACTGAAAGTTTTATTTGTGTGCGTTTGAGGAACGTAGACACATTCGGCTCACGCACACAAAGAAAATGAATTTGACACGCGATATCGCTCGTGTTTTATACTAGACGCGGCTTCTATGCGTTATTATTCTAAGCCTGTACCATATTTGATCCAGATCCGTTCAGTTGTTTTTGCGTAATCATGCAACATCCTCACAAACTTTCGCATTTTTAATATTGATAGGATTTATAGTATTAGTAGGATTTGCAAACGCGTTGTTGGAGTATGACATGGTTAGTTTCTGAGTCATGCGTGCCATGACACGTAGGCCACATCCTAGATGGTCGTGACCATCGAGGTACAAGCTAAATTAAGAGAGCAGCACTTCAATATCAGCCGGGTTAAATAGTTAAACAGCTGTTTTAGTAGGCAAACATCTTATTGGCTATTCACCAAATCTATCACTGACCCACTGAAAGGAAAAAGCTAATGACATCAGTAATACATGCTACTTATACATTCGATATATGGTATCATCGTCATTCTCCTATTTCTCCTGCCCAGAATGGCCCAGATACCAATACATTTGGGGTCTGCAGAGCATGTCTTTTTCCACACTTCTCTATTTCTTCTAATTTCAGCAGTAACATCATTCGATACATCATTATCTGCCGAGCCTTTTTCCCCAACTATGTTGGGGTCGGCTTCCAGTCTAACCAGATGCACCTGAATACCAGTAATTTACATGGAGCGACTGCCTATCTGACCTCCACAACCCAGTTAGTACTGGGTAATGCGATACCCATGGTAAGACTGGTTGTCAGACTTTCGTGCCACTGACAACTACTGTCAAAGATTTATAAATGACAGCCCTGATAACGTGTTTTCCGAGGCACGGTGGATACTCGGTAAGTAATGAGTTGGCACCCATCCACGGACCAACCTAGGCAAGCACAGCTTAACCTGAAACATAACAACATAACCTATCATACAACTCGATACATGGCAATACCAAAATAATACAACCGACGTAGCCTAAACAAATGTTCAAAACAAAACAAACTCGAAGTAACCTAGTAACAGACTAGAATCGCAGCACCTAATCTAGGAACAAAACAACCTAAATAGGTAATAAGTTTTCACACAGACACGCCAGCTATTAGTCTAAAAAGACAATTACGAGTAGTGTTGTGTAGCTCGCAGTTCGCGAACGGAATTGTTCGTGGAACTCGAACTGTGGGTTGGTTTGGCTGTAGTTGCACTTATTTGATCTACTTTAGTTGGTTCATTAGTTTTCAATTACTTGGCGGGAGTTATTTTTCGATAGCTTCTTGTTAATTATTTAAACAGCAAATTATAAATTAACATACAGAGGAAGATTGGCTCATCATCAACTAAATTCTTGTCATTGTCTCAAAATTTTGCATAAAAATGAAGATCACGTCATAGATTCGATAATGTTAAAGTCAAAACCAAACATAGCGACATTATTTGTTTTGCGACTTTGACTTGGCTGACGTGTGTTAGCTTTTGGTCCTTCATAATTCGGCTCTCGATGGTGGCATAGGCATCAGTAGTCATCCTCGGGCTGACCAAACCCGCTCAGAGAAAAGTCTGAAAATCAGAAGTTAAACGTCATCACTCATCAGCCAATAGCAGTCCATAGCTGGTTGTAGGCTAGGCACGCCACTCGACTAAATTCCAAAAGTCAAACGAACAGAAAAACCGACCTAATTCACCAAAACAAACTGAACTAATTTCGCAAATCCGAAGTAAAGCGCTTCAAACTATCGCATTAGTCACGTCGTGTGAACAATACAAAGTTCAGTATGCAACGGCAACGACTAGAACCGGTCGGAGCCGCTTAGTGGAACTTCACTTTTATTTACAGAGACTAATTCGATGCAATCAGGGCTGTCCCTGTCATGGCTGGCATGGAGTTTGTTTTCTTTGAGCTAGCATTGCAAGTTGTTGTGTTAGACTATTGTTGGACAGACATTAGGGTTGGAGACAGGTTTTTAATAGGAGTTTAATATGCTCCTGCTACAATAGCTGCTACATAAAACGTCAAGACGTTTTCGACATCAAAGGTTTATTTAATAGTTTTACAAGTGCAAGGGTCATTAGTTTTCGCTGTTACTGTTTTACAATGATGACCTACTTCATCATTATCTTTAATTATTGCAAATCTTTATTGATCTCGTGCACGAAAGTAGAAATGATCTTACCTATGATGCAGAAACCGACCTCGACGTCGGTCGGTTTGCGGTCAGATGACTTTCAGTCTTTTACACTAACTTAAGGCTGGGTTTTTATTGTACGTTGAGGAAATCTAGATAAGATATAAAACAGAAATATGTGAAAATATTCTTTAACGTGTGTAGGGAAGAAAGAACACGGCTTGTGGCCTTGTCTACCTATATTAGTACAAACAGAAAAGTTTTACCCCCAAAACATAAAATTCTATTTTATCCGTGCTGCCATTCCCGTGGCATCCTTAGGTGTCGAGCGGCGGCCAGTCGTATTTATATAACATCAAAGAGTTGGTACCCCGTCGTCTGGTCGGGCCAGTGATTCATATTTCATCAACGTTTGACATATGACATGTTCGCTACCAGTCCCTCTTGCTTGCTTGCTAGATGGAAATTCCCGCTGTGGAAATTTTAGGGTCCAGTTTTTCTTTCACGGGATTTTATGGAAAATGCTCCAGGCATTGCTGAAGGGGGTAAATTGGGACGGACTTGACTTACTTTCGGGTCGAACAGGAATTTTGGTGACCCACGACATACAAGTAGACAAAAAGAGAGAATAATTTAAATGAAGGAAAAGGGAGTGATTGATAAGTGACTGATAACAAGAAAATGTAAGGAGATTTTTTTTTTTTAAATATATTTGGCTGGCTGCAAGATAAAGCCGGAATTCGTGTTTGCAGGTCACAAATTGTAGAATTAAACATGTAGTTTCGACATACATTAATGACTGCCTCATTGGTCGGGACTAGTCGTAAGCGCGTATGCTGAGCATGAGCTCTGGTCCCCGGGCAATGTGTTATTGGGTTTTTCCATCAAGAATCTCTCAGTAGCAGCCACGGAGTCTGGATTTGTGCCGGGTTGTTGGTAATAGGCTCGCCCTCTATTCCATGGGATTTAAAACATAACTGGCGAAATGTGGGTTTACTAATAGATACCGATCTGCCTAACCCTTCAGGGATCACAGGCGTGATGTTATGCATCTTTTACACTCGCTACTTGCGTCACACAAGCCCAGTATTGCAGACGACATGGCGCATTGTTTACTCTATGCGACATCAAGGAGGTTATCACTATCGGGCTTGTGTCTGCACAGCGGTTAGGATTCGGAAACCGTTTGACTGTCCCTCTGTTCCAGATGCTGTGCTGATGTTTCAATACATACGTGCATGTATCATTTTGAAGGAATATCTACGAGCACATGGAACATGTGAAAATGGTTTGACTGAATATTTACCAAGCATAAAATACGCCGTTTTCATCGATTAATAAGAAACGATCATAATCGTATAAGTATAAATATACAGTATGTTAGGTTAAACGAGGGACATATTGAGGGAGGGTATTCAGTATTCGATTCTCGTCCCAAATAAAGGGTGTAAAACACCTCTTAACGAAGCCGAAAGGCACTGATTCTCCCTGTCATTGCGATAATTTTTTTGTTCTACACCATACCTGGGAACCTTCTTGTTACGGAGATATTAGGGGTCAAAGTTACAACTTTTTGACAAGTATTTTTTTAAATACAAGTTTTAAATGTAAGATTTTTACTTTAAACACCTCTACGACCCCCGTACTATTCAATCCGTCCATCAGCATAATGTTTTGAGTGCGTTACATTGAGTTCTACCACAAAACATGATTTTACACCCCCAAAAAAAAAGTCGTTTCCCAGCAATAATTTTTGCGTAAAGTTACTTGGTTTCATGGACAGAATGCTTGGTTGACGGCTTCGTGATGAGGTGATTTACACCGTGTATGTAAAAAAACCTATAACGTGTATAGAAGAATTTTTAATGTTTTGTTTAGTGCCTAGATATTTTGGACTGTCCTAAGCCAGGTAAGTTTAAAGTATGAAGGGAAAATGGATTATACCTAAGAGTCATGCCCCGCTCACATGTTCTGCGATTGTATTAAGTCGCTAGCGCAAGGGTGTATACACGTTGCGTGTCATTTGCGAAAATTTTGGTATGGTTCTGTCTGTTATTTATCAGTGTTTTTTTTTTGTTTATATTTTTATTAGTATCATGTTAGCATGTACTATTATGGCTTTGAATATGTCCCTCGTTTAAACTAACACTAACTGTATTTCCACTTGCTAACTTTGCTATACAACTTCAAATTTGTATGCCTTTTCCAATAGAACGTTCAAAATGTGTTAAAGAAAATATGGAATAAGTACAATATAATAGTTAAGTTCTTTGCGCAGTTGGCACGTAACAAAACAAGGCATTCTTTCAATGGTGGGGCGGTCACCACAATGGTGTACCACGAAACACTAAGTAAACATGTTTCAGACTTTTCTAGGCTGTAATTCTCGTAAGTTTTTTAAAGTGCTTTATTTGCCTAGGGGACGCATGCACGAATTTTGAGCGTGGAACCCTGAGTTTTTCAATAAAGGTACCCAAAAATTTTTATCGTTACCGCGCGAACTGAATACTACGAGGGACTTCTATTGACTTACATTTTGGATATATTATCGGTCAAACCAGACCTGAGGTCAAACTAGCTTGTCCTAGCCCAAACTGGTTTAAAGACGATCATAGGGCACTCCGACTGAATGGGTTAGGTTAGGTTAGAACCAGAAAAAAGCGGCGGAGCGCGTCAGGGAGGAAGACGTCCTCGCTGACGCGATTCGTCGCAGGAGGACAGTGCGGCGGAGGAAGCGCCATGGCGACCTGATGCCGCCTTAGGAGGTGCCAGCGGGCGATAGATCGGGGAGTCGACGCATTGCACGGCCCTCGCGAGCGGTGGCGATGTCTCAGGTGAGCCCGGACATCGCCAAAGGAGTTGGTGCCCGGAGGCGGGCTACGCTGGGTGGGTAACGAATGTCATGCGTAGCAGTTCTCGTGGCCCATCCACCAAAGCGACAGTAGGCTCACGGTGGTGTTTTTTAGTGGGTGCAAGCCCCACATAACCAAACCGTCTCCCTGGACAGCGCGGTATGCGTTTGGCATTTTTCACCACTAAATAATAAATAAAAAAAAGGTTAGGTTAGAACCGTGACCAACCACGAGCGGTGCCGAGGCAAGTTGATCGTAAATTCGTAATACAATTGCTTTGTATGGTATATTATTTATATACTGACACGATAAAACAGTTTGGCCTATGCCCTAGGACAAACAAGTTTGGCCTGAAATTGTGTTGGCCGGTAACAGACACACCTAATAAGCCAAAACTATGGTGTTTGCCTAGGTTTCGACTCAGAAATGTTCAAATATACCAAATTTTAAGAAACTGTCACATTCAATCAGAGAATGAAGCTCCATGGATCGCTTCAATTATCAATCTAGTAACGTATCTGTTAGGCGTGTGATAAAGGAGCAAAGAATCTACGCAGGCGCTAAGTAACGGTTGGAATTGTAATTTCTTGTAAATACAGAACATTAATATACCCTCAAACAATAAACTCAAAAACAAAAGGCCCAGTTCATTTTAAAAACATGATGTGAATAATATTCTTAACCAAAAAAGCCACGCAAAACTACAACCTCCGTACTTCGTATATACATCATGTCCTAAAAAAGGACACTTTCCGTGCGTCTATCACGGCTTGGCTCAACCGAGACAAAAGAGTGCCGTGGGAGGGCCCAGCCTCCCGGATAATCCGCCAGGGGGCGCTTTGTACGACACGACCCGTTTTGACAGTTAAAATAATGTTTGATAACAATTTTTAAGGACATTTTTTCGCGAAATGTTATATTTTTTTACTTGAAAAAACGTTGGAAGTTACATTTTTATCTCGGCTCGTGGATCAGCTTTGTAAGAGAAGCCGCATCTATTTAAATTAATCAACCTTTTAAGAATTTTCTTTTCATAATTTTTGAGATAAGTATTTCGTTATTTTTTCTTTGATAATGAAAAAGGAGAAAGCTACAACATAAAACAAAAGTACTTTATTTTGTTTCAGAAAAAAATGCCAGGATTAAAAAAATAAGGACACAATTTTTCTGAAATACCACTTTTTTAGATTACACTGTCTGTCAAATATTTCGGCTTGTGTCTGCCCTTAACAACTGTCAAACCCGACAACTGGCCTAACTTACAATGTGGAACACGGAAACCAACCCATTTTAAAAAGTCGCAACAGAAAAAAATACAACAAAATACTTGTACCATGTCCGCAACACGGGCTTCGTCTCCTTTGTTTTAATATTATTTATCTGGCGAGGCGAGCCGAGGCGGAAAGGCGTTGGATTTACGACGGCCATTCGGAGTAAATCGGAATGCGACGTTGTTGTACGATTCGTAGTGACGCCGACTGATCCGATGCGTTTAATAGTCGAAGAGCTACATACGTTGGGAAGACTGTTCAGAGTTATTTATTGTGCGGGAAGATTTAAAGACATATCCATGTTGTGCTGTGTCTTCGGAGTATGCTAAATAGGACATTGGTTTTTGTAACGGTTTTAGTGCCGTGAGAAAACTTCGTGTTTAGGATTCCGTGCCTATTTTGTGAGTGTCAAACTAGCCTTATAAACTCAAACTCAAAGCATTACACCATACCATACCACCATTATAGGCACATCTGAAAGTCAAAAAAATAAAACGCGAAGCTAAGTACTTGCCCATTCCAAATCGTAGATATTATTCCGAAATCTGCGCAGCATCGAGATTCTGCATCATATTTCTGATAAAAGAAGATTTTCCTTGATGCAAATGCATTGATACGACAACATCTTGATATTATACGATACTAGCTCCTGTTCTAACACATCTGTATAGACCCGAAGTTAGGACAAACCCTTTAACGTAGGTACCATCATCAGCCTATAATGTTCCCACTTCCCACAGGCCTGCTCTCTAAGAGAGGGAGTGGGCTATAATCCAGCACGCGGGCCCAGTGCGGGTTGGTAGATGTCAAATGTCTTCGATTTTTTTTAAAAGTACTATACCTCATCAAAACATCATCTGCCTAGTCTTTTCCCAACTATTTTGGGGCGGGTTGGCAGTCAAACCGGATGCAGCTGAATACCAGTATTTTACATGGAGCGACTGCCTATCTGACCTCCACAACCCAGTTAAAACTGGGTAATACGATACTCCTTGGTAAGACTGGTTTTCAGTTTTTCGGGCCACTGACTACCTTTAACTATTGTCAAAGATCTTCAAATGACAGCCGGGTCCAACGACTTAACGTGCTTTCCGAGGCACGGAGGAAACTCGGAGTGCAATGGGTCACCCATCCATATACGAAACTAGATAAGTGCGGCTTGAAGATTGAACGACTGGTTGTTATTTTTTAGTCTTGAGGTCCTCAAAAATATATTAAAAGTAAGATTAGATTACACTTACCAATAAAAGGTTTCCCATCGAGCCTCTTCATCCAATAGAACCTCTGGCTGTGCGGCTTGTTCTCGCGGTCGTACTGCTCCCATTGCTGGCGCAGGAAGGTGTAGCAGACGCAGCAGCAGCGGACGGTGCCTTCCTCGTCGCCCTCTGCGCGGTACCCGGCAGGGGGGGCGTGAGCGCCCAGGAACGGGAAGTATGGTTCCGTGCACTGTAGACAGGGAAACGGTTAGAATATAAGTTAAATTACATAACATCACGCCTGTAATCCTCGAATGGTTAGGCAGAGGTGTAGCTAATACGACACCCACATTTCGCCATTTAAGTATGTAATATGGAGGAAGCATACTGCCATCAAGTGGGCACAAATCAAACCTCTGGACAACTGAGAAATTCCTAATGAAAACATAAACAGTTTGCCCCGACCCGGGAAACGAACCCAGTACCTCATGCTCAGATGTCCCGATTGCGAACACTGGAAATATGAAATGCCGTAAGGATATTGAGTGTGCTATCGGATTAGCAACAGTCGACTTCGGGCCGAAAGTTGCAAATCAAGTGGCGAGCTCAATGTGGCAGTTGTCAGAGGCAAAGGAAGTTTTGGTGTCCCTAAAATGAGATATCGTGAATTTACGACTAGGATGACATAAATAAAAATTCAATTTCACATGATCAATGTTCAATCAGTGGAAAATAAATTGTTAACACATGACATCAGAAACTGTAATTCATTCGACTCATTCTGCTCAGTCCTCATAGTCTTCATAATCATTCCTCCTGCACTTATCCAAATGTCTTTGGGTAAAACGCAGCATGGTTTCTTCCTCCATACTTCTATATGAATCTCAGCAGTCACCTCCTTTTCAGCAATATCATCCTTCACACCACAGTCCGTCTATCGTTTCTTTGATCTTCCTCTTCTCTAATACCCATCGGCATGTCATTCATTGACAGTTGCACGAAATTGACGCAATTTTTGTCATTTTGACTTAACCATTGCCTGACAGTACATTAAAAAACCCAGAGAAATCTTACAACTCTGTACCTAGCTATCGATGGAGTACATAAATTAAATCTTCAAGAAAACAATGCACAACGTTCCGCTGAATTATAACTATTATCTATTCACTTACCGATTGCATACGCGCGTAAAGAGGCGTATACACTTAAACATTCACTAGACAACAATGTTGGCAAATTTTGTCACCATCTGTCTAGCTTTTTCCTATGTTGGGATCGGCTCCCAGTCTTTCCAGATGCAGGTGCATACCAGTATTTTACATGGTTACTGCCCCCCTGATATCCACAAACCAGTTCCAAGGGAACACGATACTGCTTATTGAGACTGGTTGTCAGTCTTTCGAGATTTCTCCCTGCATAGTGACACTATAGATGTCGGGAGTAAATACTGTCAAAGATTTACAAATAACAGCAGATAGCAACGGCTGAACGTGGGCCGACATTATCGAAATTGGCAATACAATACGATGAAATCAAAAAAGCCATAAAGGTACGAGAGGTACGAATATTTTCTCCAATTACATAGCCCATTATTGGAATTGCAGTTCCGTATAATTAAGTTCCCAAATTAAAAGCTTGAATCATTAGCGGTAGCGCTTTTGTTTTTTTTTTCCAAGTACAAAAATTATATGCTTCCATATTCTTGAACAACGTGGCATACGTAGATATACGGTCATAATCATATTATACAACAGCATATTTGGTTTATATTGTTCCACTACTTACTTCCACTACTGGGACACAAATTTCCTTACCACAAGAAAGAGAGGGCAACCTAACCTAACCACAAGAAAGAGTGGTTGTTACAGTTTTATTAGGTTCTAGGACATCCTTTTCTAGCGATGTTTTCCTTTATAAATTACATTAAGTGTCTACATAAATGTATGTTCAAATCAAACCCCTGACCTACGATACGCAAAACAACTAGAAATAACCACGAAGCTGTTAAAATATACTTTTAGAATAATCTCGCAACACCTGGCCGTCATCGACGTCACGCGTCACTGCAACTTGCACAACATTTTGTCACTCAGTGAAAACACGCCTTAACACACCGATCACTATGTGAGAACGGTTTATGGGAAAACACCGTGAATTATTGCTAGGCCTTACGCCGCTGATGCGTCGATTATCTCATGGGAACATCGCATATCGGTGTTTACAGATGAGCTATTACCTATTAGAGGTATTTTCTGTTCTCTAGGTATTGCTCAAGTTGTCGTATAAAGGTCGATGCGTAGTCATATGCACTGTATGGGATCAGCATCGCTACCAACAGGTTGGTAAACCTGCTCAGATGGAGGTTCATTGATGACTGCCCTGGGATGTGAATGGGGTGCTGTTTCACGAACGATGGGGCACCTAATATTGTGTCGTGTTCTGAAGGCGCCAAACTCGTGGTCAGTTGTGTGTATGTGCTTCTAACTCGAATCAATTTTTTTTATTTTTATACATAGACAAGTTAAGAAGTCGGGATTAAGACTGCATACAGCAATAACCAGGTTTTGGGCTTTACTATAACTAGGGGATCGAAAACCCGTTGTGTAACCCGTAAACTTATTAGAACTGTAACAGCATCGCTTCGGATTGGGATCCGGCAAATGTCAGAAAATCTTGCTACGGTTACTGCGGCCGCACTGGCTAAACAAAAACATGTTGTCTGATAAAGAGAGTTCGGAAGGCCGATAAGAAGATGGATAGATAGTGTGAGGAATGATATGACACAAAAAGGGGTGAATTCTGGGGTGACAGCTGAAAGAAGAGAATGAAAGAAAAACGTGTTGCGCCGACTACAAATAATATGAAACAAGTGTAGGAGAAAGACGATGATGTTGTCAGATAGACAAAGATTTCAAATAAGAGAAGATAGGCATTTCAACATACTTTATAATATGTGAATGTTTGGCCAATGCGAAAGCACAATTAAATACAGTTACCGACATACCACGTGACACGACTCCCTGAAACGCGCACGTGAGTCAAGTCATAAAAACTCATACATATGAATGGGCCTCATAAAATGGACCAGAGAAGACTACTGATCAATAAATTGATCCATTATTGTATAAGAATTAGGTCACATTATGCGGTAAGGAACATTAGCATATTTATAGTTATTGTTACAAATGGATTTATTCTGATGTTATTATAATATTGTAATTTAATTTATCGTCTTTCTTATGAATTGTGGAATTATTATCACTGTTCACTTAAACGACATGTTTCTCTACATCCTCGACGCGTTTCGCTTCTTCTGAAACATAGTGTTACGTCGTCTGCTTTACGAGAACATTCTAGGATTGAGAAGATTCGAGAACAATCCTAGAATTTTCGACGATGGAAGTGTCTAGAAAGTTCGAGAAAGTTCTGGACCTTTCTGGAACTTTCTAGAAGGATTGGTTCGACTATAGAGCTATCTAGAAGGTTCAAGAGGGTTGTAGAACTTTCTCGAAGGAAGTGTTTCCCCTAAGGAACTACCTAGACATTCACGGAAGTTGTGGAAGTTTCTCGAAGGTGGGTCGGCCGTTTAAATAGACGACGGGTAAGCGGAAGGAGTTATTCACTCAGATCCAGCCAGTCCCTTTGCTGCCCTCCCCTAGCGACGACTTAAGCCGAGGCCCGTACCCCGCAGGGGGTGCCCTTAGCGTGTTGTCGCTTAGCTTAGCCTTGCTTTTTGCTTTTGCCAAGCTTTTTGCCCTGGCTGGAGGCCTTAAATTCTAGGCACCCACAGGATTGACCGGTTAAGCAGAAGCCAGCCTCAGAGGCTGAACTGCGAGATGCCATACATAAAAAATAAAAAAAAAACCAAAAAAGTGTTAGTCTGATTTTGGCTACGGAACGAAGCGATCGAAGTAAACTATCTAGTGCGATATTTAAGTGAATAGTGATCAGTTGTGTAATTGTAATTAAGTTTAAGTGTTTGTGTAGTGCTTTGAGTTAATTAAAGATTTTTAGTGTTTAATTGGTAGTGTGTTAATTTATCATATACCCAGCTCGTAACAATATTTATGCGGGCAAAAATTGTATGGGCCCAATTTTTGCAAGGGAAGCCGTTGATAAAAAGCACAGGTACAACCTCTTTACTGTAATCTTCTTCCTCAAACACGTTCCAGACTATCCCATTATAGATCTCACGTAGACACAGTCGAATCATGAATAATTCAAAACCCGATACATCATACTCATTCAACATCTACCCACTGTTTGGATAAACCCTTCCAAAGTCATCTTTTTCTTTATTTTCTTATCAACATTACGTCACACCTGTAATCTTAGGTTTACTCTTTAGCACACCCACATTTCCGTACGCCAGTTATGTTTGAGTCTCATGTGATATGGGAGGGCCTATTGCCATCAACCGGACATAAATTGATTCTCCGGGCTGCCACTGGGAAAGTCCTGTTGAAAATACCCAATAGCCCTTTCCTGACTCGGGAATCTGATCCAGTACCTCATAAGTTAGCAGTAGCGATAGCGACGTAGTGGTCGCTATAACCAACGATGCAGTCAACTTTTTTAAATCCAATCTTACATGTTACCTTCATCAAGATTATTGATTGGACTGGATTTTACGACAATTAGGAGAGCCGACCCCAAATCAAGATGGGATAAGGCCAGAATTAGAAGAATATTTATAATACCAGGACCACATAAACACACCTATTTGTATTTAAATGAGAAATGTTACTAACATAGTAAATAAGTGTTACAAATAACAATATGAATCATTTGTGTTCGAATTAAATAAATAATAATAAGCACACGACCAAAAACCGCCACACCCGGCCCGTGCGTTGGACGTAATTACATGTCAAATGTCAATCGCTTTAGGCGCTCCATCAATTGCAATCCGGTTGGAACCAGCACGGTACCCAAACACATGACTACTCGTAATAAGACGCGAATCGGGTGACAATGTCCAACGTCAAGACATCGTTGCAAAATGATGGATGTGTTATGATTTGTTGTTGAGGAAACACGGGTTTGTGTGCCACGGGGAAAATATCTGAATTGTTGAGTTATTTTGATAAGTAGGTCGATGATTATAGCTGTGTGCTGCTTTCTTATGACAAGTGCAAATTCACATCGGTTAGAAAAACCCGAAGGGTCTCAGTACTTTGGCATGTATTCAAAGCTAGTTATTATCTTTGTACGATGCTGTATGATTTTGACACCTTTTAATTGCAAATGGACTCTTCGTCTTTGTTATAGCCTATTCGAAGCTAGCAACTGGCAATTTCGAATGGATGGTTTCAAGTTCAACCAATGAAATGACTTGAATCTAGATAAGTAAATTAAGTAATGCTTGAGTATTGAGTGACGTTCTGTAATACAGACCTATAAGTTCGAACATAGCCGAATTGAGCACAGGGTTTACTCAAGCTTCCTGCCTCACTGACCAGGTCGTCGGTCCTCCCGGCTCTTGGACGGCCTACGCCCCTGTTACCAGTTAAGTTGGTACAATATTACCTGCGTATCAGGCTTGACTCTGACGGTGTAGTGGTCGCTGAACCCGGCGCCGCCGCACACGAAGCACACACGCGCGTCGTCTTGCGCGGGCGCCGGCTTGTCGCGCGACGCACACGGCGACGCCGGCTTTGACGCCAGCGAGCTCTTTATGTAGGCCTTGGCCTTCTCCATACCCGCCAGCTGGTGGACAAAACAAAGTTGAGGTTAGTACTAATTGATTGCACACTGTTTCTAAAATTGCTAGAGCTTATAAATACACTTAGGGCTCATGTAGATGGCGCCGCAGCCGCGCCACCACCAACGCATCGCACCAACCATGCGCACTGAATGGTAATAGCGCGGCGGCGGCATCGTCGCCCTGAGCCCCTATTAGCACTGCGCCCAGCAGCAAGCAGCTGATCTTGATTACACATAACCCGGGTTTTACAATGGGACCGAAACCGGGCTCCGCGTGCCCAAATCTGGATCCGAGGCGATAACGTAGCTTATTACTGTGCCTAATATGAAGTTTCATAGAAAGAATCCGGAACGTCACGAGATGATGCGATGTGATGCTGAGTACATGCTAACTATGTGTTGAAATTAAATCTGTAGTTAATTTGATTGCAGAATGAACCTCCCGGATAGACACCAACTAAAAGAAAAACGTGACTTAATCGTGGAAAGACAATTCCGAACCAGTAACTACTCGATGTGTCCCAAGTAAAGCCTAACCTAGAATAATTTTTCAACGGAACAGTTGTAGAGATTCAAAATTAAAGTCAACCAAAACCAGATATAAAGTACGCACTTAAAACGTATTCATACTTCAATACAACATTAAATCATTTTACGTCGTATCCTATCATCGTACAAATAATCAAGATTCCTGATCAGTACCGAGACGGTGGAAAATATTTTGACGTCCCTTTTAATATGGGTCGCAGCGTAACGGAAGTATAATTACAAGACCTTCTTGGAATACAAGCGAGCTTCCGCGAAAACACTGAAATTTTCCTTCTTCACGACAACCATCCATCTGTGAAAGAGTGATGGCTTTTCTGTTTTGTGGGATGTGATGGAAAACCACCCTTTTGCAGCTAGTTATTAAGTATGTTTTAGAAGGGCAAAAGGCCGCTATTAATACGGCTCATATACCCGGAGATAGATGTGACGTTAAAGAATTTTATCTTTAAAAAAACCTCAAAAAACAACCTGCTAAAACCCAGTGTTTGCAATTTATTTTTTCTTGGTAGGGACGACTGTTTTCTCTTTTCTCCGTAAAAAGGACTGGGCACTGGTAACCAGTTACAGTAAGTATCCGAAATAACCGGAATATGACAGTGTTTCCATGCCCCAATTAAAGTCGCTTTACGTTGTCAACTTCAGACCATTATAGTCTCTTCACGGTATATCCAATTCCATTCACCATGTGTTAACGAACACTTAATTGCTAACTAGCGAGAAGCATTACATTTTCATGAATTCCTTGTTCTCGCCGGCAATTTCGAAAAAACCATAAATAGCTGTCCACTGCTCCGCGATCAGCTATTCAAGACATCTATAGGTCGTGAAAATCTAATAGGAAAGTAAACTCTGGCGGTCTGCCAACGTTTACCAACAGAATTAAGGTAACACTCATGAATATCAAACAGGACACTTTTGTAAATAAACTCTTTGCTTAGTCGGCAAATGATATGGAAATTGAACGAAAACATTGAAACGTTGTAGCTGTTTTTTGTGAGTTCCGCTGATTAGAATTGAAATGAAGTTGGACTACATTAAACCAAGAGTTGAGTAGTAGATGAGTAGTTGTAGGAACTACAGTGTAAAAATATTCCAAAATCGAAACCGAAAAAGCAAAGTTGCCTGACAAAATTGCCTGACAAAGTTGCCTGACAAAATTGGACAAGGCGGACGTATTGATTTCTCTGAAATATTTACTTCAATCCATGCTTCACAATATAAGGGCTATTGTTTCCAATAATAATGACAATATCATAACTATTATTAATAGAGATAGCAACTAGACGATCTCGATAGGTAATGACGTAATAGTTAATATGATAGATAAGCAATCTCGGGTATCGCCGCTTGTTGTAAGACTTGAAAGGAGTCTTAACATGAGGCTAATGATCTCTTACGACGACAGAAGTAATCAGAACCACACTTCTATGAAGACCTACTTCAATTTCCTGGATAAGACAAGGCCCATTCAGGTTATTTCCACCTCGTTACTCATCTATGGCTCTTGTACTTAACGTCTTTTCAAGTGGGTCGCAATTCGCGATTTGAAAATGGATTCCTGTCCAGAGAATGGGCAAAACCTTGACCATCTCCGTGTAGCATTGTGTCAAGGTCTCAACATTAACACAATGCATGCATTAATTCTCGATGTAATGTAAAGCTAAGTATGCATATTATAGTATACTATGGGGGGCATAAAACTCCGACACCAGTTTAGGCCACACGATAAAGAAGAAAACTGACACAATATAACCTATTCTGACGGAATTCTGGGAAGTCATCCAATGAGCTTACTAAAACACTTATGAAGGCTAATTTTTGCTTCGATTACAAAGTCCATGTGTATACAGAATCAATAAATCAAGAAACCCCTCAATACTAATGCGCCATTTGCAATTTTTAAACTGCTCACGTCTTATAGTACGTGAGTTCAGGTAATTCCGCTTGGAATTCTGCCCATTAATGAAGGATGACCTGCAAATAACTTAGAAAAAGGGAAGGCTATGAAACTACGAGCGGCGAATAATAATAGTGAAATTAATTAAATTTATGAGACAAAAGAATCATAATTAAAATGTGAACGCGACTTGGAGACTGTCTGAAATACAATAAAGGCAACGTAACTTAAATATTATTTTTAAATAAGACTTGATAAGGAATTAGAAATCTTTATAAAATGATTAGCGTTATTTGCTTACGAACAAATGGGATTATAGCAGCATCTTAATTGATTAAACGTTTGGCGACACTTTAATTCCATCCGGCCGAAGGACCCAAGTCTTTTGGTCCTTCACTCCTCTACCTTTTGAATCGTTTCCGCAAAAAGCTTGTAACGATTTATCGGCAGAATTTGAACAGAGCGGCAGGTAAAATAAACATCATCGCTTCCCTAATGGCATATATGCGTGAATACAGAAACCACGGGACTTTCTACCAAATTATAGGCCACGACCCTTTGCTATAGAAATCGGCGCCCAACCATGATAATCACTGTACATTAATGAATATTTTATTACATATTACGACTAAGCGATCGTGTCGCGCGATTGTGCTAATGAGTCACGCAGGCTTTAGGTGTTTGGTTATTATATGGCGACTGGTCGGCTGATGAGATGCGACGGGCTGTTTTGTTTGTGTATCGATTGAGTAAGGTAGTGTTGTCGAATGGATCATGTCATGGGCTAAGTCAACCACAATGTGAGCTCTGGAAGACTTCCGGCAACACAGCAAACTAGAACCAGAAAACCAGACACGGGCGAAGCTGGTAGGACGAGATTTACACCTACAGGCCGGAATGTTCAACACTAGCTTCAAACAGAGGGGATTACAAAGGACAGGTTTTGGCTACAGTTGCGTGAAATAAAGCGAAAATTAAATAAATTTCAACATATTAATATATTTTTTTTTTTTTTTTTTTATCTGAAATAAATATTTTGAATTTGAATTTTGAATTAAATCGATTAAGTAAATGCCCGAAGAACCAAATTTTTTGAAAAGTCTAATAAACAAACTAAAGCTCACCAATTAGTTTATCGTTTAAACCAAGGGTTATCGATTGTCTTTCCTAACAGCCGAAAATCAACTGAATATGTGAGGTTCTAAGATAAGACAACTCCGTCAGCGTCTGTATCTCATCGTAAGACCACGGCCAGGCCTACAAGGTGAGGTAACATTAAGATATGCAATCCACGAAGCCAAAATAACATGTACGCACGTCACTGCTAGTGAAATCTTCGAAGCATCACCACTAAACCTTTCAGGATTATAACCATGACGCAAAAGTCCATGTCAGCTCCATCCATACGTCATAATAAACATCCAATTCCATCCAAAGCATCGATCGGTCTGACGCCGGCACAACACGAAAGTGCGAAAACACGGTGACGTGTTCCTTTCATTGTGAGCTTGTGAGGCACGTACAATGAACTGTGGTACTGTCCTACTTATTTTTGTTGAGGGGAATGAAACGGTATTTGTTGTTGGACAATTTAAGTAGTTAAGTACTTACCTAAACTAATGTACTACAAGAATAATTATATAAATGTTCTTGCGGAGGATTAATGTACCTGGCAAGGTATACACTTTAGCCATGTTTTAGCGGGCGATTTTCGCCCAAAGAAGTTAAACACCTAGACAGCTTCCAAGAGCTGCCAGTGTCATAATTGTTTTGAATGGAATATTGACACTTACAGCTTTGGAACGCCGTTTATTTGTGGTGATAGCGTTCTATTTCATTAATGAAATCCGGTCTGAGGCAGAACATGAAGAGGATCGAGGGGAAGGTGTAGCACGCCCCAATCTGTCTCAAATATCTGCATACTCATCGTCGTTATCTTCTAAGCGTTTCATTATCTCACGTTTCACAGCTCATTCTAGCGGACTTTGGGAGACCCATATGCAACAAAACACGTTGACGAATTAACAATGTTGATTTCAGAAAGAATTCCGCACTACTACAGAAGGTTATGCTTAAAACGTCAATGCAGCGTTACAATTTACAAACTGATCAACAAATGTCTCCCTTACTTACTTCCAACTCACTCATCTCTTTTGGATTACGATATCCGAGGGTTTTGAAGCAATCCTCTCGTACCCCGATACACGAGAATATAGTATAGGAGAATTAGTCAGCATGTACAAAGTAAACCCGGAATCCTGATTAGTACGAAGCCCCCAGGATTAGAGTAAGTTAAATGTTACAATTTGAATGACACCCCCGGAGGGGAGCTGTGTCCGTCCAGGGGCAGAGATGCAGATGTAGTTGGCGATTAAATGTCATAAACAGCGCTCGAAAGGGTCTGAGATGGCCTTTAACATAACATCACGTTGTTTTCCGTGAAGGGTTAAGCAGATGTGTAGGTACATAATAGTACACCGACATTTCGACA
Organism: Cerastis leucographa; assembly: GCA_963082945.1. NCBI lineage: Eukaryota > Metazoa > Arthropoda > Insecta > Lepidoptera > Noctuidae > Cerastis > Cerastis leucographa. The sequence goes on from OY720355.1 coordinate 20,699,840, forward strand.
GTTATGTTTAAAGTACCATGTGAAAGGGACGAGCCTATTGCTATCAACCGGGCACAAAGCTAGACACCGTGGCTGCTACTGAGAAATTCCTTATAGAAAAATAAACAAAAACTAACATGTTCCCCGACCTGGGATCGAACCCTCATACTCAGCAGAAGCCCTTGCGGTCATCATTCTCATACCGTTATCCCAATTATTTCAAATAAAGATTACGTATTTCAAATCGCCATATTTAATATAAGCATTTACTATCTATCAAGTTAATAAAGTATAATTACAATGGAGAAGTAAATATTTAAGGATAAAGTAACATAATTAAAATTCAACTTAATTTCTTAGAACAAACAACGAGTAATATCAACAAATATTTGAGATATTAAATCTCATCATAATAACTTCATTATGTTTGTCTTAGATAATTTAGTTTCTTAGGTTGCAAGTCTCGCAAGTAGTGGATGAAGCAGTGAGTTAACTCGATTTGTTTCGTAAATTCTCGAGTAAATTAACTCGATTTCCTCGCTATACTTCGTCTACAAAATAAATATTGTGGTACAATTTTCCAGAATAAATTCGGCTTGAAATTCAATTTGGAGGTATTGCTTTAAAAATATTTGTGCTTCATTCCGGTGTTGTTTTTCACCTGTTATTTTATTATCAGCTGTAAAATGGGTGTATAAAGGTTTCCATTTCGCTTAGCTTTTGATAGTTTTGTGTTTAGAAATCACATCGAATGTATTTACATAACATAGGCATATCTTGTTATGTTCACACACAATCTTTATATATTTTCTTTACGCCATGTTCTAAATTGCTAAATGTCAGTCCTCAGCCGGTCATCAATACTTGACACATAACCACTTCCTGTGGTAAACATATTATGTTTATCTAATAATATATTATGAATAAACTTTAAAGGGTATGAGTAAGATATATTGTAACTTTGTACTCGGTATCAAGTTCCCAGTTTGGTCCTTTGAGACGCATGAAAGAAACTACGGTTTGATAAGTTAAGATAACAACATCATATCCGTAGATTATTAAAGGAGCTTATTTAGTATCTATAAGCAGGCGTCCTTGGCATTAATGACTGATAAAATTCGCAAGGTCGTTTTTCCAAAAACAAATTGATAAATGCGAAAATTGGCGCCCAACAGGGATTTAATTTTAACACGTAAAATTACATCCGAAACTGACATCGGCAGACATCCCCCATCCCCTACACACCACCTACCTACGCACCTGTATTCCATACATACAAACATACATACCTCCAGCACACACGAACAGCTACCAGGCTCGCAGATATGCAAACACGTCGCATCACAATGACGGACGGACAATCCGATCGATACGTACGACTGACGTGGCGGGTCTAATTGCCGGCCCTTTGTGATGCCGACTTGGTTATACATATAGGCTCGTCTGGACTGGCCCTATGTATGTGTGTATGTGTGATTGTTGGCCGCCTCCCCAGGACCCCCCCTGCTCTGCTGGATATAGGATATTGTGCGTGTACACGTACATTTTGATAACATGATGTATCAAAATGAAAGCCGTAGTATCAAATTTTCGTGCGGGGATGTTGCCTAAATCAATATTTTGACGAAGCCAGTTTGCGGGCAGGATGTATGAAGGCGAAACATGGACATTTGGACCACTAAACGCTCACACATGTTAGGACAACACTGAGTTCATAATAATGCGTAAATGCAGTTGCCCAGGACGTGGGAACAAGAATGAAGCTTCGTTCTAGCTAGCTACAAAACGTACTGGCCCCAACTCTTCGTGTCAACATTCAAACAATTGTAAGAAGGGGTTAACAATCGAAAATAAACATCAAGTTTCCCCTCAAGCTCCTACAGATTGCTTCAAGAATGTTGTTCCACAGATAATTGTGATTCTGATTACATTACTTATCAGCTGATGTAGCAACCGGTTTTGTCTGGTTTGAGCCGATGTTTATGTCTTTTTAATAGCATCTACCAATTGGCGCGCGGCAACTAGGCATCAAGGACGATTGGCAGTCAATATTTGCTGAGGTTGAATCATCGGGTAATAAAAATTTCGTGAGACTGATTAAAAATTTGCTATTGCAAATAAACACTGGAATGTGTAATGAAAAACTTTATCACACTATATTTTTGATTAATTCCACGACTTAAATGGTTTGTCTATTGTGATATCAAAATGAAAAATTGATGATTCATCAAGTAAAACGGTATAAAATTCACTATTAACAACATTAACTGGAAAGATAGCCATTAATATTATTCAAAACACCTTCTTGAATATTCTACGAATCAGCTATTCAATCTGAATAGTAAATATTAAATGAATTACTAATGGCTATTTATTTATTGTACCGTAAAACCCGAGCACGTTAAATAGGTTATCGTATTGGAGATAAACATCGTGTTTAGCGAGTTTATAATATATCTTAATCAATACTTATCTTTTATGTCGATCTCAAGATAAAATGGTTCGTTAATCCTTCTCCGTTTATCAACTATCAAGCTGTACTGTAGGAAAGTGCCTGCCTCTGCAAATTCGCGATTCAGTTTTATTACGCTTAGTTGATAAAATGCACTGAAAATGAACTTGCTCTTATCAAAATTAGAAAACATATCTCGAATTCAGACACACATTCATATTACCTTTCTGCAAAGCCTGCGTGTGTTTGCCTGAATTCTGACGATATCATTAACTCAAATAATACAAGCCATTCAAATAATAACACAATTCAGGAGGCCAAAACATCGCAGAATCCATCCCAAGCCAGTAAAACATATTAATCAGCCTGTGGTTAATAAGCATAGCATCCATTCATCACAATTTTCAGGCAATATGGATCCCAGCAATAAGTCCAAAGAACGCACCGCTGCTTAAAAATGGACAAGTAATCAATAAAATCAACATTTCAGGACCGACCTGAAAGAGAAATGGCTTCATAACAACGGAATTGAATTGGTTTTGTGGCTAAATATTCAACCAAATTAACTTGCCTATTCAATTTAGGTTTCTAAAGACTACTAGAATGTTAATTGAGTACGTCAATATTAACGTCAGTGTTCCTATTTGAAATCGAAATTGAATTTGGTTGGGGAGTAATTAACTTCGCGTGGGATCTTTATGAGAGCCAAGTACCTCGGTATGGGATTTTCAGACTTAAATAGCGTAATTATATAATCAGTTTTTAACGTTCCCTCTGCTGGGACACACGCCTCCTCTGTGTGAGAATGACTGCACCAAAATCCATCACGCGAGCCTAATGCGTGTTGGTGGAAGTTGACATGTTTTTGATTTTTAGGTTTTAGGACATGCCGATTTCCTCAAGACATGTATTTCCTTTAGCTGTTACCTTTACCATGCCAACTATAGATACGCAATATTTTAAGCCGCAGCGACAACACCAGCCGGCAGCCGCCAACACGAATACAATCTCACAAAGTGTATTTTCCAGTATTTTACGGAGAACAAAAACATGAGCATATTCTGAAGCTCTTGGAATCCATTTAGAAATTCAACAGAACTAAGAAAGCTTTTAGCTGTGTTAACACGAATATAAGTTAGAACCAAGACCTTATACGATTTGCACATAACAATGTATTACATAGTAGAACCTTAGTCCTTACTAGTACTCAACTCACTACAATAAGAAAATATTAATTGAATGACAGTTTTAATGTCTGAGGTACAACTTTGTAAAACGTTATTCTATAATTGAAAGCTATTAAACAAAATATTAAGCAAAATCAAAGAAGGAAACAGTTTTCCGGAAGCCTTAAGAGCAGAAGTTCTGTGGAGTACCATTTAAATGAAAAACAAACAGCCTCGATTTTTCCAAATCAATAACAAAAAATTGTAAAACCAAATTATTGACGGAACCCACGATAGCCGAACATCAACAATTTCGTACAAAATAAATATTTATTAAACATTAATGACTACGATTTGTATCAACCTCTCCCCGGGCGTACAGCGCACGCCGTGTAGGGGGAGGCAACCACCCCGTAAACCCCAACCCGCTTCGCGGAAACGGGCTTTCGTTTGAATATTATTTTCTATAAAAACGTCCCTTTAATTCGTATAGGGTTAGCAAACTTGCCTACGGAGTTTAACTAGTATTTTATGTTTTATTGTATCTTCGAGAAAATCTATTAAAATCCTAAATTGTCTAGTATTTCGCACCTTTCTAGGCAATTATTTTAGCGCTTTTTATTGCAAAGTTCAAGAGGTGCCGACATGAGAAGTGTCGACATTTAAAGAGCCGTAAGTAACATTAATGTTCGAAACTTGGAATCCAAGAACTAAAGGGCACCGGTAGTTCAAAGAGAAAATCTAGGCAACTGAGCTTATCGAAGATCCACATCTGTTGCGCTTTCAGATGAGCTGAGAGAATTACAAGCTAGTCATTAATTTGATTAAATAAAGGAAGTTAGTTATACCATACCGCATAGTAAACTATAAATCTGTACCCTTTATTTTATCGGATGGGGTCATTTGATGAAATGACCCCTCCCGCTCTGGGCGGAGCGGAAGATAATGTCAGACTTGTACTGACTAAAACCCATCAATGTTCCTTCTTAGCCCTTTATGTTCCAGGGCCCCGGCAGGCATCGGCCCTCTCGGACCCCTTCCAATTTGCTGACATCTCCAACTTGAAGCGCGCGTGGAACACGAACGGGCCGTCGGCGTCGTCGACACGGCCTGTCGTCATAAGACGGACAGACGGTGAGCAAGCCTATCACTCACCGTCTACAGGCCCGCGCCTACGGTGGCCGGTGGCCACTAGATTACCCTTGACGCCCGGGGCGTCTCCCCGCGGCGGCTGGGACGTGAGGCTCTCTCCCTCTCACGTTCCGCCACATCCTTCGCTAGCATGACTACTTCGTAGAAGTAGGCGACGGCTTACGAATTCCCCCTCACTCCGGACAATGGATTGAACCAGGGCCGGACGCAAGAGGTCGCCGCCGCCAATCACCGCTACGAGGACACGGCGGTGCTCAGACCAAGCGGAGTAGATTTCCACGGTGTGCTCCTCCGTGTCCTCCGGGCGATCCGCCCGCCCGATTCGGTGCAGAAACCTCCCGAAACACCGTGTCCGGTGAGGACCTGCGTAAGGCGGAAAGTGAGGGCACCGTGGCGCCTCTCCAGCCACTCCTCAAAGAGTGGGCTTCACGTTAGCGGCGTGAAGCCCACTCTGGCGTGCCTTGCACGGGGTCGCGACAGTCGCTCTCTCGATTTCGTCATGAGATCGCGCCGGAGGTCTGTCCGCTGTGCGGCAATTTGCCGCGGCAGCGGAGTTTTCCCCGGCGTAGTGCTTCCGCGCGCGACTGGTGCAGGCGCGCAAGGACTATCGCCTCCAGATCTCAAACTCAAACCATTTTAATAAGACCATTACAGGCACTATTAAAAGTCAAAAACAAAACAAAACTCAAAGCCATTCACAAGGCATAATAACTTGTGAATGTACCTGTAATTCCCATGGCGGCAATTCGGCAAATAGGTTCGCCGCCTCGCCGGAGATCGTGCGGTACCCCCCGGACCAGCCTAACGGCTACCACCTTTTCGGGCGCGTTCAGGTAGTGGGCGGCCCTCCGCTTCAGAGAACGCGCCAACACTGGCGCCCCGTAAAGGGCCATGGATCGCACTAACCCCGCATAGAACCTCCGGCAGAAGGCGTTTGGAACCCTCAGGTTGGGCAAGAACCGCTTGAAGACTCCACGAAGTTCCACCGGCTGACGAGGATGAGGCCTAGGAACTTCAATGTCGACTCAATGCCGATGGGACGCCTCCTGCGACCTCCCTTGTGCCAGCACCAACTTGTCGTCAGCGTAGCAAACTACGCTAACACCGCTAAGGAGGTCGGCGCGCAGCATCAAGTCGTAACCGATGTTCCACAAGGGCGGCCCCAGAGCCGATTCCTGTGGAACACCGCACGACATCTCTCGCCGGTTCTATTCTCCGTTGCGACCGGGGATAAATCTGTACCTTGGAACCCTTTTCCCTTTTAAGACAACAGAAACTCGAAAGGCACAAAAATATTTCTCTCCACTCAAAACCACTCAAATCTCGAAGCCACTTTGATCAATCTTAAAGATAAAATCGAGGGCGAAATTTCGTGCTCAATTTTATTTCCGGCAACCCTGACCACTTTGCTGTTATCCAAATACTTATATTAACCGAACTATCGTATCGAGTAGGCGGAAAGGTAAATAAAATATAAATTCAGTTAGAAGCCCTTTCCTTTCTATGAGCTTCATTGGTTCCTCGTATTTTGTATGTAAGTTAGGGACTTAAGGTATTTGTGTCTATTATAGATATAATACTGGCGAGTTCTGTTTTCGGAGGAAAGGTAAAATGTGATATTTATCCGTTTTAGCTAGTTGTAAGCTAAATGGATTCTATGAAATATCTGTTCGGGCTTTATTTTAAACTTATTTGCTAAATGAGCTATATATGGCACCGAAATTCTTGATGAAACATTCTGATTTCTTGAAAGTCTACGCTGTAAAGTAAACTTAGGTATGCAATAAGTATATCAAATGTTCTAATGAAGCTTTATCAGATGAGATCTATGTCGGAACTGAAAAGGATAGACTTGTAACGCAAGAGTGGAAACTGCAAAGGGAGTTCTATACGCAGCAGTTGGCGATGTCGAGATGAATAATGATGATGGTCAAGTGTTTAGTAGATATCTAGATGAGATACTGATAAGAAGAGCAAGAATACTGATTTAAAACGCACTAGGAATTAAAGTAGAAAATCTCACAATGACTCAGACCTAAATAAACACGATTTAACAGCTCCATAGAAAATACTAGACTGGAAGACGACACCAACATTCTTGGAAAAGATAATCTTATTCTGTTCAAAACAATGTAATCTTCTTATTTCAGATCACGAGAACAAATACGCAAATAAACATAACATTTACGAGGTTTTTTTTTGTACTAGCATTCATTATTAGTTTTTGTTGAGTATGAAATCGATTCCAACTAAGACGTGTTATGACTCACGCCATTCAAAATGTCATTACAGTTAGGTTGGTTAACATTTTGAATCATATAGAAGGTATTTTAAGAATAATCTTATAGTTACTATTATCGTTCTATTCAGACCAAATAAATGTTATATAATTCCACGAAGTGATTACAAAAACTGGAGTACCTAGAGAATTACAGCAATTTGACCACTGTCCGATCCTGAAATGAACACTCCACTTAAAAATAGAGTTTCGAAATCACTACATACACAAACAAAAGAGAAAAAAAAACCTAAAATTGAAAACACAAAGCCATTGTATGAAACAAACTTATATCCAGTGATTGGAACTGTGTCCGATAAAATGGCGATAGGCACCGAATCGGGGCTCAATATTGTTATCGAAGGGTGGGTGGACACCCCTGCCTACCCACCGGGGGCTATGGCACCGGTACATAGCTAGAAACGTACAAATATTTAATTCATAGGTCTGTTAGTTCGTGTAAACGTTGCAATGGATGTAGAAGTAGATAGCATCGATCCGCGTTTAGTAAAACATTGGACAGTTACACGTTGTCTGATGAACGTTTTATTTTATTTCTGCTTCGACGTTTAGCTTTGCTAGGCTTTGCAGCTGAACGATCGGTATGTACTGTGGCCGGAGTTATAAAAGTAACTACAGAAAGAGCTGCTCTATAGTTTTGCTAGTTTTCTGCCTCTTTTTAGGGATTTATAGAAACTTTGCATTGCATTTTTGAAGTGAAACTTCTTATGCGACTTCCAACAAGTTTAACGCTACCATGGAGGGGGAATATTTTCTGAAAACTCACTAAGAGATGGCAGTATTACAAGATTTGTGACTACGTAGTTCTACTAGATACGCAAGATGGCGTGCAAACAGACATGCATTCGACTCTTCGGTGTGACCAGCCTTTGCTCAATTTCCAATAACCGCGATAAACTTATGTAATAAAAGTAATACAACAAGAAAACAGCAAAATATTATTTAGAAGCTCAATAAAATAACGAGAGTGAATGCGAGGCACTCGAACGATCGCCGATAGACTGGACAGGATCTCTAGTTAGTTGAATTACACTTACAGAGACATCTACGTTTTGTTCTCTAACCGATTCTGTTTGTTAGTAGTCTCAGATTCGAAGAAGAGTGTCTACGAAAACTATGTCACCTGGACGAAAAAACAACCAAGCATAATGAATGCAAGTACATACAATGCGTACTAGGGCATGCAAACCGGATACCCGGTTAACCGAAAAAACCGGTTAACCGACTGATTAGAAAACCGGTTTTTTGGGGTAGTAAAACCGTTTTTTTCGGGTTTTCGGTTTTTGGTTATATCTTTTTTAATAAATAAATATTAGGGAAAACAATAAATTACACACTATAAATATTGAACAACAAGTTATGTTTCTCCTATTGATCTATCTATCTGTCTATCTTATCGATTTAATAATAATTTTCTCAAACAACAGACTAAGCAAACATGAATTGTCAAAAGTCAGTCCTTATTATGTTAGAAGGCAGATACTTACAGCTATGTTAGTGAAATTTAAAATAATTATTATTTTGGACATGCATAAGCGACAGCATGAGGCATTGGCCTCAGGATTTGGCTGTCCACTCTGTCCGATACCACGCTCAGAAGTGTGTCGGTGCTACTTTTTACCCGAGACCACAGGGACGCCGTTCTTCTTGCGAAGCACCGCCTAGAAGCTGTCCGTGCTGTGGTTGGCGAACATGCCGGAGACACTGCACCGCCATGGAAGTCCCAACAAACCCCTGACGCGCAGAGAATTGCAGGCTTTTTTAGGTGTAAATGCTCCACAGGTTGCACGTGTATAACGTTTGGCAATAGCTTTTAAATAGTGTGACTTTAATATCACGTGAGCATCGCGCAAACCTGCGAGAAAGCATATTACCTCTTACCGACAATGCCCTGCGCTCCCTATCCATGTCCATATCATTATTTTGCTTCTCATTGACCCAGTGTAGTAGTGTAGATCCAAGTACTTAAAGGGCATTGGGTAAGTTTGTATGGACTAGTGGCATGTTTTTTTTTCACAGCGGCCACAAAGATGCTCACGTATAGTGGAATATATGATAGTAATGACTCCTAAAATATTTTTTCCGAAAATTATATCGGAGCTGAAATATCTGATTGCAAAGTTGTGTTGTTCCTACTAGCAGTTTGCATACTCTTATGTATTTTATCAAAAATTAACTATTTCCTATCGTTTGCCGTATGCTATTACATTCCAGAATTCGATACTTAGCAGCGACACTATCGAACGGGGTAAAGAGTGTGTTTTTTTTTCAAATTAACGGGTTCGATTCCTGGCTAGGAATATTGATTTTTCACAAAACCACTGGCAAAAGCATATTTTTTTTAAATCGGGCTCCTGGTTTCTTTGATCGTTTTTCACTATTCCTCATAGTTTCTGTTTTGGCCTACCACCCAGTTAAAAAATTCACCCTGTATATCTCGGCTCCGATGCATTTTGGAAATATTAAAATTAATGTCTTACTGTGTTATTACTAATAGGTAAAGAAATTTAATTAGTGGCCGTAGACTTAGAAAAATCATGCCACTTTTACTCAAACGCCTTTGGTTTCTTGCTGTTTACTCTGAGATTTTAGACCTTTGTGTTTACCTACCGAATGTTCCTAATTTTGTATGTTAGTCTTAGTGCCCTAAATTTTTAGACTATGTTGTTTACCTAAATAATAAGTAATAATTATAAAATAATAAGTAGTTTATTCTATGTTATGCATGAAGAAAAAAATATTTTTATATTGATTTTTAGTCGTTTTTGAAGTCCAAACAAATTGTCGTTATTATAAACATAGGTAAGATAAACGTAACAAAATTATTTTTTGTTACGTTTATCTTACCTATATTTATATTACCTATGTTTGTATTTTGATTAGGCTTTAGCATTTAAATTTTTTTTTACACATTTTTTAATATGGGTTGCAAAAACCGAAAAAACCGAAAAAGTTTTTATCCGGTTTTGTAAACAAGAAACCCAAAAAAACCGGTTTCTTAAAACAACCCGGTTTTTGCATGCCCTAATGCGTACCCAATCGTACATGTTTAGTATTTCGGTCACGTGAACACCTGTTCGGTACGTAATCATTCTTAAACGAGTGATAAGCGCGTGACGTAGGTGGGCTTGCAAATCTGACGTTCTAGTGTTTAGATGGCGTTCGTACAAATCATGCCGCGGATAATAGGAATATTGTTTGAATGCCTTAACAAGTTGTATATTTATCCATAGTGATATAAAGATAACATACAGAAAATGTTACAGTCGCCTTTAGAAATGCGCCAGTAACTTGGTCCGTAAGTTATCTTTTCACGATTGAACGACTGAACAGAATGAAATACGGCACGTGGGTTGCCCATGAGATGCACTAGGTCATAGAATAACTAAATAAGTACTTGTTTTTTTGGGTATCTAGCATGTTCCCGTGAGATAATTTCGGTTATTCCCCCGATGCTCTAGTCCCGCTATGCTCGACTCTTAAAATACCTAGTAAAAAGTTTCGCTATGCATGAAATCATATTCGCAGTGATGAAGAAAACTGTGACAGTGTAATATTTTATTAGTTTTCTGCCCGTAACTTCATCTATTCTAACTCATGCGCAGATAACAGGGTACGACTACTCAAAGTTATTAAGTCAAGGAAGGGCCTTAACTTAGAATTACTCTGATTTGTAATTTGACATTTTTACTGTCAGAACCAAACAAAAATATTTTAACTTACAGACGCACGCATATATTTATACGAATACGGCTATAAAATTTTAACTTGAATTCAAACACTTTTCTTTCCAACTGTACCTTCCATTGTTTACGTGTAGAATCTAAAAATTTCATGCATAGCGAAAAATTTTAATAGGTATTTTACGAGTCGAGCATAGCGGAATAGAGCATAGAGGGTATAATCGGATAATTTCTGGGTTTACCGCGGGTGAAGCCTTGGACTAAACTTAGTAAGATATAAAACATAGCCAGTGAAAACGTAAATCGTTTTGTTCGCAGTTTAGATTAACCAACCGTAAAAGGCGCTCCCACACCGGGAGCATTGATTGTTACGTTACAGGCGAGTTCTCCCAGTGAGGGAATGCCTAAGTACATATTGTGGTTCACAGCAGCAGCTAAGGATGACAATGGAGCAACTGGAAGGAGGAATGAGACACTAGGGGGTTAAATAAATAAGTACCGCAACCTTGTACCTACGTTTCCTCCATGGAGCACAGAGACATAATGTTTCATCACTCAGTCTTCCATTCTCACTATCACTTTCACAACAAACAAGGCACCACGTCATCATCATATTTGGCAGCTATGCGAACAACGATCAGAGACCGTCGCTTCCGGTGACGTCATTCTCTTTTCCCATAGTTTTATGGCATAACAAACAAATATGACAGGAAACAACACGACAGACCGCTAAGATTTATTTGCTTTGTAAAAATAAGCACTTCCTATCAGAGAGCGAAAGAAAATCCGACATTTAATAAATAACTATTTTTGAAAATTCACACAGTTCTAAGTTGTGTGATAATAAATAATCTTGAGACTTGTGAAGGCAAAAATGGGAAAAGAATCCGTCTCCACATTTTTTTGTAAGCCCAAAGGATTGACTACTTCTATTTAATTTAGCAGTTGCAGCAATCAATAATCAGTTGCCTTGCGATTTCTCAACTACGTTAGGGATAGTTCTAACAGGTTGCAGGCTTGCAGTTAAATACCAGTACTTTACACGGAGCTGTAACGTAACATGATATCCCTTGGTAATTCAATCAATAATAAGGGTGACTGTTACTGTGTGTTACATATTCGTATAAGTTCATACACAGTCACCAAATCAAGTTAGTCTGACATCTGATTCTAGAAATCATTTCTAAGATGAAACTTCCCACAGCATTACATCATTCGACACACAAAACGAATCAAGCCCAAATTAAGCACAACACACTATTAATTTCTAATCTGTCTTCAAATTAAAACTATCAACTAAATTGTCAAAACTATTACCGTTGGATGGAAATAAAAACTAAAATATATGATAATTAACACGAATATTTATAACAGCATTTAAATTATTTGACTCTGATTTAATAATCACCATTTTAACTAGGCTATGATATTTCGCGACCACTAAATGTAGGTAAACTAATGATTTTCCGCATCAACTTAAAGAAAAAAAACTCTGTTTCAAAAGATGCGACTTCCAACAAGCTTGCGTTAAACGTTTAACGCTACCATGAAGGGAGAATAGAAAGAGACAGCGAGAGTGAATGCGTGGCACTCAAATGCATGCGTGTAGTATTACGAAGTTTCACTTCTTCTGCGCGGAGGGACTCCACGCACTATTTTTTCTGAAATAAGGCTATATTAACCCCAGGAATTTCCCATTAGCATCAGGAGCCTGGCTTCGTGCCCTCACAATAGCAATATTTTCAACCCTTAGAACAATGTACAGTACATGGGGCTTGGTAACCTTACATAACTACCGAAATTCTGGCGAACCAATAACGCAAACCCCTCTGACTAACACTTCTAAGAAAACCGGTGTGATTTTGTAGTCGTGTTGTGTAAAATATTCCACATTTCATGATTCAGGAATGTTACTTACAAACGTGTAAAACAAAAAGTCTCCTCGTGCAAGGTTCTATTGTAAGTGTAACATTGTTGGGTAGCAGGAAAAACTCGAGGAGAATATTTTTAAGATTTTTTCCGAATTCCGGTTACTGCTGACAGAGTTGAAAGCTTATTTATTAATGGGGTTTTGTGGACAACATTTCGAGTTTCGTAGGCACGGAAAAGTTTAAAAACTTCGTTTGCCTTTCAAAGGAAAGGTCGCTATGATATTGAAAAATTCAAGAGCATTACATGACGGAATTTTTGCGATAAAGTTAAGCCGTTTGAAACCTAGACCACTGACAATCGCAAAGCAAAACGTTTTTGTCTCTTCCATCATTGTTATCAGTTTATCTAATCTCTCTGGAAACTTCATCACCATCTTCCTGTCCCGGTCCTATTCTACTTGGGGTCGCCGCAACATGTATTTCTTCTTACATTCTCCTACTTTAACTGTGTATTACCAGAATAAGGAACCTAAAGCATAGGCCATTATCTTTGCGCAATAGGACTGGGTAAAGAAAACGACATTATATTTTGTCCGTCAGACAGGTAATACAAAAATATTAGACACAACGTATTTTTTGTTTTATCAAAATATCAAAAAATTACTTAGTTAAAACTCATTAAAGTTGGAGAGTGGGGGCTCACTACGTCACAAGTAGGTATAAAACTTACCTACATGTGACGTCATGCGCCATTTCGACTCAATATATCTCCGTCATTTTATGACCACGTGAAAAAAGAAAAAATACGTGTCCAATACTTTTCAATAAACTACCAGACGGACGAAGAAAAAAAAATGTGATCATCCCCTATTATCGTCATCAAATTCAAAAGTCGTCAACTGTTAAGGCCTGTCCCAAGCATGGTAACAACAACAGCGCCTGTATTTCGGCGGTAAGTACCCAGTAGCAACAACAAAATATATCAAAATCGCGAAATTGTCACCTAATTTCTAAGGCCTAGGTATGAAGTTGGGCACTGGAGCATCTTCGAACACGCGCGAGCAGAAGCTGAATGTCTGCGTCGAATTTTATACTCAAATGCAATATTGATACAGTCCTTTATTCAGTGACATCAAAAAAGTCCGCGACTTTTTCCGCTAGGTGGACTGACGTTCACATTTCCCATTCTGATAGAGAACACTAGTAACAACCTTAAAGACTTATTCAAATGATCGCTTTTAATGTAACAAATATTTAGATTTACCGGTACCTTGGTAAGGTTTCTCGATCGAAACATGTTGCTTGGTAGGGGGGAAAGTTTACAAACTTAATTGTTCAAGGACTTCGGGGAAAGTTGGTGCTTGCCATTGAAATGTGGGTTAAAGGTCGAGCAGATACCGCGCAGTAATAATGAACGGAGGAGACTGATACAAAGATCGCCGGATTCGTTTTGCTGAGGTGTCTGAAGTTTTATTAAGCAAAAACTGCATCCGGTTGGACTGGAAGCCGACCCGAACATGGCCCTACCGTGTTCGGGTCGGCTTCCAGACCGGAACATGGAAAAGACTAAGCACATGATGATTACTGAAGCATAAGTGTATAAAATAAATTGTACAGCACAAACAATGTTCGCTAGAGCTAAAAAGACGAATTGAAAAATATACTCGCTAGAATGTTATAGAGAATTCATCATTCAATTCATTTAATGAATCTTCCATGGTTTTGTTGAAGTTCTCCTACTGCTGTATATAGGACTCTCTTTGCTTGTGCCAGACTCAACCGTCCTGTGACAGCCTTATCCAGGTTTTAATCAATACTCAAACGATGTACGTCGACTGTTAATGAATAGCGAAAACCTAACAGCCATCCGCTAAAGCAAGAAGGTCGTATGTAAGTCACGGTAAATAGTTACCTAGTAACCGGAGAGCAAATCTCACGATTAGCACGATTAGAAGAGGGACACTACTTGAGAGGCGCGTCTTCAATGCTACGTGACGTCAAAGCAAATATTAGGAGTTCAAGAAGGCTTTATTTTAATACGACTGTATCTCCGATTCTATACACAATGTCTGCGATAATCCAAGATAAACTCGCAAGCAAACAATACCTAAAAGTATTTCATTGATTCAAAGAAATGATTTCTCTAACTAACCACTCCGGCTTATCTCGAAACCTACACGTCATAGTCATCGCTGCTGAAAGATATCCACAACCTAGCTAGGACCTAGCTCTCCCTCAAAGGATGCCGCATCCATAGGTCCAGCGGTTTCTTGCATTTAGTGGATTCTTGCGGCCATCACAAGGTCAAAACATGCACGTTAAACCAAGAAAATGGATGTGGTAATGCTTGCTATTCAACTTTAAGAAACAGATATTGAATCTAAACCAATAACAGAACAATAAAGATTTTTGATTAATTGAGAGTTGCAACAATCGTTATGACTACAGACCATTGTCGTAATCAATTATATGTTAAGACGAGATTTGAAGACGATCAGTTCCAAGTAATGTTTTCCTGTCTTCATGAAGATGAGCCAATTAAATAGATTACAATACTAAAGGCTTGCCAGCCTGACTTTATAAGTACTTGTCATGTCAGAATCTAGACAGAAACATTGATTATGGCTGAGTATCGTCAGGAATCCAGCCCGTCTTAGAACCTAAAAAATCCAAGACATTCATTCATCAAGGATTGGATTATTGCGCATTCCTCACAGAGAGAGAGCAGGACTGTGTCTCAGCAGTGGTAAAATATATGTATTTATGATTATTCTTCATAATCAATTTACACAATTACTAAAAGTAATTGGCGATAAACAAAGCAAAAAATATTAAAATAATAAAATAATAATATTAAAATAATAATTATTTATATTAAAAGCAAGAAATATTGTCACAAATAAATCCATAGCGGTCGCCACTCGTAATTAAAAGCGCAAATATAATTACCGTTATTCCAATAAATCTGTTAAAATAAACGTGATATTTTCAACAGAATCAAGCTTAAATACAATGTCATTGAAATATTACACGATTGTGGTTCCAATGGCCGCTATTTGACAATCAGTTGGAAATTAATGCGTCACTACACTGCAGTGCAACAATATCGAATTTACCTATCATTAATTTAATTTAAATAACAATTTGATTCGAGTCGAATGTCTGAAATATGAATTATTATAATTTGGGTAAAATTTGCATCGACTACGAAATTGTATGCTGGGGTTTTATATTAAATTTAAATTAAATGAACAAGCTCTGTTGCTAGGTCACAATGTTCCACCGATGAGACACCTGGTACGCACGACGACCAATCAAGATATACAAAACCAATTTAAGCGGATCTCTCATTATACAGAAAATCTGTACAAAGCTAGGCCATGTCATACTGGAAATGTAGAGCTTCTTGTGTCACCGCACCGTGTGTACTTTGTCTTGCGTGCCTTGATTGACGCTAGGACGCGCCTTCGTGCCGTGCTTAACATAGACAGCCAGTGACACGCTAGGAAATACAAAAAAAAGGGCATTAATGTCATAATTATGAACGACCATAATTTACAGCTGACCAGTTAAATATCATAAGTACAAAGTGTACTTGTTACTTTAGTACAGATTCAAGCTTAAGAGAGTCCGATCACAAACTTTGAAGCAACTCATTAATAAGCCTAAACTGTTCCCACAGCTGGGACACAAGCCTTTACTCTGTGAGAGAGAGGAGGCTGGAATTCACCGAGTACAGGAAGACTGTCACTTGATTCTGAAACGCGTTCAACTTATCTCAAAACATAAAATCTCTCTTACACTCGATTTGCACAAGATTTAAACAAAAACGATGAAAATGCAACCTCCACAGCTTTACAAAACTCATAACAATTCTAGCTCGCACAAGCTTTAAACAGTCAAAGTGAGCATAAAACCAGCTAATACTTTTCAAATATTTACTCAAGCATCACAATACTTTTATTTTAAACCACCAGAACTGTGGTTCTCTTTAACATTCAACAATATTTTAAACGTTTTCGAAAACACTTGGAGGAAATTCGTCACACGTTGAAAACATTGAACTTTTCTTAGTAAGCAACACGATAATGGTTGTTTTAGAAATAGGTTTGACGTGTGTGTATAAAGGGTTACAACGCAATTGTTTAAATGTTGGTGAAAACGAATATGTCGCGCACGCAAGTTGGATGCTGTCAACGACAATGGTACGCCATCTTTAAAGTTTCGCTGGTTTCAAATAGATAGACTGATAAGAGTTAAGATGTAGTATCAGCTTCCCCAAAGGGCTTTGCTATTGACTGGTACAGGTTTTTATGCGTGGCTAAAACAATGTTGTACTGATTGATGGCTAAGATTGTAATTTTAATGGCTTATATCTAGGAAACTTTTGAAGATATTGTCTTATGTTTGTATTGATACTAGCTATTTATTTATAACCATAAATAAAAAGCTAGTATTAATACAAACTTAAGACATATTTATATATTGGATGGTTATATTGAAAATAAAAAAAATGGCGGAAATTAGGCAGCTTACTCTTCATACAAAATCTTGTTTGTTGTGTTGTAATTTTAGTTTGAGATCTAAGAAGAATCTAATCTTTCGGGTGCTCTGATATGATGATGATGATGAATAAAGAATTTGGTTCTTGTCTTGGTTCTAAAACGGAACTTGGGTAAATCATATTACTTAGTCCAGAATTTCTCGGTAACGACCCATTTAAAGTACTGATTCACAGTGCTAACACCTAATATCAAATTAATTATTTTTATTTATTCAACAGTTACTTTCAGGTATTTCTACATATATTCTAAACATTAGTCCTCTTTACTTTATGCTGTCAACAAGAGTCGAAGTCACGAAAGAAAGGGTATTGTCTGAACGGCCCAAAACGAATGGCACGCGTGCCATTCGACCGCAATCAAAAATTGTCTACGTTCGAAAGGACCGATGTTATAAACATCAGCACACCAAGTACATTCGAGTGCAAAAGTTAAAAAGGTGAAATGTATTTAACCCCACTGCGATATCCCCACCAGTGGCTAAATGTGGCTAAACGAGGAAATCACAAAATTCGCCGTTTCGTTGTCCCCACTACTCCGCCCCACTAGTAGTAAGGAAAACAAGAAGGATTAGGAAATTGCCAAAAACAAGTGGGAGATGAGAAAAAAGGATAATAAGGGGGAGGAGTCTCGAAGACTACAAGGAGGCCAGACTCATAGAAGTGTTACAATTGCCGCATGATAATCGAAATATAGATTTGGTTGTGTGAGATTCCTAGCGATGAGGTGGCAACGAACTACTAGGAGATCAGCAAATTGTAGAAATCAAATAAACAATCATTATGGCACGCCTCCTTGAAAAGGAACATTTGCTTTTAGTACCTCAAAAAAAGAACGTAGCAATTGCTGCGCCGAATTGTCAATTTTTGAGTTAAAGGGGGATTTGACCGAAGGGCGGACCACCGTGGGACGGTGGTCCGCTCTTCGGTCAAATCTCAAATTCTAAAGGCGAACCAATTCGTCCTTTTCGAATAGATGGGATGAAAAATAAATAGTGAGTACTATACTGAATATGCACCTACTTTTCGCCAGTCGTCTGACGTCACAGATAAGCAGCCTGTTTGTAATTGTTTGATAAGATAGGGTCATTATTGAGCTAGCTAGCTGAAGTCGTGCCAACCGGTTATGAAGATGTATTCTGTTTATTTAGATGATATCAAATAAGGAAATATTTAAATAGATAAAATTCATAAACTATGCGGCTATCACAATGTATGAGAATGTCCCTTTAAATTAATTTAAAATCATTCTGTCACCGGTCCTTTCGAACGTAGACAATTTTTGATTACGGTCGAATATCACGCGTGCCATTCGTTTTGGGCCGTTCAGACTTATAAATACCCGAAAGAAATATCGCGAAGATTTGCAGATCTGCAATATGGCTAAACAGAAGGAAATCCTGCCATGAGTCACTGATGAAATATATCAGGTCTTCTCATTAAATGTTTATGGAAGTCATAATGATTTTATATTCATTTTTAAGTATTACCCTATAAAATAATAACGACGCCTGATTGCATGTGCAACACAGATAAAAAAGTTCTGCTGCACCAAAATGTTGTCCTATGTGAGGATCAGGAGACGAAGCCCAAAACTACGAGCAGATTTTCCCAAGGGTTGGGGAACTTTCTGAAGTTTTGCCAATTATTACGACGTCAGTTGTACAGATCTAGATAGGACAAGGTTTTCCAAATACTACGAATACCAGCTTATCTCACAAGTCATATTTTATTACCCTAAGGTAAATAGATGGCTCTCTTGCTAGCACTAGCAGTACTCCAAGATCTCTTTCTCCTAATGAAACTCTAAGTAATAAAAACTTTCGAGCTGCAAACAGGATTTTATCCGAAAGGTCGCTACTTGAAATCCGACCTTTGAACTCCGAGCAAAACCGCTTCAAGCTGTCATTTTAATAAGAATTATTGGAATATTAGTCATTTTTATTACACGTTGGTTTACGTGGGGCGTATTTTACGACAATGTAAATTCTGGAGTAAAAATGTAGCCCACGGCTGTAAAGCCATTACGGAGTTAGATATTTTTACATTGATTTTTTGCAGTGATAAAAATGTACGCGAAGCTTCCGCATACCTTACTTCTATACTGTACGATTTTAGCGCCTTGTCTATTTAAATATTTGAAATATTACCACACCTGTGAAGCCTTGAGAGCTGAAATCATTCAAGTTACTTCAATTCTGGAATGGAAATCTCTTTGTCATGATCTCGCTTTAGGAACATAATCACTTCAACATAAAATAACACCACGCCTGTAATTTCAGAAGGGTTAGGCAGAGACACCTCTGCCTTGATAGTACACACATTTCGCCAGTTATGTTTAACTCCCAAGTAGGTTTCATAGATAATTATAACAAAAGACTGTCTACACAAGACATAATAAATTGAATAATTGTTTACAAATTATGACAGCGAGGATCATAAGAACCCGCGAACTAGATTAGAACCATAAAATTAGTCTCGCAGTAAAAAGGCGTCGTAAAAATGTTTTGACTTTTTATTGTTTACTGAACTGGTTCGGAACAGAACATAAAAGGATGATACAGTAAACCCACTTTCAACGCTGTTCGTTCACCCCAGCCAATTTTGCCACTTAAGGTAGCGGGTCGATTTCTAAAGTTTTAACTTCAGAGATCAACCGCTTGCCGAGTTCGGTCCGTGGATGGGTGATCATCTGATACCGAGATCTTTGTCAGTTATGGGTAGTTAGAAGCCCGAAAGTCTGATAACCAATCGTACCAAGAGGATGCCGACTACAACGTAGTTAAACGCTAGGCAGAAGATGAAGTTGAAAGTTAGATATTTTTGTTTGCCTAAAATTCTCAAAGAGTATTTGCATCTATATTTTGTCTACAATGCAACACCCAAGAATCAGTGGTAACCAAAACATGGTTAGTTTAATACTTTTTCACCACTCCTGCACGAAAGAAGTGTCTTTCCTCTACGAAAACAGTGAGGAATGTTGGTTTTTCCTCACTGTTTGAACAGTGAGGAAAGTAATGATCCCGTTCAGAAACTAACCTTGCCTGATTTTTTTTATGTCAAGTTTTAAATATATTTAAAAAAATAAATTATTTTGATTTGCTTTTTGACTATTCAATTTATTTACCTATGATGACTGAATACTTTCTTGCTGGGAGTGGTGAAAAGTTTTGTATGCAACATGTGAGCAAGTTCATTTGCTATTCGTTTTGTTGAGTCTTTCGCTTACTCAGGATTGAAATTTATAATCACTCGCTGCGCTCGTGATTCTATTTTTCAATCCTTCGTTCGCTCAAGACTCAAAATCAAAACTCATAGGAAAAACGAACTTTCCTCACATGTTGGATAAATAACTATTTCCTATTGCTTTCCTTTGCAAAGAGTTTTACTTCACGTGACTAGATTTCTGTCCGATTTTGTCGATACTGTTTCGTTTTATAGATTTTCTTTCTGTAATTTATCGCTGTTGAAGGACGGGCACTTAAATGAAAGCTATACCTATATGGGACAATACGGTGAAATCGTTTTTTGTTGTTCATCGTCAGTAATCTGGCGTATTTATGGGTATTTTAAGCATAGCTCCAAAGACCCAAGAATTTCGACAATCAAGGGGTATCTAAGCACGAAGTAACAATGTAACAAAGCCGCAAGGAATTATGATAAAGTGTCTAGTAACGTGTTGCGGTCGAAGCCTTCCACATACAATATCTGGAAATTTATGCTAAACATTTACATAAAACCACCAACGTACCAACCTCGGTCAGCGGTCGCAAAAACGTATCATAATATTTCACATTCCGATCGTTCGCGTCACGGTCCACGAAACGAAACAAACCAGGAACGCATATCTACAAAAAACATTTATCAAGAACAGTACCATAAATCGCCGAAACCATTTTGTAACGAACATTTTACTGCAGCCGAACCAGATATATCATGCATTCCCATTCCCACACGAAATGTTTAAAAATTATTAAAATTGGCACAGTCTTTACGCAAACAAAGTACCACGGCGGCACGGAGGCTCGGCAGCGGTTTGGCAAGCGGACCTTGAGATCGAGGCTAACATGACGAAAACGACCAACAATGGGTGAACACTGTAAAAAAATGTTTTTGCAACTAGAGAAAATGTAAAAAAAAAAAAATTCGCCAAGTCATTGTAACACGAAACTCTGTTCAATCAATTCTTTGTTCAGCATTAAATGGGTGGAACAAATTGGTGTATTCCATGGTTCCTGGGACCGCAACATGAAATATAGGGAGTCATACAAAAAAGTGTGGGTGTGTCCGCTTCCTAGACAGACCGTGACTTGGTAGCGACAATACAAGTTTTACTTATAAAGCAGTTCCGACTAGACTCCAAGGCCGGTCTGCCTACACGACTTTAATGATCAGAAAAGCGAGGAGTTTCAAACTTTCTTCACTGATTTTACACCAGAATTTAACGTTTCATAAAAAGCCGAACGACACATGAAACCCCGAACATCCTGCCGCGCAACTGTATAGTCTGACACTCGCTACAATCCTAGGCAATCTTTAGATTGCTTTATGCGAAGCTTAAACTCCGATTTCCGAGCGACATAAATTGCCGATAAACGCAATCTAGATTTTATCAGGAATCTAGAATGTGTTCCGTGTTCATTTCCTGCGAATGTGTGAGAGATTATATCACTGTACCTCCCGGGAGGCCCTTCATTGTCGTGATAAACTCATTTTCTTTATTGCTGCGTAGTTCAAGGCCTTGTGCCCAATGATTCGTGTACTTACAACATTTTGCTAAAAAAAATATTTGCAATAATTCTAATGAAACGGAGAACAACTTGATTCTTTGGCACAATCTGTAAGTAAACTCAAGTGCCAAAGTCCACGATTTGCCGAAAGCTCGACTCAATATTGACTGAAGGAGAGGAGAATAAAACAATCATTACCAATTCAGCGAACTCTTCAATAAATCTCTCTTAATTACATTAAAATCAAAAAGAAATCAGCGCTCAATGGTCCGTAATTAACGCGGAAGTGAAAAACGACACAAATGTATTTCGATTGGGGCTGCCGAACGCTCGTATAAATGTGAAATCGTAAATTCGCAAACAGTTATATAATTCCTTTTAAAATTAAAAGCCAACCGATGGATAGAAACAATCGGATTTTAAAGCCCGCATCGGGTTGTATCGATTGAAATATATCGTATTACAATTTTATTCGCTGACCCAAATTTCAACGACCGCAACGAAAACTACGCAGGTCCGTTGTGATTGGATATTGATTTATTTTAGACATTGTTTTAACAACGGCGTGTATACAGCATCATTGTGTTGTTTGTTTGTTTAGGGCTGCGCCCTCCCTGTTCGCATCCGAGGAACATTTCGTGGCCACTCGTCTGTGGCAAATGCACTTGAGGGCTATAAAGAAAATATACGCGCACAAAATGTCTCTGGTGTGCTTTTTATCTGAGGAATTTAGCTTCCGTTGTTTTTTGCGGTTTCGATAAAGACATCGTAAAAGCAGTGAAACGTTGAAATCAGCTATTTGTTCTTCGGTTGATTAGAACGTTTAAAAAGTGATTGAAAAAGGAATATAAAACCAAAATTGCAAAAACAAAATCTACCAATTCTGAGTTTTAAAAATCTTTATTATTTATGTGGTTTTAGTATCAACATAATAATATTTGATATTAAAATAAAACAGCTAGCTATGCAGTAAATAAGCTCGGAGGAGCAAAAAAATCTTTCTATACTCTAATCAGAGTTTACGCCAAATTTTGAACATTGACAAACCAAATCTGTTCCATTATGTGCCAATCTGGGCCGCAAAACCATGGGCACGACTTTTAACCTGTCAAAACTTGGTGTATCGAATTGGTGCCATTTTAATAGCGTTAGTCGAAGGACATTGTAAGAAGTAACAGTAACTTTGGCAACACCAGGTTATGACTTTAGACCCCTGTTGTGTCTATCCTCTAATCAAGTTAATAATGCCATTTGCCTCTAACAACTTAACTTCTTTAGATAATACTGAAAGAAACATGATGTTAAAAAGTAAATAGATTGCTGTGATAGAAAAGGCATCACCATTATTCGTGACTAGCTTGCTGCGTGCCATGACCCGATACAGACTAGACCGGCAATATTAATTGTTAACCTGCGTTGATTTATCGTAAATTCCGAACCTTGTTAACAGACTATAATCGATCGATTATAATCGAATACAATTATAAGGCACCAGCCCTGTATTTGCATCGAAACAACACGGCATGCGTTTAATCAAGCTGATTCGGAGTAAACACTGTTTGTATATCCGCGTCGAGTGTTTGAATGCTCTCGGTATATCGCTGGATTACGGTGGAAGGTCATAGCGGACGTATCTCGTTTTTTTTTTTGAAAAAACTCTTGTTTTAAAGGTAACTGGGTATTGACATCTCGCCAGTTATGTTTTTGAGTGATTGGTTCACATCAATCAATCAAGGTTTTGATTGTATTATTGACACTATTCAAAATCAAAATTATTTGACTCGGCAGAGAATCAGTCCTTTACATCAAAATTACGTTCCCTCCCCCAAAACGCTCGTCCTTTAACACTTCCTAGTGGTTTAGCATAAACAGAAACTAGCTTGAAGAGTATTAGTACTCGTAGTATCTCTAAAGAGTCGCTTGTAAGTAAAGTAAAGAGAGGTATGCAAATAGGCCTGTTGCTATAGCAGTATCAGTCTGTATTGGGGAAACCCAAACTGAATACCTCAGACTCACTAAACAGACAACATGTTTTGTACAAACACGCATCGGTCAAGATGTTGGCACCGAAATGGATCACACTAATCAATTTCCCGCAAATAGTGCTAATTTTAACCATTTAACTTTCAATTTCGACATCGTTTCGAAATGCTACTAAACTAATTATCATATCCTCAATAAATAATACCCAGCAATACGGCGAAGATTGTCTTTTGAGTGTATTCTGAGTCATTTAGCAGGTGACAAACATTTCACACATGAGGCGATAAAACGGTAACATGATGATATTCTCAGAAACGAGAATAAAAAAAAAACTTTATTGCTAAACAAATTAGAGCTTGTGTCGTATTTTGAAAATCTTATACCTAACACCTATGATACACATAAAAACGGACAAGTCAATGTATGTCCGCTGTTATAAATTCAGACTTTTATTTTGACCAAAATTTATAGAATGTTTGGAATTATAGTAGGTAGTTTCTCCATCGAAGTCTCGAAGGACCACAAGACTTACCAAGCTTAAAAGAACTCAATTACATTTAAACAAACATTGGAGTTTATGGGGCATACATATACATTTTTCAAGGAAAAACATATGTCAATAACTTAGCATTAAAAACGGGGTCTAAAAATAGGTACTAGGAGCTCATAAAAATGGAAGAGTCAGGTCACGGGCCAGCCTTTACTAGTAATTATGACGAGTTACATAAGAACCGGCGACGACACGACGGACACGAGACGTGGGCGTGTCGCGCTAACGACATTCGATAGGTTCGACAGATAAATGGTCGGGGTCGCCCCGGTCATAGTTCAAAATCGCCGCGGCAAAGTGAATATTTGAATTTTTTATAAATAGAGATAAAAATTCATGACGATTCCGTTAATGGCGTCGCTATCGAGTATCGACTATCGATACGGTAATGATTCGTTTTGAATGATGTTTTAGTGCTTAATAGGTTTTTAATTTATAAAAGGGAAAATAAATACCGTTATGCATATGATACGTTCGAGTGTGTTTTTAGGGGTCTAGTGTTTATGCTCCTATCCGCCCGTGCTCTGCTATCTGCATTAGTGATCGGAATTTATTTTGGAATAGCGAAAAAGGAGCACGCTGCTGATAAATAATACGAGTGTAAGATAATATTTGTTGTTATGGTTTGTCGCAGACTGTTTTGCTAGCGGGCGGAAAGGATCCTCATCGTCATCCGTCTGTCATTCATCGCAATGGAAATGCTCATCATACGCGCTGCATATTCGACAATGGATGTGTGGTGAGTGGGTCTTCTCCATAGATATTTCTGTTTTGGAACGGGCAACTAGCTACCTCTTTTTGACGAACTGACCAACTGCATAATAATTCAAATGGTTTAATTTAAATAAATGCTATGAGTTTGACGGACCAGCTGTTCACTAGCTACCAGGGTATAGCTGGGATTTTTACCGACTCCCAAACTATGCAAGAGAGAAGCCCAAAATAAAATCACAATAACATAATTTGTTTTGTGTTCGCGAGGACACAGTGAGTTTCGTGTGTCGGGAACAGAATCGCGTTGTGAGTGACAGTGCAAGTGGTACGGAGCGCAAAAAACGTACAAGAATGTGGGTTGACCGATTTGTCTGCTCATAAACACTCTCCCGCAATAACTTCAGTTTATCCGTGATCATGGAGTTTGCAACAGCGCCGAAATATCGGTAACTATAATATGGTAAACTAGCTGTCCCGCGCAACTTCGTCTGCGTCATATTTTACCCGTTTTCGCAACATTTTTCATTGTGCTCCGCTCCTATTGGTCGTAGCGTGATGATATATAGCCTATGTCCTTCCCCAGGTTGAAATCAATCTTCTTGCCAAATTTCATTAAGATCCGATCAGCCGTTTAGTCGTGAAAAGGTAACAAACAAACAAACAAACAAACAGAGTGACATTCGCATTTATAATATTAGTATGGAAGTATGGATATCCCGTTTCAAGTGTTATTATAGTGTAAGTGACCAAATCAGTTTAAAAACTTATGTAATTTGTTTTACTCAAAGTGGTGGAAGAATTTCGTGACCAGTGTGAAATATTAATGTTGTAGGCGCACTATTATTTAAGTCATAATAAGGATAATCTATAAAAAACATGAACCACACGGGTTATTTCCACATTACCTAAGCAGTTCGCGTTTTTATGACACACGAGACCTTAACGAATGGTGTCAATTAGTGAACGTCAAGTTTTACTAAGAACCGAGGAATTACGGAATTCCATTATTACTCAATAAAGTAAGTGTTTTGTTATTGTATTGGAATTTGATAAATATCCCGTAGAGGACAGATCCGTTATAAAAGATTTATCACACTAAGCCGAAGCAATACTTCCTCAAACGAAAAGTCTTCCAGATTTACTTACAGATGCGAACGTTTTTGGCTGAAAGCGGAATCCCCGTCGCACTAAGGCAAGTGCTTCTTTACCACTCTCATCATCCTCTTCTACTTAAGTTTTCCAAATTGTCGGTAAAACCAATCATTGTAACAAATTGTACTTTGTTGCTAAGTTACCTGGTCTATAGCTTAAAGTTTTAAAAGCTCCCTCTCTCTCTCCTACTATTTTGCCCTCCTCGAAGGGTCTATGATGATCTCACAATATTTGAATTACCACCCAAATACACATTGTGGAATGCAAAAAACGATTGGGTATTGAATGAAAAAGATCGGTTTTTAAAAGAGTCGACGACTAGAATTTTTCCACAGCACTTAGGTACTCGTACACTACAAAAATTTTATTCCCAAATAAAATATCTAGGTACTCACGTAAAGCCGTATACAGACATTGCGAGGCATGCGCCGCGAACTACGCACAGCGAATGCCTCGCAAGGTGAGTACCTTTATATTCGTGACGAGGCATGTGTTACGCACGTGCGAGGGCGAGCCAACGTATGGCCGAGGCATTCGTTGTGCGCCGTTCGTGGCGCATGCCTCGCAAAGTCTGTATCCACTTTTAGCCGTAGATAAACCTCTTACACCAGCACTATGAAAAGAGGTATTTCGTGACGTCAGCTTTACAGCTTATTCAAGTTTTTATAGCATTAATACAAAGTTGCACATTTCATACGAGTTCCTGAGTCTTTTAATCCGCGTATAATCCATTACAGCTGGTTTAAGTGGGGATTATGCTATATATAAGTTTTGCAATTAATATGACTATGTTGGATTGGCAACAATTTTTGCCGATGGAAATATCATTTGTTTCATCAACCAGGATCCCGGTTTCGACAGGCAGTCGTCGCGGATAATCCAAATGAAAAAATCTGGTAATAATAACATCGTGCCCACATTTTGCAGGTTATATTGAAATCCCATGTAATAGGGGCGAGCCTATTGCCATCAACCGGGCACAAAACCAGACTACGTGGCTGCTACTGAGGAAATCTGTTCAGGGGGTTACTATAACGTCTTAAAGCAGTAAGTTGTTATTTCTAGTGTGAGAAAGAGACGGAGCTATAGAGGACGTCTAGCGCCATCCCTTTCTCGCACTGAAATAAGAAACAATACTGCTTTAAGACGTCATGGTAGACCACCAGGTGGCAATATCTATTGTAACGATAATTTCACAACAGTGATTCTAATTCATCTCGTGAGACTGGATTCCGATCTCAGGATCCTTGCTATGCACTATGATGCTTTACAAATTTCGCCGTCTGAAGGTAGAAGTACAAAATCAAGTACCTAAACTACCTAGTGTATAATAAAATGCTTGTTGATTTTTAGCAGTGAACTGTGAATGTCACAGAGAGTAGATTCTACTACTTATGATACCAGTACATAAAAACTAGTGGTTAAATTATAAATGTTGCCAATGCAAATAAAATAATTTATGTTTTGATTTATTCTTAAACAACCTAGTAACATCATATTCTTGCCACACCTTCATCACGCGTAACGCCTACTGAGATACGTTCTATTCAATTAGCGCCTCAAGTAGGCGTCGAAATTATACTTTTATTACGCCATCGAAGTAGGTAGGGAAGCCGCCGTCGCCAGCACACCGGATAGGAAGCATTTACTCGAGGATTATCGACTAAGGACGCAACGGAGAAAAGTGTAAGTATCAGGAGATATTTCGCATTATCTGCTGTTTCTCTGTATTTTACCTATGCAAGTGAGTCCTCGAGTGTGAGCTAGTAAATTAGGGCAGGACAGAAGATGCGGCACGGCACCAAAGAACAGGTCTGGCCAAAATGCAGAGGGCACGAGAAGAAGAAGCTGTGTCCCTCTAATAGCAACACAACACGGGATGCCAATAATATGCAACCGCAATCAGGTGGGCCGCAATAAAAAAACACCGGCCAAGTGCGAGTAGGACTCGCGCACGAAGGGTTCCGTACCATTATGTATAAAACGAACAAAAATATCCCTTTTTTGTATCCCCTTCAATATTTATTTTATTCTGTTTTTAGTATTTGTGTTACATAGCGGCAACAGAAATACATAATCTGTAGAAATTTGAACTGACTAACTTGATAGTTCATGCGACAGCGGACAGCGAAGTCTCAGTAATATGGTCCCGTTTGACCCTTTGGGTACGGAACCCTAAAAAACATTTCCTGTAATGCCATCGACAACCATACAATAAAACACTTTAAACAGAAATACTAAGACTATAATTTGAATAACAAAATGAAGCGTAACTAATCATAATGATCGACACCATGATTAATTAAATAAAACGCCATCACATGATTGATTATGTAAAACCATTAACAACGGGTACCGTAAAATCTATAAATCTCTCTTTTGTAAATTGTAATTATATCGAGAAAGCAATCAGGCAACGTAACAGGACATGTTTCAAACAAATACTATGCCCAAGCATTCGTGTTTAATGCTATTGTCCCTATTTCACTAATCCTTACTTTCAAGTATGTAAAGATGTTTGTTACTCAATCACGCATAAACGGTTGACGGAATTAGGGTATAAGTTGGGATACAAATAGACAATGTTAAGAATCAACACATGGATCCTGTCTGATATTAAGTACCTTCAAATTCCGCTTAAGTCTTTTCTTATATTTGTTTCCGATTGATGCTATTTCCACTTAAGCTAATATCAACTTTATACGAGTTAAAATAAGCCGATTTCAGAATGACTCGTATTATTGAAAACGTCACAAAATGTTTGGAAATTGTACCGGAAATTGAACTTGATGTGTGGGAATTAAAGGTTCGGAATTCTAATTAAATGTATTTCAAAATCTTATGATAGGAAACTAAATCGCGAGCGCAGTATAACTATATTTATATAACTGTTATCCTTTTCGTGCCGATTAATATAACAAAAAGTATAGAACTTCAATTCTATAATTATACATGTTACAGTCGATAGGCTATAATTCTGCGGTTAGCCACCACAAAACCACAACCACAGGGCGAGTTAATTACAGGATTTATAATTCGTATTCTATTATTAGCCGACGAATTTACTGTTCCCTTGGCAACCTTTATAAAACGGGGGAAGGTATCCAGCTGACTACGGGTCCCTTTCACACAATACCTGTGTTGGCAAAATGTGCTTGACATTTTCGTACAGGGTAAAGATAATACCCGGTGTAAAACGTATAGATACCACGGCGCCACGGTAAAAGCTTGTATTTATGTTTTGGGACTTGATCCGGGCATTCTATCTGCAACATTATTGTTTCCTGCTATTTTATCGAACTTTGTTTTGAGGTTTTCTTTTCCGTATATGCGCGCATAGAAATATTCTACTACTTAGCCCTGTACGGCCAATATCTGCCGGGAAACGATTACGCGAGTGCTTCAAGTCCCCTAACCAAAGGTAGTCAGTCCCAGTAAGTCTTGACAGACCCTCCATCCGCCCTAGGGTGGACGACATCTAAAAGGATTTCCAAAATAGAAAATAAATGATGTTAAAAATTGGTAAAACACGCAACATTAAGGACTAGATATTACCCCAAAACCTCTCAAAAATACAAGGCCGTTAAAACAAAAACAAATATACGTACTACAAACATAAGATATGTGCCATTCTAGCGTCTGTAACAGTTGGCAGTGCACCTCGACTGCGGGTAAGATAATGAGCTAAACAAACGCCCATTCACTGACGATACAATGTATCAATTGTGGGCGTGTCGTCATGACCGACATACGATGTAAGAACGCAGATATGTAGATCTTACTGATTAGTTTAAGCCAACCCTAGTTTAGTTGCCGATGTCGTTAAGTCGCGGAAAGCTTGGATAAGGGACGCTCCAAAGGAAGAAGAAATGGGAGGCTTTTAACCAGCTATGGATGATTCTAGACTGAAATGATAATGAGTTTTAGCCAAAAACTGCCAACCAGTGCCCATAGATTAAAAGGTTTTGGGTAGAAGAGGAAACAGTTTGTTTTAAATCTATGTCATTTTGGGATCCCTAACTAGGCTCTTCGAAACAGTGAAATCATTATATTTTTTAGAAAGCCAAAGAGAAACCTATTGTTTGAAGGACTTGTCATCCAGTTCATCTTAAGTGACGCAAAGTTGATGATATTAAAATGTTAGGTTTGGCCTGATTCCTGGCAGATCCAGGTAGCAAAATGTACATTCGATTTTGCCACCCAGCGCTGTAACATCTGAATCGACCCGAATATGAGCACCCCTGAGAAAGCCACCTTTTTTTTTTCCGGATGGGAATGGGAAATCATCAAATGACTTCTCCAGCTCTGGGCGGAGCGGGAGGGAGTGTCAGACTTGTACTGACTAAAACCCACCCATGTTCCTTCTTCGCCCTTTGTGTTCCAGGGCCGCGGTATCTCTTTCGAACAACCCGCAGCCCTGGAACAACCCGCAGCCCTGGTGAGAAAGCCACCTTCGATCCTCGTCAAATTTCGTAAGTGCGCATTTGTAGCATCGTACGAAGTTCGAGTATAACACGACACGATATCTCTTGAACGTGTCCGAGCCCTGACCCTAAGAGATAGAGGGGGACAAGTAGTGGGTAAGGTCGCGACCACAAATAAACAAGCTGAACTATTGATATTTTTCTTGATAATTATGATTATTGTGGAAAGTTTTTCTCTTTATACGGACGACAACGTTCATTGGATACCGGCTGCTAAGATAGTTGAATATGTGGCGGTGGTTAGTTTATTGAATCTTTAATCTTAACTTTATATTCGGCCTTATGTCCAACATGAGATTATCAAAGTCAAAATTACATCCTCCATATTTTAGTTACGTCTGACATCGCTTACTCTTTCAATTACAACTAGAGCATGCACCCGGTTCTTTTAAGGTATTTGCAGAACCGGTTCTGAAATTTGTAAGCGCGGTTTCAACTATTTTTTACAAAAAAAACACATTATTTCTTCGATTATAATTGTTATGTTGTTATTACCAGACCGGTTCTCAAAAACCTGGAACCGCATCCGGTTTTGAATGCCCTAATTACAACCCAAACATACCAAGCAATTCATTTCTGACACTCAGTTCAAACGCCACTCCCTACTCAACCTCTGATCTCATTGAGAGCATGCATGTTAAAGTCTAATGACAACAATGTCGTAAGTCGTGATGTATGGACTCAAAGCCACACGACTGCGACAGATGGTTCCCTTGCAGATAACGTACCGGCCTTACATGGTTAGACCATGTGCGAATTTTGAGCACATTGCGTCACCTTGAAGATAGGAATGGTAGCATAAGTCTTCTACTTTAGGAGCAAGAAATTAGGTTTTTAGAGACTATACCTTGAAGACAGAACTTCAAAGGCGTTTAAATCCAGTGGATAATCATCACACACATCATAACATCATCAGTTATGTTTTAAGTCTCATGCAATAGGGGCCGAGTCTATTGCCATTCGAGGATAAGGATAAGCTCAAACTAATGTCAACGTCTGTAAAAGGCATACACACATACATTACAAGTTTGCAACACATGCACACTATACACATTTACATTTGTTGACATTGCTACTGGCTGTTACTAGCTGCATTCTTATTAGCTGTACAATAGGTAATGAAAACAAGCAAAAGCAGAATATAGAGGGCATTCGGGAGAGTGCAAAATTGGAGGTGTGGATGTTAAAGGTTCACAGTTAACAGGCGGCAATATCTATCAATCTGCAGCAGCGTTTTTATAAGGTTACACGGAAACCAGAAAATTTGCTGAAGTCAATCATAGCGATTAGACCGCATTGACGCTGCGGCTTGCTATAGTTGTCAGACAATTCTTGTTTTAGAAGGACTACGTTACACAACCAAGCGTGCTTTCCGCCATATTGTACAAAATCCGTGCGTGCCTCATACAATATAGACTACAAGTCGTGATGTGTGATGGCGCACGAGCACGATTCAGCCAGATGCCCCGCTTTCTGATAAGATACCGGCGATACTTGTAACAATATTAGTACGATAAGGCACCCATCAAAATTACACAGGAAACGTATTACGTTGGAATTGGTTTGTTCTTTACGCTTGCGTCATTATCAACTGCCTAGCCTTTTTCCCAAATATTTTGGAGCCAGTGTCCGTTTCAGCCGGATGCAGCTGAATACAAGTATTCTACATAGGGTGGTCCCTATAGCTAACTTCTGTACTGTGGGCTTTACTCGCATAATGCGATCTAGTTTGGTTAGGTTAGGCCTAGGGATCTCAATAGCTCAGAGCTCAATAAACCTAAAATCTTCATTATATTTGTTATTTTAAGTTATTTTTAGCCAGCCAGTGTCTCCTTTTATGAAATTAGTCGCAATATTCATTTTAAGGCTTTTACAAGGATATTCAATTAAACTATGCACAGAGGAGAAGCTATGAACAGTTTCTCTTTACTCTGTAACGTACAGACCTAGCATAAACATATTTTGTAAGTAAACCCACGGTTTGTATAGCACCACGGTTTTTCCGATATTTGTTTAAGCAACCAAGTATGTAATACAATCTCCAAATCGGATTACGTTATTGCATCGAACCGTTGAGCTCAGATTTTCGAATGGAAAAGCTGAATACATTGCCATTTATACTATTGTACTGTGAAGTTTTTTTGCGTCTTTTATTATTCTAACCAGCTTATCTGTTAACATATATAAGAAGGGGGAAAAATAATTAATTATAAATAAAGTGACATAGCATGGTTTTCCATGGCAAAGAAAGCAAAGACTAAGGAGTGGTATACCCGTTTAAAAGGTATGAATGAGGGTCAGCCAAGGCGTGGTACAGGCTTCCCGATATGCTATCAGAATCAGGCTTAATATCTTATAGTTACTATTATTGCCATATTAATACGATACTCACGACAAATATTAAATGGTTCGATTAATAATTCAGTCAATAAAACGCTATTGAAGTTTCTTATCTCAATGCTGATATTTGGCGCCAATTGAGACCCAAAATCGACGAAATGGCGACGCTAATGTTTTGGTTTCTGGATTTAATAGAAATAATTTGGATGATCATTCTTGCGGTAAGCATCCTGAAGTAGGTGACAGTATGCAGTCATGTGTGCACTATTGTCTAGTCCTAATAATATTTTAAATGCGAAACTTTGTGAGGATTTATGGATCTTTGTTACTGTTTCACGCAAAAACTGAATGGATACGGATGAAATTTGGCACAGGAGTAGATAATAATCTGGAATAGCACATATGATACTTTATATCCGGTTAATACGATCCCGTAGGACAAAATAATCCCTATTTTTACCTTGGTTACGAGTTAACTGATTTGATTCGTCTTGTTTTAAACGTTTTCTAATACTTTGTCGAAGGTTCTTATGTAGGTACTTAGTAAGTAGGTAAGTAAGTAGGTAGATAGTGGCTAGGAACAAGTGCATTACAACGCATGCATCAGCTAGTTTACAATAAAAACACAGTTCAGCAGTATTGCAATTTTGGAGGCTTTGCTACCCTTTGCAGCATTTATTCGATGTGGCTCGGTAACAACAATTTTCCAAGGCACGGAAAAGTGAAACAGAACAAAACATAAACACAACTATCTAAGTACCTAAAAGTTAGTACCTACTTTAAATATGACACACATACTGTATAAATTTGTTGGTGCAGTACGTCAATGGAAACCTATTGTCCTAAATAGATAGCGCGGATGTATGTTGTGCATCGTAACGAGGAGGTATGATGGACTATGACTGTCAATGTTACCCACGTCATTCGATAAGCTAGGCATTCTTTGAACATGTGCACGGAAAGTATTCTAAAGTAAAAGTATATCTATTCTGTCTCAGCATTTGTATGATGCCGCAGTGGTGGCAGCCCCGACTTACGAGCAGTAAGCCGCGGGTTCGTACCCAGGCAGGCGCATTACTTTGTGTAATTTATTTCATCACCGCTGCTCTCAAAAACGGTGAAGGAAAACATCGTGAGGAAACCGGCATGTCCTAGTACCTAGTACTAAAAATTCGAAGATATGTGACATCTACAAACCCGCACTGGGCTCGCGTGGTGAATTACATCCCACTCCCTCTCATAGAATGACCTGTGTCCCAGCAACATTATAGGCTGATGATGATGATGATTTGTATGATTAATACTGTGTATTTCCCAGCATTTGTATTATAAAAACTGTGTATATGACTCCGAATCTTTGGTCAAAGCACTGCATGAGTTAAAGTGACACCGACTTCTAAAATCTAGTCATTACATCATCATTTGCCTAGCCTTTTCCCAGCTATTAGAAGTAACCTGAAATTAGTAAGTTTTGGAAGAGCATACTTTGATTTAGCTATTGCCTAGCTTTTACCACTCAACCAAGCTGGGCTTCTTTTGATGATAGTGATTTTAGCTGTACTATTAGTCAGGCAGTTTGCTAATTTGGACGACCTTCAGTATGAGACTCGTACAGACACAAACTGGGGAGATCTATACAGAGGGTGGAACAAGGCTGCTAATAATGATGATGGGTTATCTGACAATGACGTCTTAGTTTTTCTTTCCCATATTTGTTTGAGTCATTATACGTTACATCATCCACTGAGCAAGTGCAATAGGGGATAATCCTATTTTTTTTTTCTTTGTCCGTCGGGTAGTTTATTGAAAAGTATTGGACACGTATTTTTTCTTTTTTCACGTGGTCACAAAATTACGGAGATATATTGAGTTGAAATGGCGCATGACGTCACATGTTGGCAAGTTTTATACCTACTTGTGACGTAGTAAGCCCCCACTCTCCAACTTTAATGAGTTCAAACTAAGTAATGTTTTGATATTTTGATAAAACAAAAAATACGTGTCTAATATTTTTGTATTACCTGTCTGACGGACAAAATAGAATGTCGTTTTCTTTACCCAGTCCGATCCCCTAATGAGTCAAGTTCTGATTACCACGAGTAGCTAGTAGCTACTTGAACGTGAAAGTACTGGTATTATCTAAAACTATTATTAAATCATGTGGATTAATAGAATTCAACAGCTTTCTATTGAATAAAATGTTTATAATAAATGTTTCACAACTTAACACTTGGGTATCAAGTATAAACTTTATTGAAGTACCATGCAAATTCCAATAACAATACTACATTTAAAACGAAACGATAGCAATGTATGTATTCGCATTATAGAGAAAAGTGTTAGATATTGTACTAGATTTGTAAAATATTATCATTTTCACTGCTCCGTGATATTTTTCTCGTATTCTTAGAATCCGTGGTTACTTGAAAATATATATTATGAATTATGGTAGATGCTATAAAATTATAAATCCATGCATTGGCTGGTAAAACTACTTTTCTAAGTCTAATGCCGAGAATTACCGACATTTCAAATCTGCCTTTGTAACTGAAAACACAGAATTCAAATAATGTTACATTAAAGGTGTATTTTTACGCGACTGCCAAGGAAGGGTTATGTTTTTTAGGGTTGAACCTTTGTTTTATCAAAATATCAAAAAAATACTTAGTTAGAACTCATTAAAGTTGGAGAGTGGGGGCTTACTACGTCACAAGTAGGTATAAAACTTACCTACATGTGACGTCATGCGCCATTTCAACTCAATATATCTCCGTAATTTTATGACCACGAGAAAAAAGAAAAAATACGTGTCCAATACTTTTCACTATACTACCCGACGGACAAAGAAAAAAAAATTAGGATTATCCCTTATTGAGGCGTCTTATAGCTTAGGCTATAGCTTATTTAGGCGTCTTAAACCCCTTTCCCTCATGCTGAGCATCTAGTACCTTACTTGAACACGACAAATACAGACAACTGAACAACAGTGGTAATTGTTGCACTAGGTCCAACAATTACCACTGAACTAGGTCCTCCCCCCGTTACTGCTCCAACTTTCTGACCAACAGGTTCTTTGACCATTCAAAATCGTAAATTGTTTGATTGAAATAAATGCTGTACAGACAATGTCAAAGTTTGCGATGTCCGTACAGTTTCCGACCGAATACAGTTCACTTCGTTAGTTTAAAAAGGGTTGGAATTCGATGAATCTCCTCTCTTTTTAAAGTCACACTCTCTAAAGCCCGTCGTTTCTTATATGTATATGACGCGAACATAACTAAAACAAGTACATAAAACCGCTTATCTCCGTATGACTTGACCCGTAACCTCGCATTTCGCAATGGCCGGGCCTCGCTATCGTACATAATAGAATTAATTCATAAATCATGCTAGTAAGCGCATGAATGGCGGTCAACACACTCTCAATGAATTGCTTCGATACTTATTCTGTGCCTGTATGCCTGTTGGGCTACGGAGCTTGCAACTTGGAATTATGTGTCACTTTCGCTGTTTAGAACGCCGTGTGAATGCGCTTTTGCATGTTAGGCGGAAAACATTAAAAGCTTAGTTACAGTGTTTGAACTTAAAAGCCATTTTATTGCTTTTCAACGCTAACCAAAGACACTCAAATATACCAACAATAGGCATCGTAATTTACTGGAACCAGCCGTTAGGGCTAACGTACTTTAACAACACCACAAGAATACAATAATTATTGAGCTTATTAAGTTCAGTTAAAAAACTGTTAGTCTACATTGTGATATACAGACACACCTTCAATTCTCGAAAAATACATCACAACAACTGTAATACATTTTTCAGCATCGATTATTTCTCCCGCGGTTCTTCTAGCTCCACCACAAGAAGGATTTCGTCCGCTAATCCGTCAGTGTCGGGCGGTTGATGAATCGGCCCATTCTCTGTATTACACCCGATATCAGTACACGGCAGATGTATTAGATCGCTGATGCTGTGATACGTAAGGTAATGGCAGATACATTGATAACAAGCGTTTTGCTAATAGGTTTATTATGCGAGTCAAGGAATAGATCTGCTTCCCGGTAGCTTTAACCGAAGATATAGACAAGTAGAATACACTTTTGTTGTTCCGCCGCTTCTTCTACCCAGATACAACACTAGGGAGTGTGCGAAGATGTGCACATTGGGGAGCCGTCATTTTGACGTTCAAAAAGTGCTGATTCTGGGGATTAATTTGAATAAATGTCATTTGAGTTTGATGATGCACGGCACTTCGGGGTGTTAGTTGAATCGACCGCTTACTTAGTTCGATCCGGCCGAAATAGGAATTTCATTATTATTCATTTTAATTTTTGAGTGGTGTTTCGGACGAATCCTTTTTTGAAATACTTATTTTACTTTGTGACCATGGATAAAATATAAATTAAATAAACATTAATGAGTGATCTCTCATGGGTCGGTTTGTTTTCAACTTTTGTCATGTTGCACGTACATTGACACACAACAACAAAAGCATAAGTATATATTTTTTTCCCAATCCAATCTGATCTCGGGATCAGTGGACTCAAGCCCAGGGTCCCAGGAAATTTGATATGTACAAGACTGGTTCTTGTGATTTATTATGTTTACTGTTAATTGTTGTAATTTTTTATTAAACTTTATCTTTTTCAATAATTCCCTGACTTTTACTTGAATAATGCAACCCTACCTAAGGTTTTTCATTGACTGTACAAAATTTGCCGGAAAAAAAGTATAGTCCACAACACCACTCAAAAATATTAATAATAATGAAAGTGCTGTTTCGGCCGGATCAGACGAAAGTAAACGGCCGAAACACCTACTAAGCCTTCTAGGGGCTAGCTAGACAAACGTGTACCAGCGTTGGCCGCATTTTCGCGCTGATAAAAGCTAAAAATCAGGCTTAGAAATATTTGAAAATTTTTGCCGAGTCAGACACGAGCCATTTCTGGCATTTTTCCTAAAATGCCGTAAGTAAATTCTTAGCATGTTAATATTTCAAAGTTAATGGAGCAAGAAAAAAACGGCAAAGCGAGGCTTTTACACGAGGTTCGTGACCTTTTCAGAAGCATTAAGCTTTAAGTATTTTCATAAAGACATTTATTACTTAAAATATTTCTACTTTCAAGACATCTTTTGATTGAATGTTCTACCCCATGTGGGTAGAACATTCAATCAAAAGATGTCTCTCTCAGATGAGTGATGGAAATCTAGACAAGTTTTTAAACCTACGCTTAGTATAATCATATCAGGAGAACAGGATTTCTCTCTATTAGAAGGTAATATTATCACCATACGGCACCAGAGAGCGGCGGTGGCCCAGTGGTGGCAGCCCCGACTTACGAGCAATAAGCCGTGGGTTCGAACCCAGGCAGGCGCATTACTTTGTGTAATTTATTTCATCATCGCTGCTCTCAAAAACGGTAAAGGAAAACATCGTGAGGAAACCGGCATGTCCTAGAACCAAAATTTCGAAGACATGTGACATCTACCAACCCGCACTGGGCCCGCGTGGTGGATTACAGCCCACTCCCTCTCATAGGAGAGGAGGCCTGTGTCCCAGCAGTGGGAACATTATAGGCTGATGATGATGACGGCACCAGTACGGTTTGTGGATGAAATTTCGTTTATAAACTGATACAAAAAGATCGTAGAAGGTAGGCTGACTACAAAAGTTCATTGTTCAACGGACAGGCCTGTACAACGAACATAGAACAATAGTTTTTTTTTCGGCAGCATAAAATTTTACCCTTCGGTAGAACTGTTAGGCATAGCCAGTAAGGAAAGTAGGTAGATACTTAAATTACACGTAGTAATATTATGAAATATGACGAATATTCAGAAACCTTGGTACCCTGACAAGTCGAGTGCGACATTTCCAACGACTTTGATCGATCTTGATAGACGGGTAGGTACAAGTAAAATACGTGGGGACATAAGCTGCGGTCGATCGATACGAGGGAATTTTGCGACACAAATATTGAAGGGGATCCTATCATACTTGAATGAAATATCAATCAAATTTCGCTTTGAGTACTAGTAATGTTATTTTTTGCTTTTATTCAATTAAATGTTGAATCTGAAGAAAAAATCACCAAAAATTTGTTCTGTCTGAATTTATAGCAAATTGTTGGAGGTCAGATTGCAGTCCATGTAAAATTATGGTATTCAGCTCCATCCATTAGACTGG
Source organism: Cerastis leucographa (assembly GCA_963082945.1). Lineage (NCBI taxonomy): Eukaryota > Metazoa > Arthropoda > Insecta > Lepidoptera > Noctuidae > Cerastis > Cerastis leucographa. The sequence continues at coordinate 20,739,143 of OY720355.1, forward strand.
CAACCGATACTAATACAGTTGAGAAAGAAAAGGCTAAATAATGCTGAGGCAGAAGCTTAAGACATTAGTTACAGTTAGGATAATCTGACTTTATTTGAAAAGGGTGTCCTTGGAGTTTCTTACCTATTCTTCTCCATTACATCTAAGATTTGGGAACGGGCAACTAACGTGCATTCAGTTATTACTTATACCTGTATAGCTGGACTATAGGTAACTTATTTTTGACTGTGCAAAAGTGCCGGATCTATGTATACATACATACATATAATAAATCTGTAGACGTGGCGTGTCGTAATTGAAAATATAAAAAAAAATTGTAGGGGTGTTAAAGGATAACGAACAGAACCCACTTCTACCATTTTTCGAATTATTGTCTGTTTGTTACATGGGTATTAATGCCGCAAATTAATTTATTACTTGCTAAACTAAGTCAGGCGGAGCAGCGGTGGCCCAGTGGTAGCAGCCCCGACTTACAAGCAGTAAGTCGTAGATTCGAACCCAGGCAGGCGCATTACTTTGTGTAATTTATTTCATCACCGCTGCTCTCAAAACGGTGAAGGAAAACATCGTGAGGAAACCGGCATGTCCTAGAACTAAAGATTCGAAGACATGTGACATCTACCAACCCGCACTGGGCCCGCGTGGTGGATTACAGCCCATTCCCTCTCATAGAGAGGAGGCCTGCGTCCCAGCAGTGGGAACAATATAGGCTGATGATGAAAATAAGTCAGTCAGAAAAAGTACAGTAAGTCAGTAAAGTTTCGGAATTAACCTGGCTTGTTTTCATCATGTTATCTCGATTAGCGTTCCGATCAGTCATGGGCTTTAGCAAAATTTTAATCTAGTTTAACCTATATCAAACTTTCTGGTTTATGTTTAGTCTAGTTGGTTCGGTGTTATCTGAAAACTAATGATGCACGATTTTGATGCAGCATATGTTTGGTGCTGTGCAGTTTTTAGCTTCAACCTTTTAATTTAGATTACTTCGATTAGAACTTGGGACTGATTTCATCAGTTAAACCGAACGTTCAATTATTATTGCTGTCAGTGTTATCATTGCTATGGAATACTAACAGTGACAGCTGTTTAACGCTGTTCAGATGTGCTGATCGTGATTGGTGAAATCCACCCTAAGTTTTGTGATATGCTGTAGTCTGTACTGTTATACCACCGTGTTTCTGCCCTTATCGAGCGGAGCTATCCAGAGAACACCTCACTTTCACCTGCCTGTATAATATCAGCTGTCTCTAGCTTCCTCATGATTCATGATTCAAAATGTTTAATGATACGCAACGTATTTGAACAAGCCTCTGCTTGCTTAACTTTTTGTATTTTTTCTGCGTCTAGTAGCTTATCGAAAAAAAATCTCGGACATTAAGTAAGTAATGAGTTGATATAAGTGGGCGTCTACAAGATTAGTTTATCTTAATTTTTGTTTGCGGTAGAAAAAACTTTGAAAAAAATGCAGCGCATTGCTACTACAAAAAAGTTTGGTTGAGGACTTTAGACGCTTGATTTAAAGTCCAATAAAATATACTATACAATCAGTTTCTTCCGCGTGAGTGTGGGCGATTAATAAGTCAGACTAGGAAACATGACAGAAGAAGACAGACAGTTCAGAAGTTGTAAAAATACAATGTTTAAGTAACTACTGCACTTGCGAGCATTAAAATACCTGGAAATCATAACGTATCTCTTTATATTAACGTTTGTTGGTAAAAAATTTAAACAAACCGAAATTTTATAAATATTTTCGGCGGTTAAACGTAGTACTCAATAACGAGAATTATATGTCAAGCGTATATATCTGAATTTTGCAATATAATTCGGTTCTTTGGTAATATAATTTTTATTTACGCAGTTATTGCTTTCATTGGCGATTTCTTCGGCCTTAAAATATCGTTAAAACTGGCATAAAAGTTTCGGCCACTTAAGATTCTCGTGATAAGTGTTAAAAAGCTAATAAAAAACCAATAATTTCCTACAAAATGCTACATTTCTGGGATGTTTTTTTTATATAAAATTACCTGTGAGCACTTTCAATCGCTTCCACTAAGCCCCCGGGGATCAATGGCGATATTAAAGCCAGGTGCAACCACCCCGCAGGTGTGCTAACCCCCTAGTTTTCATTATTTATCTTCAATAAACAGTAGACGGATATTATTTTTTTATTATTTTTAATGCTGTAATGACAGCCTAAGTATTTGAAAGCCTATAATGATGATTGAGGACCCTTTGACGGGAGAATGTATGAATTTCTCGTTTAAGGATCGCGAAAGGGTAGTCGTTTTTTAAAGGACAGTATAAATTTCCTAAGTGCGTTTAAATAAGGTTTCCTTATTAAGTTTTTGAGAGTAAAAAACATGAAAGACTAGATAGTTTACAAGACAGGTCATCAATAAATCAGATAGAACTTTTAGTTTTGAAAAAGTTATTAGTGTGTACAATTTTTAACTCTGTAGAATTATTTTAATGGTAGGCACATCAGGAAGTCTATATTGGGCAAAACATTCATCACAGGCAGTTTAAGTGCATTATAAATGTTTTACTGCTCTCAGACTGTCTGAATCTCTTTACGTCATATATTGACTAAATGATTAAACCAACGTTTATGTCATTTGGCGTAGCTATGCTAGTCAATCAAGCAACCAAATAAAGATGCCTACGTTTATGTTATTCAAACAACATTAAATTAATAAAAACTCACAATAATTAATTATGATTCAATTGCAAATATCGTCAATTGAATATTGGTAATCACTCAATCAGAATACCTACATACACAGTGTAGACACAGCGAATTTCAATGTACATTACAATGAAAGGCAGAAATGAAGCCTTTCGTGTCAATGACACTTTGGTACGTGGTCCCCGAGTTATAAAAGGCCTACCCTTATTTTTTTGCGATGACGTAAGAGGTAAGTACCATTTTATAGAGCTCTGCTGTCCCTGGTGACCAGACTTTTTCTTTTCACATGAGTCATGGGCATTTTAAAAGAAACTAAATGGATCCCAAACGCGTAGTTATGAGAATTCTGATTCTAGCTATGACCGAAAACCACGGAACTTAAGTGACTACTAAGCAGGGACTTGGCAGGTAGGGATAAAAACTTCAGGTTTGGGCCACAAAAGCGACGATTGTTTGCGCGCAGATATTTTTTTTTTCAAGGATAAATTTTTGGAAATCATTTACTCACAATTACCGAAGTCTTTCAAACTATGCAACTTCCTAGACGACTGCCGGCGGTAACACAGATAAAATCACAGCGAAAACATGGTATCCTCTAGGGTTACAGAGGGCAGACGTCGGCCACTTATAAAAGCAGTAGCTTGCCATAACATGATGGATGGAAGAACCGGTCCTAACCTGCTAATGATCACACGACCAGTTCTTTTAAAAGGAGCGAACCCTGGCTTGATTCGACGAACGGTAGGGTGGAGTGTCAATGACCCTTGCACCAAATTATCCGTAAGTACTGAATATCATCGTAGTTTTTTCCCGATATTTTTGGAGCCGACAATCGAGCCAGAAGCGGCAGTTTTTGCTTTTTGCACGGCGCAATAACCATCGAACCTTCGTTTTGATATTAAAATGGGTTCTGTTAGTGGCGATACTTTTAAATGAATGTCCGGCGCAATTCGGGACGTAGTAGTAAGCCCCACTATTGCTCTGCTAATATTTTTGCTACGGCATGCGGCATATTTCGACGGTTTTAATAAAGACCAAAGTCCTGATGTACAAAGTACAGACGTGTCTCAGAGACGATGACGACAGTACGAATCAGATCGACCTATAAAGAACTCGGTGTTCATTAAGTAGGATAAAAACATTGGTAATTGGGTAAATATTTGCTGAGCAACGTCAACAGTTAGGCAATTTTACAACCTACTTTTGGCAATGCTTTCGCGAATTTAAATTGAAAATTAAAACGTTCCGCATCGTGCAATCATCAAACTGTTTACCACTGCTTATTGTAGTGACAGGGTGTTTGTTTTACATATCGTAATTTAAATAATTTATTGTTTGAAAACATTATAATCACGACTCCGATATGTAAATACGATACGTGTATGTATAAACGTTTGACTACGTGCGTCCGCGTGATGCGTCGGTGCGTCCGTTGGGGGTATCGCACGAATATCTCTACTCGTATAACATGCAGCCCACATTCTTCTTCGTTCTCTCAGTGCTGAGGAGTCGCAAGTCAAAGAGTGACCACGTTTATCGCCTCGGAATCGAATGAACGCGAAAAAAACGTGTCATGTGCCTCGTTTCCGTTCGGACAACGCGTTGGACTATTCGCTTCGATTGCATGGACATTATAATCTGACTAGCTAAAGCCAATTCCTAGTTTTGGTCCCTAACGTATGCGGTTTTCTGCAGTGTGGACCGCTCGGTACATGCTATCTCCAACAGCCTGCCTAATCAAGTCTGCGCTGCCGGTGCTTAATCTGTATCTCGTTTTTCTTCAATTCAGCCCAGTAGTATGAACCGCGTGGAGACAGAAACATATTGAAAGTCTGATCAGGTTCATAATCAGTAAATCTCTAGTCTGCTACTGTGTTTGGTTGACCAAAATAATAGCTATTTCACTACAATAGGGGATAATCCAATTTTTTTTTCTTTGTCCGTCGGGTAGTTTATTGAAAAGTATTGGACACGTATTTTTTCTTTTTTCACGTGGTCATAAAATTACGGAGATATATTGAGTTGAAATGGCTCATGACGTCACATGTAGGTAAGTTTTATACCTACTTGTGACGCAGTAAGCCCCCACTCTCCAACTTTAATGAGTTTTAACTAAGTAATTTTTTGATATTTTGATAAAACAAAAAATACGTGTCTAATATTTTTGTATTACCTGTCTGACGGACAAAATAGAATGTCGTTTTCTTTACCCGGTCCGATCCCCTATTGAAATTCAATAGGTTTGACAAGGCGAGTATTCTAACGCAGTGGGAACAATGAGTTAGTAGGAAGGTGGTTACCAGATACTAAACCACGTCAGAATGCGACTACCCTTTGTGCTTTATTATAGAAACCGTGGTTAATTTTCATTTACGCGCCTGCGTGCCATGGACGGACGTATTTAAACAAGATTTTAGTCCGTGGTTTGGGGTTGCCTTAAAACCACACAGGGTATAACTAGGAACTAATGAACAGTTGTGATCGATTATCCCTAGATAGTGATAATCTAGCCATGGAAGGTGTGGAGGGGATCCGAGACCTCTGGAAAGGAATACGTTTCGTTGGTCACGTAAAACCAAAAACAGCGGACGAGTCTACAGCAAGTCATTCAATTAAAGTTTCACTATCAATTTCACGCTTGTTTCCTTGTCGTAAGCAGACCTTCAAGCACACAATACATATCTTTGTCATACTTTATAGCTAACAACAAGAGTTCCGTTTAAAAATATTAACATCAATATTAAAATAAAATATTAAAGCATACTGTCCACGCCTGACAAAAGTAATGACGATTGATCAAGTTGAAGCATTGCACATAAATTGTGATTATTAGAAAATGTATTATACAGGGTGTAACGGAAAGGGTATAAACATCCTTAAGGGTGTGCTACAGACCATCAAACTGAACATGTTTCTCATCATAAAAAAAATTTTGCAGCAAAAAAAAATATCATTTGGGTCGAATAGGTATTGTAATTTTCTATAGAGCAGCAGATTTTTTTTTGCTGAAAAACATGTTTTATGATGAGAAACATGTTCAGTTTGATGGTCTGTAGTGTAGCACACCCTTAAGGATGTATATACCCTTTTCGTTACACCCTGTATATTACTTATTGGGATGTTGATTGTGAATGGAATGTCCCGCGTTATGCAATCATTGATTTGTAATGGGTTTGCGTTATTAATTTGGACACAATACTGGATAAACGAGTAGGTAGCGAAACTTTACAAAAAAAAAATCGCCGTCAATGGTAGGGGACCTCCCGGTGCAATCGTGATTCGATCTTCATAATTATTGATGCCAATACGACAATGGTTCATTCCGCGATAGACATTTTAACCAGCCAGCAAAGCACCCAGGACCAAAGTAGCGGGTACCCTACCCAGGCCTATCGAATGGCATTTTTACCGGCATCGCCACATTGAATGTTACGTTCAAACCTTGCCCAACAATTATATGAATGTTTTTGAACACACCGAAAGTCTGATCAGTATCGATAGGACCTGTCGATGTGCCGACACTTGGGGGAAGCTTTTGTCCAACTATACGTCTTTCCGCTTATGATGATGAACTAGCCACGTACAGTCACGTCTAATAATATATTTAAATACACTAAGCAAAACTGAAAAGTCAATACCTCGTGAAATTACGGTTTCTACGTTGAGATAAGACCTATTTCGTAATAGTATGGCTTCCAAAATTCTATGATTGTGAAAACGAGAACCTTAATCAATATAGTAGGATAAAATCACTTTCAAAAATTGCTGCATGTATACATATTATTAGACGTGACTGTACAGCATAGCGTCATGTCGCAGCGATACGGGTCACATGACGACCAAAACATACATACGATGTTTTGTCGTTTATCCTGACTACTTGCGACACGACGACGCCACGTCGCGCGTCGCAAGTAGTCAGTCGTGTCGTAATATCGTGTCGTGGAAATCTACGATGATCTCTAATTGAAGATGCAATTCTGAGCCAATGATGTAGCCAGGATTATCTGTGATTTGCAGTGTACGATCACGATAAGACTTCACTTAGAATACCTTCGTGGCCATGGACCTAGCAGACAAGTTGAACTAAGGTAATCGCCGACGACGCAAATCGCTCGTCTGTAACGCCTATACCATTGCCAAATAATTTCAGGCAGCACATGTATTTTGCAACAATGAGGAAGGCCTTAAAGTTACATCATAATACATAGACCAACAGAATGGCTTGCTGGTATAACAAGCAACATTGACAGAAAGGAAATGCTGGGTTCCTGTACATGTAGAACAGTATTGTCTCATACATCAAACTCAAAGCATTTATTTCAATTAGATCATTACAGGCACTTTTGAATGTTAAAAAACAGAACAAAACGCAAAGCTAGAGTCCCAGACAAAGGGCATAATAACTTGTGAAAGTACTATAGTTGCCCATTCCAAAGCGTATATCTCTATGCAGAAGGATGGGCAAGAAACTCCATGGACTCTCCAAGGGTCTTTTAAATCAAAATATTGTTACAAAATCTTGGTTACATTATAACATAAACATAAACTAACGCCTTTTTCTCATGGGAGGCAGAAACCACATAAAGCTAGGATCCTTATGACCTACTTCCGTCTTGTCCATGGTCACACAGCATCAGTGGTGTCATAGGGGTAAATAGACAATACATGGTGGTTATGTTCTAAAGGAGGTTTTATTATGGTCAAGTTCTGGCACTGAGTGAGAACTCAGAGGAGGAAAAAATGTTGCGCCAACCTCAAATAACATAAGACGGGTAGAGGAACATTATAAGTTTTCGCAATGTAACAAAACCAATATTTCCATGAACAGATTTGATTAGAAAGGGCATGGATACTCAGGTTTTTTGCTCGTTCTAGCTAGTGGCTCAGAAAGAAATAGAAGAAGAAATGTATAGGATTAGTGTAGGAGTATAATGATGATTCTAGGAATAGTGTAGAGAACTCAGGAATGACGGGTATCATCTCAAGGATGAGTATTGCTCAAGCAGCTATATTACATCCATACTAATATTATAAATGCGAAAGTCACTCTGTTTGTTTGTTACCTTTTCACGACTAAATGGCTGATCGGATCTTAATGAAATTTGGCAAGAAGATAGATTTCAACCTGGGGAAGGACATAGGCTATATATCATCACGCTACGACCAATAGGGGCGGAGCAGTAATGAATAATGTTGCGAAAACGGGAAAAATGTGACGTGAGACGAAGTTGCGCGGGACAGCTATACATATATTACAGATATATATTGAAAACAACTCCAGAGATTGTTGGAGAAAATCTCAATGAAAAAAGGTTTGCATATTTTGTCTTGTTTTAATAGCATGGGTCCTACTTTCTGCTATTTGATTCAAACATATATTCAAAATTAGTATTTTGACATCGCAACAACACTCAAGTATGTTAAACTATTCATTTTTATTTATTAGGAAACCAGATAGAGGTTGAAAGGTTAATACCTTGATTAAATCAAATCTGTGCTAAGATGCATAATAAAATAATAGGGGAACAAATTGCTGTGTAGGTTGGCAATGATTTTAGACAAAATTATAAGTTTTCAGGCATTAATAGAGAGAAGTTCAAGGAGAATAGCCATTGATATAGAATTATTATGTCTAACACTTACTCACAATTACTCTAATGCGAAAATTGAGAATTTTGCAAACAAAATAGAAAATACATGCGAACAATTAAAGTTAAAAACATTATCATAAGAATACCAACAGTGAAAGCTAAAAACAAAGGACTTGTGTGTGTGCTCCTGGTTACTTGTTTGTCTGTCCCTCATTATCTCCTAAACTGAATGGTTTATATCATGGAATTTATGAAGTAACATAAGTTTGTTTGGTCATCTTAGATTTTGTAAAAATAAATAACACATACATAAAACACGAAATCGTCAAGTTGTTCGTTTCTATCAAAAAGTATGACGACGAAAATAATTGTTTTTACATGTACACGCAAACTGACATCGCAGATAACGACGTATGGTAATGTAGTCAACGTTTTAAATGCGCACCGAGGGCCTGCCTCGTCGAATTACTACTAAAACATCTGGATATGACTAACAAATGTAAAACATAAATGCATGATTTTTCCGTTTTTAACGGTACCATCTAGACTGGAGGATAACGAGGCAGTATTGGCGTGAGAACCTAACAGCTGTGGCGGGCGAAGAAACGGCGAACCACCGGCTCGCTCAACAGCCACGCCACTGAAAACCCTGTAGAGGCAAATAGGTTACAACACAAGACGAAATTTTTGAAACCTTCTCTACTCGCCCGTTTTAACTATTTTAACATAAAAAAATAGCACACTTACGTGATAACACAGATATCATCCAACAACAAGCGTCATAGCGATCCAAAAACTTGTATCACTGCCTAAATATTCACAATTCAACAAGGAACATTTTGTACCATCCAACGTAAGATTACACAAACTACTTTAAAAACATTAATAACTCATAATATATTGCACAAAAACTTCCTCCAGGCACACACACAAAACAATGATAATATTTATAACGTTATTATCACAAATTTAAACGTAATATCACAAACGGATAACACTTTTCTACTTGTCCTTGCGTTCACATAAATTGGCAGCCATCTTGCGTTCGTATGAGCAGGGAGAAATGTTACCAGTGAATAATTTAGTTTTGCCACCAAACTTTACCATTTTCTTAGGATTATACGTATTTTTTTAAGTCACAAATTATATATTTTTTTTATTTTACGAGATCGCTAGTCGTAGTGATATATGATATTTATTTGTATCCCTTTTTTAATTTCTAAGTATTTGTGGCTTGGCGTGGAGGGCACGTGCGTGATTTTATGCTCTGGTGTTCAAAAGGTTAGGTGCCGAATTCCAGACACAATATGTTGTTTTCTTAGTTTCAATATTCGAAATCGGAGTTTTTGGTTTATCGTGTTAGTTTTTGTGTTTGAAAAATTCTTATAGGTGATGCTGAAACAGCTATTTTACTCAAATATGAATGGTAAAACTGGAATAATTATGACATTGTAAAACAAAACTGAATCTTGTGCAGTGCTGATTGCTTACTTTTTACAGTGTGTACACTACAAGGGACAAACTGAAATTTATTGTTGGCAATACATAATTAAAATTACTTTTGAATGCCACACAAGCAACATTGAATAAATTAATAAACTTTACCATTAATATGGTAGGTACTTGCCTTTACATACAGACCGACTTTCCATGATTTTGGACAATTTTGTAGAGTTGATAACACTGAGAAATTCACAGACATTTAAAAACTTATTAGTTCTGGCTATGGTATCTGAATGTACAGCCAACGACAATATTCCAGACAACCATAATAGAGTGAAAAATAAAGGATATAACAGCTTATTCTTCTTTGTAATGGTTTTTGAAACCTAAATAAATCAGCCTTGTCCAATAAACGATTGCGGTCCATTTAAACATTTAGAACACCGAGAAAAACTGCAGGCCTTATAATTAACTAAATGAGGCAACATCATTCAATGCGTGTTAATGTCAACTTGTTAATGTCTATAATCTGTCAATCAAATGAATGACATTGACAATAATTGACATCGATATTATTATGTTTTTATTTACATTTGATTTGATCAAAGAAAGAGTAGAATACTTAGACCAAACGGGCCTGACCTAAAAGTTCTGAAACCCGAGTTTATTCAAGTATGATAAGTATACCATACGATCAAATCGCATAATGACATTTCCAATGCTAACCAGAGATCTACAAAACTAAAGTACATATCTTTACCATAAGTAAGGCCGAAAAACAGCCAAGTCTAGTCTAGGTGAGGTAGCCTTGATATTATTTTCCCGTTGGGGGCCTATACTATGTTCGCATACTAAGTAAGACACATAGAAACTGGTGTCCGATAGAGATGAGGTGACTGGTATGACGCCAGCCGTCAGAACTGGGCCCCAATTCCACTCATTTACAAACGGTTCAATGGTCTCTCGTTTGTGTGTCATGAGCAGTTTTGCTGTTCAAATTATGTTAGAAACAGACTATCAACAGGCCACTATACCACTCGTAAAATAGAGAAGTTAGCTCTTGCCTTTATAACTAGTGCCTGACTGAGTTGTGTGGGCAATCACATGGCTCCTCCTTTGCTAAAATAATTTCCGAGTAGCAACTTGTCGAAATACCTGTATCAACATATTTTGTGCAAGGACCAATTAATCAGGTTAAAAGGCTAAATGCCTATACTTACCCCAAAAATTTGATTAACAGTTGTATGTGTTAACCCCAAAATGTATGGGTCAGCCATTTAAATATTGCTGATTAACCAGAATGAAGCTTTTTGAGTTATTAAAGGCTGATAAACCCTATAATTTAGATTTATCTTTACTGTAGACTTTTTCAACTATCCCTAAAAAATAAACTGGATTAAAACCCTATACAGGTAGCTCTCTAGTGTCTGCTTTTGTGTAGTAGTCCTGAAGCATAAACATGCACTTACTATGAACCCGTATGACAGCACAACATTTACACTCCAGGGAAGAATCACTAATGAATCTCCACCTGGGCAGGTTTTCCTTGCTGCAACCAACCATTCATATTAGCTAGTGATGTACTTAAACAGAACCTCACACATGTAAGGAAACATAACATTTAGAAAGAGTAGCGGCGCGGTGGCAAGGTGATCAAATTCGAAACCAATTGATGGATTAGAAATAGTAATAAGCAGGCACACAGGTTACCAGAAGTTAAGATGAGAAGCTTAAATGTTACAAAGTATTAGCTGCAAGAGAGCTACAATGCATATAATATTTATAGGCAGTTAATCTGTATGCTGAACCTAATCTATGATATCAGAGAAGAGCTTTCAGATGTCTCCATCTTCCAAAATTATCTGAATTTCTATGGTTTTTTGAAATTTTGTTTAATTATATTATAAACAAGAAAAGTTCACCTTTTATCCATCCTCCCACAGAACAAGCACAAGAAAATCATGATCATCTGTGTACCTAATAGTACACCCACACATTTCGCCAGTTAGTACCGTGTCATAGGGTACAAGCCTATTGCCATCGATCAAGCACAAAATCCAGACTCCATGACTGAGACATCCCAATAAAACTGCTCGACCTGGGAATTAGGGACATGGTATCGAATAGAAAGTATCGATACTGTAGGTACTCATGAGTAGTATCGAAAAAAAAGTATCGATACTTCAAGGTATCGAGTACTTTTCTTAGGGCCTAATGCGCATAGAGCATAGGTCAATATCAGTCAGTAAATAACGTCAGTTTAACTTCAGTAGGGCAGGACACGAAAAAACAAATATTATTGGTACATTAATACAATAATATGTATAAAAAGACAACAAACCCTTATTTAAAAAAATAGAAACAAAATTAAATTACCTAGTACTTAAGGCATATAAATTAAAGATCCCATTATATAAGTTTATTGAGGCGTATTGGAGATAAGCAGTTTCGGATTTTTATGATTGTAGGTACTTCCTGCTCTAGAAAATAATCGTTCTGAAGCCACTGACGTCGCAGGAATTGATAAATATTCTCGTGCCAATTCGTATAATTTTGGGAATACAACTTTAAATGGGTAATTTCTTAGATTATCCAAACCCATTAAAACTTAATTTCTTATTCGATACGATACCTGCCAAAAAGTACTCATTGAGTAAAAGTATCGAATGCAAAGTATCGAGTACAAAAGTATCGGTATCGATACTTTTTTCGTGTCCCTACCTGGGAATTGAACCCAGGACCTGATATACAGCAGTCACACTTGCGACCACTAGACTACATTAGACGAAGCAGTCAACATACATTAAAATATTTAAATCGAAGTATAAAACCGCAAAAATACAGTTTTCGTATAACAGATAAGACATTCTTGTGAATACTGATAATAATAGGACTGCCACAATCCATCAATATGAATCCGTATGATATAGCATTGCATAACGCACTGAAGGATTGTTAAGAAAATTCCTGATCAATTACTTCATTTTGAAATAAAAAGTCATCTGTTTGACGATATTGAACTGTACTTATACACAAACAACTATAAAACGTCGACAAAAGGTGCACGGTTCGGGTTGGTCATTACCTAAGCAGAAGAACCGGCAAGAAATTCCATGGTTACTCTTTTAACAGCACAATGAATGTTGTTGAATTGCCAAAAACAATGGTATCGGCATTGCGAGATCCTCAAAACTTATTTTTGTTGAGTCTCATACTTAAGTTTCTACCTTAATACATAGACTAGCTAATCCCTTTTATTAAGGCGCTCCCTCACCAGGTGCATTCGCATGTAATGTTACAGTTCAGATTCAAATAGGGGCGTGGCCACCACCGTGTCAGTCGTAAGATCGTATCAATGATAAGGCCCCTGATCCTGATATGTTCAGGAAAAAAGTTACAAAACCTTCCACCAACCTCGAATTCTTCTTGATAAAAGAAAAAGGCAAATATAAAATACCTGCCGGAAAACTCCAAATTTTCCAGCGTGCTCTTTGATGAAGACTTCTCCTATCGTGGCCCAGGCAGGAAGCTCCAATTTTTCTAGGTCGCTTTGCTTTCTTTTCGATGAACTTAACTCAAACCCTTTAAGGATTCTGTAATTTTCTAGATCTTCAACGAAGACTTAACAGATGCGACCCAAAAACAGGTACTAACTTTTTTATCTCTTTTTGGGTTTCTAAGGGACCTACTAGGACTAGCTACGCCACTGGATTCAAGTTACGGCAGTAAATGAGGAGTTCAACCAAACATTACTGTACGTAGTAAGTGTTTGTTACAGCAACCTGTAACAAACTCTTGTTTCTGTAGAACGTCGTATGGCCCCGAATGCTCTAAAACGAATATTGGATCGAAGATTACACTGCACGCGAATGCTCGCTCACCATGAGCGTCTATTTGTAACGTATGCTCGAAATCGAATTTTCGATTGTTATTTTGAAGGCGAATACTCTCCGGTCAGGGAGACTTTTATTATTATCATTATTTATTTTCAATATTCGGATGACAGAAATCCATAGTTTTAGTAACGTACCTTATACTTAGTGTTAGTACATAATAACAATGAGTTTGAGAAGCATTCTGCACAGAAGATGAACAAGTTTTTTCTCGGTCATCTTCTCCACAAAATGCCTCATAAAAGGTGAAAATACAGTCTCGGCCGATTTTTTGTAGGATGCTTTACCTCATAAAATTAATTTTAAACTATTTAAATCATTGATCTACCTATATATCTTTAATGACTTTGTCTTTTTTATTTGTAAGGATATGCGGTGAATTTGTGGCTTGGCGTAGAGAGTGTGCTGTGCTCTGGCGTTCAATACGTTAAGATTTTTTTCAGTAGCAGCCACGAAGCCTTGATTTGAGCCCAGTTGATGGCAGGTGCACTATTAGGTAGGTACACCTCTGTCTCAGCCTTTCGGGGATTACATGCGTGATGTTATGTTGTGTTGTTCTATTAAAAGATCTGATACTGTGGTTGGCAATGTAGTTACCATATTTGGAAGGTACAAAAATAAATAAAACAACAAAATGGCAGTATTAGTATGTTTACTTAACATGTATTTTATTTTTTTCCCATTAGATTACTTAGAGACCACAGGTCTTACAAATATTTAACTTATTATCGAACTTAAATCAACGTTACAGCGAACATAAGTTACCAAATGATGAACAGGCAAGTTTAAATTTAAGTTTAATTAAAATGCAATTTTTTCGAGTTTTCTTTAAAACACATCAGAATTATCACAAAATATTAAACTAGACCTTCTAAAACGAAGGTGATGTTTTTTAACGGGTATTTTTTTTCGTATTTTTCTCATAATATCAACTTAGATTTAGCCAATAATAAATGTATTAATGATTTTAAATCTAATTAATAAGTACCAGGTTATCATAGATTGGAATGGGTATACATTCCTGAAATGCATTTGTCAGATGGAGTCAAATATTAGTGACTAGACAATCACGCACACACACACAGACAGAAGGGCACTTCTTCACGATCGCGGCGCGCTGGCGGTAGGGAATCATTTCGCGTAGAAAATCATCGTCATCTTGTTCCAATTCGTTCGGGCGCGGTACTCATTTCACTAGACCGGGACTCTTCGGGTAGTCGCATGGCAGGAATATGTGCATCAACTTGTCTATTTCGCTCCGGCATAAAGGGCAACGGTTGCATCTGAAAAGATGAGAGAGAGAAATTAATAATCATTCACAGATATTTTAGACCTATCTGCAAGTCACAGAAGATCATTAGATTTATATCCGGAGAATAAGACATTTGTTTCTTGTTTAGAATTCATAATAGAGACAATCCTGATTTCATTATTATTCTTATAGTGTGAGTGTTCTTACAGACTAAAGCCGGCCATAGACATAGGTGCATGTGCAGTTTGGCATGTTCAGTCAAACTGTACAGGCATGCATGAACGTGTGTAGGAGAAAACTGTACCTACAGTTATCCTTGGAATTGAACTCAGTTTTACATACTTATTTAAAACTGTCATAATTATGTGCATAACCTAGCGTGTGTGGCTTGCTCTAGACTGTAGCTTGACTACTTTTATAAAGTTCCGTTGCTCTTTATTTTCTTTTATCCAATCCATATTTCGTTATACATTTTTATTAAGGGGGGGAGGGGGGAGTTACATACCTAGGAGCGCACTCGCTGCAGCACACGACGTGGCGACACGGCAGGAACAGCGAGTCAAGCGGCGCGTCCATGCACACGCGACACGCCAGCGCCTCCGCGCGACACCCCGCGCTGTGCGGGAGGGGCTCCTGCGGGGGGAGGGGGGAGTTAATACATGATAAAAAGCAGCAAATGGGCACACACACAGTTGGTAAAGCTTCATGCTATAGGGTGTCAAATACATAGTACTAGACTCCGGGTTGCTTCTGAGAACTTCTTACTGGAAAAATCCAATAACACTTGCTGGACCTAGTCATCTGACCCAGGTGCGATGTAACAGGGATTTAATTAAGGATATGAGAGTTCTCATCATCTGCCTAGCGTTCCAGTCTAAGCGAATGCCGCTGAATACCAATATTTCACTAGGAGCGACTGCCTATTTGAACTCCAAAACCCAGGGTACTGGGTAATATAGAAGGTACTGCTACAACCTAGATGCCCCTTGGTACGGACTGGTTGTCAGAGTTTCAGGCTTAACTAGATAACTAAATGAAATGGAAGAAATCACTTCTTCTTCTTCTTAGTCAGCCCAAAAGCCGACCAGTTTGACATTTTCAGTAGCGTCCATGAACTTTTGATAGGTGAAGAGTATGTTCTCACCTTATGTTCAGCCCCTGCGTTAGATCTCCTGGCGGCGGCGAGTGCGTGCGCTGCACGACGCGCGCGGTCGTGCACCTCGCGACACGTGCGTCGGATGTCGAACACGTAGCGACGGCCCAGCGTCGTCGAGTCGTTGAAGATCGACGCTATTGTACCCTGCAAGAGGAAGAGAAGGGTGGTTAGTTATGTCGTTGCTGTAGTGGAACTGATAAGCGGCATTCGAGCTGATCTAAAGTAACGTGGGAAACTAGGAAAGGTAGAAGTCGACAGTGACAGACGGCAGCAGTGGCTTATCGGTTTGGGTTCGTTTCCCGCAAACAATTTTTTGGTAGGAGATACCAATAGTTACTTAAAATTGTTACGAGCCTATGCTTTTTATCAGGTTTTTAACTACCTTCTGAATTTTCACTGACACTAATACCCGTAAATATTACCCAGTTTCAGAAATGCATTACATCTGGCAGGTACAGTTCTATAGTTTCTGCCGGCCCCCATGTGAGGCGTGACTTATGTACGTTCAATCATGAATAAAATTCTTTTAACTCTTTTGACCTAGGTATCCACCGCCAGTGTCAATTGATCCGCAAACAGATTATTGTACTCGCAGTTATGAGGATATCCTATTGCGTAAGGTGTCCTGTTGTACTGGGAATGAGGTGACCAGTGTTCAAAAGCCGGGCATTGAACGTTGATGACGGATGAGAAGTCATGATCCATTGTGACCGGTATTAGAGTAGCATTTTCTACTAGGTAGTGTTTTTGCTAAACGGTACCTATACTTCTCCTATAACAATAAGATTACACTTCTATTTTTTTTATTCTCATGGACCAAAGGCATTGTGTGAAATAAATAATTGTTTCATGTAACTTTGTGACGCTATCATTAATTGTCATATTCTCACGCGAAGTGCTTTGTAAGGACTGAAAATAGATCTAAACGTTATTTTCACAGGACCGACAATCATAATTGCGTGATTAGGCAACCCATTGTTACTAGCTCGTTTTTCGGGTGACAGGATGGGATAATATTTTTGAATTAATTTTAATATAGGAAATTAGATATTATTAATCCCACTTCTGATGTCAAAAAACTAACTCAGTCTATCAGATAGACCGAGTTAGTTTTTCCTGTCACCCGAAAAAACAAGCTAGTAACAATCGCAAATACCTATTAAATCACGTATCCCGAAGCCGTATCGTTTAGCGGTCCAAAGTCCAGTATGACAACACTAAAACGATTGTTTAGACCACGTACAGTGGGAGGTCATGAGACGCCCCCGTCAATATTGGCTGTACAAAGTCCACATTTGTTTTGGTCAGTTTTACTATTGCTGGCAGCAATTTATTTAATGTAGATTATAGGTATGTTTGACATTGACTGTATTAGACCAAGAGGTTCTAGGAGAAATCAATCATGTAGAGAAACTTCTACGTAACATCACGCCTTTAAGTCCAGAAGGGTTAAATAATGATTCCATATAAATGGAAGAAATAAACTTGTTGCGTCGACCCCAGGTAACATGGGACGAGGGTAGGAAGATGACCATCATCATCATCAGCCTGTATTCGTCCACTGCCGGACATAGGCTTCTCCCATGACGCGCACTCTCATCCAGCTCTTGCCAGCCGCCTTGCGAAGATCATCGCTCCACTGAGTCTGAGGACGTCCTACGCTACGTTTACCGATCCGTGGTCTCCACTCAAGAACTCGTCTACTTCAACGGTTATCGGTTCTTCGGGTTAAATCGCCGGCCCAATGCCACTTCAGCGTGCTAATGCGGTGGGCTATGTCGATAACCTTAGTTCTCTGTCGGATCACCTCGTTACGAACTCGATCTTTCAGAGAAACCCCGAGCATAGCCCTTTCCATAGCACGTTGAGCGACTTTAAATTTGTGGACCAACCCTACCGTGAGTGTCCACGTTTCGGCACCGTACGACATGACGGGTAGGACGCGGGAAGAAGATAATGATTCTTTTGATTCTTTACAAAAGTGACGAGCCGAGCGACCGAAGTAAATCTGTAAATATGACTTGCATAGGTCCGATCGAATCCAATAGTATTGGTTAAATGGGCGTTCTCCACAAGGTTACTAACTGAAAGGCTTATTACGTGTCTTGTAACATGAACGATAAAGTATTTACAGTCTTGCTTCATTTCATGTTAATGTTACATTATTGTGCTGTTATTTGTAATATTTTATGGGACAAAGATGCATGTGCCTAGAAATGCATAGCTACCTTATAAATTGGAACACAGCTAAGATTCAAGTCTTATTTTATTATGTTAATATTACCACCATAGAAATAATAAATAAATAAACTTTTATTTATGTATAATAGCCACCAACTAAGCACAAATCTAGGCTTTAGCTTTATAAATTCATATGAACTAACCCTAAGACATTTTTTCAAACATGAATAACTCAACACACTAAAGCTCAGTCGTGGTTGAGTTAACTAGGCCAACTAAGTTCTACACACACTTATTTTTCCTTAAATTGCCACAAATTAAGTCTAAATAATGTGCCACTTCCGCATCCAGTCAGTCCCAGCCACCTCTGCACCAAGCTGGGGTTCTCGCCTAGTGTTAAGTAAAGCCGGTATCATACAACTTTAAAAAAACAAAGTAGCTCACCTTAAGATCTCTAATGAACTGCTCAGTAACATCAGTACGAACAGTCTCGCAGCAGTAGAAGGCGTGTTTCTCCGTCACGGCGCGGTATACAGCGGCTGCCTGGCCTGAGGTGGCCATCTTGACATGAAGAGTGGCTTCGTTACCCTCGTCCGTCACGTACGACATCTGGAAGTTGCGCCGGAATGGCTGCGCGCGGTGGATCGCGGTGTAAGCGATGCTGGAAGGAGAGAACATTGTGGTTAGATTCGTTTAAAGGAAGACGTTTTCAGTTGAGTAGGGAGAACAGATAGGCTGTCGCTCCATGTACAATATTGGTTTTTTGCTGCATCTGATTAGACGGGGAAACCACTCCAATAAATTTGGGTTATTGCAGTGGTGTTATTGGACTTGGGACCCTGAGTTCCTAGACAATCACAATGCTGCCCCAGCAGTTGGGTTAAAAGCTTCCGTGTCATCATCTGCCTGAACTTTGAATATGTCATACTTTTTTAAAAATCCGTGGTCAGTGGTGCCTTTGCTTATTTCCCCAATTTCAAGCAGTCATCTAAATAGTTTACTGTGTGTTTTTGCCCCAATTTTGGGAGTGCGAAGTATTTGCAGAGATGTTTAAAGATAAATAATTAGGCGTGATACTGATAACACAAAAGAACAAAGAATTTCATAAACAAAACGAGAATTTTCTTCGAAAACAAAAACTACACGTAAAATAAAGGATTCTTCTATCTTATCTTACTCAAATATTTGTTTTATCAGAATTTCAGAACAATGATAATTATGTTTAGACGCGAAAATATTAAAATTTAAAATAAACGGATGGAAGCAAGCTGCCTATAGTATAGTCATACATAACTATTATTTACTTTTTATCTTGTAAACTGAGTAATTAAGTGAAAATTGTGCTAACAGGTCGTGGTTATTAAAAGAAATGGGTCAAAGAGTACGCTTATTGAACGTGACAAATGGCCCTCTCCCTTCGTATCCAGTTGTACAAGGATCTTCTGGCGCGTGGCCCAAATCGGAACTAATTGCGCAATCATGTTTTTGTTTTGACATGTTGTGCAATTCATGTTTTCTTGGTAATTTCAGTGAGCTGCGTCAGCGGATTAATGTCGTCGATAGATGTTTTAATTAATTGCACAATCGATCTAGGTTTATTTGTTAATTTAGCAATACATTATTTTTTAGCAAATAAGAGTTATTCAGCTATTTTTTATGTCAACTTACTGGGTACAGCGGAATGACAAAAACGCAAAAACGTAAATTCTGCACGTACTGTATGTATACACGGCGACAAATAAAGCTATTCATTTCTAGAACAACATGGACTCGCTTTGTACAGATTTCCTGTATAATGAGAGATCCGCATAAACTGGTTTTGTATAGCTCGTTTGGTCGCCGAACAAAACATTTAAGTAGGTATGTCAGTACCAGTAAGTAGGGACCTACTTATTATAATCAATTTCAAAATATTAATAACAATGCCGATTCTGCAAAAATATAACATCCGATGAAGTAAAGTGTGTTATATTAGGCTGTGTAAATATATTTTCAATATTCTCGCTGGTATTTAGGTTCGTGATGTCATTGTAATGTATTCGAGAGCCGAAAACAGAAGCGAACGTACCCATTGTCTTGACCTGTTCGATGCTGACTAACTTTTACGAATAATAAGTGGAGTTTACAGTCGAAACGCGACCGTTTTATAACAACGTTATTTTTTTAATCAGCTCTGCAAGGGCAAAAACGCAGAATTGCAGATACATATGAGCGAGTTAGATTCGTTATGACTTTCACTTTGTCCCATACAAACAATAAATAAACAAAGAAAAGACACCAACCTTTGCTTCTCAACTCCGATTTCATGATCTCCATTGCATGCGGGTCTGTACACCACGATGCCGTGAGGTCCAACCCCCACACAAGTGCTCAACCTGCACCCACATCCACCACCACTCTGCCCCGACGTAAGACACCCGACTGTGGCTCCCCCATCAATCTCCTGGTCATCCCTCGCCCTAGGCTCCTCAGCCTGCTGCCGATGGTACAGCAAGTGGCTATACAAGTTGTGAGCATTGTTGTTGAAAGTCACAGGCTTGCAGAAGAACAACTCCTCCCCAAAAGATTCCAATTTTGAGATCTGTTTCAATAATCTGTACTCCGCCTGCGAAGCACCCATCCCGGTAATTTCGCAGTGGTATTCAATGATTTTGTCAACATGATCTTCTGGGCGTTCGCCTTGCGGGCCGATTTTGTCACATTCTTCGTAAATGTGCGTCGGGGGGAGGTCCGGTTCGCAGTCTCCTGTTTCCGCTTGAGCAATGTAAGCGATGATCCTTCGGGCCACTTCTAGGTCAGCTACGACTAATCTTCCTTCGGTGAGGTCGAGTTTAGCGTGCAGATAGAACTGATGGCGGGTGGGTTCGTTGATGAGGAGGTGTGGGGGCACCCAGAACTTGACGCGGAGGTCGAGGCGCCTGCTGGGGATGCGGTGTGGGTCGAGGGGGTTGCGCAAGTTCAACCACCTGCCGGGACCTGACACTGGGGATACGCGGAGGCCGAAGTAGTCCGCTTCGGCGCCGATCTCCAGTTTCTCGCATACCTGGAACAAAGAGAATTCACGTCAGTTTCTCTGTCAATTTGAACAAGTTTATTACATAAAATTCGCAATTACTCAGTACAACTTTTACGAAAAAAGAAAGTGAGATAAACACATGATACCTAAAAATAACAGACCTACATCCATATGACCTAAAACAGGATCTACACTGTTAATTAGATTGCTAACTTTCGCAACACAATATTTGGTTTTTGCCAAATAATTACATAGTACGCCAGAGTATATATTATAGAGATACAAGTCTACCGACCAATTTGGTAATGTTATGAAGTGAAAGTTAGCAACCAAAAAACCTATTATTAGGAGCTATTTATCTATGTTGAACACGTCTGGTTCTTTGCTGGAGGCTTCAAGGGGCCTCTCCACATGTCTGGACAAGGCATTATGTCAACATTCTGTCTGATAGTAGCCTATTGCCAATATATATGGCTAGTTTGAACAACTCTTCAGGATTTTCGCAGTTTTTAATTGTCCAGCAGTTTTGTTCGATTCAAATTCTGTTTTATAAAACTTCTTTGCATATCCGTTATAATTTATGTCTGTTTGGGCCAGTCAAGTAGATTCCAAGTATTTCATTATCATATTTCTTTGTGTGCAACAGTTAACTGCGCATATAGTGTCAACAACAACGAATAGTAAGCAAAGGTATGGAGTGTTTACTTATTGTTAATTGCGCATTATTGTAAGTAGGTATATAAGCACTCACATATTTTTGCAATTAACACTAAAGTAGGTAAATGTCGTGGCGGTTGAAGTGTTGAGGGTAGCATATCATGTTTGTGTCAGGGTAAATAAAGGGTGTAAAACACCTCTTAACGAAGCCGAAAGGCACTGGTTCTCCCTGTCATTGCGATCATTTTTTTGTTCTACACCATACCTGGGAACCTTCTAGTTACGGAGATATTGGGGGTCAAAGTTCCAACTTTTTGACAAGTATTTTTTTAAATACAAGTTTTTAATGTAAGATTTTTACTTTAAACACCTCCACGACCCCCGTACTATTCAATCCGTCCATCAGCACAATGTTTTGAGTGCGTTACATTGAGTTCTACCACAAAACATGATTTTACACCCCCCAAAAAAAAGTCGTTTCCCAGCAATAATTTTTGCGTAAAGTTACTTAGTTTCATGTACAGAATGCTTGGTTGACGGCTTCGTGATGAGGTGATTTACACGGTGTATAACTAAGAAATAAATGTTAAAATTGCATGTTTGTTGCACATGTTAATAACAGTTGCATGGTAACTGCATGGTCTGCATGGTATCGAAACAGATGAGTGAAAATAATTCCATAATTAGTTACAGAACATTGCTGATAATGATAAACATTGCATAGTAACTGTATTGTGTTTAATATTGGTCATACGCTAGTTTCTATAGTCAGATAACAAACATACAGAATGTGGGTAGGCAGAAAACACCAAGATACGACGGTAGTACATTCGTTGATTATTTTACTGTATTTCTACGGATCTTGAAGCAGAACTAACAAGTTAATTTTGTCCGTCATAATATACGTTCAGTGGCAAAACATACCTAACTTCGTAACTCAATCAAATATTGTTTTCATTCCTTCTTCCGTCTTTATCGATAATGAAAACATCGTGGATCTGGTCCACCTGCTGTTTTTAAATAGACAGAACAGATAAATGCGCTTATTGAGTGTTTGTAATGTAATCGAATCTATGTAAAGTAAACGTAAGTACAAGGAGTCTTTTATTGAGTTACATTATACAAAGAGATCTGTTAAATGTTTGAATAGGGCCTTCAGCATCTTGCATGATTGTGATGTTGAAACTTTTGCAAGAGGGTACATGATATTTTTTTTGCGTAAGTACCCTTGTTTAGTACCTCAAGTGTAAGTCAAAGTCAAATCATTTATTCCAAAAATTGTGCTGGGTTAATTGCTTAATTTATTTCGTTTCATGGTACTAATAAAAGCATAGATTTTATCATTTTATCTGATCCAATCCAACACCAAACGATTAGTATTATTACCACTTCTTCTTCCCAACATTGATGTGTTCAAAGTCCGACTGCCAATTAAAGAGTCCAACATTTTACGAACCCGTGCATCCTTCTGTCAACTAAATCAATTGTAAACTCGACTAAAGTAATTGTATCCCGGCATTCTCATTGACACCTTATCTGCGGCATCACGTTGCGATCTCCTGCGCAGGCCGTGTAGTAAATATTTGTCATGCGATCTCATGTTTACGTATCAAGCATAACGTCTTGTGAATTAGTTTCCTTACTTGTATGTTGGATTGAGAAGCAAAAACAAGTTGAGGTAGTATTATGATTATGACTTGCACTGCATATTTTATATTGATTGTCTTTTGTTTGAGTACAGTCTGCTGTTCGGCATTAGTTTCGTTTATAGACAAAAGGAATTGGAGATTCGGTTTTCTATTGTGTACTATCCTTTCATCCTATACTATTAAATGAGCAATATTTGTAATCATGTTCGCGAAAACGGCTCCAATTATTTCGATGAAAGTTGCAATATAGGGGTTGACGAGGGCGAAAAATAGATCTAACTAGTTGTCATTTCTGGGAAAATTAGTTTTCTCTATTTTCACCCGAGCAGAGCTCTATCGCACAGGTATTTCTAATTTAGAATCAGCATCAAAATCGAAGTGCTGTCAGAGATAGCATTACTACACAAGGACCGTCTCATATTAGTATATTTTTATTTTGTTATTATCTTCCTCCTATCGTTGCTTATGAGTTATGATCTTTATAAAGGGTGTGAAACACCTCTTAACGAAGCCGAAAGGCACTGGTTCTCCCTGTCATTTTGATCATTTTTTTGTTCTACACCATACCTGGGAACCTACTAGTTACGGAGATATTAGGGGTCAAAGTTCCAACTTTTTGACAAGTATTTTTTTAAACACAAGTTTTTAATGTAAGATTTTTACTTTAAACACCTCCACGATCCCCATAGTATTCAATCTTTCCATCAGCACAATGTTTTGAGTGCGTTACATTGAATTCTACCACAAAACATGATTTAACTACCCCCAAAAAAAAGTCGTTTCCCAGCAATAATTTTTGCGTAAAGTTACTTAGTTTCATGTACAGAATGCTTGGTTGACGGCTTCGTGATGAGGTGATTTACACGGTGTATAGTTCTGTCTTGTTTGCCCTTAAATCCTTCCTAATCTTATCTTTTGTAAATGTTTTTGTCTTTCCTTTTACCACAAATATCCTTTTTTCTTCAGCATGTTGAAACTACCATTCGTCATTTCCATTTACGTGCATCTAAACATCAATGCTCCGTTTGACTTACATTGAAAATTTTCCTCCATGCACCATAATTGTTACAATATGTTGCGATCTGATAATATCCTTTATCTAACATCTCTGTATCACGCCTGCATCTCGTGCCAATAACGTCATTCCATGCTTAGTTATTTAAATAGGAATTATTAAAACATGCTGTTTATTCGTGATTGATTGTTAAATCAGGAAATCTTGGGCAGCTAAATATTTGCATTGTGTGTTAGGATAACAGATCTTGAATTCCAGATGTAACGTTGTTTTTAGCTCGGACAGAGTCTGCTGGAAAAGATCAAAATAGCTTTTCATATTTATTTTGACCTGTTTTTCTATGGTTTGACCACTATGTGGTTAACGATGAAGTAAATACTGTGGTTTTGCTATAAATGGTCTCCTGACTAATACCTACTTACTAATAATTCCATATTAGAGATTGTTATTATTGGGAACACCTTTATGTAGCACACATATGTCACGTACGCAATTCCCTTTTTCCCTATTCAACATAATAATAGTACTTTTAGAAGCTACATGTTCCTTTAATTAAAACTACAGTTACTCACAAGGGTCGTAAAAAAGCAATTTGCGTAATGCCCGGTACCGTTGGGAAAGCACACGTGTTGGGCATTTCGCAGAATTGCTGGGCAAATTACCCATGGAAGTAATAGCTTTGCCTGATCAGAGTATCGGGTACCTGTTTTGGTTAAATTCGATTACGTAAACATGGCTTGTAGGAAGGGCATAAATCCAAACCAATCTATCATTTAGAAAAGCCTTATTTTTGCTTTGTTCGATTCGACGTATAAAATGTCCAGCTAGATACACGTTTTGTACAATATGTCTGGCTATAGTAGAATTCCGCGTTTAAAATTGTGTGAGTTCAGTCAAGGCAAGTCCGAAGTCCACTGCCTAAGTAATTAGACGATTACATTAACTACGCCCTTTCAGTTACATATTCAATTCAGGAACCAATTAAAACCTATTCTAGGTACACTATAATATGTAACAATGGATATATAAAATTTATTACCACAAATTTAAATACCACGAAGGTTAAATATTCGCATAACAATGACTCACGTTTTTCTTCATACCTATTTACTTTTATTATTTACTTTGCCTTTAATTTAATGAACACACGTATTAATATTCTAGATCTTTAGCTATACATAGAATAAGGCCTCATTTCTGTGTTCACTGGCAGTGTTCTTGTGGACAAATAAGAGTATGAGGAAACCGTAATAAGGTAGTAGTAAGGTATGGATAGCGGTATTCTATGGTAGCTGTTCCCATGAAGGTAGATTAAAATACCACTTTAAAAGCCGCTAAGGACAACAAAGACATAACATCAAGCCAGCATAACAAACTGCTATCCACTTTATCTTAAAATTTTGGACAAACTGGCAATTATTTAGAGAAATTAGAGTAGGATATTATGTCTAATGTCGGATTAAGTCGTTTCTGTTCCTACAATACCCAAGTTCCCGACAATTTAGTTAGTTCCTTCAACCATGGTGCCTGTATCAGGTGTCTGATCTGACGCATCACAGCTGTCGACTGCAGATCGACTTCGGTAAGTTTTTGTTGCATATGCATCGCTCCGGTAAGTTTTACTTCCTCTGCTACGTGGGTGCTTATAACTTGTACATACTTTTGGTCAACAAAACAGACTGCTTAACTTATTATGAACATAACATTATTGTTATCATTTAACACACATATTTCGTTGAATCAAAATAAAAGAGCATTAACCTCTTGCAATGATAACGAGTGCTTTCATACATCGCCAACCAAAAATCAACTTTACACGATAGAAGTAAGGGGCATACGGTAGAATGTTGGAATATTTATAAAAATACTGATAATAACTACGGAACTGTTATGGTTAGTATTTTTGCTACGACTGCAACACATTGATTGTATCCTGGTACCGCTGTGCTCCTAGTACCTATGTGTAATATTTGGACCCTTTCAAAACAGTCTACCTGTGCGCGCGGATTGATGTGCTCATGAAATGTAGGAGAAACTATGCTTTTCTGTGCCATGAGCTGTCATGGATGACGCTATGTATGCGTGTGCTACAACGCGTAATCTTTAGATTATGTATTAATAAACAATCTATTGTTACTCAACCTGAAGAAAAGGGCATTAGATTGGTATTCAAATAACTTGCAGGTGTGAGGGAATCTCTTAAAACTACTGCATGCTTATTGGGTTTTAAAGTTGTTACTTGCTTGCCCATTTCTTGCGAGTACCACCGGAACCCGTTTTCTTCAATAATCGAGTTATCGACAACGGAAAGACAGGTAGCTCCGACAGTCGATACAAAAGCAGACAGATTGTTATTCTCTTCTTATTTAGGACGAGATACCAATATCAACCAGCAACCTCACTCCAGTTATCTTGGCATTACGGATTTCCATGAAAGCAAACAGATTATATTTGGCAGGACACGAACGCTAATCTGTTCAGTCGATTAGTCAGCCGACTGGTTTGGTTCAGAAACGAAAGTTTGGGCGGTGAGCTCGATCAGTTGGCCGATCGATCGACCGTTGCGCGCACGCAGGCCGTGCGTGATTCTGTTGAAACAGCATTGGCGTTAGAAAGAGACAGCAAGAAAACATCTGGGTTGGTCGTTTTCTGATTCAATGTTTTTGCTCTTCTATTTTTGTTTCGACTACAGTGCCAAGAGAAAAAGGATTTTGATTTTGCACTACATCTTCAATAGCGTTCTAACCTGACCTATTTCAGAAAATCTTGTTTATTTTCTTGTAGAAAGTCGTAAGATTGGGAATGGGGATATTTTTCATCAAGTTGGCACGTTTTTAACAAACGATCAAATTGTTTTCAAACAAAGATTCGAGCTTCAGCTTCGTTATCGTGATTCGGTTACGTTTCCGAACATTCAAATGAGCAAAAAACTTTAGATTTTGCGACATCTGGTGTAGCTAGTCTGTTTCTTGATGTATTTTAACCAGCCATAATGTGCAACATTAGCTTCCTTATGTGCTGTGATATAAAATGTAATCCAAATCTGTGTAGTTAAGGTTTTATCTTGATTATGCTAAACGTGTTTCCTTTGTTACCCAAACATCATTGTTAATTGCCAAGGTGCTTCCTCTTGTCTATCTTTTGTTACATTCGTCCGGGTTAAATAGTCCAAAAGTTTCTAAACTAAAGCGATTAGCCCCGTTAATTGCCATTCCTAAACAGATTTGGTCATTATGTCACCGGCGATTAGTCTTATCGTAGTCATAATACTCGCCGTCCAGTGTTACTGATATTGATACGTCTTGGCCGTCAACCAAGTCTGTTTTGAGCCTTTGTTCCCAAGTTGCCATCTCGGATGCCAGCTTCCTTAATACGTACTATGTGTGGGGCCAATGCCCTTTCATCGGCATCGTCGCTTTTACTTTAAATGACAGCTTTTAAATACTTACAGACTAAAATCTCAATGCCACTCAAAATCTAGTACTTACTCGTATTCCTGGACGACTAACTTTCGCTCTTTACATATTTTTCCTCTTACTTAAAACAATTATGTTCTATCTTGGGTTCTCTTGTATTCATTTCCCTATTTAGTGGTTTTTTAAGGAAAATCCAGCTAACAAGGAAAGTCAAATAATAACAGTGTAGTTTTGACTGGGCACCCTTTAATTTCCTTACAGTAATTCAATGTTATTGCCTAAGCACAAAGTCCATTACATTGAGGAAATACCGATGACAAAATGATGTTTTTAATAGTTGGGTATTTATGGTATGTATTTAATTAACACGTACGTGTCTTTGGGCCCTGTTACACTTGGTATATGTGCGACAAAGGTGACAATGACAAAGAAATAACAGGCTTTCTCCAAACATCATAAGTAATCATAACTCCTTTATACGTAAACCTCTTCATGTCAGCCACAGCCTAAAATGTCAAGACCTCCATTTCACATAGGGCCGTGTCCTGCCAACTTTTTTTTGACAAAACCTGGCTTGTATCCAACCAGTTCTTTCCATTGTGAGGTCGACGGCCTGCGAGGATGCAACGCACGTGCCCCGCTTCAGAACCACTCCTAGTTACGCCAGATTAGATTCCCTTTTTTTTAAATTATAGCCTCGCGAAAGGATGACTTGTTCACAATAGAAAAGAAAACTGGAATTTCTATCCAAAATCCGGTTGAGAGTCGAGAGCGAAAACTAAATGCATCTGTCAAAATTCAAATTAGGAAAGTCGTTAAAAAGCATATCAGTTTGAAAGTTCAAATGTCGCGTCGAGAGTCGAGCGAGACCCTCGGCGAACAAGTCTCGAGAGTACTTCTTTTTTTTAAATTTCGTAATGAAGTTGGTTCGGAACTTCGGACCTTCGTTTAACTGTACAGCTGGTTTTAGAACAAAGGTTTACGTTTTTGTTTGTCATATTTTTGTATCAAAGTAACAGTAAGGCTCGTAACCTAACCATATAGGTTATGTGACGGAAGTGTGTGGTTACACTTCCTCTTTAAAAGCATTTGATGTTTAATACAAGTCAAGAGAGTAAGTATGTGTTTATTGATATTTGAATAGTTCTGCAGTAAACAGTTCAAGTTAAAACCTAAAAAAACACCCAAAATATTTTTATCTTAAGGAAAACCAACAAGTTTTCTTTGTTATTCATTCGAAAACAGTGCACGATAATAAGTAACGAAAATACTTAACATGTCCTGAAAAAACGCATAAACATATTATCAAACACGTGGTAATAAAATGAGAATTAATTTATGGTTCTTTTCTAAATGCCAACAAGGTAATCCAGCAATGTAAATTAAGCTTTAGACAGAAAGCATTTAAGTACTAAATCCTGTGGTATATAAAGTAGACAAGTTTTACCAGTAAGCTGAGAGCCATATTAGATAATGACGTAATGAGTATGCGCGTGGATCATAAACCGCAAGGGCAAGTAGTCGAAGACTTAGAAGTCTTTTACCTAGTATAGTAGCTAGAACTTTATGCAATACTAAACAAAGCAATGAGGAAGACATTAGACAACGCAGTGCGTAAACAAACGCATATAAACTATTTTAAGTGGACGAAAGTATATTTAGACGATGAGTAAAGCTATTGTACTGAGATTCGTAATATTCTAAACATCGGCTTCAAAGCAGCAACTGCTTGCTACGATATTTTAACTCCCAACAAGATAAAATAAACAAAAGCCAGATACGCTTAATTAACCAAAGGCTGGATGCAGCAGATGGTATAGAAATAGTAGTGACCACCAAAGACAGCGCAATAGACACCGTTCCACTTATACAAAGTAGCTACTCGTAACGAACAATACACAGTTGAGTTAGACCAAAAGTAAAATAATGTAATAGCTATAAGCATAAATAGGTAGTAGACAGGGTCGACGGTGACAATAGAAACCTTGGACACTTCCACGTAGAGATTGTAACGTCTGGACGAAATATTCATGGATCTGTTTTAAGAGTCTAAAGTAAAATTTTAGAAACAAGTTATCAATAAGTATTATTATCAGAAGCCATAATGGTTCTAAAGAAGTAAAAAGCTCGAGGGATGATTGAATTCGAATTCTTGTAAGACAGGACAATCCAGACGATTTAATGAACATTGGAGATCCTGATCAAATCCTAATTGCACTTGGAACTGCTAAGCAAACGCAAATACTAGACTCAAATCGGATTTAAATTTGTCAAAAAGTTTCTTTATTGCTCAAATAACAACAATGTGTTTGGGGGCCAGCAAAAGAAGCAATTCAATTAGGATTTTTTGCTGAAATGGCATGTCATGAGAATTTTTTGCTTACAAAATGTCTGAGGACTTTGATACAAGGTAAGTAAGATAGGCTATTGTGTAAGAAGTATAGCTGAGTGCAATAATAATTTGACAAACATAAAAACATTGTGACTGTTACCTATGATGTTTTACTAACTCTCTGATGCGTAGTTTTCATTATAGGTATGTAAATAATCTTTCGAAAAACATGGTAATCCTTGCAATCGAAGATAATTATTATCTTTCTTTCATCAATAAAACTTTTTACATATGAATAACAAAAATACTGATAGTAATCAGTGTAATCAGTGGTTTACGAACGGGTATTAAGTTATTCTAGGTCTTAACGTTTATTACATCAATCAATGACGTTGAATTAAAAGATTAGTGTCATCGATCTTGTAAATACCCCACACAAAGCTGTCATATTTACGCATATGTTGGAATTAAAAATATTATGTATCAAAACAAAGGAAGTTCTTTATATTGTCTACCTACAGCACAGTTTTCACGATCCTTACAAAGACAGAAGACACTAGAAAGTTTTATTGTCATGGAAATGATGGAAGAATTATAATACTTTTTATTCTGTTCAGTTTCCCACGAGTTTTTGTACAAGAATGGGCAGGAGACGATAAGCATGTTACCATGCAACAACCTGGCAGAAAATTCTAGTTGATTCGACCATCAAGAACACCTAATGCAAACAGTCTCTGTGTACCTGTGAATTAATACTGCACATTGTATGATGCCTTAGCTCATACATGGCGTCAGTAAATATTGATAACCGGCCTTTAAAAGGATACCCATTATATTCGTGTAGGTGTAGAATATAAGGAAGATACATACATGCATCAGATATGATACCAAGTTTTCATAAGAGTGTCAGTTATAGGCTTAAAATGTTAAGAACCTGTCCATCAGCAACTATATGCACAGTTACAAAGATGACTGTTGATGTTGGTGTATTCACTGAAGAGGATAAACCAGAACACATAACATTATCAAACGCAGAATCATTGTTAAGCCCCATGTGGGTAGAAAGTAATCCGGCTGCCGTGTAAACACAGAAAGGCTCACTGCAGTGAAATGCAAAGTGCTTAATAGATTGCCATAACAGAAATCACATAAATCTTTGTGTTCCAAGGTTTGTTTTGGTCAATAGAACCTGATTAAACATAACAATTCAGTATTGCGTACCGATAAAAGGCGTGATCAATACACAAATGCCAAATACTGCGCGTTATTTCTGTCACGAACCGGTTTTGGAGGAAAAAACAACATAAACCTGACATTGTTATCGCTTTGGTGTATTAAATGGTCGTGTTTTGTACTTAAGTCGTAATATCTTAATAAAATATTGTACCCTTCGCGAATCTGGTAAGTTTCGAAACCTTGCAGCAGATGGCAAGGAGATTAAAATAATTGAAATGAGCAAAAAGGTTACGACTGAAGACTCATCTTAAGCAAAGGACATTAAAGCCGATGATGACGATTCCATTCCTCCAGCAATGCAGACTTACAAATTCTAAGTTGTTGGTAAATTAATTCCAGCTACAGTAACTGCAGGTGAAATCAGACTTCGTGTACCATCATTCAAAATGTACTGAACGGATTTTAATGACATACTTTCACTGCAGTACATACCTGCACAGCTATATCACGTATTAGCCGAAGGGATATTGGCAGCTTGCCATCCTTAGCAAATGTTAAAAAAGTTGGTAGTATGAAAGCAAATCAGATTGTGTTCCAAGTCTTCTATATCAACTATTTAATTTTTAGTTCTTACCTACATCTTGTGAGACTTTATGGGTTATCTTGTAGTTTCATGTATGTATTGCTATATTTCTTATTATTACTAATCTCAGTATATTTTAGGAATTAGAAGGTTCATGTTAGATTCGTCGTCTGTGGTTTTTTTTTTCTATTTGCCTTTTCAATAACAGCCGGATTTACATGAAAACACTATATTAGCAAAACAAACTGCGAAAACTATGTACTTGATTTCAATGTTAAAGGTTCACTTTTAATACGTGGGTTGCATATTATTTTTAGCTGTGATGATCAACATGCATTTTAAACAGACGTAAAGCAAGAAAAAATATTGCATTGACGCCAATGCTTCATTTTGTGATTTAGCCAGAAATGTTGTTTTTCTTTGTTAACTTATATTTATTGTTTGGCATTTTCAACAGGTAATTTCTTGAACGATTGATAGTACACACGGATCACCGTGTAGAGGTATCACCTCAAGCTATACATCCAGTATAACCTGACCACGCTTTGTATGAGCTCCTCGTAGAATTAGAGATCAGCTTATACTGGCTTTGCAAAGCTTGATTGGTCGTCGTGCGTACCTAGTACTTTCAGTACTCCTAACGTCATGAACTGTTTGAATATCTTAGTTCCTTCCTCTCTTAGATGGTATTAGGCTTTGTTCTTATTCCGAGCCATTTTCGGCTACTTCAGGAGCATGATATGAAGAAATACCTTGCAGATGGTCAGAAACACCTGGGCAGCGTTATCTACAAGTGAATATGTGCTCAAAGCACAAAAAGTCTGAGCCAGACCGTTTACCGACTTTACTTCACTATTTACATAGCAATAAGCGCCGGCGCGGGCGTGCATAGATTACGCATTTTATAGCCGTCCTCTACGGCGACGTGTTTTCGCGCGCAAAACACAACGGCCATCTTGATTTTTGAAGTCGCCTATTTTATATTCTATTACCTGACATCGGTTCCACGACACGCCTTCGTACATATTATAGGTTGTTATTTTTAGATTCAAACCTGATCTATTCTATTAGGATGTAGAAACAGAATTGTCGCCATTGCGAATTGGGAGTAACAGATAACAAAGAACTTATTACCGTTTCGTTAATGCTTCAGTTTAAGCCTATTTAAAGGAGATGTTTCATTTTCGGCCATAAGATGTACATTTATTGAAAAAAAGAAAAAAATACCACGAACTTAGGAAAAATATTCTTTCGTGAATTTAAGCCTGATTTGCTGTGCACAAAAAGTAATAGTTTTTCAATTATTGCCCCATTCTATTCAACATGGCATCTTGCAGTTTGTAGTTTGCTTTCGTTCTGAAATCATGTCACACAAAAACATAATATCACATCGACGTTAGATTACTAAAAGTATGTGTTTTTGTAATTAATTATTATTATTGGTCTCTTAGTCATAATTTTCAACTCATTATAAGCAAGTGTGGTAATTTTATCGTTAAAAACTATATAATAGGTACTACTTTTATGGAGTGTACTTCTGAACGAAAAAATCAAAATGACGTTTTGTTCTGACAAGTGACAAAACCCATCAGTTTCAGTCAGTCAGTCTCGTTCGTCTCGTATTTTTTAACGTTTTATGAAAACAGAGAACAAAACAAATACGAAAGCATCGAAAAAAATCAATTCTGATAAACAATTATTATCAAATAACAATTTCTAGGTTATGTAAACGTCATCTCTACAACTTGTCATGACTGTCATAACTCTCGCGACAAACGTCAAACATTTTTAATTTTTATTATGTGCATAAAAACCATCTATTACTATTTAAAAAATGTTACTTTATTCTATTCAGGGGATTGTTTCCCACCTTTCCTGAAAGGTACAGGTCATGGCCGGAGTCCCATACAAAAATGAAACATCTCCTTTGGTGTCGGACAGTTATTTTACATTGAAATCATAATTTTGCTTAAATAATGATAGCTTCAGAACCTTGCCATCATGAAAACAGGCAGGTAATAAAAGAATCAGCACAAGATATCTTTTATCTTGTTTGCGCAAATATGTGTAAAGTATATCTCTGTGTAAGTCAAACATCAAAATAAATGTAAAAATAGACTATCAATAATAAAACAGTGAAAGAAAGGATTGCTGAAAACTCAGAAAAAGACATTTTGCACAAGAAAAAAGATTTTAAAACTCAATACTCATATGAAAACAATATGATTTTCGAATGAAAATTTCATTCGACATTGATATAGTAACTGCGCACAACGCGCTCCTAAAAGACCTACCTAGTTCAATAATCTAAGATTAAACCAAAATCCCTCCATTTCTATTTATTTTCGCTGATGCATAATCCCTATTGATGTGACGTCACAAGATAGAGGTTATCAATATAAAGCGGGTAGTAACGACTCAACGAGCGATAAAAAGTGTATTTGCGAAAATTTTGCAAGCAAGTGCTACTATCGTTTCGATGGTTAGTTGGATTTATTTATCTCTATAACACATAAACTCTGCTTTTGCGTATTGACTGTAGATCTTACCTAATCTAAGCGAGAATTTCGCACTTAGCTACAGCTACTGCTAAAGATTATGGGTTTTTACTAAAAGCCATTATCTTGTCAAACAAGCCAGGTAGTACTTATTAGTCACTCCCACATAAAAACTTTTTAACATTATCCTTAATAGTACTAGCGTCCATCTTGCTTCTTGAGGTGCCCCTGGCGGTTAAAGCAGTTAAAGTCCGACCTTTGAACGGACTAGAACCGGTTGCTAGGTACTCGTCATGGTAGTTTAAATAGATGCTACAAAAACTGACGGTTTTACAATTCGGGTCACTTTCACTGAAGTGTTTAAACAATTATACTTTTGTGAAGATGTAAGAGTATGAGATAAGGGTGTTTGAAAATTCTCTGAAAAGTCGGAGGACGCAATTAAAGTTTGACATAATTTGACACAGAAAATGTTCTTTGGACGAGCAGAAAGTAGGTAGGCACTGTTTAAGTATTTTTAATAAACGTGTTTCCTACTCTCTTGTTTTCAAAATAGGGACTTCAACATCGATTGTCAATTTTACTAATTTCTAAACAATTACTAACCATATCGATATCTGGCTTGTATATGAAGCCAAGCAAAACGATGCGTTGTTTACCAAAAAACTCATTTGACCTATCGAACAGCGTACAACCTTGTATGATCATAAATAGAAGGTTAAAAAATCTGACTAAGCGGGCAACACCGAATAGGGAAAATTTTTTTGGAGTAGCGCCAACATTCAAATATTTTTCGAATCAGTGGAGTTTTATTTTTAAAATTGTGTTTCATTGATACGAAACAGTAACCCACACGGGCTGTTACTACGGTGGAAATAGTGGAATATGTTGAAGTTATTAAACTAATGAATTAAGAGAAAAATGGTCGTAAAACAAGAATGCTGAGACAGTAAACGTGTTCCTTTATTTGCCAAATTCACTGAAATAATACATATGATCCATGAACTTCCGCTTCTTTTAACTTACGAGGAAAATCTTCCAGAAAATGCAGACTATCCGTATCCTCGTATCCATTCGATCACCACTCACCTTCCAATCCCGCAAGTCATATAAAGAAGCATTGTGTAAATATTTTATACGCATACAACATAAACTGAGAACAGATCCCAAGTTCAATCACTGAGTTTACCAGAAAGTTTGGACGGTTTCCAACGAAGCACGCGGCCTGAACGTGAACACAGACGATTCGTGGGATCTCCCACGTAACCGAAAACGAGACGCTACAACATTGTACTAATTGTACTTTAGTCTCGCGTTGTTCCTGAAATTCAGCACAAGGTTTTGAATGACTGGCCCGTGCAAATAGACTCAACACATCGAATTATGTCACTATGAAGCCGAACTTTGAATTACAATCTGGCGCCTGTCTTTAGCGATCAAAGGTTCAAGAAAAACCAAAGATAAATTACTCTGAGAGTAAATCTGGGCCTTCAAAATCTAAGAATATCGAAGATTCTTTTGGCATATTAAATGCATGAGAATACGAGGAGATTGCATTGCCAATACGTGATGCAATAACACCGGCACATATTTAGCAATCCTATAGTAGAAAAGGTATTTTACGGTCATTATCGAAAGTGAATATTGGACCATTAAATAAATCTTCTAAACACCAAGATATTAATATAGGTTCATTTTCGAAACAGCAAGTGAAATTAGAGCTCATCATCACACTAATACATGTTTTGAACAAAAACCTGTAATTTT
Organism: Cerastis leucographa; assembly: GCA_963082945.1. Classification (NCBI taxonomy): domain Eukaryota; kingdom Metazoa; phylum Arthropoda; class Insecta; order Lepidoptera; family Noctuidae; genus Cerastis; species Cerastis leucographa. The sequence goes on from OY720355.1 coordinate 20,775,460, forward strand.
CTGAAAATACTAATAAGTTTGTGATGATCTTTTGAAACAGCAATTATTCATAGCTACTGTTTCTGAAACAATTGGTGAAAGACTAAACGGTGCAGACGTCATTATCGTAATGAGTGTATATTTTTAAGTACGTGACGAGATGTAAAGAAAAAAACTTGGGCGTGGCTACACATTGAAAACTAATTGGCGCGATCATCATTAGCTTCTCTTTGAAGTAAATTACCGATGTGTTCCGAAGATCCTTCAGAATTCGAAGAATTGATGATGCAGAGACTTGCTCCAATCAAGATTCCAGCTAGGATATTGGCTCGTTCTGGCCTTGCGTGTCAAAGACCACTCGTAAGCCAAATTGGTTCTTGTTAGCTTGAGTCAGCGATTTAATTAAAACAGCTTCAGTACCATATTTTAATTACGATAATTTGTGAAGGTAGATATTTTGCGTTGTAATGATTAACTGAAAATGATTTTTAATTTGTTCTAGTTAAACCGGGCTGTGTCAGTGAGAGTATTAATTTGACAACCACGAAATGATAACCCCCTAATAAAAAAATTATACTGTTAAAATACCTTGGCAAAATTAACTTTGTCCTAATCCTAAACATCGGTGGACAAATATAATTTTATTTCAGCTACATAGTTTCTTCTGTAAACATTTAGACATCCGAGTTCAAGTGGCCGACCTACTTGCTGGCAACCACGTTGCGCCTTTTGAACTTTTCCAATGAGGTTGTAACACTTGTAACACTACCTACATTTTGTTTAATTGTTGGATACAACAGTTATAGATATTATATTCTGCAGTTAAAGTATTGTAAAATTCGTTCTTGTACTACATCTGTTAGTTCGGTTCACGCTGTTTTCGTGTGATAGTCGCCCCAATTTGCACATGGGTATTTGCCAAAATTTGGACTTATCAACTTGACATAATTACTTTTATAGCCAGCGTGTTTATCCTCTACTTTTCTTTATTGACAATGGTTCAATACTTTTTGCTATACTTTAAACTTTACCGCGTGTCCCTTGACATCACCATTCCAGTTTAAAGAAAAAGGCCAAGCAATTAACATTACAATTTGAACAATAGCGGTCCCAGTAATGCGCCTAGCGTAACCCTGCTAAGTACAACATGTAGCTTCAGTTGTACGCAGTGACGATCACGTATGCACTCCCCACTAGCTGACCGGTTCGCCTACGGACGTAACCGAGGTGGAAATGCACGCGACCACCACGTGCTCTCAAACGAATACAACATTATCTCAAGCTTTTGTAAAAATTTTACAAAGTCCTTTCCTTTTACTACAATGTTTCGAATTCTAGGTTATCATATCTAGTATGATCTTTATTTTTGGCGAGTTCAGTGAACACATAATTTTTTTTGTGAGTACATTTGATAAGTTATCTGATGAAACCTTTGCCCTCTAAAGTCATGAGCATGACATTAAAATGACTTTGTAATTACATGTACATATAGGCATTGGATCCGGTTTTTATCAGGACAAGCAATGAACGATAATTTTATTGATGCGACGATAAAGTGTGTACAGAGTACAGACTGATTATGATGATCGGATTAGTTGTTAATACAGGGCGCAATAAATTACCCATTTAGTGCTAGTATCCAGGTGCAGATAAAGAATCTGACGTGAATAATTGAGCTGCTGGTTGAAATAAGACCAAGCTATCTTTTGAAATTACCACAAATCTAACAACGGTTTCGTCTTTACTACGATTTTGGTTAACTTTTAATCTCTTGAATGATATACTGTTATTATTACGACGATTAAGATTAACTACATCGTACTTCTGTCCCTTTGACATTTGAATTTCTTGAATTTAAATCAAGGATAATCTTTACCCATCGAAACAAAATGCATTTGGAAAATGATCGCATCTATTACGTCCGATCAAAACCTGCGTTCGGGCAGGATTGAATAATGTTTATAAAACGAAGTGACCACATTTAAATTGCTAAAACTTTTGAAGGTTATCCAAACTACGCCGTTAGATTCACCTACCAAACATTATACCCAAAACCAGTTTTATTTAGAAGTCATTTGGGAGAACATTGGAAAGTGTTCGAGACGGAATTGCAATGCAAACAAACATAAAAATACTATGTGTGTATTTAATCAACACCGATCCAGCACGAAGAGTTTGTAGGATATCTTATCCTTAAATCTACACATATTTCAGTGAAACACCCTGATATAATAGTACAATCGTGGAAAATTCATATGATTTGTAAGGTCGAACTGATAATACAGTCAAGTCTATGATCATAGTACTGATAGTATAAATAGATAGAGGTAAATCCTTGAGTCATGGTCGGGTACGACAGTCCGTTAGAGAATCCCATATATGGGTAGCAAACTGGTTGGCTATGGATTATACCTAGGAAGGAAAGAGGAAGATGAAGTTACAATCGTACTGAAGAATGCTTGGAGAATGTTACGTAAAGGCAGAAAAATCCTTGGTTTTTTTTAAACTAGTTATTTAATATTTCAAAACGTGTTCCTTATCTTAAAGTGTTACTCGTGTAACTTAAATGTCGAGCTAATCACTCAATTAACAAAAAAATTAAGTGACGAAATTTAAAAAAAAAAAACAAAATTTGGCAATACATCTTTGAGAGTCATGGTAATTGCGATACCCTTTTGATCTCTCTTATCTTTACCAAATGTTATCTGAAGCATGTAATCGATATAAAAAAAACGTTTACATCAGACCTGCAAACTTTATCTGCACTAGGTACTTATAGTTTACCTACTAACTTGTCAGTGATCTTCGGAAGTAAGGCTATCGGGGTTCAACGTAAATTGTTTCATGTTTGGTGACGTTTATTATCTCTTAGTTACTTACTTATTATTAACTAGCTGTTACCCGCGACTTCGTACGCGTTATGTTCGCGATTTGTCTAGAATAAGTTTTTTAGTGAGGAGGTTCTTGATTCCAAATTTTTGTTTTGAATTCGTTACCTGATGTCTCCAGTAATAATACACCATCATCTGGCTAGTCTTTTTCCATCTATGTTGGGGTCGGCATTAAGTCCAACCGGATGCAGCTGAATACTTGGATTTTATATGGAAACGACTGCTTATCTGACTTCCACAACCCAGTTAGTACTGGGTTATACGACTGTCATCATCATCTTCCTGCCCTTGTCCCATGTTACTTGCGGTCGGCGCAACACTTTTTGTTCTTCCATGCTCCTCTGTCATTCGTCAAGCTATCATTTACTCCTTTTTATTTCATATTATTTCTCACACAATCCATTCATCGTTTTCTAGGTCTTCCTCTCCGTACCTATCCATCAACATTTATTTTCATCACTTTTTTTGTTTAAATTATAGTCATCTCTGATACACGCAATCTTTTTTCCTTCTTCTTCACAGCCCTGCTTTCTGATCCCCTCCTTCTCTTTTACACTACTAAACCGCACCACTGGTGGTGTCGTGATCCACACAATACGACAGGTCTAATCACAGACTTGTATATTTTACCCTTTAACTTGAAGGGCATCCGTGGGTCGCTAGTTATACGACTGTCAAAGATCTACAAATGACAGCCGGTACCAACGAATTAGCGTGCTTTCCGTGGCACAATGGAAGCTCGGTACGTAATCGGTGGTCTCCATCCATGGACCAGCCTAGGCAAACGCAACTTAACCTGAAGATCGACCCTAGCGATCTAAATTGATTTTATATGATTATTTTTCATTTGAAAGAACTTCTTTTATGTGTAATCTCCATCTCAATGTTTACAAACCCCTTTTCATTCAGATGGAAAATCATCAAATGAACCCTCCCGCTCTGGGTGGAGTGGAAGGGAGTGTCAGACGACTTGTACTGACTAAAACCCTTCCATGTTCCTTCTTAGACATTTGTGTTTCAGGGCCACGGTATCTTTTTCGAACGATCCCGCAGCCCCGGCAGGCATCGGCCCTTGGCTTGCCTTGACCCCTTCCAATTTGCTGACATCTCTTTTAGGCGCGCGTGGAACACGAACGTCCCGTCGCCACGGCCTGTCGTCGTAACACGGACGGATTATATGCAAGCCTTTAGTCAAAATCAACAGACCCGCGTCTACAATGGCCGACGCCCGGGGCGTCTCCCGTGGCGGCTGGGAAGCAAGGCTCTCTCCCTCTCACGTTTCGCCACCGCAGAAGGAGGTAACGGCTTCCCATTGCCCCTCGCTCCGCACCTTGGATTGAACCAGGGCCGGACGCGAGAGGTCGCCGCCGCCAATCGCCGCTAAGAGAACACGGCCGCGCTCCGCCCAAGCAGAGGAGTACTCTACGTTGTTCTCCACCGTGTCCTCTTGGCGATCCTCGCAGTGGTAACACCCGGGCGTTTCCTCCCGCCCGGTTCGGTGCAGGAACTTCCCGAAACAACCGGGACCGGTGAGGACCTGCGGCAGGTGGAACGTGAGGGCGCCGTGGCGCCTCTCCAGCCACTTCTTAAAGAGGGGACTTATTACCACTATTATGGCGTGCCCTGACCCCAACAAAAATAAGGGTAGAATTTTCAAAAATAGTAAACATTCATGTGAAAATTACAAATAGCCCACTAAACTTAACATTAAACCCACTTGGGGGTGGAATTTCCAAAAATACCTTTCTACCGTACTAAGCACTGGCGAGATTTAAAGTTAAATAGTTCAAAAGTAGAAGTAGTTCTTGAGTAATCAGTGAGTAAATAGTATTGCGGTGTCATGTATAAATGAATCTAATATTATGTCCTAATCCAGATCATACCTGTCTCTCTTGTGGCTTTGATCCAAAGCCGTTTAGCTGTTTAGGCGTGAAACGTTAAAACAGACTGATATATATAGACCGTTTATACTGTATCGTTGGTCTAGTGGTCGGAAACGCTACTACTGTGTATAAGATCCTTGGTTCGATACACAACGCCGGGCGGTGTTTTATTTGTTTTTTATTTTTCGTTTGATTATAATAAGCTCGACCCTTATTACATGGCACTTAAACATAACTGGCGAAATGTGGGTGTACTAAATGGACACACCTCTGCCAAACCCTTAAGCGATTACAGGCGTGATCTTACGTGACTGCCGTTATTATCTGGTGCTTGCAAGGCACCAGTGTCTTTGCCAGTTTTCAGCAGAGCTGTCGCACGGGTCGCACCATTGACCAAGTAATACCTACTTACTTACATGTTAGCGAAGTCATTCTAAGATTAACAATGTATTTCTGTGATTTAAAATTTTAACGCTGGCGCGACGATATTTATAGGCGTTTGTGAGAGATTGGCTGGTCAAAACATGCGGGGAACATCAAGCAGCGTTAATAAAGTTTTAGGGGTATGAGGAACAGGGTGTAAAGTTCCTCGATACTCCTTAGAAAAGGGAGGATCCTCCGACCAGGCAGGTGTTATGTCTGGTGGGCAACTGCCCGATAGTTGTTATCGGGTTTCTCTATATATACTGAAGTCGATGTAAACTTTGCTTGTAGGAAATTGATGTTAGTTCCTCCGTAGTGTCGTAGATGGCGCTGTAGTACTTTTTGTAGTATGTTACTTTTTGTGGTCGCTACAAAGTAAACTTATCGGTAACCATATGTTCAAGTCGTTTGGGATTGAAACTTTGGGACCGTGGGGTCCGAGTACTCATTGCTCACAGCCTTTTTAACGAAATTGCTACACTCATAGCTTATGATTTCTGAGAACCAAGATCTGGCTTTTGCCAGAGGCTAAGTATACCCAGGTAATGTGCCAGCCCATGTTCACTTTTGGGCACATTAGGTACCAGTTTTTTTATAAGTTTGTGAATTTACATTTATGGTTTAATTTGGAATGAAATAGATGATTGTTTAACTATTGTTTACATGGGTCAAAATAACTAAAAGGATGTATAAAACTATTTGGTAATGATTAGAAAATCTTAAAGCATTTAAAAAAAAATACAAAATACTTTACGAATTTACGTTACAAAAAAAAACCAGTTGGGGCTCGAACCATGGTCATTCTTGGAAATCATACAGTATTAAAAAACAAAATAAAATACAAAAAGTGAATTTCATACTGGCTCTGGTTTGATCCTGGAACATGCGATTCGAGCGGCCGCTAAACCGTCGGGCTACTTACTTCGGTGACAATTTGTTTAAAATAGCCGTTCTATTCTAGTGCTTGTCATGACAATTGTCAGTTGTCAAACAGTTAAGGAGTGCGGACATAATGCAATATTGCTCACCTCCTAAAGTTATTAGCGTGATAATATATAGCCTATGTCCTTCCCCAGGTTTAAATCTATCTTCTTGCCAAATTCCATTAAGATCCGATCAGCCGTTTAGTCGTGAAAAGGTAACAAACAAACAAACAAACTAACAAACAAACAAACAAACAAACAGAGTGACTTTCGCATTTATAATATTAGTATGGATGACTGCAAAAATATGCCAATAATTCATATAAACTGTCAAGTTTTGTTTAGAAATGATAAGGTAAGTGATATGTAGTGAAGAGATACTTATTTATATGACCATTACAAACATGTTTTGATGACACAAATGGGCATGTTATTACTATATTAAATGCATTGTTATTTTCAATGATAATCCATGCTCTGTTGCGTACTTATTATAAGTAGGTACTGCTATAATTAGTTCTATCAAGTAGGTCTTAATAACTGTCACGCATTGTCATTTGCAAACTGGATGAATCAGTTGGGTTTTTAATCACTATCCTACCATCATTAAAACTGGTAAGAATCCTGAGAAATTGCTTGATGAAGATAATGATCAATCAAGAGAACTTTGACCAGGAACTATTTAAACAATCTTAAGTACGCACGTCATCAGATTTACTTTTGACTTTTCGGTCGAAGGGATTTCCCACGAGTCAGCAAAATCCTTTCGTCTTTGGCATAATTATACGATTATAGGGAAATCGGTTAATAAAGTTAGGAGAAACTTACCTATTGAATTTTAATCGGATAAAAATTACGTATTATTTGAATGTTAGATTGATTACAGGACTTACACTACCACACCCACTGTAGATAGGTAAGCAGATTTTTTTAAAAGTGCGTACTTAGATAACCGGTCGACTTAAAATCTAACGATGTTTTTCTATCCCAGTAAGTACTATGAAACTTAATACGCACTGATTATACCGCTCCAATCAGTCAAAGCTATTTTGTTTTCAAAAACATCTGAAGTATCAGTAAAAAGGATCGATCCATTTAGATTTAATCGTTGCATTTCGTTATCAATCGTGTACTGAATACATTTCACCTAGATAATGTCCTTAATTATGATTTCAATTGGATATTGTACTTGAGTATTAGCAAGCATGACTTTTAACTTATTTGTGTTACGTAAAGATTCTTTGACATTTAACATCTTATGGTTTGCTAGTTCTGTATCTTAGAGAAGACTCATAACAACTAACACGAGTACAAGTTTCTAAACAATATTGAGTATTCCTTAAAAGACGTAAGCATACTAGATTGACCATTTAATCTCCACCTCGTATTAATATTAATCAATAGCTACATAGTCAGCTACAAATGCCGCATTTGCAATTCCAACATTTTTATTACCATCAAGTAATTTTCCTATGACTTAGAACCTGGAATCCAGCTACATTTATTAATTCTTAAGGTCAGGTAATTAACATCATGGCAGCAAACGGGTGCACGTTACACCGCCATGATTGCAAACCTTGGCTTACAATGCTTTTATCTTCGCATAGTCGGACGGCCTTATTTTTGCCGGCGTTATGCTCTATACTCATTGGGTTTACTCTCAGGTTTTTTTGGAAATGGCTTCTTGAAAGGAGAACATTTGGCATTTGTGATTCATCCCGAAATCCCGATAGGTGTTCCACTTTCAACTTTAGAGCAAAGTTCACTTGCATCTCAAGAGGATTCTAACCGTTCAGGACCACCAATGTGGCCTGGATCTTGTAATGGGTTTTTGGATATAAGTACATGGGTTGAGTAATGTATCATGTATCCTTGCCACATCTGGAGTCTGGACTAAACAAACGATTGCAAACAGATGTGGCGAATGTTTTTAGTCCGGTTGTGATAAAAACTTTAGTGGAATCTGAAATATTGGATTTTGTTGATTTCAAGACTGTATTTGCGTATCTGGATGACTAAAATGTAAGTTTCCCATTTAATAAAACAGTCACGGCACATCGGACTATGGACCATTGTTTTTGGATTACTATGTTCGCTCTTTATTCGTCTCGGGGCAATTAATCATACCTTTGTAGTTGAACAAAGATACACGCTAGTAATAATTGATTTATTGGAACACATTACATTCTAAACAAAGAAGAACAGAATACCTATTCATATTATACTTGAGAGAAATCGTATGTGCTTAAAAATTTTTTTTGGAGCCTTATAAAGACTTACAGAATTGGTAATGAAAGGATGAGTACATTTGGTTTGTCAAAAGACAACTTCTCGAAATATTTGAGACTATTTATAATATTCCTCCATTAAACAAGATTGGAGCCTTACCAAAGCGTTTTTTTGTCCATGATCCAAGTGAAAGCAGGGGGACAGCAGAACAAGAATCCAATGATAATAGAAATAACACATGCACAGTCTTTATTATTCACGATATAAGTAAACCAATAACATGACCAGGGAAACATAAACTACTAGAGGATATTGTGACAAACAATGAGACTGTTACACAACGGAGGCCGTTGATGACGTCAGGGAACAAAGTCCACCGTACCAATTGGAAAGTTCAACATTGGAAGCAAAACGTTTGCGCCAACTATTTGGTCTGAATTGTTGGTTGAAATTAGTCGTTAAAGCTAAGTAGGCCAATTTGAGTGCGAAGTGCAAATTTTGCAATGTTGCTAGGTCAAAAGATTTACCATCATTAACGTCTTTACAAGTTACTTTATTGTTCTTTGTTAACCCAATTCCTACGAATCAGCAATTCAGCTTATAACATAGTTTTTACAGTTACTAGTTTGATTGTACTGCAAAAAAAACCGTTTTGCTTAATTTTTCAATCCAAAGACTGTTGAAATATTCCGCTGCCATCGAATGAATATTAATTCAGTTTATAATGATGCATATTGTTGTTGGAAGTAATTAGGCGATCCAAAAACACGAGTTTCAAAACGTGAGTGTATACCAAAACAGAATTTCTATGTAAATTTTTCCGAACACAATAGTCTTTCCGGCGACGACAACTAATATACCTATTTGCTTTTAATTATGGTCTGCAGAAAAATCGCCATTTTTATTTTTTTGGATGGCAAGACTCCATTGTGATCGTAATCTATATGGCTTGTTAGCATGTTGCAACTTTGTGTAGTTTTTATAACGAATCTAAGATTTATGTTTTTTGCCTTGAAGTGCACTCATTAAAACAATATCCAACAATAATGGTTGTAAACCTACAAAAAGTAGTGGGTTTTAGGGGTATGAAAAATAGATGTTGGCTGATTCTCAGACCTACACGATATGCACACAACATTTCATACAACGGGTTCAGCCTATTCGGAGGGTACACGAGAATTTTATATATTAAAAGATATAGAGGTCCATTAAACAGTGCTTATGATGTTAGGCTAAAATAAACCCTATCTGAAATGAATCAACCTATAAAATACATTGAATATCATTAAATAAACTCATATAAACTCCAAAGTACATTTTAAAAATGACAGATCATCCAATTAACCTCTTTTGTGAGTAATATAAGCCACCACGTGGTGAGACAACGTTAAATATAACCGTTGGATTTTGTACCCGATGATTCTGCCGTACGGTGCTTTTCATCTTTCAGGTTTCATACTTTAGTTAGGAATATATAAAGTTTAGTTCAGTTTGACTTGATTGTTGTTGAAAATGAAATTGTACTGCATGTTTTGAAATTGCTAATTAGTATTGGTTTACTGTGATTGATGTATTACTTGTTGTGTTCATTAGATATTTTCTATACGACTCTATTGCTAAAGGCTTTGTAAGAAAAATTTAAGTAACAAAATGGTTGAGCATTTTCAGTTATTTGATCTGTGCAATTGACCCCTAGTCTGGACAATTTACACACACAATACCCTCTACATTGAGAGTCCAAAGGTTCACAGATTAAATTCAACTATAAAAGCAGAATCTAATTCGTCACGTGAAAATTGAACGCGGTGCACTGAAAAAAAGACTCTTGTAGCAAGCAACAAGGTCGAGATTCAGTTTTCAGGTTGTGATCACGCTCCGTGCACGTGCGTTGCGCACGGTAGAGAGTTCACAGCTGTTGTTCAAACAGTGGACTTTGGACTCGAGCCTACAATCACCGGTGTACCGCGGCCCGCGTGAACGACGTGTAACGACTACATGATTTGTTTGGAGATGTATTTTGATTGAGTCACCATTAATTTTTACTTCATCGATGCTTTATCTTGCCTGTAGGTGTACAGTTATCGTGTCCGATCTATTTTACATGAGGCTTTGTAAGATAGTTTCGTTTCGTTATAAAAAAAAAAACGGAAATTGCATGTTGAATTAGCTTTAAGTGTGAGTAAATAAAATCTAGTTATAGGTACGTATGATACCTAATTGATAAACTACCATGATTTTTAATTATTGTAGTTTTTACCATACGTTGATTATTTTGTAATGACTGTTCAATATGGGTGAATGGATTAGTTGTGCCCCGGGGCATGTTTTTTTCTTGTCTGTATAGATTTTGGGTTTTTCACCTACTGGGAATTTCAGTAGCAGTTCGTTACTTACGGCTCGATGACGTCATTTATATTAACTTGGTAAATTATTGTAGTATTTGTAGGTCAGTGCTCTTACCATCCACTGTTATATTAATAAGTATGAGTAAGTTTCTTACGTGACGAGACTCACGAGTAGATGGCAGAGTATGTGTGCTATCTATCTTTATATTATTTATACATTATGTATACATATTCATAGAAGCCTTAATGGATTTATTGCACGTTGTCTAACCTAACTTGTTAATTCAACAGTAATCACGTGAAGTTTTGGATACTTACTCAATTTAAATTGCAAATTATTTATCAAGAAGGCGTAAAATTGGACTCGTAATCACAATAGTCCTACCTACATACAGGTACTGGAATTGAAATCTCAGTTTGATAGCATAAAGTTGGTGTTTAAGTAGAGGTGGGTAAGAACTATAAATGTGAACTCGCCTTTATAGACTTTATATCTACATATGTCATAGACAATAAGAAACAAAAGCCTATTAGCTCCAGCCTCTGGCATAAACATAAAATTAGTTTGTGCAATCGATACTTAATGTTACAAGTCTGTTTTTAGCTTGTTGCTATGCTCTATTGCAGCATTTGGCATATTTCCTTTGCCTCTGTTGAATCACCACAACATTCAAGAGATAGTTGAGGGCTATTCCATATAAGGCATCAAACCTAGTGGCTGGAAACCAGCTAGTAGTAAGCGAAAAGAAACAAACTTTCTGGCGGCAAATCGAACAAAAGATTTGAAAAAAATTGAATTTAAAAAAAAAACACCAAACGAATATGATTTTTATTAAACCATGACCACCTTAACATATTGTGAATTTTGAAATAAACGATAATAATCTATTAGAATGAAAGCGTTTATTGCATTTCGTCGCTATCACGAAGGTAAAACGTGTAGAAGAATGCCATTTGCCGGGTCCAAAGTCCGCAAGGCGCAAGGTAAGGTAAACTGACGTCGCCGTCGGCGAGCAAACGTGTCTCGAACAATGCTTTTGTTAAATTATTAAGTTGAATTAGTTAACCAATCGTATTGTTACTATAACGATTTAATAGGAGTTAGTATAGTCGGTTAACACAGCCATATGTTAAAACAATAACGTTACGTCTGCAAAACATGCTGTTCATAATGCAATTTTGGCGTTTCTTGGCTTATATCAGTCACTAAATGCTATTTCTTTGTTAACAAACTTATGAGTAATGTAAACAATGACAAAAAGTTCTAGTTTACTTTGTAAACAAATTAAATTCTGTAAAAATAAACGTTTCAAAGTTACAGAAAATCGAAATATTATGTTGTAATAGTCTATGCATTCTTACCTTTTCAAGGCAGTCCTGTCCAATTGCATTGGGTTCCACTTTGACTTCCAAAATCACAGAATTCGGCTGGCTAACTAACCACATTTTGTCAAAAATATTGAAGAAAACCAAATAAAATTAGACTGTAAAAGAAGACGAGTTGTTCTAGCGTTATATTAATTCCAAGTTATAACACTTTGTCAACAATGTTTATCTCACTCGCGTAAAGAATTTATTTAAAAATGTCTTTCTTAATTCGCTCTGCGCAATGTTTATCGCGTATTCTTTGTGGAAGTAAAACTGTGAATACTTCCAGACCACGGCCATACTACGTTAAGTTTACCTCCGAAATGATAAAGAAAACAGTGACGTACCCAACGCGGGGGGTGCGGACTCTGTACTTTGATGATGATCTATGTATATAACCCGTGTTTATTCGACATTCATTACTGCTTTGACACCGTAGTTCAAACATGGATGTGCCAACCTAAACATCAATGTACGATACGTAATGCGATTTTGTAAAACGTTGGTCGTTTGCACTCGCACTGAATTGATGTTTTGTTTCGCTCAAGCGCGGTGTGTAAAGAGAGACAGAGCTATCAGCAAAGAGCTCAACTTGGTATTGACATTATGATTTCTTTATTCGTATTATTCATGTTAGCTGTTATATATATCTGTTTTATATTGGTGGGAGCAAAGTTTGGGTTTTTTCTTATGGTTATGATAATTCTAACCTGAATAATTAAATGAAATGTTTGTGTGTGAAAAATAGTAAAAATTACGATGACAGCTGGGTAGGTACTATAATTATAAAATTGACACATTTGAATTTGCCGCGCCGCGTTATGTCAATTTCTTACCACAGACAAAATAGACGCGATTTGGTATAGACAACATTGTATTTTTTAATAAGTTTTCTCTTTATTAGTTTTCTTTTAATTTAATTGAAATCTATTCATCAGTAGACTTCAAAACTATTTTTGAGTTCCTATAAAATATAAACTATACACCATTTTTTGCTCTACACCGCCATCTAGTTTGTAACCAAGTACTTAAACTACCAACACGTCATAAACGTTTCATCTTAGGCTATTGGTGTACATTAAATATTTTTAAATTTTATACATTTTCAATTAGAACATTTCATCTAGGCGTAATTGATAATTTTACAAACATTTAATAATAAGCATTCCAGGAATAAAAAAGTATTATAAATATATTTCCCTTCCAAACATTTCTAGTCGTCGAAAACATACAGTTCCGTTCCGCGCAGAAGTACAAAAGCACGAGTCGCTGACAGCGCCAATCGTGACAACATGGTGGAACTAAAGTAATCATATGACTTTCGTGACGACCATCTCCTCCGCTGCGCCTATTGATTTGTGTCTTGGTCCTGATTCTCGCTCGACATAGTTTTTGTGTGTATCAGAAATGGCGAGTCAGACACAGGGAATCCAGCAATTGTTGGCGGCTGAAAAGCGGGCTGCCGAAAAGGTCGCAGAAGCGAGGAAGCGTAAGTTTATTTTTAATTAAAGTACATATTAAAGGTACTACGTATTTTACATTTTTGGCCTTGTGTGTACCTTCCCATCTTAGAAGTGCTTATTCCAAGTTGCTATCATCAATAATTATTGTTTCCATGCTCAAACAAGGTTCTAAAAGGAGAAATCTTGTTGTAATCACGTTTTACAAGTGGAGAGTTTTTGTTCAGGGCGTGATCACATGATTTTTGCCTTACACCCGCGAGTTGATGACTGAATCGATTGATAACAGCATCTCTGTGCTCTTATCGTCTTATAAGAATCAGGTTTACCCCGAAGACGACCCACTGACCAAATTTTGAGTCTTATGTTGTTACCAGGGATATTGCTGTAGTGTTTCTGTAAATCATTGTCCATAATGAATGAAAGATTTTGCAAAGACGTGCCTATCATATAGCTAAATCGACGAACGTCTTAACCTTGAAGGACAATGAAGCAGAAAACCATAAAGATACTTTCATGCTATTTCCTTCATTCAATTTTTTCATTCCTATCATGCAATCATCCTGGCTTCCTCCAATAGTCTCTATGACATCATCATGTTCCTTGAAGATGTGTGAAGGCAGACTTATGTAAGTCGAAATTGTTGGTGTTCTGGCAGTTTGAACTTCAAGTTATACTTATAAAGAGTTTGAAGTTGCTACTAGTTACTTTAATGTTCTAGTTATAACGATGAGTGTCTTTCACGATTTTTTAAGCTTAATAATACAGACTAATGAATGAAAACGCCATATTTTATGAATAGAAGATGAGTAATTTTACAAAACCTTGACATTACCTGCTTAAGAGAGTCGCACTGTTTTCTAGTTCATGTTTTACAACTTTATGCCCTAAATGATGGCATGCATACAGTTATGCGTGTTCATATCATCAGCTGATCTAATTTGGCCAGTGAAATCAAAGTTAAACATTTTGCTACATAAAATCTTGACTCTTTGTTTCATGTAATACACAGTTTTTAATTTCAGTATTCAATTAAAGAACTATGTAAACTGTTATAAAAGTGTTACCTTTGTAGAATTGTCAATTCTAACAAGAAAAAAAAAATAATCAAGCTAAAAAAAAAAACTAAAAATGAAGTTATGAATACTAGCGGTACAACTTAAAGCTCATTTTCCATACATTCAATGGCTGTATAGCATAGATTTATTTGATAATTTTGTATTTCAGGGAAAGCAAGACGCCTTAAGCAGGCCAAGGAAGAGGCCCAGGAGGAGGTTGAAAAGTACAAAAATGAACGCGAGAGTCTGTTCCAAGATTTTGAGGCAAAGGTAAGGCACCAAATTTAAAAACTCTTAAAATTCTCTGTGCTTCTCTTCAGGTTACTATGTCAATACAACGATGAAGGTCAGAGGAATGGAGTTGTAACTTTTAAATAGTGTTTCGAGAAAACAAGCTGGAAGAGACATCGACCACGAGTTTTTTTTTTTTTTACGGGTCGGAAATCATCAAATCACTTCTCCCGCTCTGGGCGTAGCGGGAGGGAGTGTCGGACTTGTAATGACTAAAACCCATCCATGTTCCTTCTTAGCCCTTTGTGTTCCAGGGCCGCGGTATCTCTTTCGAACAACCCGCAGCCCTGGCAGGCATCGGCCCTCTCGGACCCCTTCCGATCTGCTGACATCTCCAACTTAAAGCGCCCCCTTAGATATCTATTTTATTCTGTTTTAAGTATTTGTTTTTATAGCATCAACAGAAATACATAATCTGTAGAAATTTCAACTGGCTAACTATCACAGTTCATGAAATACAGCCTGGTGACAGACAGATGGACAGCGAAGACTCGGTAATATGGTCCCGTTTGACCCTTTGGTACGGAACCCTAAAAAGAGCTGTATGATACATTTTGACCGCGTAGGTATTACACTTTTGTAGAAAACATCTGTATTTTTAAATTACCAATGAAAATTTCGGGGGTTCTGAATGATGTACTAAATACCTGTTAACTTTCCATGTGTCGATGTCTCTTTGGCATTGGACGTATCAATTTGCTGGTTGCTGAATTGAGTAATAGAAATTTAGAACTTGTTGACTTTACATAAGTTTTAAACTTTGAATTAACTATGCTACATTAATTAAATAGAAGGTGACACTTTAATAAGAGTTTAAGTAGTTCTTTAATCAAATACTCAAATTAATATCTAGGTGTATTACATGAAAAGAATGGAGTTAAGATTTTATGTAGCAAAATGTTCGATTTTATCAATTTTCCTCCAAGTTGTCAGACAGATTTGATTATATATCACAGCTGTTAGATTATAATCTTTATCTACCTAGAAATTTGAGACAGTTTGATTGTTAGTCACTAACTAAACATAACATTTTTATAAAAGTTTGTAATAGCTGTGATACAGTTTTATATCAACTCTCCTTCAGTCCAATTATCAATGTGTGTTGCTGGGGAGTCAGTTCCATCTCTTCTTATACCCAGTTCAAACACTACGCAGGGTTGAAGAGCGGGCATTTTAAGTGACTGTCATAAGTGGTTCGAAATTCAAAAAGTGACGTTTCTTGGCCTTCTATTAACCAAAACATGTTTTCTCTCCAGCACATGGGCTCCCGGGAAGGTGTCGCTTCTAAGATCGAAGTTGAGACCAAAATCAAGATCGAAGAGATGAACAGAATGGTGATAGCCCAGCAAGATAGGGTATGTATTCATTGTATATTACTTTTAGTAAGCCATAATATTAACCTAGCCTGTCAAAATCATGTTGAGTCATTATGGAGAAGATGAATTACCAACACATGCACACAAAGATTTGTGTACAAACCATCTTAAAACTAGTTGATGACTAGTTTTTTTTTGTTAGTTTCCAGTCGTAACTAGATGCAGTTTAACACTTTCGCTAGCAGCGAAGTTCAAATAATTCATTTTTACTTGTATGGTCAAAATTCACAAGTCATCTATAGCTACGTGTAACGACGACTCTGTAAGCGAGTTGTGCGCTCACGAACGAATTATTGTTCGATGCATATGCTAGGTGCTAAGCAGCGACAGTGTTTTACATATAGCGACTGCCTAACTCTCCTCCACAACCCAGTTACAAGAAAAGAAGTACCATCAGCACGAAGACATATTCATAAACATATTACATCATGTCTCGTGCCAGAGCACTTTGCGCTTTAACATTCATAGTAAGGGTTCTAAATAGAAGTGCCATTAGTTCTGAAGAAGATAACTACATGAAATCAATGCTTTTCTCAAAATCTGCATTAGATGGGCAGAATTTTTCTTGTTTTGCTTTCTTTTTCATACCCTCTCTTTTTTCTCTTCTTTCTCTTTTTTCAATTATGTGCTAAAAAAGAAATAAAAAAAACAGTCTTTGCTTTATATCTTTTTTTTCAAGGAAGTGTTTCCTCTACCTACTCTGCAATAGTTTTACTTTACTGTTTATTTAATGTTTGCAGGTGATCCAGGATATTCTCGGCCTGGTGTACGACATCAAGCCAGAACTGCACAGCAACTACCGCATCTAAACATATAGTGTAACATCCGTTTGTCGCGTATTAACCATTTTTGCGATCACCCATCTAGTTCTTGTTATCTTAAAAGTATTTCTGTTAATGATAGGCACTTAGGCGCGGCAATCTCACCACGCGGGAAACACGAGTGCCATGAATCGATCCAAAATCGATTTGCGGCCAATCGTGATTAAAAACATCGATTTTGGCAGTAAAACGTTGCAGTCCATTTTCATAAGCATATGTCTAAATCGGCCTGTGATGTGTGTGAAACCTCACCATCTTTACTTGTCAGTCAAAATGGCGATTACTGTTAAAAACGCGGGAAAATATAGCCGTTAGCTGTAAATACAAGTAATGCTTGGTTACGTCCTATTTATGAAATAATCATTCAATATTCTTAAGAGATCAGCTCGGTATCATTCCAAATGTTCGAAGGTCCGAATAAGAACGCAATAAAAAAAAATTACCTATACTCTTAAATTGTGTGGTATTCAATGTTGTATGTTGAATAGAAAATATATAAAGTTTTAATTCTAATGGTCTTTCCTTGAATAGTGGCGAGTGTGTACACTTGTACAGTATTAGTGAAATATAAATGTTTATGTATAATGTTACTATTGTTTTATTGTGTTATGGCCATTTCAGATTTCATAGCATTTTAAGAAAAAAAAAATCGCTAAAAATACATTGGATCTCCTAATGATATCATGTCGTCCGGTGCTTCATTGCATTAATGACCTGGAATAAAAAAATATAGCTTATTAAATGTTCTGTTTTCATAAAGTCAACTAGACTTTCAAATCAGTAATTAATAACTATAACTGCCTCTTTGGTCTAGTGCGACTAATGAGCATGAGGTACGTAGCTCGATTCCCAGGTCAGCCAGTGTTATTGGGTTTTTCTATCATGGATTTTTCAGTAGCAGACACAAAAGTGGAGGTTTTTCGACGCGTATTTTTATGTAACGATAATGTTGATGTTGGTGGGTTACAGTCATTGACAAGTCTGTCAAGATCATATTGATCTTTTCTCATTACAATTAAAGCCTGCACAGACGACGGATTTTTGTCCGCGGACTTTCTTGTCCGCTAAAATAGATCGCTCACAACTGTATCGAGTAACGCAAACGAGGGATTAAAAGTACGGCGGCAGGCCTTAAGGCTGGCTGTAGATTAAATAACTGAAAGGACTACCACCCACCTCCCCTTATTTTTCTTCTCGCCAATCTTGTCGAGCCAGGCGGCGATGGTGCCCACGTTGGAGAAGACAGCTGGCTGGTCGGCCTGGTCGCAACGTTTGGACGAAAACGACAGCACGCCCACCAACTCGCCGTCCATTATGGCTGGACCTCCGGCATCATGCTGGAAGGGTGTGGTAGTGGGGGGAGTGGTGGTGTACAAGCATAAAAGAGTTCGGGATTTTAAAGACAGACGTAGGTTAGGGCAGGACGCATCGCCCTCTACTCTTGCAACGAGCTAGCCCGCGCCGCTGAGCCTTGTTTTGAGCTTTACATTCCCTAACTAATCAAATTATGACCTAGCCAGACCCTAGCTGCCCCCTCCCCGTGACCCCCTAAGCCAAGGCCCGAACCCCACAGGGGGTGCCCTTAGCTAGCGGTAATTTAGTTTGTAAGCTCTGGCTCGAGGCTTTAAATTCATTTGAAATCATCACCACAGGATAGTCCGGTTGAGCAGTCACGAAACTTCTAGTGTTGAAATGCCAGTGGCCACGTCAAACACAAAAAATCCTGCTTACATCATGTAGGTTTGATCCGAACCATCGCAGATGGCACACTACATGCGAGCCATACCGTGTAGTTTTGAAGAGTCGTGCGCTTTGGTCCGATCCGGCGGTTATGTGCACTTAGCTTTATATTACAGTGTAGGTCTTGCAAAGTGTGAGAACTTTGGTAGTACCGTAAGTTTTTTCAATAAAGTTTAAAACTTACATTACAGACGTTTTTCGGTACCGTTATAAATCCTGCGCAGAAGTTTGAACGGGTTACCAAATGCCTGCGGACAGAATAAACAAGGCTGTAGGTCATTATATTCCTACCTACTTAATAAGTTACTCCGATTAAATCTTTCTGCGTTTAGGTACCAACATTTACCAAGTAGCTGTTGAATAAACATGTAAGTAGGTACGAAACTGTATAACAGGTCAGATTAGATTAGATAAAAGATTTGAAAAGAAAACTAAGCAGCCTTTTCACATGATCCCTACCTTCCGTAAATCTCTTGACAATCTGATGTGTCATATACTGGAAGCGTGACTTTTTGCAGCAGAACTTGTCCTCCAGCGCCATCAATACCCTGTGAATAAAGCAATACAATACGGTGTTATTAGTGAGGATGTTTTGGCAATTTAATGACATTCACAGAGGGCAGTTGGTTATCATTGAGATTTGTTCGTGAAATTGTAGCGATGAAACAAGATCGTTTGATCGATTTTAACCACAGGCTAGGAAAACCAAGTCCTTCTAGTTGTTATGGTTAAAGTTTCGATTAACTTCACCAAACTAACTACGTTAAATTAAATCTCCATGTTTTATCAATAAGTCCCTGGAGAGTTAAGGCTGTTAAGATTCTCTCGCAGACAGGCGCGAAGCGATGCTGGTAGAACAATTTCCATGAAGTTTCCATGAAATTGTTCTCTGCGAGAGCCTTTTAAGCCTCGTATCCACTAGGCAACAATTGACGCGCAAAACGTGACGCTCAACATGTTCGGCAGCGCTGCACTACAGCGCACGACGTTGTCAGCTGGCGCCAACATGACGAGCAGCTTGTTGTTTATTTCCGTGCAACATGTAGTTGAGCGCAGGGGGAGCACGCTTAGAACTAAGCAACGTTTGACAGGTCGTAGCGACATTTTTAATTAAATTACCTAGTATTTTCAAACCCACCAGCGTGGTTTTTTTCTTTTTGATAGATTTTTAATAACGAGCAGCGCTGTAATCAACACTAGTTTCTCTGGAGACATGTTGTCGACGACTGATCATGCGTAGACAGACAACGTTGACATAAAACGGTTCCGAGCTGACTTTTAAAGGTAAAGCCACATGACGCGCGACAAATGTTGCCTAGTGGATACGAGGCTTAAGAAAACGATTTTGACGGCACTTCTACATCCTATTGATTACCTGGCTGTGACTTGCTTATACCTAACCATTAACAGTCCAGCTACATCTAACAATCAAGCACGGAACACACCTATATATCTATTAAAAAGAAACAACCACCCCTTACCAGAACAGAACCCCATCCAAGGAAGGTGATTTGATTATCAACGGGCACAACGCGATCCCTCGCGAAGTTTATCTTTTCAGTGCTAGGGTATTTTCTTCCCAAGGTCAGGTTTTTATGAAGCTTTAGCACAGCGTAGTTGAACTCCAGGGTTTCCGGCTTGTAGTTCGGATGAAAGAAGATCTCGGACACGCGCAGCAACTCGCCTCCTGAAGTGGCGTTTGTGGAACCAACTCTTACTGTTAGCATCTTCACGTATTCTCGGAAGAATCGGTTGTTGTATTGGCTGTATATAAGAATATTTGTATAGGTTTAACGAAGTTCTTTGTGAAGGAGAGGAGCCAAGCATTCGGAGCAAAAGTGGAGACGAGCGGACTGGTGAGGAGATATGAATGATTGACCAATCACAGTCACAGATAGACGAGTGACGCGACGCGATGAATCAGTCACTGTGATTGATTAATTCCCTCACGACTCTTCTCTTCGCTATTCTCCTTTTGAAACTGCGCCTACAAATATAGATATTATGTTTGAAGGATGCTGGGTGCCGGACGTGGTCCAAAGTATAAGCACATGACCGTACAGTCACATTATCATTCCAACCTAACTTTACTTCCGGGATGGCAATTCCATCACCACGACACTTTGTAGAACCAGAAGCATCGATGATGCCCATAGACGGCAGAATTGACCATAACCATAATTTACCCACTTATTTTTCTCTATTAACCACTTACTTACACAATACCGTTCAAACAAAACTGTTAACTCACAGTTGCAAGCAATGTGCGGCAGTGAGCACCCTGTCCCTGTCGATGATGGCGGCTCCACACCAGAGCTCGTTGTTCACTAGGAGAGCAGCCATGTAAGGGAACTCCTCGATGGTAGCCACCTCATCCGGGTTGTAAATGCGGCGGTAACGACGGTCCAGGACTACGCGCTTAGTCGTTGTCGTGGTGGACTGTGTTGCTGGGAGATAAGGTTGGTTTTTAAATGTTTGTTTAAGGTTTATATGTATGAATTGTTGCTGGGGAGTTTGTTTCGGCTCTTCTTCTTCTCAGCCAAAACACTAGGAAGTGCTGAAGGGTGAGGCGTGTTGCTGGACTTTCTCATGTATTTACAGGGTCGAATGTGAGCCAATTTTTAAGGGTTCGCCCGTATCTTTGTGGTCCCTTCAGTCAATTCAAATTGATCTTAAGCTTGTAGGGTATTTTTGAACCGGTACTGTCCGACTACGGGTGTGACCCGCAAGTTTAAACCGCAATCTGTCCGTATCAGGCTGATAAAACCAAATAGTAAACCGAATGTTGAGTTTGTAACTAACAGGCACCATAATTCGCCAGTTATATTTAAGTCTCATATAATAGGGGCCGAGCCTATTACCATTAACCGGGCTCAGATCCACACGCTATGGCTGCTACTGAAAAATTCCTAATGCAGATCCTAATAACACTTTGTCCGACCCGGGACCTAAGGCTCAGTAGTCGCAATTGCCACCACTAGACATCTTGCAACCAATATCGCACAATAAATATCGAAACAAAAACCTTACTGATTTCAGAAGTAGCAGTTTCAGTGGCTTCCATCTCCCGACGGTTGGGGTTGTACTCTATGGATAATCCTGCGTACCGTCTCTTGTTACCCATTTTATTGTCGTTGTCAATCAAATTCTCCCCAAGCTCTTTCATCAACAAACCTTGATTAAACACAGTGAATGTAAAAACATGATGGATGACCATATACGACAAAAAAAGGAATATGTTAGGATGGTACGGTCAGCAGCAAAAGTCGCTTTACATAACCAAAATTATAAGACGTCTTTGTTTTAGAACGATCCATATTAACAGACTGGAGTAAAAGATATAACAATATTTTCATCAATGGTTACACAAATTCGCAAAACAATATAACATCAGATCACACTGACCAGCACAAAACTTGGTGTAATATTTATAAGTGTGAACCGACTTTTGATGCTGACTGTACTATCTTAGTATATCGTTATTTTCTCCTTTATCTTTTGCCCAAGATAAAGGAGATCACCCAGATTGGGCTCATTTAATAAATCCTGGAAATATTTCCTGACACAGGATTTCTCGCGATTGTGGAGTCTTGCCATTTATGGTTAATATTTATAAGTGTTAACCGACTTTTGATGCTGATTGTACCAGGTGGAGTTCTGTATTTTCTGCTTACCCCAACAAGAAAAATGCGTGATTATTTGTATGTGTGAAAAAAAAAGAAATCCGCTGCTACGAAGCAGCTCACGGCTCAGCTACGTACTATAGATAGCATTGTTTTCTATGAAAGTGTGCGGAAAAATTGTGACATATGGTCACGTTACGCACGGATGTCTTCTTGGAAAACAAATTAACTGCACAGCTAGCGAGCCAAACCTCTCCGTGCACCTCAACCAACGTACTTATTCGTATCACTCCTATAGTGTATTCTCGTTTGAACAAAGCCTCATGAAAAAGGGGAGCATAGTAGCCATCACCGCACATCCAAACCCCCGGTCGCTATAGACAACCCGCTGAAAAACGCCGAAGAAATGTTTTTTTCTTAAGTCTTTTTTATTGATTCTAGCTTTCAAGAGTTGCAGCGGTTTGGGAATAGCGTGACGGGCTCGTCCCAAAAAAAAGTCTGTTATGTTCATCCCTAGTCACTTTTATGGGCAGTTTTTTATTTAAATCCTCTTCTTTTATCGACTAATCATTCCCTACCTGTCGTACATTATGTTGTGGGCTTACCTTCTTCCGACAAATCATCGAGAGTATATTCCACGTGTGGCGACGCGTACGCCATTGAATTCGTTACTACAAGAAGTATAATGGTCGCCATTTTCCCACATGGCCACCCCGCCATTTTGTTTTTTGAATCTGTAAAACACTTAAACGAAAATAAGTTTCAAATAGATATAATAAATAATCCTATGAAAGTAAAGATCAATAAAAAGGATTGTGTGGTTTTGTGAAACCACGGTAAAAGTGAACCTTTTTTTCACACTATAGACATTTAATTAATTTTTTTTGGAATAATATTCCATTAAGAGTATAAAACGCGGAGTAGGCATAATTAAAAGGCGCTCTGACGAGCGCCGAGCGTCACGCGACATGCAAAACACAAATGAAAAAGTTTGAGACGATGTAATAAAAGTTTCACTTTAAAAAAATAGTTCGACCTAGGAATCGAATTCAGGACTCTATTATGGGTAGTTGGACTTGAGTTGAGACCAGTAAGTGTATGATAATATTGAATGTGGAATAGAGTGCTTTAATTATTATGGGACTTCTCGCGACCACGGCTTGTCGCATGCATGACCGACTGCTATTCCAACAAAACTGGTCGGCCGTTCGGTAGTGCGACCAAATTTTCTTCCTATTCAAAGCATCTGCGACAAAACGTCATGGTCGTGACCGTGAAGTGCGAAAGATCCCTTAGAGAAAGTTTAATGAAATATATTAGTCTGTAGTATGTAAGTACTAAGAAGCATTTAAGGTGCAATAATAGGTACCAATCGCATAACTAGGTACTAGGTAGGTATGCAAGTAATTAGGACATAACTAAATTCTTAACGGATTTGTTTGTAATTTGAGTAACGTATTTAATACAATCACGTAAAGTACTCGTTATTACTACATTGAAGCGAATGCTTGTATCCTGTTTCCTTTCAATGTTTCCGTTTTAGTTTCAATTTAGTGGATTTCTAAACACGCGCTGAAGACAGAACATGTAGCTGTACTGTAAGTATGTTACCTAATGTATCTTTCAGGGTTTCTTTAAATTAATTAATTAAGTTATAAAACATACCTAAAACCCACTAGCAGTCATTTGTACAACCTACACGGAAACTGTTTCACGAAGAAAACTCAATTTCCAATTTCAAAACACTTTGCAATTTCCACATGCAATAAAAAAAAACAAATAACAGGGCTTATGAAAAATTTTATTACAATATTTACACGAAAACTGTGACAAGAAAAATATTACTATATACAAAAATAAACGATGGACGTCCAAGTTTTTACACGTGGCAACATTTTATAACAGAACGAGAATTCTTTTTTTGAAGAAAATAATTTCGTGTCTTTGGTTTAATGCCATCCTTTGCCGTAGCCGTAGCCACCCCAGCCTCCGAGGGATGAGCCCCATCCGTGACCTCCCCAGCCGATGCTGACCGGGGCTGCGATGACAGGGGTGCGGATAATGGGTGCGGTGTAGATGGGGGCGGAGACAACGTGGCGGACGACTGGGGCTGAGACCACCACGTGCGGGATCGTCACTCCGTGGTTGATGTGGCTTGAGCTAACGGAGTACGATGGGAGCACGATGGGAGAGGCTGGTGATAAGAGAATGCTTGTTAAATTCGGAATCTTTGGCTCTGTGGATTGGTCTGTCTTTGTGGCGATTTGGGACGAAAACACAATAGGTAGTAAGGGGCAAATACGATGCGGCAACGCATGGAACTGCGACGTACTTTTTGTTATGATGTCTATGGCTCAAACTGCCTCTTTATAGAAGGGATTCGGCCGTAAATCCGCCTCGTGAGCCCAATACGGATTTATAGAGTAGATTTCACGTATCATGTTTTTCGTTTCTGGGTCATACTGGTTTCGCTGCGATATTTTCCTTCACTGTTTTTAGAGCTGAGGTTATGAAATAAATTAGAGCGCAAGTGTGCTGATCAATGCTCGTATCTTCTCTTAATGAGAAGAGGCCTATTTCCAGCTGTGGGGCAGTAATAGTCTGGTATTAGCATTACCGCACCGGTCCCCGCAAATCTTAAGTCATGCCACCACTACCTCACGTTGTTTTTTCGCCCATCACTCAATAAAGACAGACAAAAAGCGTATATAGGCGAAGTCTGCAGATATTTTTAGCTTAGTCTGCAGAGTTGGTAAAGTAGTGTATTTAACTTTGCGTAGTGTCTTATTACTTATGTAAGCGTCATTGAAGGGAAAGCAATATGCAACTTTTCAATAAATTAATCAACATATTGTGTAGACGTAGATAAATGTATTAAACTATACAAAGTGGAACGCAACGCTAAAACGGTAACCACGTACGTACTCAGACATGCTGAACGACATAGAAATTTTATATCAGTGACAGAAAAAAACTGCTGCTCCATATTTTGACCGTGTAGGTATTGCAGTTTTGTAGGAAAAAGCTGTGTTAATTTTGATGAACTGAATACGCGGTAATATTCGCGTCGGTGTTCCACCCTGGATAAATTAATCGGCCTATCATGTTCCTACTGCTGAGGGAGTGTGTCAAGGGGTTGGCAGATGTCACACATTTTCGAACTTTCGACTCTTAGATGTCTGTCTGTCTGCCGATTTGCCCACAATGTTTTTCTTCAAAGTTTTGAGAGCAGTAATGATTAAATATTGTACACAAAGAAAACCTACGACTACAATACGTTAGATAATAACGAATGTGAAAGTGTAAGGGCAAGCAAAATGAACTTCTGCTTACCTTAACGGAATTTTCTATGCATGGACTTGGATTTAGTGTTCAAATAGTGTCTATAATTAAATGAGGAGTTACCGAGGCCCAGTCCCAGCGATGGGACAGGGTTGGCCACCGCCAAGCCGATCAGGGCGAGAACTAATGCCACCTGTGGACAGAAAACACCACTATTAAAATATACGTTTTATAACCACAGTACGGAAACTGCTGGAAAATTCGGAAATAATTCTATCAAGAAACTTTTACAGTGCTACAGCACTGTAAAAGCACTGGAAAAACTACATTAGGGTGACATAACATAACGCCTGTAACTCCCGAAGGGTTAGTCAGAGATGTACTCCAACATTTTACCAGTTATGTTTACATTCTATGTAATGGGCGAGCCTATTGCCATCAACCGGATACAAATCCAGCCTCCGTGGCTGCTACTGAGAAATTCCCGATTGTAAACGCAATAACACCCGGGAATCGAACCCGGGACCTAATGCTTAGTAGTCACGATTGCGACCAATAGACCAATGAGGCAGACATTTAGGTGACGATTTTTGAAAACCAGTACAGGCGCAATATCCTCACTACAACGTTGAAAGGGTCAATGAAATTTTAGCAGGATACGTGCGTCCTTGATTTTCAAAAGAAATTTAGAATACAGGCTGCCACTCTTTCAATAAAATCGATGTGACATGCATTAAAAAAAACATATTTCTGGATTCTATTTTCAAAAACAAAACCGTACTACTTACCGCACACTTCATGTTTGTCTATTTTCAGGTTTTCAATAAAATGTAAACTGAGGTAAATAGGATTAGCATTGCCCTTATATACCGTGTGTAGTCTACACGCATCACTGGCCTCACACACATCCTGCGACGGGAAGCTTTGCATCACTATGTATGCATTATACATTAGTTATGACCTGCCCTTTCGACAGTGCTACTGTTTTTCTGTTAGAGTAAAAAAAGTGTTTGGAGCTAGAGGCATCATAGATATCCCATCAAATTATTTTTTTCCGGGGAAATTATCCTGAAAATATCTTTTTTATTTTTTTTTATTTTTTTCCAAAATGCTTAATATATATAATAACAGTTGATTTTTACACACAACGCAAACCTCTCAGGGTTTATCTGTGTGTGCGAGCCGTTCATTGATAAACATAATTTAGCAGACATTGATGTTTCTTCAACAACAACAAATCAAAACGCTTCCTTAGGCAAGGCAGGCCGTTGTGTAAAGAAGCGCTTCGATTTATACTTATAGCTTTTCGAACTCGTGTTATATAACGTTTGTAAGTCTTCTTGAAGTTTATTAATAAAGTAAGGTATTAAATATTCTGCAACCCTCATTCCGTACACATTGTTGGCTTTTGGTAGAATGTATTTATTTTTAAACGTAATAGATCTCAGAAAGTCGGGTCTTGTTTTTTCGGTTAGCAGCTCGGGCCTATTGACTTCAGCAAGGGTGAAAAATTCAACTTTATTGAACACATTCATAACATTACAGTATTTAAACAGGTCGTTATCGTTGTTTTTAAATTTATTTTTTATATGTTTAGGTATAATGACTTTTAATATTCTTAATTGTAATTTATAAATATCTAGTAAGTATGTATGGTAAGTTCTCCCATAGCTGCTGAGACCGTAGTTGATAACCGAGTCTGCCAAGGCCATGTATAACATTCTTTTCACTTCAGTAGCTCAAACATGTAGTTTTGCTGCCTGAAATCAGTGAGCAAAATGCGATTTTGCTCACTGAGTGAGACAAAGTAACTTTTTAATTATTTTTTTCAGAAAGCCCCGAATATCTTATTCAGCCTTGGGTTAATCATACAATTCGAAACATTCACACTCTATCTCTTTCCCGCCCATTAGAAAGAGAGAGAGACAAAGACCAGCCCTTTCGAAGTTCCGTTTTTGAATTCGAACACGTTCGGAATTTCGTACTAACTAAAGAGATTTTGCAAAAATGTCTTTTAATGCAATTTATTGAATTTTTAACTTATTGTTGTATTTAAACGAAAATAAGTATTTACTGCAAATAAAACTGATATTTAACCTGTAAATATTTATTTCTAGTTTCAATAATGTTACGTAATATATTTTGAATAATAAAATATCATGGGTGCTATTTCCGAACACGCCTTAATTTAAATAAAAGAGCGGGAGTAAAATTTCGTGGCTGGCGTAAAGAGTTGAATATGTTAAAAATATTAAAATAATCGTAAAATATGAGTGGAACTAGTGACAAGAACAGTATTGTAACACGGGAGAGTTAAAACAAACAAGACAGTTATTAATGCAGAATTAAGTTTCCTACCTGAGAAGTCTCGCAAGAAATATCTGAAAGCATACCATGTCTTCAACGAGACTTACAAAGGGCGCAAGCAGTTTTTCGGAGACGGTGTTGCTATCTTATTTTTTAGATTTATCACAGACGAGGTGATCATCTATAGTGTTAATTATTTTGATTCACAATAAATAGTTATTTCAATCAATTCCTGTTTATTATTTTATCTCCTAAAGTGTTCTCGCTACTGAAGTGAAAAGTTATGTGTGTTACACGAGAGCAAAGTTTTTTGCATCTCGTGCCTTTGAATCCCTCGCCACGCTCAGGATTCAGCTTTAGAATCACTCGCTACGCTCGTGATTCAATCGTTGAATCCTTCGCTTGCTCAGGATTCAAAATCAGCACTCGCAGCAAAAAACGACTTTGCTCTCTTGTTGCACAAATAACTATAGCGTTTTATAAGGCAATTTATACTTAAGAATGCTAAGTTTACCTATAATACCTATAATATAATAACCCCCGCTGGGTAAGGTGTGTCAACTTCATAAGATGAGGCCTTGAAATCCACGACGGATTCAGCAAAGGTGTATCACGTCCACACATTAGATTATTCAGAGATACAAAACTACGATGTCACAAAATTATTGAAGTTTTCTCTAGTTACACCCACAATAAAAAAGTATTTTTTAATGTCACGTTCTTAATGTTATAAAGAACTTAACTTTAGATACCTCCATGACCCTGTATTATTTAATGCACCCATCGGCACAATGTTTTGAGTCCGTTACTTTGTGTTCTACTGTAAAACGTAATTTTACACCCCAAAAATAATCGTTTACCGTGCATTAATTTCTGCATAGGGTTTACTAAGTTTGATCTACAGAATGCTTGGTTGACTTGGCTTCGTGAAGGGAAGATTTACACCTTGTATGTTTTAATTTGACCCCATGTCTGGTGGCCGATCTAAACCGTGTCTATGGTTAGTTGAAAAAGCGATGTGTGTGAAGAAGTAAAACAAATTTTCTCATCCATCATTATAAGGTAAGATCAGCAGCAAAAGTCGCTGAATATATCCAAAATTATAAGGCGTCTTAGTTTTAGAACGATCCATATTAACAGACTGGAGTAAAAGACATAACAGTATATTCATCAATGGTTACACAAATTCGCAAAACAATATAACATCAGATCACACTGACCAGCACAAAACTTGGTGTAATATTTATAAGTGTGAACCGACTTTTGATGCTGACTGTACTATCTTAGTATATCGTTATTTTCTCCTTTATCTTTTGGCCAAGATAAAGGAGATCACCCAGATTGGGGGAAATATTCCCTGACACTGGATTTCTCGCAATTGTGGAGTCTTGCAATTTATGGTTATCATTATCTAATACTAATAATAAAGCTGAAGAGTTTGTTTGTTTGCTTGAACGCGCTAATCTCAGGAAGTCAGTACTTCCCGAGATTAGCGCGTTCAAGCAAACAAAAAAACCAGTGTCCAATTAGATTTTTTTATTTTAGTGATATAATATCCATTTATCGAGGAAGGCTATAAGCTATATATCATCACGCTTCGATCCATATGAGCGGAGCAACAATGAAAAATGTTGCGAAAACGGGGAAAATGTGACGCAGACGAAGTTGCGCGGGACAGCTAGATATTCATAAAACTCGGGTATAGAATTTGGGTGGCATAATGAAAAATGTTTAAATATCTATTTGGCGATTCGTTGGGCTGAGAAAAAAAGTTACATTAGCCCAATCTGGTTGAGTGACTTCTCGGTGAATTGAGTTATGACTTAGATGTAATAATAAAAAATGTGTAGTATGTTCAGCTCTATTCAAATAATAAGTTTACATTTGTTGGCCAGAAAAAAAAATAGCCCCATCTAGATGATCTCAGATATTTTGTGGTCGAATAACTTCTCGGTGAATTGACTTACAACTTAGGTGTAATAATAAAAAAAAATGTGTATTTTTAAATTAGCCCAAAAATTTATGGAGGCTGGGTGATGCCCTAACATAACATTCTTTCTTATTATGTACAAAATTTTTATCAACTTATTTATTTCAAGAGTTTGTGAATGTTGTTTAGTATGACTTATCTTGTACAAAATCATCCAATCTTCACTGATTTTGCGAGGATGTAAAAGTTATGTCATATATCAGCCACCTATCTCAATGAGGTGCCATTTTTTAATATCTTCATATGCCTTCATGACATCGTTTATGTCTCCAAAGACCGTGTCTTTGGCATCTAAAACAAAAAAAAAACAACGTTTGAAACAAGCCATTTTTGTCTACAGTCCTTTTGCAACGACAGGAGAAGAAGATGCCATAAGTACATAAGGCACCGGCAAAGAACGCGTGGCCCTACTACGCTACGCGCTACGACACGTACGTGCTACGGCTACACGCTACGTGTTATGCGAACCACGTGCTACGCATTTTACCAATGGCCAATTTCACTGATAGAAAAATATTAAAATGCAATCAATGAGACATTGAGGATGGAGGTTATCGCTTATCATACTATATCAGATAATATTCTGATTTCACATCTGCGTAACATCACGCTTGCATTTCCCAAAGAGGTAAGTAGGGGTTTATAGAACACGTGCATTTCGACAGTTGATTTGTTCATATATTCTATCGCCATCAAAACAATAAAAACGAATCAATTAGAATGGTAATGAGGCGCACATTACTTACTAATCCGTTCGGTTTTTTAATCGTAGGAACTAATACATTATTATAGAATTGCACTATAGGATTACATTAATTACTAACGTCTTGACTGCGTAATTAAACTTTGATGTTTTATAAGTAAGCTAGCTAGTCCTGGCTAGTAAGTTTTTGATCTTTTTCAGTCTTTACAGGTAGTCAGTCTCACCAGAGGGGTATATTATCGTATTATTCAGTACTAACTGGGTTATGAAGGTCAGATAGGCAGTAGCTCCATGTAAAATACTGGTATTGCTGCATGCGGCAAGACTAGAAGCCGACCCCAATTAATTTAGGAAAAACCGGCAAAGTGCGAGTCGGACACGCGCAGGAAAGGTTCCGGTCTATTATTTGTAAAAAAAACGAGCAAAAAAACTAACTTTTTTGTATGGGAGCCCCCTTAAATATTTATTTTATTCTGTTTTTCGTATTTGTTGTTATAGCATCAACAGAAATACATAATCTGTAGAAATTTCAACTGGCTAACTATCACGGAGGATATAAAAGGAGGTCCCTATATGTAAAATTTACTGTAAATGCTGTACAAGTTTCTGCAATAAACTTTTTTTTTAAATCACGATTCATGAGATAAAGCCTGGTGACAGACGGACGGACGGACAGCGAAGTCTCAGTAATAGGGTCCCGTTTAACCCTTTGGGTACGAATCCCTAAAAAAAGGCTAGGCAGGTGATGATGTTTATAAGTGAAGGAGAACGAATGAGGACGAGTATGTTAGGGTCGGCTTCCACTCTAACCAGATGCAGCTGAGTACCTGTATTTTACATGAAGCGACTGTGTATCTGATACTCCTCCACAACCCAGTCAGGACTGAGTATTACGATACCTAATGGTAAGACTGGTTGTCTATCCACAAATGATAGCTGGGACCAACGGTTTAACGTGCTTTCCAAGGCACGGAGGAAACTCGGTATGTAATCAATGGTCACCCATCCACTTAACAGGCTTAACCTTGAAGATCGACCCGTGCGGCTGTTATTATTTAGCCACTTCACATTGCTGCTTGATTACCAATAACATAAAACGTACTCTACTAAGTTACAATAACTGCCAAAGTACTCCCTGACCTCGTTGTTTGTGGCTGAGCAAGAAGTCGTTAACATTGCATCATGGAGTAATTAATATGTTCATATCCTCCGTTTTATACC
Organism: Cerastis leucographa; assembly: GCA_963082945.1. Lineage (NCBI taxonomy): Eukaryota > Metazoa > Arthropoda > Insecta > Lepidoptera > Noctuidae > Cerastis > Cerastis leucographa. The sequence goes on from OY720355.1 coordinate 20,807,373, forward strand.
TTGTTTCTCTCTGAAAAATAAGTGTAACATGAGCTTAATTATCCTGTTTCGTTCCCATTCCCACAGCTGGGACATGTGTTTTATTTATTTATGTACACACAAAACGCTTAAACACTTAACAGGACAATAGATACAAGAGCACAAAGGTAGGTACCGCTTATTTCAAAAGAAATTTCTTCCAGCAGACCTGCATTTTTACCTGTGACCTTTATCTGTGAGGGTGTAGATCTGCGTGACATTCGATCGTTTGTTCGTGGGAAGGGTGGTGGTTTGAGTAAGAAACCATTGGGGTTATTTAAACATTTTATGTACGTCAAACTCGGATATAACCACAAAATACACCAGCCAATGTGCTATGTTTTGATACATTTCTATGCCAGCTATTTGCCTAACTTTTATTTGTAACAGGCATGAGAATTTGTGGCTAACAAGTGAGATTGAGTGTTAACAGTGATGGTTATCGGAATATTTTCTCCGAAATGGTGTAACACAACATGGTGTGACTGAACGCGAACCTTTTGTTACCACTAGTACCATTAACGGTTCGGGCGGGTTCGGAGGTGTGTTATAAATTTGACGAGTGTATCTGTGTGTCTGTCTGTGGCATCGTAGCTCCTAAACGAAAGAACCGATTTTTATAAAATTGGTTTCGTTTGAAAGGTGTTTTAATCGAGAGTGTTTTTAGCTATGTTTCGAGAAAATCTGCTTAGCTGTTTGAAGATCATCACCTCTTTTCTAGTTGGATATAAACAACATCCACAGGTCTATTCGATTTGAAATTTGTCACTCGTCACCATAGGCCTCGCCAGGGTGACGGGGCAGGTTCTGTTTAGTTTTAAGTTTTTAATTTTTTGTTGTGTGCACTTGTGGCATGTGCCAAGTAAATATATTTTCTTTCTTTTGCTTTTTTCTGCAGCAGCCGCCCCAGTGCAACTCACCGCGCTGGAAAGATGTGATGGCGCAAGAATGTTGGCGCAAGTCGTATCCTACCCCACTTCCATGGCATTATAGTCATACCATCTGGTCTATTCCCATCGACGCGTGCCAAGCCATTGGGTTCTAAGACAGCTGGCACACCGGCGCAGGCGGTGGCAAGAGCACGCTGCACGACGTATGAGATCATTAAAGCTAGCGTGCCACGCAAATAATCTGATAATAATGGAACTAATTTTGATTTTGTTATCACTAGATCCACATTATTATTTTGGGCACGGGCATTCACGAGGATTACCCCAAACTTAGAAAGGACAGTTGACAGGATTATTGCCCAGTTTTCCAGAGTTCAGTAGCTACCAAAAATAAAAACTACTATGCTCCATCTTGTGTGGCTGACACCTGCTCTGCAGACGTTCATGTAAGTAATTTTGAGCAAAATACCTGAGACATAAGGCCTCCACTTCCTTCCTTTTTTGTATGTAGGTACTTCTTCTTCCCAGCTAAAACACTAGGAAGTGGCGAAGGGCGGGCGTTTTGGGGGACTGTCTCTTGTAATTTTGACGTTCAAAAAGTGCTGATTATCAGCCTAGTTTGAATAAATGACTTTTGATTTTGATTTTGATTTTGGTATAGTACGTGTACGTGTGTGGGTAATGGGTGTAGTGTATGTAGATATCAATATATCTCACTACAAACCGATTACAGTATTGTAACGTTGCCTCGGGCGCGCACGTCGCTCGGTTGTTAATACCGGTCCGAGTAGTGGGGGGCAGTCGTTGTCGGACTGTCGGCCTGTGCGGTGGTGCGTTGGCGAGTCAACTATAGTGTAACTATCAGTGGATAAATGTGCATATTTTACATTGGCGACGAGGATAAAACCGTAAGTTTTATATTTTTATAAAAAAAAAGAAAAAAAAAAGTACACTCCTACAGGGAGATAACTAATCATATTTTGGAAAGAAAAATTCAAATTACCATTACACTTCAAAAATCAAATTATGAATACACCATGTAAATCACCTCATCACCAACCCGTCAACCAAGCATTCAGTACGTAAACTAAGTAACTTTACGCAAAAATTATTGCTGGGAAACGACTTTATTGTCAAATTGTTTTGTGGTAGAACTCAATGTAACACACTCAAAACATTGTGCTGATGGACGGATTGAATAGTACGGGGGTCGTGGAGGTGTTTAAAGTAAAAATATTACATTAAAAACTTGTATTTAAAGAAAAATACTTGTCAAAAAGTTGGAACTTTGACCCCTAATATCTCCGTAACTAGAAAGTTCCCAGGTATGGTGTAGAACAAAAAAATGATTGCAATGACAGGGAGAACCAGTGCCTTTCGGCTTGGTTAAGAGGTGTATTACACCCTTTATAATACGTTAGAATCTGTCATTGGACATAACTGTTAATAAATAATTTTTGTAAAGGCTAAAACAAAAGGTGGTTCCTTAATGTATTGATTTGCAACTAATTAAATGCTATCTTGGTTGTTAAGGAAAAAACATACTGATTAAATTATTTAACATAACACTACGCCTGTGTTCCCCAAGGGGGTAGGCAGAGATGTGTGTTACAACCACGTTTCACCAATAACGTTGCGCATGCCTGTTGCCATTAACCAGACGCCAACTCGGACTCAGGTCTGTTATTGGGAGGTTCCTAATGGAGAAACTCGGTGACACTGCCCGACCTGGGAGTCGAACCAAGGACCCCATGTTTGATTATTTGATTTATACTACAGGATTAGTTCTAAAATAATAAATCGAATAGCAGTAGAATATCTCTACTGGTCATTAAATTGACAAGTCATCAAAGAACGTCGGTAATAGCAGTAGAATATTCCTACTGGTCATTAAATTTAAAAGTCATCAAAGAACGACGGTAATAGCAGTAGAATATTTCTGCTGGTCATTAAATTGAAAAGTCGTCAAATAACGACGGTAATAGCAGTAGAATATTTCTGCTGGTCATTAAATTGAAAAGTCGTCAAATAACGACGGTAATAGCAGTAGAATATTTCTGCTGGTCATTAAATTGAAAAGTCGTCAAATAACGACGGTAATAGCAGTAGAATATTTCTACTGGTCATTAAATTGAAAAGTCATCAGAAAATGACGGTTATAGCAGTAGAATATATATACATACTGGTCATTAAATTGATAAGTCAAAAAATGTGGTCAGCAGGTAGTGGTACTATTGATGTACATACTGGTCATTAAATTGACAAATATTTTAACGGTGCAGCAGGAACGAGATGGGAACACTGGAAGCAGGTACTGTTGATCTACCTGGAAGTTGCTGGAATAGAGAGTAGTGCGAAGAAACGCGCTTCGTTTTGTTGGACTAGAATTGCAGGAAATATTCTATAATATACCAGATGCGAATGTTTCACCAGCAGATGAAGTGGACGTCTTCGCAGTGGTTATAACCAAACTCGACGCATACTTTCTACCTAAACAAAGTAAGATAATATATGAACGTCACCTTTTTCGTTTGATAAAACAAGAAGCAAATAAAAGTTTGAAAAAATCCTAGTATGGCTTAAACACCAAGCAGAAAAATGTCAGTTTAAGGGCAAAGACGATCATATAATCGATCAAATTACAGAAAAGTGTTCTAAAGAGCTTAGAAAGAGAATTCTACAAACAGGAAGCACAATAACACTGACAAATATAATTGTTGAAGCAAATACTCTTGGAGCTGTAAGTCGATAAATAGAAGAATTCGGAGGAAGCAGCACATCAACTGAGAACATAAACAGAGTGGAGAGAATAAAAGAAAATATGAGGGAAACAACAACAAACAAAACCTGGGACAATATGAAATAAAATAAGGTACAGGTTCGTAACCAAACAAACAGCTGCAACAAGACTTTTTATGGTTACACAAGTAACCTTCAACCTAAAGGGTCCATTTGACGCAAAAATAAAAAATCGCAGATAGATCAGAAAATGCAACTTTTTACGTCATCGCTGATGGAACTAGAGATCTGCTTGAGAAAGAAACTGCCATGGCTATGGGTGTTCTTAAAATCGAATTAGAAATCGACCAAAAGGAAATAAAGAGTTTCCTAAATTCAAGGATCTTTTAGTGGAGGTACCAATCGATGAGAAAGTACAGCCAATTTCTCAACCATTAAGAAGGATCCCCATACCACTGGAAGAAAAAGTTGAAATCATAATAAAAGAACTGTTGGAGAAAGAATTATTGAAGAAGTTCAAGGATCCTCAAGATCGTATCACCAATATTGCCGGTTTTGAAAAATACTGGAGATGTCCGCATTTGCGTAGATATGAGGCGGGCTAATAGAGCAATTTTACGCGAAAATCACCCATTGCCCACTATGGACAAGCTACTACCAAAAATAAAAAGTGCAAAGTAATTTGCAAAACTGGACATCAAAGATGCTTTTCACCAGATTGAATTACATCCCGATTCTCGGCACATTACAACATTTATTACAAGTAAAGGTCTATTCAGATACAAAAGACTAATGTTTGGAATATCCTAAGCCTCGGAAATTTTTCAAAAAACCCTGGAACGAATGTTATTGGGATGTAATGGCACTATTAATTTTATGGGAAGGATTTGGAAGAACATGATCGAAGATTAGAAACAGTAATGAAAACTTTAGGAGAAAATAATGTAGTACTGAGAAAAGACAAGTGCATATTCAGGGAAGAAAAGGTTCAATTTTTAGGACACGAATTATCACACAGAGGTGTAAAACCATTAGATAAGTACGTGACAACTATTCAATAATTTCGTCCACCTATGAATATAGGTGAGCTTTCAGAACTTCTTGGGATTAATCAATTATGTTGGAAAATGGATTCCAAATTTGGCAACAACTACTGAACCATTGAAAGAACTGCTTAGGAAGAAATAGAGCAAAACCACAGAATTAAAAAATCTTTGTGGCAGTAAACAGGAATTTGCATTTAACAAATTAAAATTGACCCTGTCTAATATTCCTACTCCAGGATACTATGACGTCAAAGATCGGACTATAGTAATAGCAGATGCTAGTCCGGTAGGACTAGGAGGAGTATAAGTTCAAATTAATGATCATGGACCTCGCATTGTAGCGTATGGTCACCGGACACTAACAGACTGTGAAAGGCGATATTACCAGACAGAAAAAGAAGCTTTAGCTTTGGTCGGGGCGGTGGAACATTTTTATGTTTTTCTGTTTGGAAAAGAGTTTGAATTAGTGACCGACCATAAACCACTCGAGGTTATATTCGGTCCTAAATCAAAATCATGTGCAAGGATAGAAAGGTGGATACTACGTCTTCAAGCATATACATTAAAAGTAACATACAGGCCTGGCAATGAAAATGTAGCAGATAGTTTATCAAGATTGTGCAAATTAAATAAAACTTCACAAGACAAGTCGGAAAACTATATACACCAAGTTGTTGAAGGAAACAGGCCAATAGCAGTATCACTGGAAGAAATTATGGAGGCATTAAAGCAAGACACGGAAATATTAAAAATAAGGGAAGGCCTTTATAACAACAAATGGGATGAAGAGGTAAAAAATTACAAAATCTTACAAAACGAATTATGCTTTTACGAAGGAGTTTTATTGAGAGGCACTAGAATTGTAATTCCGAAAAAAAAAAAAAAAATTGCAGTCACGTTCTGACAGCTACTTACGAAGGGCACCCAATAGTCCTAATGAACGCGAGACTAAGAACCAAAGTTTAGTGGCCTAGATACCAGGAAACTGAGAACTTGGTCAAATGCTGCAAAGGCTGAACGTTGGTCTCTGCTCCAAATCCTCCAAACCCATTGAAGCGACGGGCATTACCATGTTAACCTTGGGTAGATACTTGTATTGATTTGTTGGGTCCTTTACCAAGTATCGATTACATATTAGTAATCGTCGATAATTTCAGTGGATACAAGGAGGTAAAGATTTGTCGTAAAATTACCAGTGCTGACATAATAAAATGTCTATAAGAGATTTTTAGCAGACTTGGTAACCAGATGGCAGACAGTTGTACACAGAGGAGTTCAAAAAAATTCTGTACTGAAAGGAATATAGTTTCGCATAATACGGTACCATACTGGCCTCAACAGAACGGAGAAGTCGAACGTCAGAACCGAGATATTCCAAAAAAAAAAAAAAGAAAAAAATAATAATTGTCAAGTCGAGCGAAAAAACTGGCAAGAAGCTTTGTTAAAGTACCTATGTATTTGGCTATGTATAACGGTAGGTACCCCGTATAGTGTTACAGGTAAAACTCCTACAGATCATTTTTCAAACGGCAATACCGTGGCAATATACCTATGGCAGGAGACATTACACATACACTTAAACCAGAAGATTCAGATGTTAGATACAGAGATCAAGAAAAGAAAGAAACTGGGAAAGAATACACAGATAAGAAAAGAAGAGCGCGTGAATGTGAACTAGTGCCTGGGGATAAAGTTTACGTCAAAAATATGGTCAAAGATAAACTAAGCCTAAATTATGACCCAACTTCTCATACTGTAGAAAAGAGTAAAGGTGGACACTTATGTGTTCGAAACGATATAACTGGGAAGGTATCACGAAGAAATGTAGTTCATTTGAAGAAAGTTGAAGGGAAGTTATAAGTGACCAAAATAAAGAAATTAACATAAGAGAAGATGTAAATGAATCAGAAAATGGAATAGAAGAAGAAGGGGAAAAGGAAACATTAAATTAAAACATATTATGATTGACTAAATATTTATTGTGCTGTGATTTGGTTAAGCTAGAGATATATTCCGGTTTCATAAAAACTAGTTAAAACAAGGAAGGGATGTAGTGTATGTAGATATCAATATATCTCACTACAAACCGATTACAGTATTGTAACGTTGCCTCGGGCGCGCACGTCGCTCGGTTGTTAATACCGGTCCGAGTAGTGGGGGGCAGTCGTTGTCGGACTGTCGGCCTGTGCGGTGGTGCGTTGGCGAGTCAACTATAGTGTAACTATCAGTGGATAAATGTGCATATTTTACAATGGGGTTACAGAATAAAACAAAATTCTTTCAAAAATGAAAACATTATTTTATTAATTAAAAATACCAACATAAATACCAACTTAACATAAGCAAAACACTAACAAATCTACCAGCATCTGGCGAAAACTAAATTAAAGGTTCGGTCAAACTGGCAGGTTGCTGGACCAAGCTGCGGGCGCGGTCTCGGGGCTCTTGGACAGAGAACCGCGTGATGGCTGACGTTGCGTTGTACGTGTTTTTCGTATGCCCACGGTTCCAGATCAATGTATTTTCAGCGCATATCAGCTCTTTTTTGGAAGCGTGTGTTTGTTTTGTTATTTTTTTTTTTTTAAATTTCCTGTTTTTTTAGCAGTGTTTGTGGTAAAATTTTTAATAAATAAATGTTTCAAAATATGCCGCATCTCCGTAAATGAGCCTACAGACAGTATGCTAAATAAAGTATCTGCAATAGCAGCGAGTCCGCAAAATGTCTGTAGGTACCGGTTTGGCCGAACCTTGACAGAGCGGAAAATGACGGAACTAACGGCGCTACTGGGCCACATGCACGACACTGACCAATGAAATCACATGCGCAATATTGAATAAACACAAATAAGCCTACAGTTCATCCACAATTATTTGACGTCTCACATTAGCAAGCAAAAAGCAGCTTTACTGTAACGACAGTTAGCAGTAACTAGCATCCCAAGAAAAACTTTATTGTAGCAAGAATGTTGTAAGAAGAATAAAAATATCAACGTGATTTTGACTGTGGTAGGACTGGTAGTTACAACTTACTTTGCGTGTCGCAAAGTGGTCTTTATTGTCAAAAGGTTATGGTTGCTACAAGTAAAAGGATGGCAACGCTACGCGGTAACAAATATTTGTTTGACATTGTTAGAAAACGTGGGATATTAGTTGCTTTTCATTTGCAAAATGTCATGCTTGAAATAGCGTCTTGTTCTAAACCATCTTTTAGAACGTTAGACGCATCGTGCAGAGTCTTTGTAGGATTATCTGTCTTACAAACAATATATTGCTATCTTGACTTCGCGTTGACTGCCCTTTTTCTATGTCTTTATCCTAGGAAACGGCTTGTGTAGCTTTATAAAAAATACGCGTAACTCAGGAGTGTCACTGAAAAGAAGAAAACGTTGTATTAAAAATGGCTGAACTCATAAATAACTGAACTCATAAATAATTGTGATTCTTGTCTTAGTGTAGTAACTGTCATGTCAGATAGACATGACAGTTCACCCGCAAAGGCGTGTTCCAACGACATAATGTCGAAATATTGTCTGTTTTTTGTCCCACTGCTGAGAAAAGGCCTCCCCCTTCTTATTCTAACTCTTAGATATTAAATTGGGTGTAAATTAAATTGCCAGCCGTAGCACTGGGGTTCAGTATCAATAAGGGACTACAAAAAATTATAAACAAATAATACAAAAATTACTTACCACAAAATGTGGTACTTACTTAATGTTTTTCATCAAATTTGTAATAAAAATTATTTATGATGGTTTATTTATTCAATACAAAACATAATTTAAGCTGGTTAAAGCATTCGTTAGTAAATAAGTACATTTTCACGCCATTTTTCATTTATTTTTTGTCATCATCTATTGATACTGAGTACGCCCCCAGAGCTTTGGATCGCAATTTTATTTTCAATTTGAATGACTTTTTGTATTACATAAAATCCTGCATTCCGTTTGAATGCTTCGTCCTTATTTAAGCGAACGACCTTTAACTTGAGCATGTTGAGTGTAAGATGCATGTTATATGCGCGTTCTACTAATGAATAATCCATACGATACGGTGCCGACTTAAAGTACTGGATGTGCGCACTTATTTACCCTATAATCATCTTCCTGCCCTTGTCCCATTTATTTGGTATCAATTTCTCATACAATCTATATCTACCTTTTCTTTACTCTTTCCCTCCATACATAATGGGTGTAAAACACCTCTTAACGAAGCCGAAAAGCACTGGTTCTCCCTGTCATTGCGATCATTTTTTTGTTCTACACTATACCTGGGAACCTTCTAGTTACGGAGATATTAGGGGTCAAAGTTCCAACTTTTTGACAAGATTTTTTTTAAATACAAGTTTTTAATGTAAGATTTTTACTTTAAACACCTCCACGACCCCCGTACTATTCAATCCGTCCATCAGCACAATGTTTTCAGTGCGTAACATTGAGTTCTACCTCAAAACTTGATTTTACAACCCCAAAAAAAAAGTCGTTTCCCAGCAATAATTTTTGCGTAAAGTTACTTAGTTTCATGTACAGAATGCTTGGTTGACGGTTTCGTGATGAGGTGATTTACACCGTGTATAATATTACAGGCGACCCGCAGCTGCTTCGCATGGATGCAATGAAAAAACCTCGAGGTTTATATGCGACAATAACGCCTCCTGTCCAAAACTATCCTATCTTTCAAGCTACCATAACCATACACATTCACAAAATTTAATCGAACTCGCATGAATATATTTAAATATATCATATGTACCTAAGCACCACTTGACATATATTTATTTACTTGGAGATGCTATGTATTTGACATTCTAATTTGATTATTGTTAACTTTTAAGCGTTTTGGTATATTACTGTTAGCTTAAAATGTATTACTAAATAAATAAATAAATGAACAATTATGAATCACAAATTAAAATGCACATATTTTTTTAGAAAAATAGATTTACCTTCCACCGGTCATTGTCATAATCCCATTTGGAAGAGAGCCCATCTATGGGATTGACGCGGAGTTCCAGCATCCTCCGTAGTTGTAACTTCTGCGATGCTTTCGATAGACTGGCTGGTAGAGGCTCCCACACTGAAACAAACAGCATTGTCACATGCACAATCCAACGCTGCAACACTTCATGTGATAACATCAATAAACCTTTGAGAGAAATAAAAGGAACAGAGTGCACCTGTGTTAGAGCAACAGTTGTGTTGTGTAGTATCTCGTGCGTATTTAGTTAACCTCCTTTGATATTGATCGAAATGCGATCGGGAGGATTTTTTTTTAGCTTTCTTTAGTCTATGGTCGGGTTACCTACCAAAATAATGCATGAACATGAAGGTCCAGAAAGTGAAGGAGCACAGGAACAGTCCAGCCCCCACGATCGCCTTCCACTGGCCTGTGGGGTGCTGGAATTCTGCGAAGGTCTGGCAGAAGGATGCACGGTATAGGGCCTTCTTCTCCTCACAGCAAAGCATTCGCCAGTCGCCTTTCTCTTTCTCGCGAAGTGCCTGCAAGATTCTTTATTTATATAACAGTTACTTGCAGGATTTATAGTTTGCACCAAAGCGTGCAGCAAGCCAACAACATAATATTAGCTAAAAAAATACAATAAAGCAATAATTACACATAGCTTTACTGGTAATCATAAACATATCAAGATCCGGTTCCAATCAGGGCGTTTAATCGCCTGGGCGCGTATCTAGCAGTATGGATACGCGCAGAAGTAGCCGCGTATAGGCCCTACGAGGCACAGGCCCGCAACCGCCGCAGTCGGTCCGGAGCACACAATGAACAGCGGGCTAGAGTAGTCGCCTCGTCGTTTTTTGTTTGAAGTAGTAGATGGAAGTGCATTAACAGCGCACACTCACGTCTCAGTTCTAACGTGTTAGCCTACCATTCCCGCAACAAACCAATACGGATACAAATAGGGGTAGTACCCGTATATTTTTTTTACAGGTAGCGAGCAAATTTTCGTTGGACCCGTTTCATTATGAGTTTATTTTTTGCAGATCCCATACCAGCGCATTGTACACTAGTTTACTACGTACAAAAGAATGATAAAGGGTAATTATATAAAGCTGTCTTAAAGCTATTTGGGAACCTACAAAACCAATTAAAAGAGATATATTAAAGAAATTGATGCGCAGAGTTAACGACAGGCACAATATGAATATTCTCCCAAGTTACGCCACCACAACTAGGCTTTCGCTTTCCATATAATATAGGGGATTCCCTTAACTTTCACCCGGTAGTTAGGTCATCTTGTGGTGAGCCTGCGGTTACAGTTCACGGCCTGAAGAACTTGAAAATCCCAAAAGATGAAAGCAAAGAATAATTCTAAATGTGATGAATATAGGCAAATGATATCATCTTAATTATCAGCCCAAAGCAGTCCACTGCTGGACAAAGGCCTGACCGACTACGCACCAACCAACTCAAATTTCAGCAACTCCAATCCTGCTGCTACCAGCCTCTCTGCGAAGATCGTCGCTCCACCTAGCCTGAGGGCATCCTACAGGTTACGTTTTTCGGTTCGCGACCTCCATTCAGAAACACGTTAATCCAATGATCAGTGATTCTACGCCAAAAATAGGCAATAGACGTGCCGTATAAATATCCGTATGTCTGTTGCCTATTTTTTCAGCTACAAAAAATGCAAAGGAAACTGTTCATACATACACAAATATCTCTGGTGTTTTCTTTGAATCTGATGGCAGGGAACGGAAAGTGAGCATCATCTTTATAGTTTGCACTGCCATTGACGCCGAATCCCACCCAATCGCGATTCCCGATCCTGCATCTACCGTGAATTCTCCTTCCTCTTATTAAAAACGACGAATAAGATTTTCCATTTAACGTTAGCAACGACATTTCGTTCAAACGATTGACAAAATGGCGTGACAGTTCTTTTAATTTTTGAAATTGAAACGGTTAAATGGCTGTAAAATTTTTGATGCAAAAAGAGGTTAGAGTATCGAATGAAAACTTCTTTATTATTAAATTTTAACTATTTTGAAAAACACAGTAACATTAACGTCCTTCAAAATTGTATCTTGAGTCCCTAAATAATATTATGTAATTAAAGTCAATTAATCATGAGGGTAACCTGTTTTGCTATTTACCGTTTTTTTATTTAGTGGATATTAAATGTCATTATCGTAGGGTCTAAAAAACATGGTGTTGAATTCATGATAACAGGTTGCGCATCGATATTGGTTACTCCGTGTGTATTTATCAATACAGTTCGTATTTATCTGTCAATTGATAACAGCTTAGAAATATCTTCATATTCTAACATATCAATAAACCTGTCAGTTATGTTACTAACTGAATTTTCTTGCTCCGATGACTCGGCTTGGTTACTTAATATTTTGTATTCCTCGTCTATTTTGTCTTCATCACTTTTTTTGTCTTTATCACTTGTTTTGTAAACTTTATATTTGTGAACCGTATCTACGACTTCTTCACTATCTTCATTTTCCTGAGTGTCAGAGCTATGTCTTTCTTTATAATCTTTTGTAACAGGTTGAAGGTTGTCATCGCCTTGCTCATAATTTTCGTATTCATTGGAATCTACTTCGCCTCCTTCATCTGCGCTACTGTCATTATTTTTATTATCATGTTCTTTAACACTCCTTATAATTGAATCACTTTCATGATTGTTTTTATTTTTAAGTTTAACTTTATTTCTTGTTTTTTTTCTTTTCTGTCCTTTGTGTTTGTTTCGTTCAGTTAAATCAGGATTAGACTGAACGTCTTTTGTCTTGAAACTTCCTTTAGATTCAAAGTCTATGTTAAGTTTTTCTATAAGACTTTCTATAGCTTCATCAAATTCTGTGTCTTGGCTAGTACTTGCTTTTTCATGATGATCAACCAGTGGCGTGAACGGTGATGCAATTTTTTCATCAGAATTTTTAGCCTCTTCAGAAATACCGTCTTCTTCACTATTTAATATAGTATTTTTTTCAGTACCGGTAGTAGAAATAGGTCGTATTGATGTAGTTTTATCTTCTGAATCCTCTTTTGACTGACTTTGCGATCCTGTTGACCATTTAATTATTTCTTTACGTTTTAATTTCTTTTTTGTTTTGGTTGACGGTTTAATCTCTTTCTCCGTTGTTGTTTTAGGTTTATTTCTTAAGATTGGTTTGACTTTAAACTTATGTATTTTTTTTACTTTCTGAGTTTTATCTGTAGAATCTGTTACTTCTGGATTTGTATGTGGAGAATCTGTTACTTCTTGAGTTTTATACGAAGAATCTGTTTCCACTTCTAAGGCTTTTTGTTGTTTTTTCTTTTTCTGTTCTTTCTTCTTCTTAAAAAATGTTTTCAGGAATTCTTTAAAGTCATGTTTTTCATCATTCGTTCTGCCAATGTGAAGTTCTGTTGGTTCTGTAAATGGGTGTCCGTTTACAATCGGCATGATTCTAATTGGAGTTTTCCTAGTAACAGGAGGTAAACGGAACGTCGGAAGATTGATTGGTCGGAGTGTGGTCTGCTGTCTACCAGTTGGTACTTCCTGTAAAAAAAAAATAATACCTCTATAATACTTAAGGGCCTGTGCTGGGGCTTTGTCATGGATTGTGGCTTGCTCCCTTGCTATGATGGGTGGCTTGTGTAAAGGGCTTATTATGTGTGTGATAATTATCATTTATTTAAAGTTCTCCCAAACAACTTTTTTAAAGTACACTTAAGTTAGTGCATGTCAGAGCGTGTCCTCACGCGAAAAAGAAATGTCGCCCTAGTACAATAAAAGTCTATATTAATGACTTGTTTCAACTCCAACTTAAACATGGATAACTAATATCTTTTGCTGATGATACTGCGCTACTTTTTAGTGGTAAAAATATAGAAAAAGTTTTGCAAAGTGGTCAACATGGTTGCAATGAGGTTTGTCAATGGCTTAAACATTATGCTTTGACACTAAACATATCCAAAACCGAATATGTTGCCTTTGCTCCCAGGAGAAATCTTCTTCCACATATAATGCTTAGTAACATGGCTCACACCAGGGGGCCTACTCTTTAAGTCCGTCAACGAAAATACGGATCCGTCCGTAACTAACTTTATACTTCGAAATGAACCCTACTCCCTAATATTTTGAGATTCATGAGTTTTGAAAACACATCGGGAGTAAGGACAACTGTCCAATCGTATTGTCATTCATTTTTAGTTCGGGTCCCTAACGAATCTTATGTCCGTAAGTGATAAGGAGTAGGAAACGACCGTGACTTCGGCCGAAACTACGGATTTCGTGCTTAGAGAGTAGACACCCTGTTCCTTATCCAACTCTTCGTGCCTTAGTTCACCCCTTCAAAATACAGACGTCATTAGGGATCTTAGAGTGTATATCGATCAAACAACCTAACCTAACCTTTAAGCCTCACATCGACATACTCTTTACCAGGATTCTTAAGCTGATTTACATTTTTAAGACTTTGAGTCATGTTGCTAATCTCAGAACTACCAAAATGGTTTACTCAGCACTCTGCCACTCAATAGTAAATTATTGCATAACCCTTTGGGGAGGAGCAGGCAAAGTTCACCTTCTGGAGGTTGAAAGAGCCCAAAGAGCTGTTCTCAAGGTAGAAGCTGGACACAAACATACCTACACAAATCACACATGTATGTCGTCCACAGTAATTACTATTTTTATTTAATCAACAACATTCTGTACGTTAATTCATCTCTTTTGAGAAGTTGTTAATTTATTAATCTAATTTAGTTTTAAAGCTGTAAGTCTTGGGGGCCTGTTGACCCGTAACACAGGTTTTGTATGCCTATTTCGGGCACCAGTCTCTCACAAATATTTACCTGTATCTTAGATTAAATAATTCCTGTTCACTGTAATGTTTGTGATGAGATAACAAATAAATTTATTATTTATTTCATTATTTATAGACAGATACTATACGTATGTTTATCAGCAAGGTCCTTCACTGTTGCCTTAATCGGGGTTTTGAATAAACATGGCACAGCATGATAAAAAAAACATGCGTGTTTAAAACACGCCACGAGCCGCTGCGACACGACGCAACGCGAACACTCGTGGTATGCTCAAGCCAACTTTTTGCGTGCGTGTAGCTCGGGTAAGCGGCTATAGGATTAAAGTAGTAACGTCACCATTTCCATGATTTCCTCGATCCATTCGGTGTAGTAGCCGAGCTTGGTGAAGACAGTGGGGGCGTCGACAGTGCCGCACACCGGTGCACCGAAACTTATCACTCCTGTGAGGATGCCGTTTGAAACTCCAGGTCCACCAGCGTCATGCTACAAAACACAAAATAAAACGTTGGAACCCCTTTTTGAAAGGAAAAAGGACAGAACCTCAGCGTACATGATGCTAGAATAATGGAGTTCGTTTATCAGGGTTCCGTACCCAAAGGGTCAAAAAACGGGACCCTATTACTGAGACTTCGCTGTGCGTCTGTCCGTCCGTCCGTCAAATCAAATCAAATCAAAATCATTTATTTCAAGTAAGCCAATTACAGGCACTTTTGAATAGTCAAACAGCAATAAAAATGAAGCTACAGTCCCAGTCACAAGACATAATAACTGTGAAAGTACTGTAGTTGCCCATTCCAAAGCGTAGATCTCTATGGAGAAGAATGGGCAAGAAACTCCATGGACACTCTTTTAAATCAGAATATTGTTACAAAAACCTTGGTTACATCATTCATGTTGAGATAGTACATTATGTGAGAACGATGTAGCAAGACGTGCACGTTAAACCAACACGTCTGTCACCAGGCTGTATCTCATGAACCATGATAGGTAGCCAGTTGAAATTTTTACAGATTATGTATTTCCGTTGATGCTATAACAACAAATACTAAAAACCGAATAACATAAATATTCAAGGGGGCCCCATACAAAGAAGTGATTTTTTGCTCGTTTTTATAAATAATGGTACGGAACCCTTCGTGCGCGTGGCGCGCTTGTTCTGTTTTTAGTGCCTCATCGGTCTAGTGGACGCGACTGCTGAGCCTGACTTCCTGGCAGTATTGGGCAAAATGTAATCTAACTACTGATTACTAACTACGACTACATAAAGTAATTAGTAATCATAACTACTAACTACATAAAAAAATCTAAAATGTAGTTAAACATTTTGACTACTAACTACTAATTGTAGTTGCAATCACGATTACTTGATTACTTTTTATAACTACATTTGAAATGATGTTGCGTGTTTCAAAAAGCAAACACGTGCGATAGGTAGTCGTTCATGTAAGCTTGTACATAAACGAATATCGTGCGTGTTTCGACTTGTCGTTTGGTAGGTAAATATCTTTACTACGCTTTAAAACCAAATTTTTCAAATCAATGGTTTACTTGCATTCCCATAGGCGAAAGGCATCAAAGGTTGAAAATCTTTTTCAAAGCAGCTATGGCAAAAGGATTTTTGGAAAATGCTGAATTCAGTTCAGCAATAAATAAACAAAACAAAAATGACTTTCTTCACTTTGATAGCTCTTCTTCAGATTCTGAGGAAGATGTATGCCGAGTCTAGAATTTAAAAGCATAACTGATTGTTTCTTGTTATTCATCAGATATGGATCGAGAACTAAATTGTCTTCATAGATATCCAGAAGTAAAAAAAGTATTCATGAAATACAATACTCCATTACCTTCTTCGGCTCCAGTGGAACGACTGTTTTCATACGCAACTATGATAAACCATCCCAAATCCCACAGGCTATCGGAAAAAATATTCGAAAAACGTGTAGTACTAAAAGCTAATTGATTAACTTTTTAAAATGATTAACACAATCAACCTTTTTTTATTTATTTGAATCGCAAATACTTTGAATTAAGTTGATGTTTGCTGAGTAATTTTATTTATTTGATTACATGGCAAAAAAAGTAATTAAGATCCGATAAGTGCATAATATCTACGACTTTAATCCTTACATTTGATTTTTCATTAAAATAAACATAGGTATGTGCAAAAACCTGATTTTTTTACGCAGCTATATTTCTTAACATATATTACTACACATTACATGTTTATTTTATTGCAAAATATAAGTTCATAAAATTTAAATAATCAGTAATTATAACTACTAGATTGCAGTAATCAAATTAACAACTACTTAATGTAGTTAGATTACTGTAGTTAAATTACATGTAATCATAACATGTAGTCATAACTACATGTAGTTAACTACTTTTAATCGTAATCAGTAACCAGATTACAAAATTGTAGTTAACTACGCCCTACACTGCTTCCTGGGTTCGATTTACAAGTCGGGCAAAGTGTTATTGGGTTATTCCATCAGGAGTTTCTCAGTAGCAGCCACTGAGTCTAAAATTGTGCCTGGTTCATGGTAATAGGCTAGCGGCTAGCCTATGTATAGCCTGTGTATACGTCCCACCCATACGTCCATGTAAAAGAAGGCTAGCCGCTAGCCCCCTTTCACATGGGACTTAGACATAACTGGCGAAATATGAGTGTGCTATTACTTACACCTCTGCCTAACCTTTCGGGGATTATAGGCGTGTTGTTATGTATTTCTCAGAGTTGAAATTCAAACAGTGCACTACAAAACGGCAAATACTGGGTATAGAAAATCGGACCAAGCGTAAAATTAATCTTTAGATACGTTTTGTTAGTAAAAAACACCAAAAAAAACAGATCGGATGATGAATTTGGTTGGTTTAGACGACGTTTATTCTATCATTAACACAAAAATCGGATATTTACCATGTTTATTTATTTAAACTTCACGTACATTGGTGGTACATAGGCGGACTTAATGCCACAAGGCATTCTCTACCAGTCAACCTTTGGGTAAAATAGGACAACAGTGACGAATGTTTACTGTTTGTTTTGAGTTTATCCGTGATCAACAAATATATATATATTATATTTTTTAAATATATGCTTGCGTTTGACCACAACTCGCCTGATGTGAAGCGATGATGACGAGTAATAAAGAAGTATGAAAGAAGAAGACATGCTGTGCCGACCCCAAATAAATTGGGATTTAAGTGCAGGAGAGTGATGAGAGTGTTAATGATAGTGTTATTATAGTTAGTGACCATGTCAGTTTAAAGATATTTACTCAATGTATATCTGTGCATGATGTACGTAGGTACATAATTATAATCAAAAGATAAAAAATAAAAGGTAAAGGAATGTTAGATCAACATACGTTACATGCTCCGCTCCCCTTCGAGTAGAAACCGGCACAGAAGTTTCTGTCGGTCACGAATTCTCTGTAAATGTCACGAAGTCAGATAATAATATTAAAAACCGGGCCAATTGTGAGTCGTACTCACACGCACACAGGGTTCCGTAGCATAAAAATATTTTGTATTACATTTCATTCAACATCAATACTAAATTTGTTTTTCATTTACAATGAAAAACAAAGTCACTGCTGCAGTTTGATGAAAAACTGCCTTATCTCAAAAACTAAACATCAAATCATCAACAATCCTATTTTTTTTTCAGAATGTTCCTCCTCTTACTTTAGAAATTAGATGGAGGTGCACACACATTTTACCACTTTGGAAATATCTATCTTTCAAACGATTGGCTTTGAGAAATAACAGTTTTTTGGAACCCCAATGTCATTTTTAAAGATCTATAAACACCCCTTGCTTGACGGTTTGATGTTTTTTTTTAGATTTAGTTCCATGAATAGGAAGCCCCCCCTTCATCTTTTATTTTTGTATAAAAATCGTAAAGCGGTTCACAGAATACATCTACCTTTTTTTTTTTTGTTTTTTTTTTTTTTTATTTTTTTTTTGGTTGGGAAATCATCAAATGACTTCTCCCGCTCTGGGCGGAGCGGTAGGGAGTGTCAGACTTGTACTGACTAAAACCCACCCATGTTCCTTCTTCGCCCTTTGTGTTCCAGGGCCGCGGTATCTCTTTCGAACAACCCGCAGCCCTGGAGAATACATCTACCTACCAAGTTTCAACTGTGTAGTCGTAATAGTTTCGGAATAAAGTGGCTGTGACATGCGGACAGACAGACAGACGTGACGAATCTGTAAGGGTTCCGTTTTTTGCCGGAAAGGATGACAGATGTATGAAAGAAAAATGCGGACTAGGCGTTCTGTTGTTTCTGCTTACCCCATGGGTAAAGGGCGTGAGCTTATGTGTATGATAGCTTACTTGGAATATATGTCTTGGCACTCATCGAGCGGGTAGAATTCTAAAGTTGCAACTGACAGTTTATTCTTCCGTGCAGTTACGACTGTGCCGGCCAACTGAAACAGATTGACTATTGAAAACAATGTTAAATATTGTGATGGCAGAGGTTAAGAGGAAACAGGGGCTGCGATTCCCCATACTAATGTATTTCCTTTTTTTTCTGAATAATTACATTTCTTTTTAGAGATACTTACTACTCTTTATTTTCGTATCGGTTTGATTTTTTTAGTTTCAGTTCCGTGTGGGGAGGGGATTTGCTTAATCTTTTTTTTTTTTTTTTACAAAAATCGTAAAGCGGTTCACAGAATACATCTACCTACCAAGTGTCAGCTGTGTAGTCCTAATAGTTAGGAATAAAGTGGCTGTGATATACAGACGGACAGACATGACGAATCTATAAGGGTTCCGTTTTATGCCATTCGGCTACGGAACCCTAAAAAGATACGTATTTTTTAAATTTCTTGCAGGCCCTGTTCCCTACCAAGCCCTCGCCTCTCATAAACGAGGTTGAGAATTTAAATCTGGAAAATTTCCAGTTCATAATGTACTTTCTAGTTGATCTTGGACATTTGTCACATCCGTTTGGGAAAACATCCTGAAGAAATCTGAACTTATCTATATTAATATTATAATGAGTTTGTTTATGTTTGATTGCCTCTCGCTATGACCAATAGGAGCGGAGCATCAATGAACAATGTTGCAAAATCGGGAACAATGTGACCCAGACGAATTTGAGGGGGTCAGCAAGTAATTACTAAAAGACTAAAATCGCCAATCCGCAGTAAGCAAGCGTTATTCACCTAACATTGATTGGAGATCTTTTGATCTTTACGAGACTGACTTCACTGTACGAGAAGAAGGTTTTGCCCAGCAATGGCGCAGTAATAGGCTGGTATTATTATATTACAGCCAGGATTGTTGTTCAACAAATTAAATTGTGAATATTCATATCAACATTGAGATTTTTTAAGGCTTGTTGGATTCAGACTAGTTTCAAGAATACCTCTGTCCGCCTCTGTACATTTTGATGCTTAAAGTATTAAATAAAGAAATAATGAATCTTACTTTTTTAACGCCCCAACCAACAATAACGATGCCTTCAACGTTCGATGGCAGTGGCCACGGGTGCCTATCAAACTCAATCTTCCTCACTTTCACGTGTTTTTTTGTGAATTGCAGCAAACTCTTCAACCTCATGATCGCCAGGTTATGTCGCAAGGTCTTGGGGGTGAAGCTGGGGTGAAAGTAAATCTCCATGACAGGGATGTGCTCCCCTCCGTGGTCGTAGTAGGTGCTGCCAACTTGCACGGAGAGGAATGAAGGGTTCTCGCGGAAGAAGCGGTTGTTCCAGGCTCTGATGAAATGAAGAATGATGTAGATCATTCAGATAAAAAATATAATGTGAGAGCAGATGTACTAGCCCATAACATGGAGGCAAAATTGATGGACACATGGCACTTGTTTGCAGTGCATGTATCATTGTCTTAAATAATGCATTCGTATAGTGTGTCACGTATTAGTCAATTGTACTAACATAGGTTAAGTAATAACAAAATTATAGGAATTAAAGATAAATTAATTAATTGGAGAGTCTAAAGAGACTCACATTTGTAAACACGACGCTGAAGTGATGATCAGATCAGATTTGATGATGGAGCCGGCACATTGGAACTTCCTGAAGAATTGGACGCTCGCCATGAACGGGAAGAGTTTGATATCTGATGTTACGCCTTGGAAGACGCGACGGCCACTGGGTTCTGAAAGGATTGTTATATTACTAGCTGACCCGCGAAACTTCGACTGCGGTTTGCAACATTTTCATTGATGCTCCACTCCCATTAGTCATATCGTGATCTTATATAGCCAATATCCTTCCTCGATAAATGGGCGATCCAACACTAAGAATGTTTCAATTTGAACCCGTAGTTCCCGACATTAGCGCGTTCAACCAAAAAAGCTCTTCAGCTTTATAATATAAGTACAGAATAACGCATATTGTACTTTCCTTAAAATCAATTCAATAACTAACATTAGTAGACAGTGAACACTTACGCCAAAATTCGTTATCCCTCAGTACAATATCATTAGAAACATTTCCTTTTGCAAGCTCTTCTTTAGAAAACGTTGTATTTCCAAATTCTCTTTTATTAAAATATCTTATAATAGCTTTATTTAAGTCGAAAATCTTCGTATTATTTTTAAGATCATGACTGTCTTTTAAATGATCCAGTCTGTTCATAAAATCTTCAATAAGAAACTTAACATAAACAGAATCTTTTTCTTCATCGCTTTTATTATCTTCATTTAGTACTTCATTTAACTGTGTAATAAAAACTCGAGTGCCGTTATCGATGTTATCAACTTCAGTTAGTTTAGCTATTTCCTTGAGATTGTTGTGATCTCGCAGAGTATTGGAAACAAAGAAGTTATAAATTGTTGAATATTGTTTCAATTTCGGGCTGTTCTGAATAACCTTAAGTTTAAGAGTGGAAAATAAATTGTTCACAGTGTTTCGTATTGCTGACTCAGTTGAAACGATGCCATAACTATCCTCGGCTGGTAACTCAAGAGCACATTGAACAGAAACGAGGAAGTTCAAAAATGTGAAGCACCAGATTATCCTCGTTAAGGAGCACATATGAAGAAAGATGTTTGCTGCGACATACAATATATTCTAACAAAAATATAACTATTTATAGATAATTTCACTATTGTAGCCAAATGTTTGTGTAAGTAAAGTAGTTGCTCAATGTACTGAAGTGTTTTTATAATGTCCTTTGTTTTATTTCCTTTTTCTTGCGAAATATTTTATCAGAGTCATAAAATCTAGAATAGATGTTGAAACTACAAAAAAATTATTGAAATAGAGTTTGGCATAATAAAATGAAAGGTTTATAAATAATTAAGAATCAAACGAACTTACCTAGTGAAGTTTGATATCTAATTATACGAGTGTCTTGACCGAAGATGATTACAGTTTACATGCAGCAGTACGGGAGTTGATGCTGTCCTTATCACACTTTTTAAAGCTATTTAAATGCTTATATAATTTATTTTTAGATAAATTGAGAAAAATAAATTAAAAAATTGTGTATTGACTATTTTCCCCCACTGCAGTGTGATCCGCCATTGCGTTGCAATGACAATCCTTGACTCATTTTTTAGAGCTAAATTTTTTCGATAGGTCTCGGGATTATCAGGGAGGGAGGGAGTGTAATCATCTTCGGTCAAGACACTCGTATAATTAGATATCAAACTTCACTAGGTAAGTTCGTTTGATTCTTAATTATACTTCGTATCTCTCCCGAAGATGATTACAGTTTACATGCAGATGTTTAGAGCACCGAAAAAATTAAACATTGAAGCGATCGATATAAATGCTATAATATTATCTTTTAATCACTGAAACATAATATTCACTAGTTTGTTTGTAATAATCATTAAACTTACAACAATAATAAATAATCATCTAAAGAGTGCATCTACAAATTCAGTTTCATTAGAGTTAGTTAAACTCGTATTATAATATTTTAGAAATACATGGGAAGAGTCACTCCAGCCTGCGGCCTTTCGAATAACTTCCAGATTGACACCTGCTCTATTAGCAGCAGACGTAGATGCGTGCCTTGTACTGTGCGCACTATACAGTTTTACGTCTACACCACTCTTATCTAGAACTTGTTTTACCCAGTGAGACAAAGTTTGAGAACCCACTTTCTTATGTGGTTTTTGATAACTTAAACATAAAGAATCTTCTTGACACGTGACACGGAAGCAAACAGTTTCTTTAATATACGGCAACAAAATCAATGGTTGGTAAACACCTGGCCTTGATGTTTTTATGAAATCTTCAATTTTAATTATAACTTTGTCGGAATCAAAAGTTTTTTTTTTTTTTTTTATTAGGCTTAAAGTTTGCATTCTCTGAGCAGATGCCAGTGCTAAAAGAGTTACAGTTTTTAAGGTCAAATCTTTCAGTGTAATTGAATCGTTAGGAAAATAATTGGTTAAATAATTTAATACAAGATGTGGATTCTAGGTGGTGGGGTATTTTGGTGCGGGTGGCTTTATACGATAGACCCCTTTGAAAAAACCTTTTTTTTTTAATATTGTCAGTACAAGTTATTTCCTGACCTAACAATATTGATATTGCAGAACGATAACTATTAAGTGTGCTGTAACTAGCACCTGAATTAAATTTTTTAGTTAGAAATTCTATTAATTGAGTAGTGTGAGAATTACAGTAATCTGATCCTTTACTATGACAATACAGCCACCATGATTTTAGTGCAGTATTGTATTGCTTCAGCGTGTTTATGAGAAAGATGCCATCATTATATCGAGAGATGCGTTGGGTATTCCGCGCCTTAATAGCGACTGCCGGATAATTTCCCTGCCATCAGGGTAAGATCCGTGTGGAGAGGATGCTCCTCCCTTATAGGAGAACATAGTAATTTTTTGTCAGGATTGAAATACAGTACTTTAGAACTAAATCATTTTAACCAGACTGGGTACCACGGTTGTGTTGGCCAATATGGCACCACCACAATACCTTCTGCTTTGTCATTTTTAATCTTATGTAAGATTTTTGAGATAAGGCTAAAGGGAGGAAAAGCATAAAATTTTATATTATTCCAATTGAGTGTGAATGCATCGATAATTTCGGAATTTGGATCTAATTTCCAGGAAGCATATCTGTAACATTTATGATTCTGACTACTTGCAAATAAATCGAATTGTGGAATACCGAGTGAATGTGTTATTTTGTTAAATGCGTAATCTGCCAGTTCCCATTCTGTGTCAATATTATATTATTGACGAGATTCAAAGTCTGCTATTGAATTATATTTGATTGGATATAAGATGCAGAAACATGTATACTGCGTATTTCACACCATTGCCATATATCGCGTGCAATGTTGTTCAAATGTTTAAATTGTATACCTCCCATTTTGTTGATATAGGCAATTGCTGTAGTATTGTCTATTCTTAGTAAGATATTGCAACATTTAAGGTGTGAAGCAAAGATTTTTAGACCATAAAAAGCTGCCAGTAATTCAAGAGTGTTTATGTGTAATGATGATTGGGAATGTTTCCAATGCCCGTGAGCGGTTTGGTTATTGCAAGCTGCGCCCCAACCAGTGGTTGAAGCGTCGCTAAATATTACAAGGGCATAATCATTTGTTTGAAAGGAACAAAATGAAGCATCAATATGTTCTGTCCACCAAATCAAATCATTTTTTATGTTATCTCGTAAAAGTAATTGTTAGAATGGTTTAATGCCAGAATTTTTTTCTCTTTCTAGAAGCTTTGTGTATACCCAGCCGTATTTAACTGCGGGGCATGCTGATGTTAGCAGACCTGTAAATCTCGCCAGTTCTCTGATTGTACATTTGTTTGTTTTTAATAATTTGTTTGTTTTTAATAATTTGTTTGACATTAGTTTTATACGATTTTTCTTTTCAATCGGTAGTGTTAGGGACATGTTATTTGAATCAAATATGAAACCAAGGAACAGGCATTTTTTACTTGGGTAAATTTTACTTTTGTCAGTATTGATGTAAACCTAATCTTAATAATAATCCCTTTGTTTTAGTAATTTAGTAAATACGTAGGGTGCGGTACAGAGTCCAAACGGCAAAGCATTAAATTCAAATAATTGATTAGTAAATCTTTTTGAGTTCCAAGTAAAACGAAGGTAAATCCTGTCGCTTTGGACAACTGAGACCAAAAAATACGCGTCTTTTAAGTCTATACTTGCCATATAGCAATTTTGATCAACATGAACGAATTTATTCAATTCTTTTAAATTAAGGATGAAACGATGTTTCCCGTTAGGCTTAGGTACTGTAAATATGGGTGAAATGAACTGCTTTTCCCATGGGGTACATTGAGAAATAAAACCTGATTCAAATAGCTCGGACACACAATTATCAATTATGTTAGTTTCTGTGACCGTGTATAACCTTTTAGATGTGTCTGTCTGATGTGGTTCACAAATAAACTGTATTTTAAGTAATGAGTTGCCATTCATTAAAGTAATGCTGTAACCAACCAGCTATTAAAGCATTGTTGTTATCTACCTGTGGCGAGGTGATTAGCGGCGTCGGGCTGAGTAGGTAGTTGGCCGCCCATGCACGCATGGGCCGTTTGCGCGCGGCGGTGATCCCGCGGCGGTGGCGGCGGACGCCGAGGACTGGCTGGGGTACGCTCGCGACTCGGCGGCTGGCCCGCGGCGCCCGCCCCCGCGTGTAGTGTTTTTTACTATATCCCTTTTTTGTTTACTAGCATTAATGATAGTGAATCTTCTAGACAGAGATTCTCTGTGGTGCGTATCGCACATTAGCCGCCCTGCCTCACTGAGTGTCTTAATAATGTCTTGTGGAATGTTATCAGTTTGAGACAAAGCTACATTCAGTACTTTGCGAATTGCTGCGATACAGCTGGCATTTGATTTTGTTTTTGCTCGCTGTATGAGTCTTTCTTAATGTTGGAATCAGTCAATGCCGATTTTAACTCAGGGTTTAGCATGGGTGCTTTTAAGTAAATACCATTTTCAGCAGGTAGATATTGTTTTAGGATATCAACTTTTTCCTCTTTAGTAAGACCGTTATTAAAGATGTGTTTCCACCGCGTTGCCAAATCCTTGTGTAGATTGTCTCCAAATGGTTTATTTAGTGTAGGGTCTGAACCTAACAATTGCTAAATATCCGGGTCATCAGGATTTTCACCAACGGTTTCTTCGTCTTCTAATGGTGCCTCAGTATTTGGGATCTCGCTAGCCAAGGAGTAATTTATAATCATAAGTAGGTACCCGCCATAAATACTTAAATAGGTACTTAGGTACTTTTTCCACACACGCTTTGCATAAGGATATTTAGGTAGGTGGAGGTAGATACACATACGGCGGCCATAGTATCCACACACGATAAACGTCGGGATATCACAATGAATAAAATCATTTTATGGCACTTAATTGTAACTTGGCATTAGGCATCCACACACGATATACGTCGGGATATTAAAATTGGAAGGTAGTTAGACACATAACGGTCATAGATACAATGCACACACGATAAACGTCGATAACACAATGAATTTATTTTTTGAGAACATTCTCAAAGGCGGGAAATTAAATCAACATTTGTGGGTATATTTATATTTACTTACGTGGTGGTTCCAGATCACTGGCTAAATCGTGCGGCGGTGAATGCGAAGGAGATACCGCTAGTTCTGGAGAAGATTCTTCTTCGTTTTTTAACCAACTTTTTCACTTTCTTTAGTAATTTTTCGACACTGTCACTATCTTCACGACCAGATCGCTTCATTTTTCGCATCGTGTACGAAATGACAGTTATTTCCGGACGAATTAATGTTTTGTGTGAGTCGGACAACACGAAATCACGTAATGAGTCAAGGATTGTCATTGCAACGCAATGGCGGATCACACTGCAGTGGGGGAAAATAGTCAATACACAATTTTTTAATTTATTTTTCTCAATTTATCTAAAAATAAATTATATAAGCATTTAAATAGCTTTAAAAAGTGTGATAAGGACAGCATCAACTCCCGTACTGCTGCATGTAAACTGTAATCATCTTCGGGAGAGATACGAAGTATAATATGCCTGTTATGGTCATCTAATTGGTCCTGCCGTTTTTTGCTGGTCTTAGGCAATGACAATGGTGGTCTCCCAAGCATGTTCGTCCCACCATGCTTTAGGTTCCATGTTTTTCTACCAAGACTCGCCTCGTCACTTGGACCATTCTCCGCCAATGTTTAGTTGTCCAACATTTAATACGTTGCTCTTTCATCGGTTAAAAAAGGCCTCGATTCCTTCATGCTTAACTCGGCCTTAAAAAGGTCTATATTCTTCTGTGCAGTACATATTTTCAGATCTAGCTTTTTCATATCGATATTTAGAGTAGTTTTTTTGGGAAAAAGCTGGGTAGTTAGTATTGGCTGCTATCCTGAGTACAGCTCTGCCGTAAATGAATACAATATGTTACATAGAGCCTATTTGACCTCCACAATCCAGTTAATGGGTATATCAATAAGCTTCTGAGTCTCTTCCCTTAACGACTGACCCCTTCGCGCCGTTAAGACTTGTCTTTGTTTGATTGTTTTCAAAAGTGTTTTCCCAAAATTATCTAATTAAGGGAAACAGAAGAAAACCTTTGGATAAACTATTTAATGAATAAAAAACAATGTAATTCAAACTTTTTATTGCATAAACCTAAGTCAATCCATATTGGTACTTATTTAAGTCATGTTAATTATGTAAAATGAAAGTAACTTCAGTTATTATGTTCCTGATTCCAGTGGTGGTAGCTAAACATCATCATAGGAAAAGTCTTCTTCTTGAGAGCATTATAGAGATCCCACGACGAAGTTACCCATATTTGAGGAAGGTGTTACCTTACATTTTGGATTTTCGTGGGTAAGTTCTTGTAAAATCGAGAATAAAATTATTGTTAACCATGCATCATCGATATTGCAAAAAATGTGAAGACATATTCGAAGAAAAAACAAATATATACGAAATGGGCGAAGATAATAAAACAATAAAAGAAATTGAAATAACGCAAGATGAAATAAATCAAAATTGTGAAATACTTTATCTTAAACACAAAGTTACGAAACAGCGGGAAACTGGGAACCATGAAATTGAAAAGCCATAAAATATAAATCTACTGAAACATACTCGTATTAATCTACTTCTAAGGCTAAAAATATTTCGCAATTGCACGGAATTCGCTATTAAAGTTGATGCAATATTGATTGCTCTTACATCGCTTTTGCTTTTATTAGCTTTCGGTATTTTTTTTCGTTTGCTTACCAATCATAATATTTAGCTTTAAATAAAGTAGCTTCCACTAATTTGCACTTTAATTGCTTATTTGTTAATGCTTATTGGTTTGTAGGTGCTTAGAATCATATAATTATCACAACTTCATTTCATGTAAAAAGTAAAATAAAGGCACGAGGTACCTAACCTACGTGTGTATATATTTTTGCGATTAAAGGTTTCTTATTTCCCGACAATTTATTCCCGGATTCGCGGGTATTCCCGACAAATATTTCACAAGAATTCCCGAGTTGGCATTTTTTTTTTAGAAAATCTATATACTATTATCATAAATGCGAAAGTGACTCTGCTTGTTAGGTAACCTTTTCACGACTAAACGGCTGATCGGACCGTAATGAAAGACAAGGAGATAGATTATATCCTGGAGAAGGACATAAGATTTCTTCTTTGTAGGTTTCCGTTGCTAAATGGCAAAAACCCTTCCTGTATACATTTGGTCTCTGTCCGACGATATGTCAGAGAATTTTTACCCCGAGATTATTGGCATCACACTATTGAAATTTGAAGAGTAGGTGCCTTCTATGAACCGCTACACAAATATGAAATGAAATAATGAAAATAAATACATGTGCGGCCCTCGGCATACATGTAACGGAGGGCTGAAAAAAATCTACGTCTAGAACTGTGTGGGGTGTCTATTTAGCTCTTGAAAAGTGATATGAAGGTTTCTCAAATACTTTTTTTCTTAAGTCAATGGTTGTCAATAAGATATTTGCTTCCAAAGTCATGAAAATTGACAAAAAAAATTATACTTCCCTCCTAATTTTTGAAGTAAGGCGGGAAAAATCCTTATAAAATTTAGGTTTGTTGAACCTTAAAAAGTTACGACGAAAATTGATTTGAATATTTAAAAAAAAAACATTTATTTATTTCACCATGTATTCATTAGTTAATTACATTAGAATAACGCTCAATCTTTTTGAGGTAAGATTATGTGCGCTATGTTTGGGTTTAGGTGTTACTCGCTCACAGGTACTTGTCCGTTAGTAGACCCACACGCAGGCCCTTCCCCCAATCCAAACTTTTCAGTGGTAAAGTAGACTTCTAAGATGTTTTTCATTTGTCGAGATTTTTGTTTTCTATCTTTTTGGCTATTTCCTTAGGCAAGTTGTTTAGAATGCTTGGAAGAGCATACGTCTAGACCCTTTTACCGTATTCATTGTTAACTTTTGGCAGTATAATAATATTTGATGTTGTGAGTTTTTGAGATATATGGGACTTTTACATCAAACTGCAGCAGTAACTTTGTTTTTGATTAACATATTATGAAAGGCAAAATTAATTTTGCTGTTGAGTGTAAATTTAAAGTAAAACTATAATTTCAAAAAAAGTTGATGAAATTTGGTATAAAACGCTTCTTATTTCATTCTCTGCCTTCTCAAAGTGTGATACTAAGTTTTGAAGGCCAGTGTATTATGAAGTTCAATCGATTTAATAATAAAAGAATTTTCATTGCAGTAGTGTAATAAATTAAATACAAAACAACGCAACACACATGTTACATTAAATAAAAAACTTATAAAATGAGTCAAAATAACAAAAAAAGAATTATCTAGAGAAAGTTTCTGAACGTATGTTTCTAACTTATAAAGGTTTTCATGAGAGGTTTCGATGTATCTTTACGTTTCTTAGAGCTGTGAGAGTTATGTTTATCATTGTTAACTTTAGCGTCATTAAAATCATTCTTCATTGCAAGTGATTTGCCGTCATCGACAACAGAACTAGCATGTTCAGAAACCCGATTATGTTTCATGACAACTTTCGTTGGACTTTCTTTTTCTTTGTCTGCGGAAGAAGCATCTTCCATATTATCACTGTCGAACTTAGCACCTGAGAGATACATAGATTTCCCTTTGTACTTTTTATTGGAATTCCTTTTTTCTGAATACTTCTGGTTTTTTACATAGAATTCCTTGATTTCTTCAGAGTAATTATTGGATTTATCTGATCTGTTCTTAGATTCTTTTGATACAACTTTTTTTTTAAAGGAATTAGGATCATCAAAACTTAATAGCTCATGTTCATCTTTACTTGATTCTTCATAATTGTCTGTGTAATCATAACGCATAGCATGATTACCTGGTTCATATTCAGAATCGTTAGGCGATTTTCTACGTCATGCTCCCTGGCGGAACCACCTTTGCTGTAACAAGTATAAGTTACATGAACAATTCTATGAAATGTCTATAAAATTCTAGTCCTATTAAAAAAAAGTCTATATCTCTAGTTTCGACGTAAACTTTAATATAAAGTGGTTGCGCTGCGGAGTATCCTTCCCGGCGAAACCACCATGATATTTCTATTACTATAAATATTACAAGCTAATATGTAGTATCAAATAATTCTATAACAATTCTATATTGAACTAGTACCCCTAAATCCTCGGTATACTTTAAATATACGAACAAAACGGTGCCTCAAACTTTGTTTTCGAAATAATAGCTAAGTGCCTAGATTAAAGTTCTTAGCAAATAAAGGTTACGTCAAATATCAAACACGTCAAGTCCTCTAGGCGTTTAGTTTATAAGCATACAGATAAATTATTTTCTTGTTTCAATAGATTATTGTAATAAAAAATGATATTAGGTGAAATATCTGTGCATCCATCACTGACTAATACTGGCCACTGATAATAATTAAGTGATAAACGAATATTGTCATTTACTATTGTCAGGAAAGTTCATAATTACTTAGAATTTTATTTTATTATAGAATAATAATAGAATGGTTATTTCCTTTTACATTTTCGCGTAATGGCTTATTGTGTATTTTTAACCAACTTTACAAAAAGGAGGAGGTTCTCAACTCGGTTGTGTTTTTTTTTTTAATGTTTCTTACCTCAGTTCTCCATCATTTATGAACCGATTCGGTTTTTTTTTATTTGAATTTTTTGTAAATGAATAAGACGTTGTTTTAGTTCAGGCGTAACTACTTAAATAGACTATTTCATCGAGTTAAATATTAAATATTAAAACACAAGTTACACACCAAACAAAAAAAAAATCATACTTCTTGTTACAATCTGGAACATTATTTCAAATTTAATAATAAATAAATAAATTTAATTTAAATTATACACATTTTTACATGATTTCAAATGTTAAAACAAAAGAAACAAATCGGTTCATAAATGACAGAGAACTGAGGTAAGAAATATTTAAAAAAAAATACAACCGAGTTGAGAACCTCCTCCTTTTTGTAAAGTAGGTTAAAAACAGACAAGCCATTACACGAAAGTGTAAAAGGAAATAACCATTCTATTATTACTATATTATTAAAATAAAATTCCAATGATGAACTTTACTGACAATAGTAAAGGATAATGACAATATTTGTTTATCGCTTAATTATTATCAGTGGCCAGTATTAGTCAGTGATGGATGCACAGATGTTTCACCTTATATCATTTTTTATTACAATAATCTATTGAAACAAGAAAATAATTTATCTGTATGCTTATAAACTAAACGCCTAGAGGACATTGTTTGATATTTGACGTAACCTTTATTTGCTAATAACTTTAATCTAGGCACTTAGCTACTATTTCGAAAACAAAGTTTGAGGTACCGTTTTGTTCGTATATTTAAATTAGACTGAGGATTTAGGGGTACTAGTTCAATATAGAATTGTTATAGAATTATTTGATACTACATATTAGCTTGTAATATTTATAGTAATAGAAATATCATGGTGGTTTCGCCGGGAAGGATACTCCGCAGCACAACCACTTTAAATTAAAGTTTACGTCGAAACTAGAGATATAGACTTTTTTTTAATAGGACTAGAATTTTATAGACATTTCATAGAATTGTTCATGTAACTTATACTTGTTACAGCAAAGGTGGTTCCGCCAGGGAGCATGACGTGATTTTCTTAGAATCATTTTTTTACCAGTAGTAAACATTGATAACATTGGTAAATCCATGGATGGTGTTTCTTTAGGAGTTTCTTCTTGCTCAGTGGATGATCCAGCGTCAAATTCGAATTTCAATTCAATAAATTTCTCGTTTTCATCATCGTAGAGGTTCGGGTCTTCCTCTTCTATTTGGTACTTATTGTTGAAAAATTTGCTGAACTCATCGTAATGTTCTCCATAGATAGCATCATCTATGGCAGTCTGATCTGGCTTTGCTAATTCTATTAGTGTATCTCTGAGAGCTTTAACATCCTCTGGATAGTTATCCATATGGCCGTGGAATTGATTGTTTTGTGCTTGCTTACTGATACTGATACCGTTAGCCTGCGACATTCCACTGCTGGGCAAAGGCCTCTCCCCATGACTTCCAACTATTTCCACCCAGGGCCAATGTTGAGCACTTTTCGCTGGTTTTGTCCAGCTCGTCTTTGCTGACTTATCGACTTTAATACGTTTTGAACGGATATTTTTTCTTCTTGAATCAACATTACCGTAATTTGTTTTATTTATTTTGTGATGCGCATTCTGGAACAATTTGGTAAACAAAATTACTTTGATGAGGTTAACTAACAATGAATGTTAAATGATGCTTCGTCTAGTGGTCGCAATTGCAACTACTGCACATGAGGTTATGGGTTCGATTCTCGTGTCGGTAATTATTAATTGGGTTTTCCATCGGGAATTTGTCAGTAGCAACCACGGCGTCTGGATTTGGGTCTGGTTGATGGCAATAGGCTCGCCCCCTATTACACGAGACTTTAAGTCTCGTGTAATAGGGGGCGAGAGATAACTGGCGAAATGTGGGTTTGGGATTAGAGACGTACCTATGCCTAACCTTTCGGGAAAAACAAGCGTCAATGCAACATGACTCTGTTAAATGATCTTTGGGACCTCGAATGACAGTGTCGGGAGTGCAACAATTATAAAACATTTGTTAGTTTTGTGAAATATCACTGATATGTAGACAAAAACAACGGGGCTTTAGTTTAATCGGAAGATTATAACTCCAAGCCAATGGATCCACAAACAACTATAGACAGTACTAGTTAGCTCTCAGTCAGTGGCTTTGGTAGCTTTCTTACCACGACGCTTTCGATCCACGGCACGTAGTAGCCGAGCTTGGTGAACACTGTGGGGGACCCCCCCGCCCCACACTGCGGTACACCGAAGCTCATCACTCCCACTAATACCGAGCCTACGATCCCTGGACCTCCAACATCTCCCTAGAAACAGACACACAAATAAAACCATAGCTTATGGAAAACACCATGTCCACGCCATCATAAGTTACGTACGAGTAACGCTGCGTTCTTAACCTCGGCCGATCCGATTTACGACACTACTTGCGTCAAGTGACACTTGTTTCCTTTTCCCTACGCTAGCTCAAGGATAGTCATCTGCGAAACCTTGAGGTTGGCTTCCAGACTAACTGTTCTGCAGAATTAATTCCAGTATTTAACATGGGGCAACTGCCTATCTGACCTCCACAACCCAGTTAGTACTTGGTATTACATCAACAACAACATAAATTTATTTTCAGGCAGCTTTGGCCCATAGATATATATACTTTACAGACTAACATACATACGAAAAAATACAATTTGTGTTAGTAAATAAAATCTTAAAACTACATATTATGTTAGTAACACTTCACTTGTGCACTATGTCGCTGTGCGTTCATGTGGCACTTGCCCGTGGAAGCGACGAAACACCACCCCCAGCGGCCAAAAGTCCTCTTCCAAGAGCTTTACGCTGACGATATGTGCCTTATGTCCGATAACATGGCGAATCTCCAAGCTATGCTGACGCACTATACCAATTTTGTCAACGATTCATCCTAGTGATTAGCACTTCCAAGACGCAAGTTCTCAAACAACCACCACGAGGCTGCCAAGGTGACGATGCCACTCTGAATCTAGATGGGAAACCACTAGAGGAAGTCATACAGTTTAAATATCTTGGAAGCAACATTAGGCATGATATCACCTTGGCCTCGGAGTTACCATCGCGCAATGCAAGTGCCGCTGCGAACTTTCGACGGCTTAAAGACCATGTTTGGAGATCCTGTGACCTAAAGCTGGAGACAAAGATTAGAGTTTACAAGGCATTAATCCTACCTGTCCTTCTCTATGGCGCCGAAACATGGTGGCTATATAAACCAGACATTAAGAAACTTCACACATTTCACCACCATTTAGATGTCCGAGATCCATCCTAAGCATTAAGTGGCAGGACCGCGTTACCGAGGTTCTGCGCCATTCCGACATGTACGGCATAGAAGCTCAACTGATGCTGCACCAACTCAGGTGGTATGGGCACATCCTTCGCATGAAGCATGACCGTTTGCCCAAAGTGGTCTTCTACTCTGAGATGGCAGACGGCAAACGGAAGCATGGCGAACAACACCTCCGCAATAAGGATGTGCTCAAGAGGCATCTGAAAGCTTGCGCTATCGATCCAACCGGTTGGGAGAGGCTCATAGGTCGATAGCGCCTCGATACATTAAACAAAATGCGCCAAATACGAAAAGAGTGACCTAAGCCCTCCTACACCTACACTTGGAAAATATAACTCCACCGCCCAATTCTACTGCTTTAGTTGAGACCGGGTATAAAAAAACAAATTCTGTCTGTCCAATCATATAAGGGCACACTCAGAGAAATAGTCCCAAGGGTCGCCATTATCGAAATCGGTAAGTAGGGCTATATATATATTATATAAAGGGTGTAAATAGCCCCTTAACGAGCTTCCCAGGGAAAACAGAGTTGTTCTATAAAGAAGAAAAAAATATGGCTACTAACGCTACATGCGCTTCCGTTTACTCCCTTTAAAGCGGCGCAAAAGTTTTCTTTTCTTATTAAGGCTCTGAAATAAACAAATTATTATAAGTGAAGACTAAATAAAAAATTGGTATCGTGGGTTGATCCTGAATGGGAAAGATAAGTATAGAAAAGAAAGAAGAAAGGTGTGGTTTGCCTTAAGTGAGGAGAATCATATGCGTGGTGATAGAGGTGTAACACAGTAAAAACAGCATTTATCTTCCTACAATTAAATGCGAAAGTTTGTGATCATGAATGTTTGTTACTCTTTCACACAATGTATGTAATTTTCCACACAGCTAGTTTATAACCTTAATGAACACATAAGATACTTTTTTATTAGTAGAATGATACCGTGAGAAAATAACCGAACTATACGCAGGCGAAGCCGCGGGCCTCAGTGGAATTAAATAATTAATAAGTACGAACTCTGAGTATTTCTGCCTGCAAACATCACTGTTGTACACGTCAAGCTTGCTCACTCTCAGCTCGGGGAGTTTTTGAGTAGTTTGGTTCTCCTGTATAAATAAAACTTAGCTTTAAAATTTTCGAGGAAAAGGATTTACTTTTTAAGATGGAAAAAGTACTTCTGTTGAAAGATAAGTTCGATAAAAATGCAGTATTTTCTACCTTTGTGGAACCCCATCCTAATATAAGAATATTTTTGGTTTTGTTATGCAGAGCCCCTGGAGTTTTATCCCATGAGATGCGTCTGATTCTCTGCTGCTGCCTCGAGAAACGAATCCTCTTCTCCAGCCCTATAATGGCGAGGTTATTGAGCAAGTGCACCGGCTCATACTCTGGGTGGAAATATAAGTTTTCAACTGGTATCGTTTCGCCATCGCGCGATGTGTGGGCACTGCCCAGTCTTACGTAGATCGATTTTAGGTTCCTTTTGAAGAAATCGGTCTTGTATGCTCTGGAAAAGCAAATGATGACATCAGTTTCGAATAACACTTAAAATATATACCTTTATGTCATATAAGTTTTTAAAGTGACATGGTCACTAACACTTGTAACGGGATAATTTGTTTTTGAGACTTAAAGCATTTAGTTAAACGACGAATTATTAGTTTCAATGAGCAATATCTTAAAAATACACACGGCCCAATGAATAAAACTAATTTAAGACTATTACAATAAAACTTGAACTCGTGCAGTTGTCGTCATACGGTGAAAGAAGAATATCTTGAGAAAACCAGCACCCAATCAGTGTCATCAAACGGCCTAGTCTTTTCTCAACTATATTGTGGTCGGCTTCCAGTCTAACCGGATGCACCTGAATACCAGTATTTTACATGAAGCGACTGCCTATCTGACCTCCACAACTTAGTACTGGGTAGTACGATACCCCTTGGTAATCCGTTGCTTTATATGTTCGGAGAATCCATCTGCTCATCAACATAAATAGCGCAATGAATGTTGTTGAAATTTAAAATGCTTTGGGATTGTAGGTGTATAAGGCAATCATACCGCTGAGCTTATACATCTGAAATTTCCATTCCGCCTCGAGCAAGTGTGCTAAATAATGAGTATGCCTTCTGTGTAGGACGAGGCTGTTACCCGATAGTAGGGCAATTATATGTAGTAGGTTGGAACCTGTCAAAAACTTGTATGAACTGACATGTTTAAACACGAAGCCGCAGTGATGACCAGGTCCCTGCTGATGATGCAGCCCGAGCAACAGAACTGTCCCATGATGTGAATGCTCACGACGAAAGGAAAGGATTCCAGTCGCGTCTTCGAGCCTTTGAAGATCCTTCTGGTATTATCACTTCTGTCGAGGTCATATTTAAGGCTTGATGGTTCATCTGCGAAAATGAAACACTGGTTTTAAAATTTTCGGCAACGCAGCATAGAAGTTAAGATGGTAATAGTCTTCACCCTTTCGGACATGATGGTCAATCTTAGAGATTACTAGCCATAGGTTCAGGCTATATTATAGTGCACAAGTGTATTAGCCAACTGGTCAATTAAGGCCAATTTAGTTCTACTTTCTGTTCTCTCACTCACATAGCCCGTAAAGAGATCAGGCGCAGGTTTAGCGGCAGCTAGCATGCAACGGCAGTTTTGCTTAATCGATGATGAACGAACAGTGTAGGTTTTTACCGATAAGGTCTCCAAATCGAATGTAAAGAATGCTTTAGATAACTATAAGGTTGGCCTTTGTATAGGGAGCATGAAGTTTTAATAGTATTTGTTTCTGCAAATTGATTCGTCTTTCCACAACAATCGAAAACTTACCCCAAACTTTAAGATTCTTCTTAGATGGAACTCTAAATCTGCCATGTCTCGACAACTTCTTGAAGTCTTGTACGGTAAGATTATTAACTTTTGTCAAAAAGTTAATAACAAATTCCGTGAATTCTACACTATCGCCAAATGTTGGGTTAATTTTAACCCTCCTACGTTTGATTTTAACTTGCGTTTTATTTTTATCGCTAGGTTTTGTTTTATCTTTTGCACGTTTGT
Source organism: Cerastis leucographa (assembly GCA_963082945.1). Lineage (NCBI taxonomy): Eukaryota > Metazoa > Arthropoda > Insecta > Lepidoptera > Noctuidae > Cerastis > Cerastis leucographa. The sequence continues at coordinate 20,844,298 of OY720355.1, forward strand.
ATCTAGTTCCTTTTATTGCACTGTACACATCAAAATAATTTTTATTTACGATTTTTTTAACTATGGTGTCTAAGTTTTCAGTTTCATTCGGTAAATACTTAAGATCAGTTTGATTATTGACATTAACATTAACTGTTTTCTGAATATCATTGAATGTTTCGAAGGTTTTATCTGCTATGTTACTTAAATCATTATGCATTGTTAACAATAACTTTGAGTTTGTTGCAAAATTGGCATCAAGATTAATAGTTTCAAATATACCATCGACAACAGAGTGAACGGCTACATAAACAGTGCCAAAGAAATTGTCCTTTGGATCTTTGCTATGATGATGTTTAGCCATAGCTGCTGTTGTTAGAAATAGGATTACTGAAACCACCATTTTTTTTCTAAACTTCGCAAAATAAAACGTTTGGATTTTAATAAAAGTTCGGTTGGTTCGTTTGCTAAATTAAATCTAAAACATTTTAAAACAAAATCGTAAAAAAAAAATTGACTGCCATAAAATAAAGAAAATAGCAATTGAAAAGTGTTTCTAAAACATAAAAAAAAAAAAGAAAACAACAAAGTACCGTCAGAATCAAAGTCAGTCAAGTACAATCGAGTACAAGTCCGGTCGGCTGTAATAGCTTGCACAAATTACTTATATCAACACGGTATTCTTTTTTGATAATAATTATGATACAAAGTATGAATAGATAGCTAAATATTGTTCTTAGCAAATGTTACATCATCATCATCATCAGCCTATAATGTTCCCACTGCTGGGACATAGGCCTCCTCTCTATGAGAGGGAGTGGGCTGTAATCCACCACGCGGGCCCAGTGCGGGTTGGTAGATGGCACATGTCTTCGAATTTTTTGTTGTAGGACATGCCGGTTTCCTCACGATGTTTTCCTTCACCGTTTTTTGAGAGCGGCGGTGATGAAATAAATTACACTAAGTAATGTGAGATCGCTCAGGATAGAGAGGTATGGAAGAAGAAAGGGGAGGCCTCTGCTCAGCAGTGGGACCCTATGTAGGCTACCAAAAAAATGTGCCTGCCTTACTGCTCGTAAGTCGGGGCTGCCACCGCTGGGCCACCGCTGCTCTCAGTCGGGGCTGCCACCACTGGGCCACCGCTGCTCTCAGTCGGGGCTGCCACCACTGGGCCACCGCTGCTCTCAGTCGGGGCTGCCACCACTGGGCCACCGCTGCTCTCAGTCGGGGCTGCCACCACTGGGCCACCACTGCTCTCAGTCGGGGCTGCCACCACTGGGCCACCGCTGCTCTCAGTCGGGGCTGCCACCACTGGGCCACCACTGCTCTCAGTCGGGGCTGCCACCGCTGGGCCACCGCTGCTCTCAGTCGGGGCTGCCACCACTGGGCCACCACAGCTCTCAGTCGGGGCTGCCACCACTGGGCCACCGCTGCTCTCAGTCGGGGCTGCCACCACTGGGCCACCATTGCTCTCAGTCGGGGCTGCCACCACTGGGCCACCGCTGCTCTCAGTCGGGGCTGCCACCACTGGGCCACCGCTGCTGATGAAGTCCTGGGTTCAATTCCCCGGTCTGGCAATTTGTTTTTTCATCAGGAATTTCTCAGTAGCAGCCACGCAGTATGAATTGTTGTCCGGTTGATGTCAATAGGTTCGTCATTTGCCAACTATTCAATAAGTACAGTCATTTGGTTCGTAAAACAGAGGTTACCTGGAAAGTTTTGGCGGAGTTTTTATAATTACTTTTTTCATAGATTTACTCGTAGATGTGCTCTTGCCGAATTTCTACATATATTTATGCGATATTATGGGTTGAGTCGAATTGGTTGCTCGTGAGTGTATTAATCATCTACACTAACCCGTGTTCTTCGTATATTTATACTGGTGACTCAGATTAAATATTTCTACTGAGTTTTGCCAGCAGATGCTTCGTTGAAGGGAAGTGGAAGGAGAGAGGAGACGCATACATATATACCTGCTACGTCTACCATTCTAGTAACCTTGATACCTGGAACGCATGGTTGAATATTTTTCGTAAATATACAAAAAACACGGGTTAGTGTTTTCCTCAAGGTGGTGTGGAAAATAGTTTTTTAACCGAAAAGCATGTTGAAGTTCAGTTTTGCGGCGCTCGTACGCCAAAAGTATTGATGTCACAAAACAAATTGTTGGACATAATTTGTGCTTAAGTTTAATTTTGTTCATAAATATTTTTATCGGAAAATCAGTCAGAAATATTGTCGAAAAACTACTTTTAGGCGCATTTCTTACAAAATAGTGGTGCGAGCAGCTAAGATACGAGGTGGCCAAGTTCAAATGCGGAAAGAGCATTTCAAAATCTATAAAAATACCAATTTTCAAAACTCCGCAAAAACTTTCCAGGTAAGAATACCAAATGACTGCACTATATGGGATTATTTAATAGAACTGACAATATGTGTGTATAATATTAGCCACATGTTTGCACCTCTCGGTAATTATAGCCGTAAGGTTATGTTGTGTAGAAAATTAATAAAACGCAAATATTTTTCAATAGGGATGAAGACAGGTAATACAAAAATTATAGACAAGTATTTTTTGTTTTATCAAAATATCAAAAAATTACTTAGTTAAAACTCATTAAAGTTGGAGAGTCCACAAGTATACTACGTCACAAGTAGGTATAAAAATTACCTACACGTGACGTCATGCGCCATTTCAACTCAATATATCTCCGTAATTTTATGACGACGTGAAAAAAGAAAAAATACGTGTCCAATACTTTTCAATAATCTACCCAACAGACAAAGAAAAAAAAATAGTGATGATCCCCTTTTGTATTAATTATTATTTTAATCCGATCTCAAAGTAAATTATACTCTCAACAAATCGTAATAGTATTCTATGTGTACCGCCTCGGTGGTAGGTGCTAAGGTAGTGGGCTCAGTGGAACTAGGCTCAGTCGTGGTCAAAGGACTTGCAGTGGAAGTGGTTGTCACCCACTCGTAAGTCATCGTTTCCATTTCGATCTCTGGTTCAGTCGCTAAATTCATCATATTAACTTCTGGGATTTCCTTCACCGGACGGACAGTGTGCGTATCAGTAACAGACGTCTCAAAATCTTCAAGATCTGGCGGCCGTGGACCAGGAGACGTAGTTAGGGGCACCGGACTATACCTCTTCGTATTTTGAGCTCCTGGTGGTCTCATATTATGGATTCCGGGTATCGGAAGCAGACTTAAGTTCGCCAAGGGATGTTGTTTCGCAGCAACTGACTGTCCAGTGGTCTTAAACATGTCACTAACATCTTCATCAGGAACCATTCCGTAGTCTTCATAAAGGATGCTTCGTAGTAATTGTATGGGTAGCAACATTGAATGGCTTGTGGTAGGTGTATAAGGAAATAGTTGCTGAGTCTGAACTTTGGGTGTCCATAGCCCTCTGAATACAGGCCCACGCTGGAAAAGATCGGAAAAAAGTCGAATTAGGATGCAATGCGTATATTTAACATATATGTAATGCTAGAAATAAGACTGTTCTCACTTTCCATGTGTGTAGGTACAAGTGTTCTTCTGTAATCCGAACTGATTTTATTCTATTACCTCCTCTTCGATTTCCTCCTCCCTGGTGTCTTCCGGGAACATGGTTGGAGGCGTTACTGTTCCTCTTGTACTTTTATACGTAACATATGGGTTTTCCATCGGGGGCCGAGTGGGGTCGTAGAAGTAGTGTTTATCAGTCTTGTATATGAGCGTTGTTCTCGCTGCCAGGTAGCGACCGGTCTGGAAAACAAAGAAAACATTCAATCCATGTTGACGGTGAATTAAAACTCAAAATATTCAGTTAAACAAAGTCGCAGGAGTTCTAAAGACCTTCTTATAATTTTCAGAGCATATTTCTGAATTACAGGAAAACAGTCATTTCAGCTGTGTTTCAGATATGAAACACTTTCTAGGCTGGCGGCGTGTTTGTTATCCCATCATCATCAGACAAGTCATTTCCAAAAAAAAATTGGGTCGTCTTCCAGTATAACCAGGTGCAGCCCAACCAATATTCTACATGGACCCAATGTCTACCTAACTTCAACAACCCAGTCACACAAACTTACCTAACTTTTGGTAAGACTGGTTGCCATGCTATCAGGCTTCTATCTACCCTCATTAAATGTCACAGATTTACAAAAGAAGCTCATATCAGGATCGACGTCACCACGCCTTAGCTTTACTAGCTGACTCCGAATCTCCGATCACTGCCGATGCCGTTATTAATGGTGCTTATAACTGTTAGCAGAAGATCGTGGGACGAGCTGGACAGAACTAAAGACCATTTGGAAGTCATGGGGTGACGTCTTTGCCCAGCAGACATGACACTGGCTAACAGTAACTGTTTTAACGTTGCAGTATGGAGTTTCATAGGCAGATTGCTTCTTCTTATGAACGACTCGAGCTGAGGTAGTGCTAGTCCCATGCTATAAACAACCGTTACAGTATGGTTACGTAATGAAAATGTACCTGTTCAATGACATCATCAATCCACTCGTCATAGTAACCAAGTTTCGTGAAGACTGTGGGAGAATCTAGGGCTCCGCACATCGGGGCTCCGAAGCTGATGACTCCAACCAAAACGCCGCCAACGATTCCTGGGCCGCCAAGATCTTTCTGTAACCATATTAAGCATCCACACTTAGAGAGGTCTTCACACATGAAGTTAAACGTGATCAGTACAGTATGACCACTTAAAGTGTAGTTACATTGGTTGACCTGGAACCGTCAAGGTACTCGTAGCCCGCGAAATTTAAATTTTCTTACGTATTTCTTTTTCACATTATAAAAAATTAACATAGAAGGATGTATTGATTGTTTAATGATTATAACTCAGTAAAGCCATTTTAATCAACATACAACCTAACGCTGACCTGCAAATTGCAAAAAGTGAGAAAAAAATGTATTTCGCGGACTGCGCTGGCGCATTACCCTTACTGCTCATGCGTGTACTCTGGCTTTATAATTCTAAGTATTTATTATCTTTTCAAGCCATAACAAGTGATCAATTAAATTAAATAGAAGCAGACCATGATTTGGCTAGGACATAAGATAGATACCTTTTCCCAGAAGTATGATCCCATGGGATAGTTACGTAGATAGGACAGGAGCTAGTTGAGAAAAAACTTAATCAACAACCGGGCCCAAATCTAGACCCTATTATGAGAACCTGGAACTGAGAAAAGAGCCAGGACCTCCTGCTCAGCAGTTTCGCTAGCGGCCAGAAGCCAACGAAGCAGTAATACTAGACAAGAAGAAAAATATAGTAGAACAATGTTGTGGTACAAGAATGACTAACATTACATGCCCCTCCACCTCTGGATATGAATCCGGCGCAGAAGTGTCTGTGCGTGACATACTGCCTGAAAAGAGATTAAAACAATAATAAATAATTATTCAATAGGGGATGATCACATTTTTTTGGAACGAAGTTCCTTATCGCGCGTTGTGTAAGGGGGCTAGACGGAAAAAATTCTTACGAAAAGTTGTCACGACACTTTTTGCTATAGTAAGCTATTGTAAGCTTTATTTCTTTAAAATAAACTTGAAATTTCCTTAAATTACGTACAATTGGGGTGTGTATGTGAGTAAGGATAGATAATGATTATTATTTTGAGTGACTGAACTACAAAGTACAAATTCGGTTGTGCAGTTAAGTAAGACGTATTGCTTCGAATTAAGGATTAATCTTCCTTAAATTAAATATTTTATTTTTCGCACAATAACTTAAATCTAAAATGTATTGATATTATGTACGTGAAAGGAACTTCGTTCCATCCGGGTGTCCCTTGACACCTCTCAAGTTTTTTTTCTTTGTCCGTCGGGTAGTTTATTGAAAAGTATTGGACACGTATTTTTTCTTTTTTCACGTGGTCATAAAATTACGGAGATATATTGAGTTGAAATGGCATAAGTTTTAGAATTTTTGATTCTAAGTCACGCATTCCATACATTTTGACCGTGTAGGTTTTGCAGTTTAGTAGAAAACAGTTGATTTAAAAAAATACGTAAAGTGTTAACCGTTATCTCGTTCTCAGTACATCATATACGAGATAACCGTTTGTGCGTCGATGTCGAAGCAGTAGCGTCTGATAACTGCTTAAATTTTATAGTGGTAGGCAAGGCGTATGCCTTGCCTACCACTATAAAATTTAAGTATTTAAGATCTTATTGTTTCGGCTAGACAGGCCGGGCGAACAGCAACGATCTTAATCGCTCGATTCACGTACTCGTAGGATGAAATACTTACGTAGAGTATATTTCAGCGCATTCATCCTTTTGGTATATGTCCAGTTTAGCTACCATCAATCTTTCAAACTGTTCTATAATGTTGTTCATCTGGAAAAATAAAATGTCTCATCATTACCGGTGACGAGTACAAAATCACATGTTGTGCTTCATGAAATACTGATTTATTAGGTAGGAGTGAATAGTTGTGGTGTTTAGTGCAAGCACCTTTATTTTTTTGACACAAGTATGAAACTTGGCACCGGCGTTCCTTGAGTCTTTAGCTGATTGAGATCGGTAGTCTTGCGGATTCCCCCCTCTGGGCCCGTAGGGGGATTCAAAGTAACGCTGTGCTGTTAGAAAATGCACTTTTAAATGTTACATTTATTCAAATCTGCATGTTTATTCAGTAACATCGTACAAATTAATATTATTTTTAAAACTAGATAACTAAAATAACAACAAATTATAAAAGGTCGTCAAAAAACTCCTCCTCAACGCTGTCAACTGGTAACGTGCCCAAGAGACTGGCGGCGTTGCCACGTTGTATGGCAATACTTAGCCTCTGGCCAAAGTAAAACCCAGCCCTTGGGTCACGGGAAGTGTCAACTAGGCGTTTAGATATTTCCTTGAAAAGGCTGTGAGCACTCGGACCCCACGGCCCCAGAGTTTCAACCCCAAACGCAAAACTCAAAAATATAGTTACCACAAAGGTTACTATATTTACGCCGCTTGAGGTTCTCCGCAGCCGCAGCGGCAGCGCCTGTACAGCACGATGAGCTTGGAAGATGTGATGGCGCAAGAGTATCGACGCAAGTTGCGTCCCACACTAAAGGCCTACCCATCTTCCAAGGAAACAAAGACATGCCGTCCGGTCTTTTGCCATCGTCGCGTGCCAAGCCATTGGGTTCTAAGATAGCTGGAACGCCGACGGTAACAAGTGCTCGACGGATGATGTCATTTATGTTCGCGTGCCGCGCAAAACGGCCCGCACTTCGGTTGCATGACAGGCCGTGGTGTCCGAGGCTGTTGACAGCTTCACCACAGTGACAGCGATGAGGAGAGCAGCAGGCGGCACAACATCAACACACATGAAAGTTACTCAACGACTCGTGTTCAGCTCACCTTTCTAGAGCCCCATCCGACCACAGTGATCCCATTAGTGTTGGCTGCCAAGTTTTCCTTCGTCCTGTCATATCTGATCTTTTTAACCTTTTTCTCATTCTTTTGGAATCTAAGGCGCCTGTGCAGACGGAGGAGTACCAGGTTGTGCGCCAAGGTCTTCGGGTTGTAAGAAGGGTAGAAGTAGGTCTCAAGGACTGGTATCATCTCGCCTCCCCTAAGGAAATAGTCGCTGCCGACGCGAACTTCGACAGCCCTGGGGTTCTCTCTGAAGAATCTGTTATTGTGAAGTCTGGAAAAATATACACATTTTAAAGACAATTCATTTTTGTTATTGTGTTTTGCGGTCACAAAAGTACAAAAGCGTACAAGGAGAGACCACGCCTCGTTCAAGACCTCATGTGATGCATCTTTGAACTCTTAAAATACGAGTGATACAATGACATGTCATCATCTGCCTAGCCTTACCCCTTGATAAGACTGTTTGATAGACTTTCGGGCCACTGTCTACCTGTAACGACTGTCAAAATTTTTTTATTTGACAGCCGGGATTTCCGAGGCAAGGAGGAAACGTGGTATATTATGGGTGGTCACCCAACCACGAACCAACCTAGTCAAGTACGGCTTAATCTGAAGATCGAGCACCTAACAACAAGAAACACGAGTGTCCCTTCGTATGAATTCTGTCGCATCCCAAGTTGCAGCATCTGAAGTCGTAAGCTTGTCGTAAAGTCAGATATACTATTAGCATTGTAAATATTGTCACTCACATTTGCAAGCACGAAGCCGCAGTGATGACCAAGTCACTGGATATTATAGACCCAGCACAGACGAAAGTTTCCAAAAGATGTATGCTCACGACGAAAGGGTAACTCTTTACTCCACTCCTTTTGCCCCTAAATATCCTCCTGGAATTTGTGTCATTGAAGTAATCGATTGCTGGCGGTTCTGAAAAAGGAGTTTATGACGTTAGGATATTTGGACGATTAAAGAGATGTAAAATAGTGTGATGCCTATGAATGTTGATGGATGGAAAGGGAGGGAAAGACCAAATAAAAGATGCATGGGTTGTATGAGGAACGATATGAGAGAAATCGGAGTAAATGATAGCGTGACGGCTATCAGGGGTATTGCACCGATCCTACGTGAGTACCATATCACGTGGAATCGGTGCAACACCCCTGATAGCCAAGCACAGGAAGATGATGTTAATGTGGACAAATAAATAAATACGAAAAGAGACAAACACCTATATTCCGGAGAATCGTCTTTTAGTTTTAGTCATGTCATCATCATCATTTCAGCCGAAAGACGTCCACTGCTGGACATAGGCCTTTAGTCATGTAAAGTTCCAATATTTTAAAATCAATTTGATGACGATGTTTAATATTAAAATGAGAATGTTTGTTATTCGTTCTCATAATAGTTTTACTTACGCCAGAATTCAATGTCGTGTTGTGTAGTAATTTCTTCAATAGGCGGTAGCAACGGTGACGACTTAGAGAAATCTGTTTCATTTAGCTTATCAACTTTTTTTATAAAGTCCTTAATGAATTTAATGAATTCTTTGCTATCCGTAAATACAGGATCAAATGTATTGAAGTTTTCCAAAGAGGTTGATGTATCTAGTGGTATAGTGGCTGCTTTATGTACTTTTGTATCCTCAAGAATGGTGAGCCCACTTGTTGTTTTTTTCTCGTATAATTTATCAGACAAAAATTGCAAAGGATTCTTGTCGAAAGTTTTTTCTATAAGCTTGAACAATGCTAAACCTTTTGAACTTATATTGCCAGTATCAGGTCGAGCAGCATCTATCATTTTAACGTGCTCATCATAATTTTTCGCTGCCATATTGTTTAAATCATATTGCATTGTTAAGAACAACTTGATTCTCGATTTTTCTGGAAAGCTCGGTGACAAATTTAATCCTTCGAACAAGTTGTTTATTATATTTTGAACATCATTGTGTACTTTTGCATACAGGTTATCTGTGGATTTTAAAATACTCTCAAGAACTGTCCTATGATTATGTCTAGCTACCACCACAGGAACAAGAAACACGATGATTGTAGTTAACTCCATTTTATATAAATTAAAATAACTTAAATAATTACAAGTACGGATTGACTTAGGTGTATGTAACAAAAAGTTTGAATTAAAAGTAATGTTACTTTGCTTCGACCATATTGTTGATAACTACCCAATAAAATATATTTCAAATCGAATATTTTATTGGTTTTAAACCAAATAATAATTTCGACTTCTTTATTTAAGATTTCTCAATATATAGAAAATAAAACAAACGCCATAAAACATATTTCAATTTATTGGGTAACTGCTTTTAGCAGAAAAACATTTTGATACCCTTGTGAATAATATTGCTGTTTTGAATTTCATTTCTTTTATTCAAAAAGTATCTTTCTTAACATGTATTCCATCAGAAATAATATCTTGTATTTCATTGTTTTCATTGCTGTCGTTAAAGTTCAGAGCCTTGTTGAACGTCGTCGTGAAGAAACCAAAGATTTAGCGATAGCTGAGGCGGCATTGCGAAAGACTGTTAACAGTATATTCTCCACCCTGAAACTCGATCATGTGAAGCATAAAGCCAGGTTTGGAGAGTTCGCAGCAATTCACAACTTTTTCGTCTCCATTACCTTACAAGATGACGACGATCTGACGGAAATTGCAAGACTAGTTAAAGTTGATGACATCGATAACAACACAGAACGTTTTATTGCACAATTAAATGAAGTACTGAATGAAGACCATAAAAGCTACGAAACTGGAGAGGATGAATATGTTACTGCACATATAGAAACGTTTATAAGAAAGCTTGAATATTTAAAATTCAAGTATGGCTTTGATAACAACACTGCTAAGCTTGGTATAAACACACAGGTGTTAAATCATTTGAGGTTGAAAGACACTTCGCAAAATAATACAAAGATGGCCCTAGAAGTAAATGTGGGTGGTAATCTTTTGAATAGTAACGAATTTTGGAGTGAGTATATTTTTTTTTAGTTATTTTTCGAACAATAGGTTTTACTCGCAAAAAACTGCACCGTCGCGTTATTTGATTCATGAAGTCATGATTTAACTTGCAGCACCAGGTGTTAGTCGTCGCATTTTCGAGGGACGCAGAGAATTGATCAAGCGGTTTCCCTTCATGGCGAGTGTCCAGTTCTTCAAGAAATTCCAATGTGGCGGCTCCATCATCAAATCAGATCTAGTCATCACTTCAGCGTCGTGTTTGCAACTGTAAGAACTAAATAATTGTTTGTTTATGAGGAATGATGCCTTCCCTTGTCTATGTTTAACAGCAAAATTAGAAGCACTCAGACGATAATGTTTATTTTTATTACCGTCAGCGCCTGGAACAACCGCTTCTATAGAGAGAACCCGAGTTTCCTCTCCGTGCAAGTGGGCTGCAATTTATACGAGGGGTGTGATGAGAACATCCCTGTTCTGGAAGTTTACTTTCATCCGGAATACAACCCACAGACTTTGAAGAATAACCTCGCAATAATGCGTTTGGTTCGGATTCTGAAGTTCGGGAGGAAAAATTCAAAAATTAAGAAGATAGATTTTGATAGGGATCCTCGGCCTTTGTCTACGAATACAATAGGTATCACAATCATTGGTTGGGGTGCAAAATCTGTAAGTTTTTTTTCCGATGTTTTTGAAATGATTAAGATTTCTTTTTAGAAAAGTACAGGAGCTATACGAGAGGAGAGATTCTGGACAGCTTAGTGGTAATGTAAAAGTCTTCTTGACCAACTTAAGTTTGTTTTTCAGACCTCCAACACAATTTCAAACATTTGGAATAATCGACTGGCGTATGCGGTGCTCGACTTTTACCCATTAAAGGAATGTCAGGAAGTTTATTCCAAGTAAGTGTTACGTATAAGTATGCTATCTTGAGGAACTCATCAACTCACGCACGCGGATCAAACTCCTCGCTTGACGCAAGGCGCATCGTCCGAGGCCGTTAACGGGTCATTATTATTGAGGTTTATTGGATGACGAACTTGACAAGCTCTTAACCAAATTATGCTAAGACTATTTTTTGCATTACTTTCAGAGGGTTCGTGACCGAAAAAAACTTTTGTGCCGGATTCTTCTCTAAAGGGGGTGGCGCATGTAACGTAAGTTATAGAAAAACATTAAACCTGACATAATTAGTTTTATAATGTTAGTAATAACAGTAAAAGTGCAAGGTACCGGCGAGGTCCGGTTTCCACAAAAACAGGAACCGACCAATCACACAATAATCTACATTGTGCCTCCCATCTCTCATGTGATGGGAGGAATCCTGCAGGTCTCCTCTCCACACCATTCGTCTCCACTATTGTAGAAGCCGAGTCTTTACTGGCCTCGGCTGTGGTAATGCCCGCAGAAGTTCCTTCAAGATGCAGTCGTTTATACTTCACTACATAGTATAAAACAAAGTCGCTTTCTCTGTCCCTATATCCCTATGTATGCTTAAATCTTTAAAACTACGCAACGGATTTTGATACGGTTTTTTTTAAATAGATAAAGTGATTGAAGAGGAAGGTTTATATGTATAATAACTATATATTTTATACCCGTGCGCCAGAGCGGGCCGCTATGTTTTTATATACAACGTTCACAGTTTTTCTGTAGTGTATTTAGTATCAGCATTGCACGGGTGTGCGAAGCCGGGGCATATTATAGTATAATTATAAAGTTTGACTGCAAATAGTCGCAAGCTGGAACGTACGAACACCAGCTCGCTGCAATCAAGTATGCGATCTTCAAACCTGGTATTTGCGGCCAGAGTCACAGAAGCGTTCTGGGCAAAGTCTCATGTTTTAAAAACTGCGTGGTTTATCAACCTAAAGGGTGTGAAAACACCCTAAAGAAGCTAAGAGGCATTTGATCTCTGGGTCATTATTTCGATCGATTTTTTTGAAGGTGCTGGTCAAGCTCGGGACTGACCAACCTTTTTCATAGGATTTTCAAGTTATAAGATCAAAAATTTTCACACTTCACATACAAGTTTTTTATCATTTTTAGGGTTCCGTACCCGAAGGGTCAAACGGGATCCTATTACTGGGACTTCACTGTCCGTTCGTCCGTCCATCCGTCTGTCACCAGGCTGTATCTCATGAACCGCGATAGTTAGCCAGTTGAAATTTCTACAGATTACGTATTTCTATGGCCGCTATAACAACAAACAGAATAAAATATTTTTTTAAGGAAGTTCCCATACAAAAATGTGATTTGTTATGCTCTTTTTTTTATAAATAATGGTACGGAACCCTTCGTGCGCGAGTCCGACTCGCACTTGGCCGGTTTTTTTTCCGTAACTTTTCTCTAAATAGGTACCTCCATGGTCCCCGTAATATTCAATGCGTCCAACAGCACAATGTTTTGAGTGCGTTACATTGAGTCCTACCGTAAACGGTTTACGTAACGTAAACCGTTGGTGTTGAACTGATTTTTTGAGTTGCTCAGTTTAATGTGTAGTACTTGGTTGGCTGCTTTGTGATGGGCACTATTATTATTATTTACACCCTATAGACTCACTTAGATGATGATGAGATTCCCTAGATTTGCACATGATTGTGTATAAACTATTATCGTGATAGAGAGACGCGGGTGGACCAGGCGTGGTCTACGGCAAGCTTGCTGGAGTGGTCAGCTTTGGCGCCCCGAACTGCGGAGCCCCTGACGCGCCCACTGTATTCACCAAACTTGGCTTCTACGCCGACTGGATCGAAGGAATTATAGACATGGTCAGTATATTATAATGGTTATGTAGATATGACCTGACCTTATCAAACATTAAGGTTTTTAGTCAGCTTCAAAATGTTTTCAATGACACTTTTAGTTAAGTATTTAACACACATTAAATACAATACATTTGTGAATATTAAGTTACAGTTGGTCGAGGCTCTTGGCAATTAAGCCATGGGCTGAATCGACTGAGTTCATATCCTACCAAGAGCCAAGTCAAGATACTTGATTTGCTTATCTTTCACGAGGTTCTCGTCATGCTGCACCGTTATGTCAACAATCATTCCGCGCCGTTCTTTATTGAACTCATCATTATGAATGATAAAAATTATTACGTTTGGTCGAGTTATTTAAATACGAATGGATGGAATAGGTGTTTTTCTCGAAATAAATACAATCAGACAGACATTGACGAAAATTAAAGAAAATCACTGACACGATCACTACACACACCGAGGCAAAAACTATTAATTAAATATTTTTCACCTGCTATTACAGAAAGTACCGACGGTTAGAAAGACTACTACGGAGCGAACGAAACTGGAGAAGATTTACGAGGAAAGCTTCAGAATGAGTACGAAGTCACATTTCAAAATCCATCCCGTAATAAAAAGTGACGCCGAACATACACCACTTCCCAGTGTAGACGCCCTGAGAACTCTCGATAAAAATAAACTTTTCAAACAATTTGTCAAAACAATGTTCGGTAGCGAAGAAGCAAAAGAATATCTAGATCAATATGATTCTGATACAGACATAGAAACTCAAGAAAAAGTAACACCAAAGGACATTTCTAGATCTTTTACCGGCAAACCGATCGCTAAAAAAACCACAAAAATGAATATAGAGGAACACAGTTCTAGCGATTTAGAGGTACCTCAAGATGTAGACGAGGGATCTGATAAAATGGTGACTGTAATAGAGAACTTTGAAGAGTTTGTAGTAAAAAGTGAAGAAGAAGAAGAAGAAGAAAATACGATAACACGGAACGTCACGACACCAGTGATTTTGAAGATGAACGTAGAGGAACTAGCGGAGCAAAATCTTGCCAAACTTATTGACGATATTGACATACAAGAACTATTGGAATCTGCCATTGACAAAACTTCCGGAGAGAAGGTCATTAAACCTAAAAAACCAAAACGTACGAAAGGCAAAACTAAACGTAAAGAAGTTAAGAGGAACCAAGACAATATTAAACCTAAAGAAATAGAATTCCTCACAGACAAAATTAAAACAATAGAGTTTATATCTAGCAACGACAAAATTAAGACTAAAGAAATAAAACATAAAAGAAAGGAAAGACAACATAAGAAAGAAACGATTAAACCGAAGAAGCAATGTCAGGAAGAAGAAGAATCAGAAAGTATGGTCGATTTATTTGATGATTATACTGAAGAGAATGGTGATGATGATGAAAACGACATGTATCATTCTGACGATCATTTACAAGATAGATCTGATGAGCAATTTAGCGAGGTTACGTTCAGACAAAATAGTACAGGTGGTATTAGTGCTTTATTATCTCGTAATGATCTTTTGACATTATTACATGAAGTCGTAGCTGAAGTAGTTAAAGGTGCTGCAAGCAAGCACTAAAAGACGACAGTATCGGTCGTCGATAGGCGCGTGAATCGTTTTCGAATTCGTTTTAATCGGCGAGTATCGAAAAGCGATTACTGCAGTCATTTTTTCAGGTTAGGTTCACGTCCAGCAAAATGATCATCATTAATGATCATTTTGATGGAAAAATCACGTTAGCACTCAGTTTTATCAAATTCGATTAAGCGTTTGATTCTGTGGCAAACCGATTCTATTTCGAACATAGCAGCCACTCAACTTTATTGTAATCAAGCGAGAAAAACGATAGCCGATCTACGATTTGAACCATAAAAGAAAATCGTAGTTGTACTTGTAATGCCGAACCTCTGTTTACGAAGAAAACGACGACTCTTAGTAATCGACTATTCGAAGAGAGGAACTCTCTTCTCGTGTCAACTGGTAAATTGAAATTCTTCGGTATGATTAAAATAATAATTTGGGAATTAATTATGTGTTTTATTTCAATTGAATTCCTTTCAGTTGTTACCACGCACAGGATGACAACTCAAATTAAAATTTTATCGTCGCTTCCACTGCTACCTATTTTCTATTTCTCCGAGGTAACACTAACACGGCCTGCGAGGAAATTGAAAAATAAGTATTTTAAGAACCTATTGCTCTTCTATTGTCTGCCCCTCGAAAGTGCGATATAGACAGTTGAAGTTCAGACCTATTAAACAACACAAACTTTTTGAAAAGATCGCAAAAAAAAAATGTAAGGTCAACTCTCAGCTCAGTGGTAAGTTTTATCATAAAAATAAGTCCACCGAAATTGTATACAAATAATTATATACTATAAAGAAACAGATGTCCTCATCTAAGTTTATATTAATTACATTCATCAATTATTTTCTTTTATCGATATCTATCGATCAAATCTGCGTCTGACCGAACCGAACCACATTACTAAC
This sequence comes from Cerastis leucographa, assembly GCA_963082945.1. Lineage (NCBI taxonomy): Eukaryota > Metazoa > Arthropoda > Insecta > Lepidoptera > Noctuidae > Cerastis > Cerastis leucographa. The sequence continues at coordinate 20,859,921 of OY720355.1, forward strand.
TGAGTAGAACTGTTAACGTGGTCCTTTTAAAAACTAAAGAAGATTAACAATCAATCTAAAACAAACTTTATCTTTATGTGATAAGGTTGATTTTACGTGGCATAGAGGGGGCGCAACACCATTTACCGTCACGGCTAAGGGTCGGTTTTACTGCCTAGCATAAATAGATATTACACATAAAAAAATGATGTTAAAATAAACAAATTCATAAAGCTGAAGAAGTTTTAATAATATGTTCTTCGTGATATGCACATATTTCCACGCCACCGTCAATTTTCCAATGTTCATGTGACCGTATTCGTAGAACGAAACGTAAAAATCAATTGGGTAAAGTTACCTGACTCGTCCGCAGATGTCGCTTGCGCTCTAAATTTTCAGTCTTTGGTGGTGATAAGATTATTTTGCAAGAGAGAAACCACATTTTCGAGGTAAAGAAACCTTATTTTATTAAAAAATACCGTGTTTTGTGATTTGTTACTTATTATTTGTTTAAAATTGGTGTTGTAAGCTTTTATTAAAGAGGTAAGTAGCGAAAAAAAACACTGAAGTACCTAAGTTGTCAAATACGTAAGTGGGTTCCGAATTTGAATTAAATATAATTTTCTATTACGTCAAGGTCTTCTCTTGTTTCTTTTTGGTATGTTAATTAAAAGACAAGTTAATTTCCTACTTTCATTAGATCATAGTGATGGAGATAGCTATGAAGCTCATGTTATGTAACTCTTCGCTATTGATCACTGCGGGCATAACCTCTTACATGTCAAATATTTTCACCAAATTATCCTGTTCGATTAGATTGGATATTAATGTTTACCGGATAGATATTATGTTGTTTAAAGCTTTCTTAAGCTATGTATGGACAAACCCTAGACTATGATGTACATTTCTGGAACACCAAAAATATTTTTTCAAGACTTCTTTTTCTTGATTTATAAAATTTGACTTCACATCAAATTTCGGCTAAACTCATGCAGCGTCCTGATTAAATGTATGGCGATGGATATTACTAGCATTGTTACTAATTGTATAACTGGGCGTGGACTTAGAAAATAATACTGACATTAGTTTTTTTTTTATTTAAACCACGACGACTTGAATGTAATAGATTTCATGTACCGTTTATGGGAAGTACATAGATACAGCTAATATTAATCAGCTACTTACTACTTATCTATCAGATAAGTTATGAAATTCATCGACATACTTTAAACAAGCAATGTTTATAAAGCGCCCAATAATATTTACTAATGATGGATGGACTGAAAGAAAATAATAAACATGAGGTTAATATGGCATTGTTTACTTGGAAATATAAAAGACAAACAGTGTGACACTGCACAATCATTAAAGCCATTTTTAACCCCCAACCATAAAAGAACAACTTTGACGTGTGTATCTGTGTCTGTGGTATCGTAGCTCCTAAACGAATAAACCCATTTTGATGAAATTGGTTTTTACTTGTTCATTTAACTCGTAAATGGGCCATTATGATTGTTTGTCTATTTTGCGGACTGTAAAATACTCTTCTATTTCAAGAAACAAAGTATTAATTTTCAAGAAAATTGTTTTTCCTGAAACATGTTTGTTTGAACACATTTTCCTTGTCATAAAACATGTTAGTTGAGGTAAAGTAGTATGTTTTATCGATTGCATTCCTCATACATAGTATATCTATGAACTGCTGTAAAATCTTGCACAATTTTAACTCGATAACTAACCACTAGCACTTCGCCTGCGACAATTGTGATATAATATAGCCTATGTGACTCGGTAAAGATGTATCTTCTAATGGTGAAAAAGTTTTTAAAATTGGTTGAGTCGTTTTTGAGTTCAATTGTAACAATTCTCCTTATAATATTAGTTTAGATTAGATTTACTCTTTTAATATATCTAGTTATTCAGACATCTACCACCTAACTTTGATTCCTGAAAGCTGACATTGTTCTGCTTCCACAGCAAGATGGCAAATCTCCTGCTGCGCCGTGCGGTGCTCGACGCGATCCGCGTGCCAGTGTGCGCCCGTGCCTCCTCATCCATCGGTGAACTTGCCAAGGTAAGCATACCACACCATAAGACAAAAGAATAAAAGTATTTATTCAGGACTACTAATGTCTTCATCATCTGCTGTATCTGCCTATCCTATCCATTTACTCATTCCACAGCGTAGTTGGGGTCTGCTTCCAGCCTAACCGGGAGCAGCAGTATTTTTCATGGAGCATCTGCCTATATTCTCGGGTTCGGATTACCCATAACCACTAATATAGATCTACAGATGACAGCCGGACCAACAGTTCCGAGGAATGGAGGATAATGGGCGGTCATCCATTGACAGACTAACTTCGTCATGACTTAACCATCGGTCGACCCGTGCATCTGTTATTATTTAGTAACGATTTCTGAATCAGCGGGGGCGTCTGCGGGAAGACCATTTAGACTGCTTCTATCACAGCCAACTGCGGCGAAAATAAAACTTTTTCTTCTTCATTTGAATAAATTCCACAACTCATTGTACTACATACTCACTCACATCTACTCTTTATCATTGTCCGAAGGGGTAAGCTTTTGAGCAATACAAGTGATGTAATGTATCTTCATCATTTTTCTCATTCTTCTCTCACACACTATTGTCTACATGTCTTTTTCATTTCTCCATTCGCAGTTCTGCTGGTAGAAATTTCATCACACTAATATTATAAAGGCTAAAGTTTTTGAGTGAGTGTGTGTCTCCCTGGCTGGAGGCCTTAAATTCTAGGCATCCACAGCATAACAGACCGGTTAAGCAGAAGCCAGCCTCAGAGGCTGAACTGCGAGATGCCATACATAAAAAAAAAAAAAGTGAGTGTGTGTGTGTTTGTATGTATGTATGTCACTGCTTCACGCCTCAATGGCCGAACGGACTTGGATAAAATCAATTGAATGATGATGATGATGATGATGATGATGATGATGATGATTATGAGTGATTGATGAATTTGGTATGTAGATAGCTTATACCCTAGATTAACAGATAGGCTACTTTTATCCCAGTCTGCTCCGGTTAAACCGCGGGGCGCAGCTAGTATGAAATAAGCAGTGTGTTCCTGTGTAGTCTACTGTATGTACAGTCACGTCTAATAATAATTATGTATACACGCAGCAACTTTTAAAAGTGATTTTCTCCGTTTTCACGAACATGGAAATTTGGAAGCCATACTATTACGAAATAGGTCTTATCTCAACGTAGAAACCTTAATTTCATGAGCAAATTACTATACATATTATTAGACATGACTGTACATGATTAGTTAAAGAATTAAATAAATCATCATCATCATTATTATCAGCATGGAATCACCCATTTCTGGGTATAGGCCTCACCTTTTTTCTGCCACACTTCACGGTTCTGTGCTTCCCTTACTCAAGCGTTCCTCGTGACTTTGACGATATCGTCGTTATGTATATTCTATAGAGAGTAAGGAAATTAAAGAAATCTTAATTAACTTAAAATAATTGTAATTTCAGATCGGCAACCGTGAGTGGGTCGGTTATGGCTTCAACGGACAGCCCAACTACATGGACAGGCCTGACTTCCCCATGCCTGCCGTGCGCTTCCGTGGAGAGACCCCCGACGTTAAGGTAATCTACCCTCTATTATTCTCATGCTGAATTGACTGGCAGTTATGTCTGATTGCGGTACCTATTGAGCTAGGATAGGTTAAGGACCCCGGCTTGTATCAAGATTATGTTAAACAGGCTCATTTGTTTTATGTTCAAAAATAGTGCATGAAGTCCCTCCGCGCGGAAGAAGTGAAACTTCGTAATACTACCCGCATGTGTTCGAGTGCCACGCATTCACTCTCGCTGTCTCTTTATATTCCCCTTCCATGATCGCGTTAAACGTTTAACGCAAACTTGTTGGCGGTAATAATGTTTATGTAGGTAAAGGCTCGCATGCCTACTGCTTACTGCCTTAGTGAAACAGTTTTGTTCCAAATTCTAGTTTTACCAAATATTAACATAACATTCTCAGAATACTCGAAGGTTGAAGTCTGAGTTGAGGAATCATCATCAACTTGCTAATTATAAGTCCCAAGTTGCAGGCAATACAATACAACAGCCTACACTTTCGAGTAATCTGAGCATGTTGCATGTTTATAATCCCCTATTATAAACATGATCAAATGATCACATTTATTTTTCTTTGTCCGTCGGGTAGATTATTGAAAAGTATTGGACACGTATTTTTTTCTTTTTTCACGTGGTCATAAAATTACGGAGATGTTTATAGATAAGATAAGATAAGATATTTATTTTGCAAATATGGGTACAAAAACGGTGACATAAAAATATAATTAGCAACAGCCATATTTTACCAGAAGGCATGCAAAAGTTTAGTACAAAATACATTTATCATTTTTAAGAGAGATAACAATGTCAATATAAAAATAAATTAAAATTACAATATGATTACAATTTCATTTCAATATTATTAAATTAAGATAAATAAAAAAAAACAATGTCACGTTTTTCTAATTTTTTGTCATTATAAAGATTAATCAAGAGATTCCTTTGTCCACTAAAAATTCTGTCACACTATAATACGCTTTGTCTACTAAAAAGGTTCGGAGCTTTTTTTTAAATAATGCCAAATTATACCTACTTGTGACGTAGTGAGCCCCCACTCTCCAACATTAATGAGTTTTAACTAAGTAATTTTTTGATATTTTCATAAAACAAAAAATACGTGTCTAATATTTTTGTATTACCTGTCTGACGGACAAAATATTATGTCGTTTTCTTTACCCAGTCTTCACCCCTATTGTGAATACAATAGATAACCCCAAGAAGAAATTATATTGTTAGTATTAACTACTAATTGTAACTAACATACAAATAACCACCAACACTCTATCCCCAGGCCCTCCGTGAGAAGGAAAAGGGAGACTGGCGCAAGCTGACCCTGGAGGAGAAGAAAGCCCTGTACCGCGCCTCCTTCTGCCAGACCTTCGCCGAGTTCCAGGCGCCCTCGGGCGAGTGGAAGGGCGTGCTCGGCTGGTCGCTCGCCGTCGCCTCCCTCGCTGTATGGATCTACATGGCTATGAAGGTCTTTGGTAAGGAACTCTATTTCGTGTTTTTTGAAGTAAAACTTCTTATGCGACTTCAAAAAAGTTTAACGCTACCAAGGAGGGGGAATATTTTCTAAAACTCACTAAGAGATGGCAGTAGTATAAGATTTTTGTCTACGTTGTTCTACTAGGTACGCAAGATGGCGTGCAAACAGTCATGCATTCGACTCTTCGGTGTGACCAGCCTTCGCTCAATTTCCATGAGTAGAATAACCTCGATAAACTTATGTAATAATTAAGTAATAAAAATAATACAACAAGAAAACAACAAAATATTATTTAGAAGCTCAATAAAATAACGAGAGTGAATGCGTGGCACTCGAACGCATGCGTGTAATATTACGAAGTTTCACTTCTTCCGCGCGGAGGGACTCTACGCACTATTTTTTTTTTCTTTGGTGCTCTTATTGCCCCTGATACACTCCAACTCCTACACTCCAACCTTAAAACGACCCATAGACCACTAATTGTTTACATTAAAGTTTTCAGCTTCTTTATTAATACTCCTTCGTAGATCTATGACAGTTATCTCGGGTATTAACATACAGGGATCAAGATCGGAACCAAAACTATATTATTTTAATCAGAACTAATGCAGCCATCTTGATTTTTTTCTAGAGTATTTATGGTTTTGCGTTGTATTGTATAAAGGACTGGTGTCCGCAACTCCACGTCCAAAGCGCGTATCTTGCGTAGTTGCGTACGGGTGTAGTTTATGGTTTTACCACGATAGTCACAAAATATTATATAACCAACAGTGTCCTCGTCAACATCCTTTGAGCTTAAACTTATCATTGAAGCTTACCAAAGCTTTTACAGAATATACTGTGTTCTGGAGACGAGATAAGCAGTTATTGCATGTACAATACTTTATGCAGCTGCAGTGCTGTTGTGATTTATGCCCAGTTCATATTTATAATAATAGTAATAGGGATTAGAAATTAACTGCATAATTGACTACTAGAAAGGATTGCCCTCTGTTATAATGGGTAGAGGTGCGAGTATCGGTGGCCCAGTGATGACAGTCCCGGCTTACGAGCAGTAATTGTGGGTTCGAACCCAGGCAGGCGCATTATATTGTAAAATTTATTTCATCACTGCTGCTCTCATAACGGTGAAGGAAAACATTATGAGGAAACCGGCATGTCCTAGAACTAAAAATCAAAGACAATTGAGATCTACCAACCCGCACTGGGCTCGCGTGGTGGCTTACAGCCCACTCTCATAGAAAGGAGGCTTGTGTCCAGCAGTGGGAACATTACAGGCTGATTATGCTTATGCATATGGGTCAAAATGTGAAATCTATTCAGGATATATCTTGCTATTATTGTATTAACTGGTTGTTCACGTTCGTCTACAGTATACAGCCCGGTGCCGGACTCTCTAAGCGAGGAGAAGCAGAAGGCGCAATTGAAGCGCATGTTGGACCTAAAGATGAACCCGGTGGACGGCCTCGCCTCCAAGTGGGACTACGAGAACAACCGCTGGAAGTAATCTGGCTCACGGTACGTGGCACTACATGAGATGCAGACGATAAGCGTCTCCTCGCGCGTGCTCGAGGATGCGCGAGAGTCCAATTTTATACTTAAAACCATTACTTACGTGGTGAACCAACGGTAAGGTTGGCGCAGTGGTTGAGCGATTGACTGCTGTGCTGCGTGTCGTGGGTTCGATCCCCGCACGGAGCAAATATTTGTATGGCCTACAGATAGTTGTTCCGGATCTGGCTGTTTGTGAAAGTGAGTTTTAACGTTTGTAAACGCGCCCACAATACATGAGAAAATCCTAGAGTGGGACACGGTTTAAAACAAAAAAAAAAAAAAAGTATCCCGTCATTCTGTTAGAATTCGGATCCACGTCAAAGGAAATATTGATAAAGTCAGTTTTTCGACCTTAGGCAAACCAATATACATCTTATACTGCTTTGTTATAAAGGGTGTAAAACACCTCTTAACGAAGCCGAAAGGCACTGTTTCTCCCTGTCATTGCGATCATTTTTTATAATGATCGCAATGACAGGACGGTATGCCAGGGAACCTTCTAGTTACGGAGATATTAGGGGTCAAAGTTCCAACTTTTTGACAAGTATTTTTTTAAATACAAGTTTTAAATGTAAGATTTTTACTTTAAACACCTCCACGACCCCCGTACTATTTAATCCGTCCATCAGCACAATGTTTTGAGTGCGTTACATTGAGTTCTACCACAAAACATGATTGTACACCCTCCAAAAAAAAGTCGTTTCCCAGCAATAATTTTTGCGTAAAGTTACTTAGTTTCATGTACAGAATGCTTGGTTGAGGGCTTCGTGATGAGGTGATTTACACCGTGTTTACTGATGGGGGTCCAGGGGAATTTCTCAGTAGCACCCACGGAGTTTCGATTTGTGCCCAGTTGATGGCAATAGGTTCGCCCCTATTACATGTGAACTGCCTAACCTAACCCTTCGAAAATTTGCAGATTATTTCTGGAGGTCAACATTTATATTTTGTGATGTAATTTTTGTATTTCCAGGTAACAGAAGGAGGGTGCTGTGCCTGCAGGACGCTGTTACTCCGGGCCTAGAATAGACAAATGTAATATAAGTGATAATATCTGTGTAAGATAAAGAAGTAATTCCACACAACTCTTGTCTTTTATTATTAAATCACGCTATCTGTTCGTAGTCCTTGCATAGCGTGGAGCCGTGGTACGGCGAGCACATCACTAGAGGTTAAGCTTCTGATAGGTCAGTATGCAGTACTGTAGTGAGGCCCGCGACTGTGAGCGCAACACGAGGCTGGCTCGCTCCCTGACCGCGGTATCCGTATCTTGGCCCATCATTATGTGGCCTTTTTAGGTTGAGGCCTGCGGACGCGCGTTTAAAGATATTGTTGACCAAAGGTTCAAGGAACAATCCACTGTTGGTGAACCGTTTCAGATTCCGTACTGCAACGCGCGCCCGTGTGTGTGGTTGCTATGAGCTTATCTGTAGGTGCTGTACACTGTACAGCGCGGGGACCTGGACACTCGCCCCCGGCAGGCAGTCCCCTTGTAGTGAGATCCCCAGATACTCAGGGCAGGCCCGGCAGGAGTCGACCAGCGACCGAGTTACCGATTACAACGCATTTATAGTGGATATGTAGCTCACGTCCGCCACGCTCCCAGAGCAGCCGGTTACGATTCGGAATAAATAGCCGAATGTGTGCCAAGAGTGTGTATGTGGAGGGTAATGTATTGTGTAACATCGCTTAGTGTCTGCGTGGGTCGTGCGGTAAGGTGATTTATAACACATTTGCTCTTAAAGAGTCTCTTATTTCACCAATTTCAGTATCTCATTACGTTCTTGTGCGTTATTGTAATGTAAAAAGCACGGTTCTTTCACAATTCTTTGGGAATGTTCACTAAATCCTAAGCATATATTTTCAAAGAGTTTTAACAAAGTGTTCTGTGCCCTTACACCACACGCACATGCATCTTCAGCTCCACGATGAACTTAAAGATTTTTTGCACTTCACCTTTGATAAATGTTAGATCGTTTGCATTCATACGAAGAGGGTTACCGTTTGTCGACTCATACATTAAATATGGCTTTCTGTTCAACTTCAGTTTTTAAAAAGGATTGTCATCAATAAAAAAAGTTTTCGGAACAAATTTTCTCTATATTTTTTTATAAAAAAACAACGTGTCAACATAAACAATGGCGTCCACCTGAGCATTTACACAAATATCACCACTACGTGATACTCAGCTATGGGGTACATCGCGGATAACTACGTGCATCCTTTTATATACCATTTACTATCACTTAGGTGCTTACACACGGTCCAATTTTACACCCAGTCCAGTTAGATCATTATCGTAATTTGTTTCAAAGAATGAATGAAAAAAATCCCTTATTCGCCGGCCCCAAGTAGGTATCATGAGGGAATAAGCAAAACTTGCTGATAATTTTTTTACACTGCACAGTTGAATAATTAGCAGTACGACCACTTTATGGTAGCAGCTGAAAGTGGCGTTGCTTATCATTAAAATTGCATCGATGTGTCAAACTTGGTACATTTATTTTAGTTCTGTGTTTTTGCGCCTGCACATTTAAGTTGGTTGCAGTGCTACGGGGACCTTTTGGCGTTTTAATGACATTGCCAGAGAGGCGTTTCCGGTTTTTTTTTATTGAAAAAAGATATCGGAGTAGTTCCGCTTATGGCAACGGACCTAAATATCCTTGTACAGGTATACACCTACTTCTTTAGTTGGTTACTAATGCTGGGTGGAAAATTGGCACGAATTTAGCGGATTTAGAATTTGTCCGTGTAATATTAGAAAGTTACAAGTTCTTCTTTTTAAAGATCTGAAATTATATTTTGATATGACACCATCTTGAATTGAATCATTTAATTAGGTGTCGTATATAACGACGAAGTAGGTATTTAACGAACTGTCGTATCCAGATAAAAAATCTCAAGTTAAGCTTTATGAGATTTTGGCTGCGTCTGCTTTCCATCTAATTACTTAGGCATACATGATGTAATGACGTCCATGGCTAAGCCCCTTATCGTTTATATTATTTATTATTATGTTTTATCTCAATAGCCCGCCTCATTGGTCTGTTGGTCGGAAGACCGGCTGCTGATTCGCTGATATTGACTTGACATTCTGAGTTACCGTATTTCGAATAATATTAATATGTAGATTGTAGGGATATTGGAACTTGTAACTATATAACATCAAACTTAATTAAGATCTTGTTAATTAATTACAAAAATACTGTTGGACAAATAGTAGGAATAACCTACATTTTAACTACTATGTTACCCGCCAAAATGGTTCCACAATTAAAATGTAATAAATTCCAATTAATCGTTACAGTAATTATAATATTAATTATTTAAAAACACCTATCACATTCTTAATAATTTAAGTCTCAACATCGATCGAATATTACTTTATTTATTCTTTAACAAATTCATATTTTAAACCTATTTTATTCAAGTTTTTTAAAAAAAATAAGACGTAGGTAACTAATTATTTAGTTTTAAAGTAGTAAGAAAGGCGCAGGAGGTGAAAAAATTTTTGAATGCCAGCTAGCCACGACAGTCTACTACGACATAGATTAAATTTACGACAAAGTATTAACATGACCAATAATTAAGTCATAGGTTGGAACAAATGTCATCATTGGATTGTGAGGTAGAATAAACAACGAACTAGTAACCTACTGGCATTCAGATATTTTGCGTCAATCATATGCAGTACAAATTATCACGCAGTATTCTGTTACAATCATTACCGAAGGATGCTGTGGACCATGTTCTAAGTTTAATAGGTATACTATCCTTGCCATACGGTACCTAAAGAGTTCGATCTATGGTAAATAGTTCTCTACAAACCATAATTGTACTACATATGAAGTAATGCTTAAGACATTATAATATTTGAAAAGAGATCAAGACATTGTGCCCAAATTATACAGATACATAGATTTTAGACTAAGTGACTAGATTTTACGACTAGAATAGTCAAAACTAAATAATATTTCATTTAGACATTAACGTGCCTATGTATACTTTTAAAGCTACTTCTCTGACATTGAAAGCGACATAGAAATATATAGATAGTTAAAAGTTGATACATTATACACTAAAAATAAGTTATCTTCTCCTTATAATAATCATAAGAAAATTTTCAGGGATATTTTTCATCCCTCTTTTTTAGTAGGTAGGTATATGGACAATTTTGGGCTACACAAGACACAGGTTAACGTAATGTACTATTGTTTAATGGAATGTCGTATTACATAATTATTTGTCGTACATTAAGTACGTCGAAGTTGAAGTAACTTGAATTTAATATAAGGTAGAAATATTTGAAACAAAAGGCTTGTTTTATTTGTCATATTCACGATATTATTTTGCACAAAATTGTCCATAAACCATGTAATTCACGTAATATTTTATTTTTAAATTAATACGATACAATTATAATGTTTCTAACACACCAACGACCATAAACATTTATCGTTTTTTTTTAGTTTTATCTAATTAGCGACGTATTTAGGCTTATACAATATAGATTGTTATTTTATAACTGCAAACACAGTTACGCACCATTACTGAAATATTTTAGATACGTTTAAAACCATGTTTTAATTTAATAATGTCTTATTTTAGTGGTTGAAAACGAATTTACAATTTTATTGCAACAAATTTACACGTCGATCTCATAGACAGGTATATTTTCAATGAATGTCTACTTAAATAAAAGTTGTTTTTTTTTATCTATATAAAATTGAAAAACCGTCTGTTAACGGTTCCATAACGGGGTGTTGTCATTGTGGTCAAAACATGGTTTTACCGACTTTTTTAAACATTTTTTTTTATATGGTATTTTACAGAATAAATATTGTACATTAAATGAACCCGGCAAAGATTTTTCTAGCTAATATATAGAAACGCCCACATCTTATTTTTGTATGTTGATGAAAATAATTTTCTTTAGACACAAACACGCTTTCTAATTTTTATAATTTTCAAATCATGGAAGTCAAAATTTGGCATTTTTAATACATTAAACGATTTTTGCCAAGCCACGTTAGGCATTATTTTCTAAATTTTCGTTCACATTATTTTATTGCATACAGGAGCTTTTCTCACTCCTTGATTACCTTCTGAGAATCATCTTTAAATACACGCCATCTCTTGTCGAATAGCATAAGTATTTACGATTTTATTGCATCACACCGATTATTTTAAATTATTGTAGTAGGCATCTTTTCACATAAAAAAATGTCTGCATTTTTAATATTGTTGTATCTACCTATTTTTGGTCATGACAAAATTTAAGTAGTCTGAATGTCTATGGCAGATTTTGAGTAAACTCTTTTCATCTATCTTGACCCTAACAGCATCCAGGACTAAAAACCGTCTTAAAAATCCGCCACTCAAGACTCGATAAACCACACCGATTCTTTAATCGGTTTTCTTGTAAAGAGTTAGAGGGAGGCCTCGCCATTCCCCTCATCGTAAGACTAGTCCCGGAACGGAAACAGGCCTCCAACGCCGCCGGTGTCCCAATCCGCCACCTCCACTGGTCCAAAGCACTCGTCAAAGAACTGCTCCATCGTCTTGTGAAGGTGGATCGTGGAGCGCTCGAAGCTGTGTCCTTCGTCGGGGTAAACCTGTAATACATTGTCAGTATTACAGTAGTCACAGGAATTAAGACGGCTTGCGTGCCGCTAATCAAGCTTTCAAGGGTCGACCATGGATCAGATCTATATGGTTTGTCTTTACTTCTGTTAATACTGCAAATGTGGAAAAGAAGAAGAGTACAAGTGGTGTTGTATTTCACTTAAGACTTATTTCAGGTAGATAAATTTGCCAGAACGAAAACATGAATAATCTACTGCATATCTGATGAGTATACAACCCAGCGTGCTATCAGCGCATTCGACAATGCAGTGCTAGCGCATAATAGCGCATAGTCACAGTGTATTAATGCTATCAGGAGTTTAGAAGCTAACGAAGCTGAGGTGGTATACCTATATGAATGAATGAATTTTATTTCAGACACAAAAGATCCATAGAGTGTTAGTAACTTAATATTAAAATACTTATTATCTAATGTTAGTACCAATTACCCTCTGCACAAAATGTTTAACAATCGGAGAGCTAATGCTCTCCGCCACTGTTCTCAGGATGCTGTTGCGACTGTCTCTCACTCTCCTGAGTAGCGAAGCAGTTTTCTTTCGCACAACCGCGTGAAAACCGTCTGTACGAGCTTGCGCAAACATCTCCGACGCACTGCAGTAGCGAGGCAGTCTCAACAACATCCTGAAGCCATTGTTATACTGGACGCGCAGGACATCTAGCGATCTTTTGGTGTAATTGACCCATAAATTGCCCGTGTACAGACTCTGGCAGTAAGCCTTGAAAAGAGTGATTTTAACTAGGTCGGTACACCGAGCAAATCTACGAGCCAACATGTTGCACCGGACCGCTAGTGCCCTGCGCTCCCTCTCTATATCTACATTGTCTTTGAGGTCATCGGACAAAAAATGACCCAAGTATTTAAAAGTGGACACTCTTTTAATAACTGACCCCTTCATAAGAAGCTCGGGTCCCTCTTCACGGCATCTTCCGCCGACCCCAAAGACCATGTATTCGCACTTCTTAATATTATAAATTAAACCATGCGTGGCAGCGTAGGCTTCACAAGTTTTAAGAAGTTCCCCGATTGCCCCCGCAGAAGGACCCAGCAGCACCATATCATCCGCATAGCTGATGTTGTTTATACTAACTCCACCAATACTGCATCCGACACGCATGCTGCTGAGTCCCGCTATGAGGTCATCTACGTAGAGGTTGAAAAGCCGGGGAGAAGTCAAACCTTCTTGTCTCACCCCACAATCCAACCTATACGGCTCAGAGAGCGTACCGTATATACGGAGCTGTGTTCCTTATTAGCGTCCTCGCTTGTGCTAGGAAAAGGTGTGGCGCCGCCATGAGGTCGACTGCAGATTTCTTAATGCTACGAGGAGTTCGGAAGCCTAGGGAGCTCACCTGATGCGAGTAGAGCGCAGTGTTCCTGATGAGCGCGCGCGCGAGCGCGAGCGCGTGGTGCGGCGGCGCGGCGAGGTCGGCGCCGGCGTGCGCCAGCAGCACGCGGCGCGGCGGCAGGTTGCCCGCCTTGCGCCACACCGCGTTCACGCCCAGCGTGCCCGCCCACGTCGAGCCGTAGCCGCTGTAGCGCTCCGTCCAGTACGTGTCTAGGGAATTTAGGAATACATTCAATTCTCTCTTGTCAATTTGAAAAGACGAACATCAACATGCAAGAATTAAAACGATGTGATGAAGAACACTTTAAAGCCGTCTAAGAGCCGCCGCGCGTTCGAAGCCTTTGTAGCTTGTACTGGTGTTCTATAATGATGAGTGGCAAAAGGATAATCATTATCTTGTAGTCGTCGAGAATTGTAAAGGTACACTTTCGAAGGCCGACCGCAGTGATACAACTCTATACCAGACTGCAACCAGTAGCGCCTTGACTGACTGTATCCAACAGAGCGGGAACCGTCGCGGTGATTATTAGATGGATGAGAGCAGCAGAGGATTGAGTTGAATGGTGTGCTTTTGGAGAGGCTTATATCCAGCAGTAGAGGGCACAGTACAGGGTAGCGATGGACACAAGGATCGGCCACTCACTATGATGTCGCAGGTCGGTGAGCGGCGCGACGGCGGCGAGGCAGCGCGTGACGTTGCGCGCGTCGTCGGCGGCCAGCGCGGCGGCCGCGCCCCCGCCGTAGCCGCGCCCCCACACGCCCACGCGGGAACCGTCCACCATCTTCAGGTTGTCGCGCAGGTAGCTGACGAGGAATAGCATAAGAATTGCTCAGTACCAGTAGACTAGTCTTATAGTTACTCCTGTGTAGAACTTCACGGATGCTGAAAATGACACGGTCTAAAGCTCAAAGGATACGTGTGAGCACTGCATGGGATCGGTACCGCCTCACCTCATCGGCTCGGCGTCAACCAGGAGCCATCTTAACGGTATCATGCAATCAGAACAGCTGCCTCAAAAGTATCACCGCAGTGTCACCCGCTTACGACCGAGTGAAGGTGCAGGAGACACCTCACTGCAAGTTCGATGACTGATATTTCCTAGCTGATTTCGATTCGAGGCGAGCAGATAGAAACTCGACCAGCTCGTGTTCAGGCAGATAAGCGCTAATTTAACATAGTTTAGGTACCCCACCTGTTGACCTTACTTAAAATGGAGATACTTACGATAAAACTGCTATCTGATCTTCTACATCCACGGATAGGAGCTTGTGATAGATTTCTGTTCTAAGCTCTTCACCCTGTAAATATTGTAATTATATATTAGTGATTTTTCGTCAGTTTAAAAAAAAAGTTTAGACCTTGAGAAGCTTAGTTACCTGCCCCCCAGAACCCCTGGCGTCTATCTCAGCGACGATGAAGTTCCTCGCAGCCGCCAGGTACCACCCCCAACTGGGCTTCCACCTCTCCGTCACTAGCTGACCGCCAGGCTGAGCAGACCTGGGCAATATGCAATGCAAGTTTTATGGAAGTCCAAGTAGAACATCATCTGCGTAGCCGTTTCCCAACAATATTGGAATCGGTTTCCGGTCTAACTGACTGAATGCAGCTGAGTCCCAGTATTTAGCATAGAGCGACTGTCTATCTGAAATGCAAAACCCAGTTTGACAAGACGGACAAGACTGGGAGTCGGATCGGGGACATCTCATTTCGTCTTTGACTACATTTTCGAGTCATTTGGGATTCAAAACCTAATGTGAGCATGAACACACAGATACTTAAACAGATAGAAAAACTATTTATTGTGTACGAACAAGATGCAGATTATGAAGTAATACAAAAAATGTGGGCTACTCAGTCACAACTTCCCAGAAGTATTGCTTCGTACTTACACATGCAACACCAGCGGTAGAGGCAGGTCGTCTGTTTCTCTGAACCCTGGCGGCAGGAGCAAGCGGACGCGAGCCGCTCTGTATGCTTGCACCTGGAAAGTTTATACAAAATTCAATGTCGGAAGCCCAAAGTTAGTTAGATAAGTAGGTATAAACTTATTTCAACATGTAAACACAAAGACGTACAATTTGATTGATGACATGACAATCCAGACTGAGTAGCCCTGACCTGACAAAAAAAGAACCCAGAAACATTTCACTGGTACCTGACAAAAAAAAAACCATTTCATTGGGTTGTAGAGTCAAATTATTTTGTAAGCAGTTGTGTTAGCGTCCTCTATATGACTACCAGTTATCAGGATAATCAATTTTATAGATCTGAAATTATCGAAGAAATTGAAATTAGAGAAGTTTAAAAGTCTGCCTCGTTCGTCTAGCTGTCGTAGTTAGACAATGGGTTGTTTTACAGTTGAAAATGTACAGATCCTACTTTATATTATAAATGCGAAAGTTTGTGAGGATGGATAGATGGATGTTTGTTACTCTTTCAAGCGAAAACTAATCATTGGACCCGGATGAAATTTGGCACAGGGATAGATTATAGTCTGGAATAGCACATAGGATACTTTTTATCTCGGGAGTACGATCCCGTGGGATAATTACTGAACAAAACGCGGGCAAAGCTGTGGGCATAAGCTAGTACTAACATAATCTTTGAGTTTTATTGCTACTAACTATGGTTTTTTAGCCGAAATAAATGATAAATAAAATAAATAAATACCTCTACTCTGAAGTCCCGGACCTGCGGCGCGGCGAGTGCGGCGAAGGCGGCGGCGAGCGGGCGGCCGTCCCACAGCACGGCGCGCCGCGCGCCCCACGCCGACACCACGAACGTGGCCGGCGGGCCCGGGCCCAGGCACTCCTAGGGGACAGGGGCTGCTTGGGACCAGGACACCCACCCTGACGTCTTAAAGCAAGATTGTTTTAATCTTATTCCAGAGTGGAGTAACAATAAAACGATCCTGCTTTAAGACGTCATGGTAACCCCCCAGACCAGGCTACGCGAATCACCGCCTTGCCTGACTGCTTTTAAGCTCACCATTACTTTACACTTTCGGAGCTAAGCACCCAGCATATGGGTCGAACAGTATGCCCACAACCCGCCTCCTCGTCGCTACACGCACCTACACAAGCTGTTGTTTTGCATCCTCGTCAAATTCAAGGAGGTAACTATGCAAGTGATTCTCGACCCGAATCAATAATTAAATGTGTAGGTATTTTTTTTCTTCCTTATTTACCGAAATCGGTAAGTGTACACAATAAAATACAAAGAAACTTGTCTTCTATACCTGTACATAATAAGAGTAGTTCTTGCTAAACATAACCCGGTTGTAGAGGCACTCGGTGGGCAACGTGTCGTTCTCGTCCGAGATGTGTGGCAGCACCGTCGACGTCGGCCACGCTGGCAGCGCTGATGTTGCGTTCTCGAACTCCTGGAAACGACAAAATACGTTTTTAACTACCTATCTTCTATTTCTGACACTTGACGTTGTGTTAATCATCGCATAACCACTGCTTACAAAACGGTAAATAAAACACTTTTAATACTAAATAGGCTTGCGTTTGGCCGGAACTCGCCTGATGTGAAGCGATGATGCGGCCTAGCGTGGAGCACGCTTGCCTGGAAGAAACCGATTCTCTCGAACTTTGAAGCAATCCAGATTATAATGATCAGGGAACTAAGAACCCAGCAGTGAATTTCACAGACTGGCGGTTCGACGAATAAATGTGGGAACAAAGTGGTTTGTTCGGGTCTGTAAAACTTCAATCATATAACGAAATGTGTCCTGGAACCAAAAATTCGAAGAATCTACCAACAAGCACTGGGTCCCTGTGCCGCATATATATATCACAGCCCAATCCCTCTCAGAGAGGAAGCCTGTGTCACTTGGAACATTATAGGCTGGTTATGCTCAGGCTCCAAGACCCTATGGTCCATTCTACTCACCGGGTCATCACTTACAGCCTCAGCAGTAGCATCAGGAGGCATCAGATCAGCTCCGGGGCAGGTGAGGCAGGTGGGGGGGTCGGGCCAACTGGCGGGGTCTGACGGCACCTTCACGCGGTACAGGTGACGTTCACCTGCCTTCTCTGGGGCTGTGCCGATTACGTATCTGAGGTGGAAAGTTGATCAAGTTAAGTTACAATTTTTCATTTCCATAACATATCATCACACATGTACCTACTTCCCGAAGGATCAGACAGAAGCTATTAATCTTATGCTATAAGCAAATTTCCTGACTCGGGGATCGACTTGGGATCCACTGCTCAACAGTTGCTCCTGCGACTAATAAACTAATAAGACTAATAAACACATCAGAACAATTGTTAATAAGGCTTGGCGTATGTACGGATTTGTTATGCGATCAGCCACTGAATTCGTGCGCCCTCAGACCTACCTTTATTTATACAAAACCTTAATTAGATCTCAATTAGAATATGCAGTTGCGGTGTGGATCCCCTATACATTAAATATGCTAACTGCCTAGAAATGGTGCAAAAGAATTTTTTAAAGTCTATGACTTATAGGTGCTTTCATTCTTCTGCGCCATATGTCGATTTATTGCGGAAATATAATCTTCTAAGCCTTAATGGCCGACGGACATTTTTGAAGACCGCGCTCCTGTACGATCTCTGCAGAAACATGTACGACTGTACCGATATTTGCAAGAGGATTTGTTATTTAGTTCCCAGAAGAATACACTTGCGGGCAGTGCGCAAGCAACCGTTGTTTGCCGTGAGAGCATGTCGAACAAATGCTGGTGTTCGAGCACCGCTGCGACGTCTTGTCGACACTTATAAAAAACACATCCTTGATATCGATTTGTTCTGTGATACGCGGGGTAGATTCCGAAACTCGACTCACAAGGCAATCAAGGAATTAGACATCTTATCCTTTTCCTCTTCGATTATTTTATTGTATAATTGCACTTGCTTATTATTTAAAATTTTAAATTCATTTTTTTTTTTTTTTCATTTATATCTTTGTTACTTTTAACTTTTCTTTGAAGCGCGTTATTATTATTTTGCCTGTATGCTGTGAATAACGCTGTTTATTACATAATAGTTCATTTTAAGTTTTTTGTCTGTATGCTTATTATGTAATTGTTTGTTGTTCCAAATAAAATAAAATAAAAAAGACAGTCGGAATAATTCTCATTTATTTTATTTTATTAATTTTAAGAAAATTTACAGCTAATACCTTCAAGTAGCCAGGAGTAACATGTAGAAGAAGGCCATTTACAAGTTTCCACTTACCATATAAACTTATGTGTAAAATTGAAAAGACGGCATTGACAACGTGAGAGATAAACATAGAAAGAAGCGTCAGAAGGGATTAAACAAAAATTAAATACATTTCACAACGAATTTGTTACACTTCAAATTTTTTATCATTATCACTAGTTATTATAATCGAAATATCCACCGGACATAAAAATCATCACCATGTTTCACCATCATCATCGTTTTTGCTTACATCTTTCCACGGCCAACGCAGATGTCGTAATTATTTTACAAGCACTCTTTCTTCAATAGCAACACGACAGTCTAAAACAACGATTGCCAGTATTCTCACATTACCCAAGACTTGTCCGGTTAAAATACAAAAAACAGTGTACTCACAAGAACCTCCTCCGCTCATCCCACCCCATCAGCTGCGTGAGCTCATAGCTGCCCAGCGTGAGCGTGGTGCGCGAGTCCTGCGTGAGACGCACGGCGTGTCGCCACCAGCCGCCCGCGCCGCCCGGAGGCAGGTCGGCCACCGGCATGGTGGTGTAGATGGTGGACTTGGAGCCCACCAGCGCCATGCCGCCGCACCAGCCGCAGTCCTCCTCCACAGGCTCCGAGCCGAGCCCGGACCAGCGGGAGCCGTCCGACTCGTCGCGGTAGATCTGGGGATGTGTAATAATTAGGTTGAGTATACTAGTATAGCACAGTACATGTCAGAAAGGTGTGCTCATATCTAAGGGACAGACCATCAAAGTGAACAACTATCTCCATGGAACGAACATCGTAATCACAAAACAATATCCAGGCATTCTATACAAAACTGCAATATCTACTCGAACCTAATGTATTATTTTGCTCCATGGAGAAAGTTGTTCAATTTAATTGACTGAATCACATCCATTACATTACACATTTAAGGATGTGATTATTATTGGACTATTCGAAACTGAGTTATAATACGAGATCTTTTGTATCTACAGTAAATTGTACTGTTTACCTTTGGCCACATACCTAACAAGATGTTGGGTACTAACTGCTCATGGCTCTATTTAAAATGAATGGGAGATTTTGCAAATACAAACAATGTAAACAAAAACACTGATGCGCAAAGGCCTATTCTCACACAGATAAGCATGAGCATTGAGGCCTAGGCTTGCTCAAAACGGGATTGGTGTGCTATTTTTTTTAAGGTCGATTGAAAGTTCATTTCGATTCCTACGACGTGTTTAAAGTTTCATACTAGAAACACTTACATCCTGACAGTTATAGTGCACAGCGCTGCAGACGCTGATGAGGGAGACGTTCTGCGGCCGGTTCAGCAGCAGCACGGCCAGCTGCTTCTCCGACGTCCAACCTGTCCACCGCACGTACCAGCCTGCACACACACCATAACATAACATCACAACTGTAATCTCCAAAGGGTTCGGCGGAGGTGAACCAAATAATAAATCCACATTTCGCTAGTTAAAACGTAAGTACGTAAGTAGTACGCAGTAACCACAGTTTTCGAGTTATGACTGCAACAAGTGGATCGCAGAAATATTCAAGGTAAATAGGGCCACCATTTCCCAAAATGCATGCATTCGGCTTTGAAGGAGACTGGATTATTGTGTTGTGACTTCCTAGGGCAGAAACTGCAGTTATTGTGTTACCATCGTAAATACAAAAGAAATACCTTCTCAACTTCTCAACCCTCAACAGACCCAACCATGCTTAATTGGAGGCATAGGAAAAATTATTCCCGATCCTCCTACCAATCGGAGTTCTGATCGGAGGACAGGGAAAGACCCCCTTTCAAGGGTCGGGTTAATGAGCTTAAGGAAGCACAGTGGAACAAGTTAAAAGTTTCGGTTATAAAGTAATACGAACTGTCGTCGACTTGCGAGTTAAACTGGATGGCGTGTGAGAACAGGTACTTGGGAGTCTTCACGCTGACCACGTTCACTGTCACCACCGGGTTGTTGGTGTTTACCTGCGGAATTATTCGTTTTGGTTATTAGACTATACTGGAGGAAGTAAGAAAGTTGCACCAGTTAAAAAAAAAATTAAAGGATATCTACATGTGGATGAGAAGGGACGAATCGGATGTGACTAAAAACTGATGAATATAAATGTTGATGGATGGAGAGGAAGACGAAGACCAGGGAAACGATGGATACATTGTGTGAGGAATAATATGATAGAAAAGGCAGTAAATGATGGCTTGACGGATGACGGAGAATGGCAGAAAAAAACGTTTCCCCCCGAACCCAAGTACTATAGGACAAGGTCAGAAAGATGATGATAGTTAATAGAGTAGACTAGAATAAGCTGTTGGTTTTGCTATGGAAATACAGTTATAACTTCGCCTTTTAGCAAGTGTCCTGTTACTGTTAAATTCTCGAAATGTAGGACTTCTAGGACCTGGAAGAATCATGGTCTCCGCCTATAGTTCGTGGTAGGTTGGATGTATGGATGCTGGACACTTCCTAGCTTTTACTCAATAATGTTGGGATCGGCTTTCAGTCCAACCAGATACAGTTTAGAAAACCAGTAATATTGGCAATGGAGATTCCTCTAAGTTTTTAATTATAGAGTCACCACAAAATAATGAAAAGAAATAAGGAAAAGAAAACAGAAAAAGTCACCAACCACTCACCTTAGGATATCTCAAGGACCGTATGGTAGGATACGCGGGCGGTTCCT
The DNA here is from genome assembly GCA_963082945.1 of Cerastis leucographa. NCBI lineage: Eukaryota > Metazoa > Arthropoda > Insecta > Lepidoptera > Noctuidae > Cerastis > Cerastis leucographa. Next base: position 20,881,425 of record OY720355.1, read on the forward strand.
GTAGGTCGAGCCCGTACCACGGATACTTGTGCGTCTGGACGAGCGAGTCGTTGTACGTCACGTACATGAGCGTCTGCCCATCAGGACTGAACCACAACGCCTTGTCCAGGCGCAGGACTTCGGTCTCGTACAGGAAGTCTGGCACGCCATTGAAGATCACGCCAGGGATTCCTGGGAATGTGACGGAAGATTTTGTTGAAGTAGACGGTGAAAGTAACTGCATTTTTGCAGACTGCTGTAATTTGGAATTAGAGGTATATGATTGTTGGTTGATGTTGGGCAGTATGATATCCCTCGTTAAAACTGCTTATCAGACTTTCCGGTTTCTGACGACCCCTAATTACTGTCATTACTCAGTCGGGTCCATTCAATCAAAACAACACAGCGTATCGCAGTCCACCGGATATGAGCCTTTCCCAAGTTGTGCCAACAACATCCCGTCCTTCCTCTTCCGAATCCAATCTGACTCAGCCACCTATGTCAGGTCATCAGTTCATGTAGAGGATCTCACGCTGTAGGAACTTGCCAATATGCGGTCGCCACTCCAGGAATCGTTTGCTCCAACGGCCATTAGTTTTTCTACAGACTCGACCTACTGTCATTTCATGTTAGAAGCAGGCCACATATTAATTACTTTGGCATGGCCGACGCCTGCTACCAGGATGCTACTGAGGAGCTATATAATAAGCTTGAGCGCTTGCAAAATGTATTTAATGAAAAGAATTCTCACCATTATTAGTGATCCTGCAGACCAGCGTCTTGAACACCTTGGGTTTGTAATAGATGTCGTTGTCGTGCACGAAGACCAGCGTGGCGCCCACCGGGGACCATTCCGCGTACTGTATCAGCGGAGCCGAGCGGTCGTCCTCTATCGGGGACACAGGGATCTTGTTCCTGAAGGTAGACAGTTTTATAGTTTAAGAGCTTGCTTTACTAGATGATACAACTATGTATGATAAGCTTTAATGATCGAGTGTATTAAAAGAGAAGAACAACTGACAAAAATCGTTGTCGTTCTCAAGAGTTAAAAAAAAAAGGAGTGTAGGTAGAAGTGTAGGATAACGCTGCATAGCGGTATACACGCCTAGTTACCGCTGTTAAAAAATCAGCTGTTCCGTTTTAATATTTTGACCGTGTAGGTTTTGAAGTTTTGTAGCAAATAGCTGGGTTTTTTAAAATAATTGACAAAATATTTCTATGGGGTATGCATGATGTGCTCCCACCTTGAATATATTTTTTGGTGGTCATGTTTTTTTCCAACTTAGTCTATTCCATTCTATTATTCTTAGGTTACCCCACAATATGCAAAATTCTATGAAATTTATATTTCTGTGTAGATATATTGAAGTCTGTCAAAACTGGTCAACCCTGAAGGTGCGGTGAATCCGGTACTGACAAATTGCGAAGATTCTCCACAAACTCCTGTAAGGCACGACCTGACTGGACCCTGACCTGGTATGACGATACTGACCTGTTGATGACGTCATACACATGGTACCGCGCCAGACGCGCGTGCCTCCAGCCGGGTCTGACGTCAGAGATCAGCAGTACGAACTTCAGGTCCGCTGACACTTTGAAGTCCACCGCGTTTAGTTCTCTCTGGAAATATTTATTGTATAGATTCAATTATTTATTGTATAGATTCAATTATTTATTGTATAGATTCAATCTCTTAATATTATATAATTGCATAGCACATGTGTGAGTACCATGTACTGTAAAGCCACCATTTAATGAGTACCTAAATCTTTCATTGACGCGAAATTACCCTGGTGGTTGAGTGAATGTCATGCTCACTTAAATGTCACGCTGATGGTGGCGGGTGTGTCGGGTCGTTTAGTTCCCTTCAAAATGGTTGAGTTGAATGATGGCTGATACATGCGTCATGTTCGTGAACGGGCGCTGTCAGTTGTGACTGGTCATCTCTTAGCTGCCACGGTTTATTTTAATTACTTTATTTTTTTAATTACTGATTTAATCTTTTACTCTGGACGCTCTTAACTTGCCCGTATTTCTACATTGTTCTCACATATTTTTAATTCTTAACATGAATGATGTAACTAAGATTTTGTAACATATTTTGATTTAAAAGAGTGTCCATGGAGTTTCTTGCCCGTTCTTCTCCATAGAGATCTACGCTACGGAATGGGCAACTACAGTACTATCACAAGTTATTATGCCTTGTGACTGGGACTGTAGCTTCGCGTTTTATATTGTTTTTTTTTGACTTTCAAAAGTGCCTGTAATGGTCTAATTGAAATAAATGCTTTGACTTTGACTTTGAATAAGTTTTTAATGATTAAGAATTGAAAATTCTGCGACATAAAAGCATTAGTGTGTCTGAAAATCCTCAATTCGTTGGCCGGGCAATGGATATTAATTAATTTGCCTTTAGCATTGCTTGGAAACCTAAATACCAGCAACGCAGGGTGTCCTGGTTGTACACAAAGGACATGTAACCTGGGAAAGATTTCAAAAAGTATTTTTATTCGGTAAACAGATGGATGAAGGTCGACCTGAGGCGGTATCTCAGAATACAACCAACAAGTCTTACGTCGGGTCCCATTTCACGGAGCCACAACTGCCAGCTATGATTGCTTCAAATTACAGCAATCAATTGCCATTGAAATTGTCATTCCTTTTTTTCTCACGACGTGATTTTAGATCACTAAGTCCATTTTTCCTTAACCTAAAGTTTGTGTTGTCGAAGATGAACATAAAAAAATAATTTGAACAGGCGCTTTTCTTTCCAGCCAGGTTTCGAAGACACAACCTAGTGCAGTCGTGTATATCATCTGCTTAGCCTTTTTTCAACTACGTTATGGTCGGTTTTCAGTCAATATGGAGCGACTGCCTAACTGACCTCCACAACCCAGTCAGTACTGGGTAATACGATACCCTCGGTAAGACTGGTTGTCAGACTTTCGGGCCACTGACTACCTGCAACGATTGTCAAAGATCTACGAATGACAGTAGGGAACAACGGGTTAATATAGTTTCCGAGGCACGGAGGAAACTTGGTATGTTATGGTTGACCCATCCACGGACCAACCTAGGCAAGTGCGGCCTAACGTGAGGATCGACAAGAGGTGAGGTGCTCGTGGCTAAATAATAACAGCCGCTCTATTATTATTTTCCAACGAGCCCTTCACCTCGCTCGTGCAGTCGTGCACAAGCGGACAAAATCCGGGAGTCATCGATTCAAAAAGTTTAAAAAATATTCAATCAACTCTTCACTTGGTAAATGAAAACAGATTTAAAATAAAATATACGCACGTTACCCGACAAGTCACGGGCCATTAAACTCCATATTGTTTCCCGCGTAAATTAATGGCCGCGTCTGACGAGTTGCTGTTTTGACACCTACGTAGCGTTCACTATTCAACGATTTATCTTTTAAATGTTTTGAGTGCCTCGCTTCCAGAAGAGTGGAGTGTCTTTTGTTTGTTCTTAATTATGTGAACCAAGCCATTAATTATCAAGTTTTTTTTTAATGAAAAAAGTGAATATGCAATCTTTTTGGGGACGTTTTGTGTAACGAAGGACATTTATTCGCGCTATCGTGTTGTTCAAAGTCAACAGGAAAATAGGTCAGGTCATAAGAAAGGGGGATTGCCTTAAAGGGCTTGGGGTGTAAGGCACGAAAGGGGGATTTTTGACAAGTTAAAGGAGGTGAAGGGGCACGGATAAGAAGTCATAAACACGTTTGTGTCACATCATAAAATTGCCATAAATTGGTGCTCGAATCATATCGGTTGCCACCCAAGTTACCCTATTTGTGGCAAGGCCAAACTCTGACAATTTTTGTTCGGGATTTCTAATTCACAAACCAAAAAAACTAATGGCATGTGGATTATGGAACAGTCCCTCTCACAGAGGGGATTCCTTTGTCCCAGCAGTGGGAATGCTTTGGGCTGATTTTGCTTCATATATGCCAATTGTGCCAGGAGCTCTTGGCTAAATAATTACAGCTGCTCGAGTCGACCTTAAAGTAAAGTAGATAGGTGAACAACCATTAGGTACATACTGAATTTTCTTCGTGCCACGGGAAGCACTTTAGGGGTACGAGGATGAACGTCGGGGTCACCAGTTTAGGAGTATGAGAAACAGGGTGTAAAGTTCCTCGATACTCCTTATATAAGGCAGGATCCACCGACCAGACAGGTGTTATGTCTGCTGGTGGGCAACTGCCCGACAGTTGTTGTAGGGTCTCTATGTAGTCTAAGTCGATGTAAATTTTGCTTGCGAGATGTAGGAAATTGATATTAATTCATCCGTCGTGTCATAGGTGGCGCTGTTGTACTTTTTGTAGTTAGTGGTTTTTTGTAGGTCGCTACAGCACGATAAGCCGTCGCGTCGGTCTGTCAATTGTAGATCTTTGAAAGTCTTTACAGGTAGTTAGTGGCCCGAAATATTCATAACTCCTCTAACCAAAAGGTATTAACCATTACTAAGAGTTGTGGAGGTCAGATAAGGAGTCACTCCATTTAAAATACTTGTATTCAGCTGCATCCAGTTACACTGGAAACCTACGCCAACATAGTTGAGGAAAGGCTAGGCAGATGATGATTAGTGAAACTTGCCAATATGTTCACACAACACTTTTTAGTTTCAAAATCCGGACTACACATATTAACATTTCATCACCTTCCCTCGACACCATCTGCCTAATAGGCTAACAAATCAACTAGTTTGATATACTCGTAGCCGCTATATGAGCTAGATCCAACTGTTACTAAGCTCGCTATATTTCCCGTCCATTGTTGATAAATGTGTCGCACGCGGCTGCGACTACACTATTTGTTAGAAGAGCTACGGTACATACATGAAACATTTTGTCGTTTTTATGGGCGGTACATACTGTTGGCACAAGAACCAACTTTATACATCATAAAGATACATATATAGAGTATAGTTTACTCTCCAAAAAAGTTATTACAAAGCGTTTTTTACAAAATTGTCATATCGACAGTAGCAAAATCATCTAGACCACTTCTGGATGGAATGAAGGGCCCTAATGATATCATTTACGCCATGGATCTTTTTATCTGTAAAGTTTGATGTAGTATTTTTTAGGCTTTTAGATTTAACCACCTTGCATTAACCTTTAGACCTTGAATTAAATATAAACTGCGTTTTCATTTCTTTTTTTTATACGGGTGTGAAAAGTGGTCGACTGCCAGTGAACTTAGTAGTACAGACACCAGAGATCAAGCTACGACATTCTGTCAAATTTATTTAATACATTTTCAACCTTATTGCTAAAGAATACGGCTCAAGGTTGATTGGGAACATTTGACAGTTTCGGGTAGCTTGACCTGTTGGTGTCTGTACATCGATGCGTCACAAGCAGGCCACGGGAGGAAGACTCGACACTGGATGGACTCTGGGTGAAACAAGGCTACTAATAATCATAAAGTACATGGAAGTTTAACCTAAACACGAGAGTGCAACTATGCACATCTGCTTGCACCTTTAGGAAAGCAGACTTAATGTTAACTTATTTTTGGAGCTTGAATTTATATATAGGAGATCGGACTGGGTAAAGAAAACGACATTCTATTTTGTCCGTCAGACAGGTAATACAAAAATATTAGACACGTATTTTTTGTTTTATCAAAATATCAAAAAAATACTTAGTTAAAACTCATTAAAGTTGGAGAGTGGGGGCTTACTACGTCACAAGTAGGTATACAACTTACCTACATGTGACGTCATGCGCCATTTCAACTCAATATATCTCCGTAATTTTATGACCACGTTAAAAAAGAAAAAATACGTGTCCAATACTTTTTCAATAAACTATCCGACGGACAAAGAAAAAAAAAATGGATTATCCCCTAATATTCACGTCCAAACATCAACTTTTATTAAAAGCCTAATAAGTACAACAAAGAATACAAGTCCATTTTTAATTTCAATTAAACATGGCCACCGTATGTCCACAGATAGTCACTAGAGCGAGCCCACAAAGAGAACGCGAACATTAAAGCTCTGCATTTTAAATCGTCACTGTTAATATGAGGCTTTACATTAACAATACCGGTAATTATTTCTGCGGCTTACATTAAAGACATGACGTGAGCGGACAGCAAGTTTTTATGTTCTTTAATGATTAAAATGAAATTTACCGCTTCGTTGTGCTACTGGTAGTTGCTGCTGATTAGAATCAAATGACTGGCATAGTATTTTTGGGATTGTACATCGTGGATTTCTCAGTAGCTGCCCCAGTTAAGATATTTCCAATAGGCTCTCCTGTTATTACATATGACTTAAACATAACTGGCTTAAAATGTTGGTGCCTTATACCTCCTCTGGGTACACCTCTCTCTAACCCTTTAGATTACTTTAGATTATTGGATGTTTTACAAGTACACCACTGCCGAGCTCATCAAGGAACCCTCAAATAGACCAGGCACAGGTACTTATGGATTCTCAAATCAAAAAGTTGGAGCTGCAGTCCGGTCACAAGGTCCACACACATAACTGTGACAGGCCGGTAATTGGACAAGCGATATGTTATGAAAACGTTATAGTGGATACATAACACGTTTCAAGTAAAAATCCGTGTGTCCCACCTGTTTTTCCGTTCCGTTTTAATATCCGTTCATTCCATTACGTATTCAGTGTGTGGAACAACGGCACATGTCTGGCAGCGTCCTCCGATATTTTGGCGCCAAACGTTGGCTTTATTAAATACTAGCTGTTACCCGCGACTTCGTACGCGTTATGTTCGCGATTTGCCTAGAATAAGTTTTTTAGTGAGGAGGTTCTTGATTCCAAATTTTTGTTTTGAATTCGTTACCTGATGTCTCCAGTATTAATACACCATCATCTGGCTAGTCTTTTTCCATCTATGTTGGGGTCGGCATTAAGTCCAACCGGATGCAGCTGAATACTTGGATTTTATATGGAAACGACTGCTTATCTGACTTCCACAACCCAGTTAGTACTGGGTTATACGACTGTCATCATCATCTTCCTGCCCTTGTCCCATGTTACTTGCGGTCGGCGCAACACTTTTTGTTCTTCCATGCTCCTCTGTCATTCGTCAAGCTATCATTTACTCCTTTTTATTTCATATTATTTCTCACACAATCCATTCATCGTTTTCTAGGTCTTCCTCTCCGTACCTATCCATCAACATTTATTTTCATCACTTTTTTTGTTTAAATTATAGTCATCTCTGATACACGCAATCTTTTTTCCTTCTTCTTCACAGCCCTGCTTTCTGATCCCCTCCTTCTCTTTTACACTACTAAACCACACCACTGGTAGTGTCGTGATCCACACAATACGACAGGTCTAATCACAGACTTGTATATTTTACCCTTTAACTTGAAGGGCATCCGTGGGTCGCTAGTTATACGACTGTCAAAGATCTACAAATGACAGCCGGTACCAACGAATTAGCGTGCTTTCCGTGGCACAATGGAAACTCGGTACGTAATCGGTGGTCTCCATCCATGGACCAGCCTAGGCAAACGCAACTTAACCTGAAGATCGACCCTAGCGATCTAAATTGATTTTATATGATTATTTTTCATTTGAAAGAACTTCTTTTATGTGTAATCTCCATCTCAATGTTTACAAACCCCTTTTCATTCAGATGGAAAATCATCAAATGACCCCTCCCACTCTGGGTGGAGTGGAAGGGAGTGTCAGACGACTTGTACTGACTAAAACCCTTCCATGTTCCTTCTTAGACATTTGTGTTTCAGGGCCACGGTATCTTTTTCGAACAATCCCGCAGCCCCGGCAGGCATCGGCCCTTGGCTTGCCTTGACCCCTTCCAATTTGCTGACATCTCTTTTAGGCGCGCGTGGAACACGAACGTCCCGTCGCCACGGCCTGTCGTCGTAACACGGACGGATTATATGCAAGCCCTTAGTCAAAATCAACAGACCCGCGTCTACAATGGCCGACGCCCGGGGCGTCTCCCGTGGCGGCTGGGAAGCAAGGCTCTCTCCCTCTCACGTTTCGCCACCGCAGAAGGAGGTAACGGCTTCCCATTGCCCCTCGCTCCGCACCTTGGATTGAACCAGGGCCGGACGCGAGAGGTCGCCGCCGCTAATCGCCGCTAAGAGAACACGGCCGCGCTCCGCCCAAGCAGAGGAGTACTCTACGTTGTTCTCCACCGTGTCCTCTTGGCGATCCTCGCAGTGGTAACACCCGGGCGTTTCCTCCCGCCCGGTTCGGTGCAGGAACTTCCCGAAACAACCGGGCCCGGTGAGGACCTGCGGCAGGTGGAACGTGAGGGCGCCGTGGCGCCTCTCCTACTTCTTAAAGAGGGGACTTATTACCACTATTATGGCGTGCCCTGACCCCAACAAAAATAAGGGTAGAATTTTCAAAAATAGTATACATTCATGTGAAAATTACAAATAGCCCACTAAACTTAACATTAAACCCACTTGGGGGTGGAATTTCCAAAAATACCTTTCTACCGTACTAAGCACTGGCGAGATTTAAAGTTAAATAGTTCAAAAGTAGAAGTAGTTCTTGAGTAATCAGTGAGTAAATAGTATTGCGGTGTCATGTATAAATGAAACTAATATTATGTCCTAATCCAGATCATACCTGTCGCTCTTGTGGCTTTGATCCAAATCCGTTTAGCTGTTTAGGCGTGAAACGTTAAAACAGGCTGATATATATATAGACCGTTTATACTGTATCGTTGGTCTAGTGGTCGGAAACGCTACTACTGTGTATAAGATCCTTGGTTCGATACACAACGCCGGGCGGTGTTTTATTTGTTTTTTATTTTTCGTTTGATTATAATAAGCTCGACCCTTATTACATGGCACTTAAACATAACTGGCGAAATGTGGGTGTACTAAATGGACACACCTCTGCCAAACCCTTAAGCGATTACAGGCGTGATCTTACGTGACTGCCGTTATTATCTGGTGCTTGCATGGCACCTGTGTCTTTGCCAGTTTTCAGCAGAGCTGTCGCACGGGTCGCACCATTGACCAAGTAATACCTACTTACTTACATGTTAGCGAAGTCATTCTAAGATTAACAATGTATTTCTGTGATTTAAAATTATAACGCTGGCGCGACGATATTTATAGGCGTTTGTGAGAGATTGGCTGGTCAAAACATGCGGGGAACATCAAGCAGCGTTAATAAAGTTTTAGGGGTATGAGGAACAGGGTGTAAAGTTCCTCGATACTCCTTAGAAAAGGGAGGATCCTCCGACCAGGCAGGTGTTATGTCTGGTGGGCAACTGCCCGATAGTTGTTATCGGGTTTCTCTATATATACTGAAGTCGATGTAAACTTTGCTTGTAGGAAATTGATGTTAGTTCCTCCGTAGTGTCGTAGATGGCGCTGTAGTACTTTTTGTAGTATGTTACTTTTTGTGGTCGCTACAAAGTAAACTTATCGGTAACCATATGTTCGAGTCGTTTGGGATTGAAACTTTGGGACCGTGGGGTCCGAGTGCTCATTGCTCACATTCTTTTTAACGAAATTGCTACACTCATAGCTTATGATTTCTGAGAACCAAGATCTGGCTTTTGCCAGAGGCTAAGTATACCCAGGTAATGTGCCAGCCCATGTTCACTTTGGGGCACATTAGGTACCAGTTTTTTTATAAGTTTGTGAATTTACATTTATGGTTTAATTTGGAATGAAATAGATGATTGTTTAACTATTGTTTACATGGGCCAAAATAACTAAAAGGATGTATAAAACTATTTGGTAATGATTAGAAAATCTTAAAGCATTTAAAAAAAATACAAAATACTTTACGAATTTACGTTACAAAAAAAAACCAGTTGGGGCTCGAACCATGGTCATTCTTGGAAATCATACAGTAAAAAACAAAATAAAATACAAAAAGTGAATTTCATACTGGCTCAGGTTTGATCCTGGAACATGCGATTCGGGCGGCCGCTAAACCGTCGAGCTACTTACTTCGGTGACAATTGGTTTAAAATAGCCGTTCTATTCTAATGCTTGTCATGACAATTGTCAGTTGTCAAACAGTTAAGGAGTGCGCACCTCCTAAAGTTATTAGCGTGATAATATATAGCCTATGTCCTTCCCCAGGTTTAAATCTATCTTCTTGCCAAATTCCATTAAGATCCGATCAGCCGTTTAGTCGTGAAAAGGTAACAAACAAACAAACAAACAAACTAACAAACAAACAAACAAACAGAGTGACTTTCGCATTTATAATATTATAGTATGGATGGCGACCATCGAACTACGTGTTTGTGGACGACGGAGATATCTTTATTAAAGTTACCAGGATATATCCGGTGGCCATTTCTCAACGTGTATTTTTCGTTACTTGTTTTATTTTGTACAAATACAGTAGGAATATCACGGGTTTTGGCATCAATCGTACACTTTTTATTTGATGTGAGCGTTTTAGTATTCTAACTTCAGAAACTAATATCAATCAGAAAATTTAAATCTCGAAACGCCTTGTGTCTTAAGGTGTGACAGTCGCTTTCTTTTTTGCAGAACCATTTTATACATTGCAATAAACAAATGTCATAACGTAACATCGTGCCTGTCATTCCCGAAAGTTAAGGCAGAGATTCAGATCGGTACCTAATTGTGCATCTGTATTTCGCCAGTTATGTTAAAGGCCCATGTAATGAAGCCTATTGCCACTGACCGAGCAAAACTCTAGATTAAATTCGGATACTAAAAATTTCCAATAGGGGATAATCCAATTTTTTTTTCTTTGTCCGTCGGGTAGTTTATTGAAAAGTATTGGATATGTATTTTTTCTTTTTTCACGTGGTCATAAAATTACGGAGATATTTTGAGTTGAAATGGCGCATGACGTCACATGTAGGCAAGTTTTATACCTACTTGTGACGTAGTAAGTGGGGGCTTACTACGTCACAAGTCTCCAACTTTAATGAGTTTTAACTAAGTAATTTTTTTAATATTTTGATAAAACAAAAAATACGTGTCCAATATTTTTGTATTACCTGTCTGACGGACAAAATAGAATGTCGTTTTCTTTACCCATATATCCTGAAAAACGAACCCTTATACGTTTACTCGACCAACGAAGCAGTCACGATAGACAGCTATTTTATTTACTTACAGCTTTTATTGGGCAATTTGCTGAGTTTTCAACAAATTCGCCAATAAATTCAATAAAGAAATATCTATGCGAATATTTCACTTTGAGAATATTTGCGTATTCCACTTACATCGATTACGGAGAGAGTTTTCTATGAAAGTAGAACCTTTTTCATTTCATATTGGTACTTGGTAATATTAGTACCTACCTGGAATATAATTTATCAAATTGAAATATCTGGGATTATCTGACTGATTTCATTACAGGTTTTTATACCTTTACGACTGAAAGAAGTAATTGCGTGTGCTGGCGTAATTTTCAAAGAACACTCAACATTTCAAATGGCTCATTTTAATATAAAATGAAAGTTATTAAATGAGAAAGTCTGTCTTTTACATTTCGCGTTTTAAGGCTGAATGCATTTTGATAAAATTTGGCACAAAGGTAGACCATGACCTGGTTTTGGATGAACTTGCGATACTTTTTATCCATGCCGACAATAACTGAACACCACGCGGGCGAAGTCGCGCGCAAAAGCTAGTGGCTGATGAAATGGCTTATTTTACCTTATTTCTTTGCTATCAATAAATGGATTCCAAACAAAAAAGTAACAATAGCAGGGGTTTAAAACCTTCAGATTACCATAAGAACAGTGTCAATCGCGTAAGATTTCAATACAACACCGTTATTGGTACCCGAAATCCCAACTTACAGTAAAATATTTCGTCAATAAGTCCCCGAAGCACTTTCTGCTTACAACACAAAGTACTTAAGCCGTTCAGCACGAACCAATACAATACAATAAAGCAAGAAATACATACAACACTGTTCGTTCACGAGAAATACTGATAAATCTGTATCAAGTGTTTTATGTTGGTGCGTGTGATCGCGCTTGAGAGTGGCTGTATGTTACACCGTAGCGAGCATTACACTACGAAAATTCTTTTTGTATAATTAACTTAAGGCTAATATTTACTCGCCGTTGCGCCCTACACCCGCGTGAAAATTAAAAATTATTACACGGGAAACGTAAAACCGGGATAAAACAACTAGGTTCCAGTTCAAGGTCTAACCGTGTTCCGTTGTGCTATCTAAATCTGTTCAGCCTTTTTTGGCGTGAAAAAGACACAGACTGGCAGACACATCGACAGACAGAGTTCCATTACGCCGGTTCTCTCCGAAGGGTAAAGAAGAAAAGGCTAGGCAGATGATGTCCATTTATAAACGGCTTTAGCGAGAGAGTATCACTGATGATCTAATCAGATTTTGTCAAATGATGATTAGGTTGGCTGTTAGCAATATGAGAGTCAAACTCCATGTCAGCCTACAAGTTCCCACTGTTGGGACGTTAATCACATCTCTATGGGAGTGCTGGGCCGTAATACACCACGCGGGCCAAACACGGGTTCATTATTCCAGCATGAAGCCTCTCAATTAATTCACCATAAATACAATATTAGTACGACACCTAAAATTACTTCCATTCATAGTTGAAATAATTAGCATTTTGTCGAACAATGTGTTCGTTAATGCATACGTGAATGTGTTTATATAAAACTTATATATCACGTCGACGTTTCATTGTTTAGCGTAATGGATAAACAATTGTAATCTATTTGTTTGGAGTTAAGTTTATGAAATGCTAAATAGGTGTTTAATGAATGACGGCGAGACTGAAAAATATACAGGCTCTAAGGGACATCGACGCTCAAATGGTTACTTTGAAAGTCTTTGCAGGAATACGAGCAACACTTTGAACGTGATTTGCACTCGTGCAGGCCTCAGGATTTCCCTAGGGTTTATAAACAGTGGTTCCGTGGGTTTTAGCCTATGTAGAGATTACCTCCAAAAGTAAACCAACGTGCCTCTAGTACTCGCAGAAATTTCAAAACGCTTACTTTACACTTCTCGTACCCCAACGTTGCCATACAACGTGGGCAATGCCGTCAGAATTGGGGACATTACTACGTTACAGCGCTGAGGAGGAGCTTTTGACACGGTTTTTTTATTTAATGTTTAGTTAGTTACTTTAAGTTATTTCAATTAATTAATGCATTTTTACAAATTTTACGTACGTTTGAGTTTAAACCTACCAAGCTAGCAACCGTTTTTTTTTTTTAAGTTTCCACGTTACGCTTTGGTGTAAAAGTTGCCCTCCTCTAATAAACGCCTCAGCCGATGAGATTCACAAAAATATATCGCTTTCGTAAGAAGATCCGAACGCACGCAGATAGCATTATACATGTTCAACAGTACTTTGACAAATGATCAATCATATATGAGAAGTAAGTATTAACTTTATCAGATGACTTCGTGAAATATGTATGGCTTGTTTATTCCGTGGATAAAGAATAGGGCCATTCTTCAACTTCGTTCGAGAAAGATTTTTTTATGCATTGCTTGGGAACAAAACACATTTATTTTGTTTCTCTGAAGGCTTATTTTGGAACATCGAAGTATGTTTTATCGTCCACTCGGAGATCCTCAAGTGTCTTAAAAACACGTAAGCAGTTGGTCCCGTCTGTCAATTTTTGACGTTTGACAGTCGTTACGGATAGTTAAAAGCTCAAAAGTGACAGTCTTAGCAAGGAGTATTGTATAAACCAGTTTACTGTGTTTTCTTCTTCATGGCGCTGACACGACAGTTTATTTTATTGGTACAATATTTTGCCACTTCGAAGCTTCATCGGTTGCAGTCATTTTATTTGATGAGACTGTCTTTTTTTTTAAAGTAGGTTAGGTACTACGTGTATTGCAGCCGCATGCGTGCAGTGATAGCGTAGTGGTGTGCCCATCGGACTGCCAAGTTAGAGGTCTCAAGTTCGAAACCAAGACATGCACCTCTGATTTTTCGGATTCATGTGCAATGCATGTGAAGCCATGTCAGAGGCCCACATGATAGAGAAAAAGAAAAAACTACGTGTATTTTTTTTTACACCTTGGTACGTGTACTGTATTTTCTTTAGCAAGTTAAAATTCTTCGTGTATATTTTACACAAAGATACACATTTGAATATTATCAGAGATCGTCACGTGCCCGACGACGTATCGTTGCAGTCTCATTTCCTCCAACAGCGAGGTAAGCAGTAATCCGTGGCACGATCGTACGTGTTTCTTATCTGCACGCTATTTATACAGCGCGAGGTAAGCTGAGTGCGAGGTTACGAGGATATTTACACGATACATGAGAATGACTGAAGTAGTTTCAAAAAGTCAGTAGTTAAAAAAGTTGGATATTTTATTAAGATATAGGATGTCAAACTATGACAGCAGAGGTAGCTCAGTGGTATACGTCTGGAATTATAAGTTGTAAGTAGCGGGTTGGAACAAGGACTGGCATTTTACTTTGAGTAAATTACTTCCAACAGCTCTCAAGATGGTGAAGGAAAACTTCGTGCGGAAGTCAGCATGTCCTTAAACCATAAGATTATACATGTGACGTTGACCTATCTGCACTGGCCTCGCATTGTCCATTTCGGTCAACCCCCTCTGGCAGAGAGGACGCCTGTTTCCTAGAAGTGGAAAAATTATGGCTGAAGCAGTAGGTTTACAGGACTCAATTTTTTTTTGTAGTTACGGCGTGTATTCAGACTTAATACTTGGTTCATTTTGGGGAAGCTAACTGCGAAACTAATGGCGCTAGCATAGCTAGTCCAAAGCACAGTCATTGGTTGAAAATTTAGTAACGTCATTTCATATTTCAAAATAACATGCCTTCATTGGTCGGATTGACGCCTAGCTATGGTCACGCCATCTACAATAAACATTTAACGGTCTTCTTGTGTACATGCACCCTTATGTATGTATGGTAGAAGTAGGTGCCTAAGAATGTTTGACGTTATCGCGCGATCCTATTTACTGATAACAACTCAGTCTTTGAACGTAACTCAACGGAAATAAGAGCAAAGAGAACATTTTCTTCAATACGTTTCTCTTGAACGTGGTTCCAAGCTTTCGTACCGAACGGTGAAATTATTTCTTTGCTTGGTGTAATGTGTGCTTAATGAAAGTAATACAGACATACGTAGTCAATTTCATAGTATAAAAAGAAAAACTGTCTCGTTGATCTAGTGGTACCAATCGTGACTGCTGAGGATGGGCTCCTGTGTTCGATTCCCGGGTCGGGCAACGTGTTATTAGATTTCTCCATCAGGAATTTCTCAGTAACGGCCACACAGTCTGGATTTGCGCCCGATTGATGGCAATAGGCTCACCGGCTCACATGGGATTTAAAAAACATCACTAGCGAAATGTAGGTGTACTATTTGGTACGAACTCATACTGAAAGCATTTATTTCAATCAGACCATTACAGGAAATTTTGAAAGTCAAAAACCGGCCAAGTGCGAGTAAGACTCGCGCACCGAGGGTTCCGTACAAACCAAAATTACTGAAGAGAATAAATAAAAATATGTGATGTAACTAAAAATTTAAGGTTTTTTGGAATTTTTCCAATATATGTGCTATAAAACATTGCTTTATGCCGAAATTCAAGATTCTAGGTCGACTGGAAGCACCCTTTAGGTTTTGATTCCCTTGCGAGTAGTTGGGAGTTTGAAAATATGCGGCTTAAATATAAGGGTTCCGTTTCTTCCTTTCGAGGTACGGATCCCTAAAACATGAAGCTCACAGCTACAGTCCCAGTCACAAGGCATAATAACTTGTGAAAGTACTGTGGTTGCCCATTCCGTAGCGTAGATCTATATGGAGAAGAATGGGAAAGAAAAACCATGGATACTCTTTTAAATCGAAATATTGTTACAAAATCTTGGTAACATCATTCATATTGAGAATTACAAATATGTGAGAACGATGTAGAAATACGTGCAAGTTAAGAGCGTCCAGAGTGAAAGATACACCTCTGCTTAACTCTTCGCGGCCTAAAGCGTTATGTTACGTCATGATGAATGAATATTTTCCTGTACTCGGTATGTTTTACGTTCAAGCGTACCACGTTTCCTCTATTTATCGTTTTTCCTTGTCAGCGTCGTATAAGAGGCTATTAAAAGATTGCACTATCTTCTGTTCCCATCACAATTGAATCTAATGTGTTCTTGTTTACCCGTACTTCCTCCGCGGGAGATAGGAGACCACTTAAGTGGAGGAAAACCACTTAGGTAGAGGAAACCACTTTAGAAGAGAAAACCTGGGTTTCTGAGGGTGAACCAATTTATGGTGCGGTATGCTTGGCTTTTCAACAGTAATGAAAACTATGCTTTTGAACAGTCTGCGATAAAATATTGTTATTAATTTTATTAACAGGACTGACAGGGGTTTATTAGTAGCATTTTTTTGCACAAAAGTTTGTTTTATAACGCAGGTGACTAAAGAGATAATTGAAAATTTATATGGAATTGAAATTCAAATGGAACTTTGTAATTTTTTTTTTGTTAAAGATTTTTTTTTAATTATGTGGCATTGGGCTCTACCTCCTCTGGGCGTTCATATATTAATGACTAGCTTCTGCCCACGGCTTCGCCCGCGTTTTTTCAGTAATAGTCCCGCGGGATCACACTACCGAGATAAAAGTAACCTATGTGCTATTTGTGCTAATAGTCTGGCTATTGTCTATCCCTGTGCCAAATTTCATCCAGATCCATTCAGTAGTTTTTACGTGAAAGAGTAACAAACATCCATCCATCCATCCATACTTACAAACTTTCGCGTTTATAATATTAGTGGGATTGGTAACACAGCTTGCGTAAAGTAAGATTTTGCGTGACATCTGCATCATGCGTGATTAGTTCTTTTTTGTTTCAATTCAGGGAGCATTTTTTCCTTCAAAAAGTGCGATACCCGGTTATGTATTGAACGGCACATTCAAAATAAAAAATCAAAATATTTTATTTGGGCACATGGGCACTTATAAAACATCAACAAAAGGTGCAAGGTTCGGGTTGGTCGTTTCCTTTGGAGAAGAACCGGCAAGAAACTCCATGGTTACTCTTTTAAAATCATTTGGTTTTACAATATTTGAAGTTACAGCGTTAGTACTTAAGTATGGGAGGACAGCGCAGGCCCGACAATAAGTCGATTGCTTACTACAGAAGGTAGTAATAGAAAAAAAAAACCGATGGATCATTTCTATGAGGTTCAGATTGATGTACTGAATACGTAAGGGTTTGTGCGTCTGTGTCCCTTCTAGCCTGGGACTGGAGGTCAACGGTTGTAGCCTATGTGCACAAAATCGGTTATCGTGGACGGTGGGATCGGAACGTCCTTATATGTATAAATAATAAGTGCAAATATGAATGATTGGGTTACTTACGAAGGTAGAGTTGTTCATGAGCAGCCTGGTGGTGAAGTTCTTAACGTTGAACAGCGTGAGGCCTCCCCATCGGTCTCTGAATACTAACTCCTCATCTGAAACAAAAGAAGAATGCTTTAGTCAAGTATTCTTCATCACTATCTTATGTATAAGATGCAACGTAAAACATAATGTATCATATGACTGTCTGCGTGACCACGAGCTACGCGCTTTTACGACAGCGACTGCAGAAAAACTAAATTAAGTAAGTTGCTTAGAGCTTGAGCGCGACGTGTCTTGCGAGGCGACAGTTAAAAAGTATAGAAACTTTTTTTTTTTAAACACACCTTTCCTCACACTACGAATTCCGCTTGTATCGTGAGTGCGTTTAGAGACAGATAGACTCAAATACACAAACAACCAGACCCGGAACAACAACTTGTAGCTCATACAAATAATTGTTCCGTGCGAGAATTAAACTCGCCATACGGAGCGTAGCAGCCAGACGCTCGGTCACCGCCAACCGAGTCGTCAGTCGATCGCAAATCAAAAGGGTTATCGACTGAGGTCGTGAGTGTGGCATGGCGTGGTTACATAATCCATGTCTCGCATAGGACTAATTAGTCTGTAATGTTCCCACTGTCAGGAAACGAGCCTCTTCTCTGTGAACTAATCTATTACAGTTTATCTTATATTTCTCATTATTTAGACCATATTAACACGTTATCGGTAAAAAAACAAAAGGTCTTAAGTCTTAAATACAAAACATTTATTGTTTACCAATAACACTTGTAACGGGATATTTACCATGATTGCGCTGTTGCTAACGCCATGATCATGGATACGCTGAATTTATTGCGGGTGGGTGTTTATGAGCAGAAAAATCGGTCTATCCTCTTTCTTGTTCGTTGCGCCGAAATATCGGGAACTCAAAACAAATAATAAACATGGTAATTATCCCGTTACAAGTGTTAGTGCACATGTCAGTTTAAAAACTTATATTTATTGTTTGTTCGTTATTTATGCGCTGCCATACCGTTCATCCAATTACGATAAAACTTTGCTTACTATGTTTGCACTCGCGCGAAGGATGTGGACTAACTAAAAAAATACGCGGGGGGAAGCTAGTGGTTTAGCTATTTTGTAGAACAGTGCGATGCGGTCAAAAGCAGATGATTTATTCATGGCAACAGTTTGCGCGTCACTGTGGCTTGCATCCTGTGTTATAATAAAAAACGGGCCAAATGCGAGTCGGACTCGCGCACGAAGGGTTCCGTACTATTATTTATAAAAACGAGTAAAAAAAATCCCTTTTTTGTATGGGAGCCCCCTTAAATATTTATTTTATTCTGTTTTTAGTATTTGTTGTTATAGCGGCAACAGTAATAAATAATAGTAATAAATAAATTTTATTCAGTTCTTATAACAAGTACAAAATTAAAAGCTAGTAACAAAAGACAATGATCCTTAAACGCTAGATTTTACATATTCCCTGGACTCCACACTAGGATACCCTGTGTCGTGGAGTCCAGTCTCTTCCCAAGTAAGGGTACTATTTTAGCTTTAACTGAACTAATTACATAAGATAAAGTGAAAAATAATTAACTTAACAAACCAAAAAACTAAATAAAAAATAAAATTGTGTTATTAAATATGTGTTATTAAAAAAATAAAAATAAATGTGTTATTAAAAAGAAAATTGTGTTTTTAAATGTGTGTTAGTGTGTGTGAGAGTGTGTGTGTGTGGGTGAAGAGTTGTAATACATAATCTGTAGACATTTCAACTGGCCTATCACGGTTCATGAGATACAGCCTGGTGACAGACGGACGGACGGACGGACGGACGGACAGCGAAGTCTCAGTAATAGGGTCTCGTTTGACCCTTTGGGTACGGAACCCTAAAAATCAAGTTAAGTTTACATAAAAGGCCTAAACGGACTCTTCACGAAGCCGTCAACCAAACATTCTGTACATCAAACTAAGTAACCTTACGCAAAAATTATTGCTGGGAAACGACTTTTTTGGTTGCTGTTACATATCACGTTTTACGGTAACGCTCAATACTACGCACTCAAAACCCTGTGCTCTACAGGAGCCAAGGAGGTATATAACAATAAAAAAATCGTTTGAAAAACTTCTACCTTCAATATCTCCGTAATTAGAAGGTTCCCAGGTATGATCACTCAATGACGGAAAGAACAAATGACTCTCAGTTTAGTTGTACCCAACATTTGCAGAATAGGGGATCGGACTGGGTAAAGAAAACGACATTCTATTTTGTCCGTCAGACAGGTAATACAAAAATATTAGACACGTATTTTTTGGTTTATCAAAATATCAAAAAATGACTTAGTTAAAACTCATTAAAGTTGGAGAGTGGGGGCTTACTACGTCACAAGTAGGTATAAAACTTACCTACATGTGACGTCATGCGCCATTTGAACTCAATATATCTCCGTAATTTTATGAACACGTGAAAAAAGAAAAAATACGTGTCCAATACTTTTCAATAAACTACCCGACGGACAAAGAAAAAAAAATAGGATCCTATTTTTTTTTTTCGAAAAAACCATGTTCCGCTTACATGTTGTCAGCTTTTTTAGAAATTCTATTCTAACCACCCTATTAAAGGCTGGTTTTAGGTTGGCCTTGAATATTCGAAAACATTCTTTAGCCCGATAAGTGAAATCGTACGTATGTAACCTAACCTCTATATTAAACCTCCCAACTACCTTACACGAAGCGATTTGCAGCCGCGTGGAAACAACGAGGGTTTTATTACAACGAATATGGGAGAAGGGTTCCTTACTACTGGAATTGACGGTAGAATACCCTCGGCTCTAGTTACACTGGGTTGGTAAGATTATTCTGTGCTCCCAGTGTGATTTGATCCGTTATGAATAGGGTTCAAGGTTCGCTGGTTTTTAGATATTTGTTGAAGGTTTTTTGATGGCGATTATTGGGAGAACCAAGTGATTTAGTGAAGTAGACACTTAGTTAAATTAATTTTGTACCTTCTAAAATACGATTTATAAAATCTTGAAGTTGAAAACAAATATCTTTTTGCGGACTTACTACTTCTAAATCGTTGGAATTGCAGGAAAATTAGATGAATGTTGTCTAGGGATTGTTTAAAAGGAAAAATAATATCCTGGTATTAGTTAAAAATCACA
The DNA here is from genome assembly GCA_963082945.1 of Cerastis leucographa. NCBI lineage: Eukaryota > Metazoa > Arthropoda > Insecta > Lepidoptera > Noctuidae > Cerastis > Cerastis leucographa. The sequence continues at coordinate 20,901,899 of OY720355.1, forward strand.
AAAGTGTCCGATCATATTTACAAGCCTTTTTTGCCTTGTTTAGCGTGCATAAAGTTTTAACACATTACTCATCTCATCACCTGCCTAGCCTTTTCTAAACTATGTTGGGATCGGCTTCCAGTCTAACCGGATGCAGCTGAATACCAGTATTTTACATGGAGCGACTGCCTATCTGACCTCCACAACCCAGTTAGTACTGGGTAACACGAAACCCCTTGGTAAGACTCGTTGTCGTAAAAAATAAACAGTATTACACATATGTAGTTCCAAGTACGTTAGAAATAGGTCCTCAAAATGTCAGATATCTAACAACCCTCACAAAAACGTGTTAACTAAGTAGAGGTTCAATTTCGGCGGTACAACCCATACAGGTCCGTAGTATAAAGTAGTTTGTTTGCGCCGGACCATTACCCCAATCAATCAGGAACGGGGTGGGTACACAAGTCGGCTTTTACCCCAGACGCTGACATACAGCAGGGAAGCTCGGATAACTAAGTAATTTTTGTATTGGTATTAATGTGTGTAATTTTTTCGTGGGTCGTCACGCACGTGCAGGGAAGTTTTTACTGCGAGATAGAGAAACAACGTGGGTTAAAGAGAAGAGGATAGACTGTGTGAAGGAAGGTATGGCAAGAAAGGAGGTGTCTGATGAGACGACGAGTAATAAAGAAGTATGCAAGGTGTTGTTTTGCATCGTCGTGAAAATTTAGTAGGTTGTCACAAAATAAATAAATAATCAATGAAAATTACGATGCCTAGTTAATTAATTAACTAATATGCGCTGATTTTTTTGGATGTTTAAGTCACTATTTCAGAATAACCCCCTTAACGTGGTTTAGGGAATAAGAAATTATTGAATAAACGTTTGAGATTGTTAGTATGTGTGTAAGCGAGGTTATAGGGCAAGAACCAGACGGGCCGCGTTTAATACACGGGTGGTTCACACTTACCGATTTCCAAAAAAAGGAAAAAAAAAATACCTACACATTTTATTATTGATTCGGGAATCATTACCGTAGTTACCTCCTTGAATTTGACGAGGATGCAAAACAACAGCTTGTAGAAGAAGACATACTGCGCTGCACTACAAAATAAATTGGGATTGGGAATGATAGTCGCAATAATCAACCAAATCAAAAAATACAAAAGTGAAGAAACAATGAGCGATTTCTTCGAGCAACCTTAAGAAATAGCAAGCTTGGAAACAAAAATTACATGTCAAAGTCCTGAGTTTCTGTTATTATTATTACGTAGGTATTTTTCTTAGCTAGACGGTATTGTGTTTACAGGCGCGTTTCTTCCATGTCAGATGCATGAGGCGTGCATAAGTAGGTACTTTACTGAGCTATAAAATGGTCAAATTTAATAAACGCTCTTTCATTGAACAGAAACTTTATTACCTACGTCTTCTTGACGTAATACGGGTACGGGTATCTTGTTCAACCAAAGCGTCCGTATGTATTTCTCTTAGCTAAAAAGCGGGCTAGTGACCGCACAATGCTACTAACTGAGATTTAAAGCAGACAATGTAATTGTACTGTCGCTAATTACTCCGTACTTTAATGGTCTACCCTGTTTTATGAAAATAGGGTTTGGCCCCGTTCTAGCGCAGGTTAATTGCAGAGCAGGCTACTTTGACAGTTGTAGTAGCACCGCCGAAGGTTGAAAATTGCCATAAACCTGAACTGTTGTCATATTTGGTATCAGATATTAAGTAAAGCATACTCAGCTGATGATCCCACTGTTGAGGCACAGGCTTTGTTCCTGTAAATCTACCACGTGAGCTTAGTAAGGGATGTTGGGGTTGGTGCACTCACGTCTCCGAATTTTTTGGTTCATGAACTTTAGTTTCTTTACCATGCTTTGCTTCACTGCTTAGAGAGCAGCCGCACTTTTCACTTCTGGCCTCAGGCTTCGCTTTCGAAATGCATAAAGACTTTGTTTTCTTTACCCTCAAATGTAATATACATTTTTAAGTTGACGCTTACTTTCTATGGCCATCGTGTGCAGTTACCAATATTAGAAATAGTGATCTGCTGGGTAAAACAAAAAATAGAGCTGTTATAAACAAGAAACATAGCAGAAAATGTTTTCAAAGATTTGTTTATAGATATTCTCTAATCGAAAAATAAATGAGGCAGAAAGGTAAGCAAGTCCTCCGTAAGTTTGCGAGACTACATTTTGCCATGGTATCTTATCTGCTACCGTGACGTCATCCGACATGATTGATAGCCCGGTGATAAGGGTGGTTATTGTTTGGATAGGTAAAACTCAATTATTATGTCGGGACTTCGGGAGCTACGAGAATAGGAATGTTGGTACCTTATGGTATACACGGTGTAAATCACCTCATCACGAAGCCGTCAACCAAGCATTCTGTACATGAAACTAAGTAACTTTACGCAAACATTATTGCTGGGAAACGACTTTTTGGGGTGTAAAATCATGTTTTGTGGTAGAACTCAATGTAACGCACTCAAAACATTGTGCTGATGGACGGATTGAATAGTACGGGGGTCGTGGAGGTGTTTAAAGTAAAAATCTTACATTAAAAACTTGTATTTAAAAAAAATACTTGTCAAAAAGTTGGAACTTTGACCCCTTATATCTCCGTAACTAGAAGGTTCCCAGGTATGGTGTAGAACAAAAAAAGTGATCGCAATGACAGGGAGAACCAGTGCCTTTCGGCTTCGTTAAGAGGTGTTTTACACCCTTTATACAGAGTGACCTTTTTAACGTAGTTGGAACAGCCAACTGGTTGATGTACCTTTGCAAGAAATTTGAAACATCTTAGGCACGGGGTAGGCAAGTATCTGTCTTGTGTCATCTGGTCTGACTGACGTGAATTCAACAATTAATCAGTTCAATCTTACATATCTAGTAACTCAGATTTCGCTAGTTACTTAAGTAAAAGCCTTGTGAAAAAGGAAACAAGCCTAAAGTCAAATCCAGAGTCTTGTTACCACTGAAAATAAGGTAATAGAATGCCTCAGAGCATTTTGCGTGTCGCACTTTTAATTTAGCGACACCAGAGATCTGATGGGGTATTAAACAGTAAATATTATGTAATAGGCTCGCCCCTTATTATCTTCCTGCCCTTGTCTCATATTACTTGGGGTCGGCGCTACACTGCGTTTCTTCTTCCATTTTTCTCTGTCAACCGTCACGCTAACATTTACTCCTTTTTAAGGGTTCCGTAGTCACAAGGAACCCTTATAGTTTCGGTGTGTCCGTCTGTCAGTCTGTCTGTCTGTCCGCGGTTTAGCTCAAAAACTATTGGTACTAGAAAGTTGTAATTCGGCATAAATATACACGTTAATGACGCCGAAAAATAAGTAGTAAAATAAAATTGTGAAAAAAAACATTATTTAGGGTACCTCCCCTACATGTAAATGTGGAGATAATATTTTTTTTTTTCGTTCTTCCCATAGTGTGGGATATCGTTGAGTAGGTCTTTCAAAAATATTAGGGGTTTGTCAAGACCGTTTTTTGATTAAGTAAACCGTTCGTGACTTATCAAGCTTTAAAGTACCAATTTTCGTTAGAGTCAAGTGTCCCCCCCCTGTACCGACTAAACGGTTGTAGTTAGAAATTCAAATATCACGGCAGTAGTACCTATATATAAAGAAATTTAAAGGAAAACTATCACACATAAGTGGGCTTAACAAGTAAACGTGTAATAGTCGACCAATTGTATTTGACTCAAAAATTTCGAAAAACTACATAGAGATATCGATGGATAGCGCTAAGCGTCATTTGTACTAAAAGCGAGTCTCTTTTTTGCAGATCATATATGGTGGTTTTTATAAATATTGGTACGGAACCATTCGTGCGCGAGTCCGACTCGCACTTGGCCGGTTTTTTTTCATATTATTTCTCACACAATCCATCCATCGTTTTCTTGGTCTTAATAAATCATAAATAACACTGTATAAAAGAAAATTAAAAGCGATACATCTGCTTGTGGCAACCCTATAACAACATCACGTAATACAGTTGGCAACACTTGTGACGTTTAGCGCAGCGAATCATTTTAAAAGCTCTCTGCTTTTGTCTCTGACTCCTACTCCCCATCCGTCATCCAACCGGCGTGCCTGCGCTCTTTAATGAACGTTTAGCTTGAAGCGTTCGTTATTAAACAGGAAAGTACTGACATTGTAGTTCTTTATGATGTTTGTGGTACTGTCATTATTGAAACAAGAAGCCTTTCTCTGTCTTAATATAAGTTCCCATTAAAATAGATGCACTTTTTGTGTGTCAGTCATTTTATTTTGACCTAATAATGGATGTGTTTATTATTATATGTCAAAATAAAATCACTTTAATCAGTTCTTTTGTTTGGTAATCTTTGGTTAGACGTACTGAAAACTGTGTTAAAATTTGTCCACATATTTTAATGGGACTTTATATGTTAGTAGCTGGTGCTTGCGCCTCTGTTTAGTTTCCGTTTAGGTGTCTCGTCATAGGAGTTTCAGGAATCGCTCTATTACTGTATCCTCTACTTCTTAGGATCCTTCCCTTAGGCCTTAAGATAGTATCAGTCACTGCTTGAGCCATGTGTATAAGATAAGATAGGAATATCAGTCATTGCTTGAGCCATGTGTATAAGGGCATACCCTCGTCACTCCAGATGATGCTATCACCCTCCTCCAGGAGAGTAACAAAGAGACTAGCACTCTTAAAAAGTTCCGACTCAAACCACCGTCTTTCCGACCTCGCCGTCGAGGTCCGTCGTGACGTCCCGGTCCATGCCCTCCCCGAGCCTCGCTCGAGCCAGCCCGCGATGCTGTGCCAGTAGTTTTAAATCAGCCCCTAAATAATGATACCATTCAGATCCGGCCTGTCCCCACGCAGTCCTCCCCCAGCGACGCCCTAAGCCGAGGTTCGTACCCCACAGGGGGTGCCCTTAGCGTGCAGTCGCTTAGTTTGTAAGTTTTTATGCCCTGGCTGGAGGCCTTACTCTAAAGGCACCCACAGGATAGTCCGGTTAAGCAGACGATAACCTCATAGGTTGAACTGCGAGATGCCATTCAAAAAAAAAAAAAAAAAACATGTGTATAAGATAAGATAAGAAAAAGATTTATTATCGCACCACAATACATAATAACATTATTAGTTTTCGTGAACAATACAACATGGCTTTTATAATACTGTGGGAGACTGGTGCCTAAGCTAGACGAAAAACCTGTATTTCAGGACCCAGAAATGCGTTAAGAGATATTGAGCAAACAAATACACAAATACTATTATTGTCTCATGAGTTATGTTCATACAACAGCCAAACCAACCACTACATAAACCAAAATGTTAGGACTAGTTAGATGCCGGTTGGGCTTATAAAATTGCCTCTTCGTATAAAGTTGCGCTTTATGCACTCTAATCTTATCTCCAATTCATCTGCCCTTATCACAACTTATTTCTATCATAAAGTTTCGTACATTTTAACGACCCGGCCAATCGATAACAACCTTTATGTTCTACCCACAATTACTCATACAGCCCTTCGGAAAACCTTCATATTTTAGCACCTTTCCTTAAGTACGTGAGTGGTGTAGCAATGTATGTGATTCGTTACGGCCTGGGGCATCCAGGCTTGGAGTAAAAACCTCTTTTGTTACCTTTCAAGGGTTTTCTTGAAGAGTTCTCCTTCGATGATGTTTTGTTTGGTAAGGGGGCTTGGATTGTATGAATGAGGATTTTAATGTGAGTAGGGAATTTAGGGTTCCATATAACGTTGGATGGTTTGGGTGGTTTACTGGTCTACATTTCGCTCTCATACCTCCTTAAGTGCTTAATAACACTGTTATTTGACAACATTTTAAAAGATAGTTATTTCGAAGAGTCATCGTATAGTGTTTTTTCGGTTCTTTACAAGAGGATCCGACCAATTCATCATGTGCCTTGCCTTTTCCCAAACTAACTTGGGGTCAGCTTCCAGACTCACCGGATGCAGCTGAGTACCAGTATTTTACATGCAGCGACTGCCTATCTGACCTCCACGACCCAGTAACTGGGTAATACGATACCCCTTGGTAAGACTGGATGTCAGACTTTTGGCTTCTGACTACTCGTAACGACTGTCAAAGATCTACAAATGACAGCCGGGACCAACGGCTTAACGTGCTTTCCGAGGCACGGAGGAAACTCGGTATGTAATTATGGTCACCCATCCACGGACCAACCTCGGCAAGTACGGCTTAACCTTAAAGATCGGTCCGTGTGGCTGTCATTATTTAGCCACGAGCTCCTCGAAGATTCGACCAATTCAAATTAAAATATTTTATTTAACATAGACCAACATGGGCACTCATCGGTTCGGTTTGTTGTTTCCTATGGAGAAGAACCAGGAACAAACTTCAATGTTTAATTTAAAAAAAAAAAAACCGTACACCAAGCGTGTGACGTCTCATACGTGCCCGCCTGCCAGGCACATAAATTTAAGCGAGAAAAAAGAACGTGTCATAAAATTGAAACTATGAAATCATTAAAGAGAATGGGAAGTGGATCTTTGCATCTGCTTGTAACAATGACATGAGGACTACGCGGAGCTACTCGATGACGTCACGGCTACGTGTGCTACGGTTTCGTAGACGCTGTGCTACGAGAGCGTAGCACGTGTACAAGTGATATAATCGCGAATTCGCGATGTTAAAACGTTTGGTAGTAATTAAAAGTTATAATTTTATCAATCCCGATGTATTTAGAGTTCCTGAACAATTGGGTACCCCTTACTTATAAGAATATCTTTGAAAAGGTTCAAAATCAAAATATTTTATTTTACATAGGCTTACATGGGCACTTATAAAACGTCGACAAAAGGTGCTCGGTTCGGGTTGGTCGTTTCCAATGGAGAAGAACCGGCAAGAAACTCCATGGTTGACAGTTGTTGCAGGCATCCGTGCATTTGCACTGTATCTATGTACTTGTCATAAAAGTATAATAAGCAAAGGTATGCTATGGTATGGTCACTAGGCATGTGTGTAGGTATGTTCTTATAGTTCGGTACATGTAAATATCTATTTTCTGTATTTAATACATTGTCGATAAATATCATTAACACTTAATACGGAATTTTTACCTTGTTTACTGTTTGTTTTGAGTTCTCGATATTTTGTTTCTGTTCAAGCATCATGATCACGGATAAAGTCAATTGTCAACAAAGTTTAGTCCAATGCGTCTAGTTCCACAAAATATCATTACCCTCCTTTGGCCAACGTCGCAGTCAGGTAAAAATTTCTTAATATTTTATGGATTGCAACTTGAGGAAAGCTAACTAAAATGAAACCACTAAGAACAAGAAACTTATTTGTAAACATACACAGGTTTTTACACGGTGTGTGAGATGTTACAAAATAGTTAGATTCTGTATGTTTTGCCGTGAAGCGTACAAATATAAAAAACAAATAAATAAATTTAAAAATAATTTGTCAGTAAGTGTTCATTGCAATCATTATCTTATGAAGTTATTACAAAACTGGAATTTTAGATAACTATAACATATCCATTACAGTTTAATGTTAAATTAATTGCAAAAATAAAATGACAATTATTTAAAGTAGTAATATTAAAGTATTATAGATAAAACTTGTTTACCGCAAAACTAAAGTTTTATAAAACTACTTCTAAGTTCCTAGTACAAGGTATGCGGGAAATCCGAGGAAAACTTCGGGAAAATGATAAAAAATAAACAAAAAACCCATCTGCTGTTTTGGTTAACAAACGTGTTAAAAATTCTGTAAAGAATTTTCAGGATAAAACATGAATGAACAACAGTCTCTGAAAGTCAAATCTCATGTTAATTTTCCTGATTGTTTGTTGTTGCTGTTTACTGTGTGAATTTTGACTATACATTTTTTTATAAGATGCTTTCGTAAATGCGACGTGAACGGAACGTAAATTGGAACGGTTTTTTAATCTAAAATACTTGAACGATTACTATTTTTTTTTTCTCCCAACTCTGGCTGGCAGTTTGAGTACTTTAAGCGACCTACCCAAATGTTCTTTCTTTGGTATTGTTCGTCGTTTCATTGAGCTCCTTGAGTTATAAGTCGAGCTACACGATAACTAAGGTAGACTGGTAGAAAATGCCTAAGGCATTAAGTCCGCCTTTGTACAGTGTTTTATACTTGTGCATAAAGTTTTAATAAATAAATAACTGACAAATGCTTGCACTGACTGGACAGGTCCACTCAAATCTGTGTGGTTCTTTCTTCAAAAGACCATCTCAGACACTAATCTGCATAGTCCTCATGTAAATTGAGCAATGTCTGGACTTTAAAAGAGTAACAAGTTAACAGAGAACCTCTGAGTTTGTTTCGGCTGTTTCTTCTCAGAGTAGTCAGGTACGAAACACCGGCCCCATCGAGTTTAAAAAACAATGATTGTAAAAGTGTTTGTAAAAACCTATTTGCAAAATAAACATTATTTATCATTTATTTTAGTATTTAGATTATTTTTTGGCACAAATACAATCAGTATCTATACTATAAAATGAAGACCAAAAAATCTACTTTATTCACCCGGGTGATACCACCAGGTGAACATAGTGGTATAAACCACTATACAGCATGTAACGGAAAAGGTATATACATACTTAAGGCTGTGTGCTACAGACCATCAAACTGAACATGTTTCTTCATCGGACAAACATCGTGATAGCGAAAAAATTCTTTGCTGCCCCATACAAAATTTCAATACCTATTCGACCCAAATGTATGGCGCAGATGATATTTTTTTCGCTATTGTTCAGTTTGATGGGCTGTAGCACACCCTTAAGTATGTATATACCCTTTCCGTTACTTCCTGTAAGGAGGTAAAATTTGTAATTTTTAATCTTCGGGAACTACTCATCTGATACCGAAAATTATTTCAGTAACAGAACGTACATTATCCCCAAGTGCTATACACCGTGTAAATCACCTCATTACGAAGCCGTCAACCAAGCATTCTGTACATGAAACTAAGTAGCTTTACGCAAAAATTATTGCTGGGAAACGACTTTTTTTTGGGGGGTGTAAAATCATGTTTTGTGGTAGAACTCAATGTAACGCACTCGAAACATTGTGCTGATGGACGGATTGAATAGTACGGGGGTCGTGGAGGTGTTTAAAGTAAAAATCTTACATTAAAACTTGTATTTAAAAAAATCTTGTCAAAAAGTTGGAACTTTGACCCCTAATATCTCCGTAACTAAAAGGTTCCCAGGTATGGTGTAGAACAAAAATATATCGCAATGACAGGGAGAACCAGTGCCTTTCGGCTTCGTTAAGAGGTGTTTTACACCCTTTATTAGAAGTGTTCCCGTGGTTTAATTTTAGTGCATAAACGGGAGTGGGAGCGCAGCCGCGGACAAAAGCTAGTAACTTATAACCAGCGTTTTATGAGGGTCCAGAGCGGGATAGTCACATGTCTCAAAATTCTTAGTTCTACAAGGTGTTGTTTTGCATCCTCGTCAAATTCCAGGAGGTAACTATGCTAATGATTCTCGTCCCGAATCAATAATAAAATGGTTAGGTTTTTTTTTCCTATTTGCGGAAATCGGTAAGTGTGAACCACCCGTGTTTTAAACGTGGCCCGTCTGGTTCTTGCCCTATTATCTCGCTTACACACATACAAACAATCTCAAACGTTTATTCGATATTTTTTTATTCCCGAAACCAACTTAAGGGGGTTATTCTGAAATACTGACCAACTTAAACAACCAAAAAAATCAGCATTTATTTATAATTAACTAGGTTTCGTAATTTTCATTGATTATTTAGGTCTTTTGTGACAACCTCCAAAATTTTGACGAGGATGCAAAACAACATCTTATATCACGGTTTTTCTTCACCCATTTGCCTGTCCATGGATAGTTCTCTCCTAATAAATTCTTAGGAATTCAATTCATAATTAATAACACTTGCAACGGGATATTTACCATGTGTATTATTTGTTTCGAGTTCCCGATATTTCGGCGCTGTTGCAAACGCCATGATCACGGATAAACTGAACACACGGACACACACACATGGTAAATATCCCGTTGCAAGTGTTATTAATAGTGTTAGTGACCATGCCAATTAAAAACCATGCCATTTAAAAACTTATATTCAATTCATAGGTTCGATGACAAACGATCAACATAGCAATTAAATAATTACTTGTGCTCTCCCAAACTAAGTTGATAGTTTCGAACGTTGCTATCAGAAACAGAATATTTAACACCCTATTACAAGGTTTAATACCCGGGAACGGCGCCGAAACTGTTATGTACGACTACGAATTTAAGTAAAGGCTTGTTTATAGCGGCCATTTTAACTACTAGCTTCCACTCTCGGCTTCGCTCGAGTAAATATTTTTGTGTTGTTCTGCTGTATAAGCTAAATTACTATAAAGTTTAATTGAAATCTATTTAAAAGTTTTGCGTGAAAGAGTTACAAAAATATATCCGTACAAACTTTCGCATTTATTATAGTAAGTAAGGAAAGACTTACAACAGCAAACACTTTTCATGCAACGTTTTTATTCTTACTGTGGAGTTGACGTTTTGTTTTATCCGTTTCTTGGGTCGGATTCAGTGTGCCAAAACTCTAAACCAGTGTAAGAATAATAAAGAAGTTAGTTAATTATCAAATTCACATAAATTAAGTCACAGAATATTTAATGAGAGAAGTGGAAGGGATGGGTGTCTTTACCTAGGAGTGGGGTAATACTGGCTAAAAAACAATTTTAATGAGCTGTCCTAAACATAGCAAATATCAATTTAGTTTTAAATAACGGTATCCCATCTACAAACTGGTCTCACAGAGTTCAAATTAAGCCACAGGTTCTTCTCCATAGGAAACGACCAACCCGAACCGAGCACTTTTTTGTCGACGTTTTACAAGTGCATGGGCACTTGTAAAACGTCGACAAAAAAGTGTAGGCCTATGTGAAATAAAAATATTTTGATTTTGCCAAAATTAAGTTCGTTTTCCATATAAACAAGCCCTAACACCCATCTATCCATATAACTCACAAAGTGGGTGTGGCTTATCCGGTCTGAAACCCGGTTAAGGACACTCCACCCGGGTGGGGATTTTTTAAATTTCATCCGGATGTGGGTAGTAATAATTAAAGTGGTTTATAAGAGTAATGGGGCTAGATTTACAGTGTTTTTTTAAGCATTTTCGAGAGTATTCAAGTGAGGTTTTCTTGGTAAAGTGTGTTTTAGAGTTTTGTTTCGTTATGACAAGAGATTTTTTGAGGCTCCGTCTACTTTTACAGTACTGTTGTTTTACATCTGTAACCTCATTAATCCAGGTCCAGTTGAAAACCAGTGTCGGACACCAGTTGTCCGGCATTTTGCTGAACTTGACCTATTTGGCGCAGCCGTGAGGCACACAGTATTACATTTTTTTGTTAAGATTTTAGTTTATTTTTTAATATATTACTTTTGTATTATATTGTGTGTACACTTGTGGTATGTGCCAAATAAATATATTTTCTTTCTTTCTTGTTATATTGTACATTAATGATGAAATCAAAAATGATAAATCAGTTTTATTGACAAGCAAAGAGTTTTATGCGACATAGTTTAAAAGGGAACAATGATTTCGTAAGGTGATTCTATTTACGTCTTATCTGTGAAATTAGATCTTAAACAGCTGATGTAATTTAAGAGATTAATTTACATATTTCAATAATAAAATCTGTTGCTACGCACGGCATTTCTGAGACAAGATGTTGAAACTCGAAAAATGCAAACATATTTAGTTAGGTGTCACTTAGTTTTAGTGAAAACGGGCATTACTTTTGTATAACATCAAAACACCACTCTATTGCTACGGCGTAGCAAACGAGATGACGACATTGCTACGGTTACTACGTGCGTAGCTCACTTACTACGCTCGCGTAGCAACAGTTTTCTCTCCGTAACATTACCTGCTATGAGACAGAATGTTTTCTCCGTAGCTGTTCAATTTACATAATTAGTTAATTTATATAGAGGGTTACATTAAAAAGGGTAGAAAGGGATCTGAAGCTCTTATTCTATTTTAGTATCTTTTTCGGCGTTTGGTCAGGAAACACTTCAGAGCACAAAGTGTGAACGGAGCCCTTACGAAGCCACCAACCAAGCATTCTGTACATCAAACTAAATAACTCTAAGCAAGAAACAATTGCTGGTAAACAGCTTTTTTTTGGGTTGGAAGTCGCGTTTTACGGTAGGATTCAATATAACTCAATCACATTGTGTTGGTGGATGTGTTGAATAGTACAAGGTTCAGAGAAGTATACAAGGTGTTGTTTTGCATTCTCGTCAAATTCAAGGAGGTAACTATGCTAATGATTCTCGTCCCGAATCAATAATATAAAATGCGTAGGTTATTTTTTAAATTTCATATTACGAAATTCGGTAAGTGTAAACCACCCGTTTTTTTAAACGCGGCGCGTCTTATCCTCGCCCTATAACCACGCTTTCATACATAAAAACAATCTCAAACGTTTATTCGGTAATTTCTTATTCTCAAAACAACGTTGAGGGGGTTATTCTGAAATATTGACAAACTTAAACAACCAAAAAAATCAGCGTTTATAGCGTTTTAGTTAATAATTAACTAGGTACCGTAATTTTAATTGATTATTTATGAATTTTGTGGTAACCTCCTGAATTTTGACAAGGATGCAAAACAACGCCTTGTATACGATAAATGATAAATGTGATAAATGATAAATGATGTTTATTTTGCAAGTAGGTTTTTACAAACACTTTTACACGTCATTTTTTTTTTAAGCTAGATGGGGCCGGTGTTTCGTACCTGACTACTCTGAGAAGAAACAGCCGAAACAAACTCAGAGGTTCTCTGTTAACTTGTTACTCTTTTAAAGTCCAGACATTGCTCAATTTACATGAGGACTATGCAGATTAGTATCTGAAATGGTCTTTTGAAGAAAGAACCACACAGATTTGAGTGGACCTGTCCAGTCAGTGCAAGCATTTGTCAGTTATCGTGTAGCTCGACTTATAACTTAAGCAGCTCAACGAAACGACGAACAATACCAAAGAAAGGACATTTGGGTAGGTCGCTTAAAGTACTCAAACTGCCAGATAGTGGTGGGAGAAAAATAATGTGACCTGCATATAAGTAAAGCTATAAAAAAAAAAACTTGTGAAAATGTTGGAACTTTGACATCCAATACCTAGATATCTATATCTAGAAGGTCTCTGTAACGCCATGACTGGGAGAGCAATTGCCTCTCGGCTTAGTAAATGGCCTTTTTATACCCATTATTTAATTTAACAAAAGTGTTGGGTTTTCATAGATTTGATTACACAAAATGGTTCAAACTATTTATAGAAATTAGAAGAACTCAAAAGCATTGACTTTCAAAAGTGCCTGTAATGGTCTAATTGAAATAAATGCTTTCAATTTGAGTTTGATTCTGATGAACGATGTCTAGTTTAATTATTACGCGATTTGATAAAGCATGGCCATTTACCCATTAAATATTCCTAATATCATATAATATAATACCTTCTTTAAATAATGGTTTAAACCGAATCTAAATCCTTTGTGTGCTTTAGGAGAACCACGACTTTATAATGATAATGATTTGAATAGATTCTCGAGACTGAAATCTAAAACAATAACCTGAAACCACATTATTATTTTTTATCTTGCTCTTTGACAATACCCAATCGTTACCCCTAACCATCATCTGCTTAGCCGTTTCCCAACTATATTGGGGCTGAGTTCAGTCTAACCGGATACAGCTGAATAACATTAATTTGTATATGGAGCGACTGCCTACCTAACCGCCACAACTTTAGCGACACGGCTGGCGCTGTGGTTGAGCGATCGACTGCGGCGCTGCGTGTCGCGGGTTCGATCCCCGCCCGGAACAAATATTTGTAAGGCCTACAGATAGTTGTTCCGAGTCTGACTTTGTTTGTAAACGCACCTACGATACAGGAGAAATTCCAACGTTTCAAAAAAATCAAAAACTTAATTAGTATTAGGTAATACGAAACCCCTTAAATCAAACCTGGTATCAGAGTTTTTTTGTCGCCATGGGCCTCTGACTTGACTTTAGATGCCGTCAAGAAATATCTCTCAGGCATGCAGGCAAGAAAGTGATAATTATACAAAACGCACATGAATACGAAAAATAGGAGTTACGTGTCTTGGGTTCAAACTCGAGATCTTATGACTTGGCAGTCTAACAGTCACACAACTAGGCTATCACTGCTAGACTGGTTATACTTTCAGCCATCCAGATCATGAATTGCTTATTTTGTCCCTTCATCATCTGCCTAGCGTTTTCCCAAACTATCTTGGGGTCGCCTTCCAGTCTAACCGGATGCAGCTGAGTACCAGTATTTTACATAAAGCGACTGCCTATCTGACCTCCACAACCCAGTAACTGGGTAATACGATACCCCATGGTTAGACTGGATGTTAGACTTTGGGCTTCTGACTACTCGTAACGACTGTCAAAGATCTACAAATGGCAGCCGGGACCAACGGCTTAACGTGCTTTTCAAGGCACGGAGGAAACTCGGTATGTAATTGTGGTCACCCATCCACGGACCAACCTCGGCAAGCACGGCTTAACCTTAAAGAGCGACCTGTGCGGCTGTTATTATTTAGCCACGAGCTCCTCCTTATTTTGTCCCTTATAAATATAAAAACAATAATATTTTTCCTTAGCATCATCAAAGCTAAGAAGCCATTCTGATCACAACTTCCTAGTCTAATCCACACCTCCATTTACTAATGAGCCGCCATTTTGTTTGCAGCACAATATGGCGGCGCTTCCGACCGCTCCGGAAGTGGCTCGCTCACACCGGACGTCAATTTGTCCGGTGCATCACGAACGGAATACTTTATGAGCCCTTACAAATGTAGATTGATATTTTAGTGTTTTTTTTAGGATATAATAAAATTGTGTTCATGATAAGTATAGGTAAATAGCAAGAATGTCGTAAAAAAAACCATAAACCTCATAAAATGCACAAAATACCTAATTCCTTTATTAAACGTTAAAATCTCTTTGTTAAGAAACAAAAAGAATGACCCACTAATTCTTCTAACTCAAAGACTTTTAAAAGACTTTGAAAGCTGTTTGCCTAACGGTAATCACAGACAGCTAATTATGAACCTTTGAAGAAGGAATAAAAGAACTCTGTCTTTCTTACCGTCGCTGCTCAGACTTATCTTTTATGGAGTGTTTTTGTTCAAAAGGGTAATTGCAGTGTTCGGAGATGAAAAAAAATAAATGATTCCCGAGCACAATACTTGTATGGCAGGTAGAAATTTTGTGAGAAATGACTAGTGTGTATAAGTTAGAAAAAAAATTGCTGTTGCATACTGGTTGAGTCGAGTAATCACAATCCGGTGCCGTCAAACGACAGAAGATATTCCAATGTATGCAGAACTCACTGTCATATTTATTCAATTCATATCACCATATCGGAATGCGATGTTCGCGTGTACTTCATCACATATATACATACTGTAAACAGGCTTTATATAAGGCGTTCAATTACCAGCCCAAGGCTCACCAACGCAAATACTAGTGCATTGAGTCAAATCGTGGAAAATATACGGGAACGCGGTTTGTATGGGCGCGTTTTGATGAGCTGAAGTATTTCTAGCTTAGTTTTTTGGATGGCAAGTGTATTCTCCGTAAGAGCTGGTGGCTCGATAATAACAGCTGCTCGGGTCAATCTTCAAGTTAAGCCGCGCATGCCTAGGCTGGTCTGTGGATGGGTAACCCATTCATTTCTCCGTGCTTCGGAAAGCACGTAAAGTCATTAGTCCCGGCTGTCATTTGTAGATCTTTGACAGTCGTTACGAGTAGTCAGTAGCCCGTAAGTCTGACAACGAGTCTTACCAAGGAGTATCGTATTACCTAGTTTGTACTAACTGGGTTGTGGTGGTCACACAGGCAGATGCTCCATGTAAAATACTGGTATTCAGGTGCATCCGGTTAGACTGGAAGCCAGCCACAACACAGTTGGAGAAAGGTTAGGCAGATGATGAACTGTCATCTCAGTAGGTATGTGAAGCCTTGCAGGTGATTCCCAATTGTTTGTAAGGTACAAGGTCAAAACCTTGAAATTAAATAAGTGGGTAGTAGGTATGTGTATGTATGTTTGGTTTTTAATTTTGTTTCTTTTCTGTTTCAAAAGATAATTTTATGTTTACATTGAATCCAAGTCATATGTAAGGATTTCAGAGACTTAATAAAGGGACGATTAATCCGGTAGACGCGATTGTACGTACCAGGGCGACTGATCTGATCGGAATCTGTGTGGGACCGCGCCGGCAGGACCCAATATGATGCTGCGTCCGGCAATACCCACGACGCAGCTCTATGTCTCCCGGCTACATCACACCACGCAGGTTGAGGACATCGTGGAGTATGTTCGAGTGAAGACCAGCTGGACCTTGAGGGTCGAGAAGTTGGAGTCGCGCCACAACACGAATTTCAAGTCATTCGTGGTGCGAGTTCCAACTCATCATATCGAGACCTTCCTCAAGGAGGAGTTTTGGCCGACGGGTGTCATGTATCGGCGATTCCGCGGAAGGCTACGCGACACCACGCAGCGCAACACGACGCCGTCACTTCGTGTACAATAGTTTAATAATATTTTCCTAGTCTTTATAAATATGTATGATAGTTTGTAAGGTATTTATGCTATGGGTCTTTGTTATCCGAATTAAATGATTTGTTTGATTGATTGATTGATCTAAAACTTAAGTAGAATGGAATAAAGACAAAATCAAGAGAGTAGATTAAGATTGAATTTAAGTACACCAGCCTTCAACCTAGTTATTAACCTAGTATTGTCATAACGTCCGCGGGCACATCGTTTCACCCCTGTTTTTACATTCCACCCCTCTAGCAAAGTCATTAAAATGATTACGCTGAACTGGCATTGTAAGCTATTGAACTCATTCAATTAATGAACACTAAGTCTGAGCATATGCCAGCTGCAGAAGATAACCTCTCTCACCACTTGGCCACAAGCTACACGCTCGAGTGACACTTGTGTTGCGACGGCGACTGCGGACAGAATAAATGAAAGAAACTCACAGCATTCTTTCAAAGTGACCAACCAGATGCAGGCATTTTTTAAATGATCGTTAAAAAAAATGCAGCTAAAGATGCCACTGTCCCTTCCCAATGCATTATAATTGTGAAAGGACTGCAATTGTCTATTCTGATGCGTCAAAATATCTACGGAAAAGAAGATGCAAGAAAATCTATTGATACTCTTTTGAAATTGTTAAAAACAATGTAGATCATCCCAAAAGTCACTACGAAGCGACATGCGACGCGATGGTACTCATGATGTGAAAGAAACAAGTGACGCTTGTCACAAGTCACCATCGCCAGTCGTATAGTCTGATGTTGTGACCATGTCATAAGTCCTGGAATGTGCCAGCTGCACAAGATAATCTTTGAACCAACTTTGTAACCACTTTTATGATTAAAGTTTGCAGTTTTAAATTAGTGAAGCGGCCAGGGTTTCTTGATGAGGGTTCAGTTAAAAAGTGGTATTGCTTTTGTTTTTTATGTATTTCCTTCACTGACAGATGTCTGTCAGAAGAAAGTTCTGTCGTTCAAATTTTTAAACCGGTTATTTTGTGAGGCAAACTCTGGGTTTGAGGGTTCTGTATCACAAATACTATGACTTTACTTTCTATTTATTATTTCTTAAGATAGTGTTCACATTAAATTGTATTCTGTGACAGTTATTTTGAAGTACAGATAGAAAATTGGACCCTAGATCCTTAGGTTCCGTTGGTACTCTTTGGATAGATATAGGTTGGAAAGGTCCGGCAGTCGGATCGTGAAGATTGGCACACGTAACGAAAGGGGTATAGGTACTCAGTAGTGGGTAAATTCAGGCTGTGGATGATGATGACATTGGTACGTACGAAACAATAGGTAAGGTTAGGTTAGCCGGGCTGTTGCCGCACTTAGCCTCTTTATTGCGCCATTAAAAAACAATAAAGAGATAAGTGGTTTTCTTTTATCTATCAAACTGAATATAGATGGCTATAAGAGTAGAGGAAGACCAACGAAACTATGGATGGACTGTGTAAAGGATGATATGGCAAGAAATGAGGTAGCTGAGATGACGACCAATACATAAGTATGGAATAAGAAGACAAGCTGCGCCTACCCGAGTGATGGTTAAACTGTTTATACTGTCTCAGTAATAGCAATTTATTCTCCAGCATCTCAAACCACTTTCCAAACAACAATTCTACAAAAACAAAGATCTAACTTAATTTACAAATAAAAAATCCCTCCTACTAAGAACTTAATAAACTAAGAAAATTCCTTCCATTACTAGAACTAGCACTACGGCAGTGTTTATGGTAATAGTTCCATAGCAGTGGGATATTGCCAGTGGCGTAGCGAGGGGGGGGGGGAGCCGTGGGTGGCACCCTTTTTGGGGTGACCCCCAGTAAGAACTACAAGAACAAAATCCAAAAAGTAAGAAAAATATGAAATGGTTAGCACAGCCGTTTTTCGGGGATTCCGCACAAGCCCTAGTAGGTATAATTTGGAAAAACTCTTGGAGATAGAGACCAAGATTACGAAGACACTTAAGTGCGACACTAATGTTACAGTTGCTGATTGGCTATCTCTAGACTTTTTAAAGTTTATTGCAGAATAGGATTTTACAGAATCTCTTCCAGATCCAAATATGATTGCACTAAAATTGTTTTGACGGTCTGGGTGTAGCTTCGTGTGAGAGGAGTTTCAACAAATTCAAACTTATTAAAAAAAAACTACTTGCATAACATAATTGCTCAATGACCCAATCGCAGCTTAGCAATTTTGATATATTTGTCCATTGTACACGAAGCATTACAAAATATAAATTTTAAGAAGTTATTTCTGAGTTTGTATCTCTCAAACCTAGAAAGAAGAGATTTTAATTGAACGATAAAAAAATGTGTCTTAGTTTTTATTGTGTTTTGTTATTTGTTCAATATTATATATATGTTAAATGATTCATGATGTTTATAATATAAAATTTATTGCTTTTTACTTTCGATGGGGTGCCACACAAGGTAGCTACACCACTGGATATTGCTATGAGCGAGCGTATTAAGCTTATTATATAGCACAGCCCCATCTAGGAGCACGTGTAAAAACTACTTAGGAGTTGTAATTCTTTGGCTTTGTTGGCTGTTTGGCGAATTATTAATTTGCACAGTAGACCTTTTTGCAGTCTTGGTAGCTTTCAAAATTGAACGTCAAATTTGAGGAAGTGTTGACAGTCTGTTTCTAATGCTCTCAGTGCTGTAATATTTACGCAAGCTAACTGTTTTAAGTTAATACGCTAATAAACTAAAAACAATCACCAACACGGCGTAGTAATATTGAAGGAGCAACTTATAAAAAACTTAATTTACTCCTCTACAGCTGATTATGATGAATACTTCGATGAATAATAGGCGAAGAACCTACTCCTCCTTAACCATCAGCTTATTTGCTAATTATGTATACAGGGAAAACAAACAGTTATACAGTCCATATTACAGTGTATATTACAGAAGGGATTTAAATATTTTGGTATAATTTTCCACTATTTCAAATTGTTCTGAAAATGTCAGCTACGCAGATCCGCTGTCAGTTGGCATCAATACCATAAAGTATTGTATGGGATTTTTTTTTCTAAAACGTCACGTTACAAATGTGGCAGTTTTTTGAGAATGCGAGCTAAAGTAAAATCCACGATATGGCTAAATAACTTAGAAAAAATAAGAAACAAAAACTACAGTATAGTTTTGCATCTTATCATCATATAATTGTATAACAAGACTCCTACCTACTCCTCCGAGAACACTAGCGTCATTAATAACTTAGATAATTAAACCGTGTTTGATCCTGCTCCCTGATGGTATTCCAATAATATGTTCCAACAGTAAGTTTACGTAATTATGTTTTCAAAGTGTACCGACAAACAACTTTGTTTGTGTACGCATGGCGAACTAAATTGTTTAATTCCTTCATCATGTAGGTGGCACGTGGCACCTTTTCATATTAATTTTGTTTAAACAAGCAAAAAAATATTTGCGGATAATAATCGCAAATCTGTGAACAAAACTAATATAATAGAGTCCGTGCACTACTAAAAGAAATCATGAACTGCGATTTCACGACAAGTTTGCAATTTCCAGTTTGACAACGATAAAATTTTGACTCCTCTTGGCTTGAGGTAGATTTAACAGCTTTCATAGTTTCGCTTATTTTTCAACCTTGCCAATCAAAATAATTTCTGAAATATTCGTGACTCAAATATTCGTGACTCAAATATATATTTCGTGTTTGGTCAACTTGGTACCAATTAAATAAATCTCATCAACTCAGAACCACAAAGTTTCAAGGAGTCGGTTTTGCCTCGGGGTGCGATATCTTCCTCGCAAGGGGTCACAAGGGTAGACCGTAAAGTTTGCTGCTTGTACCCTCAGATGAGGATCAGTTGGACACGGTAATGAGGGATGGAATGGAGTTGGAGTTTTTATTTTAAAACAACATTTGTTGTGAATAACTTATTTGTTGGTGGATTACCCATCGTTATCAATTATTCATGGCAAAAAGTTTTTTTTTTACCATGAATGTTTGGTGAGCAAATGGCTTGTGCCTTGCTATATCCAAAAAAACGTCAACAAAGAACATCCAGAAGGCTCAGACAAAGAAACTTGCTGTTACCCAGAACGATGATAGAAAACGAAAAATAATTGCTGAAAATCATTGAAATATGGAACAGATTGAAAACAATTGTCCGTCTTGTCTAGGCCCGTACGTTTTTTTTTGGGGTTCTTTAGTTTTACTACTAACATTATAATGTTTGAGCTCCGTAGGTGTCGATAGGTAATTACAAACTTGATGGTCCTAGGTAATTATCTCCGAAACTCTTATTACAGCTCGTTTCTACACTTCAAACGTCCTTCAGCTATGTGTCTAGGCGGCAGAAATAAGCGTAGACACACTTTTTCAGAAAACTCGTTAAGTTCTTACAATCGTGTCACAATAAATTTAACCCTGACTTGTCCGTGGTAGCAACCTACTAACTCCAAGGTTGTGTGAAAGGACAGTATTTTTAGAAATTAGAGCGATAAATCTTAAAAGATTTAATACCATTCCATTTCATAGTCAAAATTCAAGACAAACGAATACCACAACTAAGACGAAAACCATCTTGTCTATTCCAGAAACAAGATGGCTATCTGTCACTACACTGTTGTCATTCGTCATGTTCCCGTCTTTCAATGTGGGCAGCCATGTTCATTGATTTGTGCCAATGGTCCAACTGATTGATCGATGTGTGTCTGTCGATGTCGGTAGGCTGTGTAATTGGTCGGCGTCTTCAATCAATCAAGTTTCGGAATCGAGGGGAAACTTTGAGATGAGAGTCGATTGTAATTGAATTGGAATGAGGAAAAAAACAATGTTGAGTTTTAAAATGTTTTGTTTTCGTAAACAAGCCTCTTTTTTTCAAAAAAAAAAAAACTGACCTAATTGCCTGACCAAATTCGTCACCATAGCATAAAGTGGTCTATAACTGTTCCCACAGCTGGGACACAGTCTGCAAGAGGGAATGGCCCGTAATCACTATGCGGGCCCAGTGTTGGTAGCTGGATTTTCTTCAAATTTACCTCATTTCATTGATATGACTCACAAACTGTTATAGGAACATCATGAAGAAACTGGCTTATCCCAGAACCAAAGGCAATTTTAAGGCAATATGCCATTCACCAGCCCGCAATAGGCCACGTGTTGGATAATGGGCCATTCCCTCTCATTGCATGGTAGACTGCCTAGGCTAAGCCAGCAATAGACCTAAGCTTAACTACATACCTATAATCAGATCACTGTATCTTTGAAGGACACTATTTTACATAATTCTAGCTCGAAACGACATTTATCTACACCCCTATAAACCAACAAACGCTCTCCCTAAAAACTTCACCCAAAATGTTCTAAAATCTATAAAAAGACAATAGAACCCAGCAGCCTATTTCTAAATTCAAAACAAATCAAAAATCTACTCGAGTCTAGTCAATAAAAAGTCGATCGCACCATTGCTGCCCCACTAGACCAGCGATGTCAAACCATCAGAATAATCCCGGCAATGTATGTCAAAATAGGCGAAGTTCTGACATCGCTGTCTGCTCGACCTAATTGCTCAGTGGCCAGCATTTCGTCCTATTTTATTTCTGTAGGCTGTGCGTTACTTCAAAGGTGGGGTATTTATAACAGGGTTGGTTGTGACAAGGAATTTGTTTATGATTAGAATGTTTTGGGAAGCCATTGATACTTGGCCAAGAACATGTTTTTTGTAGAGTTAAAATGCAAGACCAACAACGGACTTCATAATTCAGAATTTCAGATAAAAGAGTTTCTGTAAATGATTACAGAAACTCTTTTATCTGAAATTCTGAATAATAAGGCTTAAATTAATAAATAATAGCTCATGCTATTATACATAGAAAACAAGCCTTACAATCACTAATCAGCAAAAATATTTTTTTTTTCTGCTATTTTTAAAAATGTCCGCAGACTTAGTAATTGTTTTCCAATCAGCCCAACAACCGGCCTTTCAAATGATTACCAATACTGAACACAATGAACGTTTGAATAAAATGATTCCCACTTAATGTCGCATTGATTGCTGTTCATCATCCTCTTGTCTCCATCCCTAAATTATTTGAGGACGGCGCGGCATACTCCATCTATCTATAAGCTGTCATTTCGTCAAACCTACATTTTTCACACAGTCTGCTGCATCATCTGCCTAGCCTTTTCCCAACTTTATTGGGATCGGCTCCTAGTCTTACCAGATGTAGCCGAATACCAGTATTTTACATGGAGCGCCTTCTCTTACATTCGTCCACATATTTTATTCTCAAAACTTAGCACATTCTTAACAATGCGATGATATCTATTCAATGTCAAGTTCCACACACTAAGAAATAAAGCAAGACAGCGGAGAAGGGCTTTAAAAATAAAAGCCAAGTCGATGCGAGCTAAAAGCATTATCTTAAACGGATTGAAGGCTGCATTGCACGCTCTTACGTTTGAGCAGACGAGCGGGTAAACGCTGCGGTTGTTACTACAGGAAAAACGTACAGAAAGCGTTAGTTATGTACTACTTAATGACGCTGTCTGTATGTTTTGATTGTTGGTGATGGAATATGATTTTCTTCTTAGCTTTTCGATGGCACTCTGAATTGAGTCGGCCTAGAATTTGGTGAACATTTTGGGACTTTCAGTTGTGCCCGTTCAGTTCCATGATGTCTTCGGAATATTCTACTTAACCGTCTTTTCTTAACTAAACTTAGTACTTAGTTAGTTCGTAACCATCTTGATATTTTGTAGCTATCATTAGCGATGTTACAAAATATGACATGTGGCAGTTACAGTTCTGGTACTCGGCATCATACAACTGCTAGGCAAAGGACTCTCTCTCTCCTCTCCTCGAGTTCTTTCGAGTCAGGGCTAATGTGGACCACTGGTCGTTGGTTTTGTCCAGCTTGTCTCGTCATTGTCTGTCACTACGCCTTCAGGCTGTGTCAAGGTACCACAAAGTAGATACTTTAATGCACAGCTCATTGGACATACAGCAGATGTGGACTGGCAAGCACTCCTTAAGCTAAACGGCTTTTTGAGTACCGTCAGAAATAGCCGTAGTAAGATTCTAATGTTCCTTCGTGGAAGTCAGCCCGCTCGTCTAGGTCTGCTCATCGCATTAACACTAACTAGATTGCTCCGAGGCTCATGTGCGCCGAGATATGAGAGTGCGCCCTCTAGGATTGTGCTCAAATTATATTACCTCTTCAATTTTGCACAGCTTATGTTTACATTAATATTTAATGCCATAGGCCTGCAATAAGTGGCTGTGAGTGCCCACGTGACAAGTCAAGGGCGAATTTAACGTGTTTTATGATACGACTAGCTGTCCAGCGCAATTTCGTCTGCGTCACATTTTCCCCGTTTTCGCAATATTTTTCATTGCTGCTCCGCTCTTATTAGTCGTAGTTTGATGATATATAGCCTATAGCCTTCCTCGATAAATGGCCTATCTAACACTGAAACTAGTCCGCATGTTACAGCAATAAAAATCTACAACAAAATCCCCAATGACATACGAATGGAAGAAAATGATATTTTTTTTATAAAACGAATCAGAAAACTGTTAATTGATAAATGTTATTACACGTTAAACGATTTTTTAATGATGTCATCTAAATGGGTTGACTTTTATTATTTTGTATACTGATTTTGAATTTTTTATTGAAATAATGTATTTGACTATTATTTTATTGACATCGTGTATTTGATTATTAGTTATTGACATAATGTTTTGACTATTATTTTATTGACAAAATGTATTATTATTATATTTTTTTTTACAATATGTATTTGGTTGTAATTTATTTGACATAACTTATTTGATTCTGATTTTTTTAACTGTTAATATTTTTATTTTATTATTTGTGACATCGATTACTTACTTACTAAAAACAAATTGAATATTATCTAATTGTTATGAATGAATGAATTTAATTTTTTACTATTGGTTATTTTGAATGCTACTATAATACTTTATAAAATTGTTGTGCCCGACAGGGTCCATTTGAACTATATTATTATTGAAGATCTTGTTAAACACATGTGATATGCAATAAATGATTGAATTGAATTGAAATATTTTTTAAAATCGGACCAGTAGTCCTGAGATTAGCGCGTTCAAGCAAACAAACAAACTCTTCAGCTTTATAATATTAATATATATAATATAATATAATTATATAGATTTCTTATATCCCACTTTATTGAAATAATAACAAAATACTTATCTATTGCCCGTCGCCCGTCATCTGTGAGTCATGAGTCAACCACTTATTAGCCAAATCAGCTTTCACACAGTCCACCTATTGTTTATTTGATCTTCCCCTAATCTTAACCTATTTGATCTCTAGAACTCAGTTACTGGGTAACCCATTGTTCATCGGTACGACTGATTGTCAGACGACGAGTAAGCAACGACTTATTGTCGGGCCTACGCTGTCCTCCCATACTTAAATACTACCGCTGTAACTTCAAATATTGTAAAACCAAATGATTTAAAAGAGTAACCATGGAGTTTCTTGCCGGTTCTTTTCCATAGGTAACGACCAACCCGAACCGTGCACCTTTTGACGACGTTTTATTATTTCCACGTAGGCCTATGTAAAATAAAATATTTTGATTTTAGACTCTCAGGTTTCTATCCAGCAAGAGGTACCAACTTTAGTTTCTAAAGTCAAAATACCACAGCTAATTCGGTAATCCGCCACAACAACAAAAAATCTTGCTTCTAAAACTAGAACAAGTAAATTCTCATGATACATATTCAGGAACAGATCAAAAATCGTTGCTGAAGCTGAAATAAACTAGTTTGAAGGTCTGTGCGCACTCGCGCGGCAAATACGATCTCATACGAACTGGAGTCTGCATATCATTTACGAAAAGACTTAACCTCGTAATTTCGACGTTTTTAATGTAAGCGTGTCTGTATTTTTTTTTAATTTTGTGTACTCATCGTCATTGGCAGCTATGTTCCTCTCACTGATGCTGTATAGGCCTCTTTTCTTTTGTACCATTCTTTCCTGGTCTGCAGTCTCAACCAGATCTTCCCTGCGATCTTTTTAATATCACCCAGCCATCTGGCTGTTATACCCTAATTAATTAAACTCTCTATTAGGTACACTTCTGCCTAACCCTTCGAGAATTACAGGCGTGATGTTATGTAATGGTACGGTCAGCAGCAAAAGTCGCTTTACATAACTAAGATTATAAGACGTCTTAGTTTTAGAACGATCCATATTAACAGACTGGAGTAAAAGACATAACAATATTTTCATCAATGGTAACACAAATTCGCAAAACAATATAACATAAGATCATACTGACCAGCACAAAACTTGGTGTAATATTTATAAGTGTTAACCGACTTTTGATGCTGACTGTACTGTTCCGTAAAAATTATTGATGACAAACTAGATTTATAATAGATTAGGGCACAAAAAAAAACGGGTTGCACTCCGGGAGTGCCGGCAGAAGTGAAAACTTGAATATTAGCGTTGTGCATTTTTGATATTTTGAAATGGTTAGGGAATAATTTTGCACGAATTGTTTAACTATCAGTGTAAAAGTACTATCATTTATGTGGTAAAATACAATATTCATTTATTGCGCTATCGTACACAAACATGACAATATATATAACATTAAAAATTTATCACTTCAGAACTATTATCAACAATCCGTCTTACGAATTTTACCTCTTTGGACTACTCTCTTTTCTCTCCTCTTCTTTTATGCACAAACAAAACCAAAGGTTTTGTTTGTGCATAAGATAATTATCCAGTTTTGGAAACCCAAACTCAAAACGTCAGATGTCATAAAGTTCAAATTCCTTCGTAACCTAATGTTCAATCCATCTAACGAATTTTCTAGTATTGGAAACTCAAACTTAATTCAAGATGTCATAAAGTTCAAATTCCTTCGCAACCTACGTGTCCTGACGCGAGACCTGACGCGAGTTTAATTTTTTTTACCCATCACAGAAGTGCACAACGCGGCAACGCCTCTAAAGAAGTTTTCACTTTAAAAAGGTAGGTAAATTAGTCAACCGCACGACGATAGTGACACATTGACCTAGAGCTGGCATAGCGTACATGGAGCTTCAATAAAATAAGCGGCCTAGCTTAACATACTGGTTTTGTTATTACTGGTGTGTGGTCTACTGCATGTGCTTGTCTTTTTGGTACATCATCGTCTTCCCACTCTTGTACAATTCTACATGTGGTCGGCGCAACACGTTTTCTTCATCCATTCTCCCCTCCCCTGTCAGACGTCGCACCATCAATTAGTCCTTTCTCTTTCATATTATTCCTCGAACCATCCATCCATTTTTTCTTTGGCCTTCTTGTCCCGCTTCATCCATTAAAATTCATATCCATCACTCTTTTGGTCACATGCCTTTCATTCCTCCTCATCATATGTCCATACCAATACAAACGACATCCTTTGAATTTATCTTGCAATGTCCTTAAAATCTTAATAAGGTTTAAGCACAATAAGTATTGTTCAATGTGATAAAACTTTAAATTTAAACTAAGCCTGGGCACTGGTAGTAAGTATACAAAATACCAAACCCCTAGAATTACCCCATCTGCCGCTCTAATATCTTAAAGGATGAACGCAAAATCTTGTAAATTTCACAAAATTCAAGCAATGCGGTCGCGATGATTTCAGGAATTTGATTCCTCCTGGCATGTCATTATGGAATGCCTCTAACGATAATCCTCTGCTTATGTACTGAGAAACCTCGTACTTAGGATAAATTAAATGCTTTAAATACTTGAGAAAGGAGCAATAGCATTAGGCAGATTGCAGAGCTTTAATTTAAACTTTGCATAAATTATAAGATCACGGCTATGTTCTTCATAGGGGTGAGCAGAGGTGTACAGCATCTTCACATACATTTCAAAGGATTTTGGAACAGACTGGATGCAGAAAAGGGAGAAAGGAGGTCAGGATGCTATGGCACATCTTGGGAGATCCCCATGACCAGCAGTGGACTGCAGTATACTGAGTATATTGCACCATCCCAGCATTCGAAGTTACATAGGCAGACGCGCAGTTTAGAGGGCACGAGCGCTGTCGAGGTTTCGGTGTCGATTCTCAGGTTGAGCAAAAGGTTATTGGGTTTTACCACCAGTAGCTGCCCAGACTCAAAATTTGTGCTGTTGACGGCAGACCCACACCGACAACTCTGCCTAAGGAACCTTTTAGGCGACAGGTTATGTAATGTTATACGTTTAAAATTCACTGAGTTTATAAACCTCCAAGCTCTCAATTCAATCAGTTTCCAAAACTCCTTTGCTTTTAAAACCTATTACAATTTCACTAGCGGTTGTGGTAAGCCGACCAGCCATTTTGACAAAATTTTCAGTTAAACTGTAAGAGAATTGTTCTAGTTATTGCGCTATCTTGGAAGGCAGCCAGCAGAGAGGTACACAGCTGACGAGCCAAACGCTCTAGAACAATTTTCACCATAAATTGTGGAATGCAGAACGAAATGCTGTTTATTTCAAAATTTGCGTTTTCGCCTTTTTAAGACTGAAATGGGTAAGTTTTAAATAAAAATGGCAATTGCATTTGATTTCGGTATTTGTTCGGCTGTTTTGGCAAAGAAAACTGAATTGTAATATTATTTGCAATCTGGAGTTTTACAATGAGGCTCTTAAAGCCGAAGATGATGTCGAAGTTCTTCTCTATATTTTGACCAGAAATATAACAAGATGTCAGTTTTCAGTTACACAAAGCATACATCGAAAAGATTCGTGTTCATACTATTACAGTGTAACGGTTGATTCGTAAGTCTTCAAAATGGTAAAAATTTTATTACGAGAAACTGATTTAGGTATTAAATATTGTCGTTGTTTATTATAGTCATAGTCATCATTTATTGCTTTCATGTAGTTTACAAGTTGTTTCAAGTAGAATTATATAGGTTTCATACATGAACCCTGCTAGGGCACAACAATATAAATAATTAGAGTGCTATAGTGTCACAATAATAAACAAATCACTGTGCTTGAAAAACATAAATACTAATGTTACATTTTTGTTTATCATTTGTTGTTTAAATAAGTAGCTGTCATAATATAGGATAGAGTAAGAACAATTAATTGGTCATCATTTCCATTCATAAATTAAATCAAGATAAGAAATTATAAGTTGATCGTTAAAAATTATATGTCATATGTTGATCGGATATATGTTTGTAACCGAAAGTTCCTTTTATGCTATAAAAGTAGTTTCAACATTTAATTTAGTTTCGTTAACTGCAGTTACAGCAAAACAAAACCATGAAATGCAGTCAACCGAACAGTCAACCGATCGTAATTCCACTTATATTACTTAAAGTTTCAGGGGTTTCTCTCCATTTTTGACGCACACTGAAAAGCCCGTAAATTAGTGGACTCGTGGTCCAGTACAGTTCCGCCATTTTAAATAACTTTATCAGACTTATATCATCATCATCATCATCTGCCTGCTTAGCCTTTTCCCAAGTATGTTGGGGTCGGCAGTCTAACTGGATGCAGCTGAGTACCAGTATTAAACATGGAGCGACTGCCTATCTGACCTTCAGAGCCCAGTTAGTACACATCGTAATACGATACCCCTTGACTTTATCAGACTTACATATTCTTTATATATAGACACACTAACGCTGCGGTTCCACTGAGGCGGAGCGGAGCGGTGCGGAGCGGGGCTGAGCTGTGAAGTGAAGTGAAGAGAAGAAGAGATGTGGATTTCAAGCCATGTGATTGGTGAATCGCGGCATAGCTCGTCTCCGCTCTGCTCCGCTCCGCCTCAGTGGAATCGCAGCCTAAAGAGAATCATGTGAGACTTTACTTAACACAGGCTCTTACATTGTTTCAAACAGTTCAAAAATTAACTGCCTTGCTTGTATACTGACCTCCTTGTTCGAATGTACCTACTAAAGTACTTTAAAAAGGTGCCTTTCCACAACGTCAGGCGCCAAAAAACTCACTAAATCCTCGAAGTCACAAACTCTCTGGCGCTTGCAAAGTTATCGAATTGCCTCATCAATACAAAGTTTTTGAATCCAATTACCAAGTTTGAGGCGAGGTCCACGACCAGTGTTCTTTGAGCCCCGAAATAGCAACCGTTAGGGTTGTCAGGTTTTACTGTCTTTTTCATTGAATTTCGGCCAAGGAGGCAGACTTAGCTGAGACTGTCCTTCGGTGCGGGAGATTTTATAGTGAAGAAGTGTGTTCGCAAACACAGGTGCACTGTCGCTTATCTTACTCATAGTCCAATGAGACAAGATCCGACAAGACCGAAGAGGGATGCCAGTAACTGATGAGCAGTGGTGGCTCCATGGTAACGGCCTCAACTTTCGTGTTATAAGTCATGTCATATAACTCAGAAAGTAACTTTATTTATTTTACATAACTCTCAAACAGTGAAGGAAAACATCATAAAGAAACCGGTATGTTCTAGAACCAGAAGACGAAGCCACACGACATCAATGCATACTGAGTCAGCGCCATGTATGGCGGTCAACTGCTTCTTACAGAGGAGGCCTGCTCCATATAAGCTGGTTATACAGTACCTGGGTTGTAGAGGATAGATACACGGTCACTTCAAAAAGTAAAAGTATTCAGCTGCATCTGGTGAGACTGAAAAACCTCAACATAATTGAGAAACAGTTAAGCAGCTAAGCAGCTTCCATATTACCAGGTACCAGACTTCGTCAGACAAGACTAAGCAGATCAAAACAACCTTTCTACAAATAAAATTGCATCCTCAATTGCAACTCTCAAGTTCGTAATTTAATTGACAGACCGTCCCTACGTTCAACAACAGCCTCGTTCCACAGCACCTTGGAACGTCGCAGTTCATGCTACCCTGGCGCTGAGTTCACAGTTTTTGTTCCACTTCCAGACAGTCATTAGACCATTGTGTCTATGACCGTGACTCGGTGTTTCCTGAAGTTAATGCTTGTAATTAAAAACATGCTAGTCATGTATTTTGTGTGAAGTTTCCCTTAGTCCCACTAAAGGAAACTTTTCTTTTTATAATTATACAAGGTGTTGTTTTGCATCCTCGTCAAAATTCAGGAGGTTGTCACAAAAGACATAAATAATCAATATAAACGACGGTACCTAGTTAATTATTACAACACAGTTTTTTTGTTTTTTTGTCGGTATTTCAGAATAACCCTCTTAACGTGGTTTAGGGAATAAGAAATTATGGAATAAACGTTTGAATTTTTTTTGTTTGTGTGTAAGCGAGGTTATAAGGCGAGGATCAGACAGGCCGTGTTTAAAACACGGGTTGTTCACACTTACCGATTGCAGAAAATATGAAAGAAAAATACATACCCATTTTATTATTGATTCGGGTTGAGAATTATTAGCATAGTTACCTCTTAGAATTTCACGAGGATATTTTTATATCCTCGTCAAATTCTTCGTCAAACACCTTGTATATTTTAAATTATGGATATTTGTATGCCTAAATGCTTATCTTAAGGCGATTGCTTTTAAAATGTTTCGTATTTCTTTACCCTTTTTGTTGTTGTATCTCACACAAATCCATGACAACATGTACCTATTTTATTTTGTTACTAGAAGATATTAGCATATCATCCACATAAACGAAGATGACCAAAACAAAGTTAATAAAATTGATGATAATTGAAAAAATAATCAAATCTGACCATTCGTCACGGTTCAATCGGAGTAGGCACTAAATAAAAAGATTTTGGTCGAATACATAACCATATCCTTTTTTTGAAGTCGTTTGAAAAGGATTATGCACAGAATTAACATATTATTCCCAAGCTTATGTCAGTTCGCTTCTTTCATTTTTGACGTTTTCATCATTGTTCTCGCTGATTGAGTGACTTTGTCTAGGCCCTCGGATATGGTAAGAAACCTTATCAATAGAGCTGAAGGTGTTTAGTCGTTACTCGTTGCTTAGTTATAGAAGCCAAAACTTCACAATTGATAGAGATTTACATTAGGGTCGGCTTCCAGTCTTACCGGATGCAGCTGGCGTTACTGCCTATCTTACTGCTACAATTACTGGGTAGCACGATAGTCATTGGTAAGACTAGTTGTCCACTAGTTGTCAGATTCTGAGTGCCCGTAACGACTGTTGAGCTCTGTTGACTCCGATGTTATTAATATTGTATAATATTAAACTGATGACGTCACTTAGCACCCGGTGTGGAGCTAAAGTTACAGTTCACCGGTCGTTTTAAGTCCCTGAATAATTAATGTGACGCAAATTAAATATGGCTTCCAGCTTCCACAGAAATGGTTGAACAGAAGAGTTTACTTCTGAAAAGGATTACGTTCATTATGTATCTGAATTGGACCATAATGGTGTTTCATACTTTGAAAGGGTAAAATTTCAGTGATATGGTACTTCAAACTTACAGTATAGTTTAGTTTAGAAAGTAAGCAGTCGCCACATATAAAACATTGGTATTCAGCTGCATCCGGTAAGACTGGAAGCCGACCCCAAATTAGTAGGGAAATGGGTAGGCAGATCATTATGATGATGGTACTTCAAACCAAATGGGTTTGCGAATCGACTTAGAAGGCATGATTCCTTCAAACTGCGGTACTTTAATTAAGCACTAACGCGATTATTTAAAGGTGAACCCTGGTGTAGTATCCGTTGATAACGGGGCTGATAGGTTGATACCACAACTCACAGGCTGACCATCAAGCCCCACTGCAGGGTACGCTTCACCTTCCAACTTCCCGCCATTTGTGGTGACTGACATTGACATAAGTGACAGCGAGCCGTGAGACTGAGATGTTTACGTATCTATTATATACATAAACTACTCCCGGCACCGACCGTAGTATCTGATGTGATGTGACGTAATGTGAAGTACTGTGGTAGAGAACACGGCCACGACACGTCACGCACGGTTAGAGAAACGTACCTACCATTTACACACTGCCTTCTGCCTAGCCTTTTCCAAACTGTGTTGGGGTCGGCTTCCAGTCTAACTGCATGCAGCTGAATAACAGTGTTTTAAATGAAGCGACTGCCTATCTGACCTCCACAACACAGTGAATGAGAAGACAATGCTTTAGTAAGACTGGTTGACCGACTAGTATAACGACTGCCAAAAATCTACAAGTAAAATACATACAACACAAATAAACATAACAAAAACCTCGAAAATCAAGATTAAACCTTTGTCATTTCTGCGAGCAAGTAGGTAACTGTCGAATTAAAACTTCGTCAAACACAAAGGCAGCCTCTCCACAGAACATTATTAGATTCCATGAAACAATCAGGCGGTCGGTGTTGGAACAGATCTCGAATGGATGAGATTAATTGAAATTTTGAAGATCAGCACTTTGCGTGACGTAGGTAGCTACCTACTTACGAACACAAGAAAAAAACAGCTAATTCAGCCGAGTCATCCTCAAGTGCGTGTATTGATATTTATTTATAAATATAGATATAATATATAGGGTGACTGGTAATTAGTGACCGATACTTAAACACGTGATTATACTCATGATAACAGACAACTTTCCTAAACAAATTTTTTTGTGAAGTAAAACTTCTTATGCGACTTCCAACAAATTTAACGCTACCATGGAGGGGGAATATTTTCTATTACTCACTAAGAGATGGCAGTACGACAAGATTTGTGACTACGTAGTTCTACTAGGTACGCAAGATGGCGTGCAAACAGTCATGCATTCGACTCTTCGGTGTGACCAGCATTCGCTTAATTTCCATGAGTAGAATAACCTCGATAAACTTATGTAATAAAAATAATACAACAAGAAAACAACAACATATTATTTAGAAGCTCAATAAAATAACAAGAGTGAATGCGTGGCACTCGAACGCATGCGTGTAGTATTACGAAGTTTCACTTCTTCCGCGCGGAGGGACTCCACGCACTATTTTTCTTTTTTGCTTTCACTGACTTAATTTGACCTACAGAATGCTTGGTTGACGGTTGACTAAGTATTTAATTACCTTCGAGTAGGTATATTAAACGTGCGTAACTTTGCAGTGGCCTGCTATAGAGCGGGGATTCAACGCCAGTCCTATTTCAATGCCAACAGTAGATAAGCTGTCCTCAACACAGATTACTCCTCACATGGCTCAAAAATTACGCACATGACCCAACCCCCGTATTTGTTGATCGCTCGCGGCGTTTGTCCAATTTTCCGAATCAGCGGTGCGCATCCGCCTTCACAGTTTTTTTAATAAAGCAAAATTTGTGCTATTATTCGCGAGTAGGTTTTGGAACGAGATCTGATAACGTTACAAACGGTTGTAAAAAAACTACTCGTATTAAAAATACTTCGCGGTAACTGAGGACTAGTGTCTACCAGAGATTTTTCATTCGATCTGCTTACTGTGCAACGTTTCGACACGTTGGCTTCTGAATATTTGGCTTAGATGACCTCTGTTCGTATGGTCATGGATTTTCGATTTCTTAGCCAGGAGTTGGTATGTCACAATCCGTTGTCTTTATTTTTTTTATTGCAATAGGCTGACCCCTCTTTATATGGGACTTGAACGTCACTTGGAAACTGTGTATGTGTTTAATACCTTTGTTGACCGCTTTCAGGATACCACGTGTAACATAACAGGCATGAAATATGACAGCTATCCTAGATTGCTTTTTCTCAGAACAAAAAGCATGTTTTCAGAACGATTTCCCTTTTTACTACGTAAATCAGACTGTAATTACGAAAACTAGAAAAAGCAAAGCAATCAACAAGTGGCCTCGAAGTATATTATTTCTAAAAACGGGCCAAGTGCGAGTTTTACTCGCACACAGGGTTCCATAGCCCCAAACAATATAATGAACGGTCATTCATTAGTAAACCTTCACTCAACCGCAAAACTAAATTTGTTTTTCATAGTAAGTTAATGAAAAACAAAGTTACTGCTGCAGTTTGGTGAAAAAGTCCCATATCTCAAAAACTACATATCAAATCTTATTCAAACCAATTTTCGTTGAAAGTTTTTTTTACGGTCTACATCCCCATATTTTTTTCAGATTTTTTCTCCTGTTACTTTAGAAATTAGAGAGGGGGACACTCGTTTTACCACTTTGGAAGTGTCTATCTTTCAAACAATTGACTTTGAAAAAAAATGGTTTCAGGAACCTCAATGTCATTTTTAAAGACCTATCTATAGACACCCCACACGTATAGGTTTGATAGTTTTTTTTTTTTTAGTTTCAGTTTCATGTATGGGGGGATATCCTTATCTATATTTTTTTAAAATTTTGTACAAAAATCATAATGCGGTTCACAGAATACATCTACCTACCAAGTTTCAGCTGTGTAGTCCTAATAGTTTCGGAATAAAGTGGCTGTGATACGGACGAACAGACAGACAGACATGACGAATCTATAAGGGTTCCGTTTTTTGCCATTCGGTTACGGAACCCTAAAAATGGCGACAATGAGCCTAGAAGCTCATGAAAAGAGCTAAATAGTAACTTTGTAGGAGTTACTGTGTTGATTGTTTACTGAAATATTCAATGATAAAGTTCACTATTTTCTTCCCGCTGTTATTTAATCTCTGACAGTAGCAACTCAGCAGTAACCTTATTGCAATGTGAATAACTGTTAGTTTCAAACAATCAAATGACTTGAATCTAGTTATACAAGTACTTAAGTAATGATTGAGTATTGAGAGACTTTCTGTAATACGGGCTACTATTATTAATAGGGATAAAGACTATACATATTTATTTTTCGAAGTGAAACTTCTTATGCAACTTCCAAAAAGGTTGCGTTAAACTTTTAACGCTAACATGGAGGGGGAATAGAAAGAGTCACTCGAATGCAATGCAATAGAATGAAAGACCAGAATGGGACTAACACCCCGTCTGAGAAAAATAAAGGTCAAAAAATTATTATCCCTGACAAGCCCATAAATGTGGAACACCCGAAGCAAGATAAATGTTCTGAAAGGAATTCTACAAGTATCCAGGATGTTTTTGAAAAAGATACCAACCCAAGTGTGTGCAAGGAAAGCCAGCTGCCAGCCGACAGCTTTTCCCATAAGAATAAACTATGTATACTGAGCACGAATTATACGAATAAAATACTATCCATAGCGCAAAATACCTTCGCAAAGAAATTTGACTGTTGTCACTATTTAATACGTAACGGGAAAACTGAATATCTCTTGAAAGGTTTAAAAGAAAAACTTGTAAAATTCACCATGAATGACTTTTGTGTAATTCTTTTAGGTGATGAAGACTTCAAAAATACTTATAATTATTTTGATATTATATTTCGTATAAGAGAAGTTGTTCAAAACATAAATAATACGAATGTGATCATTTGTTTACCGACGTATAAAAATGGATACTATGCTAATTTATTTAACAGTAGAATAGAAACTTTCAACAACCTCTTGTATCTAGATGTACTGACATATGAACATTTATATCTGTTAGACAGTAATTTAAATTTATCCTTTGACTACAAAATTTATAATAAACGAACTGGCTTAGTAAGTAACCATGGCATGTATATAATATTTAAGGACATAGACAGTTTAATAATTGACATACAATATAATAATACCTTATGTGATACAATTGACATAACCATGGATAATAATTTGATAAATAAGGACGATTTTTTTCTTGACTAAATATTTATGTGTATTACATCAGAACATTGCCGGTCTCGTTAGTAAATCTGACTCTCTCTCAGTCTGTTTATGTGAACTCTCAGAACGAAATGTTGATGTAGATGTCATATGTATTTCAGAGCATTTTATGATGGCTGGCTATGAGAATAAGCTACAACTACCTAATTATATTTTAGCTGCTTGTTATAGTAGACAGGCAAGTAAGCGAGGCGGTGCATGTGTACTTGTTAAGCATGGTATTCAATGGAAAGAATTGACCAATATAGCAAACATGTCCTCGCAAAGTATATTCGAGTGTTGTGCAGTTAAATTGACTGACTATAACATTATAATTGTATGTATTTATAGAGTACCAAACTCAAATAATATCAATGAGTTTTTTGATAAACTGGAAACTCTTTTAAAATATTTATCTAAACAACGATGTAAGAATATAGTTTTAGCTGGTGATTACAACATTGACATTTTAAAGAGAAGTAAACTGTCAGCCGAATTCGAGTGTATTCTTTTAAATTTTAATTTACAACTTGCTTTGAGACAACCTACTCGGGCTGCGAGCCAAACATGCATAGATAATTTTGCTCACAATTTTAACAAACGTCGTTGTACATCTGAAGTATTGGAGTTCGCGCTATCCGATCACACAGCACAACTGTTAAAGTGCCCCGTTAAAAAAAAAGGATGTTCTTAAATATTATCGCAAAAGTACACGAGACTACAGTCAGGAAAATATACAAAAATTCAAGACTTGTTTAAGTAGTCTATCCTTCTCAGATGTGTACGAGATGGATGATCCTAATGCAGCCTACAACTGTTTTATTGAAACGTTCCAATTATTGTACGAATTATGTTTCCCCAGCAAAATGATTACCATTAAGACTACTCAAAAACTAAACTGGGTATCACGTGGGATAAAGTTGTGTAGTAAAAACAAACGGAAGCTTCTATGGCAATATAGGTTAAAACCAACTCAATCTAATAGAGATAAATTCAAAAGCTATTCAAAATTACTCAAAAAAATTATGAATCTAACGCAAAAAGCACAAAATAATTTCAATATTAAAACTTCTAATAATAAGTCTAAGACTACGTGGCAAATAATTAATAAAAGTAAATACAAAGCCCCGAGAAACTCAATTTCTTGCATTAAATTTGAAACCAAAGACATCACGCACCCGAAAGACATTGCCAATACATTTAATAATTATTTTATAGATAAAATACAACCAACAATTAACGCTGGAACAAAATCAACGTCATTAATTCTTGCCAGAGCACAATCCATGTTTATGGCTCCGTCTACGCCATATGACATACTAAATATTATTATGAAGCTAAAAAACACGAACAGCGTTGGCTACGATGGTATTGCCACGAAAATATTAAAAGCAGTTGCATTTGAAATATGTACTCATTTGTGTTTCATTGTTAATCTTTGTATAAGTACAGGTGTATTTCCTGATACATTAAAAAAGTCTATTGTGAAACCGCTATACAAGAAAGACAATCACGAATTAATGACAAATTACAGACCAATCGCGCTTATATCAGTTATGTCTAAAGTGTTTGAAAAATACATATATGGTGAAATAAATACCTATTTAGAAAAATATAATATACTAAGTGACGAACAAAAGGGATTTCGAAAAAATAAAAGTATAAATTTGGCTATTTACGAGTTTTTAAATAATGTCATGCTAAATGTAGATAAGAGAATACCAGTCTGTGCCATTTTCTGCGACATGACACAGGCTTTTGACTGCGTCCATTATAATTCCCTGGCAGAGAAACTTGAAGCCTATGGTCTTAGAGGCAACGTTTTAGAATTAATCAAATCGTATCTTCATAACCGTAAACAAGTTACAGAAATCAGTGTAATAAATAAAAAAAGTAAACGTGAAGAAACATCAAGATCAGAAGAACGCGAAGTTATATACGGAGTACCTCAAGGCAGTGTACTGGGGCCTCCGTTGTTCACTTTGTATATAAATGACTTGCCTAAAATAACTGAACATCCAATGACACTTTTTGCTGACGATTGCACTTTGACGATAGCTTGTAATGACATTAAGACATATGAACATGACATTAATAATTCACTAATATCTATTATAAATTGGCTAAATAATAATAATTTAATAATTAATTTGAAAAAGACTAACGTAATGCACTTTAGACAACGTACACCGACAATGGAAAATCTTAATATTCAATTTAATAATATAAATATCAATGAAGCTGACACAACAAAATTTCTAGGACTAGTTATAGATTCTAAATTGAATTGGAAACCACAAATAGAGGCGCTTACTAAAAAATTGAGTAGTGCATCCTACGCTCTGAAACAGCTAGCTGTGGTTCTCAACTCAGATGCGCTAATTACTGCTTACTATGGATTAGCCGAATCAATTCTTAGATATGGAGTCATCTTCTGGGGGAATAGCACGGACAATGAAATAGCGTTCCGGGCACAGAAAAGGTGCATTAGGTCGATGTTTAGACTGCAAACAACAGACAGCTGTAAATCTTATTTTATAGAACGTAAGATATTGACATTGCCCTCATTATATATCCTGGAAACAGTAATGTTTATTAAATCCAATTCCCATTTATTTCAGCGTTTGTCTGATGCTGTCCCTAGGAATAGACGTGATAATTTCAAACTCTGTGTTCACGGCGCTAAAACAACTCTTATGCGTAAAAGCATCTTTTGCATGGCTCCAACCATTTTTAATAAATTGCCCAAATCATGGAAAACATTAAATATATCTGCCCTAAAAAGTAAATTGAAGAGTTTACTAACTCAAAGAGCATATTACAGTATAGCAGAGTTTATGAAAGAGGACAATTTCTTGATATGACAATGTTGTATTTTTTGACATGTTAAAGTAATCTATTGTATTTTTTGACATTATATTGTAATCTATTGTATCTTTTGGAGTAATTGTAATTTGGAGTTGACATTCTTAATTATTTTCATTGACCAATTTATTTAATGACTAATTTGACATTGAATTGTATCAAAAAAATATGCTTATTGAATTGTAATTATACCTAATCTCTAATGAATAATGATGAAATGTAAATTTTGTGATTATTATCACGGTTAATGCACCATCTCTTCTTACCAATTTGTACGCCACGACATGCGGCTGATCATGTTAGAACTTTTCTGTATCCCATTATTATCTTGCATGCAATGTTTCATGTACACCATGTTTCAACAAATAAAATTTACTTACTTACTTACTTACTTACTAATGCATGCGTGTAGTATTACGAAGTTTCACTTCTTCCGCGCGGAGGGACGCCACGCATATTTTTTGTTGGTTTTTGCTGTCAGTTTGTTTATTAAAAAAAATATTTTGCAATATATATTTAGGCTAAATTGAGTTGAAATGGCGCATGACGTCACGGTTGAGTAAATTTTATACCTATTCGAGCCCCGACTCTCCAACTTTAATGCGTTTTAAAAAAGTATTTTTGTTAAATTGATAAAACAAAAAATACGGGTCTAATGTTTTTGTATTACCTGACTGACGGACAAAACAGAGTTTTGTTTTCTTTACCTAGTTATCATCCCCATTGTTAAAAGACAATTACAATAAAAAAATAAAAATGTGCCTTCTACAGTAAGTGCAGCTTAAATATTATACTGGACAAAATCAATCAAAATCATTTATTTCAAGTAGGCCAGTTACAGGCACTTTTGAATGATCGTAAAAATGAAGCTACAGACCCAGTCACAAGACATAATAACTGTGAAAGTACTGTAGTTGCCCATTCCAAAGACATAAGACGTAAATGCCAGTACAGCACGAACTAACTATATAAATAGTAGATTATACACCAGTTTGAATAACTTATGGTTTGAGAAGAGAACTTTTATTTGCGGTCCCTTTGGGGAATTGTGATGTCGACACGAACGGTATGAGGATACCTCACGTTCTGGTAATAAGATTAGCCTGTCTGCAAGGTTCATAGCGGGTCAGTTAATCGTGTAGCTTGTGGCTAAGGGTTTAAGGTGAGTACGATCGACGAACGCAGTTTTAGAATTTGCTGTCGTGGTATAGCATGCAGTAGCGGGTGCTTGTCGCACCACTCAAGATCGTGAAAGGGGTCTTAGGCTGCACTCGATAATTTTCGTCACCTACCAAGCCTTTTTCTCGTAACTACATATAAAGGGTGTAAAACACCTCTTAACGAAGCCGAAAGGCACTGGTTCTCCCTGTCATTGCGATCATTGTTTTGTTCTACACCATACCTGGGAACCTTCTAGTTACGGAGATATTAGGGGTCAAAGTTCCAACTTTTTGACTTGTAAGTTTTTAATGTAAGATT
Source organism: Cerastis leucographa (assembly GCA_963082945.1). NCBI lineage: Eukaryota > Metazoa > Arthropoda > Insecta > Lepidoptera > Noctuidae > Cerastis > Cerastis leucographa. Next base: position 20,942,498 of record OY720355.1, read on the forward strand.
TTTACTTTAAACACCTCCACGACCCCCGTACTATTCAATCCGTCCATCAGCACGATGTTTTGAGTGCGTTACATTGAGTTCTACCACAAAATATGATTTTACACCCACCAAAAACAAGTCGTTTCCCAGCAATAATTTTTGCGTAAAGTTACTTAGTTTCATGTACAGAATGCTTGGTTGACGGCTTCGTGATGAGGTGATTTACACGGTGTATGTATTGGGTCGGCTTTGACTCTCGGTTTTTAATACATGGAACAACTGCCTATCTGACGTCCAGGTGGCCTACCATGAACGAATGAATGAATGTCTTAAAACATACCCTATTGTTTTACTCCTTTACCAGTGTGGGAAAGAGATGGCGCTAGATATCCTGTATAGCTCCGTCTCTTTCCCACACTGAAATAAGAGTAAAACAATACTGCTTTAATACGTCATGGTAGGCCAGCTTAACAGCGTAATAGTAATACAATACCTCTCTGTAAGACTAGACTCACAAACTACTACAGACTCGCTTTAAATTCAAGTTTTCTCGCGACGTGATCGTTTTTTTTTTTGGAAAAACGTTGGCCCACACTAGGAATTTCTCCTGTATCGTGGGTGCGTTTACAAACATTTAAACTCACACACACAAACAGCCAGACCCGGAACAACTATCTGTAGGCCATACAAATATTTGTTCCGTGCGGGGATCGAACCCAGCACTGCAGTCGATCGCTCCGCCATTAGGCCACCCGTGCCGGTTTCCTTCACCAATGAACTATTATACAAGGTGTTGTTTCGCATCCTCGTCAAATACAAGAAGGTAACTATGCTAAAGATTCTCGTCCCGAATTAATAATGAAATGGGTAGGTAATTTTATGTTTTTTTTCTTATTTATGGCAATCGGTAAGTGTGAACCACCCGTGTTTTAAACGCGGCCCGTCTGATTCTCACCCTATATCCTCACTTCCACACATACAAACAATCTCAAACGTTTATTCGTTAATTTCTTATTCCCTAAACCATGTTAAGGGGGTAGTTCTGAAATACTGACAAACTTAAACAACCAAAAAAATCTGCGTTTAATAATATTCAATTCATTTACTCAATGACGACTTTTACACCGTGTCTGAATTTTTATATAATAAACTAGGTCCCGTAATTTTAATTGATTATTTAAGTCTTTAGGGATAACCTCCTGAATTTTGATGAGGATGCAAAACAACAGCTTGTATTATCGGTGGCACTCACAACAATAGTAACGTCTTAACCCACCTAGATGTCGCCACAGTACCCACAATACCGACCGCCATTTTAGCATGAAAAATAAATCAGTCTTGTCTAGCCGCGCCAGTAAAACCATCCTAACTAGGCACCGAGACAAACTGGCTGGAGTAAAGTAATAAATGTCTGAACTACAATGTTATATTTCTTGGAACATACGTGAAGGCTTTCTTTTGTTTAGAAAAGCACGAGAACATCGCACCTGTATTCGCTGCAGGTGTGAGCAGAGGTATTGTCAAGAAAATTTCAATTTTGTCGCGACCAATGTGTAAAAGTTATTTGCGTTTGATAGGACCAGAAGCCGACTTTAATATAGTTAGAAAAATGTTAGGTGAATGCTGAAAAGGGTAAAAGTGGACGAATAAGAATGAGTAAAGGTAAGGTTTAGGTTTGCTACCCATGACATAAAGATCGGACAGTAATTAGGTAGCTGGATACCCCTTGGTCTGAACCTAACCGAACACAACAATAACCCAATAAAGAGGCTAAGTGCGGAAACAGCCCGGCTAACCTAAACCCGTTGGTCTGACTTTCAGCTTCTCCTCCAACAGTTTTATGTGCTTTCCAGGGCAAGGAAGGGTCTCATTGTGTAATCCGTCATCCACAGATCGACGACCTCCATAAGGTAGGAAATCGCGGCATGTGTGCGATGTTATGAGTGGATTTTCAACAATATAACAGCTTACAACGTAGGTAAGGCTTTATAAATATTCCTCTTAACAACAGGTTGTTAAAAAGTTTTTGTAAGAAAGCGGCTTTTGTATAAATATAATATCACTTTGTTGAAGAAAACTTTGTACCAAGAAAAGAGACTTTTCAAACTATGGACAAAGAATTCGTGGTATGTCATTTGAAATTGCAGCGTGTGTGTGGATAGACCTTTTAGATACCTATCGCTTACAATGATAGTCCGACAAGCTGGAGTGATGTTTTAGGTGATATTGATAGTGGTAACTTGTAATATTTATATTAGTGCCATTTTTACTTGCACTACTCGTAGTAAAGAAAAAAGATAAATTATAATTTACTGTGAATGAATCTAGCATCGGCATGATAGAAAGTATGTGTATAAAGTATGCAATGCGGTATGTTCTGGAACCAAAATTAAAAGACTCTATTCTCTCTAAGCTAGTCTATCAACCCGAACAGGACCTATTTGATGGGTTACAACTGTCTTCCGAGGTCTGTGTCATAGGAAAGGGAACGTTTTAGGTTGACTAAGACTTGCGTTACGGATAGTCAGAAGCTTTAAAGTCTGAAAACTAGTATTATCGGATTACCGTCTTTCCGAGTACCTGGACTGCAGAGCTCAGATAGGTAGTCGCTCCATGTAAAATACTAGTATTCGTCTGCATCCCATCAAACTGGAAGCTAACCCCAAATTAGGTGGGACAAGTCTAGGCGAATGATCATGACTTGCTTTCAGATAAAGCAATCATCGTTTTCAGTAAAATTAAGGTTTAAAACATTGTCCTAACAAACGTAAACATTCTGCCGTGACATTACTGATGTTGGCTTTAAGTCTGTTTCGTTCATGAATTATAAATCGGTTTGAAACGGGTGGAACCGGCTTATCTCTGCCTTCAGGGATCAGTCTTGTCTATTTTTAACTGAGATTTTCAAAAGAAAACCTGCACTTCAGCAGCTTTGAATAAGTCATATGAAAACTGAGCTGTTTCATCTTTAGTTTTTATTTTATTTACCTTTGAGAGACTTTTGGGTTTTTTGACTTTCACTTTATGCATTTTCACCAACATCTTTTATTACATTCGGTAATTCGACCAGACACTAAATTTATTCCACAATAATTTTACATAACATTTGTTTTTAGGGTTCCGTACCTCGAAAGGAAAAAACGGAACCCCTTATAGGATCACTTTGTTGTCCGTCTGTCTGTCTGTCAAGACGCTTTTTCTCCGGAACGCGTAAAAGTATCAAGCTGGAATTTATATCAAATACTCAAAACTACTGTCCCTTAGAGCTGTGAAAAAATCAAACTTCTAAGCTAACGCAATCAAAAGATACAGCCGTTTATGCCACAAATTTCCGAAAATTTTCGACACTCGCAAGCGAATCAAAACCTACAGGGTACTTCCCGTGAACTCAGAATCTTGAAATCTGGTACGAAGCAACGTTTTATAGCACAGATTAAGGAAAAATTGCGAAAACTGTAAATTTTTAGTTACATCATGTAATAAAAACATTTTTTATAATTTTAAACTTACTACCCCTTTCCTCTTGAACGAGTAGAGGTATTAAATTGAAATTCATATCAAATACTCAAGTCTATAATACCTTTTAGCTGTAACAAAATCAAATTTCTATGTCAACGCAATCAAAAGAAACAGCAATTTAAGCCGCATATTTTCAAACTCGCAACTACTCGCAAGGGAATCAAAACCTAAAGGATACTTCCAGTCGACCTAGAATCTTGAAATTTGGCATGAAGCAATGTTTTATAGCACATATAAAGGAAAAAATCCGAAAACCTAAAATTTTTAGTTACATCACCAATTTTTATTTATTCTCTTCAGAAATTTTGATTTGTACGGAACCCTCGGTGCGCGAGTGCGACTCGCACTTGGCCAGTTTTTTTAATCTTAAGCGTTTGTATTAACACACAATCTTAAATTAATAATCTTTCAACTTGAGAACTCAATAATAACATTTGCATTAATTATGTTGTCAAGCAAATAAATTCAAAGGCATGAAGCTAATCTCTATGAAAATGCGTCGGATTTTGATTGCACAGTAACGAGCCTAAAAGCTTTGCTTCTGTGAAGATACTCTGAGATTAACGCCGTCTGTCAGTGACAGGGTTGTATCTTTAGTACTGTAATAGTTATCAAGCGGAAATGTTCACTGAATACTTATTACTATAGCGGCTAACAGAGAAAATAGGTTTAGGCGCATTAGGGCTAATTCTCATTTTGGCAACCGACTCCCTAATGGACTACTTCTTATTATGGCCACTTCTCATTTTGGCTACTTCTGATTAAGGCTACTTCTCACTTGAGCTACTTCTCACTTGGGCTACTTCTCATTAGGGCTATTAATCATTAGGGCTATTATTATAATTTTTTGTCTCCACAGTCGCTGTCGGAAAACGCGTGGCACTTGCGCAAATAGCTCGAGGCTGAGCGGTTAGTTGCCTGATCTATTCTGGTCAGATTTTTATTTATCTCCAACTGAATTAAACACATTTTTAATCCCAGATCAGGATCGCCGAACATCACTTATTACACTTCTAATATATTTTCGTAAAAAGGGCAAAAATGAACGGTTCCCTAAGGCTATGAAACACGTTAATATTAACGTCTATTCCAACCCGTTTCAACCCGTGTAACGTATTGGCTGGGGGGTGATTTGTTTATTTACAGAAATTTCATTTTTATTTATAGATATTGTAATTGTAACTCGTATTTTGCGTATAGGATTGAAGTAAAGAAGAGTTACGAGTATCTTAATATCACATGCCCTCTTATAACTGTATGACAGTTTTTTACACAGCGTACATCATTCGAACCGAACATAGAAACTTTTCAAAACAAAAGTTTCTATGATAAGTAAAATTTTTCAACGGTACCTAAATTAAAAAACACAGCAACAGCTGCTCTTTACAGTTAAATCGTGTAGTTATTGTATTTTTTGTAGGCAATAATATTGTTCTGAATAAGTTGTAGGTAACCGTTTGTGCGTCGGTGACGCTTCAACTCAGTATAGGAAAGGTAAGCAGTTTTCAAAATTCAACCCGTAAAATATTTAAAGTTGCCAAACTAAAATGGGACTGGGCTGGCCATGTCTGCCAGATGAGCAAAGCTCTGCTGCAAAGCTATGGGCCCACATTTTACAGAACTGGAGCCCTGAGGCAGCTAGACGGGGTCGCGGCAGACCAAGAAGAAGATGGCGGGACGTCCTGGATGGCTTTCTCGTTAATTGGCGAGAAGAGAAAAGTGTAAGGAATGGGGGGAGGCCTTTGCCCAGGAGTGGGAAAGATAAAAACTACATAACTGAAAAAAAAAAAAAACATAAGGGATGAAAGTTTGCCTCTACGTTGAATGATGATGATGAACATCGGACTTGCCACTCGTACATACTAATATTCTGAAGAGTTAAAGTTGGTTTTGAAGTGAGGGGTTATCTTAAAACTACTGATCCGAAAAATCTTTTATTAAGGGAAAGCTAAATTATCCCAGTTCCGACCATAACGCGAATTAAGCCGTGGGCAAATTCTAGTTTAGTAAAACATTAAAACGTAAAATAATTCTATCAGGTTTCCTATCGAATCCCGCAGCAGCTTTCTTTAAACCAGCATTCGTTTGGCTTTGAGCTCACTAACTAGGACCCGGCAGCAAAAGAACAGAAAGTCGAAATAACAAAGGGAGAAAAACCTCATTATCTGCCTTATCAAATAGTGCTCTACATTCGAGCACAAAAGGCGAAGTTAGGCGCACTGGGGCCTATTTCGAGCATTCCATTTGAGGCGGCTCATGCCAGCTCGAGCCTCCTCGAGCTTACACTTCTTTGTGTCGGCAATTGTGCCGAAAAGCGACATCTCTTGGCGTAACGTCCAATTAAAAGTCCGTCTTTTGTTCTTGTGGGAGAATTAAATAGTTTGCTGAAAGTCTGAGGGATATGTAGGTTAGCAGTAACTACCTATGTGTATATAAGTCTTGTTTTGTTGTTTGAGCAGATATTAAATGGCAGCTTAAAGTATTGAGTGTTTATACAGGGTTATTTGTAAAACACCGACAACCCCTCAGGACTATGTTACTGACATCATAATCAACAACTTTTGTTCTATGACTTTTAAAAAATCATCATATTTGTTCATCAGATTTTCATATAAAAATAACAATATTTAAATTGAACGCTCTAAATATTACGCAGTTTATGCGAAACAAAAGAAAGCGCTAATACAATAGCGAGGGAAGCATAGTCGTAAAATTTTGAGCGTTCATTCAATATTTTTACTTTTGTATGATAATATTTTGATGAACTAAAATATAACGAATTTTTAAAAGTCATAGAACAAAAGTTGTTAATTATGATGTTAGTAACATATCCTGAGAGGTTGTCAGTGTTTTATAAATAACCCTGTATAAAGACTTTCAACAAGATTTATATATGTTTGATAGCCTCGTCGGTCGAGTGGTCGCAAACGCGGTTGGTGAGCATGAAGTCCTGAGTTCGATTCCCAGGCCGGGCAAAGTGCTGTTGGGTTTTTCCATCAAGAATTTCTCAGTAGCACGGAATCTGGATTTGTGACCGATTGATGGCAATAGGCTTTCCCCCCTATTACATGAGACTTAAACGTAACTGGCGCAATGTGGGTGTACTATTAGGTATCACCTCTGCCTAACCCCACAGTACAGGCGTGATGTTATATTATCATATGTGTTTTGCTAACGACCAACCCAAACCGTGCACCTTTTTGTCGACGTTTTACAAGTGCCCATGTAGGCTTATGAGAAAAAAAAAAATGTTTTTTAACGGAATTTCTCTATGTCTCGGCCCTAAGGTTAAGTTTTGTAATTGATGAGTTGCAATGAAGATTAGTGTGACAACACAAACCGATTACCTGTAACCTCTTGGGTTTGGTGGTCACGAAGTGTAACTGCTGTGCGTAAAGTCTTGGCTTTCCATCAGGAATTTGTCAGAGTTAGCAAGGAGTTTGAATTTGTGTCCATGGTAATAGATTTGATACATGACTATGAGGATTAAAAATAACTGTTGAAATGCGGGCGAAGGTAATTATTTCTTTTTTAAAATTGCCCCCTACTTCAAATTTCTCCTGTATCGTGGGTGCCTTTAAAAACATTTTAACTGTCATACACAAACAGTCAGACCCGGAACAACTATCTGTAGGTCATACAAATATTTGTTCCGTGCGGGGATCGAACCCGCGACAAGCAGCGCAGCAGTTGATTGCTCAACCACTGCGCCAATCGTGCCGTCAAGAGTTAGATTACAGGCATGATGTTTTCTTGAGTCAGATCAACCGCAAGAATGAACCATAAATTTCTCATACAAACATTCATCTCAATCCAGAAAACTTCCGACAAATGCAACGTATTCAAGCCAAAAATGTAATAAACCAGAAACAATACAAAATAAATATTCCCACATTTATCTAATTTCGGGATCCGTTCGGTATTACAATATTTATGTTGTTCAAACATTGTTGCCTATGCCGATGTAACTTGACCCGTGGCCAAATATGGAACTGAAGAAAATGTACCTTAAAAAGTGACGCGCCTTTGACAGTGGCGCCTCCATAAAGTGTCACAGTAAACTGGTTTAACTGTACATATATTTTAGCTTGTTTACCTGTCTACCCGTCACTCCAAAAGAAACAGGGTGTTATTAAAAATAGCAGAGATACTTTGTGTTAATATGGGCTGAAAGGGAAAATACAATGATTGTTTTTTTGTTGTATTGGACATATTATGGGGAAAAATAAAATCATGCATCGGTTCACAACTAAAAACACTAGTTTATGTTTATAGGAAAGTTTCAAGATAATACGTATTTTTTACCAAATATAACAACCTCACGCCTCATTTTTCTCGGAAAAGTTATACAGAGGTACTATGGCACACACATTTCGTCAGCTAAGTTTAATTCTCATCTCGAAAGTATTAGGAGGCTTGTTGCCATCTGCTGGGCAGGAATCCAAAATCCTGGCTACTACCAACTGAGAAATTCCTTTTTTTTCAATCGTACAAAAAAAACCTGGCTTTTTACAAAAAATATACATCGCTTTTGACGAAAAAATAACATAACATCTAGTATCAAACCTTTTTTTTATTTACACTTCCGAAGACAATTTACAGAAATAAATTTACCACCAGACGCCACGGATCTTACTCGCTTTATTCCAACAATATTCGGTTCGTTTGGATTTCAACCCAAAAATATGTGAAAGAACTAAAAACAATTTGACATGTCAAGTAGCAAATGGATGATTCATTCTGAAAACAGAATGAATCTTCCATTTAACTTATAAAAGTTACGTTGTTCCATGCATGTCGCGCTTGGTTTTAGATAATATATAAACCCGAAAAAGCTATTTGTAGCACACTCTAAACCTCACAATAACGAGTTAACGAGTTAATGGTGGATATACTTGTTGCGTTCAGAACTCAAAAACGCCAGTAAACATAGGTAGGACCATAGGAGTAGGACGTATTGCCATGCTAAAATGCAACAACTATATTAATTTGAATTTGACTGCACTGGACTGCGTCTTTATTAACTGTAGACTCTCCCTCTCTCTTTGTCCCTTTTTTTTAGTCGACTGTAGACACAAATGACTGACATCTCACGTGAAGTCTCCATTCTCGCGTTACTCCATGGCTCGAGTATGTCGTGTAAACAACGTCGAGTCTCGAGCCCCTCCCGAATATTGGCATATTGGTTCTAGATGAAAAAGGGCCCAAACATTGTTTTTGCAAAAATGGCTGTTCTGTTTCTTTAGTACATTGATAGCAGGCAGGTTTTTGAACAAAGAGTTTTGAGGAACTTTTCCAACTCTACTTGAGCATTCCCTCAATGAAGCCTTTTTGTATTTTGGTTACTTTTCAAAGTATAGTTTGACAAGTTCTCAACTTTCGGTTCCAGTTAGATTAAAGAACCGGGTGCGAGCGCGTTAAAATATTCGATGTAGGAGTGAAAAATAGTTACAAGAAACTTTAGTGTACAGCTTTGGTGAGTTTGGACAGTAAACTCATCTCTATCGACTATACAAGGTGTTGCTTTGCATCCTCGTTAATTCAGGATGTTGTCACAAATGACACAAAAATCAACATAAATTACGATACCAAAAACACACTGTTTTTTTTTGTTGTTGATATTTGTCAGTATTTCAGAATAACCCCCTTGACGTGGTTTAGGGAATAAGAAATTATCGAATTTAAGCCATGTATTCATTAGGCAATATTTGTTGATAAACACTGTTTTTAAACAGTTTATAAACAGTGTTTCATCATCTCTGGAAACAGTTTATAAACAGTTCATAAACAAATGTGATGAAACATTGTTTATGAAACATGTTGCCGTGCTCCCCAATCGAATGGAGAACAAGCCGAAACAACTTGTTTATAAGCAAAAGTCAACAGGTGTGGACGTGTGTTGCGCGAGTTTATTAACATGGAAGTAGTGTGGCCCAACAACCAGGTTTCGATGCTCATAGGGTTTTATCAAGAGCATCATGTACGTTTCCTGTCTTGTTATTGCTGGTCCAATCAGTCTCAATAACATTTCAAAATCAGATGTTGTTGTGTGAAATTCTGAAAAGACCCATCAAATTCACGAAGATCATGAAGTACGTAACTCCTATTTAAGAGATAATTCCGAATCCACCACCTTTTTTTACTTTTTTTTCTAGAAGCACTCTTATGAATTATTATGTAAGCAGCACAGAGCATCACTACCTCCTCGGGCGACATCCTAGCAACAACTGACAAGTGTGGACGGCCATGTTTCAGAAACAGTGTTTACGGTAAACTTGGTGATAAACACGTCATAAACAGTTTATCAACGAATGTTGAATGCCTAATGAATACAAGGCTAACGTTTGAGATTTTTTGTATGTGTGTAAGCGAGGTTATAAGACGAGGATCAGACAAGCCGACATATGTAAAAAAAAAAAGACCCACCCGTTTTATTATTGATTCGGGTCGTGTTTTATATTACATAATTACCTCCCTGAATTTGTCGAGGATGCAAAGCAACACCTTGTAGAAACAAACTTGAAATCGTGGAAAAAATGCTGTTCCATTTTTTTGCTGAGTTAGGCCAATATATTATTTTGCGGGTTTTTGGGCAGTAATAAAGAAAAGATGAGACATCTGATCCACAATTTTAGTATGAAAATCTCAAACTAGCTTGAAGAATATCTTAATATTGGTCGTGTATTCCCCTAGGTGTTCTAAAACCGTGTCCCGAGTTGACGCATACAATTTTAAGACGAGACCTAGAATATTTGGGGCGCTGTAACGGTGGAGACACGCGAAACTATGAATTTATCAAGTGACCCTTCACAGATGGTCACGAGTTTTCCTATTTCAAATGTTTCCCAATGGTTTTGATATCTAGGATTTATTAAAAACTTAGATACTCTTGAATTTGTTTTTTTTTTTTGACGGCACGGTTGATGCAGAGGCTGAGCGATGGACTGCTGCGCTGCGTGTCGTGGGTTCGATCCCCGCACGGAACAAATATTTGTATGGCCTACAGATAGTTGATCCGAGTCTGGCTGTTTATGTATGTCAGTTTAAATGTTTGTAAACGCACCCGTTTTTAATAAGACATAAAATACAAGGTGTGTGTGGTCGCAGGTTAGAATCCGGCCAGATTACTTTTTGTATATTATTTCATCAACAAGTGACGCGAAAACGCCATGTTCTAGCAACGAAAATTTCAAAGACATGGTGACATCCAACAAACCACTGGATCCACGTGGTAGATTAAAATCTCTATCTCATAGGGAAAGTCTGAGTTCCAGCAATGGAGATTAGGTATAGGCTGAGTATGCAATGCTTATCATCTGCCAAGCATTTCCCGAATATGTTGGGGTAAGCTACCAGTCTAACCAGATTATAGTAATTGCAAAACTTCTGAAAAATTCGGAATAATTCCGGAATACTTCTGGGAAAGTTTCTTTAAATCAGCATTATTCAAAATGAATTTAATTAAGGTTTTTATTGGCGATGGCGAAAACCTTGCAAGCAAACACGTTTTTTGACAGTTGAAATATTCCCAAAGTTTCGGAATATTTCGGAATACTTCCGAAGTATTCGACGGGAATGATTCGGAATTGTTCACGCCAGCATCTATAAACCAGATGCAGCTGAATACCTGTTTTTACATAGAACGACTGCCTATCTGACTTCCACAATTCAGTTAGTACTGGGCAATACGATACCCTTTGGTAGGACTGGTTGTCAGACTTTCAGGTCACTGACTACCTGTAACGACTGTCAAAGATCTACAAATGACAGCCGGGACCAACGGCTTAACGTGCTTTCCGTGGTACGGAGGAACCTCAGTATTTAGTGGATGGACTTCAATCCATAGACCAAGCTTGGCAGGTGCGGCTTTAACTGGAGATTGATCCACGAGGTGATTATGCTATGCTGATGCTAATTAAAATACTTGACAGAATGCCAGCTGTACCTGTATTTTTTTTGGAACAATAATCTAAAATATCTGAACAGGTTCATCATCATCCTTTAATGTTCCCACTGCTGGGACATAGGCCTCCTCTCTATGAGAGGAAGTGGGCTGTAGTCCACCACGCGGGCCCAGTGCGGGTTGGTAGATGTCACATGTCTTCGAATTTTTATTTCTGGGACATGACGGTTTCCTCACGATGTTTTCCTTCACCGTTTTTGAGAGCAGCGGTGATGAAATAAATTACACAATGTAATGCGCCTGCCTGGGTTCGAGCCCACGGCTTACTGCTCGTAAGTCGGGGCTGCCACCACTGGGCCACCGCTGCTCTGAACAGGTTGATTTCCCTCAATTTGCACTTAAATGACAGGAGTCACAAACATTTTATACACAAAGTTGTTGCAATATAAATCACGCTAAACATCACGCTGAACATCGTAATTTACGTCTAATGACGTCATAAACGGTGAGATAACGCCGTTTTACGACTACCCACATTAATTTATGTGCCAAGTTTTATTAAAATGCATTTGATCTGTACTGATATACGTGTACATATTTCAGAGATCGCCGAACAAATATCTGTATAACGAACATCTTTCATGTAAATAAATTTTAGAAGGTAGACATGAATTGCCGTCCACGGCGTAATTAGACGACGAATATAAATAAGTATTCTTCCTGAGAAAATAATTTTTAACGTAAGAATTCACCATACTTACGCTCTTAAAAAATATGTGTTTCAGCTCGCTTGTGACTTTTACCACATTCTTAAATATGAGAATACCTTTCTAATTCACGCTGTATTCCAATAAGATAAAAACCTTACCTGTAAGCCAAGTCCCGTTAAAGGGCTTATAATGCTCCCCCAGCACATCGTGTAGCGTGGGCCGCCTGCCCCTGACCCTGCCCCCATCACCAGCCGGCGTCAGCAGAGCGATGCTGAACACGATCAATCCCAGGACTGCTGCGATCACCAGCAGGGCTATGAGGATCCCGCGCCAGTTCCGCTGCGTTGGTGTCGCTGCTGCTAGCTCCTGGAAAGAAAAAGGTGGATGTTAAGGATGGGCATGGGACAGTCTTCTACTTTTTAGGGTTCCGTATCCAAAGGGTCAAACGGGACCCTATTACTGAGACTTCGCTGTCCGTCCGTTCGTCCGTCCGTCTGTCACCAGGCTGTATCCAATGAACCGTGATAGGTAGCCAGCTGAAATTTCTACAGATTATGTATTTCTGTTACCGCTATAACAACAAATACTAAAAACAGAATAAAATGAATATTTTGGTCCCATACAAAAAAGTTGTTTTTATAAATAATGGTACGGGACCCTTCGTGCGCGAGTCCGATTCGCACTTGGCCGGTTTTTTGGTTAGGGGGAGGTGATAGAACAATTATATTTCGCCAGTTATGTGAAGGGTCGTTTTAAGCAAACAAAAAAAAAACTACATTTTCTTTTTTTTTTTTGTTTTAAACTGCCGCTTGTTCAGGCAATGGCCCTTTGCGGTTAGAAGATTTATAATGGCCGTCTTTAAACATGCGGTCTTAAATTGATATTCTATTTAAAAGTTGCATTTAGTGCTTGATACCTTACTTAGATCACTAAATTACCGAAGTTTTGTCTAATTAACCTCAGAAAAAAGTTATATTTTTGTTTAATTTAATCCTCCTTTATTTGAATCTTTTTTTACTAGATATTTATTCTTAATTTTATATTTGATGCCGGAAACTTTTGAGCCTTACTTGATATTATACAGAACAAATCTTACGACTATTACAAATGTGAAAGTTTGTGAGGATGGATCGCACTCTTTACGCAAAAACTACTAAACGGTCGGTCAAAAACTAAATCGGTGAGCACACTGATAGTTTATAACCTTCATTACCACTTAAGATACCTTTTATCCCGGTAGTTCAATCTCGTGAGACAATTACCGAACTTCCCGTGGGCGAAGCCGCGGGCATAAGCTAGTCATTACGGCCTCGCCCTTCCGAATAAAATCGAGTTCTACTTAAAATCGAGCACAAATGCCGAATGTTCCTTCAAAATCATTTAGACGTTCTAACTTAGTCCAACTCCTGAGGGACTGAAAGTGTCTGTCGGCGAGCACTTAGCCCTGTCACACACCAGAGGACTGACCTTTCAGCATATACGGATTTAAGCACGTTCGATACAGTCAGTAAGCTTCGGGGGCTTCTATTTTAGACGATGTGACTTGCGTCGAGTGATTCGTGCATCTCTCTTGTTTGTAGTGTTCGGCGAAAGCTTCGGATTTGGCCAGTTCTGGCCAAAAAAACTACGAAGAAGTTTTTTTAACTTACCCATATAAATTGTATTCATTTTACTTGAGTAGCCTATGAGTGGTTATAAATAGCTCCTATATTACTTACTAGCTTAGCCCCGCAGCTTCGCTCGCGTAAATTTTGAATTTGAGAATTACCATCTCGGACACGCAGCGCCATCTATTATAATAAGAATTTTATTGTTGTTTTCCTCGGGATCAGTATTTTTTTTCGGGATGTATGGTACCCTAGTCCGTTTCTGTACAACTGACAACTCTTTTCTTGTTCAGTGGTGTAGGCGTGAAGAGGTAACAAAAAAGCAAACTAACTTTCGCATTTATAATATCAGGAAGGATTTTTCGCCTTTTTTATCATCAAAATACCAATAACAAATACCTAAAAGTTCAGCAAGACACGCAGCAGACATCAGTCGTACCGAGCCAATCAGAACACACCATGCGCGCTCACCACATGGACGCTCGCTGCTAATTGGTCAGTTTCGAGTGACGTGTGACGTGAATGCTCACCGCATGTCGTTACGGTTAGGGACACTTCACGCGTGTCAATTAGTCGGTAATAGTCTGATCTGCTGATCTGTAGGACTTTGTCAAGTCATAAGTGTGATGGACAGGTGGACGTAGTCGCTCGCTACTGGCGGAAAATACTACGTCAATCTCGTCACAAGCATCGAATCTATTAATTAGAAAAGAAAGATTTAAGGGGGAAGGGTAAGTTTCCTGTTTGTCATTACACTATCGAATGGTGTAGTAATACTGTGTGTTTTTTTTTCCAAAATCAACGGGTTCGATTCCTGGCTAAAAATATTGATTTTTCAAAAATATTATAATGCAGCTATAGTTTTCATCAAAATCGGGCTCTACTCCTTTGAGAATCTTTCGCTATTCCTCATAGTTTCGAATTTCACCAACCACGCCCACTTGAAGAATTCACACTGTATACAATGTAAGTAGTAAAACCAGCCATATCTATGAAGTAACGTCATCTTATCTAGCCATTTCTCAACAAAGTTGGGGTCAGGTTCCAGTCTAACCGGTTGTAGCTGAAAACCCGTATTTTACATCGAGCGACTGCCCATCTGTCCTCCACAACCCAGTTAGTACTGGGAAATACGATACCTCTTGGTAAGGCTGGTTATCAGTCTTACGGGCAATTAACTACTTGTCAAGGATCTACAAATGACAGCCGGGACCAACGGCTTAACGTGCTTTCCAAGGCACGGAGAGAACTCGCCATGAGAGAATGATCAACCCGCATCCACAAACCGTCCTTAGCAAGCATTGATTAACTTAGAAGAGCGACCCGTGTGGCTGTTATTATTTAGCCATGAGTCCCATATTTATGAAGCACCATTCACATAATATGATGGAGTGTAAAAGGGGCTCCCAAGCAATATAAAACGTTCCATTCACAAAGTAGAACTCGAAATGAGGTTTCTGAACGGATCGTGAGTCCATTGAACGAAGTTTTTATTTGAATGAACTGTTTTGAATGAGGACGGATTTCAATACATTTGAATTACATTCACTGGCGAGATCTAAAAGATCATCATGTGACTAGAATCTCCCTTTATTTATGTAGGGAAGATTCATGTTAGTAATTTCATGGGATTTAAACATATTTGGCAAAACGTGGTGTATGCACCGCGACCAACTAAGCTATAATATGATTATAACAATTAAAAAAACGGAAAAGGCTAGGCAGATCATTTATTCATTTATGATGATATGATTACTACAATTTATGATTGTTATAAATTACTAGCTGTGCCTGCGACTTCGTCCGCGTGGAATTTAAGGAGTCTAAGTTACTCCTCATAACATCAGCTATCTGCCAGTGTAAGTCCCGTCAAAATCGGTCCAGCCGTTCCAGAGATTAGCCGGAACAAACAGACAGACAGACCGACAGACAGACAGACAAAAAAAAAAAATAATGTTATTTTGGTATGTGTTCCGTATATACATTCATGTGCATGTCGTTAAAAGCGGTTATTTTAATATTAAAAACAGACACTTCAATTTCATTTATTTGTATGTATTGTAATGTTGACTTTGCCAATTTAAATTGTAATTAATAATGAAAGTGTTTTGTCTTGTTTTTATTTATCTAATAATTTTTATTTTATGTACCTATTATATGATCCAAATTATAATATGTTGATTGAAATAAAGGAATTGAATTGAATTTTATAATATCAAGTTTATGCGGATCTCTCATTGTACGGGAAATCCATAAAAAGCGAGGCTATTTTATACTGGAAATATGTCCCCGTGTGTACCGAAAGTAAACCTGTATTTAATTTTTCTGGGAATCTAATCTCTCGGTGTTGAGCTGTCTAATTGCCCATTAAAGTGGTTCCAATGCGAATGAATCCGGATACTTGTGACCTGACCACCAAATAATGCACATAAGAACGCTCCTAAAATTCCGAGTACCACTTTACTCATCTTGCGAATCGAACTAAATGCCTCACTTAACGAAGCTGTCCAAACATAAATAAAAAAGGAACAGTTTAAATTACTCATTCACCAATACCATTATCAATCAACTTTCGCAACTGAACGACATGAAATGAATCGGAATCATTCATTCATTTGGCGCGGTAATAAAACCGCTCAATTAGCGTCATTGGCGATTTATCAATCGTTATCAATCCATCAATCAATTTGCACCACGCTATTAATTTTTAGCATGGATTTTATAATGAAACTAGCATAGCTGTGCCCCGCGGTTTTACCCGCTGTTTCACTTTTGGCATAGATCGTAGCTTGATGTGCAAAAATGAAAAATTCTAATCCGACCAGTAATTCCAAATATATTACGGCATTAAAATAAACGCAAACTCTTCAGCTTTAGATATAATACAGATGTTCCTGAAGTTCAATTACTATCAGAAGAGGGAAAGCCAATATAAGGGGTCATCCAGGTAAAGTAACATTTTACAAAACTTTTGTTATGGACACTAAAGGTATA
This sequence comes from Cerastis leucographa, assembly GCA_963082945.1. Lineage (NCBI taxonomy): Eukaryota > Metazoa > Arthropoda > Insecta > Lepidoptera > Noctuidae > Cerastis > Cerastis leucographa. Next base: position 20,959,210 of record OY720355.1, read on the forward strand.
AAATTGCTGATCGCTCTATTGAAAAATGTAAAATAACTATGTTATGTTACATAGCGTGGCCTCATACTTAGAACCCTATTCCAACACTAAAACAAGACAAAGCTTCAACTAATCGTCTCATACATAACTGCCTGAAACTTGTGACTTATCTCGCGACTAATCACGTCAAATGTGACTTATCTCGCACTTAATCGGAGGGTGCGACCGCGAGAAATTGGCATCGTTAATACCCGTCAAATACAGGCGCGTACAGTCGTGTCCTGCGGGCACTGTAAAAACCCATGCTTTTGAGTTTACAGCAAGTTTCTGGTTTTTGTTGCAACTGTACCTATATTACGGTTAATTACTGAAGGGGAATACAATTTGAAGTTAGCGGCTTAATTTGTGGGGACTGGTTGATAAAAAACAGCAACTCTTCTAGTTTTTAAGCAACGCTTGCTGAGGTTGTTGCGTGGATTGGTGATCGTCCATTAGATGGCGAGGATCCTCCGAGACTTGGAAAACACATCCAGTAATTTTTAGATAATAATTTAACAGTCGTTCCTGGTGGTTAGAAGCCCGAAAGACTCACTCAGACAGTCTTACAAAGATGTATCGTGTGAGGTCGGAAAGGCAGTAGATCCATGTAAAGTATTTTTTGCGGTTCCGTACCCAAAGGGTCCAACGGGACCCTATTACTGAGACTTCGCTGTCCGTCCGTCCGTCCGTCTGTCTGTCACCAGGCTGTATCTTATGAACCGTGATAGTTAGCCAGTTGAAATACCTTCAGATTATGTATTTCTGTTGCCGCTATAACAACAAAAACTCTAAAACCAGAATAAAATAAATATTTAAGGAGGCTCCCATACAAAAAAGTGATTTTATGGTCGTTTGTGTAAATAATGGTACGGAACCCTTCGTGCGAGAGGCCGACTCGCACGTGGCCAGTTTTTTTTTATGGTCATCTACTATAATCTGCTGTATCATACAATAGTGAAAAACCTTTTCGTCAAAATGAATTAATCGTTCATGCATTGATATCCCTACCAGCCTAGGCGCAAAGGCGGTAAAAGTGTGATCTTTCCCTTGCAGTGGGACAAACAATAACCTTCAAAATAAAATGAATAAAGTACGTCACAATAGAATAACTTCCCAACTATGTGGCGAGAACACAGAGTGTTCAAAGAACAGGGAACTTGTCCAAACTTTATCAATATATTGGCGAGAGCGGAGCTGTGACAAGCTGTCACGTCCTGATTGGCGGCGCAACACGTTTCATACAAGCTCTTGGCAAAAATTTTGTGTGACGGGCATCCTGTCTATACTAATAATATAAAGACGAAGGTAAAGAATGTGGGGTTGGTTGTATGGGGTACTACGGAACTTCTGATTCGATTCCGAAAATTCTGTCACTAATGGGAAGCTTAATTATCCCCGAGTTTCATAGGGTATATTTTAAGGGGTATGAGGAACAGGTTGTAAAGTTCCTCGATACTCCTTAGAAAAGGGAGGACCTTCAATCAGACAGGTGTTATATCTGGTGGGCAAATATCCGACAATTGTTGTCGGGTTTCTCTATATACTCTTAGATCGATGTAAACTTTGCTTGCGAGATGTAGGAAATTGATGTTAGTTCTTCCGTCGTATCATAGATGGCGCTGTAGTACTTTTTGTAGTAAGTTGCTTTTTTGTACGTCGCTAAATATTAAAAGAAGTTCCCGGGGGAATCCGAGAGCAAAGGTAGTATTTTTTTTATCAAGTAGGTTTTGGCTTTTGCCCGTGATTTTGTCCGCTTTTTGAAAGGAAAAAAAGAAAGGCAGTTGTATAGAATGTTGTAACAACTTAGAAATTGACAAAAGATGATGTTGTAACGATATCCACTACACATATACTTAGCCATGTATGCCCCATTCATGACTTCAGGTGAAACGACTTGCGATTGCGACGAGAAATGGGTCAATGTACGTCACATGTTTCTTCCGCATGCGTCGCTAGTCTTGATGATTCATTGTATTTTCCTAGGAATTTTCTACATATTTTGCTTTCTTTGTATAGGCCCAACAAGTTTGGGTTTCTTTCAAAAACCGTAACCCAACACTGTCTATAGCAGAATAAACGAAATAATCACAGAAACTCATCCTGATAATATACCTATAAATACGGTGAGGGATGAGGGCACCTATTATTAGACCCCTACCCCCAGACCCGCCCCTGTGACCGCGCGATCAATAGCTGCGTCGAATTAAAATAAATGCTCCGGTAAACCGATGCTCCGGGACCCGACTTACAAGTCATGAGTTCGAACCCAGGTTGGCGCATTAGGAACTTGTGTAATTTATTTCATCCCACTGTGCTCTCAATGCACTAGAAAGGCTAGGATGATGCCATCATCATCACCAGCAGAAACATGTACACAATGTACCCAAAGCTCCACTAAGTGATTAGCCCCCCAAAAAACACGGGCGTTCAAATCCGATTATTCCTAACCTGAGCCGAAAAATAAAAAAATAATTGTCCTAACTTTCTTTTTAACCCGTGTTGGGCCTAGTTGGTTTTTGTACTTTGCAAAAACGTTTTATTTTAATTAAGGTATTGTTTTAGTGAATATATCAATTTAAGTCAGTATTTTTTTTTTTAAGTTTGCTTTTGTTATTGTTTCAACTCCACGTCCAAAGCGCAAATTTTGCGTAGGGAGTCAGCCAATTAAACAAACGTACGCCATGCTGATCTAGCAGTTGACCGATATTTTAGTTTGAAAACAATCGTGTAGCGCATCAAACTGATTTATATCTGTTAGCTTTTCACGCCTGTGTAAGTGCACTGCACGGATTTCGGTAAAAATGGGCAAGAAGATAGATTACATCCTGGCGAAGGAAATAGGCTATATATTATCACGCTAATGGATAAGGGGGATGAGCATGATGCACAATGAAAATATTTTTAAACTGTTTGACGTCCCAGTCATGAGTTCATGACACGTCAATGGGAACATAGAAAAAGGAGAAGTCAGTTCGACAGTCACTCAATTTGAGCCCTTAGAGATTATTTCTTTGGAACTCCATACTGTAAAGCACACTCATAAGCACTGAATAGTAAAAACTAGATGAGCTGATGCTCAATTTTTTTGTGACACTTAAACGTAACCGTATCAAACACCTGTCGACTCCTTCGTGGACAATAAGCGAGACGTACCTTTTTGCCTGGCCCTTAACCCAGCTCCAAACGACATCAAATTAACAATAACAATCCTCGTTGTTAATATTGCGCGCCTCCTTCCACCCATGAGGAAAACGACGTGAATACGCGTGAGAGCGGGCAGCTGGCGCCTATATTGGAACAGTAATATAGACTCGATGGGGCTGGAGGGGAAACGCCATCTTACACCTACTTACCGCTGCGCCACGACCTACACGTGTGTTGCGACAGAGAAAGCCGCGAGTCGCCGCGACGCGACGGTAATCAAGTGAAGCGAACAGAGGCCCCTAGCACGAGCGCGCGGCGGAAACGTATTAAATACGTCGATTTTTGAATCCAACATACAAATTGTCCTATAGCATCATCTGCCTAGCCTTTTCCCAAACTATCTTGGGGTCGGCTTCCAGTGTAACCGGATGCAGCTGAGTACCAGTATTTTACATGAAGCGACCGACTATCTCACCTCCACAACCCAGTAACTGGGTAATACGATACCCCTTGGTAAGACTGGAAGTCAGACTTTTGGCTTCTGACTACTCGTAACGACTGTCAAAGATCTAGAAATGACAGCTGGGACCAACGGCTTAACGTGCTTTGCGAGGCACGAAGGAAACTCGGTATGTAATTATGGTCACCCATCCACGGACCAATCTCGGCAAGCACAGCTTAACCTTAAAGATAGACCCGTGCGGCTGTTGACATTTAGCCACGAGCTCCTCCTATAGCATTTAAGTTAAATTGCTGCATGGCTAAATGAGCAGCTCGTAGCTAATGAATACACGCCATTTGGGTCGATCTTTAGCTTTAACCACAGTTGTCTAGGTTGGTCCGTGGATGGGTGACCATCACTTACATACCGAGTTTCCTTCATGGCTCGGAAAGCACGTTAAGCCGCTGGTCCTGGCTGACATTTGTAGATCTTTGACCGTCGTAACAGGTAGCCAGGTAAGTCTGACAACCTGTCTTACCAAAGGTTGTCTTACCCAGTATTGACTGGGTTGTGGAGGTAGACAGGCAGTCGATCCATATAAAATACTGGTATTGAGCTGCATCCGGTTAGACAGGAAGCCGACCCCAACAATGATGGGAAAAGGCTAGGCAAATGATGAAGCACATTCAGCATCAAATATATGAATACCTACATTTTTAAAATCATGAAAGTATAATATGTGAAACAAGTATTTTTAATGTTAAAATAAACGTATTTACGTAACGTGTATACCGCGCGCTCATCCTGGGGCTTTAGGTGATGAATGCACGTGACGCTTACCACAAATGGCGTCGCAAGTTGCATCGTCTGAGGTCGTGCAAAGGGCGTCGGGCTTTATGAAGCAATCCAGAGACTGACACACGATATTTTCATGTGCTTTAACTTTGGTGGTGTATTAAATGATGGGCATTCATAGGTTGTTGCAGCTTTATGTTTAAGGCTGCCTAGATAGTGTAGTCGTTCGCAAGCGCTACTGCTCAGCACGAGATCTTGGGATCGATATTCCGTTCGGGTAAAGTAGTATTGTTTTTTCCTTATACATAATTATGTCGTGGATTGATGGCGCCATGGTGCAACAGACAGCGCCATCTAACAGTTAGTTTTGTGAACTAATAATATCGTCACTAGAAACGCAAGCGCGCCCTGCCGCTTGGACACGATCGTCGGTAGAGGGGATGCAGTGAACCCTAGCAGAGGGACGGAGTGTTGCGACAGTCGAACTCCAACAGTCTTGGCAGACGCTCAGTACTAACGCACGTGCTTGTTTCTTGTACAACCGTTACTTTAAATAAAGTTATTGAGAATTTAATTTAAAAGTTCTGTCGTTCGAGTACCCAAGTCAGTGCCCACATCTACCTAAAACTATGTCGGATCGTAAAGAGGACCCGATGCTTCGCATCTCGGCCACTCATAATGCGACACATAGATGTTGATCGTGAGCTTGATCTGTCTCTGGTCGTGTCGGATTGACTTTCCAAACTACAAGAGACCATTTCCTGCGACAATGGCTAACCTCCGCAGATATTGGCCACCATGGCCAATAGAGGTCAGGAGTAGATTCCTACTATAATAGTTTAACCGACATAAAATCAAACAAAGAAATGATAAATCATGTTTTTCATAGCATATTTATTTTGAATATAAACAGTTTATATAACAAACCATGCATGTGGTGATGATGTACAGCGTGTGTTGAGCAACTAACAGGTGTTAAACTTCATTTTAGGTACTTATGTATGTTTGAAGTGTTTTTAATCAGCAGTTGTTTATGTCTGTCATGATGTCATCTTGTATGATTCACATTGTAATCTTTAAGTCCCATTTAATAGGGGGCGAGCCTATTGCCATCAATCGGACACAAATCCAGACTCCGTGGCTGTTACTCAGTAATTTCCAATGGAAAAACCAACATGTCGCCCAACCCGGGAATCGAATCCAAGACCATATGCTCAGTCAGTCTTGTAACCACTAGACCAACGAGGCAGTGAAATCGAGTCGAAGAACTCGTAAAAAAGGCTCACTTTTCAATGTTCTCCTGTGATTAGAGTTTGAGTGCAGTCGACGTCAAGTTTGTGTAATGTGCTAAGTTCTAAGTGTCAGTTTCCACCAACCGGAATCAACCTCGCGCACTTTCTTGCTGTCACTGAATATAGGGCTGTATCAGTATTGCTTTAAAGTTTAAAGTTCTATGCAGACATTATGCGTATCCTATCCTTCAGAGTTTGATTAAATTCTGTATCATCACTACAATAAGGAAGGAAATAATGTTCATTAAAAAAGTAGAACTATCATTGTTTGCTATTAGCAGCTAACTGAAAATGATGAATATTGGACATTTTGCGAATTGGACATTCTGCGAACTGGACACTTTGTGACCGCTGGACATTTTGCGAATTGGGCATTCTAAATAAACAAAAATCAAAAGTCATTTATTCAAATTAGGCTGATAATCAGCACTTTTTGAACGAAAAAATTACAAGAAACAGTCCCTCAAAACGCCCGCCTTTCGCCACTTCCTAGTGTTTTAGCTGGGAAGAAGAAGTGGCGGAACAAACTCCCCAGCAACAAATCTGTCTGTTAGGTTAGAAGAACCAGATTCTATACAATAGTGTTCAAGTTTATATAAACAAAGAATACATTACATTAAATTAATGGCACATGTCAGCTAGCACACACCAATAATAAAATAATAGGTTGTGCGTTGTTTCGTCGCTAATTGTTTCATCGAATTTCGTTTCACATAAATTGTTTCTCATATTATCATTTCATAGAATAATCAATACGCAGAATACTTACTTTGAAAAAATTTAAATCATCAATTTTTGTTTCAAATAAAGTTTAATGTTAGAATATTCATATCATAGAATAACAAATCAAATATTCTTTATCCACTTATTACGAAGAATTACATTTTATCGAGTGACAGTTTCTAAAACTCATTCATCACACCTTTGAAAAATACATACCCTCCTATAAAATTACAACACCGCATTCACAAAAATAATGCGGTTAAATTCTTGTCAAGCAGGAAAACAGTCTGTTTATTCTCACTAATGGTGTTCATGCTTGTTGCACGCAGCATGCAAGCAAGCATGTAGCATGCAAGCAAGCATGCAACATGCAGCGTGCAAGCAAGCATGCAGCATGCAACAAACATGGTTTCTGTCACGGCTCCGGCGCTGCGGGGCACCGGCGGCCCCACGCGAGTTCATCGTCGCAGATGGTATTAACGCTCACCACCGCAGCTTCGGCTTGCTGGCCGGCAAGCCGGCCAGCCTCAGCCGCGGCGGCAAGCGATAGATACCACCTGCTCCTCAGCTCGCGGGCCGCCTCATCCCTCCGCGCCTACGCGGGCTTAAATTACACTCTAGGGGTAGGGCAGACAAGACTACGTGGAGTCTGATTTGCAGCCATTCGTTTTTGTCACTAAATTTTGTAGTACAACATATTGACTTTTAAGGACAATATTTTAATTTAAGGTTAAATATTTCGTTGAAATAAAATACCATGGAAACATACATCGAACAAACAATATTCGTTAAAAAGTATTTCTATTGTTTGATAAATTTGTTAAATAAAAAAATGTGAGTATAAAATTCATTGAAGTGTGTTTCTGTAAAATATGTTTCATTCAAGTAAATAGTAGTTAAAACAAAAATATTCGAAATAAAAATACGAGGACCAAATATTATGTGAAACATTTTCTGGGAAACGAAATTCTGTGAAACTTCTGTCTGCGAAACAAGGTGACACCAAAATAATAACATATTAAAAAATATACTCAAGAATAAATTAAGCCTCCAGACATAAAGGGGGTGCCCGCTTACACGTGCATACAGACGAAAAAATAAAAATAAATTTAAGTATTCTGCGCCCAAACGCCTTGCGCGTGCTCGAGGATGCACGAGAACCCACTTTTGTATCTAAAGGCGATATTGATTCAGAGGGGCTCGTGGCTAAATAACAACAGCCACTTGAGTCGATCTACAGGGTAAGCCGCGCTTGCCTAGGTTGGTCCGTGGATGGGTGATCCCCTATTACATACCGAGTTTCCTCCGTGCCTCGGAAAGCACATCAAGCCGTAGGTCCCGGCGGTCATGTAGATCTTTGTCAGTCGTTACAGGTAGTCTGTGGCCCGAAAGTCTGACAACCAGTCTTACCGAGGGGCATCGTATTACCCAGTACTTACAGTACATTAACTGGGTTGTGGACGTCAGATAGACAGTCGCCCCATGTAAAATAATGGTATTCAGCTGTATCCGGTTAGACTGGAAGCGGAAAGGCTAAGCAGATGATGACTGATATTCCGTCATTCAGTGACATCAAAAAAGTACACGAGGATTATCCGCTTGATGGAAACTGACTCTAAGACTTCACATCGACAGGTATCTCACCGCCCATTATGTTATATTTAGTTAAACAGTAAAACTACACAAATCTATTTCCGAACACATAAACTTGCAATGTTTTGTTTATTTGAGTCGACTTCAAACGCTTGTATTGTTTCTGCGGCCGAACATTTAACTGCAGTAACTACGCATAATGTAAATGTCGAAGACTGTTCCATTGATTTCGACAGATAGTTTATGGTGTTTATGTCTGTAGCCTGCATCATCTCACTGGGCAGCCCCGATCTTTATCATTTTAACTGATTCCGCTACTCCAAGCATCACCACTCTGGTGGTCGTTTCCATCCGTATTACAAGCACTGTATCCTGCTCACTGTTTAGCAATTCTTCGAACTATGACAAAACTAGATTTGCGGGACCTCTTGAAAAAAAAACAAAATCTAACACAAAAATGGCATATCCAGTCAAACGACTCTCGTCTTCTGATTGCGACTGCAAGAGAAGACAAGTGAAAGATATTACTAAGAAGTAAGAGCATACCAGGTGTCACCGCGGAGGAAGCAAGAGTTACGTGTACGATTCAGTTGACGAAAATCGCGTCGCAAGTTTCATTGTGAACAGGGTGTTAGGCTGGTTGTAAACCAGGAAGTACAGCAAATCTTACCGCTATCAGTTGGCGTTAGTAAAGAGCAGAGCTGTGTGTGGGCAGCCTAACGCGTAAGTAGTTTGCAACAATGGCGGTTTGTTGTAATTCCCCGGCCTATCTGCGTGAGTACTATGACATGGAGATGTCACTGACTATTTGTAAGTCGAGAGTCGATCTAATAACTTTGATCAAAAATTTCAATGAGTGTGCATGGAGTTATTTGCCCGTTCTTTTCCATAAAGATCTATACTTTGGAATCAGCTTGAGCATCTACAGTTCTTTTACAGTTATTATGCTTTGTGCGTGGACTTATACTGATATTTCGGCAGCCGATGACTTTAGAAACTGTTAAGTTGCTATCAGAAGCAATACGGGCGAAGTTGGTATTTGCGCTTGGTTTGAAAAGGTATTTCTTCAGACTTCATAATAGACAAGAGAGTCTGATTTTTATCATTAGAATTCGAAAGATACTCTGTTGGACATTTCGTTTTTTGACTGTTATTTCTATGTGTTCGTCATGCTACACGCGCGGCTGTCACTTCTTTCCTACGCATCGCTAGTCGCGTGGTATAGTCGCTCGAGTGTCCTTGAGTTGAGTCCTTGGTTCGATTCATCATCATCATCATCATTAGCCTATAATGTTCCCACTGCTGGGACACAGGCCTCCTCTTCTATGGTTCGATTCAGCTCAGTCCAGTTGAGTTTTTCCGTCAGGAATTTCTCAGTAGCAGCCACGGAGTCTGGATTTATGCCCGTTTGATGGCAATAGGCTCGACATGAGACTTAAACATAACTGGTGAAATGTGGATGTGCTATTACGTACGGGAACACCCAAATACTCCGAAATATTTTATTCCGAATTCCAATGATCCGAGTGCCAAAAGTCCAGATTTCATAATACCTAAGAATTATAATGTCTATTATTAAAAATCACGAAATTTATTTTACCGAATGTCGTAAATGCGATTAGTTAGTTTTCCGATTTTCATACGTTTGAAGAATCAAATGCTCGAAGGGTTCTCGGTCCGAAAAACGACATTCCGATTTTCAATATTTCGAATAAACTAAAAGTCAACATGTGCTACAAAATTTAGTGACAGAAACGAATCGCTGCAAAACCGACTTCACGCAGTCTTATCTGCCCTACCCCTAGAGTGTAATTTATGCCCGCGTAGGCGCGGAGGGGTGGAGCGGCCCGCAAGCTGAAGAGTAGGTGGTTTGAAGGCCCGCCGCCGCGGCTGAGGCTGCAGCAAGCCGAAGCTGCGGTGGGTGAGCGTTAAAACCATCTGCGACGATAAGCTCGCGTGGGGCCGCCCAAACCCCGCAGTGATGAATCGGCATTTTGAAATTCGGCCTTGTGACTATCGGAATAAAGTTTTTTGTATTTATGTAGTGTACCCATTACGTACACCTGTAAGTAACGCTCGAGACCTGCTTTAGTACATTTCTAATCATGGTAGTATAGACCAGTTCGACAATAAATTTGGGCGGTTTTTAAATGATCGCCAATTGAATGTCGTTTCTTTTTTTTTTTTTTTTTTTTTTTTTTTCCGGATGGGAAATCATCATATGACTTCTCCCGCTCTGGGCGGAGCGGGAGGGAGTGTCAGACTTGTACTGACTAAAACCCACCCATGTTCCTTCTTCGCCCTTTGTGTTCCGGGGCCGCGGTATCTCTTTCGAACAACCCGCAGCCCTGGCAGGCATCGGCCCTTTCGGACCCCTTCTGGTTTGCTGACATCTCCTTGAGGCGCGCGTGGAACACGTACGCGCCGTCGACACGGCCTGTCGTCATGAGACGGACGGACGGTGAGCTAGCCCATTACTCACCGTCCACAGGCTCGCGCCTACGGTGGCCGGGGGCCACTGGTTGCCCCCCGACGCCCGGGGCGTCTCCCGCGGCGGCTGGGACGTGAGGTTCTCTCCCTCTCGTTTCTGACCTTCGAGGAAACTTCTTAAAAAACATTTTCTAATAAAGCTCAATTCTAACATCCAGCATAAAAGATTCCCTCCCAGAGACCCAACTCAGTAACCTAAGTTCTTCACCCTGAGGCGGGTAGTCATAAATTTTCTCAGACTTCAGCTACGGTAATAAATCTTCCAAATGTCATTTTAAGCGCGAACCCAGTCTGATTTAGTACTTCGTCCTGAGACCGTCTAGGTAGACAGTAATGCGGGAACGTACTACTTTCTTGTACCTACTTATAAAGTTTACTGGCTAGGAAGTTTCTGAAAGAATCAGAAGTGTAAATCTTACAAGAGTGCTTAACACAAAGCTTTAAGGTCCGGTCACGGCCTCGGGCGTTGCGTCTTGTCAAGCGACACGTACGCGCGTCTATGTATTTGCTGTCACAAGATGCGCGTCCATGGGACGTGTAGCTCCTGTCCGAAGAGTAACAAAATCGTTCAAATAAGTAAATTATAGTGATAACGTAATATCTTCTGGAAAAGGCAACTAGATTTAGTTAATGTTGGCAATCAAAAATGAATTTTATTGGCTTACAATTTCACTTGTCTATGAACGACAACGACGATGACGTGGCCACTCATGGTTCGGTTGGTACATAAATACAAGGTCGCTCAGCAAGCTCTGAGGGATTGCATCCGGAACGAGGTGATCCGACAGAGAACCAGAGATGTCGACATAGCTCACAGAATAAGTTAGCTGAAGTGCGATGGGCCGGCCATATTAGCCGTAGAACCGATGATTCAAAGTCAAAGTCAAAGCATTTATTTCAACTTGACCATTACAGGCACTTTTGAAAGTCAAAAAAAAAAAAACAATATAAAACGCGAAGCTACAGTCCCAGTCACAAGGCATAATAACTTATGAAAGTACTGTAGCCCATTCCGTAGCGTAGATCTGTATGGAGAAGAACGGGCAAGAAACTCCATGGACACTCTTTTAAAATCAAAATATGTTACAAAATCTTGGTTACATCATTCATGTTAAGAATTACAAATATGTGAGAACAATGTAGAAATACGGGCAAGTTAAGAGCGTCCAGAGTAAAAGATTAAATCAGTAATTAAAAATAAAGTAATTAAAATAAACCGTGGCAGCTAAGAGATGACCAGTCACAAATATTGGGGTAGACATGTTCTCAAGTTCTTGAGTGGTCACCGCGAATCAGCAAGCGTGTGAGGTGTGACAGTGGGATGTAGCGACGATCTTTGTAGGTTGGCTGATAGCAACTGGATGAGGGTTGCCGAGAATCAAGTTAAGTGGCCAGCGATTGAAGAGGCCTATGTCCAGCAGTGGACTGCTGTAGGCTGATGATGATGATTATGATTTGACTATTAATTCAAATTCTACAATTAGGAAACCCTATAGGTTTCTACTTGGCAGTTTATTTAACACTTCAAGCACATAGTACAGAGGCGGACTTAATGCCATAGGCATTTTCTACCAGTCAACCTTTGGGTGATGCAGAGACAAACAGTGGTAGGTTGTATATCTATAAAATATTATACATTGAATACTAAACCAAACTACAAGGGATACATAAAATACTATAAAAATATATAAAAACACTATAAATATATATCAAAATATAAATACTAATATAACAGGAAAAACTATGGGGAAAATATTAACGTTGTGACGATACTGCTAGCTTTATCCGAATATACTCGCGTACTTTAATTTTGAAAGATAGGCGATTCGTAGCCATCCTGATTTCCTGGAGTATCGCGTTCCACAGAGAAATTGATTGGACGAAGAATGATCGGTGAATGAAGTCAGTGCGGTGAGAGGGACATTGGAGAACACGGTTATGCGAAGAGCGAAGACTCCTATTATGGTTGGCACAAATGTATTGAAAGTGGGGAGCGAGGTAACTAGGGGAAGTGGGAGAAACAAGAAAAGAGAACAAGGTGGTTAGCGCCCTTAGCTCCCTGCGCTGACGTATGGGCAACCACTTAAGAAGAGACCGCTGCTCAGAGACATGATCGTATTTACGCAGATTGAAAACGAATCGAATGCAGTTATTCAGAAGGCGGTCAAGTTTGTCGAGAAGATCTGCATTCAGGTCGAAGTAGCACACATCACCATAATCGATGATAGGGAAAATTAAGGACTGTACAAGCATTGTTTTCGTATTCGATGGTAAAAAGTTTCTCAAACGGTACAGAGCTCGTAACGTACCAGTAACCTTCTGGCTGACACGAGCGACTTGAATATGCCATTTCATAGTGTTGTCAATGTGCAAGCCTAGATCCTTTACATCCGCGCTAAAAGGAACGACCGTACCGTCGAAAAGAATTGGTGGCAAGGTTGTACCATCTAACTTATTTAGACTGCAAGAGCTCCCAATGATGATCGCTTGACATTTGTTAGGGTTAACTGCCACACCAAATTTAGCGGACCAGGTTTTAATTGCCAACAAGTCCCTATTTAAACTGTCGATCAGATCTGGTATTTCGTCAACCCTTCCCTGACAGTACAACTGCAAGTCATCGGCATACAGATGATATGCACACTGAAGCTCAGAGGTAACGAGATTAATAAAAATAGAAAATAGAAGAGTTCAAGTTAATTTTTCAGTACAATAATTAACACAGGCTGAAGGTCAGTACAGTTTGATCGAACTAAGTCAGAACAAGATGAGAACTACTTCTTCTAAAATAAAATGTGTCATTTACGTGTTCTTCGCTTTTAATTCTTAACCCTTTTCATTCTCAAAATACGAGACAGTCTAACGTAGAACTCCAGTCCAGTAGAATATAATATTTGCGGATTTTCAGTACGAATGAGAGTCAAAGCATTACTTGGAACCGCATTTAGCGTAAATCTGAAGCTAACATTCTATGAAAACCGCAAAAGGTACAATAGCGGAATATTAGGACGTTTATGTACAGTCACGGGCACAAATGCGTATAGTATGATTATTTTATCGTGCTTATGTGACATTATCATAGCGTTTTAATAGAAAGCAGTGATAGCTTAGTAGTGGGACCGTCGAGACTGCCAGGTCATAGGTCAGGAGTTCAAACCCAAGGCACGCGGCTCTTTTCGGATTCATGTGCGTATTATATAATTATCTTCGGTGAAGGAAAACATTGTGAGGAAACCTAACATGCCTGAGAAATATTTCTCGACTGCATTTAAAGCCGAGTCACAGGCTCATGGGCGGCACAAAACTTTGACACCACACTAACCAATTCAGTAGTACTGTTTTACGTCCGTCACATCACTTTCTCAGGTCCAGTTGAAAACCAGCGTCGGACACTAGTTGCCCGGCATTTTGCTGAACTGGGCCTATTTGGCACAGTCGTGAGACACACATAAAATATTTTTTTTTTTTGTGTTTTCTGTGTTTAGGTTAAAGTTTTTATTTTTATTTTTTTTATTTTAAACAGCTGTGTGTTCTTGTGGCTTGTGCCAAATAAACGTATTTTCTTTCTTTATTAGTATTTGTATGTTCAGCTGTTTTGACTGCTGAGACAGGCTCCGATTTACCAACTGCCACGCACGTTCAGCCCGTGTTGGTGGATGTCACAAGTCTTCGAACTTTTGTTTCTAGGATATGCCAGTTTCTTCAAGATTTTTTCCTTCATTGATAAGAGAGCATTGGCGGTGAAATAAATTACACTAGTAAGCGTCTGGGTGTAAAAGACAATTCTCAGTCTACATAAGTCGAGATCGTTACCACGGCGTCACCAGTTAAGCGATTATCATGTGGAATAACTATTACAATTTTGCGATAGGACCTAACAGGATGGGTTCCAAGTATTATGTTTGTAGCAACATAACCAACATTAATTAACAGTCAATGCAGTAGGAGCACACTTTTATTCATATTTTTTATTGTGTGGTTAATGAATAGTGCCTAACTTAGTGTCAGAGTTTTTATGCCGCACACACACACACACTACGCACATACTTTTTTAACAAAAGCTGATTATAAACTTGTAGTCGTGACTGTACAACACAAATGCCAATTTTTATCTCCAACTTTATTTCCCTTGTTCCGAAAATGGTTTGAATCGTATTTTTTTAGATACCGCCAGACTTAGGGATGTGTCTAACGTGTCCAAAACCATTCTAATGGAATAATAAGTAGGGAATACCGAGCTTCGGCGGCGCCTATTTCTGGACCTTTTATTTACATAATGAATATTTTAGGTAAGGTTGAAGAGAAATATGTTTTTGTTCTTCATTATGAGAATAGTTTGTAATGCCTTGTTTTACATGGGTCTCCCTCTTGATCCTGCATGCATAAAAAATTGGAAGTCTGTTATCAGATTGGTCTCGATTTGGTAATGAACGGTAACCAATGACCACCCATCTATGGATCGACCGCGGCAAGCGTAATTTAATATTCGTCCGGCCCATATGGTCTTTCATAAAAAATATCGTTTTTATGGGTTTCTGCCATCATAACAAACATTTAAATACGTTTAATAGCGAAAACGTAAATTTCAAGTTACGCAAAGTTTTTATTAATTCGCCCAAATATGGGACATTCGACAATAGTACGGCTACAATGGTAGGTATTATACTCTTGTACGGTACATTAAATTCTTGGCAACGTCGGGTTGGCAGCCGAAGGGTTATAATATATCCAATTTGAGATTTATCGCGTGAAAAGTATTTCTGGTTCACGAAGGGTTGCTGACTCGGGGCACTGGATTCTCGTACACGTTTGTTGGTATTATTGCAGTTTTATGACGGGTTTTTGACGATCAAGTGTGTGACTGGCATTTTTAACGCCCCGTCTACAAACTCACGCGATGCGACTTGCGACAAGCAATACGTGGATGCGTTACTTGTTTCATTCGCGTGAGTACTGCTAAGTTGAAATTCGGTATCTAGTGGCATACTCTAAGAAATTCCTCCGGTAAGGCAGGGCATTTTATCTTTACCCAACGTAAAATTCATACGTAGCTATTGGTACCAAGATACAGATTCTAATGTTCAATGCCGCGAAGTGAAATCCCGGGTCGATCTCTAAACATTGCAATCAGTATCTTATAACTACTAGCTACGTATGAATTTACGTTGGGTAAAGTTAAAATGCTCTGCCCTGCCGTCCCCAGTGTGCGCAGGCCGTGAGTCACAAAGGGTATTAAGTCATATCCACAAAAAATAAATAGTATAATGGGTAAAAGCCTTGGTTCAAGTTCTAGAAACTAAAATGTAGGTACGGCACACGGCTACACATCAATATAAAATTCCATTATAACATGACCTCACTTTGTATAGATTACCTGTACAATGAGAGATCCGTATAAACTGGTTTTGTATAGCTTGATTGTTCATACATTTGATTGTTCGTAAATAGTTATACAGGCTGTTGTTTTTCATTCTCGTCAAATTCAAGGAGGTAATGATTTTCGACCCGAATCTTTTTATTAAACGGTTTTATTTAGCTCACCCCGTTTGTTTTATTTTTCTTGGGTCATATTTAGTAATTCAAATTTCACCCTCTTCCTGTCAACCGATTAATCTGAAATTTTGTATACACTTTGGATTTTGGTGACAATACAATTATGTTTATTCATTATCATTATAAATTCAAGATGGCCGCCGCTACAAAATGGCGGATAATTTATGTTTTATTAATCCCATCAATATGGGTATCAAATGAAAGGGCTCAACAAGCAGAATACAATATACTATAAAAAATTGAAATCCAAGATGGCGGCCGCTACAGAATGGCGGATAACGTAGGTATTATCGATCCCATCAATATGGGTATCAAATGAAAGTGCTCAACCAGTATAATACAATGTACTATATAAAATTAAAATCCAAGATGGCGGCCTCTACAAAATGGCGGATAACTTAGGTTTTATCAATCCCATCAACATGGGTATCAAATGAAAGGTCTCAACAAGTAGAATACAATTTACTATGCAAAATTGAAATCTAAGATGGCCGCCGCTACCAAATGGCTGATAACAATTTTTTATCAATCCCACCAATATGGGTATCAAATAAAAGGGCTTGACAAGAAGAATACAGTGCACTATACAACCTCAATATTTAAGATGGGCGCAGCCACCAAATGGCGTATAATAATAAGATTTAAATTTAGAATTGAATCTGTAATTTAGGTATCTGATTAATCCAGCCTGAATCCACCACCCAAGTCAAGATTTTGTATCGTGTTGAGGACTGTGTGGCGTTAGGGTGGCTAAAAATGATATGTCGTTAGCGTTTTCCCCTCAAAACTCAGGCGCATCTTGTTGTACATAGCCTTGCCCCTTTATTGGACCTCTGGGGGGGTCGACCGTTTAAATGTCCATTACTCGTGGGAACAAAATGGTAAAAAAACTAAAAACTAGAAAATAAAAATAGGTAAAAAAACTTTTTAAGTTAAACGGTTTTATGTTAAACATACATTGCAATGTTTAAGATAAATGTACTAAAAACCAAAAAATAATAAAATAGATACAGTCGTGGGAATTATAAACATATGCATAGACTAGACTAAAATAAAACCGTGGGGCACGTCAATTGTCTACAATCGTTGATTAAAATGTTTGTTTTGTAATTGACGTGCCCCACGGTTTTATTTTAGTCTAGTCTATGCATATGTTTATAATTCCCACGACTGTATCTATTTTATGTTTAACATAAAACCGTTTAACTTAAAAAGTTTTTTTACCTATTTTTATTTTTATTTTATTTTTTATAGAAATCGGTAAGAGTGAAGCACGCGTGTTTTATCGCGGATCGGATCGTCTGATCCTCGCCTTATAACCTCGCTTGCACACATATAAACAATCTAATCCCTAAACCACGTTAAGGGGAAAATATTGACAAATTTAACCAAAAAAAAAAAACAGCGTTTATAATTAACTAGGTAAGTATCGTAATTTAAATTGATTATTTATGTCTTTAGTGACAACATCCTGAATTTTGACGCAAAAGAACACCTTGTATATTATAGAAGGTATGGCCTGGTAGGGGTCGTGGTGAGGGTAGGTCGGCTGTCAGATACAAATTGTGAGTAATGGTGCTAGTGCCACGCTATAATGCCAAATCTATGACTTATTTGGACTTGGTGTGATTTACGCACTAGTGCGAGTGGTATTAGTATTGGTTAACAATGATTGACGCTTTAATGCTAGAGGATAGGCTAACAGGCTGAGCCTATAAACACGTATTTCCCTGTTTTTCTCTCTAGAAAATAAAACTACAGTATTATTATTATATGGTTTGTATCCATCCGTACCATGCATATCTTTGTAAATTTTTGTTCCATAAATTGTATTATGAATAAATATGTAATAAAAAAAATGGTAGTAGTAGTATGGTATAAGTACTTTGAAAATATTTAAGGTTTTCACTAAATCTGCTAAGCTCTGCCAAACTTTAAAATCTGTGTAAAGCAGAGGCGGGTCGCTAGTAATAAACAAGCTTTATCCGTGATAATTTCACAGATCACAACATTCACAAAAATGTTCATTTTGCTTATCCCAATTTTCTAATTAGCATGAAAAGACTATTTATATACTTTATGTTAGCATGCCTAACGCGTACAAATAAATTCTGCTGAATAATACATTTCTCCGTTCGCAGATAAGTGCGAGAAATGTCACAGAATATAAAATGTAAAAAAACGTTAATGTAGGTGGGTATACATAGTCTACCGAAAGTGGTTACAAATTAACTTTGAGAGGACTTACACTGCTTGGCCACGAGCTACACGAACGAGCGACACGCGTTTTGTGACAGTGACAGCAGACAATAAAAACTGAAAGAAAAGATTAGAGAATGCCACGAGACACCGTAAAGGTGCCTCGACCATGGGGGCGTAAGCCACGGACCCTAATAGTACTCATGTGAAGAAAACAAGTACCACACGCGAGTGTCGCTGGACGCAAGTCGTTTTGGCTGAGGTCGTCAACTAGGTGGTAGGTGGTAAAAGCAGGGACGATTTTCATAGTTAAACTGTTGAATGAGGAGCTCGTTGGCAAGTAATAACAGCAGCACGGGTCGATCATCATGGTGAAGCAGCGTTGCTTGTCTGTGGGCGCATGGGTTAGTATCTATTACATACCGAGTTTCCTCCGTGCCTCGGAAAGCACGTTAAGCTGTTGGCCCTTTTTTTTTGCGGATGGGAAATCATCAAATGACTTCTCCCGCTCTGGGCGGAGCGGGAGGGAGTGTCAGACTTGACTGACTAAAACCCACCCATGTTCCTTCTTAGCCCTTTGTGTTCCAGGGCCACGGTATCTCTTTCGAAAAGACCCGCAGCCCTGGCAGGCATCGGCCCTCTCGGATCCCTTCCGATTTGCTGACATCTCCTTGAGGCGTGCGTGGAACACGTACGCGCCGTCGACACGACCTGTCGTCATGAGACGGACGGGACGGTAAGCTAGCCCATTACTCACCGTCCACAGGCAAGCTGTCATTTGTAGATCTTTGATAGTCGTTACGAGTAGTGAAAAGCCCGAATGTCTGACTACAGTCTTACCAAGGGGTTTCGTATTAATCAGTAACTGGGTTGTGGAGGTCAGACACGACGTCGCTCTATGAAAAATACTGGTATTCAGCTGCGTCTGGTTAGACTGGCAGCCTACCCCAATATAGTTGGTCGCTCGGCAGATGCTGTTTGTGGAACCAGTATTGCTGTGCGATGACTGTACCTACCTACACCCAAAATAGCTGTAACAAATAAAACCAGCTACATGTGTTACTTAATTAGTTTTAGTGAAATAAATTTTACTAATCGTAATGTTTGTTTGAACTACCAATTTATTTCTTAATGAATCTACGCCGAAGCTCGTTAGGTGTATTTTGTTAAGCTAATAAAATAGTATATTGGGAAATAATAAACTGAGCAAATAAATAATATATGGATGACTGTTAATGAGATACTTTAATACTAAACCGGTTTGCGAAAAATGTACTAAACATAGCGATACATTATGAATGATTAAAATTCCTAAAATGAGCTACTAGCAGTGGGAAATAGTTAATAAGCTGGCAACTAAAATTCTAAGCGGCCGAATCAAAAACTAAATCGAGCGATAAAAATATTGAGTGAGCGAAAATAATACTAGGTGAGTGGACCATACAACCGATTTGAGTTCATACATGAAGTACATACTTAAAAATATTTGGGATGTGTTTATGACCTGCGGCACCCCGACTTGGACCGGTTAGATCCGAAGTGTATGGCGGGGTCTAGTGAGCGAGCAAAGTGAGCGAACTAAGACCCCGCCATCCTCAACGCGTTAGGTCACTTTAAACCCTGCAGTCAGAAATAGGAACCCCGCACAGCCGGCCTAGCATGACCGCCGTAGAAACGGGCTATGTCTACGGAAGAATCGACAATTTAACAGATATTTCTATCGTCCCAAGCATGGCGATATTAAGAATGTAGAAAAGAAATGTTTCTTTTCTTCAGTCGACACAAGTCTACAACGTCGAGCATGACGACCATATTTTCTCTTCTTTTGACATTTGGGGTAGAAACATTACTTCTGACAAATGTCAAACTAGTCTTATTAAAAACTAAATACGAGAAATACGTTTAGTGGTTGCGTTGAGTTACGTTCAAAAGGTTGAAATGTTATGTAAAATATTTAAGTTTAATTTCGCGAAAAAGATCCAGGCCTAAATCCAGTATGCAGCAACACCATCCCGCCCACGAAAAATGAAAAACTCGTGCAATTGGCAACTTTTTTTTGTTAACTAAACGTAATAATATTCAGGGAATATAAACATCACGTGATACGTCCTCGTTGCTATGGAAAGAATTTCTGTATATGTCTTCGTAGAAACGCGAGTCGACGGGGCGCGCCATGCTCGGCCAGAAGAAATGTCAAGTTGTATAGAAAAGATTTCTTGTCGTTTCTTGGTAGAATAGAGATAGAACGGTCATGCTAGGGGGGCAGCGGGGTTACGTCGACTATGCCTAAATTGTTGCTTATTTAGTTATGTTTTGAACTGAGTATTTTGCTGTGCAATCAGTAATTTTGATTGGAATTCGGATTATTTTTGGATAAAAGTTTTTTTTTATTTGCGTTGAAATACTACCCATTAAAAACAGATTTACAGACAATAGTCATTTTACAGTCATTGTCATTCTATTTATTTCAGAAATGACATTCGATATCACAACTTCTTACAGCAGAAGAACTGCTTTGCGAGACTTGGCATTTTTGTACATGTCATGTTTTTGATGGGATAAATAATACCTTACCAAAGAATACCATCCAGTAAAAGTTCAATGACTGCTGATTTTCCGAAAACGTGTAACTTACCTGAAAAGAGAAAAATGTTCTATTAATATAACTCACAGTAATTAACATTATCGTTTGACTTCTGCATTATGAATAACTGCAAAACTTGACCTGACTTTGACTGGCCTTTTTTTTTGTGAGCTCCCTATAAACAATAATCACGGACGATAATATTTCTTAAGTGATAGTGTACGTTTAGTTATGAACCGTGCAAGTTTAAAACATTGTTTAATAACTACTAGTGTTTGATACTAACTGGGTCGTCGAGGTCAGATAGGCAGTCGCTTCATATTAAATTCTAGTATTCAGCTGCATACGATTAGACTGGAAGCCGAACACAATGAATTCGGGAAAAGGCTAAGCAGATGACGATGAGAAGTTCAAAGATTTTCATTTATCCTTTCCTTCAAGACGAACGAAGAATAAATCAAACTTTCGCATTTTTTAAATAAGCAGCACCTTTGTACTCACAATATTTTATGTTTTTTCCTATGATTTCTACTGTGTGTACATAAATAAAAAAATAAGATAATTGTTTCCAATAGGGTTGGTCCTTCGTAAAAGTCCGGTCGAACTGTGGCGAGTCCAGCGCGGGATGCGGGATGGAATTTCATCCCCCGCCAACTCGCTATGTCCCTCTGAATGATCACTGCGGGACCTAAGCTCCCATAATTACTGCTGTAGTGCCAGCGCCTACTAATTGGTGTTTACGGACGTACACGGCACTACACATGTACATAATTCAGGTTCTCACAGATTTACCTACTAACAAGTTTACCGATTTTTGTCCCATTATTCTCGGAGATTCAGAATACAATTTACACAATTAAGCTACCGATACAAAGACAAGCGTGATGGACACTTATAACTTTCTTGAAATCAGAATATAAATTATTTCCTAATTCACACTATTAGCAGCTGATTATATTGCCATTATGTACTCGGCTCAAATCAAGTCCCCAAGCTGCTAATCCAAATCTGTACAAACGCACAATCTAAAGGCACCTTTAAATTAACTTCAAAAATACTTCTGAAGTTGACAAGTACATGCATATTTCGTTCATAACTTTAACTCTCTCAAATTCTTCACATAACTGGGACACAGCGAAAAGTTTTGAGAGTTGTACAACTTTTAATATAATGTGCATACGAGAACTTGGCAGTTCGTTTCATTTACTTGTTTCTAAAGTAGCTAGGCGTTCAAATATTTTACATGCTGTTTGGGAATAAGCAGATTTCATTGGTTGAAGTGTTCTACACTTGACAGTATTTTCTTTCAGCCTGCCAATATCACTCCTGTAATACCAAAGAAACGATGGATGGACTGTGTGAAGGATGATAATATGGCAAGAAAGGAGGCATCGGATGAGATGACAAGTAATAAAGAAGTATGGGAGAAGAAGACATGCTGCGCAGACCCCAAATAAATTGGGATAAGGCAATAAGAATGATGACTCCTGTAGTCCTCACCCGAAGAGTTAGGCAGAGATGGACCTAATAGAACATCTACAAGGTGTTGTTTTCGTGGCTAAATAATAACAGCCGCCCGGTTCGATCTTTAAGGTTAAGCCGTGCTTGCCGAGGTTGGTCCGTGGATGGGTGACCATAATTACATACCGAGTTTCCTCCGTGCCTCGGAAAGCACGTTAAGCCGTTGGTCCCGGCTGTCATTTGTAGATCTTTGACAGTCGTTACGAGTAGTCAGAAGCCAAAAAGCCTGACATCCAGTCTTACCAAGGGGTATCGTATTACCCAGTTACTGGGTTGTGGAGGTCAGATAGGCAGTCGCTTCATGTAAAAAACTGGTACACAGCTGCATCCGGTTAGACTGGAAGCCGACCCCAAGATAGTTTGGGAAAAGGCTAAGCAGATAGACTGATTATTTTTGTTTGTTTAAGTTTATTAGAATTTCAGAATAACCCCTTAAACGTGGTTTTGGCAATAAAAAATTATCGAATACATTTGAGATTGTTTGTATGTGTAGAAACGCGGATATAGGGCGAAAATCAGACGGGCCACGTTTAAAACACAGGTGGTGCACACTTACCGACTTTCGTGAAAAAGAAAAAAAATGAAAATTACATACCTATTTTATTATTGATTCGGGACGAGAATCATTAGCATAGTTGCCTCCTTGAATTTGACGAGGATGCAAAACAACACCTTGTATATATTATCCAGTTATGTTTACGTCCCATGTAAAAGGGGGCGTGCCTAATTCTATGAAAGGACATAAAACCAGACTCCGTTGCTGCTGTTGAGAAATTCCTGATGGAAAAACCCAATAACACTCTTCCCGACCTTGGAATCGAACCCAGGATAAGTATACTGTCCGTCTCATGACGACAGGCTGTGCCGACGGCGCATTCGTGTTCCACGCGCGCCTCAAGGAGATGTCAGCAAACCGGAAGGAGTCCGAGAGGGCCGATGCCTGCCAGGGCTGCGGGACTGTTCGAAAGAGATACCATGGCCCTGGAACACAAAGGGCTAAGAAGGAACATGGATGGGTTTTAGTCAGTACAAGTCTGACACTCCTTACCGCTCCGCCCAGAGCGGGAGGGGTCATTTGACGATTTCTCAAACGAAAAAAAAAAAAGGATGAGTATACTGACTGGAATGCTGACCATGAGTGGTCAACAGACTCCCTTGCGGCAACTGGACTGAAAGAGGCAGCCACAGTCACAGTCAGTGCTACATTTATCGTTAGTAATAATCTCTTAGAGATATTCAAAAGAACACGTAGTACTATGATCTATCGTGTCATAATATGATTTCATCACATGATACAATACAATACTTCCGGCATATTAATATTAACACACAAAACCCAGGAAAATGCAATAAAAACCTTTGCTTATCCAAGACAAGGCATCCTCATTGTCTCCTTAAGGAATCCACTGTATTTGTCCGACGACATACCGCCATGACATAAATGTATGTCACCAGGAGACGCATCATAATGATGATGTCATAACCGTGACGTAATAACCTGAGATAATCCCGTGTGATGAATACACCACATTATTTTCGTGTCTTTATTAATGTTAAAGATGTGTTCACATAAACCTACGTGTAACTCATAACATCACGCCTGTAATCCAGAAAGGGTTAGGCAGGGGTGTGCCCTATAGTACTCCCATATTTCGTAAGGTAGGTTTCAGTATCTCACACTAACACACAATCACACAAACACTCAACGAAGAAACGAAATTAATGAACTTTACACAGACATACATTTATCATACATGCATATAACTATGTAGATAAAACTACAAAGTGTTGTTTTAAAGTGAAACTTTTATTACATCGTCTCCAACTTTTTCGTCTGTGTGTTGCATGTCGCGTGACGGTCGGCCGCGGAGTAGGGAAGTGAAAGGCGCTCCCAAAAATTTTTAGTTAAATGTCTATTGTGTGAAAAAAAGTTTTACTTTTACCGTGGTTTCATAAAACCACACAATCCTTTTTTTTATACGATAATTTCTTATTCCCTAAACCATGTTAAGGGGGTTATTCTGAAATACTCACAAACTTAAACAACGAAAAAAGTAGGGTTTATTAATAATTAACTAGGTACCGTAATTTCAATTGATTATTTATGTATTTTGTGACAACCGCTTCAATTTTGACGAGGATGCAAAACAACACACTCAAATATACACCTTCACGAAAAGAATTAAAAAACACAAAATGAAATTGAGACGAGAACAAGGCCTACTACAGCTATACCCAGCCCGCACAAACAACAGAAGAAAAAGTATCATGTATGAAGGATCCAAACTATATAATAAATTACCGAAAAACATCACAGAATCCAATAACACAACAATGCAAGTGACTTAGCTCGATTCCAGGCAATTCTCATCCAGTCGCTACCAGCCACCCTGCGGAGATCGTCTCTCCACCGAGACTGACCAAACTTATCAATCTACATTTTTTTAATAACAACGCGTATCTCCCTTGAGATTAGCCATTGGAAAATTTTCAAGAGCCTTCGGGGATCTGTTTTAGGTAGTTTTACTTAACTTTAAGTTAAGTAAGTTATGTACCACAAGGTACTACTAAAAACAATATGTATGTGTAAAAGTATCATCTTCTACGTTTCCAACATCCATAATAATCCTTAGATTTGTGCGTTGTCTGACCCTGAATGAATTTAAGAACTTTTGTCTTGTCTATTAGGACGGTTTCCTCAAGACGTATTCCTTCACCGATTTAAGAACATTAAGTATAAAATAATTCACACAAATAAAGTGCCTGTCTGGTGGAACCTACGACTTCGTAAGTCGCAGACGTTTTTTCTCACACAAACGATAAACAAACTGTATAAGTAGTCTCAATTCTTTGTACAACCTCCTCTTAAAATCAACAATATAAAATCCACTTTACATACAAATCAAGTTGCCAATCTCAAAGCCGCGACAAACAATGGGAGCACTGGTACAGAAGAGCCACTTTAAAAAATGTTGTAACGAGCTGAAACGCGCTTACCTACGTATAGGTATAGATTGTGGCCAAAATAGTCTTTGTGCTGGTTCAAAGTAGCTGGCGTGTACAGGCAACCCAGTAGCGTATCTTATGACCAGCAGACCATCCATGGCACGGTAGAATTCTAGATTCTCAAGATTTTATATTTATGTAGACGAAGCATATTTTTATAGATTTTTATTATTTATTTTTAGGATTTTATGAATAAGTAGACGAAGAATACTTTTATACGTATGTTCATACGGAAAAAAAACAATCTATCCGACGGCGACGTGCTAAAAATTCGCACTACCACGAGAATGTTTTTTATATTTTATTGGTTGAGGGACGACCTTTTTGTGATACTTTTTTACTCATAATTATATATTTACTTTATTTTTATATTGACCAAATTCACTACATCTTTGATCCACAAATTAATAACACCTGCATTAGGAAAATACATTATTATAAGGCCAAAACGTGTTGTCAATGTATTTTTTTTTCTTAGTCAAGCAGTTGACTGTATCCATTTTGCGACGAATATAAGTTTTGCCATATTGAAACTTTCAGTCGTCTATTTCATTCAATGGACGAAATATTTGACTTTCGTAAGATGGCTGATCTTACTAGCTCCGTTCATGACTTCAGGCAATACGACTTGAGTTAAGCGATTCGCGCGTGTAGCACTTGTTTCTTTCGCATGAGTATACCGTCGCCGCCGTCGCGGTTACTCTTTGCAGGCTCTAAGTAATTTCTGTCATTTGTTTTTTCCGCAGTCGCAATCAAAACTCGCGTGCCGCTCGAGCATGTAGCTTGTGGCCAAGCTGTTATACGTACGAACGGCGACCAATCAAGCTATACAAATCCAGTTTATACGGATCTCTCATTGTACGGCAAATCTATACAAAGCGAG